>WOXC01009037.1:0-1238428 GCA_011680675.1 Gymnobelideus leadbeateri | reverse complement strand
CCCAGAAAAAACAGAAGCTGAACTTTTTTCAACCCCTTGTTTATATATAACATCCATCCAGTCCAGTAAACGTGCCTACAGGAATGGGGATACAGTTAACAAAAAAGATAGTCCCTACCCTTAAGGAACTCAAGATCTAATGGGTAGGGGAGTGAGGGGAGGGGAAATCAGGTGGTTCCTGGCTCAGGGGCATCTTATTCTGAGGAGTTGAAACCCAACAAAGCAGCAGAGAGAGTAGAGTGAACAAAAGCCCGGTTTCTGCCATCTATAATGGAAAGCATTGGGAGGAGTTTTGTATTCTACCCTCTGGTCCTCCATTTAGAGAGGAGAGGAGGCTGAGGGAGATGGTGTCCTCAAGGCTTGAGTTAGCAGTGTGCTGCTGAGGTTAGATGCCCTGAGAAATGCATCTCATTCAGTGGAGTTGACCAGACTGAGCAACAATTGTAGAGTGGAGTGAAGGATGATATATAAACCATCAATTTTTGTTCATTGAATTTACCTGTTCAGTAGTTATCACATGAAGGTGCTGTATATTTGTCCTCATCACTGTCCATTTTCAATTTTAGATTCCCAGAAACAAGAGCCTTTTATGTTGGATTCCCAAGAATAGCCTTTTGTATTAACTTGCTTTGTGTGGTGCCTTGCAAATAAGTGATTTTTCAAAGCCAGAAGTAAAATACACATTAACTTCAATTATTGCTCTCTTCCTTCTCTCCTTTTCTCCCCTATAGATGTCCCAGCATCAGGTGCATGCAGTTCAGCAACTAGCCAAGGTGATGGGATGGCAAGTCCTTAGTTTCAGCAATCATGCTGGACTTGGCCCAGTGGAGAGCATTGGCAATGCATCAGCCATAACTGTGGCATCACCAAGTGGGGACTATGCTATTTCAGGTAATCATTTAATTGTTTTAGGTAACTTTAGGTAAAAGTCTTAAATTCCGTTATGTTGCTGAGCATTTCTTAAATTTTTCAGGCACCTAGTATTTACATTGAAAATTATTATGGTTATTAGATCATAAGATTAATAATGTCTTTCAAAACAGCAATACAGTGTTTCAGCCTACACTATATTTTAAAATTCCTTTTTTCTTTAGGAGGGATTATATTAAATGTAATGAATATTATCTCTTTCCTGTAGTGGTGGCTGTTTTGTTTTTTTTTTAAATATATTTGAAACATTTAATGTTAAGACCTCGAATTTCAGATCCATTTCCTTCCTCCCTTGTCACCCATTCCCTCTGGGAAGATAAGTAATTCAGTATATGTTGTACATGTCTAGCTATGCAAAACATTATCATAGTAGATATATTGTACAAGGCTGCTTATAATTCCCTCCCACTAATCCCACCCCCCACCTGGTCCATTCCCTACATGATCCTGTCCCTCTTCTATAGTGGGTACTTCCAACCTCCCCTCCCCCCAAGGATGCCCTCCCATCCATCATCCCTCCTCTCATCCCCCTTCCCCCTATTCTGCTGCAGGTTGAGATATCCCATTTAGTATGTATGTCATTCTCTCCCTGAACCAAATTCAATGAGAATGTGGTTTTGCCTTTTTTGCCTTCCTATTCTCCCCCTCCCTTGCAACCACTTCCCCTTGCTTCTTCTACATGAGATAGTTTACCCTACCCTGTCTCTCCCCATCTCCTCTTGCCACTTTCCTCTCTTACCTCATAATTTCATCCCTTGAGTATTCTCCCTTCCCAACAAATTCAACCTATGCCCTCTATCCATATATAACTGTAACCATATACACACACATTCACATATGTATTCATATGACCACACCCCCTTCTTCCATTATTTTCATAGTGAGAAAGATATCATCAGTCCCAGTTATTGCTTTTCCATATAGGAATGTAAATAGTTCAACTTTGATAAGTTCCTTTTGATTTCTTTTCCCTGATTACCTTCTCAGGCATCTCTTGCTTCTTGTGTCTGGATGTCAAATTTTCTATTCAATTCTGGTATTTTCCTCAAGAATGCTTGAAAGTCCTCTATTCCACTGAATGGTCATATTTTCCCCTGAAACAAAATACTCAGTTTTGCTGGGTAGGTGACCCTTGGGTTCATTCCCAGCTCTTTTGCCCTCTGGAATATTGTATTCCATGCCCTTTGATCCCTCAGTGTAGAAGCTGCCAGGTCCTGTGCTATTCTGATTGTGTTTCCACAATATTGAAATTGTTTCTTCCTGGCTGCTTGTAGTATTTTCTCCTTGATTTGGGGATTCTGGAACCTGGCTATAATATTCCTGGGAGTTTTCTTTTTGGGATCTTTTTCAGGAGGTGATCTGTGGATTCTTTCAACCTCTATTTTGCCCTCTGGATCTAAAACATCAGGGCAGTTTTCCTTGAGAATTTCTTGAAGGGTGATTTCTAGGTTCTTTCTTTGATCATGGCTTTCAGGTAGTCCAATAATTTTTTAATTGTCTCTCCTGGATCTATTTTCCAGGTCAGTGGTTTTTCCCATGAGATATTTCACATTGCCTTCTAATCTTTCATTTGTTTGGATCTGCTTAACAGCATCTTGATTTCTCATAAAGTCATTAGCTTCCATTTGCTCCAGTCTAACTCTGAAGGAATGAATCTCCTCAGTGAACTTTTGAGATTCTTTTTCCATCTGGCAAATTCAACTTTTTAAGGCATTCTTCTCCTCATTGCCCTTTTGGGCCTCCTTTGCCATTTGAGTTAGTCTATTTTTTAAGGTGTTGTTTTCCTCAGTCAGGCTGTTGACCCTCATTTCATACTTTTCCTGCATCCTTCTCATTTCTCTTTCCAATTTTTCCTCCACTTCTCTTATTTGATTTTTAAAGTCCTTCTTAAGGTCCTCTATGGCCTATAACCTGCTCATGTTTTCCTTTGGGGCTTTTGGAGCAGGATTTCTGACCTCACAGCCCTCCTCCTGTTCTATGCTTCGATCTTATTTGCCCCCAAAGTAGGAGTCTAAGGTTGCATTTTTCTGTTTAATTTGTTTCCTTTGCCTTGGCATGTTGCCACTTAATTACTTGACTTTTGGGCTTGTTGCCACAGTATGGCTGGGCCGCCAGACTGGAACTTTTGTCCTGAATGTGTTGGGAGGGGGACAACTTCAATTTCTGGCAAGCTGGAGACCCACCCATGACCTCCACTCCAGATCACAATCCAGATCCAGGGAGGTTAAAGCAAGAGCGATTACCCCCCAAGACTGATCTAAAACCTCAGCTCACAAGGACCTGGGCTCCGCTCGGCTCGGCTCAGCTCTCCGTGCTGCGCTGCTGGCTCCCAGAGCGCTGCGCTGGTCCTTCCTGCAGGGCTGCTGGGCTGTCCTCAGCGGGAGGTTAGCTTCTCTGTGTCGTTCTGTGGGTGCTGGGGCTCCAGAAGTTGTTCAGAGTCCCCTTTTACATAGTTTGGGGGGAATCTGGGGGCAGAGTGGCTTGGATGAGGTGTTTCTACTCTGCCATCTTAGTGGTGGCTGTTTTTAATGCTGAATGTTTGACTTTAAAGTTTGTGTTGCTGGATAAATGCAGAGAAATATTGGTTCCAGTCCCATGACTAAAAAAGTAATAAATTGTTCATTCTCAGGGCTATTTTAAGTTCACAGTGATCATTTTCAGTTTCTGCATTAGCGAGTGGTGTGAGATTATCAAAATGTTGGTCATTGTTTGTGCTTTCCCCACCAGCATCAGGATATGTGCCTATTAATGTTTTCCATTCAATTCTTTAGTGATACAAATGTTTAAGTGATGTTTTATTCTCTGAACATAGAGTGAAACCTTATTAAGGTTTCAAGACACTAAAAACTACTCTGAGAGCATACATTTAGTTACATAACTACAAATAACTTTATCTTATATAATAAAACCAGACCTCTTTAGCCATGCTTTTGCCTTTACAATTTTTAAGAAAGTGTATTTACTAACATTAATTCTTTCAATTAGCTTATAATGATTTCTTTTACATTTTGTACTCTGGCTTTTTTTTTCATTTTTTTTATTTAATACTCTGGCTTTTTTTTCCACAGTAATTCTATATTTTTTAGATTGTTACTAATAACTTTTTTTAGTTGGAGGTTTCTATATAATATATAGAAAATCTAACTTTTATTGGCTGGTTTATTTATTATTGTACACTTTATACAGTACTTAACTGGGAACACTACCCCTGCATACCATCATCTGTGTAATACAGAAAATGTTGCTGCTGCTGACATTCTCATACACATTGTTTCTGTCTGCAGTACGCAATGGCCCTGAGAGTGGCAGCAAGGTCATGGTACAGTTTCCTCGAAGTCAGTGCAAGGACCTCCCCAAAAGTGATGTGCTGCAGGATTGGAAATGGAACCATCTCCGCGGACCATTCAAGGAAGTTCAGTGGAATAAGATGGAAGGCCGAAACTTTGTGTATAAAATGGAGTTGCTTATGTCTGCTCTCACTCCGTGTTCATAGTGTGGCTTTTTCTAGAATATCATCTTCTGCTTGGGTTATTTATAATTTTGACTACCAGCTAATGAAGGGAAGTCTCCACATGAAACATTGTTTTTAAAATAAAATAATTGGTGAATTTTTCATAGCATTTTAAAGTTGAAAAGCACTTCATAAGTGTATTTTGAAATGCATAACGTGTTCATAAAGAGCTTGTGACATCAGTGATGTTTTTTTTAACACAATTTTTTCTTAAGGAGTACAAAGTGGTTCCTTTTTTTTTTTTTTTAATATAATTAAAAACACAACTTATGACTTTGGATATGCTTCTTTTTTTCCCCTAAATTCATCTTAGTCTTTGCTTCCTATCAAATGCAGAGTTATAACACCTGCCTTAGAGCCCTCAAGTATTTTCTCAAGGTCCAATGAAGCTCTTCTATCACGTGACTGACTTTGCTTAGGTGGGCATGGTCTAGAAAACTAAAGAAAAAGAGACTTAAATATAAATTTCTTTATTCCTTGGAAATGACTACACAGTTAAAAAGCCTGTTGTAACTCACCCACTATGTGCCTACAGCTTGCTGAGCTCTCTTGTTTTACCAGTTGGAAGATTTCTGATATCCCTGATAAAAACAGAAGCTACCAAGCTCTGTTCTCTTGTGTGTGAGGTTTTCAAGCAGATTGTATCAGCAAGGCTTTATCTGCTGGAGTACTCAGGTTCTAGGTACTACATTTTGTGATTGGAAAAAGTGGGCTTAGTCCTGGTGTGAGTTAGGAAAAATAGATGACCTGAGTGTTCTTTTGGTACCTTTGAAATATAAAAAGGGCCAGACTGGGAGAAGGCCTTTAGTCCAGAGTGGAGCCTCACTAGAGACTGCTAGGGGGCCCTAGGTGGATCAAGCATCGGACTCAGAGTCAGTGAGACTCCAGATTTGACTTCAGCACTTAGTAGTTTTGTGATCTTGGGCAAGTTACCAAGCCTCAGTTTACTCAACTGTAAAATGGGGATGATAGCACCTATGTCCTAGGGTGGTTGTGAGGATCAGATGAAATAATATCTGTAACCACCCTAGGACACAGTAGGCACTATAGAAATGTTTACCTAGAACCTCACATAGGTCTATGGATCCAAGACATGGATCTTGTCTATAGAAGACATGGACAAGAATCACGGAGAATGAAAAGATAAGGGTGGGTGAATTGCAGTCTATTCATTAATAGGCTTTACTAGCGGTTAGTCATACAGGAGAAGAAAAAAATTAAATACCAACTTCATTTTCACTTACTATTTCGACAACATTTTTGTACATTTTAGCATTTCCTATACAGTTTTACTAATCCTCAGTACATGGTAAAGTCAATGAGGGCAGTGCAGCATAGCAGAAAAAAATGAGTCAGGAATTCCCGAGTCCAAATATTGGGCCTGATAACTTTCTAGCTGTGTGAAGAACTAGGGCAATCACTTTATCTCCCTAACCAGAATTTCCTTATCTGTAAAGTGCGGAGAATGATCCATAGAGCAGAAGTGTCAGACTCCACTGGCTGGCTGAAACAATCCTGAGTGTAGGCAGAACCAGAATAAAATGTAATTAGAAAATATTTAACAAAAATACAGTAAGATTATACATTTAAAAACTAAGCCTGTAGTAATCCTTATGTACAGTTTAGCGACCCCTTTTTTTCTATCTTTTCTCTCTTTTTTCTTTTTGGAGGGGAGGAAGGCAGGGCAATTGGGGTTAAGTAACTTGCCCAAGGTCACACAGCTAGTAAGTGTTAAAAGTGTCTAAGGTCAAACTTGAACTCAGGTCCTGACTCCAGGGCTGGTGCTCTATTCACTGCGCCACCTGGCCACCTCTATCTTTTCTCTTAAGGAGCATATTTATTTGGACATCAACAGTCAGGGATCAGGTGTTAGATTTTATTTCCCTCTTTAGCACAGTCCTGTCTTTTACAGTATG
The DNA here is from genome assembly GCA_011680675.1 of Gymnobelideus leadbeateri. Classification (NCBI taxonomy): domain Eukaryota; kingdom Metazoa; phylum Chordata; class Mammalia; order Diprotodontia; family Petauridae; genus Gymnobelideus; species Gymnobelideus leadbeateri. The sequence goes on along the minus strand of WOXC01009037.1, from coordinate 1,232,071 downwards.
GAATATAACTTAAGATTTGATTTACTTTTAACTGCTTATCCCTAAGAAAATATTTTGCTATTGTGGGAAAAGGCAGAGTGCCTTCACAAAACAAAAATAGGGATATTTTAAAATGTTAACAGAATTTAGGATGGAAAAACTTTCATATCATATACATGGTCACCTGAAACAATCAGAATAAACTCCCCCTCACCTACTTCCCCCAAACTATCTTTCCAATCAATGGCTCTAGATATCTGAATTCCCGGGTATCAATGGCATTTTTCTGTGCCCATCATGGACTGCTCATTTGACATAGTTCGTGATTATTTTCCCCCTTTTCTGCAGTATTCCCCCATTTGTTCAAAATTCAACAAGTACTTGTTAAGATTCTGCTATGCACAAGACACTACTACTAGGCACTGGGAATATTAAGAGAAAACTGAAATGCTATTGCCCTCTAGGACCTTACATTCTTGAGTTCCAGGCTATTGAGAAATTTTTGCATGTGATACTTTATTTTCAAGAACAGTGGGCTTTATAAACTTCCTTTGCTTCCACTTTATAATCTGGCTATGAGGTAGTTTAGGATTAAAGTGTTTATTAGTGCTGTTTAGCAGAGAAACTTAGCCTGAAGAAGTGAAGTAAATGGAGGTCAATACTAGAGTCCATGACTTTTGTTTTCCTATTTGTATTACTGAAAACGAGCAGTCTCCTATGAAAGAGCTGTGTTCCGAATGAACATTTGTAATTTGGTTCTTTGGAACTCAATGCATTTTCTCATAGAAGCAAGATAGAGACCTTGCTTAAGTTCCCAGGATAACCCACAAAAGCTTATTGAACCCCAAACTGAAGGATTAGTATTATTAAGAGTTCTGCAGTCCAGTAAGAAAAAGAAGAACTTTCTTATGTTAACCCTAAACAAAATTATTAATTAAGTTTATTGTGGATATCCTCAACAACCCTTTCTAGAACTCTCCCTCCGCTGCGGGTATTTTTTCCCCCAGGTGTTCAGTACCCACCTGTTGCCCTACATTGCCCACCCTTTCTTTTCACAGCTTTCTTCCTTTACTTCATAAAGCATAACTTCTTTTTTTTTTTTTTACTACAGCTTCCATGACTTAACCAATCAAAGCATCTCAGAGTTGGAAGGGTCCTCAGAGGTCAGAGGATTGTTGATTTAAGAGTTGAAAGGGACCCCAGAGGCCATCTAGTTCCCCCTCATTTTATAGATGAGAAAATGCAGGCCCACGGGGATGTTGAAAGGATTATCTAGGGTTTGCCCAGCTAGGGATGGTTTTATCCAACCTACCACACAGCCCTGGTTAAATGGTTATCTAGCCTCTATTTAAAAATGCTAAGGAAATGTGCCCACTCCACACTGGACACCAAATTGTTAACCATATTTTTTCCTTAAATCAAACTAAAATCTTCAGTTCTGTGACTTCTACTCCCTGCCCCTAGTTTTTCCCTTGGATCAACAAATTTAATCACTCTTCCTTATGAAAGCTATTTAAATGAAGATAGCAGTCATACTCCACTCAAATTTTTCTTCTCTAGGCTAAGCATTCCCAGTTCTTACAGGTTGGACTATGTCCTTATGTGGACTGATATATCCAGTCCCCTCATCATCTTGGTCACCCTCCTCATGCCACTCTAGTTTGTCAATGTCTTTCCCAAAATGTGGTGCCTGGAACTAAGCAAAATATTGCAGAGTGCTCAGGACTGCCATCTCTTTTGTCTTGAATGCCATGCCTTTGTTAATGCAGCCCAAGACTGCATTAGGTTTCCTTTTTGACTGCCAAGTCACATTGCTGACTCATGTACAGCTTTCAGCCTATTAAAATCTCTCAACTGCTCAGGTTCTGGTGGGGGCAGGGGAGGTGGTGGCTCTTTGTATGTGTAGGTCATTCAGAAATTACAAATTACCGATATTTTGAGATTACCTATATTTGGGGATTACCTTTTAGGGCCAATGCAATGGGTACAATTTATACTGAGTGGTACATTACAGTAAAGCAGGTAATTAGCTATATGGGATATGAAGAATGCAGAGAAGTAGGTTCTGTTTCTGGCACAGTGTGTTCATAGTGTGCACACACAAATGTGTAGTTGTGTACATACCAAGTCTATAGGTCACTTCAGGGTTTTGTGGGGGGTTTTTTGGTTTGTTTTTAAATATGGTACTTCCTCCTATGTAGGGTAGGTAGGTGACCCAGTGGATAGAGTGTTAGCCCTGCAGTCAGGAAAACTAATCTTTGTGAGTTCAAATCTGGCCCTGTATACTGGCTGTGTGACCCTGGGTAAATCATTTAACCCTGTTTGCCTCAGTTTCCTCATCTGTAAAATGAGCTGGAGAAGGAAATGGCAAACCACTCCAGTATCTTTACCATGAAAATCCCAAATGAAGTCACAAAGAGTCAGACATGACTGAAACAACTCAACAACAATAGCTTCCTATGACCTTGTCACTACACTTAAAGCATAGTATGAGGAGGGTTAGCATGGGTCTGTCCATGTCTTAGTACCTCTTTTCCATCTTAATTTGGTGTTTTCCTTCAGAGGACATTGTCTATGGACCATTATTGGACTGAAGATATAGCCAAGTGGAGTCCTTGGATCAAATTCTGTTGCAAAAAGTTTACACCCAACACAACTTTCCGAAATATTTCAGCCTAAGGGTAGGAAGCAATTGATGCCTTATTCACCCAGGGTCCTTCTCCTCCCCCTTAATCAGACCTATAAATTTTCATGTGTCCTTGGATCACTCATCAGGGATGAAGTTCCATCCTGTGAAAAAAGATCTGTACAAAAACATGCTCAAGCTGTGGAAGGTGGCAGGGCTGGGTGCTTAGTTTTGTTTGCTTGTTTCATTTAAAATCAAAAGTCTTTTCTCTTGAGGTAGGAATGTCCTTCAGCCCAGATTTGGCTAACAGTCAATATTTTGCAGCTCAATCTCTTCAGTTGTGCTTTCTGCAAATGAATAACATATTAATTGTGTGAAAGAGGCAGCCCATTTAGATCTTAAACTGTATTATAAAGTGGTGATTATCAAAACTATCTGGTACTAGCTAAGAAATAGGTGTGTCAGTGGAACAGAGTAGACATATACAATACACAGTAGTAAATGATCACAATAAGCTTGTGTTTGACAATGTAAAGATTTAGGCTTATGAGATAAGAATTCACTGTTTGGTAAAGATTTTGGGAAAAATTGGAAAGCAATCTGGCAGAAATTGGGTATAGACCACTATCTTATACCATTTACCAAGATAAGGTCAAAATGGATACATGACCTAGATATAAAGGGAGATATTTATAAGTAGATTAGAGGAACAAGAAACATATTACCTATCAGACCTATGAATAGGAGAAGAATTTATGAATAAACGAGAAAAAAAGCGTTGTGAGATATAAATAGATCATTTTTATTACATTAAATTAAAAATGCTTTATGCAAATAAAACAAATGTAGCCAATCTTAGAAGAAAAGCAGAAAATTGGGGAAAATTTATAGTTTCTCAGAAAGAGGTCTCATATCTTAAATATGTAGAGAACTTTGTCAAATTTATAAGAATATGAGTCATTCCCAATTGGTAAATGGTCAAAGGATATGAATAGGCAGTTTTTGGATGAAGACATCAAAGCTGTCTATAGTCATATGAAAAAATCCTCTAAGTCATTACTCATTAGAGAAATGCAAGTTAAAACAACTTGGAAATATCTCAGATTGACTAAAATGATAGAAGGGGGAAGGACTGGGTGGGATATGGAATCATTGGAACAACAATACACTGTTGGTGGAACTGTGAGCTGATCCAACCATTTTAGAGAACAATGTGGAATTTTGTCCCGAGAGGTTTGAAAACTTGTGTGTACCCTTTGACCCAGCAATACCACTACTAGGTCACTTTCCCAAGGCGATCAGGGGAAAAGGAAAAGAACCTGTATGTTCTAAAATGTTTACAGCAACTCTCTTCGTGGTGGCAAAGAACTGGAAATTGAGGGGATGCCCACCAACTGGAGAATGGCTGAACAAGTTGTGGTGTATGATTGTGATGGAGTACTACTGTGCTTTAAGAAATGATAAGCAATTTGATTTTAGAAAAACATAAAGACTTGCATGAAATAATGAAGAGTAAAATGAGCAGAACTGGGCTAGCTAGGTAGAACAGTGGATAGAGTTCTGGCCCTGGAGTTGGGAGGACCTGAATTCAAATCCTGCCTCAGACACTTACTAGCTGTGTGACCCTGGGCAAGTCACTTAACCTTGATTGCCTCCAAAAAAGGGGAAAAAATGAGCAGAACCAAGAGATCATCGTATACAGTAAGAGAAATATTGATCTAAGCACAACTGTGCATGACTGAGTTATTCTGAGTATAATAAATACTCAAATCAACTACAAAGGATCTATGAAAGGAGTTGCTATCCACCTCCAGAGAAAAAACAGATAGTCTAATATGAATGCATTTGCAGATCCTATACTGAACTATACGCTGTCGTGTAGGGAGGGGGGAGGGAAGTAAAGGAAATTTGAAAATCAAGGAACTATGGAATCAAATCTTGTTAACTGAAACTAAACTAATAAATTAATTAAAAAAAAAAAGAAAAAACAGATAAACAGAAGTTTGGATAGTATGGTTTTACATATGTCTATGTGTTTATGTGTGTGTATATATGTTTCAAATGGCGGCCTCTACTTTGGGGTGGGTCAGAGCTTAAAATGTAAAAAAAAATATTTTTAAGGCTAAAAGGAAAAAGAGATGGCCTCTGAGCCAGAAAGACATGGGTTCAATTCCTGCCTGTGACATAGACTGTCTGTGTATGACCCTGGCCAAGTCACTTAACCTCTTAGTGTGCCAGGTTATAAAGTGCAGAGAATGCATGCACCAATCTAGAACAGTAGAGGAACTTCCTACACTAATGAAATCACAGGTCTTGGATAAAAAAAATTACCTGAAAACTTGATGTTAATGCCAAGATTGTCCTAGAAAACATGAGGACCTAATGATCACAAGACCAAGAGGACTAATTACCTTTCAGTTTGTGTCTCCTCTTCCTCTGGAATTTGTATGAGCACTTATTACAGACCCACATGAGGGTGATTAACACCGTGGCCACAGCACCCAAAAAAGCCAGGACAACTGCCACAAAATGTAGATCTTCATAGAGAATCTCTAAGAGGAGGACAAGGGAGGGAAGGAGAGATCATTTCTCTTAGTAGTATGAAGTGTGCCCCAAACACATTCTCTGATAGATTAGATGTGGAAGGACCCTTAGGGGCCTCCTTACCAGACACATGTAGCACAATAATACCAAACTGGCTGCTTCCCAGTCCTTCGGTCACAGTGACTGTGTAGTAGCCGGTGTCCCTCACACCTACCCTGAAGAGCTGAATTGAACCATTGTCATATGTACAGACTCGATCCTTATGACTTTCAGAGACATTGGCTTGGGTTCCAGGTTGCCACTCCACGATTTTTTGCATCCCCCAGTAAGATGTGTATTTCCATTCAATGGTAGGCACTCCATGGCATGAATACTCAACTGAGAGTAGAATGTCTTGGGCCACTGTGGCGTTGATGTTAGGCTGTGGAATGGTCAGTGATACTCCCTGGCCTGCAACATGAAACAGGAGATTTGGGAGTTGTAAGGACATATCCAGACGGATAATAGCTAATATTTATAGATAACACTCTCCAGCTATGAATCATTTTACATACATTATTCTAGGTCAGTCCTCACAACCACCCTGTGAGATAGGCCACACAAATTTTATTGTTCCGTTATGAGTCAGCTCAGATTCAGAGAGTGACTTGCCCAAGTCGACACTGATAAGGGGTCAGAACTGAGATCCATATCTCATGACTACATTCAATGTTCTTGTCACTGGACCAGCCTGCTACTCAACACAGCCAGAGCAGGTGGTTGAAGATGTTGATGGCACAGGATATGGCAGTCACCAAAACCTCAAAGGTGGTAAATAGGTCCTTGCCAATCCACGAGTGTTTGATTTTGCTGAGGTGTGTGTCCACCCTCTACCAACAGAAATCATAACCCCTCTCTATTTTAGGAGGTGGTATTCATAAGTTTCTGTGGCCAAAAGAATTTATCCCCTGGTGGCCACCTTTCATGTGATAAGCCTTTCCAAACTTGGTGAATCTGGTCCTTGTTAAACAAGGGATGTGGGGTCTAGATGGGAAGCTTTTCCAGTTCCACAGGACTTGTTATGTGGCCCTAAGGCCTGACTAAGCTCATGGAAACTCTCACACTCTAATGAGGCATTAGAGGAAGGTTTTAATGGAGAAAAGAGGATTAATCTTTTGGTAAAAAACAGAATTATAAAATTCTGTTTTCAGGATTCTCTCTCACCCATAGGGTGAGCTATTAAAGCTATTAAACTTAAGACAAGTCACACACATTTTCGGGCTTCAGTTTCCCCATCAGCAAAATGAAGCCCTCATATTGGTCTCCAGAAGGTTAGAGCCAAGCAATACCGCACCACACCCAGTACCTAGTGGCAAAGCATTCTCTGGCCTCTTTTTTACTCCCTTGTATATCCCTATCCTATGTCTTATTCCTTACTAGGTGATAGAACTAGAGTTTAGTTGCTAAGTAAAGTCTATATTAAAGTGCTAATAATTTCATGTTCCCAGAAAACATTTATATTCTAACTAGGGCTGTCAATTCATTAAATTGAGAGTGAATAATGTATAGGGATTTCTTGCCCTGCAGTAGACCAGTAATGAAATATTTTGGGGTTGGGAAAGTTTTCAGCACCAACAAATTATACTACAGTATTGGTGGCTGCCAACACAATTTGTGGGCAATGTCCTGACCTGGAAATTTATATTAGTGTGGGTGAAGGGCCTACTCTAGTAACATAGCAACCTGTAGGAACTCAATGGAATCATACTCTTAGGAGAGAAGGGTAGGCCAGTCCCTTATATTACTGATGAAGAAAGTAAGGCTCAGAGAAAGAAGTCATATTCTTTGAGATTATTCAGCTGTTTAGTAGAAGAGTCAAAATCTGAAGTCATTTCTCCTAGTTGCCAACGCCATCCACTTACAATATATACCAGGCTGCTATACCTTATGTGCATTGTTCCTTCTCATACAGTACAGCCCTTCAAGCATGTGAAGATAACCATCTTCTTGACTGTAGACTGAACAGTAGCCTATTACTTATGATCTTTTCAGGTCTTTCACTGTAATTCCTAATTAAATTACCATTGTTCTTTAGGTCAGAACAAAGCCAGAAAGCAAGAGCCAAAGATTAAAATCCCACAATGTTAAAGATGAATGGAACCTTTGAGGTCATCTAGTCCATCTATCCACTTCCTTTATTTTAGGTAAAATGCCTGAGTTCTAGTTAACTTATATTTGCTCCCTGGGATTTCCCCCTCTCCCCCAAGTATTCTCTCTCATCCCTAGGGGCTCAGTCCTTCAAAATCCATCAAACCTAAGGCAAGTCACATATCCTCTCTGGGCCTCAATTTCCCCATCAGTAATTGACTTGGTTAAAGTTACGAGTAATTACTGGAAGAGCTGGGATCTGAATACTGAGCTTCTGACTCTAAGTACAATACTTTTTCTTCCACACCACACTGCAGATCCAGACAGGAGGGGATAAAAATGAAAAGAGAGACATCTCCATGTCGACAAAAATAAGTAAGGGCGAGATGTTTTCTAATGGTGACAGGGTAGCCGGGGGGAACACAGATTTAGAGCTTGGTGGAATCTGAAGAAACCCAAGCTTTCCTCTAATTTTACAGATGGGGAAACTAAGGCCAAGAGCAATGAAATAATCTGTCCATGGGTCAAACGGATAGTAGGTAGCAAAGTCAAGATTCAAGCCCAGGTCCACTGACCCCAAATCCAGTTTTCCATTGTAGTACAGGGATGGCCTTGAATAATTAATGAGTAATCCCTAGAATTGGTATTTTTCTCTCCACTTCCCCTAGGCCATTTGCTTGTGAGAATATTATATATATATATATATATATAATGTGATTAAATATGTATAATATATAGTATATATATTATTTCTATTTGTTGTGTGTAGGTCATAAAAATCAGTGTGGTTTCTAGGCGATTAATTGTCAGTCAGCTGCTAAAGCAGCAGATTTAATGAGTAATCCACTCTACTGTCTTTGAAATGCTATGAAATTAGATCTAGGCAAAGCCAGATAAACCTCTCACATGTGAATTCTTTGTATTTACACTTATGTCTGATTCTAGTTCATGGGTTTTTCTTACTAGACCAATCAGATGAACAAAGAAGAAAGAGGAAAACAGACTGTGTTTTACCTTAAAATTTTATGGGAGGAGGGATGGAACAGTTTTCAACATTTCCCAGATGAAGCAATAATAATAAAAAATATATAATTGGCTAGAATTTATATATCACTTTAAAGTTTGCTAATCATTTTATAGATGTTACCTCATTTGATCAAGAAAACAACCCTATGAGGTAAATGCTTTTGTTATCTTATAGATGAGGAAACCTAAGCTAATGGAGGAAGTGAAGTGAGTTCCAGGGTCACCCAGCTAGTCAGGTCTTCCTGACTCCAGGTTAGGTAGACTATAGCACTTAACAAAATGTTTGCAAGGTGGGGAGGAAAGAAGGGGTAGGAGTGACAGACCTTGTGGTTCCATCAGTTTAGGGAGCTCCTAGTCCTGACCTTATCAATACTACTAATAACATAACATAACATAACATAACATAACATAACATAACATAACATAACATAACATAACATAACATAACATAACATAACATAATATGATATGATATGATATGTAATATAATATAATACAATATAAAATATAAGATACGATATGATATAATATGATAATAATATTACTAATAACAGCAGCAAGGGAATGCAGTGGAGAGTGTTGGACCTGGGGTCAGGAAGGCCAGAGTTCAAATCCGTCCTTAGATATTTACTAGCTGTGTGACTTTGGGCAACTCATTAAACCCTGTTTGCCTCAGTTTCCTTATCTGTAAAATGAGCTGGAGAAGGAAATGGCAAGCCACTCTAGTATTTTTGCCAAGAAAATCCCAAATGGAATCACAGAGTTGGCTGTAACTGAAACTACTCAACAACAATAATAGCTAGCATTTATATGGTGCTTTAAGATTTACAAGCCACTTTACATATATGTTGATTCATTTGATCCTCACGACAACCCTAACTATGAGGTAGGTTCTATTATTATCCTCACTTTCCAGATATATAAACTGAGATGGAGAGAAATTTAAATGACTTTCCTAGCCTGAGTCACACAGCTCTTAAGTGTCCAAGGCAGGATTCATAGGGCTTTCTGACTCCAGGTTCTGGCCTTTCTTTATCTGCTTCACCACCCAGCTTGCCTCTTTTCCTGTAACTTCTCTTAGGCCTCAGAACCCTCATCTCTGAAATAAGGAAGTTGGTCAAGAATGGGGGTTCTTAAAATTTTTCTGTATCAAGAGCCCCTCTGGCACTTGGATGAAATCTATGGACCCCTTCTCAGAATAATGTTTGCTGCCTATATTCATAGTTGAAGGATATGCTAAATTTCAATTTGAGGTTAATGAAAATAAAAGTGTAATTGTTCTTCTATCCGAACTCTCTGAAATCTATCTATGGACTCCAAGTTAAGAACCCCTGGTCTAGAAAATCTCTAGGGGTCCACGAAACTAAAAAAAAATATTGCTATAACTTTAAAGCAAGCTTTATTGACTCCACAATTTTACTAAAGGATGGCTGTATCCAAATCTAGTTTGAAAATTCTATAAGGACAAGAATTGTCTTATCTAAACTGTGCATCTCAAATACTAGCCTCACCATTCCTCCCCCACCCCCTTCTGAACATATCAGGTGCTAATATTTGTTGTTAAATGACTCAGTAAATTAATACCTTACTCTCCTACCCCCCAAGAGCCTTCTCACCCCAGTATTCTGATCCCACTGTCCCTGGCTAATGGGGAAAGCCTTCTGTCACTGAATAAGGCCATTTTCAGCCAGAGACATGTATAGGCCAGGGGTCTAAGTGATGAGTGAGGATCTAAAGGTGACTTAGGAGGAAAGTTCATGAAATTCAGTGCATGACCTTTATATTTATTATTGACTCAGGATGCCTCTATCAGTAATTATTACGCATTTACTGTGTGCCAGCACCATGCTAACCAAACATGAGCAAAATGCCACTTAACCTAAGTATTGCAGGTACCATATTCTCTGGGGACAAACCTGCTGAGAGTCCCACAGCTGAGTGTGGGGAAGAAGAGAGTGATTTAAAGATGCAAAGAACCGATTTCACAATTTCTTGCCCGTGATGGTCCTTGACTTTCACTCCACCTTTCTTGCTGATAATTGAGAGCCAAGGCAAATGCTGCAGGACTAAGAATGCTTCCCATTTGTGCTCAAGACAGAGACTCACCTGGGAAAGCTGAAAGCTTCTAAATCCTTAGTTCAATGGCTTATCCAGAGGTGGGGAACCTGACAAGTAATCACCCAACATTCACTTGAAGACTTCTGTCAATGGGTAAGTCACTACCATCTACTGAGTCAATCCATTTCTATTTGGGATAGCTTTAATTGCAAAAAAGTGTTGTTATTGAATTAAGTCACAGTTTACTTCTCTGTAATTTCCACCCTTTGCAGAGAGAAATACTATGACTCACCTGTATTGATGAATATGGCTTTATGTCCTGAGCCACCTGGGTCATGGGAGGGTGTGACTGGGAGAAGCTCAGCCAAGGCTAAGTATACTCAGTAGGCAGAAGGCAGGGCTCTAGGGTATGACGGGGAATTACTTAACCCAGGTTCAAGAGCTTCTAAAATGTGAGCAAAACTATATTCTTAGTCTTTCAACAGTTTACATGAATCAAAAGGAAGAGCCTCCCTCCAATTTCTTCCTCCTCAGTCAATAGTTCTAGTGGTTGGAGCAGAGTTTGGGACAGGGAACTAAATATTACAATGAATGAATCAATGAATGAAAAAAAAAAGAAAAAACATTTATTAGGATCATGGTCCAATCTAGAACAGGAAGGGACCACAGAGACTGGCTACTCCAACTCTATCATCTGACAGATGAGGAAAGTGGGGTTTAGAAAAGCCTCTGGTTCAGATAACTTGCCTAATGTCACATAGGTACAAGGGGAACTTAAACCCAGGTAATCTGATTCCAGATCCACTGTACTTCCCACTGTATCAATGCTGCTGCCTACCAAGTACACTTATTAAACACTCACTATGTGCCAGTAAGTCAACTAGCATTTATTATGCACCTGTTGTTTACCAGGTACTGGGCTAAATGCTGGAGATACCCAAAAATGTAAAAGATAGTCCCTGTCCTCAAGAAGTGAACAATTTACAAGGAGAGATAACTATGTACAAACAAGATATATGTGTGATAAAATGGGAATCATCTCAGAACAAAAGCCCAAGATTAAGGAGAATTGGGGAAAGTTTCTTGCAGAAAATGGGATTTTAGTTGAGACTTAAAGGAAGCTAGGAGATGGGGATGAGGAGAGAGAACATTCCAGGTATCAGGAACAAGCAGGGAAAACACTTGGTGGGGAGGTATGTGTCAAATTTATGAAACATCAAGGAGGCTGTGTAAGATCACTGAATTACCGAATAGGTGGGAGGGCGGAGGTGTGAGAATAAGGTTGGAGAGGGCCAGGTGGTGAAGAGCTTTGGATGACAGAGGATTTTATATTTGATCCTACAAGTCCCAGGGAGCCTGTGGAGTTGATCGAATGGGGAGATGATATGGTCAGAGGAAGGTAACTTTGACAGCTGAGTGGAAGATGGAGAGTGGAGAGTGGTGAGAGTTGAGGCATGATGACCAAGTGGTAGGCTCATGCAATAATCAAGATGTGAAGTGATGAAGGCCTGCACCTGAGTGGTGGCAGACTCAGAAGAGAAAACCGGGCACTTTGTGGGTCACTGGGATGCCAACGTAAAGTGAGACAATCTCTTCCCTTAAGGAGCTTACATTTTAATACACACACAAGGGGAGTAGTGGGCAGGAAGGAAATTTTAGTCTGGGGAGTTACAGGGATTGTGAGGAGAGTCACAGATCCACAGAGCAACAGATTGTCACTGCCCTTTCTGCTACTGGTGGTGGGATTGCTTAGATTACCCTTCCCAGATTAAGTCATGGATTATGGGAGTTGGAAAATGTACTCATGGTCATAGGGCAGATCACAAGATGGGAGGACCTGATTTCTAGGCTGGGATGTGAAGCTGTGATATAATGGGTTGAGTAAATGTCCAATCACTCATTCACCAATTAGTATCATTCAACTCTCCCCCCATCCCCAGCTCAATACCTACAGAAAGTTCCAAAATTAACAAGAGGGAGAGTCTGGTTTTTGGAGTTCTGTCTGAAAGGTCTTCGATCCAGGTTGGGGAGGAGACAAGCATGGAGTGCATGGATGGCAAGGTGAACAGTTCAGTTCTGGTTTTTTGCTCAATGGCAAGATTGAATGGAAGGTACAAGAGAAAGATGTATCCCTGGAAGGGCATGTGAACAGAGTTCAACCACAAGCTCCAAGATTAATTGGCATGGTCTACTGGAGAATATTGGCTCTGGAACCAGAAGATATGAATTGGACTCTAGGATCTGACACCTACTAGCTGTGTGATTGTGGACAGTTCACTTAACTTCTCTGAAGCTCCCTTTTCTCATTCATAAAATGGGGCAGAGGAAGTGACACTTGTGTTTCCTAATTTGCAGGGTTTATTTTGAGTGAAACTTTAGGGTGCTATAGAAATGGGAGCTGATACTAGCCAGCTTAACCATGAATTGCTTTTCCTCCCCATCAATCCAAATCCAACTTGTTCTTCCAGGCCCATGCCCACATGGAGTCCTACCTCAACTAGAATCATTCACCAAGAACCTATCCTGATTTCTCCATCCTCAGGACCCTCAGTGCTCACCACAGGCACCACTCCTATTAGCATCTGATCGTATATATGGTCATGTTTTGTACATTTTGTCTCCTCCACCAGAATGTAAGCTACTCAGAGAACTAGTTTCAGACTATTCTGATATCCTTCAGAGGACCAAATAATATCAAGTCCATAGTAGTTACTCAACAAGTATTATTGATATGAGATCCAGCCAATGGAACACTCTCGGGGTTGTAATATATGCTTGTAGGTGTTATAAGTATAGTGACCATACATTCAAGAAATGGGGGAAGATCTTCCCATAACAAGGAAAAAAATATACTTTTAATGAGGGTTTGAAAAAAGAATATCCTTTATCATTGGACCTGTGTCTCCATTTGGAGTTCAGAAAGTTTAGTTATTGTTTCTATAGGATCATAGATTTTAGAACTAGAAGGTGCCTCAAAGGTCATCTAGCCCAAGGCACTAAATGGCAGTAATCAATGGCAGCACTGGTATTTGGACCCAAGTCCTTTTCTGCTGATGTAGTCTTTGGAGGTCGTGGGAGGCATCAGAGAAGGACTTCAGTGGACAACAGCAAGGGATATCACCTCAGCAATGCATGATCAAAAAGAAAGTTGAAGAGCCATGTAGGGAAAACAAAAGGTAACAGATAGATGGTTCAAGTATTTCACTGTTACCTATGGAAGGAGAAAAAGGAAAAAAGCTTTTATTAAGTACCTACTAAGTGTCAGGTACTATTAAGTGCTTTATGAATATTATTTCATTTGATCCGTGGAATATTAAAAGAGTAATCTACCTGCCTGTATACTGGTGGATCATCAATGGAGATTTATGGAAGGACATAGGCAGGAATTGAAAAATTGACAAGGTGTTGATTGGTCATGATATGTACTACTAGAGGTAGTACCATATTAAAGATATCATAGATTCATTCACTAAAATATAGCTATTTGAAAAAAAATTTGTATAGTCTTAAATAGCAATGAGTACATTAAACACATACATATATAACTCATATACTACACACATATAGCATACAACATATGACACATGTATGATGTGTACAATAGTATAAAATAGTATAAAACACACAAATAACATGTAACAAATTGTATAACGTACATGTCATCTATTTCACATTCATAATGTCACCTATTTTGCATATGTTTGCATTACTTATACACATGTGATAATCATTTGTGCATAACATGGCATTTATTTCTTTTGACATACAACATGTATATGATATATGTGCAGTATGTCTGTATTTTGCAATATATAATGTATATCATATCATTAGATTTTATCTGACTATTGCCATGGTTTGTGCAATAGTCTTTTTTCTTCTACTTTTTTTTTCTTGATGGATTTAGGCCAAATTCTTTTGATTGTCCATGTATTTCACTGAGGAGTTTCTATAAGTTTATAGAAGTCTATGCAATTAACAGAGTGTTGTCTTTAAATAGTGAAATACCTGAACATTGTGGGTAACCCAATGAACAGATCCATGTTAAATATAAGCCAAGCAGTGATTTATTATTTTTATGTGAGAAATGGCCTAAAGGAATGAAGAATCTGAAAATTTGTTGGTGGGGTATTCTGTCTACCAATGCAACTAATAACTTTTATCTAATTTAATGGTCTTTGTGAGTTGCTGTGGCCTATAAAACTGGTCACCCTGTGGCCACCTTGATCATGAGACTCTAGGAAGATAGTTAGAACAATCTTCAGACCATAGACATAATAATCCATCTCTGCTCCCCCACTGCTACCACCACTACCACCACCACCAAGGTCCTCCCAGCTCTACATTTGATTTTATGGTCCCAGACACAAAGGAAGTTTCAATGGGAAATATACCAAAGACAAGTTAGCAGTATATATGATTTGTCACAGGATCTCAGAATCAGAAAAAATGGACCTCCAGCCCAACTTGTACCTCAACAAGACTCTTCTCTGTGATACACCAGCAAGTAGTTTTCTAGACATTAATCAATCAACATTTATTAAGCACCTAGTACGTGCCAGACAGACATCTAGATTTTATTTGAAGATCTCCAGAGAGAGAGGACCCTTGACTTTGGGGTCATGTGGCCTACAAAGTCGAGACTGAGACATTTTCTCTGACCTCTCAAACTTCTCCAAAATAGAAATTATGCCCCAGAGACAAAGCAATTTAAATTGCCTCCGTGCTCCAGGACACCAAGAACCCAAAGAAATGAAGAACTCCATGAACTAACAACAAATTGGTGCTTATTCAGCATCCCATTCTCCTCCATCCACCACGCTACTGGAAGCAAGTCTACACAAGCTGAACCAACGGAACACAGCTCCACTCCCTGAATCCCCCTCCCTCTTTCCAGTACTTTGGAGATCTAAACTCCAAACTGAATAAATTTGCTGACACTTGATTAGGTACTCTGTGGATTTTGATGAAAGCCTAGACCAACAATAGCAATTTAAAAGAAAAATGAGAATTGTAAGAACAGCATTTATAGCTATATATATCTGATATATATATCAGAAATAATGAGCAGAATGAAAAATTTTAATCCATGGCGGTGTCTCACTAAAGAAACAAAGGAAAGGACAACTGATTGGTAATGCAAATACACAGAAATGAAGGTCAATATGAAGGAAAGAGAAGCAAAAACTAATAACATTGAAAGAAAACTCTCTGCTTCTTCACTTGGTCATCTCATTAGCTTCCATGAATTTAGTTACCATCTCTATGCTGACTAATTCTCAGATCTGCCTTTCTTGCTCCAGTCTCTCTGATAATCTTTAGTCCTTCATCTCCAACTGCCTTTCATACTTTTCAAACTTTATGTCCAGTAGACATTTTAAACTCAATATGTCCCAAACAGAGCTCATTATCTTTTCCCCTAAAGCCTCCCAACTCCTACCTTCCCTATTACTGTAGAGGGCAACCATCCTTCCAGTTCTTTGGGTTTGCAACTGAGGAGACATCCTGGATTTCTCACTCTCTCTCATCCTACCATACCAAAGCTGTTGCCAAGGCCTGTAGATTTCACCTTTGCAACACCTCTTGAACATGCCCCCTTCCCTTCTCTGATACTGCCCTTACGCAGCAGCTTACACCCGGACTATTGCAATAGTCTGATGGTGAGTCTGCCTCAATTATTTCCCCATTCCAGTCTATCCTCCATTCAGCTAACCAAGAGATTTTCTAAAACACAAGTCTGATCATGATACAACTCTAATCAATAAACTCCAATGGCTACCTATTGCTTCCTGGATAAAATATAAAATTCTGTGTGCTATTCAAAAGTCCTTTATAACCTAGGCAGGCTCCTCCCCTTCCAGTCTTCTTACACCTTACTCCCTATCATATACTCATCAATCCAGTAATTCTGGCCTCCTTGCTCTTCTTCAAATAAGTTATTCCATTTCTCAGCTCCGAGCCTTTTCTCTGGCTTGTTTGCACATATTTGTTTTCTCTCCGTTAAATTGTGGGTTCCTTGAGGATAGGGACTATTTTTCTATCCCTAGTGCTTTCTATCCTGAGCACAGTACCTGGCACATAGTAGGTGCTTAATAAAGGTTTATTGACTGACTCACTAAAAATGTGCTCTCCATACAAGCAAAACATATTGATCTTAAGGACAGGCTGCAAAGACTATTTAAGGATTATAGGTGTGTTCCAAAAGAATACCATAATGCAAGAAATAATACAAGAAAACTACCTAGAATTTCTAGTTTCAGAAAACAAAGTGCCAATTGAAAGAAGTTATAGGTTGCCTCTAGATAAAAATCCAAGTCTACAAGCTCCAAAAGGCACATCTAGCAACTTCACTGAGGAGCAACAAATTCTTCAAGTGACAAGGAGAAAGATCTTCAAAGACAAAAGAGAGGAAATTTCAATAACGTAAGAGTACTTTGTAGCCTCCAGAAAATGGAGGAAGGAATGACATCATGTGTTCTAGAGGACAATGGAGCTCAAGATGCTGCCCAAGGTGACCTACCTTATAAATATGAGCTTAATTATAAATGAAAAAAAGATGAATATTCAATAATAAAGAGGTCTTTGAAACCTTCTTAGAAAGAAAACATCCCAGAGGTAAATGAATGAAGCAGCCAAAGATGGCTACAGTAACTAAGTGCCAGAAGAGAGGGTGAAAGTGAAGGTCAGGTGGAGGTGATGGTGGAGAGGTGGGCCTGGTTCCCTATGGACTGAGTCTCATGGCACTGCATTTACAGGGGAATCAATGTTTTATGTGGGACTAAATACACAATGGGAGGATGCATGGAAATGAGGAGGCGAGGAGAAAAGGGGAGTGTGTGATCTGCTGGTCAAGTAGAGGACTGGCAATGAGGGGAAGGTGACTACTGTGGTCTCTGAGGAAGAGGAGAGCCTTCAGGGAAATGGAGGAAAGAGGTGAGGGAAGAATTAGAAGAGGGAGAGATCTTTTTAGGTATTGAGAGAAGATATACTTATGGGTGAAGAGAGGTATTCATGTGAAGGGAGATGGAGACCTTACACTAGGTGTTGTCTCTGGGGATTTAGTCCTTGAAAGACCACATGTTCTGCCTTGTGGTGGTGATGATTAGGAGTCAGAGATTTTGGATCCCTGGTGGGTGGAAAAGCATGAACTAAGGGAGGAGATTCTGAGGCAAATAGGTGGAAGTCAAATTTAAGGAAGGTGACCAGTGGAAGATTTCTTCTTAGGTGTAGGATGTGTCCAGGGAAGACTAGTACCTCTGGGGTGAGGGCTTTCTTTTTTTCTTCTTTTTACTTTTATTTTTCATGACTTTTTCTTTAATGTGTTACTTTCTTTTTTTTAAATTTTTTTTCCAAATGCTTTATTAACTTCTGGTTTATATAATTCATTTCTGCCAGATTTTGAGTTACAATTTTCCCCCTGTTTTTCCCCTACCCACCACCCCAGAATAGTAATCCCACAGGATATCCCCTCATCCAATCTGCTCTCTCACATATCTTCTCCCATACCTCCTTCGACTTTTCCAGTAGGGCATGGTGAATCTCTATGCCCCAATGCCTGTATATCTTATTTCCCAATTATATGTAAAATAGTATTAATATTAGTATTTATATATTTTTAAACATTTGATTTTAAAACTTTGAATTCCAGATTCATTCCCTTCCTCCTTTGTCACCCACCCTTACTGCCCTTACTGGGAAGATAAGCAATTCAGTATATGTTGTGCATGTGTAGCTATGCAAAACGTTACCATAGTAGATATATTGTAAAAGACTGACTATATTTTCCTCCCTCCTATCCCACCTCCCAATTGTTCTATTCTCTACTTTGATCCTGTCCCTTTTCAAAAGTGGGTGTTTCCAACTTCCCTCCCCACTTTCCCTCCTGCTCTCCCTTCCATCATCCCCCCTCTCATCCTTTTCCCCCCTACTCTCCTGTAGGGTGAGATACCCTATTTAGTATGTATGTCATTCTCTCCCTGAGCTAAATTCAATGAGAATAAGGTTTCACCTTTTTGCCTTCCTGTTCTTCCCCTCCCTTGTAACCATTTTCTCTTGCCTCTTCTATATGAGAGAGTTTACCCCATTCTGTCTCTCCCCATCTCCTCTTGTTATATTCCTCTCTCACCTCTTAATTTCATGGGGTGAGAGCTTTCAAACCTGTTTCAGGGCTGCTTTCCACCTTTGGTGTCTACCTGATCTACTTAACTCTCACAGTGTCATTGTTTGGGCTTTGATGGCTCAGTTAGTATAAATAGCAGGTGTTTCTGTTCTGGCCTGATACCCTGAGGGTCTTCCCTTCCCAGGTTAATTTTTTTTAGTAGGTAAAAGAGGTCAGTTTTTTTTTTTTTTGGGTCTACTTCTTACATAACCTTAATTGGTGAATGTGCATTGCCTCGGACAAACTGACACATGGGAAAGAACTTAGCTTAAAAAAGCCAAGATCTCCACTGCATCTGGGACCATCTCTAGTCATCCTGATCTATATTTGATCACTGGAACCAGATAACTCTAGAGGAGAGAGTAAGGCTGGTGACTTTGCACAGCCTGCCTCACTTAAATCCAATTCATTTGCAAGTCAAGACATCACCTTTCTGTCACTGGTCTTCTTGGAGAACTAAGGGCAAACAACAACAACAATAATAACAGCCCTCATCTCTGACTCCAAGAAGCTGTAGCATGTGCAGTGGCCACACCCTGGTAAACCATTTTGGCAGACAGGCCAAACCAAGTTGAAGGTAACCAAGAGGCCTCAAACCCATCAGTGAATTAGGGGTGGGTGTACTCCAAAGCATATGAAGACTTTCCCTGGTGGAATGGGATGACAGACACAATTTGTTCCAATGGCCCTAAAGGTGGCTGAAGCAAACTCTGTGAGTACTTAGAACTTGGTTAGACACTGAGGACACCAAGGTTGTCTACTGCATCTTGAGCCATCACGAGTCATCTTGACTCTGTCCTACCACTGGACTGTGGCAACTCTCGAAGACAGTGAGGGCAACAACTTTGTGCAACTCTGGCTCACTTAATTCCAATTTATGTATGGATGGAAAGACATCACCTATACTATTTTATCATTTTTACCTATCTCAAAGTCCTGTGGTGACAGGCACATGATGAAGCAGTAGGTACAGATACACTGGTAGCTGTAGTCACAGCCTTACACACAGGTGACCCAGGCCATAGTATTTTCATTGGAAGCAGCAGTGGGAGTTGGCAGCCTCTTGGGTGTCTGAGCAGCTTTTTAAGGACCACACTGCTCATCTCCTGGTGTGAAGAAGGGGCTAGAAAAGATGCCCTAAAATTGTCAGTTTACTCAATTCTGGCCTGTTTACCATAGCAGGTGGGGATTGCATCCTGCAATTGAAACACAAAAAAATGTACAAAAACTTCTGCAAAGATGATTCCACCATTAGGACATGGAAGGTATGTACACTTATAAACAACATAAGAGCCAGTAGATATGAAAGATAAATAGCTTTTGTTGCAAGAAAACTCAACAGGTATTGCATCCAAATAACAGCCCTGAGAGAAACAAGGCTGGCAAATGAAGGTCAGCATTCCAAGGTCAGAGCTGTATACATGTTTTTCTGGATTGGTTGCAGTGAAGGGGAGTGCTGTGAAGCTGGTGTAGGTTTTGCAATCAAAATCAATCTAGTCAACAAGCTTGTATGCCTACTAAAAGGAGTGAAAGACAGGCTTGTGACAATGTGATTGCAGGAAAATGCCGTGCCACCATAATCAGGGCCTCTGCTCCCCCCATGATAAACCCCAATGAGTTCAATTTTATGAAGACCTGGAGATCTTTATCATCAATGTGCCCCAAAAGTACAAGTTTATAATTCTGGGTGACTTTAAAACTAGAGTAGGCTCAGACTACCAGACTTTACAGGGAGTCCTTGGGAGGAATGGAGTTGGAAACAGCAAAGGCAGTGGTCATTTACTACTGAAGATTTGTGAATCTCATGACCTTCACATCACCAACACTTTCTTCCATTTACCTAAATGCAATAAAAATTCATGGATTCATTGCAGCAAATATTGGCATTTAATAGACTATGACATTGTAAGAAGGAGAGAGAGACAGGATGTGAGAGTGAAGAAAGCAATGTGGGGAGCAGAATGTTGAACTGATAATAGACTTAACCTCTCCAAGCTAAATATTTGCATTCAACAAAAGCAGTGGCCCTAAGGCAAAAATGACTGCCAGAAGAACTAATATCAACAGATTACAGGGCTTCTCAGAGAGGGAACAGTTTGTTGCTAATGTAGAGGGAAAGTTGAGCCAATACAAGGTTGGCAAGAGTGGAGCAGAAGAGGAGTGAGCAGCTTTCATAGATCTGTTTGTTGTACAGCACTGTATTTACTCATTTGGGTCAGAATAGTGTCAGATATCAAGACTGATTTGATGAAAATTATGGGGAAACCCAGAGGCTGCTAAATGAAAACAAGAACTCCACAGGATTTGCCAGCAGGATCCATCTCTAAGAAGGCAGCATTTAACTCCATCAAAAGTAAAGTACAGGCAAAGCTTAGAGAGCTGCGGGTTCTTGGCTTGGTAAAAAGGCAGATTAAATTAAGTTTTATGCTGACAGTAACAATCCAAAACACTTTTATCATGCCCTGAAGGCTATTTATGGGCCAAAGATATATGGTGCATCTCAACTACTCAGTGGTGATGGAACCATATTGATTAGTGATAAGGACATGATCCTGGAGAGATGGGCTGAACATTTCCATATCGTTCTCAACAGACCATCATAAAATCAATGCTGAAGCCATTGACTATTTTCCTCAGGTTGAAGTCAATCTCATTGTGGACAAATTTCCAACTGAAGAAGAGGTATTGAATACTATTAGGCTCCTCTCCGATGGCAAAACACCTGGTGCTGATTCTATTTCAGTTGAGATTTACCAAGTGGGGGGTCCATAGCTCATACTAGAACAGACTGAAATTTTCCAGACTATATGGCAAGAGGAGGTTAATCCTCAGGAGTTCAAGGGCATCCTCATCGACTATCTCCTATCTCATATAGCTCATGTTGCTAGTCAATTACTTAACTTTTGAACTCTTTGCCATGGTAGAACTCTGCTTACAGAATGGAGAGAGCTTTGTCCCAAATTGCTGGGGTTTTCACAGCTGCCAGAGCTATTAGGAGGGCACCCTCTCTTCAGCCCCCACAGGCCCTTGCACCTGGCCACACACCCCAGGACATCCACCCAAGACAGCAATCCATATCCAAGAAGGTTAATGCAAGAGCAATTACCCTCTGAGTAGTTGCTTGGTCCCCCTACAATCTGCAAGCCAGGAGCTCCTAAGGCAGCCATGTGGCTGTGCTACTGTGCCTCTGCCACCTCTTGCCCTGTGGCAGGGGCCAAACCACGTTCTTCTGTCCACCCCTGTTCCAACAGAGTTCCACACTGACCTTTTACTTTGTCTTTGATATTTATGGGTTGAGAAGTCTGGAAACCACCACAGTTGCTGGTGCTTCACTCTCCTAAAGTCTGCTCTGGCCACTGCTGGTTGGGGCTGCCCTGGGGCCAAAACTGTTCATGTGGGACTGGACTTGGCCCTCAGCTTGGTGTGATAGCCCTTTCCTGCTGGCCTGCTGGGCTGCCTTCAGTGGGAGATTTGTTTTTCTCTGTCACTGTGGGTTCTGTAGCTCTAAAATTTGTTTAGAATCATTTTTTTACATGTATTGGAGGAGGTGGAAGCCAGAGCTGTGGGGAAGTCTTGTTTCTACTCTGCCATCTTGGCTCTGCCCTCACTGTCTTTCTCTATAGAAGTAAAGGAAATGGATTGTCCTTTGGCAGTCACAGGGGTGGTGGTAGTGTGTGTCTCTCTCTTAGTTATTGCTGACAATATTCTTGCCAGAGTCCTCTTTAATAGAATGATCCTTCACCTGGAAGATGGTCATCTACCTGAGAGTGACTGTGACTTCAGAAAGGCTCAAGGAATAGTCAATATGGTGTTTGCTGCCCCACAACTCCAAGAGAAATGCCAGGAATAGAACAGAGGTCTGAACACAATGTTCATCAATCTGACCAAGGCCTTTGATACTACCAGATAGGAGGGTTTATGGAAAATTATATCAAAATTTGGTTGCCTGGAGAAGTTCATCAGTATTGTATGCCAATTTCATGATGGCATGATTGCCTGGGTTCTGATTAATGGGTGATGTTCTTGTGCTTTCCCAGTCACCACAGGAATGAAAGAGGGCTGAGTGTTCGCTCTCATGCTTTTTAGCCATGTGGTCAAATGCTTTCAGTGAGGATAAACACAACATCAAGGTCAGCTATTGCGCTGATGGTAAATTCTTCAACTTGAAAAGGCTACAAGCCAAGACTAAAGTAGAAGGATTGCTAGAGCATGATTTTTTTTTGTTTGCAGATGATTGTCACTCAGTGCAACCTCTGAAAGATGCAACAAAGTATGGGTTGATTTGTCTGCTGCTTGTGCTAATTTTGGCCTAACAGTTAACACCAAGGAAACACAGGGGCTCCCCCAGTCACCAACATACCAATTATATGTGGAAATCATCAGTTACTATGGATAAATTTACTTAACTTGGCAGTACACTTTCCAGGGATGTACACACTGATAGTGAGGTTGACACATGCATTGCCAGAGCTAGCTCAATGTTTAGGAGCTTCTGAAGGAAAGTGTGGAGGAGAAGAGGTATTAATGACTGACCACCAAATTGAAGGTCTACAGAGCCATTGTGCTAACCTCTTTGCTATATGCCTGTGAAATCTGGACAGTCTATCAGAACCATGCCAGGAATCTGAATCACTTCCATTTGAATTGCCTTAGGAAGATTCTGAAGATTACCTGGCAGGATAAGATACCAGACACAGAGGTCTTTTCTTGAACTAAACTTCCAAGCATTCAAACTCTACTATAGAGGATGCAGCTCCTGTGGGTTGGCCACGTTGTTCGAATGACAAATGTACACTTGCCAAGAAGACTTTTACAGAGAATTCACACAAGGAAAGTGCTCACATGGATTCAGAGAAAGTCAGAAAAAGAGACTCTCAAAGTCTCTCTTAAGAACTTTGGAATTGATTTCATGACATGGGGAGACACTGACACAGGACCACCCAGCACAGCATGCCTTCATCAGAGAAGGTGCTGTTCTCTGTGAGCAAAGCAGAATTGAAGCAGCTCAAAAGAAACGTGAGAATCCACCGCAAATGTTCACATGGACTATCTGTGCCCAACCTGTGGTAGAGGTTCCAAGCTCATACTGCTCTGATCAGCCACTATTAGACACTCTGTACCTTGACAGTGATGTCATTTTGGTCCTTGTTGAGAACAAAGGACAACAACCAACCATCTGTATCCTGAGCATTTGGAACAGTTCCTGGCACATAACAGATGTTTAATGAATAGTTATTAACTCTTGCCTAATGAGCTATGAGAATACATAGTAACAAAATAATGACAAGAGATTTCAATGTTCCTCTCCCAGTTTTGAATAATTCTAACAAGAAGATAAAAACAAGGGAAAATGTAAAATTGGACAACTTTCTAGAGAAACCAGAACTCAAAGATTTATGGTGTCTTCTAAATGGGACTGCAAAAGGATATACATATTTGTCATCGCCATATGGAACTTTTACAAAAATTGGCACGGACGTATTTCAAATGAATTTAAAAAGGCAGAAATAATAAATAAAAATTATAATTCAGGGTGTGTGTACATATGGATCAATAACGTATTACAACATGTATGTTGTAACATGTATAGCATATAAACATATGTGTTATACAATATAATTGCTTATGTATATGCATATATGTTATACATGTGTACACAAACACACCCCTATAGTTACATATATTATACAAGGTAATCTGTATATACACACACATATATATAATTTGATGTGTACATATATATATACACCAATTACCTTCTGCAATATACATATAATATATATCATATGCTATGAATATGTTATGTATAAAATGTTATGTAGGATAATCGGTGTGTATATATATACACAAATGAAATTATAATATATTATACACACATTATACAAGATAGTGTATACACACATGCATGCAATTACAATTTTATCTCCTGATAGAATGTAAGCTTTTTGAAGGCAGAAATGATGTAATTTTTTTCCTTTGTAGTCCTATCACCTAGCATAGTTCCTGGTACACAGTAGAAATATAATAAATGCTTGTTGTTGATTGTTGACTTCTAAGTGAATCACTTTTCACACTATACCAGTAGTTGCAATGATGAGATTCCTACTATTTTTTTTTTTCAGAAGAAATTGACCTAGGGATAGCCACATAAATCATCTCACAATAGTAACTAAATGAGTGTCAGTTAGTCAAAAAGTATTTATTAATAAATACTATATGCCTACTATATGCCAGGCACAATATTAAGTGCTAGGGAGACAAAGAAAGTAAAAAACAAGGAACTTACCGGCAAATAACTTGGGAATGTAATGGTGTTAAAAGAATTTCTCAGAAATTCCCAGCCAGGACTCCCCATGAAATGCTTATTGACATGCACTGATTGTAAGATGAGGTAGGTGTCATTTTTCAAAAACATACTTTTCAAATACTTTAATGGAAAACTGAGCCCAGTGGCTGTTGGAGAGATGGTGCAGGTCTGATTTTACAAGGGGGTTTCAAAGCATTCACAGGGATTGCCAAATTATTCAACTTGATGGTATCTGGACACATTGTTTCCTGGGCTCTGGCTTCCTGGGAAAAGATCACATGGGTTCTGCATGTGGTGAATGCAAAGTTTCCCCCATTCTGTTTGTTTGGAGTGTGTGGGCAAAGATGGGAAGAAAGGCAGGAGGGTAAGTGAAGAGGTGAGATTGAAGGCAGGAACTCCATCCCTGGGAAACCCTGTGAATTTTATTCAATTAAGAAGGAAGGGTACAGTAGAAGTGCTGCTTTCCTTGTTTGTTTCTCCTGCTGATTGTGACCTAATTTAGTGACAAAACACTTTCCTTATTAGCTGGGAACAGTGGCGTCCTCAGATTAGGGGACTAGTCGAGGAGAGGACAGGGAAGTATTCATTCATTCATTCAGTGACAAACAGTGCCTAATGTGTACAGTGTGTGTGTGTGTGGGGGGGGGGGCACGTACAGTTTAGATAAGTCATAGTCCTTGCCCACATGGAGTTTATAATGTGGATCTAGACATGGCCATCCCTCAACAAAACTGTGGAGTCAATGAAGTATGCTTTTAGAACCATAATACTCCCCTTCTCACATTCTCTTTTAAATTCTATATAATCTGGTTTCCAACTTCTTTCAAGTGAAATTGTTCTCTCCAAAGTTACTAATGATCTGTTGGTTGCCAAATCTAATGGTCTTTTCTGAATCTTCATCTTCTTGACCTCTCTGCAGGCTTCAGTATTGTCAATTGCTGTCTCCTGAATGTTCTCTCTTCTCTAGGTTTTTAGGATACTTCTCTCTCCTGGGTCTTCCCTAACTAGCTAGAGAACTAACTTTCCTAAAGCACAAGTCTGAACAAATCAAACCCCCCCTAACTTCCTTCCCCCCTTCCCCATTCAGTACACTCCAGGGGCTCCCTATTACCTCCAGGATCAAATATAAGATATTCTCTTTGGCATTTGAAACTCTTCATGACTTGGCTCCTTCCTACCTTTCCAGTGTTTTTACACTTTGATCCCCTCCATGTATTCTATGATCCAACTACACTGGCCTCCTTATTCCTCCTATGAGGCACTCCAAGTCCCCGACTCTGTGCATTGGCACTGTCTATACTCCATTCCTGGGTTGTTCTTCCTCCTCACTTTTACTTTCTGGCTTCCTTGAAGACTCAGTTTAATTCCTGCTTTCGGCAAGAAGCCTTTTCTGGTCCCTCCCACTGCTAGTGCATTCCTTCTGAAATTACCTTCATTCTAATATCTATCTATTATCTATATGTGCGTATACACACATATGTAGAAAGACATAGATATCCTATAAGATATGTTATATATCATATTAAAACTGCAAGTCTATACTTGTACAGACTTGTTTATATGTGTGTATGTATGTACATAGGTATATATTATGTACATGTATGGAACCACTAGAGTTATGGAATAAGAGGGCGACATGATCAGTTTTGTACTTTAGGAAAATCACCTCGACATCTGAAAAGAGGATGAATTGGAGCAGGGAAAGACTTGCGACAGAGAGACCAACCAGCAGGCTACTTCAGCAGTTCATACAGGTAGAGCTATGTGATTGGATAAAAGGGGGAAGAAATGTATGCATGGCACACTTTTAAGTTTGCACACACATATATATGGATGTGTGTATGCATGAATGTATGTAAATACATACACGCATATGTTTCTAAGTAAAGTTTATATGTATATATGTATACAATATTAATAATCACTTATTAGAAGCCAAACATCTCTAGTTTGAAATTCAAGAATATGGGGGAATTTTGAAGGGTCTCTTGAATCAGAGAATCCCAAGATCCCATCCCAATGTAGCTATCAAGTGAGGGACAGGCATAGAAGATTGTATCTGTGCAAAATTCTACACGTGGGATTCTAAAAAACCAAACCAAACACGCAGACACACACCAGCACTGTAACCTTCCAGATAGTCAGATTCAATTTTAGATGGCCACAGACTAAGGTCAAACTGACAACTCTTCTAAATGGCCCCATGATGAGGGCACTCAGGTAAGGGTGGCTTCCCATTTTACAAGATGGACAAGCTCTGGGGTCAGCTCAGCTGAGAACTTGTGATGAACTTTGTCTCCTGGGGGAGAAACTATGAGGACTAACCACATTCAAAATCTTACTCAGGAAGAACCGATGAGAAATATGAAGACACTATGGGGAAGAATGTGTTGTTACATTCAGAGAATTTGAAACATGCAATTCAGAAACATAG
The DNA here is from genome assembly GCA_011680675.1 of Gymnobelideus leadbeateri. Taxonomy (NCBI): domain Eukaryota; kingdom Metazoa; phylum Chordata; class Mammalia; order Diprotodontia; family Petauridae; genus Gymnobelideus; species Gymnobelideus leadbeateri. Next base: position 1,204,812 of record WOXC01009037.1, on the reverse strand, counting down.
TCATCATGTGTTGGCATCAAATTCTGAGATTGTTTCTTTTCCCCTTGGTTTCTCAAGGTAGAAAAAGGTGATAACTCTCTTAAGATCCCAACTTAAAAGTAGGGCAGTTTCAGCATGCAGATTTTCAGTGGTAAAGATCAAAGCAACACCAGTTTCTTGCCCCTTCCTTGACTTTTCATCTTTCAAATAATAAAATTCATTTATTCCTTATTTCAACTATGACTGGGAGTGTGTCAGAAGAACAGACTGACTGAACAATTTTCTGCATAGACAGATGCATGTATGGTTCCATGTAGAGATTTCTAAACCTACTACCTATTCCAGCCTCAATCTCCCCATGAGTAGGAATTATTATTCCTATTCTAAAAGTAGGTAAACTAAGGTACAGAGTGACATGCCTGGCTACAGGTCTACAACTAGACCTGTACTTCTAAAACTCAACCAATAAGCATTAATTAAGTGCTTGCTATGTATCAGGCACTATGCTAAGCCCTGGGAATATTAAAAAAGGCAAAAGACAGTCCCTGTCCTTGAGGAACTCACAGGATAATGGAGGAGATAACACACAGACAGGCTATATACAGAATAAATAAGAAATGGTCAACAGAATGAAGGCACTAGAATTAGGTGGGATTGGGAAAAACTTCCTGTAGAAGGTGTGACTTTAACTGGGACCTGAAAGAAACCAGGGAAGCCAGGAGGCAGAGATGAGAAGGGAGAGCATCTAGGCATAGGGGACAGCCAGTGAAAATATCTAGAGCTGAGATGGAGTATCTTGTTCAAGGAACAGTGAGGAGTCCAGTGTCACTGGATCAAAGTGTATGTGGGCCGGGGGGAGGAGAGTGTAAGGTGTAAGAAGACTGGAAAGGTAGGGGAGGAGGGCTAGGCTATTAAGGGCTTTGAATGCCAAATAGAGGATTTTACATTTGATTCTGGAGGTGACAGGGAGGACAAAATTCTTCTAAATTTCTAGCAATCCTATAGTAAGATTCTCAAATAATAAATTTTCCATTCAATTCAGTTCAAACTTGTTAAGCTCTTACTTAGAAGATGTTGTGAATATAAATTAATTTATCTAAACTTTTCCAATCTCTAAGACTTTCAAAGCAGTGATGACCTTAATCTCTCTACCAGCCAATCTGATTACACAAAAATGAGTAAAACAGCTGAAAACAAACCTAGTTTGCCTAAAAATTGGTCAATCTGGTAATCATGTTTAGCTAAAGCTATGGACTAGAAAGTGGAAGTGACAATGTCAACAAGGTAGCTGGAAGCAAAGGAACTCTGTTTCCCCTACCAAACTTGGGGAGGTAGGGCAAGGATGAAAAGATTACAGGACTTGAGACACAAAAGGGACCTTAGAAAGCACAAAGTTCAACCCTCTCACTTTATAGAGAAGGCAATTGAGTTCTAGAAATGTGAAAGAATTTATCCAAAGTACTACAACCCAGGTCTTCTGAATGCCAATTCAGTGATGCCTTTGTTGTTGTTGTTCTGTTGTCTTAGTTGTGTCCAACTCTTCATGACCCCATTTGGGGTTTTCTTGGCAAAATTTCTGGTTTGCCACTTTTTTTCTCTAGCTCTTTTTTTTTCTTTTTGTGGAGGGGGGAAGACTGGACAATTGGGGTTAAGTGGCTTGCCCAAGGTCATACGGCTAGTAAGTGTTAAGTGTCTGAGACTGGATTTTAACTCAGGTCCTCCTGATTCCAGGGCCAGCTCTATTCACTGTGCCACCTAGCTACCCCCTAGCTCATTTTACCGATGAGGAATGGAGGCAAATGGGGTTAAGCGACTTGTCGAGGGTTACAGTTAGTAAGTGTCTGAGGCTAGATTTAAACTCATGCAGGTGAATCTTCCTGATTTCAAGCTTGGCACTCTATCTACTCCACCACCTAGTTGCCCAGTACCTTCTTACTCTATAATATTTCCATTTGTTGAGAAGCTTCACAATGGATGATGAATGAACAATGAATTCCTTCTCTCCTCCCCTTCCCCTCCCAAACATATAAGTTGCTACATCTCATGCAGAATGGGAATTAAAACTCTTTCCCTGTAGGTACACAGCACTGCTAGTGTTGGAGCATGTGCCCTCTCTTTCTGTTTCAGGAAGGAGTCAGGTATTTTAAATAGCTCCACCCTAATGTTCCAGGGAACAGAGGGATAGTTTGGCCTTATCCCTAGGGTTGGGTATACTGATGAGGCTCTAGACCTGTAGAAAGTGCTGACCTGAGACAAGTGGGAGAAAGAGGGCACAAACTGTGATATATCATAAGCCAATGTGAGAATGTTCCCCTAGATGACTAGGAGACCTCAATGGACCAGGGTTCATGGTAACCACAGTGAAGAGTTTTGAACTATAACACACCCTAGCAGAGATGCTGGAGAACTCATTCCCCAGAAATAACCACCATATGCCAAAGGTTGAGAATTGCAGGGAGAGAAGCAGCAAAAAGCATTAACATAGCAGGATAGTAAAATAAGACCTAGGACAGAGTTGGGTAGCTGTAAGGCTAGAGTCAATTGTTAAAATTTAGGTGTGAGCAATTATACTTTGAAAACTGGCAAATTGCAAATCAAGGCTTGATTTGTTGTTTTGTTGATCGTGATTGAAAAAGTGATGGAGAAAAAGTGAATGATGTAGATTTAACTTAAAAGTCCTGCTTTTTTTTATTTTTGAGAACCAGTTGTTAAACATTTATTAGAACAGCACTGGACTGGGTCATCTTCTAAAAGCAGCTAGGGGCAAGAACTTCAGAATAACCCCCCCCCCCCCAACACCCAACAATTCTATGTACATAGCCTCACATATGGCAGAGGTGAATACAAATGTAGAGTATCAGTTCCTTGTTATCCCCTGCTGCAACCATATCCAGTGAAGTGCTTTAAATGGCTTAGCCCATATAGGTCCCTGGAGGAGGGCTGTCTTTTTGTAGGTGGTAGGGGAGGGGAGAGATAGAGTATTATTTTCTGTGGGATGAAAGATGAATCCTACTTGTTTTTCCCAATCTTTAAATAATAATCTATTATATTTGAGCCTTGTGAACTTGCGCACTTGTAAGGGAATTTGGTGTCTATACTCTACCTTCTTCCCTGGGGTATAATTAAAATAATAAAGATCATCTGGGTATGAAGTCAGGCAAGTGAAAAGTACCTCGAAGTATATAAAGGAAGTTTGAGTCAGGAAGGGTTTTACATGCAGATATAATCCTGGAAATGTAGAACTTCATAACTGGCCAAATGATTTCTAATGACATGATTAGAAAATTCTATTAGATTCAAGGAATATACAAGGATCTTTTCAGACCCAAAGCCTGCCTCCAAATCAAGGTCATGGCCAGTAGTATGGTAGCCATGTTTTAGAAAAATACACAAGATACTTATGACCAGAGGATTTTAGAGGTGAGGGGAGCTTAGAGACCCTTATTTTGTAGGTGAGGAAATGGAGGCAGCAAGAGATGTTACTTGCCTAAGGTCACATAAGTGACAGATCTAGAATCCAAAACCAGATTTTTCTGATGCCAAACCCAGTATTCTTTCCACTATTTCATGCTGTCTATTTTTTGTACACATATGAATGAAAGTGTGGTTCAGTGGAAAACGAATTGCAATAGCTTGTCATGGTTTTTCCTTCCACCTACTCTTGCAAATCAGATGGAGGGAAGAAATGAATTTTCTTTCCATCTTTGAGCCTGCCAACACCACCCACTTCTGTTGCTGCCAGTGAGATATACTCCCCCACAACCAAGCCCAGTTTCCTGGGAAAGGGAAAAGGAAAACAGAGGTAAGGTTGGAACTGACTTGAAGATTGTGCAGGGGACAAGGAGAGGTCCTCAAGCATGGCTGTTGAGCAGAACCACAGTGAAAGCCTCAGATAGAGTCAGAGGCTGTATACCGTGACGGAGTGGCATGGTATGTGAAGTGTCTGCACATGAGCTAAAGCAGCCTTATGGCATGGGATCACAAGATATAGGACTAGACGAGACCTTGATAATAATAGCTAGCATTTATATAGTGCTTTAAGGTTTGCAAATCACTTTTCATATAACTCGTGTGATCCTCATAACAACCCTGTGAGGTAAGTACTATTATAATTCCCATTTCACAGATGAGGAAACTGAGGTACAGAGATGGTAAGTGACTTACCCAGGGTAACACAGCTAATACAGGCTAGAAGCAAGATTTTAATTTAGGTCTTCCTGATTTTAAGTCCTATACTCTATTCCACTCCCTCTTTAGAAATAAGCTAGCCTACTGCCCCTGTTTTGGTTGTTTCACATGTCTAATTTTGGGCTCTCTCTGAAAAGAGTCCTCCAGATTTCTGTATTTGTCACCAGAGACTGCTCTCTGGGCAGATTAAATACAGAGAAAGCAGGGAGGGGAATTATTTCAAGTGGATCATTAAGAAAGTAGTACATCAGGGAGGCTAGGTGGCACAGTGAATAGAGTACCAGCCCTGGAGTCAGGAGGATCTGAGTTCAAATCCAGCCTTAGACACTTAACACAAAAACTAGCCATATGACCTTGGGCAAGTCACTTAACCCCAACTGCCCTACCTTCCCCTCTCCAAAAAAAAAAAAAAAGCAGGAAAAAAAGAAAGTAGTAGATCTGACCATGGAGGAACTAGACAGGAAGATGTGTGCTCCATTTTTTCCTAGGTGGAATAGAGAATCAGGAAGACTCAGGTGTTAATATTGCAGAAACTGGCTTTTACCTCTTACCTTCCTCACTTCCCTGCCAGCATCCCATACTCCAAGTTCACCTATTATTCTTTCCCTTCTTTCCAGATCCCTTAATCAGAATCCTTCATTCAGACATCGTAGGAAAGCAATCCCAGTAAATAAACTCATACTAAAGGATAAATGACTAATAGTTTCCTCCTTAATCCCCCCATGGGTGTGTGCATGTTAACATAAGTACACTTCTACTTGGTTGAATTCCAGGCAGCATGAAAGCCTTTCTAGGTCCCTTTAGATCACTCCACTTACCCATATTTCTTGTGGGCAAAGCTATACTTCAGCATTGAGTCATTAGGAGAGAGGACCATCTATCTTTGTGGCTGATAGTCTTCTTGCCTGACAGGGAAGAGTTCCTAGGCTCATAAAATTTCAGAGCTGTAAGTCCAATTCACTCATTTATACAGAAAAGGAAACTAGGACTGCCTTTGCTAAGGAATGCACTGAAATGTTTAACAGCCGGCTCTCCAAAAAGGATGCACTTTTAAGTGTAATCTGTATTATGTCAATTATGGATTTGAACTCTCCATCACTTTTTAAAGTCTAGACAATCAACAAACGACAAATCAAGCCCTGATTATTATAGTTTGTCCATTTGAGATATAAAAGCTCACAGTGAAAATTTAATAGTCTGCTTGAGCTGGCTCCAGCACACACCCCCTATGCCCCACTTCTCCCTGCTCTCCCAACTTCCTGTGTGAAACCAAAGGCCCAGGGCTCCAAATAAATGCGGAGGGGCAAAATTTCAACATCCAGGAAAAGGCCTGCACTGCCTAAGCCAAATTCAACTCCAGGACCCTAGTTTCCAATACTCTCATTACTTTAAGGCTTGGGTCCCCTGTCAAGTGGAGAGGGTAGCTCTTGGAATAACTCCAAAGTAGGTAATTAATGGGAGGTAGGCAATGGGGTGGCTGGGGAATCCAGCTGCTGTCATTTAAATCCAGGTGCTCTTGGAGAGGTTCCTGAGAAACTTTTTGCTCCTCTCAGTCATTTTCCTTCAGCCGACTTCCAAAAATGGTTCTGGTCTCAGTTGCTGTAGCTCCTCAGGTCCAGGCCTGGGCCCTGCCTCTGCTCTGCTCTCATGGAGGTGGCCTTGACTTAACGTTTCTGCTTCCCCAGGCTAGAGCTCAGGATGAAATCTGAACCAGAAAGCCATCTCTCACTGAATCACAGGCCATTTGCCTTTGGGGAACTAAAGTAGAGTTGGAGCAATCCTACTATCAACAGAACCCACCCTTCCCAAATTTACCCTCTCTCAAATTGGTCTATTTAGTCTGTCTTTTTAAAAAAAAATCAGAGGAACACCAGCTATTAATTAGACTGGTGGTTACATCCGAGAATCAAAAAAGGCAACCAGTATGCATTCCCCAAAGGTACTTCCCCTACCTGTTCACTGATGCCTAAAATTCTTTTGTCCTTAGTCACTGTGCCTTCCTTATGTTTAGCCCTTTACAATTTAGCAGCACTTTTGTGTGTGTTGGGTTATTTGATCCTATAACAATAGTAATTAACATTTATGTAGTGCTTTACAGTTGGCAGAGCTTCACATGTGTTCTCTTGTTAGAGCTTCACAACAACCTTTTAAAGCAGATAAGTGCTCAGCTATTATTATCCCTGTTTTTCAAATGAGGAAACTAAGGCTCAGAGACATTAAGTGGTTTGCCCAGATCACAGAGACAGTATAAGAGGCTTGCTGTCTGCCCAGGTGTTCCTGATTCCAAGCCCAGTGAAGAATCACAGTGACAAACTGACTCAATAATCCTTATTACAAATTACTACTATTAACATATTAATATGAATTAATATTAACATTAATTATTCTTAACCCTTCCATTTTACAGAAGAAGAAACTGAGTTTTAGAAAGGTTAAATGAATTGAGACATTTGGTACTGAGAATAAAATGCTGGACTTTTGAGTCAAGAAGCCCTGGCTCAAATCCAGCCTCTGGTCTTTACTAGTTTACTAATTACAGGATCATGGACAAGGTACTTCTCCCTGAGCCTCAGTGTTCCTCATCTGTAAAATAGAGCTAATACTGTAGTATTTTCCTCATCAGGTTCAAAAATGGTCCCGTGGAACCTGTGATTTCAGCAATTCTGCCAGAGTGGGGAACTCTAGAGAGAAGGGGGGATCTCTCTCCAAAACAAAGCCATGTCAGACCACAAGCCACTGTTCCTATGGAGGAGCAATGCAATGGAAGATTAGCTTTTTGAGAGCAGGCACTGTTCTGGATTTTGTCTTAGTATTTCTAGGACCAAGGTTAGTGCCTAGTACCTAAGAGATGATTAATAAATACTTCTTGAATTAATGAATAAATACTTCATTTCCAAGGGAAATGCTTTCCATTTTCAGACAGGCTCAAAGGGTTAGGAGGTTCTTTTTAGTCAGGCTGTACCTGATTCAATGGTCTCTTATCTAGCATGTAAGCCTTGGGGAGTTGCTTAAGGCACATATTTGCCCAAGGTGACAAAGATTATAAGTCTAAGACAAGGGTGGGGAACCTGCAGCCTCCATGCCACATTCTGCCCTCTAAGTCCTCAAGTCCTTTGACTGAGTCCAAACTTCACAGAACAAATCCCCTTGATAAAAGGACTCTTAAGAGGTAGGATTTAAATCTAAGTCATTCTGACTACAAGCCTCTTTCTAGTAGTCTAGTACTACTAAATGTTATTATTATTGTTTAATAACATGGTAACAAGGTGACCAAAGTCATCATTCTTTCAACAAAATTTTATTTCTCTAGGCCAGGCACTGAATTAAGGCACACAAAATACAAATAGGAAACAGTTTCTGCTCTTGAGGAAATTAGAATCCACTGAGATTGCTAGCTTTTCCTCTCAGGACAGTAGATTTGGATAAGAGAGAGAGTTTACACCTAAAAAAAGTGGGGTGGGCTGGTAGAGAGAGAGGGAAGGACTACTGGATGTATAAAGGGAGAGGCTTCACAGTTTTGCCTCAGGCAGTACCAAAGCACGGGCTTTGTCCATTACTCTAGATAGATATGTTAATAGTGTCTCCAGGGTTTAAAAAAAACAACCCAAGAACTAGCATGGCACGCTTGCAATTTTCCCTTACTCCATGCTTGCCAATTTTCCCTTACTCCTTGCCAGCCAAATGTATCTTCCCATTCCCTCTTTACTGCTGTCCTTGGAGCAAGGATGATCAGGGAAACCTTGGATTTGCTGGATTGGGGCACCTCCCATGGAAGGGGATGAGTGCTGAGCTCCTTGCTGAGATGACACAAGGAGCTCTTGATTGGTCCCCAGTGACTTGAGAATTGCTGTCAGTTCAAAAAATGACAGGTCACCTCTGATATCTATCTATCTATCTATCTATCTATCTATCTATCTATCTATCTATCTATACACACACTCACATAAAGCACATACATACATAAATGTATACACCTGAACAAAACAAGTATCAGTGAGCAGAAGAGGGAAACATAATTATGGTCTAGTAAAAAGAATGGTAGATTGGCTTTTAAAGGGGACTTGAGGACCTAGAGGGCCACGTGTGGCCTCGAGGCTGCAAGTTCCCAACCCCTGGAGATGATCTTGGAAATCCCTTCCAGTTGATTCTATGGTCCCACAAGGATCATAGCCTCCCCCAGCAGGAGGTGGGAGAATCAGTCCCAAGAAGAAGGAAACAATCTGGAAGCCATCACCCAGGGAGTCTGGTCTATTTATACAGCCCAGCTGAACAATTCTGTCCAAGAAAACCCAAATGTCAAAACCAACAACCCTTCCTCTCCTAGGCCACAGGGCTGGTTGCATTTCCCCCTCCCCCAACTGTTTCCATACTTTTTCTAGGTGTATATCAGCAAAATTATTGATTCAATTCAAGAAACATGTGGCAGTGAAAGGGCAGTGTGGGTTAGTGAATAGTGCCCTGTCTCAAGGCAAAGGTGAGGGACAAGTCCTGCTTCAGACCCACACGGGCTGAGTGACCCTGGAGCAAGTGAAGTAACCTCTCACCACTCTAGGCAGCTCTCTAAGATGATGAGTTGCAGAGAAGTTGGTGACCTGAATTTCTAGAGAGAATTGCCACTTCTGGGAATTCCCTATACTAATGAAATTACAGGTCTAGTCCCCTACATCTATATTCAATTCAGTTTAATAAGCATTTATTAAGTGCCTGCTCTGTTAGAGGCACTGTGTAAGCACTATATGGAAAGTACCAGGGTGGAAGGCGAGCCACGATTGGACTAGGGGTACATGAAGAGCCGGACGGACGGACCCTCAGTCCGAGAGAGTGAGGTCACCAAGAGCTGGTATTTCTCCAAGTTTTTTTTTTTTTTGGTTTGTTTTTGTTTTGTAAATATAAGTAGAGAAAACAAACATGCATCACACACACACACACACACACACACGCACTCGCACATGCACACACATGCCACACGCATTTACAAAGAGAAGCTGTGGGGGGCGGGGAGGGAGCTGAGGGAGTTGTAAAAGACACTGTCGTCCCAGCTGGAGTGCGGCTGTGGCTCCCAGCTTCCCGATCTGATAGCACATCAGCCACGTGCAGTCCTGCCCAGGAGTTGATGCCCTCTGACAGGGACCTGCGAGCACCCCCATGGCTCCTCTCCTTCCTAAGCATGGACACTGGGCAAAAAATCTGCTATGACCGAAAAGCCCCGGGGCCGCCGGGCCGCCCGCCTCCCTCCCTGCCACTGGCCAGCTGCAATAGCCAAGTGCATTAGGTCCTCGCAGTCAAGTGGCGGACTCTGAACGGAAGCCGCTGCCAGGGCCAGGCCAGGAGATGCATTTCCTGCCCAGCCCGAGGCAGCAGCCTGGCACCACCCCACCGGGAGGTCTCAGGGCAAGCTATTTCCCTGCCCTCCCGGCCCGTCGGTCCTCTCTCCATCAGCGGAGAAAAAACAGTATAGACATGCTGGACTGGGCGGGGAAGATGACCTCTCCTTTCCCTCTAGAGTTCCCTCCCCAGAGGAGAGCTCCAAGCGCTTACTTTGCAAGCAGCGGGCTGTGGCCAGGCAGAGAGCGAAGAGTCCCAGGGTGATGCCTCCGTTCCTTCTCCAGCTCTGCAGTGGCCTCATGAGCAGTCCCAGGTCTGCAAGGGTTCTGCATTTAATGGGCAGGAGGCATTGGCAGACGCTGGAGCTGCTGGACTGTGGGGCTGGGCTGCCTCACGACCAACTCCTCCTTTTCTCCGTCCCCTCCTCCTCTGCCTTTCCTCGGTCCTCTCCTCCAACACACACACACACACACACACACACACACACACACACACACACACACACACACACACACCCCTTCTTATCTCTCTCCTTCACCACCTCCTCCTCTTCCTCTCCAGTCGACGTCTGATGCAAATGAGCTGGCTGTTCTCAGGTTAAACCAGTTCTTGAGTCTGAGAAAGAAGGAACAGAAAAGAAGAGAGAGTCTTGCAGAAAAAGAGAGAGAGAGGGGGGGAGGAACTAAAAAGAGGGAGAGAGAGAGGTATGAGGCCACAGGGACACAAGACAATCAGGAGGCACACAGACTCACGATGCAAATAAAGACTGTTTCCTTCTTGTCTTCACACCCAATCTGCTGCTATTAATTCAAGATTTAACCAGATGGTGGGGTGGTGGTAAAGTGGCCATTCTACTACCCCAAGAGCTCTTTCTTCTCAGGCAACCAAAATGTAACTGTCTAATGGCCCTTGCAGACCAGGGAAATGCACTTAGGAGGGAGAGAGTGTCAGGCATCTCCCCTAAACTGGTGCTCTCTCTCAGCACTTAGGATCCCCTACAGAGTAAGGAAAGTGCCTTGGATGTTGGAATGAATTGAGTGGAACCAGCAGGAAGAGCAAAGATATTTCTCTCTGCTGAGGCCATTTAACAGTAGACCCTTACCGTTTTGAGGCAGCATCCTTCCATATAGTGGAAAGGGCACAGAATGGGGAGTTTTACACCTCTGCAAAGGAGTTGGGAGTAGGGAGCTATCTTCTCATTTACTTTCTTTGGGACCCAGCTTGTGGTTGATAATTTCACAACACTCGTTTCAGTTAGATAAAATGAATCACATCCCTCTTTCACATGACAGTCCATAGTACTAGGTTGGAAGAAAGGGTCTGGATTCTAACCCTGACTCTGCCAGTTAATGGCTATGCAATCATGGGCAAATCATTCCATGTCTCCATTCTTCCATTTCTTCATCTGTAAAATGAAGGGCTAAACTCCTTAACCATCAAGATTCTTTTAAAAATGTAAATCTGTGATTTGCAGTTTACATTTGAAGATAGCCATCATTCTCTTTTCCAGAGAAAACATCTCCCAGTTTTTTTTAAAGAGAATTTTCTTATGGCATAGTTTCAGATTCTTTCACTGTTCTGGTTGTCCTCCTCTAGACAGTCTTCAGGTTATCAGTGACTCTCCTAGAGTGTGGTATCCAGAGCTGAACATAATACTCTTCAAGATGTAGTTTGACCAGACCAGCTCTATTATCTCCTGTATTCTGGATACAAAGCTTCTAATAATGCAGCCTGAGATTGATTTAGTTTTTTGGCCCCCATGTTACACTATTGACCCATATCAAGCTTGCAGTTTGACAAAATCCCTAGCCTGTTTTCATCTTAATTGTTGTCCAGCTATGTTTCCCCTGGTTCTGTACTTGTACAGTCAATTTTTCAAACCCCAATGTAAGATTTTACATTTATCCCTATTGAATTTCATATTCTTACCTTTGGCCCATAGATACAGTTTGTTGAGATCTGTTTGGGTCCTGAGTTGGTTATCCACAGTATTAACCATCCTTCCTTACTTCATAGCATCTGCCAATCTGGTAAATATGCCATCTGTGCATCAAGTTCCTCTTCTTCCAAATGGAGATAATACTTGAGTCTTGTAGGGTTCTTGGAAGTGTTCAGTGAGATAATGAATACATAAATAAATGAGTAGAAAAAAAGGGATTGGGACTAGATCTGTGATTTCATTGATATAGGGAACTAGCAGAGGAGGAAACTTCCTACACCAATGTGTAAGTCACCTCGTTTTCTGCAACTCATAGTCTTAGAGATTTGTGTAGAGGATTGAGAGGTTCCATAACCTGCTAAGGGTCACACGGCAATCATGCAGTAGAGGCAAGGAAACAAAGACAATATGAGGCATGACTCTTCTTGCCCTTGCACAGACTATCTCCTATTCCTAGAATATGCTTCCTTTTATTCTCTCTCTTATAGAGCCCTTAGTTTTGTTTGAAGATGAGCTCCTACACAAGGGCTATGCTGATCCCCACATTGCTACTTCTCTGCATTCATGTTGTCTCTTGGATGAATCAATGAACCATGCCTTCTTTTCAGTTTTGGCCCTGGTGTGGGTGATCTGGAAACTGGTAATGAAGACATGTAGACTGGATCGTTTCAGTATGTCCAGAACAAGATAGTGATAACAATTCTGGAAGGAAGGAATATGGGGTTTGTTGTTAGTATGATGAGGAAGAGAGCAATCCTAGTGTAGTCAAAAGAGATTTTAATGGGCTAGAAGCAGAAGAGTGCACTGATATAACACATAGAGATATACCTGGATTTCAAAAAGGCATTTGATATGCTATCCTTGTGAATAAAAAAGATGTAGGCGGTATGATCTTATAGTCAGGTGAATTTAATAATGGACAACCAAAAAGTAGTCATTAATGGGTCTCCTTGGAGGAAAATCTCTAGTGGAGTGTGTTGGGGTTGATGAAGGCCTGAACAATGGTGGTAAGCCTCAATGACATGAATGACCAAAACAGGATACACTTGGGTCATGTGGTGAGAATGACATATAATAATAGATGGATTGCTTGCATCCTGTCCTGGAGTTCAAGAAATATGAAAAGAATGAGAGGATGGCCTATATCACATTAGTTGGATCCTTTGGAAAATTTATGAAAAATATAGGCAAAAATCACTCAGTAAGAGAAGGCATGGAGTTGTGATCTACCTTAGCAAAGTAGTATTCCACTAATGAAATTATGGATCCATATAAGTACTAAAGTCAAAACTAAATGAAAAAATTACAAACTTCATCTTCATCCCTTTTCCTTTACTGAGAGACTAGGCTGGAAGAGTTTTTCATCACTTTTCCCTTCACTCATTCATCTTGGTCCTGTGTTAGGGTCCAAAAAATCAATTGCCATAAGTATAGAATAACAGTATAATATGGGAGATGAGGAAGCCAGCCCAACCTTAGGCTACATCGAAAGGTCAAGTGTCAGTTACAACTGTACTCTTCCATTGTCAGGTCGCACCCAGAATATTGTGGGCAGCCCTGAGTGCCACATTTTTGGGAGTAGTTGGGTAAGTTTTATTGGAAGGGCTTTATAGATGGATCCTAGATAAACAGAAAGGGAAGGAAGTAAATATTTATTAAGCACCTAGTATGTTTGAAGCATATTAAATGCTTTACAAATATCATGTACTTTGATCATCATACAACTCTGGAACACAGGTGCTCTTATTATCCCCATTTTACAAATGAGGAAATGGAGGCAGGCAGAAGTTAAATGATTTGCCCAAGATCACATAGCTAACAAGTGTCAGAGGTGGGGTTTGAACTCAAGTCTTTGTGACTCCAGGTCCAATGCTCTATCAACTGGGCCACCTAGTTACCTCTGAAGAGAGGAGGAAAGTCATTGCTTGGTCTCCTCCTCCTCGGTAATTTTTTTTCAGTTTGAAGATATTCCTCCTGGTATTTTCATGTTTCCATAGTCTTGGACCTGTGTACCTTAGTTTGGTCAGCCAGGGGCTTCTGGTAGGCCTTGTCTGCCTTCAATTTGTGAATGTACTCCATGAGGATCTGTAATGATAATGGTAATTTGAAGATCTTCCCTGCCCCTTAATAAGCCTAAGGGAATTAGAAGACCTTCCCTGCTTTGAAAATAAACTCTGCCCCCTGATAGGCTGAATGTAATCACATGGAGCCTGTGGTGGGAGGAGTTTACTGAAAGGTGGAGCAGAGCCCACAGGAAGCTGGGAGTCAGAGCAAGTTAGATGGTTGGGAGGAGAGGATGCTTCTGAGGGAGACAGATAGACTTGTGAGTAAATATTGGTCTTGTGTTGGTTTGTGGGAAGGCTAAAGGCTGCTATGGTCCTCTGTGCTGTTGTGGCTTATTAACTTCTTTGCTACTATGATGGAATCAACTTACTGGTTTTAGGATTCAGTTTTCTGGTGTCTGAATGAATGTTTTGCTTTTGTCTAAAATATGGAGAGTCTGTTATATTTTGTGATTGAGCACCATGCAGGTATATTTATAGTGATAGTAGGCTCTGTGAATATTGCATTGGTGCTACAGGATCTGAGGCAACTAGGTGGTTCAGCATCAATAGAACTCTGAGCTTGGAATCAGGAAGACCTGAGTTCAAATCCAGCCTCAGACACTTATTAGCCATTTGATCCTGGGTAAGTCACTTAACATCTGTATGCCTCAGTTACCTCATCTATAAAATGAAGATAATACTAGTACCTACCTTTTGGGTTGTTGAGAGGATAAAATGAGATAAATGATTGTAAAAGGTTTTATAAACCTTAAAACACCGTATAAATGCTAGCTATTATTGTTGTGGCTGTGAATGTTTTCCCCTTCATCTTCATGTTCAGACTGAGGTACGTAGAGGCCCAATCCTTTTGGATCCTAGTAGGTATCTGCAGTAGAGAAAGCATAAAATAACCATTCTCCTCATTTAGGTCACTTCCTCAAGACATATGGCAAGTGTAGACTGCACCATTGCTCTTATCAATGCCCAGGTGCTCACCCTTCCAGTGAGTCAGAGTATTTTTCTGGCATTAGGAAATGAACAGTAACAGGCTTATGGGTGCTCAGTTGATCTTTAATCAGCTTCCAGATTGGCTGACAGGAGTTGGTTTAATCAAGGTCCAGTCAGTCAAACTTTCTTCTTTCTACAGAAAAGGACTCTGGAGGCAAACCTCTTCTGAAGCCTAATTATACTCCCCATCACTGTGGAGATCCTGAAGTACAGTTGATATATTCAAGTTCCCATCGCCTGCATGAATCCCTTCCCTGGTGACCCTAAATCAAAGTGATCTCTCTGTCCTTTGAACTCCTAAAATCCTTGTCTGTATCCAAGGCTAGGTCTAGCAGAGTGGTGAAGTTATAAAACAGGCTTGGGTTTTCATAGGTTTCCTCCCTCTTTTCATTTCAGCAACTTCTACACCAGTGGTGGCCTTCTCCTTGCTACAGCCCCCCAACCTCCACTCTCACTGAGGTGCCCTTCCTTTCCATTTCCACAAAACCAAAACCTGGCTTCTACAAAGAATCAGAGAGAGCTACTTGTTGGTCATTCATTTTTATTTTGAGCCAAAACTTCCCCAGGGAGGTCACCAGTTGGAAATGACCTTGCAAGATCATCTAAATTGTGACCCATCCCCCCTTCACTCTTCTACAACCCTTTCCTTACTCCACTCCCATTATCACCACCAAAAAACCAAATCATAGAATTGTCAAGTCTGAAAATAAATGACCAAATCATCACAGAGGTTATGCAACTGCTATTGATTCTAAAAATACCAAAGAGCTCACACAGGTTATCACAACCATAGTTAACTCTAAGAAACAAGATATATATAACAATAAAATATATTATATCATATATATAATTGAATAAATATAAAATTAAAAATAAAATTAAACAAAAAGATGTAATATAAAATAATAAAAGATCTAACAGTGGTCATAAGCAAAAAGCTTTCTTTATTCCCCTGAAGGAGGGAAACTAGACAAATGTGCCAGGCCTTCTCTAGGAGAAAACCTGCTTTAATGGGGCCAAATCTCAATACATATAGCAGTGGCTATGCAGTGAGGGGTAACAGCAACAGTGAGACCAATCTGATTCCTAAGCAGGGCTTCATGACCAGAATACGGGTCCCATAGGTGCTTGTCTGAGCTCAGGAACCATGTGAGGCTGATATGAAACACTTTATTAGGATTTTGCTATGGCAGAGTTCATTCAGAGGGTAAGTGCAAAGGATTGTTGTTATGCTAAGCTCAGGGCACAGCTTGCTTACTGGGCCTTAGCTCTGGAAAACAGGGTATCTCCCAAAAGTAAAAAAAGAGGGGTGGTCTTGGCACAGGGATCCTGACAGAATCTTAGAATTAAAAGGAATCTCAAAGGTTCTTAAACTGGGTCCATGAACTTTTTGATACATATATACATACATATATATGATATTTCAATGTAATTGATTTCCTATGTAATCCCATGTATTTTATTTTATGCATTTAAAAATGTTGTTCTGAGAAGGAGTTCATAGACTTCATCAGACATGGTCCAAGATATGGACAAAAAGAAAAGATTAAGAATAAATGCTATAAGGGCGGAGCCAAGATGGCGGAGTAGGAACAGCACTTCCACAGCACTCCAGCCCACACCACTTCAAAATCATGTAAAAGGGGACTCTGAACAACCTCTGGAGGTCCAGAACCCACAGAATGACACAGAGAAGCTAACCTCCCACTGAGGCCAGCCTGGCAGCCTGGCAGGGAGTGGCCAGCGCAGCACTCTGGGAGCCAAGCCCAGGACCACATGAGTTGGAGGTTTTAGCCCCAGGACAGCCAGACCAGCAGCAGGCTGGAGGGACCCCAGAACAACAGCTGCTATGGCTTTTCCAGAATTACCAACACATAGATGCCTAGGACAAAGTGAGAGGTTAGTGCCCTATGGACTTTGGGACCAGTATTTGAGAGTGCATCAACTTCTTCACCTGGGGGTGAGAAGCCACTGAGGAGCGGTGGCACAGCTGCCATTTTGCAGCTTCAGTTGCAGCTTCAGCTCCTGGCCTGCAAACAGTCTGGGGGATAATTACTCTTGCTTTAACCTTCCTGGGTCTGGATTGTGGTCTGGGGTGGAGGTCTTGGGGTGGGTATCCAGCTTGCCAGAGTGTGTGGGGGCTTCAGAAAGGGCGTCCAACTAATACCTCCGGAAGTTGAGAAGACCCCAATGTTTGGGATGGAAGCTCCCCTGTCTGGCGGCAGAGTCCTACTGTGGCAACAAGCCCAAAAGTCAAGTAATTAAGTGGCAACATGCCTAGGCAAAGGAAACAAAATAAACAGAAAAATTTAACATTAGACTCCTATTTTGGGGGCAAAGAGGATCAAAGCATGGAACAGGAGGAGGACTGGGAGGTCAGAACTCCTGCACCAAAAGCCCCAAATGAAAATACAAGCAGGTTACAGGCCACAGAGGACCTTAAGAAGGATTTTTAAAACCAAATAAGAGAAGTGGAGGAAAAATGGGAAGAGAAATGAGAAGGATGCAGGAAAAGTATGAAATGAGAATCAACAGCCCGACTGAGGAATATAACACATTAAAAATAGACTAACTCAAGTGGCAAAAGAGGCTCAAAAAAACAATGAGGAGAAGAATGCCTTAAAAAGCCAAATTTGCC
This sequence comes from Gymnobelideus leadbeateri, assembly GCA_011680675.1. Taxonomy (NCBI): domain Eukaryota; kingdom Metazoa; phylum Chordata; class Mammalia; order Diprotodontia; family Petauridae; genus Gymnobelideus; species Gymnobelideus leadbeateri. The sequence continues at coordinate 1,187,690 of WOXC01009037.1, read as the reverse complement.
AGATGGAAAAAGAATCTCAAAAGCTCACTGAGGAGAATCATTCCCTCAGAATTAGACTGGAGAAAATGGAAGCTAGTGACTTTATGAGAAATCAAGATGCTGTTAAAGAGATCTAAGCAATTGAAAGAATGGAAGGCAATGTGAAATATCTCATGGGAAAAACCACTGACCTGGAAAATAGAACCAGAAGAGATAATTTAAAAATTATTGGACTACCTGAAAGCCATGATCAAAGAAAGAACCTAGAAATCATCCTTCAAGATATTCTCAGGGTGGCTAGGTGGCACAGTGAGTAAGAGCGCTGGCCTTGGAGTTGGGATGACCTGGGATCGAATCTGGCCTCAGAAAATGAGCACCCTGGTTCTGCCATTTACTACCTGTGTGACCTTGTCTGTCATATGACCTCTCTGTGCCTCAGTTTCTACACCTGTAAAATGAAGGGATTGGACTAGATGTATGAATGAATTAAGCATTATATTTAGCTATATACAAAACACGATGCTAATCACTGAAAGGTAAGACTATCTATTCTCAAAAAACTCACATTCTAATGAGGGAGAGGACACACATGAAAGGTTTTAGGTGCTAGTCAAATGGAAAGTCCTATGGTCCTTAGAGTGAAGTGTCAAAGCAGATGTCAATGTCTCTTCTTTAATGTCATTATTTGGTGTCACTATTCCCAGAGCTCTTGGGTTCAGGGTCCTAGGTTGTCCCCATCAGGGTCTGAGGAGAGGTAGTGGTCAAGGTGGTGGTGATGGTTTGACTTGCCTGGTTCATGCTGCCTTCTGTCTCTCCCTCAGGTCCTTGATGTGTCAGCTAGTCTGGATCACCTGCCTAGTGACTATCAATTAGCTGGCAGTTGGTGTGGATGGCTGGCACCTTCTCTACAGGAGTTGATTTCTCAGATAATGGCCATGAGGGCTGGATTTAGGACTGGTGGTCTTGGGGGTGCTGCCACTTAAAGGGTTTCTTTGCTTCCGTGCATATTGGTGGCAGTTGATCAGTCATCATTGCCTGTGGTGATAGGGCAAGTGGTCTCCCTCTCCACATTTCTCCCCTCAATGATAACTGTAGGGGCTGAACTAGAAGCAGGTCTAGTGGTCTGGAATACACTGCTATTCCCAAGTCTCTTGGGTATAGGATTCTGGGCTGTATCCACTGGGGTCTGAGGGGAGATGGTGGTTAAAGTGGTGATGATGGTTTGACCCATGCCATATGCTGCTTTCTGCTACTTTAGGGTTCCTTTACACTTCTGCCAGGCTGGCCCTCCTACCCTGTGTGTGGCAATTGGTTGGCAGTTAGATGAACTCCAAGGTTCTTTCTGACTCTAAATTTATGATCCTGTATCCTGTGGAAAGAATACTTATTTCTTCCCAGCTGTGCCCTGAGGTGCTTGGTAATTCTTTCCATCTCAATGTACTTTGGAAAAGGAACACAATATTTTCCCCTAGTAGCAGCAAGCATTTGGCACTTCCTCAGAGGAAAAGTTCTGGGTCTATAGTTGACTAGAAAGCATAAGTAAACATAACTGTCATACAGTGGATGAACAGTATGACAAAAATGAGATCCTAGACTTTGAAAAGCTGTTGGTCACATTGGGGAAGAGTCAGTGTGGTGTGATGGATAGACCACTAACAACAAAAGCAACAACAATAATGAAAGCTAACATTTATACTATGGGGTCAGGAACTGTGCTAAGTGCTTTGATCCTCACAACAACTCCGGGAAGCAGGTGCTATTATTTTCCCATTTTATGGAAGTGGAAATTAAGGCAAACAGAGGTGAAGTCACTTTTCTGTGGCATGGGGAGTATACAAACTTTCCTATCATGTAGGGGATATACTAACTATAACTGGTGATTAATTTTAGAAAGAACACACCAAAATTGTGGTGGTGGTGGTGAAATTGAGCCAATAGTAGTAGAAGAAACCTAACCCCTCAGGGTAAGTGGGAGAGTCAGCCTAGAGTGACACAGCTAGTATGCCTCTGAGACCACATCTGAACTCATATTTTCCTGACTTCAGGACTAGTTCTCTATTCATTGTGCCATCTAGCTGCCTCTAGTTTTGGAGTTCTTTTTTTGCCTTTTGGAGGGCAATTGGGGTTAAGTGACTTGCCCAAGGTCACACAGCTAGTTTGTGTGTGTGTGTGTGTGTGTGTGTGTGTGTGTGTGTGTGTGTGTGTGTGTGTATTAAGTGTCTGAGGCCAGATTTGAATTCAGGTCCTCCTGACTCCAGGGCTGGTGCTCTACTCACTGCTCCACCTACCCCGTAGTTTTGCAGTTCTAATCCTGTGTCTTTCCTCCTTTCCTTCCTTCCTTCCTTCCTTCCTTCCTTCCTTCCTTCCTTCCTTCCTTCCTTCCTTCCTTCCTTCCTACTTATCTCTAATGTGACAAGTCAACAACCATTTAGTATGCACCTATTATGTAACAAAGAATATTATGTCTGGCTTTCCTCCTCTGTCTTTTTTATGTCCCTCACTCAGTAGATGGTGATGTCCCTTTTTGGTGAAACTTTTTTCTTGACTCATACAGGACATAAAGAGCTTTCAGGGAAAGGGCTATGGTTGGTATGTGGTCACTCATGACTGAGTCAGTAAAAAGACCATCAGTGTTAAGATCATACATCATCCTGACTCAAACAAGCTCTTGATGTTTTGTCCTCCCTAAGTGACTATTCTATGCTAAATATAAAGAAAGAGCTCCACCTTTAAAAGAAATGTTCAGATCCCAGGTGGTAATAGCCTCACAGTCAACAGTGCTGGCTAATATCTGAACTGTTATGTTCAGACCTGGGAGCTATGTTTCAAGAGTTTTTAAAGAGGGTAGTGGGGGGAAACTTTCTCTTATTAAATATTTTATGGACCAACACCTAACACAGCATCAGTCATCTGATAATATGGTGGGGTAGGCCAAAGAAGCTTTGGTCAGGGATATCCATCCCTCTTAGAAATTGCTTGTTCTGACCGTCACATGTATGTTGATACAGTTATGGGGGAGGGGCAATAGCAACAAAGTTTTGTGATTCCTGGGTTGGCTAGGCAGTAGAAACCCCAGGTTCTGTCTGTGGCCTCATATGGAAATTGTTCATTTTAGAATATAAAAGTGGGAGCTCAGTGCAGGTCAGTACCCATTTATAGACTATGACTGTTGTGTGGGTGAGTCCACACCAGGAGTGGGAGTACTGACAACAAGAAGTCCAGCTGGTTCTCACATCCAAGGATCTGGGTTCACATGATGCTATTCCACTTAATTACCCTACAAGAGCTTGGGATAGTCCCTTGGCTTCACTTAACTCAGCTATAAGATGAGATGACTCTGACAATGCCTTCTAGTTTGAAATCTCTGATCCTATGACCAGAGCCTGAGAGTCTGGGATCCTGCTACTGCCCCTTCCTTCTCACCTCTTGAACACTGATGAGCACAATAAATATATATGTGTTGAACAATGTGTGTGTGTGTGTGTGTGTGTGTGTGTGTGTGTGTGTGCGCGCGCGCGTGTGCGTGTGCGTGCGTGCGCGTGCTCGTGTGTATGTGGTGTGTGTGAGCCTCCTAACTTTTAAGGGAGAGCTTGGAGTCTTGGCCACAGATAGGTCTTACTGTCTATCATATATGTAGAACTTTCTATATTTGTTGCTTCCAATGGAAATGACTTAGCATGGGAGACCTCCCCCACCCAGAGGCTCATTCTCTTTGTATGCCCCCATCCTCACTTGTAGGTGCCTTTGCCCATAGGAGAGGGTTGCTAAATACTTGTTGGCAGAATGAATTGTTTCATACTTACAATTGCTGTTTCTCCAACAAGAGACTCTATCCACTGAGTCTGGGAATTTTCACTGGTTGTCCCCAATATCTAGAATTATCTCTCTTCAACTTGATCTCCCACCTTCCCTTCAAGTAACAGCTAAAATCCCACCTTCTTCAAGAAACCTTTCCTGGTCTCCCTTAATACTTGTACCTTCCCTTTGTGGTTGTCTCTAATTGATCCTGTTTGCACATAGTTGATTGTATGTTGTCTTCCCCATTAGGCTGTGAACTGCTTGAAGGCAGAGATTTTTATTTTTTGCCTTTTTTTTTGTATCCTCATGGTTTAATGTGCCCACATAGTGGGCACTTAATAAATGCTTGTTGAATGACTGGTTGTTTATCCTCTTCTATGGATCCTTATTTTCACTGAGAATCCCTTCTGTCCATTATTTCTTATCCTGTTCATATCCTTCCATAGTTCCTCATTAGAAAATGTGCCTGATATGCTGGAAGCCTTCCTCTGGGACTTTTACTATCACATGGCCACCAGGGCTGCACTCACCACATGTTGGTTGGCCCACTTCTTTTTCTAGTCCTGCATACCCTTGGTGATATTTTCTATGCCAGTCCTTACATGCAAATTATAGTTGGCAATATGTTACAGCCTATATGCTTCCACCACATGTCTTGCTATTGTTCTTTAGATCAGCTTCAGTTGTGATTCTTCTGAGATTGTGATTCTCTATACAGTTCAATAAGAAGCATTTGTTAAACACCCACTGTGTGCCAGGTGCCTGAAATATAAAGACAAAAATAAAACAGTCCTTGGCCTCAAGGATGATGCATTCTATTGGTGAGAAGCAACATGTGAACAAATAAGTAAAAACATATATAACAAGAAAGAAAACATAAAGTAATTTTTTGGGGGGAGGGAAGGAATCACAAACAACCAGGGGGATCTAGAAAGGTGGTAAAGAAGGAAGCATTTGAATTGAGCCTTGAAGGGAGCTGGGAACTCTAAGAGGAGGGAGGAAATTCCACACTTGGGGTACACTCAGAGAGGGCAAATGAAATGTTATTTATATGGAAGAGGGAGTGCAATGTTATAAAGCCAAGCAGGAGGAGCCTTCCAGAGGACTGCTGCTGTGAACAGCTTTCAAGGTTCTGATTACACAGTATCTTAAACTATTTATTCAGTAACAAACTAAGACAAAATATTTAAAGAAAATAAAGTTATGGTATTCACAATGTTACAATTTATCACTAAAATAGCCACATAGTTTTCACCAAAGTGGTCACATAGTTTTAAGCAAAGTACATTCATTTCCTCAATCACAAAGTCCTTAGTTCAATCACAAAGTACAAAAGTCAAAGTCCTCCACCCATGGGGTGAAATTAAGTTACAATATCATCAGTCACTACTCAGTACCCTCTTAAGGGGTAGTGGAAAGTATAAAGACCATCCACCCCTAGGTCATAAGTAAGTTACAATTTCATCACTCAGCATTAAATATTGAAAGAGAGATCTTTTCATCTTGGCTCAAGGCAGGCTCTCAGCTTCCATGGTTCCTCTTCCATGGTCCCAGCTCCTGCTAAATCTAACTAACTACCACCTGAATTCAAAGGCAGAGAGCTCCCAGTTCCTTGTCCAGCTCTCCATGTAGTCCCTGTTCCACATTGAAGCTCACAGTGTCCAGTCCACCTCCAGTCCTTCACAGTTTCTGTTCCTGGGAAGAGAAAACTTAACAGAGCCACAACAATATCTACACACATCAAGCTTAGCAGAATTGCAACAATATCCACACACATGGTTGGCACTATCATCTCAATTCACTTTCTGTCTGTGAAATCAACATAGACCCAAAACAGACAAAGTACCAACACCACAGTCATGCTTCCTCTGGCAGCTCTGGCTGTCTCTTGGAAGTCTTCAGCAGCTCTGGGTTGTTCTCGGAAGCTCTCAGCAGGAGTTTGGCTGGCTCTCAGAAGAAGCTCCACCACCACAAGTTCTGTTCTCAAGATCAAAATCACTTTCTCCAGCCTGGGCCTCTCCACCTCAGCCCCCATGTGGCTTACTCCAAGAAGTTTTGTCTCAGTTCTCATTTGTCTTCTCAGTTCTTCTCAATTCTCAGCTCAGTCTTCAGTCCAGCAGTAGCAGCCCAGTCTCCAGATGCTTGCTGAGAGAAATTCTGGCCTCTCTCAGCTTGGGCTTTTCCTTATATAAGGTATTAGTTCCTCCCTGTTTTTCCCCTTCCTGCTACAATAGGAAGTTCCTCCCAGTGTGGGATTCACAACTTTTGGATGTAATACTTGATACAATCACACTTGAAACAAGGTGCTAAATGATTGCCAATACAAGGGGATCTTCAAATTACATTACTACTACAAATGTAAAATTGCAAAGGAGAGTAATATGCAATCAATCATGCTGGAAAGACAGATTGGAGTCAAATCATGAAGAATTTTAATGCCAAACAGAGGATTTTGCATTTCTTTTCTGGAGACAATAGGGAGTCACTATAACTTCTTGAGTACAAGGATGACAAGGTTACATGTCATACTTTAGGAATATAAATTTGGCAACTGGGCAGAGGATGGAGAGGAGAGACACTGGAAGCAGGGAGATCAATTAAGAGGCTATTGGACTAGTCCACAAGAGTGGTGATGAAAGCCTGAACTGGCCACATAGCATTATCACAAGAATCTTGTTGTTATAAAGATGGACTCAGTGCTATCTCTACTTTCTCCCACAACATATTATATACTTAGGTGTGGTGGTAAGTGCCACCATTTGTCATTGATGAGGAGACTAGCTTGCTATAGAAACACATTTTGTGTCTGTTGTCCTCCCAGTTTCATCTAGAAATGTTATTATTTGTATGAATTGACTTATTGGGTCTCATGCCAGGCTTTCTGCAGGCTCATTTTCCCCTCCATGGCTTTTTGCTGTCCCGTAACATGATACTGCTTGCAATCTTCCACCATTCTCTCTTTTAATGTTTTCCAAATGAGCCTGTTTTCTAAACCTGTGTTTTGCTTGGCACCATATTTGTTGGCTAAGTGGTTTCTGGTCTCTCTTTCAAGAAAAATCCTCATTATGTCTATTATTTGGAATTAGATATATTTCTGTTAAGAAATATCAATAATCAATGTCAATGTCTTTAAATAGTTTCTGATTTTTCAATCAAAGAGCAGGTTGGGACTATTGTAGTTGTATAAGATGGTGTCATCCCTGTTGCCCTGTGGCCCTCCCCACCCCTCACCCCCACTTCTAACTTGCTATTATTGATTGTGACTCTTGCTCAAACCAAGGTCAAAGAACTCCATACAGACAGTTGATTCAGAAATGACTCTCACACTAGTAACCATTTGTTTCCTTTCAGTTAAAATGTAGTTAGTGTATTTTTTGGCACTTATGTCTAATACCTCTAATTCATTTTTGAAGAAAGCATTTGTGTTATACATGTTCAAAGCTTTTGAGTAATCAATAACCCTTTGACCTTTGTCATTGCTTAATGCTGGACCCCTCCTGTAATCTGTGATGCAGTCAAACTGGTTTTGTCTCTATACACATAAACACATGCACACACAACCTGTACACACATACACACGCACACACATACCACTCTATGTCTTTCCTGTTTGTCTTTGCACTGTCCATTTCCTTGCATGGAATATACTCACTCCTTCCCTTTGCCTCATAGAGTCCCATGAAACCTTTTCTGATCTTTCTGGGCACTGGTGCCTTCCTTCCCAAAATTTCCTATATTTAAATGCATTGCACACATTTGTATAGGAAGGATTATCAGTACTCTCTCTCCTTGAACCAGAGCACTTAACTCTCCCTCATTAAGATTCTAGAGGTACCCTGGGAGGTTGGGGTGTCTCTTCTTTAATATTATCAGCTTGAGCCTGATCAATTGTTTTCTCTTTATTATAGTCATTAATAAGAGTCTTAATTTCATCTATCCAGTTAGCAACAATTAACTTTTATAAAGGGATATTTACTTCCAAGTCATATCAAGAATAAAAATGCAAACATGGTCTTGGGCACCTCAGGTACGCATTACCCATAAATCACCCTGGTCTTTGGGGAGAGAGGGATCAGACAGCACCATTTCTACTTAGCTTTGGGCCCACCAAGTTCAACCCCACTTGCTCCCCTCATTTTTTGAGCCTAGTGTCAGTCCCTCAGGCCAGTTATAACCTAATTTCTGCCTGGTAGCCACACCAACAACTGCTTATGTGCCACTTAGGAAATTCCTCATTGTTGTCACCTTGTGAGGGTCAGGCACCCCTTGAAATTCTTCCTCTATGTCTCATTGTCTCCCCATTTTCCAGTGGGACAGAGTAGGTCAGGTGAACACAGTCAGGATAAATACATAGAGAAGGACTGTGATATTTGTGATGATTTCAATATATCTTTTCCCTTAACTCCACCCTCTCCCCAAACAAGTAAACAAACTACCTTCCATAATATTAGTGTTACCTTTGACTCTTAACACTTTTCACCCCAAATAGGTAACCAGTTGCTAAATCTTATCACATCTAACTAAACAGCACGTTTTATATGTCATCTTCTCTTGACTTACATAGTTACCACCTTAGCTCAGGCCCTTATCTCCTCTGGTCTGGACTATTGCAATAGCCTTCTAAATTGGTTCACTTGTCTCACTTCTCCCATCCTCAACCCTTCCTCTAAAGAGTAGCCAAAGTGATTTTTCTAAAGTATAGATTTGACTATGTTAGCATCCCCCCTACCCCACCTCAAACTCCTTATTGACTCTAAGATCAAATAGGATTTCATCTTTGGCTCATCCTTTTAAAATTTATTTTTTTTTGTTTCATAGCATACATAAGAATACAGTAGTTACATATATACAATTTATAAATAAATATGTACATTTTGGGAGTATGTGTCCAATAGTTTTTTTTTTTTATTAATAAGGGAGGAAAAAAGAATAGGGAAGGGAGAGGGAAAGTGAATGAAAAGGAGAGGATGGGAAGAGAATAGGGAGAAGAACAAATGGAGAAGACAGGGACAGATATAGGGAAGGAGTAGAGAGAAACAAAATTCTCATAATCATAAGGCAGCCTTGTAATGCTCTGAAATGAATAATACACAGGTGACTCACATGACTTGTGCTACTGGCTTTCTGTGGGATAACTCTGCGGACAGAAGCTGAGCATCCATTATCATTGTAAGCCCGCCAGTCCCTAGTATTTCCTGAACAGCCACTGTGCAGAGCTGTGGTGCATACCAGTCTGGATGCTGTATGGTACAGAGCAGAAGTGTGGTACACAGCGGAGTGCTTATTTGTTGATGGTGGGGCTCTGGGATCCACCCCAAACCCATTAAGAAGCAATGAGTCCTACCCACAACGATGCAGATTGATATTGAAAAGCTTTTCAGACACTTAGGTACTCAGCCCTCTAGCAAGAGTCTAAGTGACGGGCCTGTTGTGATAAACTCTTCTAGGAATGCACAGCCTATTTTTTGAGTCCTCCTGGAATTTGGTGTGATTGACTACTCTGTTGAGTAGAAATCTTGTTGTCATACAAAATTTGTCGGTGATGGTATTGGTTGAGATGAAATTTGATTTGTATTAGACGGGAAATCCAGTTCTCCCAGAGAACAGGTAGTATTGACATTATTCTACTCCACTCTGGTCAGGTGGAATAGGAGGTCTCTTAGAGTTATCTGAGAGTTACCAGGAAAACTCTCCCTTGACAAATTTCTTCTGGTTAAGGAATTGCTTCTTAGTATCCTTTTTTAAAGTGAAAGACTGGGAGAGGCTTTGAGCACTTACCCTTCTCATTCTCACTCAATTGTCTATCTTTTTCTCCACTTTTCTTTACCTGTCTCTGTTTTCTCTCTCTCAATCTCTTTCTCTCCCCTTCTCTGTCATCCAGCCTAGACTGCCTTGCTTTCTTTGCTGATTCCTGTCTCAGACAAAGTCCAAAAATTGCTTTCCCCCTTAATTCAACCAAGACCCAACAAAAGAGTTAAGAAGTTTTACCAAGAATTAAGACAAAAAAGTAAGACTAATGTCACATAATGGGCAGAAGTGTCAGGCTATTAAGCATAATAAACACAACAATCACAACCACAACTACAACAGCTAACATTTTTATAGGGTTTAGGGTTTGCAGAGACCTTCTTCCTGGACATATTCTGGCCTTCTTTCAGAAGTCCTATTGCCACACTCCTACCTATTATATTTCTTTTTCTAAGTCAATGGTCTGGAGCAGTATTATAAACAGAGACATCTTCTGCCATAGGGCTTGGCCACTTTGGTCTTTCTATTGGGATAAGGTCTTCCTTCTTTGGGATACTCTTTTAAAATGGAGTTAGATAAAGCTTTCTCTACCCTTAGGCAAGCTACCAGTCCCTGGTATCCATGCCAATCCTAAATTTAACCTAACTGCCCCCTTCTCCTGTATTCTACAGCATTTATCTCCCAGAACTGAGGACTGGCTCACTGAGAAGATTTTCTCAAGAGTGATTGCTCTACAAGGGCAGTTCATTAGCTGTAATCATTTATTCATGCTTTAGTATCAATAGTTTATCAGTCTTTTCCCTGAGAGAGTGCTCTGGAGGCCAGAGCACTCAGGCCATTGGAGGATTTTATTTTATATTTTTTGGCAGAGGAGGAAGACAGATTTCCTGGGTTTCATACCTTTGCTCAGGTCCTACAGCATTCCTGTCTATTTTCCTTAATGGATCATGAACATTTATATTGATTGGGGATGTGCTTGAGGCAGCTCTAACTAGCCCCTCATTGTTTAATTTTCAGTGCAAACATTTATATCTAAGAAATTGGCAATGGCTACAAATTAAGGCTTGGTTTGTTGTTTTGTTGATTATCTAGACTTAAGAGAGTGTTAATAATACAGAATAAACTTTAAGATGCATATGTATGCATCCTCTTCCATCCCCTCAATTGTTAAGCATTTCTTACCATACTCCATCTCTGCTTTCAGTTGTATTGAGACTCTGGACTTACTCTTCCAGCCCACCTCTATACTAGGGGAAGAGGGAAGGGAAATAAGTATTTATATGACACCTACTATGTGGCTGTGCTAAACCTTTTAAAAAATATTGCCTCATTTATCCTCAGAACAGTGTTGGAAGGTAGGTATTATTATTATCCCCATTTTATAGTTGAGGAAACTGAGGCAAACAGGTTAAATGACTTGCCCAGTGTCACACAGCTAGTGTCTGAGGCTAGATTTGAATTCAGGTCTTCCTGACTCCAGGTCCAGTGTCTATCCACTATGCCAACAGCTGTCTTAATTACAGATTTAACCCCTAGAACTTGGCACATCTTTCCTTCTGGGTTCTAGGGATACTCCTGAGAAGCAGTAGATGTCTCATTATGCTATAGGCTCAAGTCCCTGTTCTGGCATGTTTGTTTCCATGCCCCAACTAGTATCAATTGCTGTTGTTTTTCATCCTTCCTTCTCAGAGAGGATCAATGACATCATGAGGTGATGTCTTGACTTGGGAGTGAATTGGATTTAAGTGAGGCAGAGCTGCAGCAGATCCAATTAGTGTCTCTTGACTATATTGATACCATCGACTTATCAGTTTAACTGCTTGATTTCTCATCAGTAGCAGAAAGTTATTTATTTATTTATTTGCTTTTTGGAGGGCTATTGGGGTTAAGTAACTTGCCCAAGGTCACACGGCTAGGTTTTTGTTTGTGTGTGCGTTAAGTGTCTGAGGCCGGATCCCAACTCAGGTCCTTCTGACTCCAGGGCCGACGCTCTACTCACTTCGCCACCTAGCCGCCCAGAAAGTTATTATTAATAACTTTTAATCAATCAGCACCAATTAGCCTTTACAATAGGATATTTAATGAAAAGAAATAGTAAGAATGATAATTCTCCTCAGTAGGGACATACTTTTTCCTCTATCACTTTGGCTCCTGGGGAGAATAAGATTCAATCCAATACATTCCAACAAACATTTATTAGGTACTAACTATATACTAGGCACTGTGCTAAGTGTTGGGGATATAATAAATAAAAAGATCCTGTTCTCAAGGAGCTTTAATAAATAAAAAGATCCTCAGATTCTGTCCTCAAGTAGCTTTTAATCTAAGGAAAACACAGAAAAGGAGACAGAAGGGCAGTGGGGAGGGGGAGGGGTTGACACCAGGGGATCTGGGTAGGGAGGCATCTTGTTCTGTGGAGTTGAAACCAGGCAGGGCAGCTGATACTAAGTGGAGTGAACTGAGAGTCCTGTTCCTGCCCTTTTTAAAGGAAGGCATTGGAAGGAGTTTGGTACTGGTAAAGCCATGAACTAGCAGCTTTCCAGAGGGCTGCTGCTGTGAACAGCTTTTAAAATTCTGATGCAGAACTCTATTTATTCAATAACAAATCAGAGCAAAACATTCACAGAAAATCAAGGTACAGCATTCAATGTTACAGCTTATTATAGAAAATCAAAATACAGCATTTACCATGTCACAACTCAACAACTTATCACTAAAATGGCCACATAGTTTTAAACAAATTACAATCATTTAGTAACTCAATCATTCAATCATCCTTAAGGAGGCTTCCTTAAGGGATACAAAATAAGAAAGTTAAAGTACTACATCTATGGGGTGCAATTAAGTTACAACTTTAATAGTTACTACTCAGTACCCTCTTAAGGGGTAGTATAAAGTACAAAAGCCATCCATCCCTAAGTCACAAATAAATTACAATTTCGTCAGTCACTGCTCAGTACCCTGTTTTATCAGTCACTACTCAGACAATTTTATCAGTCACTACTCAGTACCCAGGGAGAGGCCTTTTCATCTTGACTCAAAGCAGGCTCTCAGCTTTCATGGCTTCTCTTCTATGGTCCCAGCTCCTGCCCAAATCTAACCAACTGCCACCTGAGTTCAAAATCAGACAGCTTCCAGTTCCTTGTCTAGCTCTCAGTGCAGTTCCTGCTCCACATTGGGGCTCACAGTGTCCAGTCCACCCTAAATCTGTTCCTAGGAGGACAAGGCTTAACAAAGCCACAACAACATTCATCCACATTAACAAAGCCACAACAACATTTGTACAAAGTACTGGCACCAGTCATGCTTTCTCAGTCTTCAGCAGCTCCAGCACCACAAGTTTGGGTTTTGCCACCACAAGTCCAAGTTCTATCAGTTCTTAGTTCTTATTTCTCTTCTCAATTCTCAGTCCAGCAGTAGCAGCCCAGCCTCCAGATGCTCACTGAGAGAAAATATATTCTGTCTGTCTGTCTGTCTGTCTGTCTCTCTCTCTCTCTTTCTGCAGCTGATCTGCCTCCAAATAAAAAAAAAGAGATATCTGTGCATCCTCTGAATAAGGGGCAGGGACCCTCTATTACACATCATTACACTCTTCCAGAAAGAAGCATTCTCAGCAAACTTCCATATGGGATGACAGCATGAACTGGTTAGTCCCCCCATTATATAATAACTGATGAAGTTTGGGGGAATTCAATTTAAATTTATTGGTAGGCATTGTGCTAGGCTATGATGGTGGTATAGGAACTAGACCTATAATTTCATTGGTTTAAGGAACATCTGATAAGGAACTTCCTCTACCAATGTTAGCATCATCTCTGCAACTTATAGTCTTAGAGGGCTGCTCAGAACAATGGGAAGTTAAGTGACTTGTCCAGGGTCATACAGCTAATTTGCATTTGAGGCAGGACTTGAACCTAGATATTCTTGGCTCTGAAGCCCATTCTTTTTCTACTTTTCCAGGACATTTTAAGGATAAAAAAATTATAATTGTCCCTGACCTTTATGAGCTTACATTACACACACACACACACACACACACACACACACACACACACACATTCACATGCACACATACCCTTTAATTTTTAAAAACACATTATAAAGGTGCTCAGTTGTCCCAGTAATTCTCTAACCAAGGCATTGTACTTAGTCTGTAGTTCTTCATATCTGAGGGATGCCATGAGTTAATATTTCATTCTCTGGCAAAGGGGTGGAGAGAAAATCATCAGGAAATCCCTAATAATAACTGACATTTCTATGTGCCTGAAAATTTATAAAATGCATTCCCCACAACAACCCTTACAGGGAACGCACTGCAAATGTTGTAACCCGTATTTTACAGATGGCAAAACTGAGGCCAAGAGAGCATAAATGCCTTGTTCTAGGTCACACAGGTAGCAAATAACTGACAGTCCTCAAACCCGGTTGGTGAATTAGGAGGATGCATGTGAAGTATGTGAAGACTTCTGCTGGAGGAATAGAAGATGAGAACAATCTGTCCCAGTGGTTATGAAGGCAGCTGAACCTTGCACTGTGGAGGCTTAGAGCTTGGTCAGACATCAAAGACACCAAGTCACCCACTGCACCCCAGGCCATCACCAGTCCTCTTGACTCTTGTCTTGCCACTGGACTTCAGTAACTCTGGAAGAGAGCATGAGGCTCATGACTTTGTGCAACTCTGCCTCACTTAAATCCAATTCACACATGAGTCAAGACATCACCATGTGATGTCATCAGTCTTCTTCAAAAATGAAGGACAGACAACAATATCTGCAAATAACAGAAGTCTAGGTCTGCTAGCTTCCAAACTCCACGTGCTCTCCATTACACTGGGATGTCTCTGGCCTCTGGCAGAGGTGCAAAGAGAGAACCCTCTAGAGACTGGTGAGTCATGAGCCCGATTTGTAGTGTCAGAGGGAAAGGAGGCCATTACTTAGAAGGAGGCACAGCCTTTGCATTATTTAGCATCAGATTCATTCTGACGTAGCTCCCTAGAAGACCTATGGCATGGGGAGAGGGAGAAGAAAAAGGTTTTTCTAAGAACTGATCGATGCTCCTGAGTGGGGAGGGTGGGGGTGAGAGGGATGCAGGACTGGGTGGACCCTGGTGGGCTGGAATAGTTCCCTGTGTGAGGTTGGAGAAATAACAAGGAGTGCAGCTTCAGGCATAGAGTGGGGTGGAAAAAGCAGGAGATTAGGAGTCAGTAAGTTCTAATTTGGCCCTTAATTTTTTTCTTTCTTTTTTGTTTTTTGGAAGGCAATTGGGGTTAAGTGACTTGCCCAAGGTCACATGGCTAGTTTTTGTGTTAAGTGTCTGAGGTCAGATTTGAACTCAGGTCCTCCTGACTCCAGGGCCAGTGCTCTATTCACTGTGCCACCTAGCCGCCCTAGGCCCTTAATTTCTTGTGACCTTGGGACTGGTCACTTATGTTTTTGGTACTTTCTTCTCTTCCCAGTGTGGGGAACATTTAAGAACCTCTACTCTAAATATGTCTATAGGGATTTTTCTAAGAGCACATGTGATAAGGTATGAGAGAGTATTTTGGGAAGTACAAACAGCAGGTTTGAGCATGTCAAACCCCTATTTGATGGCTCCAGTGGCTCCCTATTTCTTCCAGGATCAAATAAAACATTATCTATTTTGCATTCAAAGTCCCTCATAATGCACCCTCTGCCTAGATTTCCAGGCTTCTTATGCCTCACTTACTGTGAGCCAGTATCCATGTCCTGCTTTCTGTTCCTTGAATTTTTCACTGACTATCTCCCATGCCTGGACTTCTCTTCCTTTTCATCTCCATCTCCTGCCCTTCCTGACTTCCTTCAAATGCCAGTTCAAAACCCACCTTCTACAAGAAGCATTTTCCAATTGCCCTTAAACTAGTGGCTTGCAGGGGGCAGCTAGGTGTCTCAGTGAATAGAGCACTGGCCCTGGAATCAGGAGAACCTGAGTTAAAATCCAGCCTCAGACACTTAACACAAAAACTAGCTGGGTGACCTTGGGCAAGTCACTTAACCCCAATTGCCCTGCAAAAATAAAAAAAAAAGAAAAACTAGCAGCTTCCTTCTGTTGATGCTCTCCAATTTATCACGTATACATCTTGATTATACTGTTTGCATATTGTCTTCTCTATTAGACTGAGCTCATCAAGAGCAGAGACTTTTTTTTCTCTCCTTATCTAGTAGATGCTTAATAAATGCTTGTTGACTGACTAATTCCTCAGGGATGCTCTCTGATCCTGGGGTGGGATATGTAACTAGCCAACTTTCTGGGGACCTGACTGATCAGGGAAAGTGGGAGTTGGGGTAAAGGTCCCCAGGAGCTTTAAAGAGCTGAGTCTGTGGATCGATTTTAAGGAGTCTGTGAACTTGGGTAGGAAACCAATCTTTATTTTCACTAACCTCTAACTGAAATTTATTATTTCCTTCGATTATTTAAAAATTATTCTGAGAAGGGGTTCATAGACTTTAGCAGACTGCCAAAGGAATCCACAAAAAGGTTAAGAATCTTTGTTACTGGGGCGGCTAGGTGGTACAGTGAATAGAGTACAGGCCCTGGAATCAGGAGGACCTGAGTTCAAATCCAACCTCAGACATTTAACACAAAACTAGCCATGTGACCTTGGGCAAGTCAACCCCAATTGCCCTACCTTCCCCCTTCCAAAAAGAAAAAAAAAAGAATCTTTCTTACTTGGCTATACCAACTCTAGTGTTCTTATCACTACACTATGCCCTGCCCTCCTTCCTCCCAATGCCCAGGCTGCAATGAAAACTTTACAAACTTTATCAAGGTTTGAGCCTGTGACCTGCTTGTACTTTAGTAATATAGACAGAAAATATACAGGCTAAGTTACAATTAGATGAAAATTAACCTGGACTGTATAGTATGCTGTGGTTTTGATTTTCTAAGTGGCTGTGTAGTTGTTACGTAGTTGTATCCTACGAGCAAAGTTAAAGTAGCAATTATAGCACAAAAAAATGCCCAAATAGCCAATGACATGAGCCAGGTACCTAAGTTTGCAGAACAAAAATTCATTGTGCAGTTGGGATAGATGTTAATGCCTGGAACTCTGGTTTCTAAAGCGGTTGGAGTCCTCTACAATTTAGTGAATCGGCTTTCTTAAAGGTAGGCACTAATCTCCTAATTGCCAAATTCAAAGGCCCTTTCCATTGTCCTTATTCTTCTAGACCTTTTTGCAGTTCTTGACACTGGTGATTATTCTCATTTTTTAAACTCCCCCTTTTGCTTCCATTGACATCCCATCTTTATCTTTCCTCTCTCTCTTTGTCTCTCCCCTCCCCCCTTCCCTTTCTGTTGGTGTTCAGGCATTTTTTTCAGTTTCGTCCAACTCTTTGTGACCCCATCTGGGGTTTTCTTGACAAAGATACTGGAGTGGTTCACCATTTCCTTCTCTAGCTCATCTTACAGATGAGGAAAACTGAGGCAAACAGAGTTAAGTGACTTGCCCAGGGTCACAGAGCTTGTGTCTGAGGCCGAATTTTAACTCACCAGGCCCAGCCCTCTATCTACTGCCCCACCTAGGGCAGTAGCACATTTTACCTAGTAACATATTTATTTGTACATAGGCCTTCTTATCCCTACTAGATTGTATAGCACAGTGCTTAGCATATAGTAGGCACTTAATGAATGTTTGTTGATTGATTGCAAATTCCTTGGGAAAGAGGCCAGTATCTAGTTATTCATCTTTATATCCCTCACTGTATCTAGAACACTTCACCAACATGGTATTATGTCAGTGTTCAGTGTATAAGTATGTATACTGCTCAGCTCAGCTCGGGATCTCCCTAGCCTTGAGTTCACCTGGGATGATTTGGGTGGTAACAGGGTAGACACCTAAGGGCTGGGTCTTTTCTTGGTGTTAATTTCTTTTCTTGTATCTTGCTTTATAGTCCTCTGGAAGTGAAAGGCTTAACCACCTTCAATTGTCTCTCTGCCCCAGTTAACTCGGGGCCCCTCTCAGGGCAAGTGGGAGTTGGGGTAAAGGTCCCCACAAGCTTTAAAGAGCTGAGTCTCAGGAATACACTGAGAAGACTGGGCTCTTGAGTAAAGTCATTGTATGATCATACATGGGCTCTTCATTTTCTCTGACTATAGGCTGACTCTGCTAATCCTTGTGGACTCTGCCCCACTTTTTAAACTTTCCACTTCTCAGCACACTCCCCACTAACTTAGTCTTCATCTCATCAGGTCACTGTTCTACATCTAGACAGGCAACCTCTAGAGATCGGAAATCAAGGGAATTTCTCCTAAGGGGGAATGTTCTCTGGTTCCCAAGCATCATGGGAAATGAAATCCCATGGCATTTTTTCCTCAGCTATGCCTGAAGGAATAAATGAATCATTTTTATACTTGTAGTCTTGGTTATAGTTTAAAAAAAGTTCTGAGTAGACCACAAAGTCACACTCACCTCCTCATATCTAGATTCTTTCATGATATAATCTACCATTAGCATGAAGTCAGCAAGTATTTAACAAGCACTCATTATGTGTTAAGCACTTTGTTAAGGACTGGGGACACAAAGAAAAGCGGGGAAAACCCAATAAAAACAGTCTCTGCCCTCCAGATCTACAATCTATAGAGCTTTCAGATTCCTACTTCTCTCACCTTTCTGAATCCACACAAAAGCTCACATATTTCTGTAAGGGAAGTGTTCAATCCCCAACTCAATCTAATCACAAAAGTCTCAGATCCCTCACTTAATGAATCAATCAAAAGTATAGGCTAGAGGCATTAAGCCCTTAATTAATTTGATAGTATAACAGTATTTTGGCCATTGAGCAAAGGCCTTCTTGTAATTGGTTAAGGAAGATCAAGTCACACCTCTTGGGTGTGTTCTGAATGATGATCCAGTGTAATGGTGGAAAAATTCCAGTTTAGAGGTTCCAGTTGGAGCCAAGTCCTTGAGGGGGGTTATTTCAACCTTCAACTCCCCCATCCCAAACATAGACACCCAATGGCTATGTCTTTGGAAAGACTAGAGCACAGGCTATCCAATTGGGATCAGGGAGACTGGATTAGTAGGAGACAAGAATACGGGAGTGATGATAGCTCTGTGAAAGACAGCTCCACGGAGTGTGACCTTTTGTGGTAGAGAGAAATACTCTTGTTTTGAGATGTAGATGTTAATATCATCCCCCATTTTTGTTGTTATTCAGTAGTTTTTAGTTATATCTGACCCTTTGTGACCCCATTTGGGGTTTTCTTGGCCATCTGGTGGAGTTTGCCATTTCTTTCTCCAGCTCATTTTAACAGATGAGGAAACTGGAGCAAATAGGTGAAGTGACTTGTCCAGGGGTCACACAGCTAGTAAGTATCTGAGGCTGCATTTGAACTCTGGTCTTCCTGACTCCAGGCCAGGAGCTCTATACACTGTGCCACTTAGTTGCTCTATATTAGTAAATACTTTTTGGCTAAAGAGCCCATTAAATCTGCTTGATTTTTAGTGGGAAGCACACAGGTAGGGGCTTGTGAGAGAAAACAACCTAGCCCCTTAGTTGTTGAGCGGGGCACCAAGCCCACCAATGTGAATGGGAGTTGGGGAAGTAGCTCCAGAGGGAATGCTGCACTCTACCTTGTATTGTATTTGTCTTAGTTCTTGTCTTTTTGTCATTGTTAGATTTTTAAGGAAAAATTTGTGTTAATCACAGTATCCCAAAGTGGCCTGTGACTTCCATTACATTTGCCTTTATGTGGGTTTTTATTTGTCTGTGGAAGGACATCTGGAATTCACTAGTCACTTAGCCTTTTTTCTTATTTCTTTCCAGGTTTTCTTCTCCAAGTAAATCCTGGGAACACAAAAGCATCCCTCTCATGGCTGAATGAATATTTCCCTGTAAGAGCCATTAGATGGCAGCCGAGGACTACAGTCTAGTTCATTGTAGGCCACTAAATGGGGCATGACTCATAGAATTCAGAGCTGGAAGGGAATTCAGAGATCAGAAGTCATTTGGTTGGTTAGATATATGATCACTATGCCTGCGAACATAGGAAGAGTCGAAGAGTGCCCCCCTACCTATCTTCCCCCTCTTTCCAGTCTCATTACACTTTATTCCCCCTCCTATATTTTCAAATTAAGCCAAAGTGCCCTTCTTTCTCTTCCTTACATGTAATGCTCCATCTTCCATTGCTGGGCTTTTCCACTGGCCATCCCTCATGCCCACAATGCTCTCCCCTCTCACCTACTCCTCATAGAATCCCTGTTAAGTCTTAGATCAAAACCCATATTCTACCTGAAGCTTTTTCTGGTTGCTAGTGTCCTCTATCCCTAAGTCCTTTTTTATTTAACAACTTTGTATTTAGGGGCCTCTAGGTGGCCTAGTGGATAGAGCACCAGGCTTGAAAAATAGACTGAACAGTCTGTATTTTTTTTTCTTCAATACGTGCTTGTTTCCTCCCTGTTAGAATATAAACTCCTCAAGCACAAGGATTGTTCATCCTTTGTATTTCCAGTGGCTAGCAGAGATTATTGTCTGGAAAATAGCAAGTGCTTAGTAAATACTTACTAACAACAAAACTGGACCTTTCTGATAAGATTTATTCCCACTGCCAGCAGATGCAATGCCATTCTCACTTTTATTAGCTCTTAATATCTTAGTGAAAAGAGCACTGGACTTGGTGTCGGGGAACCTAGGTTCATTTTAAAGATGAGAAGACTGAGGTCTGACTCATTTAAGGTTACCTGATGATCAAGTGGCAAATTTCAGATTTGAATCTAAGTCTTCTTCCTCTAAGTCTGCTAGGAGTATTTTGGATTTTTTCTACTTATTCATTCCTTCTGACTGTCTCCATATAGATGGTGAAAGACTTAAAGAATAAAATAAACTTTTGTTGTTGAGTTGTTGGTTTTTTTTTTTTTCAGTTGTTTTGACTCTTAATGACCCCATTTGGGGTTTTCTTGGCAGAGATACTGGAGAGGTTTGCCATTTCCTTCTCTAGCTCATTTGACAGATGAGGAAACTGAGGCAAACAAGGTTAAGTGACTTGCCCAGGGTCACACAATTAGTAAGTGTCTGAGGTTGGAGTTGAAGTTGAGTCTTCCTGACTCCAGGCCTGGCACTGGGCCACCTAGTTTAGGAAAATATTAATAGGATTTTTATATTCCTTGGTAGGGTTTCCTTAGCAATCAAACCAGAGATGAAGACTATACATAGTCTACATTTAATCTAGGAAAGATTATATTGATAATGCAAATTTTATCTCATTTCATCCTCACTACCACCCCTCGAAGTAGGTGGGAGGAGAATTATTATCTCCATTTTGCAAATCAAAACCCTTTCTCTTTTCCTACCCTATTAATGTAGAACTTGGCTTAGCCCACCGAAGTTCAGACCTCCCAGGGTCACATGATTCAAAAGCCTCAGCCTCCCTGGTAGCAGGGATTATAGCATGTACGACTCAGAGCTTTTTTCACTACATCACACAGTGATGTTGCTGCCGCTGGCAACTGGGGCCAATCTTATTATAAAGGTCCAGATTTAGAGATACAGTGGTTACAAATCTGACACCTTTATCTGAGAGACGGATCACAGACCCATACTTCAACTATCTTGGTGAGGTATGGATCCCAATGGTAAAAGTCAATAAATATTTATCAAGTGCCTACTATGAGCCAGATACTGTGCTAAGTTCTGGGGATACAAATAATAGAAAAGATAGCCACCCCTGCCCTCTATAAGCTTACAATCTAATGAGTCTCATACCAGAAGAAAAAGCTGAGTGTCTCTTACCATATAGAGAAAGATCTTCACCTATGCCTTGAGATTTGAGGGTGGCAGGAAGGCTTCACTTGTCCAATGTACCTCCCTCTGTCCCTGCCCTTGATTTTTGAAATTCTATGTCCTGTGTTAAATTGAAAAATTTCTTAGCAAGGAGGAAACATATCAACTGAATATTGGTAGTAAGAATGTGGGTCTCAGACACTTTGCTAGATGTGTTTCCTTGAGGAACTCACTTAACTTCTGTCTACCTTTTTTTTTATTCGCAAAATGGAATACCAATAGCACTTACCTCCCAAATCACCTGGTACATAATAGGTGCCTAATAAACTCTTATTTCCTCCCTCCCTCCCTCTTTCCTTCCCTCCCTCCCTCCTTTCTTCCTTCCTCCCTCCCTCCCTCCCTTCCTTCCTTCCTTCCTTCCTTCTTTTCTTCCTATGAATTTCAGACCCTCTAATTACATCTAGTCAACTTCTAAGGGTAGCCAAGTATGACTATGGAGATGAAGAAGGAAGATGGCCTGGTTCCCAGGAACCTGACATCCCAGGTCCCAAGCCATGAAGGATTTTCTGTAAACAATTCAGTTGTCCTCCCAGAGTCAGTGTGAATGTTTAGCAGTTCTTGACCTACCATGTCCTCTAATGCTTTGGACCCAGGGATTGCTGCTGAGCAGGAATCTGCAAAGCAGACAGCGGAGTAGTCTGAATTAGTGTCATCATCTGATTTGGTCCCTGTAAGAGGATGGCACTGTGTGTCTGTGGGCAAGGCACAGAACCTTTTTGAGCCTCAATTTTTTCATCTGTAAGAAACAGATGTAGTATTGTTACTCACAAGGGGCTTCAGTTCAGTTTAACTGAGCATGAATTTATTAAATGCCTACTACATGCTAAGAGTTACAAAGACAATCCAATGCAATAATCTGTAACCTGAAAGATCTTATTTTCTTATAAGGAGGTAAAATACAGAAAGAGGTCCCCAGCTCTGCCACTTACTGTCTGCAGAAATTTGGAAAACTCATCTAAGCCTACCTTTAGTTTCTTCATTTGTAAAATAAAGAGGCTAGACTAAGTTCCATTCCATGATCCTGAGTATAGACAAAGTAAAGACAAATTAATCATGGGGGAGTGGGGGAGCACTCATGACTGGGGAGAATAAAATGAGATAATGGATGCATACCATTTTCAACATTTAATGTCAGTTGCTATAATACAATAGGACTAGGATTGTACCTGTGATTTCATTGGTCTATGGAACTTCTAGGTGAGAAAACTCCTTTTATCAATGCAGATTGGCACCTTCTCTGCAGCTATAGTCTAAAGCATTGAGAGGTTAAGGAACTAGTCCAAGACCACACAGATAGTATGTGTCAGAGGCAAGCCTTGAACTCAGGCCTTCTTGGTTTCAAGGCCAACTCTCTATCCACGATGCCATGCTGCATCTCAATAATAATCATCTATTATAATAATTAGTAATAAGAGCAGCTAAAATTTAAATATACACCCCACCCAATAATACTACTAATAATTCCTTGAAAGTACTTCCCAATGATAAAGACAAGCTGGAGGTTGTCGAGGACTGAGTTAGGTATTTTTTGTGTAGGATACATTTGAGATTGGAACCCTGAATTCCAGAGGAGGTCCCTTTGCAGTGACCAGATGCAAATGCAAGCATCATCATCGCCAAAACAGCTGAAGAAGGTTAGACAGACACAAGATGCAATGTTGCATAAACTCTCAAGAGATCTGTTCTGGTAACTATGGTGACTGGCATTCTGTGGCCATGCTGACTGTGTTGATAAGGCCATTCACCTTTATCCCCTGCAGAAAGGAAAACAGTGCAGAGGGAAAATAGAATTTCCTCAGGGGCTCTAAAAAAACCCCTGTAAACAAATAGGCAATGTTCTTTCCCTCATTGGAGACAGATTTCATTTGTTTGTTTCAGAGGTGCAATTTCCCAGATGTGATGTCATACGAAGGTTGGGATGTGTGAGTCTGAAAGACTGCTAGTATTTGAAAATGAAGTATCTCTTTTTTTTTTAATTTAATTTTTTTTAAAGCAATTGGGGTTAAGTAACTTGCTCAAGGTTACAGGCTAATTATTTATGTGTGGGTGCTAAGTAATTGAGTCTGGAACTGATCCCCGGGCCTCCCGAATCCCAGGCCAGCACTCTTACTCACTGCACCACCTAGCTGGCCCGGAAGTGTCTCTTTTAAAGGGTGGAGTGACTCGACAACAACAAGCAGACGTAGTTCTTTCATGTTCAGAAGGCCCATATTGAGTCCATTTTCTTTTTTGTGGGTTTTTTTGGGTATTTTTGTGTGTTGGGTTTTTTTTGTTTTTTTTTTTTTTTTGCTTTTTGGAGGGGGAAAGCAGGGCAGTTGGGGTTAAGTGACTTGCCCAAGGTCACATGGCTAGTTTTATGTTAAATGTCTGAGGATGCATTTGAACTCAGGTTCTCCTGATTCCAGGGCCAATGCTCTAGTCATTGTACCACCTAACCATCCCAGAGTCCATATTCTTTTTAAGAATGTTTGTTTATATATTTTATCTTTACATCAACTTTATTTTTAAATATAAGCCTTTCTACCCTACTTAGAGAGCTATCCCTACTTGTGTCATTTTTCTCTTGTGTGCAATTTTTTGTGCCCCATTTTGGGTTTTCTTGGTAGAAAGCCTGGAGTGGTTTGTCATTTCCTTCTCCAGCTCATTGTACAGATGAGGAAACTGACATAGACAGGTAAATGACTTGCCCAGGATCACACAGCTAGTAAGTGTCTGAGGCCAGATTTGAACTCAGGAAGATGGACTTTCCTGACTTCAGGCCTGAATGATATATCTATCTGTTGTGCCATGTGGCTGCCATGCCATAAGAATAATAGCAACAAAGAATAAAAAGAAAAGAAAAACCATAGTTCAGCACAGCTAGCTGTCAGTAACTGCTGTGTCCATAGTCTTCGACTTCTTCAAAGAAAGGAGGGAGGCTCATTTTCTCATCTCTTCTTTGGAGTTGAGCTTAGTAATTTTAGTTACACTGATTCCAGGGGCTTTTTTGGTGGTTGTTTCCATTAGCACTGTTAGTCATTATGTGTATTATTTTCCTGGTTCTGCTTACTTCTCTTTGTACCAGTTTATATAAATCTTCACATTTCTCTGAATTCTTTATATTTGTTGTTTCTTATGGTACAGTGGCATTCCATTTCATTTAAGTTTTCTGCTAATTCTAGCAGGAATATATTTATAAATTCTAGCAGGATAATATTTGTAAAAAGTACTTAGTTCAGTGCCTGGCAAATAGTAGGTGCTTTGTAAATACTAATTCCTCTCTCTCTATTCCTTTCTCAGGTTTGTCCTTCAATGAATGGAATAGAATTATATTCCATTCAATTTATTTAGCCACTTCCCAATCAATGATATACAGCCCATTTTCAACTGACACAGAGGCTCTGGGAGACAAAGAGAGGCATAAATGAAGCTGTTTCCTTCATTTCCTCTGATTTTTATGACTTTTCCATGGGGGGCTGGAAAGAGAAATCTGGTATCCAGGTAGCCTATGAATTTGTCAAGGACTTGGTTTCTAAAGATAATTAGGTGAAAAAAATGTGCTTGTAACTGAGACAAAAGGGATTAATTTGTTGAGTACCTAGCAGTCAGGTTAAATTTGAATACCCTTCATCTGCATCTAGCATTCCTTTTACTGCTTATAGGCTCTATCTGCCCCTAATGTCCTACTCTAATGCCTCATAGTGGCATGGGATGAAGGGGACATTGGGTTTCCAAAGAGCAGAGCCATGCTCTGGCCCACCCTGTCAAGCTAGAAAAGCAACAAGTTGTGGTGACCAGCTACCCTCCAGTCATCTCAGGACCAGCCTAAGTTCAGAGAGCCTCATCATCAGGGTGACTGCAGGCAATAGGTTTTCTAACCACGTCTCACCTAAAGCCTATCCAGTAATCCTAGAGGGATTACTATCAGTATCAGTGGATGGAATACCCACACCAAGAAAAATATTAGATGAATGAAGGCTCAAGGTGAGTGCTAGAATGACAGGTAAAGGGAATGGTATATGTAGAACATATAGATGGGGTTCAGGATGTCAGTCTTGTATGATATGTGGACAAAGTGGGGAGATATAGTACAATGAAGTGATGGCACAATGAAGTACATTCAGAACTGGTTGAATGAGTTATTAATGAATCCCTATTAGTCTGGAGGAAAGTCCCTTACAGTACGCTTCAGGGATTTGTTCTTGGCTCTGTTCTATTCAACATTTTTGTCAATATTAAGGTGATGTCTGATATCTGTGGTGTAATGGATAGAATACCCCTAAAAGACACAAAATACATGCTGTGTTTCACTTTTGACATTTACTAGCTGTGTGACTCTGGGCAACTCACTTATCCTCTGTATTCCTTAGGCAATGCCTTATGACTTACCCCACAGGGAATTCCCCGTATTTATGAAGTCATAAATCATTGAGTGTCCACGGACAATTGTAAAGATTATATGCTTATCATACTTTGCGGATGACCCAAAGCTGGGAAGCCTAGCTAACGCATTCAATGACAAAACTGAAATCTAGAAAGAATTTTACAGTCAGTCAACAAGAATTTATTAAGTAATTACTATGTGACAGACTAGGACAATGGGTTAAATGTCATGAAGTAAAATGTAACAGGGTCAATTGCCAAATCTTATATGTGGTTTAAAAAAATTCACTGCATAAGCTCAGGATGGGCATGGCTAGATAACAACTCATATGACAAAGACCTGGGGATTTTCATGGATCGGAAGCTCAGTCAATTCTGTGATGTGGCAGCCTAGTCAATGTGCTTTTAGGCTATGCTGATAGAAACATGGTGTCCAGAATGGGAGTGGTGGGGGTGGGGGTAGTTCTAGGTCCCACTGTACTCTGTCCTTCTCAGATTGGATCAGTGCTGGGTCCAGTTCACTTTTTAGAAAGGACATGGACAAATTGGAGCTTGTCAAGAGGAGGCTGGACTGAGTGCTAAGAAGACTGGAGACCTATGCTATATGGGGATCTGCTGAAGTTCTTAGAAATGTTTAGGCTAGAAAAGAATTAGGGGGCCACGACAGCTATTTAAAAATATCTGAAGGGCTACCCTTGGGAAGAAGAATTGAGCTTGTTTTGCTTGGTCAGAGGACAGAACTACATTGGATGGAAGTGGTGAAATCAACAGGCTAGATGTAAGAAAACAATTTCCAGTAATCAATTCGATTCAAGAATGGGATAGGCTGCTCAAAAAGCAGTAAGACCTGAATTTAAATCCAGCCTAAGACATTTATTAGCTTTGTGATTCTGGGCAAGTCATTCAATCTCTATCTGCCTCAATTTCATCATCTTTTTCCTCAGGGAGATAGTAAGAGTACCTACCTCCTAGGGTTGTTGTGACGACAAAATGAGATTCATATAAAGTGCTTTACAAACTTTAAATCACTATATAAATTATCATTATTATTATTGTTTCTCTCATAGGATGGTCAGAAGGATCAAATGAAATTATATCTATAAAGTGTTTTGTGAATTGTAAATTGTGATATTAATATAAATCATTTTCATTATAAAAAAATCTTCCAGAAGACTGTGCATTTTAACAGTATTTTAAGTCCATATCATGAAACATTTTTAAGATGAATTTAAAATGATGTCTTTTCTTTTATATTTCCTAAATTTTTTCCTGTATTTATCCCTCCTTCTCTTCCCAGAAAGCTGTTCTTCAAAACAAATAATTTTTTTCAAGAAATAAGAAAAAGAGGGAAAAGAGAAAAATATTTCAACAGAATTGATCAATACATCAAAAATAACTGACATTACATGCTATGTTCAACACCCATACCTCCCAATTCCTCCCTACAAAAGGGGTGGGGAAAGGTATCTTCTCAGTATCTTCTTTGGGGTCAAACTTATCCCTGGTAATTTTACATTTAGTTTTTGATTGTTTTGTAGTTGTTCTCCCCATTTACATGGTTGTGATCATTGTCTTTATTGTTTTCTGACTGTGTATCTGTTCATTTAGATCTTTCCACAATTCTCTATGGTCACTGTATTCGCTATTTTTTTTACAGTACAGTAATATCCCATTATTGTCATGTACCCTCTTTTGTTTAGCCATTGCTTAGTTGCTGGACACTTGCTTCAGATCATAGAATGTTAGAACTAGAAGAAATATCAGAGGATGTCTAGTCCTAGCTCATTTTTTTTCTGATGAGGTAACAGAGGTTCAAAGAATTGTCTCAACTCACATAACTAGTTAGAATTGGGGATAGGATCCAGATTTTCTGTTTATTAGGCATGTATTCTAAAGGAATGAACTCTTACAGAAGATTTTTAGGCTTCAGAAAGAACTGGGGATCATGGTGGAGGGAATCTTTGTTCTTGAACAGAGAAATCATCCTGAACCCTTAAAATCAGGACTCTTACTCTACTTCTACATATCTCTACTTAATACAGAGGACCTCATCTTTCTTCCATGTAAACTGATTCTTAGGAATTTAAATCTCTGTAGTCTTGGGGGCTTGGTCCCCTTGTGTAGTGTGATTGAATTTACCTTGATAAATCAAAAATGATAATAGAGTGGTAGGCCCTTATCATTTTCCACCTGGATTATTATATTACCCTCTTGCTTTCCTGCCTCTAGTCTATCATACATAGGTGAATCTTCATACAACTGAAAAAAGTCTTTCCAAGGTACCACTCTGTACTTCTGTGCTTAAAATACTTCAGTGGTTCCTCATCACCAATAAAATAGAGTTTAAATTCTTGAGTTTCAAGACTTTCTATAAGCATATGAAAAAATTATCTAAATCACTATTGATTAGAGAAATACAAATCAAAACAACTCTAAGGCACCACATCTCACTGGTCAGATTGGCTAAGATGACAAAACAGGAAAATTATAAATGTTGGAGAAAATGTGGAAAAATTGGAACCCTAATTCATTGTTGAAGTTGTGAACTGATTCAACCATTCTGGAGAGCAATTTAGAACTGTGCCCAAAGGGTTATATTTGACCCAGCAAAATCACTTCTAAAGCTGTATCCCAAAGAGATCATACAAGTGGGAGGAGGACCCATATGTACAAAATTTAGAGCAGCTATTTTTGTGGCACAAAGAATTGGAAATCAAAGGGATGTTCATCAATTAGGGAATGGCTAAACAAGTTGTGGTATATGAATGTAATGGAATACTATTGTGCTATAAGAAATAAGGAGCAGACAGACTTCATAATAACCTGGAGGGACTTATATAAACTGATGTCGAGTGAGAAGAGCAGAACCAGGAGACCTTTGGGTTTTTTTTTTTCTTATAAGCAATTGGGGTTAAGTAACTTGCTCAAGGTTACATAGCTAGTTATTTTTTATGTGTGGGTGCTAATTTTCTAAGGCTGGAACCAATCCCAGGTCATCCCGACTCTGGGGTCTGTGCTCTTACTTACTGTGCCACCTAGCCACCCCAGGAGACCTTTGTACACACTCACAGACACATCATATGTATGATGACTAACTTTGATAGACTGGGCTCCTCTCAGCAATGCCAGGTTATAAGACAACTCCAAAAGACTCATGATGGAAAGGGATATTCACAACCAGAGAAAGAATTACAGAGTCTGAATGCAGATTGAAGCAAACTACTTGCTCTTTTGTGTTTTGTTTTGTCTCATTCCTTCTTTCTTTCTTTCTTTTTTTTTTTTTAAAGCAATTGGGGTTAAGTAACTTGCTCAAGGTTACACGGCTAGTCATTATTTATGCGTGGGTGCTCATTTTCTGAAGCCGGATCTGATCTCGGGTCATCCAAACTCTGAGGCCCGCGCTCTTACTCACTGCGCCACCTAGCCGCCCCTTTAGGACAATTGGGGTTAAGTAACTTGCCCAAGGTTACACGGCTAGGTTTTTTTTTTTTTGTTTGTATGGATTAAGTGTCAGAGGCCGGCTCCGAACTCAGGTCCTTCTGATTCCAGGGCCGGCACTCTATTCACTGCACCACCTAGCTGCCCCTCATTCCTTCTTTCTCATTGTTCATTACGTTGGTTATAATTCTTCTTTATAACTTGACTCATGTTTAAGGTGAAGGTATTTGTAGAACCTATATTGGATTGCATGTTGCCATGTGGGGGAGGTGGAAGGAGAGGGAGGGGGAGAAAATCTGGAACTCAAGGGACTATGGAACTGAATGTTGTAAACTAAAAGCAAAGAATGAAAGAAAATAAAAGAAAGAAAGAAAGAAGGGAGGAAAGAAAGAAAAAAAATATTTTCTATGATCTGATTTCAAACCATTTCTCCAGTCTTATCATGCAGTATTCTCCTATATGTGTTTGAAATTCTACCCAAATCAGACTTCTTATCATAGGTTCTTGTCCCATTTCACCTTGGTGGTGTTGCTTATATTCTTCTCCATATCTGTATTGGACTTTTCCTGTCCCTAACATCTTCACCTTTTAAAATCCTTCCCTTCCTTTAAGGCTTCCTTCTCTACAAAGCTTTCTTTGATTCTCTTTTAGTTGAAGATGATTTGTCACTCCTAAAATTTCTCATAGCACTTTGGCTCTCTCCTTTGCACTTATCTCACTTATCTTTTACTATGGTTGCTTGTGTGTATGTCTTATTTTTCCTATCAGACTATAAGCTTCTTGAGGTCAGGGCCTATATATTCCCAGCATCTTGCACAGTGATGATCACTCAAACAATGCAGTCACTTAATAAATGTTTGCTGTCATTTGCCATTAGGGTACCATTTTTGATTTTTTCCCCCTCTTCCCCCAATCCTTCTTCTCTCCATCTACTAGAGAAAACAAGTCAGAAAAATGGTAGAGCAGACCCTGGGAAGTCAAGAATTGCTTGCTCTGCTTGGGTATATGTGTGGCCCCATATAAATCATTTCCTCTCTCCTTGTAACTCTTTCTTCATCTGTAAAATGGGTATAACAAGCCTTACCTACCTCAGTGGTCTGTTGTAAGGCTTCATTACTGGTTGTAAAGTACTTTGAGAGCCACAGATGAAAGGAGTGATATATGTATATAGTGTCATTATGATTAATAGTGTTTCTCTTCTAACATGCCAAGAGACTTGGTTTATGTCATTTAAGTGAACACCAATGGCCCACTCAGAGGAGAGAGACTTCTATTAAACCAGCATAGTCACATTAAAAAACCCCACCAAACTTTTATTCCCATAGAAACTTGTAGCAGTCATAAAAATGAGTTTAACCTTTCTCCCTGTTTGCTCCCCTCCCTTATTCTCCATCACTCATCTCACTCCAAGCTTTATCCTCAGTTTTACACATGTCAGTGCTGTCTGACCAATAATATGGAAGATCTTGTAGGTATCCACCATGCAATGGGAAGAAGGATATGCAGGAGACTTCCTGTCTGACTGTATGACAAATGATGAATACTCAGTCAGAGGTGGTAGAGTAGATCCAGCTTATTGACCGTAGGAGGAGATTCTGTGAGATGGCTCAAGCAGGAAGGATGATGAATGAATGACTTCTTTAAAAAACTATTAAGCATTTACAATGTGCCAAGCACTGTGGTAAGTGCTAGGTATACAAATATAAAGATGAAGACAGACCTTGCCCTCAAGGGTCTTACATTCTGATGGGTAAGACAATTATGTAGGGGAGTGGTGGCCCAGGAGTAGTATTTTGGTTTAAAAATTTATAGAGAAGATGACCAGAGCTATAGGGGAATAGACTGATTCACCTTTCTCAGTAGTAATGGCAGTATTGATTTGATGAAGTTTTCAGAAAAGGAAAGATAAGGCAGGGAAATGGGATAGAAGGCTGAGGGGCAAGATGACTGGCATAATGATAATAAGAGAGTAGGGAATAAAGTAAGATGTCAGATTAGAAGATATATGGGACTGTCTACATGTGAATATGTGCATGCATGTGTATGTATATATACATACATATATGTGTATGTGCACATATGTTTACATGTCGACACGGCTTGGGTAGCATGAACAGAAATGATCTGCCCACCTTTGCAGGAAGTAGATCCTTCTACCAGTGTGGTAGCTGAGGGAGAAGCAGGCAAGATCTTGGATGTTTGAAGCTGGGCAATCTTTCCACCAGTCTCTAAGAGGGATATTGAGTAAGAATTATATCTGCCACTCCTCAAGTATCTCTGGTCTAGCGATTCAATAGATTCAATTCCCTGGTTGCTCTTAAGGGGGAAGGTGGCTCTTAGCTTATACTTTCTTAGTATCCCCTCACCAAATTCTAGTTACACAAAAGATCATCACACATAGGGAACAGAAAATGAACACATTTATTTAAGAAAAACAGCAAACAGAAAGTGGAGGAGTACAGACTAGAAGATACCAGAGAATATAAAAGTGAAAATGAGCTCTTTACCTGGGATTACTATCTCAGTTCATATAAAGAAAGCAAGAATTATCTCACCTGAGGGAGGTCTTCTCTCAGTAGTGTCTAGAATTGTAAACCTTTGAAGGCAAGTAATATGATCAAGCCAGTTCCATATGTGTTTTTGACTCAGAGGGAACCATCATTCAAATCTTTCTCTGGACTGTCTCTCATGAGACCCTCTGTCTATATGTGTCTCTGAAGAGTGTCTTGAACCAACTAAAGTAAGTCCCTTCCACAGATATGAACGTTGAGCTCAGCATTCCCTCAGCCAATCAGGCATCACATCTCTCCATTCAAAATGCAGCCAAGAGGTGTCCCTTTATAAAATTGTCTTGGTCTTGGGTAGGATATAAGGTACATAAACATAGTTCAGGCCTGTCTCAGTGGGCCCAATGAGGCATTCACCAGTAAGGGAAATAAGGGCACCAGGGCAGGAATTCTGGAGTGAAAAGAACAAGAGATAGACTGCCCAACTATATACTGCTGATGTGGAGGCCGTAGGCTTGGCAAAATGGGCCAATATTTCAGTCGTTCAGGCAGGGATAGAAATGAGGAATACAGGCATCTTGGGTCTGTCATTCAGTGGGCCTGCTTCCTACTATGGAGCAATGGTGAATTCAAATAAATAAATGAGTTTACAAATTGATTCAGAATCTGATTCAGTCTGCAAAATGGAGGCAGGAAAAAGTCAATGTACTCATTAACTGGTATTGATTGAATTAGCCCAAAGTGACTTCAAGCATTTTTTAGAGCACAGAGAAATCTCTGCCTCTGAGAATTTTTACTTTCCCAAATCATTTTTTCCCGGGAGGTGAGGAAGAGAAGGGAACAAACATTTGTATAGCACCTGCTATGCTCCAGTGTGAACATCCCTGAAAAGCACACTACCAAGGTAAATGAACTTATCAACAGCATTCAAAATTTCTCCATTTGCTGTAATCAATGATTCCACATATGGATGGTGTGGTGGTGGCCGATGGAGCACCTGTGTTTTCTTGGTGTTAATTGTTAGGCCAAAATTAGCACAAACAGCAGAGAATCGATCTATACTTTGTTGCATCTCAGCTTTAGAGACTGCATTGAGTGCACAACCATCTGCAAACAGAATAGCATGCACCAACACTCCCTCCACTTTGGTCTTGGCTTGTAGCCTTTTCAAATTGAAACCATCGTGCAGTAGCTGACCTTGATGCTATGTTCATCTTCAGCCAGTTCAGTGTTTGGGAGGCTCCAAGGGAAAGTGTGGGAAAGAAAAGTATTAGACTGACTACCAAACTGAAAGGCTACTGAGCCGCTGTGCTGATCTCATTGTTGCATGCCTGTGAAACCTGGACAGTCCACCAGTGCCATGCCAGGATACTGAGTCACTTCCATTAGAAGTGTCTTAGGAAGATTCTGAAAGTCATCTGGTTCTACAAGCCACCATAACTGGACTCTACATATCAGTTACTGCTGTGCTATGTAAGACAATGAAAATGTCAGTAAAGAAGATGAAGATTGGAAGAACAGTTAGACCATACCAAGCATATGCAGAATAAAAATGTTTTGGAGGCCACATATTTTAAACAAGTTTTTATTAATGTCTTTTTCTTCAACATCACTATGGTTTTCCTCATTATTCTTCCCCCTGTCCCTTCCAAAGAATCAACAAATAGTATTTTTAAAAATAAAAAAAGAGAAAAAAAGAACAAATCAGCATAAACTTATCAGCATATTGAAAAAGTCTGAGAATATATGCTGTATATAATTTTATGGAGCTCCCAACTCTGCAAAGGGGAAAAGGGGAGCATAATTTTTACAGCATTAAGAGACTGAATCTCATGATTTTTTTTGCAAGAGAAGATATCAAGATACGAATTTCTTGTTTTAAGGTATAATCAATTTAATTTTTATCCCCATGGTTGAGATGTTTGATATTAAACATGTTTAGCACACTCTGATTCTACTTTTCTGAATAGAAAAAATCATGGACAGAATTATTAACAAAAAAGTCATTGAGATAACATTAATAACTTCCAATTTATTTGCCTAGTTCATTATCTCTACTAAATCTTTAAGAGAATAGTCTAGCAATCGTTGAGTTTGCTTTGATGAAAATATAAGAAGGGAAGAGCCACATTTTTACAAATAATTTCTTTAGCTAGTTATATAGTAGTTATGTACAACTACACTTTGTAGTTACACAGTAGTCCGAAAAAGACATAGGTCAGAAGATCAGATGTATTATTTATTGATTATTTTTAAAAAGCAAAAACATTTGAATTGGTAGAGTAAAATGCTGCTCTCTTCCAAAAATGTATTTTGAAATCATCTGTGAAGATAATGCAAAATTCTTTGATGAAAAAGGAAAAGGGGAAGAAAAAAAAGAAGGAAGGGGAGAAGAAAGAGAAGACAATGCTAGTAGCTGGCATTTATAAGAAAATTGGAAGGTTTACCAATTGCTCTTTATACATTATTTCCTTTGATAGACACAGCCATATAATTGACTTTGCTTGATACTGATATCAAGTGAGGCTTAAAAAAGGGAAATGTATACTCAGGGAAGACATTTGCTTTTGTCATTTGGGGTTTCTTGCAACATATAAATGGATGAAAGATTCTCTAGAGTTGTTGAGATTTCTGAAATGTCCTGTGTGACACTATGCTGATTTCATCATTCCCTATAGTATTTATTATAAGACTTCTTCACTGAAATCCCCAAACACTTAAAAGACAATGTCCTCAAAGAGATTACATTTGAATGGAGAATGCAACAGGCACACATATAGGTATATAGAAAACAGAGAATGGGAGAGATCCCTCAATACTGGAGAAAGGCAAATGTCTCTTATTTCAAAAAAAAGGGAAGAGAATAGTCTTTAAACCATAGGCTAGTGAGTTCCACTTCAATTCCCGAGGAAGTTCTGGAATCAATCATTAAAGAGATAAATATTTAGAAAAAGAAAATGATTGCATCTTTTCTACAAGAGGAGATGGAAAAACATAAGCCTTGGGGCAATGATTCAGTTAGATGGGTTTGGAATAAAAAGCAATAGAATTCAAAGATTTTGATGTCAACTTGGCAGTAGGTGTTACATGGAGAGCCTCAAAAATCAGTCCTTTTTCTCCTATGCTGCTTAATAATTTTATAATCACCTTGGAAAAAGGTGTAGGTAGCATGCTTACCAAATTCGTAGATTGCACAAGAATGTGAGCCTACACACTGGACAATGGTGTGAAAAGACAAAGAATGTTAATACAGGAGCAGCTGTAATACAGGCATCAGCCCTGGAGTCAGAAGCATCTGCATTTAAATCCAGCCTCATACACTTGACACTTACTAGCTATCTTAAGTGACTTGGGCAAGTCACTTAACCCCAATTGCCCTGCCTTGTCCCCTCCAAAAATGCTAATATAATCCTAGACTTGGTTAGAATATAAGCTCTTGAGAGTATGAACTGTATATCCAGTGCCTGGCACATATGGGTGCTTAATAAATATTTACTGATTAATTAGTTAATAGAGATAGAGTCTCTAAGACTGAAGAGGTTATAGTATTTCTGCACTGTACCCTAGGCAGACCATATTTGGAGTATTATATTCAGTTCTGGGTGTTGCAGTTTAGTAAAGACATTTATCAAGAATATTCCAGAGAGGGCAACCAGGGTTTTGAGTTCATGCCCTATGGGATCTGGCTGAAGGAACTAGGAATATTTATTCTGAAGAGAAGATGTGGAGGGAACATGATAGCTGTCTTTAGCGTTAAATAGTAACTGATACATAGAGTGAGTAGAGAACCAACCTCAGAGTCAGAAAGACTTTGTTTCAAGTCCCTCTTCTGACTAACATAAGTTGAATGACTTGGGACAGGTTGATGAATACTTCTGAACTCAAGGATAGTGGTGTTAAACTCAAATAGAACTGTATGTAAAAATGCCTGCAGACCACAAATTGATTTAGTTTTAAAATGTACTATTTTTATATATTATTATATTTTTATTTATTTTGTTAAATATTTCCCAATTACATTTCCCCCTGGTTCAGGTAGCCCTCAAACTCTGGAGTAATGTGGGTCACATGCTGCATGTTAGACATCTCTGTTCTAATACTGTGGGTTGCAAAGTAGATGTTGACCTGCACTGGATTGTCCTCAATGAGAATTTCCTATATTAATGAAATTTCAGGTCTAGTTAAAAAACTGTAACAACTGCTATTTTTATTGCCCTTTAAGGTTTTCCAAAGACTTTTACATATATTATCTCTTTTGAGTCTCAAACTTTTTAAAGTAATATTTTTTTTGCCCAATTACATGTAAAAATAATTTTTTAATATTTTGAAAAGTTTTGAGTTCCAAATTCTCTCCCTCTCCCCACTTCCTGAGAGAGTAAACAATCTGGTATAGGTTATACAGGTGCAATCATGTCATAAATTTTGAATTAAGTTTTTTTACCCTCATTTTGCTGAGAAGGAAACAATCTCAGAGAGGCTAAATTATTAGCCCCAGGGTCACACAGTTTGTAGATCGCTGAGATGGAATTAAAAACTGAGTCTTCCTGACTTCATGTTCAGCCCTCTATCTTTTCCATCAATGCCATTTTCTATTTTTGACAGGCTGTCAAGTGGGCGAGATGATAAGATTTCTTTAGCTTTGTTCCAGAGGACATAGCTATGAACAGTGATCGGAAGATGCCAAAAGGCCTGCTTAGGCTTGATAGCCTACTTAGGCTGTCATTTATCTAGCTCTCTAAGGTCTGTAAAGCACTTTCCATATTATCTCATGTGATCCTCCTAACAATTGTAGGAGGAAGGTACTGTTGTCATCCCTATTTTACAGATGAAGAAATTGAGGCTTAGAGAAGATACATAATTTGCCCAGGGTCACACAGCTAGTAAGCATCTGAGCTCAGATTTAAACTCAAGTCCAGCACTTTAGCCACCTTTAAGGAATACTTTCTTTTTTTTTTTTAATATTTTTTTTCTCTTTTTTAGTTTTTAGTATACATCATTCATTTCCACAAGATTTTGAGTTACAAATTTTCTCCCCATTTTCCCTCACCCACCACCCCAAAATAGTGATCCCACTGGATATCCCCTCCTCCAATCTGCTCTCTCCCATATCTTCTCCCATACTCCCTTTCCAGTAGGGCACAGCGGATCTCTATGGCCCAGTGCCTGTATATCTCATTTCCCAGTTACATGTAAAATAATAATAAATATATATTTAAACATTTGATTTTAAAACTTTGAATTCCAGATTCTTTCCCTTCCTCCCTTGTCACCCACCCTCACTGGGAAGATAAGCAATTCAATATAGGTTGTACATGTGTAGCTATGCAAAACATTTCCATAATGGATATATTGTGAAAGACTGATATATTTCCCTCCATCCTATCCCACCCCGACTTGTTCTGTTCTCTACTTTGATCCTGTCCCTTTTCAAAAGTGGGTGCTTCCAACTTCCCTCCCCACCCAGACTGCCCTCCCTTCCATTATCCCCCCTTCTCATCCCTTTCCCCCCCTACTCTCCTGTAGGGTGAGATACCCTATTTAGTGTGTATGTCATTCCCTCCCTAAGCCAAATTCAATGAGAATAAGGTTGACTCACTCCCTTTTGTCTTCCTGTTCTTCTCCTCCATTGTAACAATTTTCCCTTGCCTCTTCTATATGAGATACTTTACCCCATTCTGTCTCTCCCCATCTCCTCTCATTATATGCCTCTCTCACCTCTTAATTTCACCTTTTAAGTATCATCCCTTCCTATTAAGTTGGTCCTGTGCCCTCTGTCTATGTATACCTGTACACAAATATACACACACTCACATATGTATTCATACGCCCATATACCCTTCTATATAGACATATATACGTATGCATATATATGTACATATACACATATACATACGTATATACGTATATATATGTATACATACATACATTTCTATTCCCTTCAACAATTCTCATATGGACAAAAGTTTCATAAGTTACAATTGTTGTTTTTACATGTAGGAATGTAAATAGTTCAACTTTGATAAGTTCATAGTGATTTCTTTTCCCTGTTTATCTTCTCTTGCTTCTCTTGCTTCTCATATCTGAATGTCAAATTTTCTATTTAACTCTGGTTTTTTCATCAAGAATGCTTGAAAATGCTCTATTCCACTGAATGACCATATTTTCCCCTGAGACAAGATACTCAGTTTTGCTGGCTAGGTGATTCCTGGTTTTAATCCCAGCTCCTTTGACCTGTGGAATATCATATTCCAAGCCCTTTGATCCCTCAATGTAGAAGCTGCCAGATCCTGTGTAATCCTGGTTGTGTTTCCACAATATTCAAATTGTTTCTTCCTGGCTGCTTGTAATATTTTCTCCTTGATCCAGGAACTCTGGAACCTAGCTATAACGCTCCTAGGAGTTTTCTTTTTGGGATCTTTTTCAGGAATTGAATAGTAGATTCTTTCAACCTCTATTTTGCCCTATGGTTCTAAAACATCAGGGCAATTTTCCTTGAGAATTTCTTTTTTTTTTTTTTTAAAGCAATTGGGGTTAAGTAACTTGCTCAAGGTTACACGGCTAGTCATTATTTATGCGTGGGTGCTCATTTTCTGAGGCCGGATTTGATCTCGGGTCATCCCAACTCCGAGGCCAGCGCTCTTACTCACTGCGCCACCTAGCCACCCCTTTAGGGCAATTGGGGTTAAGTAACTTGCCCAAGGTTACACGGCTAGGTTTTTTTGTTTTTATGGATTAAGTGTTGGAGGCCGGCTCCGAACTCAGGTCCTTCTGATTCCAGGGCCGGCGCTCTATTCACTGAGCCACCTAGCCGCCCTGAGAATTTCTTGAAGGATGATTTCTAGGTTCTTTCTTTGATCATGGCTTTCAGGTAGTCCAATAATTTTTAAATTATCTCCCCTGCATCTATTTTCCAGGTCAGTGGTTTTTCCAATGAGATATTTCAATTGCCTTCTATTTTTTCATTTGTTTGGATCTGTTTAGTAGTATCTTGATTTCTTAAAAAGTCACTAGCTTCCATTTGCTCCAATCTAATTCTGAAGGAATGATTCTCTTCAGTGAGCTTTTGAGATTCTCTTTTCATCTGGCAAATTTGGCTTTTTAAGACATTCTTCTCCTCATTGGATTTTTGAGCCTCTTTTGCCATTTGAGTTAGTCTATTTTTAAAGTGTTATTTTCTTCAGTCAGGTTGTTGACTCTCATTTTATAATTTTCTTGCATCATTCTCATTTCTCTTCCCAATTTTTCTTCCACTTCTCTTATTTGGTTTTCAAAATCCTTCTTAAGCTCCCCTATGGCCTGTAACCAGCTAGTATTTTTCTTGGAAGCTTTTGGTGCAAGAGTTCTGACTTCGCTGTCTTCCTCTTGTTCCATGCTTTTATCTTTTTTGTCCCCAAAATAGGAGTCTAATGTCAGATTCCTCTGTTTGCTTTGCTTCCTTTGCTTGCTCATGTTGCCACTCAATTACTTGACTTTTGATCCTTTTGCCACAATAGAACTCTGCTATCAGGAAGAGGAGCTTTATTCCAGTCGCTGGGATTTTCTCAGCTGCTAGAGCTATTATTTGAAGCCTCCACATGCTCTCTGGCAAGCTGGTCATGCACCCTAGGACCTCCACCCTAGACCATGATCCAGATCCAAGCAGGTTAAAACAAGAGTGATTACCCCTCAGACTGGTTGCTTGATCCCCCTACAATTTGCAGGCCTGGAGCCCTGAAGCAGCCACATGTCAGGCAGCTGCATGCCTTTGGGGCTTCAACTGCTTCTCACCCTGGGGGCAAAGGCTGGACCACACTCCCAAATTCCCTGTTCCTGCAAAGTCTACACTGACCTCTCACTTTGTCTTTGGCATCTATAGGTTGATAATTCTGGAAAGCGACACAGCTGCTGGTGATCTGAAATCCCTCCAGCTGGTGGCTGGTCAGGCCACCCTGAGGCTAAAACCTCTGGCTCCATTGGGCCTGGCTCAGCTCCCAGAGAGCTGCACTGACCCCTTCCTGCCCTCCTGCTGGGCTGTCTTCAGCAGGAGGTTAGCTTCTCTCTGTCATTTTGTGGGTTCTGTAGCTCCAAAGTTTGTTTGAAGAATTTTTTACATAAATTGGAGGAGGTGGAAGCCAGAGCCATGGAAATCCTGTTTCTACTCTGCCATCTTGACTCCACCCTTAAGGAATACTTTGTAAAAATCGTCTCTATCTGGTAGTAGAACAGGCTGTCTTAAAAAGCAGTGGAATCCCCTTACCATCTGTAAGGAAAAGTTGGACAGTTATTTGTCAACCATTAGATTCTTTTAAAAGAGCAGCTTGGATTACATAGCTGTTGCTGCTGCTGTGCTGGTGCTGGTGCTGCTGGTGCTCTTGCTGTTGCCGAGGTCCTTTCTTCATTCTGAAATTCTGTTACTCTGGCTTAGAACACTTGATTTCAAATTATACTTCTGCTACTTACTGAAATATATTGAGTTTACTGAAGAAGTAAGGGATTCCAAACATCTGTGGGACCTTGGTTGAGTAAATTGCCCCCTTGTCCTCCATTTCCTCATTTGTAGAATGTAGAGGTTAACCTTGATGATCTCTAAGGTTTTGTTTAACTCTAAATCAATGTGATCTTAGTATATTGAAAAAACAAGACATCAGTCTTTGCAAATAGTTTAAAGAGATTGGTCAATCTGCCATTCTACAGAACAGCCCTGGAGAATGGTGAGGGCTCCCAAAGATGAATTGTAAACACCCACCTCACATAGGAAAGTTTGTATGATTCCTTAGTGTTAAGGATTACAGAAATCAATGGAAAGTCAGGAAAGAACGTGTTACCTACGTGTCACACTGTGGCTTATGTGAAGAGGACCCAGGCATAATATGGAGGATAAAAAAAACCTCAATTTTACTCCTGCTGATAGGGTGCTTGGGTGTTTGTGCTTGGACCCAAATTCCAAGATCACATTTCTCCCTAGCCTCAAAACATTATCCCTGACAGTTTTCTCCCCAGCCCAAGGACACTGTAATTAGCAATAACTCATGAGTGGAGTCCAGTAAGACAAACTATCTTTCCCCGTCACAAGAATAAATTGACATGTGAAGAAATTCTCTTATAAAAAAGGACTATCTTGTAACCACAGAATTATCATGTATTGATTCCCAAAGTTATCATATTCAATCCAGAGGTCAAGCTATATACATTAACTCTCAAAGCTGTCTTGCTACAGATGTAACAGACCAAAAATATACCCCTGAGAAACCCTTTCCCCTGGTTTCCAGTAGTATATGACATCTGTGACCAAGGTTGTAAATTATCACCTAATTAGCATATCTGCCAGATAATCCACTACTTTTCCTATATAAGCTTTGGCATCACTCCTATTAAGTTGCAAGTTCCTTAAGGAATACAAGTTTCTTTTTTTTTTAAATTTATTTGTTTATTCTTAGTTTACAAGATTCAATTCCATAGTTCCTTGAGTTTCAGATTTCCCTTCCCTCCCTCTCCCCACCCCCCGCAACGGCATATAGTCCAGTATAGGATCTGCAAATACTTTCACAATAGACATTAGTCAAGTTATAAAGGCATATTGTACTAGATGGGATGAAAAATGGTAAAGAAGAAATAAAACCAATGAAAAGAAAAAGATCAATTAGATTTCTTCCATCAGGATTCAAGCACAGTTCTTTCTAGTTATTTCTCTGAATGTCGCATCTCTCTCCTTCATGAGTCTTTTGAGATTGACTTATATCACTGCATTGCTGAAAAGAGTCCAGTCTGTCATAGCTGGTCATCACACATGTGTTGTGTCTGTAATTGTATACAAAATTCTTCTGGTTCTACTCTTCTCATTCAGCATCAGCTTGTATAAGCCTCTCCAGGTAAATGAAGTCCATCTGCTCCTCATTTCTTATAATGCAGTAGTATTCCATTACATGCATATAACACAACCTGTTTAGCCATTCCTCAATTGATGGGCACCCCTTTAATTTCCAATTCTTTGAAACCACGAAAAGAGCTGCTATAAATATTTTTGTACTTATGGGTCTTCCTCCCTCTTCTATGATCTCTTTGGGATATAACCCTAGGAGTGGTATTGCTTGGTCAAAGGGTATGAAATTATTTATAGCCCTTTGGGAATAATTCCAGATTGCTCTCCAGAATGGTTGGATAAGTCCACAACTCCACCAGCAATGCATTAGTGTTCCAATTTGCCCACATCCTCTCCAGCATTTGTCATTTTCCTGTTTTGTCATCTTAGCCAATCTGACTGGAGAGATGTGGTACCTCAGAGTTGTTTTGATTTTCATTTCTCCAATCAATAGTGATTTAGAGCATTTCTTCATATGCTTATAGATATCTTTAATTTCTTTCTCTGAAAACTGCCTGTTCATATCCTTTGACCATTTATCAATTGGGGAATGACTTGTATTCTTATAGATTTGACTCAATTCTCTGTATATTTTAGAAATGAGTCCTTTATCAGAGACATAGGTTGTAAAAATTCTTTCCCAATTTCCCACCTCCCTCTTGATCTTGGTTACATTAGCTTTGTTTGTACAGAAGCTTTTCAATTTAATGTAATCAAAATTATCCATTTTGCATTTTATAATGCTCTCTAATTCTTGTTTGGTCCTAAAGTCTTTCCCTTTCCACAAATCTGACAGGTAAACTATTCCTTGCTTTCCCAGACTGCTTACAGTATCATCCTTTATACCTAGATCATGCACCCATTTAGACTTGATTTTGGTATGTGGTGTTAGATAATGGTCTATGCCCAGTTTCTGTCATACTGTATTCCAGTTTTCCCAGCAGTTTTTGTCAAATAGTGCATCCTTATCCCAAAACCTGGGGTCTTTGGGTTTATCAAACAATAGATTACTATATTCATTAATTGCTGGATCTCGTGCACCCAATCTATTCCATTGATCCACTACTCTACTCCTCAGCCAGTACCAAGCAGTTTTGATGACCGCTGCTGTATAATACAGATTAAAATCTGGTATAGCTAGTCCACCTCCCCTAGCATCTCTTTTCATTAATTCCCTGATATTCTAGACCGTTTGTTCTCCCAAATAAATTTTGTTACTATTTTGTCTAACTCTATAAAGTAGTTTTTTGGTAAATTAATTGGTATGGCACTAAATATATAATTTAGTTTTGGTAAAATTGTCATTTTTATTATATTAGCTCGACCCAGCCACGAGCAATTGATATTTTTTCCAATTAGTTAGATCTGACTTTATTTGCAGGAGAAGTGTTTTGTAGTTGTGATCATATAGGTCCTGGGTTTGTTTTGGCAGGTAGATTCCCAAATATATATTTTTTAAAGCAATTGGGGTTAAGTAACTTACTCAAGGTTACAAGGCTAGTAACCTTGGGTGTTTATGTGTGGGTGCTCATTTTCTGAGGCCAGTTTCGATCCCGGGTCATCCCAACTCCGAGGCCGCGCTCTTACTCACTGCGCCACCTAGCCGACCCTCCCAAATATTTTATAATGTCTACAGTGACTTTAAGCGGGATTTCTCTTTCTATCTCTTGCTGTTGAATTTCATTAGAGATATATAGGAATGCTGAGGATTTATGTAGGTTTATTTTATATCCTGCAACTTTGCCAAATTTATTTATCGTCTCAAGTAGGAATACAAGTTTCTTAAGGAACTCTGCCCACCATATTGACATTGCAATAAAACTTTGCCACCTTGACTTAAAAGAATGATTGAGTCCATACTTCTCTTTTGAGGGGTGCCTGAACCCCTCAAACCACATCATTTCTTTGGTGCCCAATGTGGGAAATAATCTGAGGTATCAGGCATTCTCTGAGTCAAGGTAAACTCCCCTAAGCTTTCCCTTTCCTCACCCTGTAGTCAGGTTTCTCCCCTCAAATACCTATATTAAATATAAGTAAATGAATATTTTAAGATGTGTGCCTGGTGCATTTGTAAATGAGCTGCACTTTGCAAGGACCATTATATTAAGTTATTTATTTTTAACTTGGGAAGTGATATAATGGAAGGATCCATTTGGTTGGATTGAGTTTGGGCTTAGATCCTAAGGTAACCCAGGCATCTTCTGATTATAGCATCT
The DNA here is from genome assembly GCA_011680675.1 of Gymnobelideus leadbeateri. Taxonomy (NCBI): domain Eukaryota; kingdom Metazoa; phylum Chordata; class Mammalia; order Diprotodontia; family Petauridae; genus Gymnobelideus; species Gymnobelideus leadbeateri. The sequence continues at coordinate 1,144,009 of WOXC01009037.1, read as the reverse complement.
TTCTATAAACTGCTGAGTTCATTGGGAGATTGATGATCTGGATCTCATGAAAAGAATAAAGAGATTGGAGGACATTTGGTGAAAATTTCCCATTTTATAGGGAATAAAAAGCCTTATTATTTATGTGACATTTCCCTGAAATTAATCCATTGTATTATATATATATATATGTATATATATACATATGTTTTACAGATATTCATACACATACTCTTTCCCAGACCTATACTCTTGTTTAATTTTCCCATTATATTATCTATTTTGTGTTATATATATATTTTAATTTTTCCTTCTTTCCAGAGACATAACTATTGTATCTATACATACATAAATATGCAAACACACATTCCCTCTCCTTTCCAGATCTATAACTAGAAATGTTGTCACTTGGATTAAATATCAGAAAAAATACACAGGGCAAGCAGAAGGAAGGACACTCTCAGTTAAGAGGAGTGAGAGTTTACCCGAATCTACTGTGTGATAGTTTCCCACTTTAAATATTCTTTCCAACAGAAAATCGAGTTTTATTGTGTTTCTGCTGCTAAAAGCCTTTAAGTGCTGTCAGTGATCTTTAAACTTGATGCTCTGGGGCAAAGTCTCAGTCACCCCATCCTAGTTTTATCTCTACTCTTTCTTCATCTCACTGTCTCTTTTTTATCCATATATAAGCCTATTTTTGTATTTCTGTGTAAGTTATATGTGAGTATGTTCTCTATAACTTTATGTAAGTCACCTGTATGGGAATTTTCGTTTAGATGAACAGATAGACAAATGCAGACAATACTATAGAAATAACTCAGCTAAAGTAACTCTTTACTAATGGAGTTAATGGGTCTGTAAATGTTCTACCTTTCTTTCCTGTGTGCAGAGAAAACTGGTTGAATTAGGATCGTGGCCATATGAACGGCAAGAAGAAGATATATACTAGATGTTGTAAAAGTGGGAATGTCAATATTTGACAATAGATTGGATATATGGGCTGAGTGTGATCATTACTAGAACAACCTATAAGGATCTGTCATATTTTGCAAAAATAAAAAATGAAAAAAATCTGTTCCTAGATGAAATTGGATTTTTGTATTACAGGACCATGATGAATATAAAGACCAGCTATATTTTAAGAGTAGATCAAATAGATGTTTGTTTAATAGGAAAGTACATTTAGCAGAGGCATTTGATAATGAACAGTTCCTGTGTTAATTAAATTCTGTATTGAGTGGGCATTAAATGTTATTTACAATCAGTAAACAGAAGTAACCATTTATTCAAATTCTTTATTTTGGTGTGGAGGCAACTCTGGCTTCCTGAAATCTATACTAGCAGAACATAAGCCTCGGCAATTCCTATGCCAAGAGAGAAAGACTTTAAATATGGGCCAGGGAGGCAGATTGCATCTGTTGCTTGAATACCAACCTAGCAATGGGGAAAGAAGCTCTTTACTAGAAATTTGACCATGAGCTGATGAAAAACCTTTTCACTTTGTCTAATGGTACACTTTTTATATATGTATGTGGATTAATTCTCTGCTGCTTGTGCTAATTTTGGCCTAACAATTAATATCAAGGAAACAGATGTTATCAACTAGCCAGCATCACACCAATTATATGTGGAACCATTGGTTATAGCAAATGGAGAAATTTTGAATGCTGTGGTGAAGTTCACTTACTTTGGCAGTATACTTTCAAAATAAGTACACATAGATGATGAGGTTGACCATGCATTGCCAGAGCTAGCTTGATGTTAGGGAGGCTCCAAAGAAAAGTATGGGAGTGAAAATCTATCAGTCTGTCTACCAAGCTGAAGGTCTACAGAACTGTTGTGCTAATTTCATTGTTGTATGCCTGTGAAATCTGGACAATATACTAGCATCATGCCAAGAAACTGAATTGCTCCCACTTGAATTATCTTAGGAAGATTCTGAAGATCACTTGGTAAGATAAGTTGCTGAAAACTGAGATCCCTTCTCCAGCTAAACTGTCATTTTAGTCTTTGAGTATGAAGAACAACCAACCAACCAACACTTTTATGTAGAAGACTTATCAGGATGTATTTTAAAGTTCTAATTTTATATGTGTGATCTCAAAAGTAGAGTTTTACAAAAATTAATCATTGATGTCCTGATTATGTGAACATATCTTAAATGGAATAAAGTTTCCACATATCTCAAAAAGCTTCTATAACTATTTAAATACTTTAATAAATGCTAATATCATTATCAACCTGATGGGATTTTTAAAAGTCGAATATGAAGGTATCTGCTTTAACACAATGAATACTTTATACCAAGTTCCCTAGTTTTTCCATTTGAAGTTTACATTAAATTTTAATGTGCATACCTTCCATTAAGACATCACAATGTCAGCATATTAAGTGCTTTTTTTTTTTGGAAAATGATAGTTAAACAAAAGTTCAAAGGTAAAGAGAAAGAAGCATAAAGGGCTAATTCAAAATCAGCCTCCAAGGAGGAACTGTACTAATTATTATATAAAAAGCAAAGATGCATGACTACATTCAAGGACAGAACTTGAAATACAGTATTTCAATTAGTGGCAAGAGACACAAGGTTTAAAAACCTGAACAATAAATGTAAAATATAGCCAAAAATGGGTCATGAACAGAACTGAAGAACAAATTTCAAGCAGGGAGGACTATGTAAATACTTCATTCTTCCTTTAGTTTAGCACTCTTGAATCACTTTGCTCCATTTAAAAAAAATTTCTTCTAAAAAATCTCAGAATTGTACAGTTTTGGCAAAACTAAATGATTACTAAGTGAATTAGGATTCTAAGTTTCAATCCAATAGCCACCAAGATCTTGAATAAATGCCAGTCCTTTTATTTTGCCTTTATTAGTTTTTTTTCACAAATTTTACTCCTAATTCCTCATATCTTTTACAAGTATCTCATACTTTAGGAGCAGCTACTCCTATGTGTCCAAATGTCCAAGGGTCTGAATTATGGTAAGTCTGGTCTTTAGTGCCCCGGTTATGTGTTAACTGAAGTGTACCTTTCTTGGAAGACATCTAAGTTATCCTTTCACTTTTATCTTTCGGGATGTCATTTTTATCCTCAAAAGCCAAGAAGTAGAGCAAAAACTTCATAGTGGGAAAAATAGTCATACTTTTGCATTCATATCATTCCAAGAACTCTTGTGCAGAAGTGATTTTCTGGGGGATCCTTTATTCTGAACATTATTTGTTGCAACCGGAAATCCTTAGTGCTGGAGTCTGGGTCTAAGCAGAATCTCAGGACAGCCTCTTTGGTTGGGCCCTTAAATACCTGTGGGGTTCCTTTGTAGTGAACCCAGGGATTCCTGTGGGGCCTGGACTGAGAAGGGAAGATGCCAAAAGAAAATTTAATACTTTTTAAAGGAAATATCTCATGACTCTTGGTGTGACAGCCATGCTATCCTTTCCTGGGAGAATGGGGGAGAGGAACAAAGGAGCAGAGCAGAGTGGAAAATGGGACATGATATGGTAGAGGAAAAAGCACTCTGGATTTCAAGAAAGAAGATCTGGGCCCCATCACTAACTAGCTTCAGGAGCTCAGGTAAGCAATTACTCTTCTCTGAATTTCAGTTTGCTCACATCTAATGCAAAGATAAAAAGAAAAATCTGCCTCTCAGGGTCACTATAAAGTTCAAATGAGAAAATGGGCAAAAACTGCTGTGTAATGTTTATTGGCCAATAAGGGGAAAAGGCTCATTTTCTTCTTGACCAAATATCTTCCTACCTGAGGATGCTCTGATGGACCCAGTGTTCCCTTTCATCCTTGGTTAAAGAAGACAAACAACACCACCCAACAGCGTTAGTTCTTCTTTAGCCAACGGTGACTATAATTGCAGGAGGTTTCAGGGACTTTTTTTCTTGCAGGCTAGAATCCTTCATCTTCAAAGGGTAGTAATTAATACAGAGCAGCTCTGGGATGGAAGTGGGTGTGATGATCCTCCTTTATTGATGGTGAGTCTAAAGGTGACAGGCTTTGACATGTAGAAAATCATGAAGTGAAATCAAACTTGAAGTTCTTTGGCATTTAAGCCTGTTGTTACCACCTTTTTGGGCTTCTTTCTAAATAGAGCAACAGTTTTTTGAGCTAAATTTCATTTAAGGTCTGTTAGAGTATAGACTCTTTATTTTAAAAAATTTTATTTCTAATTTATGGAATAAAACAATCATTTCCATAACATACAACAATAAAACGATAATTGTACATGAAACTGCAAACCTTCTGTGCACAGCTTGCTATTCCTTTCAAATATATAACAAAATTATCATATAAATTTTTTTCTTCCCTCCCCCCCACCCCAGAGATGACTATGATTAGACACATATAGATTTATTTATGTAAAATTATTCAATATATACTTCTATGCATCAGTTCTTTCTCTGGATGCTGAGGGTGTCTTTCTTCATATACCCTTTGTAGTTAATTTGGGTATTTAAAATGGGCAAAATAACTTATTCACTCAAAGCTGTCCTTAAAACAACATTGCTGTTACTATATATAATGTTCTCTTGGTTCTGCTCATTTCGCTCTTCATTATTTTTTGCAAGTCTTTCCATGTTTCTCTAAAGTCATTGAGTTCATCATTTCTTACAGCACAGTAGTAGCATAAATATACCACAACTCGTTCCTCCAATTGATGGGCATCCCTGAAATTTCCAGTTCTTTGCTACCACAAAGAGAGCTGCTATAAATATTTTAGAACGTATAAGTTCTTTTCCTTTTTCCCTAAGCATTTAAAAAATATTTATTTTTTTTAAGCAATTGGGGTTAAGTAACTTGCTCAAGGTTATACAGCCAGTCATTATTTATGTATGGGTGCTCATTTTCTGAGGCTGGGATGGATCCTGGGTCATCCCAACACTGGGGTGGGCACTCTTACTCACTGCGCCACCTAGCTGCCCCTTTCCCTAAGCATTTTTGAAAATAAGCCAAGTAGTGGTAGAGGTGGGTCAAAGGTATAGGTAGCTTAATAACTCTTTGGGCATAATTCCAGATTGTTCTGCAAAATGGTTGGATCACTTTACAATTCCACCAACAATGAATTAGTGTTCCAACTTTTTCACACCCTTTCCAACATTTGTCATTTTCCTCTTCTATCATGTTAGCCAATCTAGTAGGTATAAAATGATATCTCAGGGTTGTTTCAATCTGCATTTCTCTAATTAATAATGATTTAGAGCATTTTTATATGACTATAAATTGTTTTGATTTCTTCATAGGAAAACTGTCTGTTCATATCCTTTGACTATCAGTTGGGGAATGACATATTCTTACAGATTTGACTTAATATATTTGAGATATGAGACTGTTATGAGACTGATAGTTTCTTCAGGCTTAGGCTTCAAGTTTATATAGTCATTCCATCCCTACCTTTAGCCCCACACCTACTTTCTTCCTTTCTGAATTCATTTTCCCCTTCAATCTTGCCCTGGTAGGAGGGTATGCTTTTGTAGAGTGCAATAGCAACAACTTCAATAATAATTCACATTTATATAATACTTAAAAGTTTACAAAATGCTTTTCCTGACCACAGCCCTTATGGAGATAATACAAACATTAAGTCCATTTTACATATGAGAAAACTGAGGTCAAAAAATGTAAGTGACATGTGCATAATTCCATAACTTATAACTGCCAGAGCCATGATTTAAACGTAGGTCTTGCACCTCCAAATTTTAGTGCTCTTGGCACTATATCATACTGACATCCTTCCTATTCCATTACCCTTTGACAGTCTTTCCTTTTGTCCTCCCCTCTTTTCATAAGCCTGCCATTTGCACTGCTGGCCATGCACTGTGTATGGGCCATTCCAGTTGTAATGGGGTGTACAAAGAGCTATTGGCATCAATTGTGCCATTTTGTAATATGGACAGTGATTTGCTTATCTCCATGAAGCAAGAGCCTTGCTAAAATAATGGGTCACTCTAGTTCAGCTTAATAGCTTTCCACTTCATATTCTATTGCTCCTTCCTTCCTTCCATTTCAGCTGCAACATAATTAGGCATTAACATGCCCAGAATCAAAACTGATCTCAGTTTATTACAAAACAGCATATTAAATCCACCAATCATGGTATGCAAACAAACTGAATGCATAGGAAAGGTAAATTAGTCTATAAACCATCCTGGAGCAAATTAGGAGATATTATTTAAGGGGGGTGGGGCTTACTCCAGGTTTGGAGTTACATCAGAGTATTCCATGTTTACAGAGCCAGTCAGAAAGTAATTTGGTGTTTGTCACTTGACCCACTTGCACACTGCATCTCATATTACACAGCCCCTTTGGTGACATGGACAGGAGCGTACCTTGATCCACTTCTATAGTAACTAGCAAAGACTGTGTCTTATGGGAAAAGTGAACAGAGTTTAAGAAGGCAATGTCTTCAAGTCCCTTGTTAATGTGTACTTTTACTGTTCATGTTCTGTCAATCCGCATTCCTGAATCTTCCTTACCTTCAGCTTTCTCTGTTCCTCAATTCGAGCTTGGTCCAGACTTGTGGTATAGTGTTCAGCATGGTATAGTGGACAGAGAGACAGCCTCAGAGTCAGGAAGGCTGGGTTGAAGCAAAGCCTCTTGAGGGAAAGATGGGAGGAAGTATGTGCCAGGTAAGCCAAACTGCCACGACTTCCCCACAGAACCTGGTGAAGAGAGTCCAGGACCCAAATCCAACTTTGGGAATTGTAGTACCCCTGACACCAGTGGCCTTTCGTCTAGTCCATGCTCTGTAGCCATCATTGAAAGGAGTAAGCACTTAAGCTCCCACTGAGGACAGCCTGGCAGCTGGAGAGGGAGTGGCCAGAGCAGCACCCTCGGAGCCGAGCCCAGGACCACGTAAATCGCAGTTTTAGCCCCAGGGTGGCTGTACCAGCATCTGGCTAGAGGGACCCCAGAATACCAGCAGCTGTGGCATCTCCAGAATTATCAACATATAGATGCCTACGACAAAGTGAGAGGTTAGTTCCCTATGGACTTTGGGACCAGTTTTGGGGGCATGTCAGCTTCTTCCCCTGGGGATGAGAAGCCTCTGAGGAGCTGAGACACAGCTGCCATTTTGCAGCTTCAGTTGCAGCTTCAGCTCCTGGCCTGCAAACTGTAGGGGAATTCAGTGATCAGTCTGGGGGGTAATCCTCTTGCTTTAACCTCCCTGGATCTGGATTGTGGTCTGGGGAGAGGTCTTGGGGTGTGTGTCCAGCTTGCCAGAGTGTGTGGGGGCTTCAGGGACAGCACCCAACTAATACCTCAGGCAGTTGAGAAGAAGTTCCCCTGTCTGGTGGCAGAGTCATACTGTAGCAACAAGCCCAAAAGTCAAGTAATTAAGTGGCAACATGCCTAGGCAAAGGAAAAAATAAACAGAAAAATTCAACACTAGATTCCTATTTTGGGGTCAAAGAGGATCAAAGCGTGGAACAGGAGGAGGACTGTGAGGTCAGAAATCCTACACCAAAAGCCCCAAATGAAAATATGAGTGGGTTACAGGCCATAGAGGACCTTAAGAAGGATTTTAAAAACCAAATAAGAGAAGTGGAGGAAAAATTGGGAAGAGAAATGAGAGGGATGCAGGAAAAGTATGAAATGAGAGTCAACAGCCTGACTGAGGAAAATAACACCTTAAAAATAGACTAACTCAAATGGCAAAGGAGGCCCAAAAGGGCAATGAGGAGAAGAATGCCTTAAAAAGCCAACTTTGCCAAATGGAAAAATAATCTGAAAAGCTCAGTGAGGAGATTTAGTCCTTCAGAGTTAGACTGGAGCAAATGGAAGCTACTGACTTTATGAGAAATCAAGATGCTGTTAAAACAGTTCCAAACAAATGAAATAGAAGGCAATGTGAAATATCTCATGGGAAAAACCACTGACCTGGAAAATAGATCCAGGAGAGATAATTTAAAAATTATTGGACTACCTGAAAGCCATGATCAAAGAAAGAACCTAGAAATCACCCTTCAAGAAATTCTCAAGGAAAATTGCCTGATGTTTTAGACCCAGAGGGCAAAATAGAGGTTGAAAGAATCCACAGATCACCTCCTGAAAAAGATCCCCAAAAGAAAACTCCCAGGAATATTATAACCAGGTTCCAGAATCCCCAGATCAAGGAGAAAATACTCCAAGCAGCCAGGAAGAAACAATTTCAATATTGTGGAAACACAATCAGAATAGTACAGGACCTGGCAGCTTCTACACTGAGGGATTGAAGGGCATGGAATATGATATTCCAGAGGGCAAAAGAACTGGGAATGAACCCAAGGGTCACCTACCCAGCAAAACTGAGTATTTTGTTTCAGGGGAAAATATGGTCATTCAGTGGAATAGAGGACTTTCAAGCATTCTTGAGGAAAAAACCAGAGTTGAATAGAAAATTTGACATTCAGACACAAGATGCAAGAGATGCTTGAGAAGGTAAACAGGGAAAAGAAATCACTATGAACTTATCAAAGTTGAGCTATTTACATTCCTACATGGAAAAACAATAACTGTGACTAATGAAACCTTTCTCAGTATGAAAATAATTGAAGAAGGATATGTGGGCATGTGAATACATATGTGAATGTGTGTATATATGTTTACAGGTATACATGGATAGAGGGCACAGATTGAATTTGGTGGGAAGGGATGATACTTCAGGGGTGAAGTTAAGAGGTGAGAGAGGAATGTGGCAAGAGGAGATGGGGAGAGACAGGGTGGGGTAAACTATCTCATGTAGAAGAGGCAAGGGGAAGTGGTAGCAGGGGAGGGGAAGAACAGGAAGGCAAAAAGGCAAAACCATATTCTCATTGAATTTGGCTCAGGGAGAGAATGACATGCATACTAAATGGGATATCTCACCCTGCAGGAGAGTAGTGGGGAGGGGGATGAGAGGGGGGATGATGGAGGAGAGAGTATGCTGGGAGGAGGGGAGGTTGGAGGCACCCACTTTTGAAGAGGGTATGGGATCAAAATAGGGGATGGATCAGGTGGGGGGTGGGATAGGTGGGAGGGATTATAGCCAGTCTTTTACAGTATATCTACTATGGTAATGTTTTGTATAGCTATATATGTACAACATATACTGAATTGCTTATCTTCTCAGCGGGAGTGGGTGACAAGGGACAAAGGATATGGATCTGGAATTCAAAGTTTTAAAATTAAATCTTTCAAATATATATAAATACTATTATTAATACTATTTTGCATGTAATTGGGAGATAAGATGTTCAGGCATTGGGACACAGAGATTCACCTTGCCCTAATGGAAAAGTCGAAGAGGGTATGGGAGAAGATATGGGAGAGAACATATTGGATGAGGGGATATCCTGTGGGACTGCTATTCTGGGGTGGTGGGTAGGGAAAAAATGGGGGAAAAATCGTAACTCAAAATCTGGCAGAAATGAATGATGTAAACCAGAAGTTATAAAGCATTTGGGAAAAAAGAAAGGAGTAAGCACTGTGGAGAAGGAGCCTATTTTCTTGACCCCACCAACACCAACTACTGACCATATGCTTCCATTGAGTAGGGAAGCCAAGTGAAGCAATGCCCCATAGATTACTGGCCTTGTTTCAAGTCCAGTCCAATTCCTGCAGCTATCATCCCGAGAAGCAGCTCCTACAGAATGTGACCTGTTAACTTCTTCACAAGTGCTGTGGCCTAGCTCCTCAGCAACCTGAGCTCCTTGAGATCCAGAAAAGAAAGTCCTCCACTCCAGAGTCCTTGGCACCATCAAATGATTTGGCATCAGAAATTATATTTCAAAGGATGATTTGCCATCTCATTTGTTCCTATATTCTAAGCAACCACGAGACCTTTCCATTTTGTATTGGAATTAGAATGTTAGCTTCTTGAGAGCAGTCTGTCTTGCTTTTCTATTTATATACCAGCACTTAGCACAGTGCTTTGAGTCCAGCAATGTTTTTCATTAATTTATTTAAGTGATTTTCTTTCCATCCATCCATCCATCCATCCATCTATCCATCCATCCATCCATCCCTAATTTTGACCTGCTGTTGCCTCATTTGTAAAATGAGTTCTACTAGATGATCTCTACAGTACTTTCTTGCTGCCTGGTGATGTAATGATGAACTTCCTCTACCTTAATGCAGAGTTTCACCTTCTTGAAAGGCTGTGTGAACCAATGAGAAGTTAGGTGACTTTCTCAGGGTCACATAACCAATATGTTTCAAAGTTAGAACTTGAACCTAGATCTCCCTGATTCAGAGACCAGCTATCTATCCACTATACCAGGCTACCTTTCTATTATTCTTATTATGTATAAATTCACTCAAAGGTCAGTAGAGAGGTGCATGGTGCATGAGGAAGCTGATGTTTTCAGTTGTGTCCAACTCTTTATGACCCCATTTAGGGTTTTCTTGGAGTGGTTTGCCATTTCTTTTTCTAGCTCCTTTTACAGAAGAGCAAACTGAGGTAAACAGGCTTAAGTGACTTGCCCAGGATCACACAACTAATAAATATCTGAGGCCAGATTTGAACTCAGGAAGAGGAGTCTTTCTGACTTCAGACTTGGGCATTCTATCCACTGTGCCATTTAGCTGCCCAATGAGGAGTGCTGAAACACCTTACACATAAGGAATTACAAAGAAGCACTGTTAAAGGCATCATCCAAGCCACTTATGAGACAAGAGAAGATGGATTGGTCACAGGGTAAGAGTGAGGGATAAGTAATGAAAAGGTCCTATATAAGAAGGCCACCAGAACGTTGAGAAGACCTGGAGGAGCAGAGGAAAAGAACTCACCTTTGGCATGTTTGAGTACTAAATGTGAGTTACTATTATTATGACTGTTCAGGTCTCCTTTAAGTTTTTAGCTAGAATTATTCCATAACACAGGTGGCTAGGTGGTGTAATGGATGGAGTGCTGGGTCAAGAGTCAGGAAGATTGACCTTACTGAGGTCAAGTCTGGCCTCAGACACTTACTAACTGTGAGACCTTGAGTAAGTCACTTAACCTTGTTTGCCTCAGTTTCCGCATATGTAAAATGAACTGGAAAAGGAAATGACAAACCACTGTAGTATCTTTGCCAAGAACAACCCAAATGGAGTCATGAAGTAGTCAGACACGACTGAAAAACATATAATATGCTTGGTGCACTGTTGATACCCTACATGATTATCTAACTCTAGAACTGTTGGCTCATAGATTTAAATATGTCTTGTAGTTCAGTATTCTTGTTTTACAAAAATAATGTGTTTTCTGATGTGCACAGAATTGCCTGATGCCACAAGCCAGTTTGTTTTTTTAAGAATCACATCAAGCAAATTGGCAGATGATCAAATCTAACCCCACTGCCCGCTGGATGAAGGCAATTGTGCAAGGCAGAACTTGATGCTATCTGAGTGATTAATCTTAGGGTTTTAACCTATCAACTGTGAAATAAGGGGGCGACTAATGAATGTTGGAAGAATCTTTGAGAATCCAAGATGAAAGATATTCCCCAAAGTCAAGTGTAAATAATTTATGTGTTGTGAGTGAATACAGAAGAATTATTAGCCAACCAAGAAAGCATTAAATCACTGTGACTAGCACATCCTGGGTATATGCAGTGAGGCCAGACTGTTCTGATTGAATTGACCTACAGACATGGGGATCTACTTGATTCTTATGAGATTCCTCCTCTTATTTAAGAGTAGTGCAAGTCGGGAAGTGGTTTTGGAAATTGAGAGAATAGAAGAGAGTGACTCCTTCCTTTCCTCCTTCCTTCCCATCACCCATATGAGTATGTGGAGCTGTAGAAAAATGATCCATCAATTACAAGGTATCAGAACTCCATAGGGATTGAGACTCACTGAGTAGCAGTAAGCTTCCTTTTGGATCAATGAGGCTGCTCAAGTAAGAGAATTACACTGATCCACAGTTGGGAAGGACTTCAGAGATAATTTGATCCACTCAACCTCAAAAAAATAATTCATCATCTTCTCTAAACTCATTTCTCCATAAACTTCCCTATTCCTGTTAAGGGGAATATACTTCTCTACGTTCAGATGCTTGGTATCCTTTCAGACTCTTGTATCTCACATTCATTTATTTGTCTAGTCCCTCCTTCACCCCATCCATTTTACAAATAAAGAAACTGAGGCTCAGAGAAAATTGTGACCCAGCTCCTCTGCTACTAAAACCTGTACCCTTTCCCCTGAACCACCATTTTATTGGTAGAGTGGTCTCATCTAAAAAAATATTCAAGGTCATTACAAATTAAATATTTGGAACAAAGTTTGACTTTTTCTTTAGTCAGTAAAACTATATACACAAAACAACTAATTGTTTTGTGTACTATGGTAAGATACATGAAATTCTGATGCAAAATATTGGTTTGTTTTTTTGCTACAGAGACTAGCCATGTTAATTATATTCACTGTGTTTTCTGTTAATTTCTTTAGTTATCTGATATTATAAGTTCTGTGTGTTATGCTACATATGCACAGATATCTTAGTGGATCCCAGTATGATTTTCACAGACCCCAAATTGTTCACTAGGGGAGGATGTAGGGCAGCACTCAGCACAGTGACTGGCATCCAGTTAAGCATTTAATAAATGCTTGTTGAGTTGATCCAATATAATTTGTCCCATTATAATGGCAAAAACCTTCCTAATTCTGAGTCCAAAGGCATATCAGTATGAATTTGTAAAACATCCGAATTGCAGAATGTTTCTCCTTTAAAGAAACTACTGTATGTCATCCACTGCATCCCAGAGCCCATCTTCAGTCATCTTGACTTTTGTCTTGCCACTGGACTTTGGTGACTCTGGAAGAGAGAATGAGATTGATGACTTTGTACAACTGTGCCTTACTTAAATCCAATTCATGAACAAGTAAAGACATTACCCCATAATGCCATTGGTCCTCTTAGGAAAAGAAGGATAAACAACAACAGCCAAGCTATTTACTTTTTTTTTTTTTTTTTTGCTTTTTGGAGGGGGGAGGGCAGGGCAATTGGGGTTAAGTGACTTGCCCAAAGTCACACAGCTAGTGAGTGTTAAGTGTCTCAGGCAGAATTTGAACTCAGGTTCTCCTGACTCCAGGGTTGGCGCTCTATTCATTGCACCACCTAGCCTCCCTAAGCTATTTACTCTTGACCTACAAATTATTTTTCAAGCCAAAAGCATGTCAAGAAGGTATTTGATTTCAGGATCTGTTATACCCATCATTTGCCATATGGGTTGATTTTTTCCATCTTAAGGCAATCTGGTATAATAGCTGGGTTTTGAGCTCAAAGTCAGGAAGAAATGAGTGCAAATCTGGTATCTTACATTTACTAGCTATGTGGCCTTGGGCAAATCACAAAGTTTCTGAGTTTCAGGTATTTTCCTAGTACTTATCATAGTCGAAGATGGGTTACAATCTTTGCTGGTGAAGGGAATTCTCTAGATGGACAGATTCATAAATTATTCTGGTTGATTTTTCTTGATTTCTCAGTGTTAGTTAAGAATGACTAGTTCTATGATCCAGTCGTTCAGAAGAGCAGTTTGGAACTATGCCCAAAGGGCTATAAAATGTGTGTACCCTTTGAGCTATCAATACCACTATTCCAAAGAGATTTTTTTAAAGGGAAAAGGACTTATTTATAAAAAAACATATTTATAGCAGCTCTTTTTATAGTAGCAAAGAATTGGAAATTGAGGGGATATCTATCAATGGAGGGAATGGCTGAATAAGCTCTGGTATATGATTGTGATGGAATAACATTGTGCTATAAGAAATGACAAGCAGGCAGATTTCAGAAAACCTTGGAAAGTCTTACACAAACTGATGCAAAGTGAAGTGAGCAGAACCACAAGAACGTTATACACATTAACAGCAACACTGTACAATGACCAACTATGAATGACTTAGCTACTCTCAGCAATACAAAGATCCAAGACAATCTCAAAGGACTCATGATTAAAAATGCCATCCATCTCCAGAGAAAGAACTAATGGAATCTGAAAGCAGATCAAAGCATACTATTTTTCACTTTATTTTCTTCTGTTTTTTTCTCTCCTTTGGGTTTATATTTTTTCCCTAACATGACTAATATGGAAATATGTTTTACATTACTGCACATGTATAATCCATATCAAATTGCTTATCATCTAAGGAAGGGGGGAGATGAGGAAGGGAGGAAGAAAATTTGGAAGTCAAAATTTAAAAAAATGTTAAAAATTGTCTTTACATGTATTTGGACCAGATTTGAAATTCTGCCACTGGCAATTACTTCTTTAGTGACCTTGGGCAGGCCTCATCACTTCCCTTGGTCTCAGTTTCATTATCTTTGAAATGAGAAGGTTCAATTAGGTGACTTCTAAGGTCCCTTCTAGCTCGAATTTATGATTTTGCAAAATAGATACCCACCACAATGAAGGTGATGAAGAGGAAGAGGATTGCTGTGCATCAAGCTAGCTTCTGATGGTAATCTCAAAGGATAGGCAGGGATTTAGAGAGAGGTCCTCTACTAGACATAATTGTAAAGAATACAAAGTTTACCTGTTTTGGTCCATCCTCCCCTTTTGTCGCCATGTTCCTTGTAGCATAAGCTAATCCAGACTCCCTTAAACCTGGCTTCTCTGTCCCTGGGTTCTTATGTTTTCCTATAATGACAATAATAAAAACAAACATTTATCTAGTTCTTTAAGGTTTGCAAAGTACTTTACAAATGTGTTATTTTTTCCTCTCATAACAACCGTGAAGGAAGGGGCTTTATTATTATTCTCATTGTACAGATGAGGAGACTGAGGCAGATAGCAGTCGAAGGACATGCCAAGGGTCATGTGACTAACAATAATAATCATCATAGTAATAAATAACAAAGATTTATATAGTGCTTCCTATGTGCCAGGCACTGTGCTAAGTGCTTTACATTTGTTTCATTTGATCTTCACAATTCCAGGAGGTACATGCTATTACTATCCCCATTCTATAAATAATGAAACTGAGGCAAACAAAAATACTTGCCGAGTGTCACACAGCTAGTAAGTGTCAGAGGGAAGATTGGAACTCCTGGTCCAGAGCTTCATCCACTGTAATACATAATTGCCAACTACCCATAGTTTGCAGGTGAAATACTTCTGACATTCTCAACCCTTATAGCCACAGCTTTTCCACTGAAAATCATTTATCCTGTTTAAAGCATTTGACTTAGGGCTATGCATCCTTTTGAGGCCATGGTAGCTACTAGCTAATTTGGAAAATAATTTATGCAATTGTTCTACTGGGAGAGCCATTGCTAGATAGTGTTCATTTTCTTGTAACCTAGTACCTGGTACATGGTTGATACTTAACAAATGCTTATAAACAACAACAGACTTCCATTTTCAAACTCAGTGGAAGCTCTGTAAATCTCCGACAGGCTAGGTGAAACAGGTTTAGGGCATTTTTGGCATCCCCTAAAGTCAAACTGTCAGGCACAAAAGGAGGCACAGCTGGTTCTAGGACATGTGGAAGATGGCTGCTATTAGTCCATTATTATCAAAGAGGACCACAACATCAGGAAGATGATGCCATGACATACAAGTGAATTGGATTTAAGTGAGGGAGGACTGTACAATGTCACCAGACTCATTTTCTCCTCAGGAGCCATCTGGATCCAGGGGCCAGATATGGATCAGGACAACAGGAGGTGGTCCAGGATGCAGTGGGGGACCTTGACCTTTTCAAAAAAAGGTCTGAAGGACAACCAAATGAAATCTCCCAGCTAACTTATTGGGCAATTCCTTCAACGGAGTGTGGAAATGCCTCTTACTAAACTTTCAAAACCATCAGGGCTAGCCCTGATGGAGTATAAAAAGGGGGATGATAGTTGGAAGGGACCTTAGAAGACATCTGGTTCAACCCTACCATTTTACAGATGAAGAAACTGAGACCAAGTTAAATGACTTGTTCCATATTACACAAATAATAATCTTTGTGTGAATTTTGAATCTAGATTCCATGACTCTCTAGAGCCGGTCCTTTTTCTATTTTTCCCCTAGTGAGGAAATTCCCTCTCCCAAAGAAGATGGACACATGCTCAAAAAGGCACCGAGAGGTTAAACGATTTGCAGAGACACACAACCAGTGTATGCCAGAGAAGTAAGAATAGAATCGAGGTCTTTCTGATTCTAGAGCACTTAAAACTGGGAGAAACCTCAGAGACTATCTAGTCTACATTCCTCATCTGGCAGATGGCCTTGTCGTCAGGGCCCAAAGAGCTTAAATCACTTGCCTAAAGTCACATGGCTAATAAGGAACAGTGCCATGTCTCAAATCAGATCCTCTGACACCAAATCTATTGTTCTTTCTGCCCCATCATTTTTCTTTTGGTCTGGATGTGTGATTTTTATCAATGAAGAGAATTTCTCCAGACAGTCTATGAATGTTTATTAAGCATCTATTATGTACCAAACCCTGTGCTAAGTGCTAGGGATACAAAGAAAGGTAAAAAACAGTCCTTGTCCTCAAGGTGCTTAAAATTTAACGGGGGAGACAAATACATATATACAAATAAGCTATATACAGGATATATAGGAAATAATTAACAGAGGAAAGGTGCCAGAATTAAGGTAATTGGAGAAAGTTTCCTGTAGATGGTGGGATTTTAATTGCTACTTGAAGGAAACCATGGAGTAGAGATGAGGAGAGAGAGCATTCCAGGCACTGGGGACAGGCAGAGAAAATGCCAAGAGACAGAATGTCTTGTTTTAGGAACAGGAAGGGGGCCAATGACCTGACATCAGAAAATATAGGGAAGGTGGGGGAAAAGATAATATAAAGTAAAACTCCACTACCAGTGTGGATCAATATCTACTCTGTAATTTATGGTCTAATGTTGCCTAGGAAACTTAGAAGTTCAATGACTGGCCCACTCACATTGGCCTTCCTTTTGGATTTATGAGGATGACTTAGGCACAGAAATAGAGTAGGACAGGACTTTTGTTATTATTGTTCAGTCATTCAGTCATGTATGGCTCTTCATGATACTGTGGATTGTACTATCCATAAGGTTTACTTGGCAAAGATCCTGGAGTGGTTTGTCATTTTTTTCTCCATTGAATTAAGGCAAACAGAGGTTAAGTAACTTGTCCAGGGTCACACAGTGAGTGTCTGAGGCCAAATTTGAGGTCAGATCTTCTTGACTCCAGTTCTAGCACTCTATCCCACTGAGCCATCTAGTTGCTACACAGCCTTGAAAGATCATCTATTGCATATCTTCCCCCCATCCCCCATTTCCCACCACCTTTTTACAGCTGAGGAAATAGGCTCAGAAAAGTTAAGTTACTCAGGTCCCCTGACTCCAAATCGCAGTTCCTTCTCCACTGGACCACCAGTCCATTGGTTTTTGTCAGTTTCATCTAGTATGTGTCAGAAGTGGGACTTGAGCCCAGGTTTTCCTGAGATACTTGGTCACTACACTGTGCTGTCTCACAGTTGCTGATTCCTGGGGGCCACTTTATTCCTTCACTTGGATTCATGACTGCAGAACTCAAAATCACACTGGTAAGCATAGGAATTAGATTCCTCAGAGAATAAAAGGAAGAGACTATAAGATTCCTGACTGAAAAATCTTAAAACATACAGCATATCATATAACATGCCTTATAGATTACAAATTCAGTATTGTTACAAGTTAATTTGGAATAATGGAGTATTATAAAGCCGTTAAAATAATAATCATGTCCTGTATGTTTTTATGTAGCTCAGAGGTGTCCTATCTGTGGGTAATTAAGTAAAAGGCATCTTTGAGAGTAATGCATGGCAATTTTTAGACTAGTTAGACACAAGAAACGGCAGAGCTGGTTCCAGAAAATCTGGAAAGACATCAAAGTCACACCCCACATCTGAGTGAACTCCTTCAAAGGAGTGCAGAATTACACGTATCTTTTGCAAAGCTTTAAGAATAATTTCCTCATACAGTGTTAGACCTGAAAGGCAACTCAGAGATCACCTTGTTCAACCTCCATAGAGGAATAAGGCACAGATGGGCTAAGAGACATATTCAAAACCTCATACTCAGTAGTTGATCTCCACCTGAATGACTCATTGACATTGCCTTCCCCCTCCCCTTCCCTTTTAAATCAAACATGTGGCTTCATCATTACAGGTGGGAGTATACTGATAAATGTTTAACAACCAGATCTATGAAAAAAATGTAGACAGGACATACTTTTAAGTTTAATCTGCATAATTCACATTCTCTCCACTTTCTTAAGTATGGAAAGTCAGCAAAACAATAAATTAAGTCCTAATTTGTAGTGTTTACTGATTTCTGAGGTGTAAATACTCCTACTGCAAATTAAACAATTAGTTCTTATGTTTCAAGCTGGATTCAGCACATCTTTGAGTGTATAGAGCCCCTGGTGAGGAAATTCCCTCTCCCAGAGAAGATGGACACATGCTCAACAAGGCACCGAGAGGTTAAACGATTTGTAGAGACACACACAACCAGTGTATGCCAGAGAATTAAGACTAGAATTTCGGTCTTTCTGATTCCAAAGCCATCTCCTTTATTTCTTATTTCACCTTGACTTTCTTTTTTTTTATTTTTTTATAAAGCAATTGGGGTTAAGTAACTTGCTCAAGGTTACACGGCTAGTCATTATTTATGCGTGGGTGCTCATTTTCTGAGGCCGGATCTGATCTCGGGTCATCCCAACTCCGAGGCCGGCGCTCTTACTCACTGCGCCACCTAGCCGCCCCTTTAGGGCAATTGGGGTTAAGTAACTTGCCCAAGGTTACACGGCTAGGTTTTTGTTTGTGTGGATTAAGTGTCGGAGGCCGGCTCCGAACTCAGGTCCTTCTGATTCCAGGGCCGGTGCTCTATTCACTGCGCCACCTAGCCGCCCCTCACCTTGACTTTCAAACTTAACATATACAAAACAAAATTCACTATCTTTTCTTCTAAACTTGTTCTTCTGCCAAACTTCCCTATTTCTGTTGAGGACAGTACACTTTTCTCAGGTTCATATACTTGGTGCCATCTTAAATTCCCACATCTCCTTTGCTTCATTTTCATTTATTTGCCTAGTCTTATCACATCAATCTCCTCTTCACTCACATGGTTATGACCTTAATTCAGGCCATCACCCCCTCTCAGTTGATTTAGTATAAAGTCTTTTTTTTTAAAATACACTTTTTCTGATGCCTTTTTTGCATTACCATATTTTCTCCTAGTATCCCTCCATCTTTTCCTTCCAGAGAGTCATCCTATCTAGCAAATAGTATTTTTTAAAGAAAAAAAAGAAACAGGAAAACAAAAAATCACTATAGTTGATCAATACATTTAAAAAGTATGAAAATAGGCGCAATGAATGTATACCACATGTGGCCCTCTCATCTCTGGAAAGGGTTGGAGTGGCAGTATCCACTGATCTCTTCTTTTGAGTCATGCTTGCTCTTGATAATTTTGCAACATTTACATTTTTTTTTGGTTAGTGGTTGTTCTGACTATCAACATTGTTGCAGTCATTGTGCATATTGTTTTCTTGGCTGTTTACTTCACTCTGCACTAGTTGTAATTCTTTCCATTCTTCTCTTTGTCTGTTGACCTGTTATTTCTTACAGCATTGTAATATTACATACTTAGAATGGTTTCTTAATTGGTCTTCTTATCTTCATCATCTTTTCTCTCTGACCACCCTTCACTTAGTTTCCAAAATAATCTTCCTGAGGTACCAGTCTGACCATTTTTTTTCTTTGCTCAAAAATCTTCAATGGTTCCCTAGAACCTTTAGGATAAAATTCAAAGACCTATACAATCTGGGTCCTACTTATCTTTATTGACTTGTTTTCCTTTTTTGCATACTCTCCATTCCAATCAAATTGGTCTAATAGTTATTCCCTTACTTGGTCTTCTACCTTCTGCATTTACACATGTACACAAGCTTTTTACCATGCCTAGAATGCCTCCACTCTGCCTGTCAGCAGTCTTACCATTCTTCAAGACTTCCTTAGGTTTTCCATTCTTTATGAAATCTTCCCTGATCCCCTTCTACCATGTTGTTAAATACTTCCCTTCTCCTTAATTTTTTTTGTATTTATTTGTCCATATACACATTTGTGAGCTGGTGAAAATCAGTTCGACTAATATAGTCTTAGTGCAGCCCCACCCCCAATCCAGGATGTATATATGACCTGAGATTGGACATTACCCCACCAGTTTCACCAGCCTCTTGCTGGATAGTGCAGTTTCCTGCATCCCTGGTCCTTAATCCTTATGAGATAATTCAGAAAAGACCCTCATGTCACTGTCCTGATTATTCTATCTTCCCTTATTAATGACAGGCCACATTAATTCATTGTCTAAAACTCAAGTTTAAATGCAAAAGGGCTTTGACCAGAGTGGCTGCCATTGTGTGATTGTATGACCAAAGGGAGACCCCACTGGGTGCCCTTAGATGAGGGCAATGAGGACAACATGTTGAGACTGTTCCCTTTTTTCTTTCTCTTCTAATGAATAGAACTGCTCCTGTATGATACTACTATTCAACATGTGTACTACTCCCTCCCTTCTGTGCTGGAATGTTAAATCTCCCTAGTAGAATGGATTTTTTTTTTTTTTACAACCAGGGACTTAAAAAAAAATTCTGGGTGTTCTGAATACCTCAATTGTAATAGGCCCTGATGATTTGTGAAATTGAATAATATATTTATTGAGAAGTAAAACTAAAGGTAGAAACCAGGTCTCTTGTCACTCAATCCAAGTATTCTTTCTACTATATCTTGCTTCTTGTTTTTAATCAGTTAATCGCAAGTCAATAGTTTTCAAAGGTTATCCTATCTATCTCAATCTTCTTGAGAGAGTAGACTCTCAATAAATGTTGAATTAAATCGAACCCTTCTCTGATTCTTTCCAGTTAGAAGTGATCTCTTGTTCTCCAAACTAATGAGACTCTCTAAATTTTGGATTTAGAGCTGAAATGAACCTTAGAGGATCAACCAAAGTGGGTATTCTTTTTTTTTTTAAACAAATGTTTTATTAACTTCTGTTTTACATCATTCATTTCCGCCAGATTTTGAGTTACAATCATTTTCCCCCCATTATTCCCCTACCCAACCTCCCAGAGCAGTAATCCCACAAGATATCGCTTCCTCCAATCTGCTCTCTCCCATACCTTCTCCCATACCCCCATCGACTTTTCCATTAGAGGAAGGTGAGTCTTTGCATCCCAATGCCTGCACATCTTATCTCCCTATTACAAGCAAAAGAGTATTAATAATAGTATTTATATATATTTGAAACATTTAATGTTACGACCTCGAATTTCAGATCCATTTCCTTCCTCCCTTGTCACCCATTCCCTCTTGGGAGATAAGTAATTCAGTATATGTTGTACATGTCTAGCTATGCAAAACATTATCATAGTAGATATATTGTACAAGGCTGCTTATAATTCCCTCCCACTCATCCCACTCCCCACCTGGTCCATTCCCTACATGATCCTGTCCCTCTTTTATAGTGGGTACTTCCAACCTCCCCTCACCCCAAGGATGCCCTCCCATCCATCATCCCTCCTCCCATCCCCTTCCCCCTATCCTGCTGCAGGTTGAGATATCCCATTTACTATGTATGTCATTTTCTCCCTGAACCAAATTCAGTTTGAATGTGGTTTTGCCTTTTTAGTCTTCCTTATTATCCAAAGTGGGTATTCTTAAACCTCTTGTTTTGTGGACCCTCTTGACAGTGTGGGAAAGGCTACAGACCCCTCCCTAGAATAACATTTTTAAATGCATAAAACAACAAAAAAAAACCCCATAGGATTATAAAGACACTAAAGATTAGTGAAAATAAAGATGTTATTTTTTTCCATTTCACAGTGGACCCCTGAAAGCTTTCTATAGACCTCTTGGGATTCTAGGTTAAGAATTGCTTATCTAGGGGTGGCTAGGTGGTGCAGTGAATAGAGCACTGACCCTGAAGTCAGGAGGACTTGAGTTCAAATTCAGCCTCAGACACTTAACACTTATTAGCCATGTGGCCTTAGGCAAGTCCCCAGTTGCTCTGCCTTCCCCCCTCCAAAAATAAAGAACCTCTTACCTAGCCTATTAATCCTTTCATTTCACAAACTAAGAAAATGAGGCATAATTATGGTAAGTGACCTGTCCCAGAGTGCACATCAGATTAGTGGCAAACTCTGGATTTAAACTGAGGTCTTTTGATTCTGAATCAGGCATCTTCTTTTGAGTTAATATTATATTAATATATTTATGTCTTATATTCAAATGACATATTTATATGAATAATATATTTATGTTATATAATAATATTATATATAATGTATAAATAATGTATTTATGTCTTATATTTATATAAGACATATTTATATAAATAATATGTTTATGTCTTACAGAGTAACTAGACTTGGATAATACCACCTCATTCTATTTTTATTTCAGTGGACTTAGGAACAATGATAGGCTTTGAAAAATCTTCTGCAATCTTTAGTTTGACTGCTGAATTCCTAGGAAGCTGAAAGCAATTAGGGTATAGGCCAGTATGGGAGGCTATGGAAAATATAAAGTTCCATTTTGTAATATCTGACCCAAGTGTGATCCTCTTCTCTAGAATACTAAGCTCTAGGGGTATCTGGAATGAAGGTAGGGATGGGTAGCAAGAGAGCAAGGTGTACAGTTGCTTCCTCTTGCATACCTGACTTACTATGTAAATAGTAAGCCCTTAATAAATATAAACCTGACTTGATCTAAACCTCTAGGCCTGGATCAAGCTGAGTCCATTTTAAGATTTTTTTTTGTTTGTTTTTTGGAGTTAATTTTTTGGCCAGAAAGTTTGAATTCTGGTGGTTTCAATGCCAGAGATGAGAGCTCCAAATGGTGAAAGTTGAGTTATTGTGGTCCTTTCTTCCTCAACGTAAGCCCATTTCTAATCCAAGAAGATTTAAAGAAGACTAGATATCATTAAATTTGTTCTGTAGGAAAATGGGGAAGACCAGTGTGTGACTCTCCTTTTCATTGCATTCTCTTTATCCAGTCAAATCCAAGAAAAATGTAAATTTGTGATGATGTGAAAAGAACATGGCGGGGCGGCTAGGTGGTGCAGTGAGTAGAGCATCAGCCCTGGAGTCAGAAGGACCTGAGTTCGGATCTGGCCTCAGACACTTAATGCACACACAAATAAAAACCTAGCTGTGTGACCTTGGGCAAGTTACTTAACCCCAATTGCCCTCCAAAAAGGCAAAAAAAAAAAAAAAAAAAAGAACATGGGATATGGAGCCAGAGGTCTTGAGTCCAAATTCTGGCTAGGTCACTTACTATATATCTATGTGATCTTGACCAAATCACTTACCTCTCTTTGGGCCTCAGCATCATGATTTGAAAAATTAAAGGGTTGAGCTAGATTGGTTTTTCAGGTCTCCACCAGCCTTCAGTCTGTAATTCCAAGTTAGCCTGTGGTCATTTTATTTTCATACTAAAACTTTAAAGAGTTAAACTAAACAGAATTGCGCACACATGTGTGTGTGTACTTTCTTTTTGGTTTAAAACTTGTATGGGTATCCTTTGCTTTTGTACCACATTCATTTCAGAATATACTCCTTCACCTTTCCCTACCCAGTGAATCTTCCCTTGTAACAAAGATTTTAAAAAATAGTTGATGAAAATATGCAATATTCATATTTCCTCACCTCTTTAATAAAAGTAAGGAGATGCATTTTCTCATATTTTCTACACGACCAAGCTTACAATTATACAACCTTCAGTTTTGTTTTATTATTTCCTTTACAATGTTTTAGCCATGCTCTTTTTTGTTCTCTTGCTTTTGTTTGTAGACTTCATCTTTGTATTCTTCATATTAATTGTTTCTTACAGAGAAATAATATTCTGTTACACTTATGGGCAACAGTTTGTTTAGTCATTCTATAGTTGGTGGGTACCAATCTTGTTTCCAGTGTTTTGTTGTAAAAAATTCTGCAATTAATATTTTTACACCCAAACTTTTGAGAACTATTTCAAGATAGACCTTCAGGTAGAAGCTAGGATAATACTATGGATTTGGGTAAATTTTAAATGAAATTGTAGCATATTTAAGTAGCCAAAGAAATGTATAATAATGATTTATGGCTGCACAATCTGTCTATTCTGGTCCAGTCCACTCAAGTCTACACTCCATGAAGGCATATGCCTTGTTTTATTATTCTTTATATCCTCTTTAGCATGAATGATCAGACAGTGTTTGAATAAGAAGGGAGCTTAGTCATCATCTAATTCAACCTCCTTATTTTATAGATGAGTAAACTGAGGCCAAGATGATGTGAAATATTTTTGTCTAAGGTCCCAAAGAAAGGTACTATAAGAAAGAGGATTAGAACTCAGGAATTGAGACACCCAGTCTTATACACTTTCTACTATGCCACATACCCTACTAGAGTGTCTTACATATAATGTACAGTCAGTAAATATTAGTGGAACTAAATGGAATTGAAAGGAATTAGTATTATCTCTTCCATGAAACCATTTTTGATCCCTACAGCTATTAAGGATTTCTCCTTCTGTATTGTTTCTTGTTCTAAGACTTATATATTTATGTTATTGTTCCTTGTTCTAAGACTTACTTATATATTTATGTTATCCTCCCAGTTTAACACTAACTCCTTGAAAGCAGGAACTGCTTCATTTTTGTCTCTGTATATACAGTGCCTAGCATGACACTTTGCAGGTAGCAAGTGCTTAATAAATATTTGGTGAATTGTTGGATTTATCAAACGTGGTGTGACTCATTAGATCCCATGAGACTGCCCTCCGTCTTCTGTGCCCAAACCCTCTCAATACCCCTTTCTTCCTTTTCTCTTCTGGCTGGGCACTGATACTCAACAATCCTACCACTCTCCAGGTAGGGAACCCTGATTCCCCTCTGTGCTCTAATTCTTCAGCACCCTCCTTACTCTCCAATGGTGGTAGACCACTTTTTTGGGACAGACACCTCAATGAATCTTAAGGACTCCAGGGCCTTGTCATCTGCCCTGCATCTGAACTCTCTTCTTTTGTCTTCTTCAACTAGAGTGTCAGCTCCTTGATAGTAATAATAACAATAACTAGCATTTATGTAGCAACCACTAAGTGCCTGGCATTGTGCTACCTTCTTTACAAATATTATCTCATTTGATTCTCACAACAACCCTAGGAAGTAGATGCTACTATTATCCCTATTTTGCAGTTGAGGAAACTGAGGCAAATAGAAATTCAACATTTTGCCCAAAACCATATAGCCAGTAAGTGTCTGAGGCTGGATTTGAACTCAGATCTTCCCGACTCCACACATAGAACTTTATTTACTCTATTTGCCTAAGAGCAAGAACTGCCTTCTTTTTCTTTTTGCATCCTATATTTGGCACATAGTAAATCCTTAACAAATTTTTCATTCATTCATTTATCTAACTATTTCTTGGTATTATGTCATACTGCTTTGTATCTTTTCTTAGAAGCCTTTTACATTTTTTCTGGTTCTCTTTTGGTACAGCCAAGCTATATTAGTAGACTTTCTAGTAAACGATGTTGAACAAATAGATTTCTACCTGCCTTGGCCCGGAGGAATGTCATTCGGGCCTCGGCCAGTTGGATCCAGTAGGGTCCCAAGGGTCCCAGTCCTAATTTGACTCTGGAACCAACCTAAAGCAATCCCCAACCCTATCATTTTTTTTCCACATTCTTATCTCATGATGTAAGCTTGAATGGAGGAGAGGACAGCTTGATTGTTATGGAAGCTGCCACTTGCTACTTGTGTGATTTTAGATAAGTCACAACCTCTCTTGGCTTCAATTTTCTCATTTGCTAAGTGAGGAAGCTAGATTGGGATGCACTTGTAGTTGTATGCCCTTTTTCCTGTGAGAAGGTAATCACACTCAGACCATACACAAAAGATAACCACTTGGCAGATCTAGAACCAGAGTCATGTTGCATTGCAACTGCTACTCTGGCTCAATTGGTTTTCTACTTACCATAACCACATAGCTTACACTGAACTAGAATCTGTTCAATAACAATGAATTACAATGCACAGATGTTGTTTCTGGAATGAATGAATGAATGAAAAAGCATTTATTAAGCACTGCTTAGCACTGTGCTAAGTGCTGGGAATATACATGAAAGCAAGTGAGAGATTTCCCTGACCTCAAAGACCTTAAAGTACTTTTTTAAACTTCGTTTTTTTTAACTTTGTTTTTTAAACATAATATTTTATTCCTTTTCCCCAATAACATGTAAAAACAATTTTTAGACATTTAAAATTCTGAGTTCTAAATTCTATCCCTCCCTCCCTTTCCTCTCCTTTCCCTGAGATGGTAAGGAATATGATATAGTTTATACATGTGCAATCAGGAACTTACATTCTTATAAGGACATATAACATATATGGGTATGGTGGGCAGGTAGGCAGGCATGAGTGTTTTGGGGAGGGACATCAGAGTGAATGATGATTAGAGCCATAGTATGATTATAATTTCTTTTCCAGGAGATGTTGGTTTGATTACTTTTCTCAGAGTTAGATTTGGAAAACAGGGGAGATGGGATTTAGGGATGACATATATGAAGGTAGCATAGCTTGGATGATGGGTCTAGGTTTGGGCAAAATAAGGTGTATACTTATTAGTTAGAGCCCAGAGTACAAGGAGCATCAAGATAATTGCCCACTTGCTATTTTTAGCAATGAACAATGTCAGGTGAGGCATTCATTCCTGTTTTTTTCATCTAGAACAAATAACTGACTGTATGTTTCAGGTAGAGAGATTCCAAGTCTGGTTAACAGAAAGAGGGTGGAGCCATCAGCTGAAATAGGGAAGGTAGGAAGAAAGAAGATAAGTTTTGGAGGGAGGATATTAAGTTCAATTTTGAACAAGTTGAATTTGAGATATCGACAGGACATTAATCAAGTATTTATTAAGTACCTACTATGTGCCAGGTGCTGTGCCGAAGTCATACAAGTAGAGAGTATTGTATCATAGACCTAGAGCCAGAAGGGACCTTGAAGACCATTTAGTCCAATTGCTTTATGAGGAACAGAGAGGTTTGTCTTTATGCTTGTCTGAGGAGCCATGGGTAGTAATTGGCAGGGTGAACCCAGATTCCATGACTGATTTCAGCTTCTTTTCCTCTGTGTGACAGAGCCTCCCTATATCTAACATATAATGAACTCTCCAGAAGTGTATGTTGAATGAATGAATGGATGGATGCATGGATGAAGGAAAGAATAATAGGTATTAGACAGTCTTAAATGTCTAATAGGTATTAGACAACCTTAAATTAGACAGCTCACTCTAGTTTAATTTCAGGGAATTGGCAACAAAAATACATTTAAGCTGATGAATATTTAATCCTTTCTATTCTAAACTATTGTTGGTGGTTTCTGTCTCCCCACAAAGTACTTTATGGAGCACATTAGTTGGACCCTGTGTGTATTTATGAGATGAATTTCACACACTTTGGGTGTGTTCCAGTGCTGGGGAGCTGTGTGTCTCAGTATACTTTATTAGCCAGCAAAAACCCTGTGGAGCTTTGTTGTGTTAACATCTAATGCCTTTCACTCACCAAAGGCATAATCACAAGCAGAATTTTTGCCAGAGGCAGAAAATGTTCCCCCTTCCCTGTTTTGAATTCTTCATTTCATAAAGAGAATGTTTTGATGAGAAAAAAGCTTATAAACTATTAAGCTTGGATTTCTCTTCTCACAGGGAAATGATATTACAGCCAAGGAAAGCTCCACCCTCTGGTATCAGGCTTTCAGTCTTGTAATGGCTTCATCTCTTTCTGGACAGAGATGAGGGACTGCACAATAAGCAGGATATTATGATTTCTTTCTTTCTTTCTTTTTGCTTTTTGGAGGGCAATTGGGGTTAAGTAACTTCCCCAAGGTCACATGGCTAGGTTTTTTTTGTTTGTGTGCATTAAGTGTCTGAGGCCGGATCCGAACTCAGGTCCTTCTGACTCCAGGGCCAACGCTCTACTCACTGCGCAACCTAGCCGCCCTGATATTATGATTTCTTAAAGCAAAAGGTAACAAGCTAATTCTCAGGTTGGAATGCACCTCAGAGTCCTGACCTGGAATTGAACTAGAATCTATTGCGTAACACTCCATAATAAGGGAGTCATCCAACTACTACTGCTTTAAGACCTTCAGAGTTGGGAAGCTCACTACTTACCAAGGTATTCCATTTGGATAGTTTCAATTGCTAGGAAATTTTTCCTTGTGTTGAATTTATCAATCAATCAATCAGTAAACTTTATTAAGTATCTATGATGTACCAGGCACTATGCTAGGGGCTGAGGATATGAAAACAAAAAACAAAATAGTCCTTTTCCTCTAGGAACTTTCATTCTGTCTTGGGAAACAATACAAACATATAAAAGTAAATATAAAATATATATGGGGAAGCTAGGTGGTGCAATGCATAGAGTGCCAGACCTGGAGTCAGGAAAACTCATCTTCCTGAGTTCAAATCTGGACTCAGACTTTTCCTAGCTTTGTGGCCCTGGGCAAGTCACTTAACCTTATTTGCCTCAGTTTCCTTATCCATGAAATAAATGGAGAAGGAAATGACAAACCAGTCAAGTATCTTTGCCAAGAAAATCCCAAATGGGGTGATGAAGAGTAAGACACCATTGAAACATTTGAGCAACAAGAATGGCAAGTGAAAAAAAAGGTAATGTCTGGGAGCGGAGGACTATCACTTAGGAAGGTCAGAAAAGACCTTGTGTGTAGGAAGTGGCATGTGAACTGAAATCTGAAGGAAGCTTGGGATTCTCAGAGGAGAAGGGAGGAGGAAGGGAATTCCAGGCATGGGGTTCAACCTGGGCAAAGGCACAGAGAAGAAATGTTGCAAGTGAGATACATCAAGGAAGACAGTGTGGTTAGATATTAGAATAGGTGAGGGGCTTAATATGTAATAAAGCTGGAAAGATAGAATAGAGCTACTTTGTGAGGGGCTTTAAACACCAAACTGAGTAGCTAGTATTTTGTCCTAGAAGCAGTACATACTTTAAAAATATCACTTTGTCAGTTGTGTGGAGGAAAACTCTATCTCCCTATAATTCTTTCTCTACCTCTCCCTGACTTCTCTTGGTCCTACTTATGTCCTCTGGGGGCCGAGTTGAATAAGTTATGTCCACTGGACCAGAACTGGCCTCTAACCTGTGGGTGAACAGAGCCAAACAGAGCAGACTAGAGAGCAGGACATAAATAGAAATTTAATGAATTTCAGAGTGAGGAAAATGACATACATATGGAAATCCCCCCTTCTAAGGAGGACTTAAGGCTGCTAAGCTTGGGGCCACTTATATACATGAAAGGGGTTGGCCCACAACACAATTATTCCTAGATCTTGAGATAGCTCTCATGGTTGGCATTTCTTGGGATAATACAGGCATTCTTAGGTCCCTTGGGAACAGTCATTGTTTCAAGTCTTAGGGGTCATGGTTGCCCTTCCAGATTCAGAACCAGAACTCTGTGACAGGAGCAGGAGTACAGTAGCTATCAGTAACACAGAGCAGGGATTGTGAACATGTGATGTATGGTCCTGGGGAGATGGGGGGGGAGGGCTAAATCCCTAAGTGAACTCCTGGTGCTGGTCCAAGCAATACCCTTTGCCAGATGGTGATATCATCCTGAGTGCAAAGGATTATTGTTATGCCACAGCCTGCTTGTTAGGTCTTAGATCTGGAAAACTCCACAATATTTTGACAATATTTTGTTTTTTCCCCAGTGACAACTTTCCAAATACTTAAGTCTTACTATCATGTCCTGTCTTCTCCCCTGTGACTACCACCCTCCAAATTTTCTCTTCTGAAGACAGAAAATTCCCAGATATTTCCATCAATCTTTGTATGATATGAGACCACCCTGGTCATCCATATTTGGGCTCCATCAGCACAATTGTTAATATCTTTTTAAAAATATGGTACCCAGAAGGGATTCAACATTCCTGTCCTAGTCTTCTATATATTAGTGTCAGTGTAGCTCTTGAGCCAAATAGATCTCTTCTTTAAAGGTTGGTATCACATATATGCAGTGGATTAAGCAGATTTCTACTATGTTAGACCACTTAGGGAAGGAGGTCTACTTCTGAGGGCTGGGCTTTAAAGTAGTTGCTACTTCCATGAAAGTGAGAGATAGGCTAAGATATTCTGGCAAACACTGGATGACCACTTGATGTAGAAGCAGGCAAGAGAAATCATTCTTCAGGTAGAGGTTGGACCATACCACCAAGAGCAGACCTAATCAGGTCCAGTATTGCCTAATGTTATAAGATGTCTAAAGTCAGCCTCTATCAATAATTAGATAGGAGAATGCCTGGGAACACCATGGATTATAAGCTTTTAAGCAAATAGGTGGGTCAGTGAATAGTATAGAGCTTAGAATCAAGAAGACCTAACTTCAAATCCTGCCTCAAATAATTGCTAGCTGTGTGATCCTGGAGCAGTTGCTTAGCTTCTTTCTGTTTCAGTTTCCTGATCTGTAAAAATGAGAGGCTTCATATAGTACCAACAAAATCCATCAGGAAAAGATAGAAAGAGAACTTTCACTTAATGTATCTATAGTATGTGTGAAATACTTGGAAATGTATAAAATATTTACCAAGATATACAAAAGAACTATAGGAATACAACCATAAAATACTATTTAGAGAAATATAGACCTAAATATTTGGAGAAATATTAATTGCTTATTGTAAACCAAGCCAGTATAATAAAAATGACAATATGACCTAAATTAATTTATTCAGTACCATATGAATCAAATTACCAAAGGATTTTTTTTTTATAGAGCTAGAAAAAAATAATAAAATTCACCTGTAGGCAGAAGAGGCCAAGAATTTCAGGGGAAATAATGAAAAAAAATGAGAGAGAGGGCTAGTAGTATCAGATCTCAAACTATACTACAAAACCATAATCATCAATATGATTTGGTACTGCTTAAGGAATAAAGAGGTTGATCAATGGAATAGTTGAGGTACATAATATACAGAAGCAAATGAACTCAATAGTTTTGTGTTTAGCAAATACCAAACCCCTGTCTACTGGGATAGAAACTCACTAGTCAATAAAAACTGCTGGAAAAATAGGAAAGCAGCCTGGCAGACACTAGGTATAGACCAACATCTCACACCATCGGTTAAAATAAGATCCAGTTGGACATGTGAATTAGAGTAACATCACTCACAAATTAAAGAAGGAAACAACACCTTTAAGATCTCCAGATAGGGAATTTATAATCAAACAACAGAGAGAGAACATCATAGAAGATAAAATGTACACTTTTGATTACATAAAATTGAAAAAAAGTTTTTCTATAGACAAAAACAGTGGAATTCAAATCAGAGGGGAAACTGATAATTGGAAAAAATGTTCTGCAGTAAGTTTTTCTGGTAAGGGTCTCATTTCCAAAATATATTAGGAACTGATGAAATTTCATAAGAATAATAGCTATTTCCTAAATGATAGATGGCCAATTATATCAACAGGTAGTATATGAGAAGCACCTGCTGGCACAATGAATAGAGTGCTGGACCTGGAGTCAGACCTGAGTTCAAATCTGACCTCAGACTGCCTGTGAAACCCTAGGCAAGTCACTTAACCTCATCCTGCCTCATCATCCTCAATTCTAAATGGGGATAATAATAATACCTATCTTTCAGGGTTGATATGAAAATCAAATAGGATGATATCTCTAAGAAGTGCTTAGCACGGACCTAGTAAAACAGTAGTCACTATATAAATGTTTATTCCTTTCCTTTCCTCTTTCTAAAAAAGAAACTCAAGCTATCACTAGCTGTATGAAAAAATATTCCAGATCACTAATAATTAGAGAAATGTAAATTAAGGCAAATTTGAGGTTGTGAGGTGTCCTCATATTGACAAAGTGGATCAAAATAAATGGTGGGTGGGAAACAACAAAGGTGGGAACAGCTGCAGAAAATAGGCACATTACAGCATAGGTAGTAGAACTGCGAATTGGCCCAGCCATTCTGGAAAGCTACTTGGAACTATGCTCAAAAAGTTAGTAAGCTGCACACACCCTTTGATCCACGGATGCCCCTACTAGGTCTATATCCCAATGAGATTAAATAAAGAAGAACACTGCCTATTTATACAAAAATATTCATAGCAACTTGTGGTGCCAAAGAACTGGGGACTAAGTGGGAATACCTATTATTTGGGAATGACTGAACCCATTATGATATATGATCACAATGGGATATTATTGTGTTGTAAGAAATTATTAAGGAAATAGTTTTAGAAAAATCTTGGGTAGACTTGTATAAATTGATGCAGGGTGAGATGAGAAGAGCCAGGAGAACACAATAATAACAATATAGCAAAGACAAACAAATTTGAAAGACTTGAGAACTCTGATCAATATAATGACCAACGATGATTCCAGAGGCTCAAAGTATGCTATCTCCCCCTTGATAAAGAGATGATGGATTAACAGGTCAGTTTGAGACATAGTGTTTGGACATGGCCAATACGGGAATTAGTTTGCTTGACTATACTTATTTGTTACAAAGATTTTTCTTTTCTTTTTTAATGGCAGGGGGAGGGGGAGATAGGAGAGAGAAAATAGATTTTTGCCTCTTGGAGAAAAATAATTACACATCATTTTTTTCAAAGGAAGGGATTGCCCCCTAAGGCCCTTTTCAGCTTTAAATCTATGATTATATGATTCCTCAGACCCACCTATTCCATCTAAGATTTTATGACTTCTGGTAACTACCATTTTCACTCCTCACCCATTCCTCTGAAGTGCAAGTTAGTCTACAGATCCCCTGTGGCTCAGACACCTTTAGTCTAGCTTCTACCAACTTTCAGTTGGCTTGAAGATATGACACCTATTTTAAAAGCATAAATAACAAATACTATTTAAAACTTGGGCAGAAAGAAATACCTCGAAAATTCATGAATCAGGTCAGCAGTGTTGAAAAGGAACCTTGGTAACTCCTACCTATTTAGTAGCAATGACTAGTTACTTTTGACAGCTTTATTGCTTCCCTTCTTGTAACTTATGGGTGGAACTCTCTCATATTTACTATCAACCACCCTCTCTGGTCTTCCTGAGTGTATAAATTCCTACCCATGACTTCCCCATCATGAGAATAACCTATTTTTGTTTCAGTAACACTTTTGAGTGCTGTTCAGAGAGGAAGGGGAGACTCCCAGGGTCCATTTCTTTGATGGTAAACCATGGTTTAAAAATTCCTATTGCCAGGGTGGCCATCTCCCCTTATTGCTTCACAGAGTTGGCAGGATTTATTGGAGGTGGCAGAGTCAACCTGGAGAGATTGGGGAATCATAACATATGGGGACAATTTCATCAAAAGGACACTGTTGTTAGACACACAGGTCCTCATTAATCTTGATTGATTAGACTATGGGGATGGGGCCTATCCTTGAATTTTAATGGAATCTTCTAAGTCTAGCTTATCCAAGTTAAAACTAACTCCAACCAGAGTGTGTTAAACTTTTTTCATCCCATGACCTGGTTTCTTTTAAACATAATTAATTCTCACATTAGGGGCAATGTGGAGGACTTAGGAAGAGGATTTCGACGGGTGTCAAGACACTAGAATTCTGGTTTGATTATGAACGTGTTCTGTGATCTCAAGCAAGCCCCTGTTCTTTCAGTTTCCTGATCTGTAAAATGAAGTCATTTATGACTAAATGAGGTCCAGTTGCCAGGGGACCAGGAGAAAGTCTTCTCCAGCACTATTTCCTAGGATAGGACTGTATGCTTTTAATGTTCAAGTGTACTGTTAAGCCTTAAAGACAGAGAAACTGAATTCTCAGACACTACTGGTGCCATTTCTCAAGTGAAACCTTTTAAGTCTGATTATAAGAAAGGAGGTAAAGTTCCAAAAGCTGTTTATTTAAGAAAAAGAACTTTCTCCTCCTAAGAAAGCTTCAAGAGGGGCAGAGCCAAGGCCATGGAGTAGAAACAGGACTTCTGTGCAGCTCCAGCTTTCATCTCCTCCAATACATGTAAAAAATTACTTTAAACAAACTTCAGAGCTACAGAACCCACAAAGTGACAGAGAGAAACAAATCTCCCACTGAAGGAAGCCCAGGAAAGACCCAGGCCAGTAGGAAGGGTCCATTGCAGTGCACTAGGAGCCAAGCCCAGCCTAATGTGAGCCTGCAGTTTTAGCCCCAGGGAGGCCCCAACCAAGGTGGCTGGAGCAGATCTCACAAGAGTGAAGATTTCACCAGCAGCTGTAGTGGTTTCCTGACTTCTCAATCCACAAATGCCAAAGACAAAGTAAAAGGTCAGTGTGGAACTTTGTTGGAACAGGAGGAGTGTAGTCTGGCTGCTACCCCCAGAGCAAGAAGCAGAGGATGTGTGGTGGTGCTGCATGGCTGCCTTAGGAGCTCCTGGCCTGCAGATAGTAGTGGGACCAAGTAACTTCAGAGGATAGTCGCTCTTGCTTTGACCTGCTTGGATCTGGGTCACAGTCTTGGGTGGTGGTCCTGGGGTGTGTGACTAGTGAACCAGAGCGTGTGGGGGCTGTAGAGAGGGAGCCCATCTAATAGCTCTGGCAGCTGCAAAACCCCATGATTTGGGACATGGCTCTCTTCATTCTGGAAGCAGAGGTCTACTGTGTCAAAGGGCTCAAAAGTCAAGTAATTGGCTGCCAATATGAGCAAACAATGGAAGTGCAAACAGATGATAGTATCCTTTTTTGGGGACAAAAAGGATCAAAGCATGGAGCGTGAGGAAGACAGTGAAGTCAGAACTTCTGCATCAAAAGCTTCCAAGAAAAATGTGAATTGGTCACGGGCCATGGAGGAGCTCAAGAAGGATTTTGAAAATCAAGTAAGAGAAGTGGAGGAAAAATTTGGAAGAGAAATGAGAATGATGCAAAGAAAACCATGAAAAGAGAGTCAACAGCCTGCTAAAGGAGACCCAAAAATACACTGAAGAAAGTAACATCTTAAAAATAGACTAACTCAAATGGCAAAAGAGGCCCAAAAAGCCAATGAAGAGAAGAATGCTTTTAAAAGCCAAATTTGCCAGATGTAAAAGGAATTTCAAAAATTCACCGAAGAGAATAACTCCTTCAAAATTAGATTGGAGCAACTGGAAGCTAATGACTTTATGAGAAGTCAAGATACTATAAAACAGATCCAAACAAATGAAAAAATAGAAGGCAATGTGAAATGTCTCATTGGAAAAACCACTGACCTAGAAAATAGATCCAAGAGAGATCATCTAAAAATTATTGGTCTACCTGAGAGCCATAATCAAAAAGAGTCTAGACACCATTTTTCAAGAAATTATCAAGCAAAATTACCCTGATATTCCAAAACCAGAGGGCAAAACAGAAATTGAAAGAATTCACCTATCGCCTCTTGAAAAAGATCACAAAAAGAAAACTCCTAGGAATAGTATAGCCAAATTTGAGAGTTCCCAGGTTAAAGAGAAAATACTGCAAGCAGTCAGGAAGAAACAATTTGAGTACTGTGGAAATCTAATCAGGATAACATAAGACCTAGCAGCTTCTACATTAAGGGATCAAAGAACTTGGAATATGATATTCTGGAGGTCAAATGACCTAATATTAAAGCCAAGAATCACCTACTCAGCAAGACTGAGTATAATGCTTCAGGGGAAATATGGTCATTCAATGAAATAGAGGAATTTCAAGCATTCTTGATGAAAAAACCAGAGCTTAACAGAAAATTTGACTTACAAATAGAAGAAGCAAGAAAAGCACGAGAAGGTAAACAGGAAAAAGAAATCATAAGGAACTTATTAAAGTTGAAATATTTATATTCCTACATGGAAAAATGATAATTGTAACTCATAAGACTTTTCTCAGTATGAGAATAGCTCAAGGGAATATATATGTGTATGTATATATATATATATATATATATATGTAGGATATGTGTGTATATAAATATATATGTGAGTGGGCATTTGTATGTTCATATATACATAGCTAGAGGGCACAGGATAAATTGAATATGAAGGGATAATATCTAAAAAATAAAATTAACAAGTGAGGGGCGGCTAGGTGGTGCAGTGAGTAAGAGCGCTGGCCTCGGAGTTGGGATGACCCGAGATCAGATCCGGCCTCAGAAAATGAGCACCCAGGAATAAATAATGACTAGCCGTGTAACCTTGAGCAAGTTACTTAATCCCAATTGCTTTAAAAAAAAAAATAAGAAGTGAGAGAGAGGGGTGGCTAGGTGGTGCAGTGAGTAGAGTGTCAGCCCTGGAGTCAGAAGGACCTGAGTTCGTATCCGACCTCAGACACTTAATGCACACACAAACAAAAACCTAGCCGTGTGACCTTGGGCAAGTTACTTAACCCCAAATGCCCTCCAAAAAAAAAAGCCAAAAAAAAAAAAAAAAAGAAGTGAGAGAGGAATTTGTTGGGAGAAGAAGAAAGGGAGTGATAGGTTAGGGTAAATTATTTCTTATAAAAAAAGGCAAGAGAAAACTGTTACAATGGAGGGGGTGAGCAGGAAGGTGAAGGAGAATGGGGCAACCTGATTCTCATTGAATTTGGCCTAAGGAGGGAATAACATACAGACCCCATTGGGTATCTTACCTTACAGGAAAATAGGGGGTTAGGGGATAAGAGGGGAGGAGAAAAGGGAGGTCAGATTGGGGGACAGGGTAGTTAGAAGAAAACATTTTTGAAAAGGGATAGGGTCAAAGAAGAAAATAGAATAAGTGGGGGGCAGGATAGGAGGAAGGGAAATATAGTTAATCTTTCACAATATAACTACTACTATGGAAATGATTTTGGTAACTACACGTGTACATTCTATATTGAATTGCTTAACTTCCCAGTGGGGGTGGGTGAGGAATGAAGAAGAGAAAAAAATATGGAACTCAAAGTTTTAAAAATAAATGTTTAAAAATTGGTTTTTTACATGCAACTGGGAAATAAGATATACGGGTACTGGGGTATAGAAACCCATCTTGCCTTACTAGAAAGTTAAGGAGGTGAAGGGGAAGGATATAAGAGAGAACAGATTGGGGGAAGGGTTATTCAGTAGGCTTGCTATTTTGGGGTGGGTGGTAGGGGAAAGATGGGGAGAAAAACTGTAACGCAAAATCTTGTGGAAATGAATGTTGAAAACTAAAAATAAATTTAAAAAAACAATTAAAAAAAAAAGAAAGCTCCAAGGCTTCTCTTAATTCTCAAGTCTTCTGAATTCCACTTCACTCACATTCCAGTCCAGCCTGGACTGGTAAAATCTTCCAATTCTATGAATCTTCCTTCCAGTTACCTGCCATTTCCCTAAGACTAGCCATAATTTAGTAATATTCACCTGAAAGGAGATAAAGCTAAATATCTTAAACGATCAAGTTATTAAGTCAAAGTTTCAATCAGGGGTTGAGCTGAGGCTATTTATTAGGAAGTAACATAGTGTGTATATGTGGGGGGGAGGGTGGGAGGAGGAAGAGGAGGAAGGAGATGAAGAAAGAGGCCCTACATCCCTATGTCCCTTAGTTATACAAATGCTCTCATTTGCTGTCTGTGTGACCTTGGGCAAATTATTCAACCTCTCTGTGTCTCCATTCTCTCATCTGTAAAACGCACTGTGTGCTATACTATAATATCTTTGAGGGCCTTTCCAGTTTTGGGTTTGTGATCTTATGATCCAACTAACTTGTCTTTTTGGGGGGCAAATACCACAGAAGGATCCAAAAAATCTGCTGATGACTTGGAAAAGGTATAGCACAACACCATCCAAGTCTGAAGAAGGGTAAAGAACAAGATAATGGTCCAAAGATTAATATTGTCTTACTCTTTGCAAATGCCTAAGTGCTCTGATTGAATAAATAAATGCTCTTTCAGGAAAAAGGAGATACCTAATCAAACTCTTTACTGTTAGAAAAAGCCACAGAGAAAATTTAAATGTAAATTAGAGTCAAAGAATATGACCAAACAGTTCTCAAAAGAATTGCAAACTATTAACAGTTGCATAAAAAATACTCCAAATCACTAATAATGAAAGAAACTCCAATCAAAACAATCCTGAAGCTTCACCCTTTAAGTTGTCAAAGATGACAAAAGATGGGAATAGTTATGGCTGGAGGGGTTGAGAGAAAATAAATACCTTGGTGATGGAGACATGAAGTAGTACAGTAATTTTGGAAAGCAATTTGTAATTCTGCAAATAAAAGACTAAAATGTTCATTTCCTTTGATTCAAAGATTCCATGTCTGAGCTTATGACTTAAGGAGGTCACTGATAAAAAGGAATCCTCATATACACCAAAAATATTTACAGAAGCACTTTTATGTGATAGTGAAGAATTGGAAACGAAGTAGATGCTAATCGATTGGGAATGATAAAACTAATCATGATACATGAATTTAATGGAATAATGCTGTACTGTAAGACGTTATGAATATGATGAATACAAAGAAATGTGGAAAGATATATATGAACTAATGCAGAATAAAGTAAGCAGAACCAAGAAAACAATATGCACAATGGTTACAACAATGTAAATGGAAAGAACAACTATACAATCAGAAAACCCCAAAGTAAATGTTCAAAAGTACGAAGAATAAGAATGGCTCAAAAGAAGAAATATGAAGACATTCCTACCACACCCATTGCAGTAGTAGGAGTTCCACAAGTATATGTCACACACATTTTCAGCCTTTTTCAATGTTTTGATCAGTTATGTTGATTTTCCCTTCTTTTTTGCATTTAAAATATTATTTATTATATAGGATGGTTCTCTAGGAGGGGAAGGAGGAAGGATACTGGGGAAAACCATAGTGATATGAAAAACAAAAGAAATCAATAAAAACTCATTTAAAAACCCCCTTAAATCTGAAAAAAAAAACCCCACAAAGTCTTAAGCTATCATCATAATAAATAGGAGAAATTTATGAAGTGCCCTGTGAGAGTTGTCTCCTGTGTAGGATGAAGTAATTAGACAAAACCCATACTGTCTAATGGCTTATGATTTAGGAAAGAGAGCATGGAAATAGATATGGAGACCATTGCACACAAAATAAATAAATATACACACTAACCCCAAGTTTTTACATTTTTGAATAGGAGTAAAACTATATCATTTGTGGCTTGTGAGGAAAGAGGATGTTGCCTATTTGGTAGAGATGGGTCTGGGAAGAATTAAACTCTTTTTACTAATTTAATTTTCTTATCTAATCTGTCACCTTTTCATTTTATTGGATTGTTTAATCCACTCACATTTAAAGTTTTGAGTTAGGTTTATATGTTCCTTCATCTGTGTCTAAAAAAATATTTTTTTTGGTTAGGTTTCTCCCCACCCCCTCCTGCTTTATTGTAGTATTATGTTCCTAATTATTTTAATTTTTTAAGGTGGCCCTGATCTAACTGGTTCTCTTTACCTCATCTGTGAGTCCCTCTCCTCATTTGTTACCCCCTTTCTTTTAGGGTTTTGTTTATTAGTTACTTTTTCCATTCTGATTTTATCTGGATATATGTACATATGTGTATGTATATATATTTTTCCTTCTTTTCTCTCTCAAATGGAATCCCCCTTCTCTTCCCCTTCAGTTAGTACTGCTCATTAGCTTTTTCAATTTCTTTTTTCTCCCTTTTCCAAAGAGGATTTTTCTCATTCTCTTCATTATTCATCTTCTTCATCTGTTTATTCTAGACCCTCGTTGTATGTATCTAGACCCTCATTATGCTTATAATTTTCTGGTCTCTTTTTTTGCTCTGTATTCTTCATGAAATCAAAGCTTCCATTCTAGGCTCTTTTCTCTAGGTGCTTTCTGCCACTATCTTGTGTAATGGTAATGGTAATTTGAAGATCTTCCCTGCCCCTTAATAAGCCTAAGGGGAAGACCTTCCCTGCTTCAAAGATTTTTCCTGACCCCCAATAGGCTGAATGTAATCACATGGAGCCTGTGGTGGGAGGAGTTTGCTAAAGGGTGGAGTAGGCAGGGTAGAACAGAGCTCACAGGAAGTTGGGAGTCAGAGCAGTTAGAATTGGAGGGAGCAGAGAATGCACCCACGGAGACAGCTAGGCTTTCTATGTTGCTATGATGGCTTCAGTTTCCTGGTGTTGGGATTTGGTTTTCTGGTGTCTGAATAAATGTTTTGCTTCTGTCTTCTATGTGGAAAGTCTGTTATATTTTGCAATTGAGAATTATGCCTGCATATTTACAGTTGCCGTTGGCACTATGAATATTGTGTTGGTACTATACTTTGTAGGGTTTACCTCATGGATTCCCCTATCCCATG
The DNA here is from genome assembly GCA_011680675.1 of Gymnobelideus leadbeateri. Lineage (NCBI taxonomy): Eukaryota > Metazoa > Chordata > Mammalia > Diprotodontia > Petauridae > Gymnobelideus > Gymnobelideus leadbeateri. Next base: position 1,103,853 of record WOXC01009037.1, on the reverse strand, counting down.
TGCTTTACTCCCAGAACAATATCATTTCTTGTAGGTATCAGAGAGAACACAACCACATGCTAGGGTCCCTGCTCATCATGACCCTGAATATGCAGCTCACCACTGATCAACACCCTCTCTTATTAACCTTTTTTTTCTACATTTCCAGGAAATATCCTTCCTGTGTTCATGTTCTTCCACTCCTCTAGGTGCCAGTTGCTCTCAGGGGTTCCAGCTTTCTGACTCCTCCCAATATAGGACAACTAGACTTTTCAAGCACTAAATTCTCCCATCCTCATCCAGTGGAAGGTCCTCATCTTCCTTCACCAACCCTCTCTTTTGCCTAATAGGAGTACTCATCATGGAACTTTCTCACCTCCAAAGTAAAGCCTCCTTCCTTTCCTTCCACTTTTTTTTTTTTTTTGGCTCCCTCTTCACTCAATACCCTGTGGGCTCTTATCTTTTTGAGACCATAGAGGTCACTTTCCCCTAATTAGTAGCCCTTGATTTGACCTCAGCACATTACATATTTCTCTTTTTCCCCCAATTCCACTTTCCCTCTTTTATCTATCCACCCATGTTGTAATGTAATCCCACAAAAACAAAACAAAACAAAATACTGTTTCCTCTAAAGGTGGGGCATCTCCAGGTTCTGTCCATACCCTCTGCCCCCCTTTACCGTTATCTCTACCAGATTCCCACCTTGATCCCTTACTCCTTGTGTTTCTTGTCTCTCTATTGTCATTCTGTTGCTATTATCAAATGTCCATCTTGTATGTATGGTTAAGCTCAGAGTTACAGGTGGGGCAACCTGAGTTCCACTCTCTCTTTGGAACACATTATTCCATTCTTTCTTCCTTATTCTAGTGGGAGTGGAATAGTCTTGCATTATTTTAATGTTCTTTCCTTTGTATTTGAAGGTATTTCTCCTGCTGGCTTGTTGAACTTATTGTTCTTTAATTGAATCGTTAAATTTAATGACTATGTGTCCTAGATTTTGCAGCCTTCTTATTTTTCTGGAGGTGATCATCATGCCTTGGACTCCTCCTAACCATGTGACCTGGAGAGAGTCAATTAATTTCTCTGTGTCTCCATTTCCTTATATATATGACAACCCTTCTTATTCTTGATGACAGCTATTATGTCATTAAGAATATGTTATGCTACGAGTATCTTTAAATTTTCCCCTTTATAAGCTAAAAATCATTCATTCTTTCTTTCCATTGATTCTCATCTGATCTCAAAGCCCTTGGGAATTGTGGTTGTTCTCCTTGGGCATTCACCAAATTATCAATGTCTTTCCTAAAATCTGATATTCAGAACTGAAGCTCACACTTGAGATATAACTAAGAGTGTATCACTTCACAAGTCTTAGAAACTATGCCTTTCTTAATGAAACTTAAGTTTATATTAGGTTTTTTAAAAGTTCTATATCACACTCTTGCCTACAATTGAGCTAACAATGTACCAAAATTCCCAGATCTTTTTGGGGCAACTATTGTATTTCTTTTTTTCCTTTCTTTTTTTTTTTTTTTTGGAGGGCAATTGGGGTTAAGTAACTTGCCCAAGGTCATACGACTAGGTTTTTGTTTGTGCGTTAAGTGTCTGAGGTCGGATCTGAACTCAGGTCCTTCTGACTCCAGGGCCGATGCTCTACTTACCGCACCAACTAGCCACCCCTAACTATTGTATTTCTTAATCCAAGTCTAAGACTTATTATCCCTTTTAAACTTCCACTAGTTAGATTGTGCCCTGACATTCTACCCTACTGAGATCTTTTTTGATTCAAATTCTGTCACCCAAACTTCTAAGTATCCTTGACAGCTTTGTTTCATTTTGTTTCATTTGTGAATTTAAGTACGTCATCTCTGTTCTTGTCCAAGTCATTGAAAATATTAATCAGTACAAGGTCAAGCACAGATCTCTAGGGTACTTCACAGGAGACCTTCTAAGTTAACCCAGAGTCATTACTCTTACTCATGAAGTATGGGGAATAAAGCAGTTTTGGATTCATCTGATTATACTATCATCCAGTCCATATTACTCCCTCTCTTCAATGAAAATAGAATAAGAGACTGTAAAATGCTTGCTGAAGTAGAGGCAAAGTATGTCTGTAGCATTCCCCTAATCTACCATTCTATTAGTCTTGTTGAAAAAGGAAATGAGGTTAGAACTGAACACGTTAGCTTTTTCACTTTTTTCCACTATCATTCCATTCTCTTTTCCCCAGTAAAAAACAAACAATAATTAAACTCCCCTCCCTCCTTTTTTTGTTGTCCATATCCTTCCTCATGAACTTCAGATTATTTTGACCTTTGCTGTTGGTTGTTTCAGTCATGTATGACTCTTCCTGACACCACTTGAGGTTTTCCTAGCAAAGATATTAGAGTAGTTTGCCATTCCTTTCAAGCTCATTTTACAGATGAGAAAACTGAAAAAATAGGGTTGGTGACTTGCACAGGATCACACATCTAGTATCTGAGGCCAAATTTGAACTTGGCTGTCCCTGACTCCAGGCCAGGCACTCTACCCACCGTATCATCTAGTTATCCAATTATGATCTTTAGCACCTCTGAATTATTTCTTATAGAACTCCACACATTTTTTGTATTCATAGTCTTATTATTTGCCCTTGCTTGAATATTCTTCACAAATCTTTAAGAAAATCAAAGTAGGTTAATGAATTCCCTCTGCATTTACTTTGATCTCTTTAGGAAATCCCCTCTTTTCCTACTCCTCAGAATTATTTGCACTTTAATCTTCAGAATTTTATTCTGGGAAGCTTTTCATACCTCCTAGGTCAACTTCTCTGGAATTCTAGCCCGTGGGCTCCCATCTCTCTTTTCTTTGTACTTTTAAAATCTGTTCTCCTAAAATCTTGAATGTATATAGGCTATGCTTGACTTTTCTTTCCTCTATCACAATTTCTAAGATGGAGTGGTCAATTCCCCCAAGGTTTCCATCATTTGAACTCCAGAAACTGGCTCTTCTTTGCTGATGAGAATTAGATATGAAATAGAATTTTCCCTTGATGGTTCTTCTACCTTATGGATGATGAAATTAGCATTAAGGCAAGTTGAAAAATTGTTCACTATTCCACTTAGGACAGAGAGGGAGCTCTATATCTGTATAGTTAATTAAAATCCTTCATCACCATATGGTATATTTGGTATAGTTGGCAGAGTGGCAGTTAAAGTTATGAAGTCCTAGGTTAAAATCTTGATTCTAATGTATGCTTTCTTTATTTTTTTCCTCTTTGGAGGGCAATTGGGGTTAAGTGACTTGCCCAAAGTGTCACGTGGCTAGTAAGTGTGTCAAGTGTCTAAGGCTGGATTTGAACTCAGGTCCTCCTGATTTCAGGGCTGGTGCTCTATTCACTGTGCCACCTAGCCACCCCGGCTAATGGATACTTTCATTGGTATATATTGACCATAAGCAAATCATTTAACTTTTCTGAACTTTAATTTTCCCATATACAAAATGGAGATAAAAATACTTGTAGGTAGCTAGGTGGTTGGACTTTGAGACCTGATGCCCTGAGTTCAAATAACGTCTCAGCAATCTGATCTTGGGCAAATCCCTTAATCTCTCTGTGCCTCAGTTTCCTTTTGCCTAATTGCAATAATATCTGCAGTTCATCTTGCTTGTTAGCCCTACTATGTGCATTTGTGTATAGATATATGAGTCTATTATTACTGGCTTCTTTCTCGCATTTTAATTACTGACTTCTTTCTTGCTTTTTATCTTCTATAGATTTTTACCATCTTCACTACTTACTATATATATATTCTTAATTGTAGCTGCTGTCAACATTGGTATATTCAGAGGTGGGGAACCTGTGACCTCGAGGCCACATGTAGCTCTCTAGGTCTCAGGTGCTGCTCTTTGACAGAACATTTGTGAATAGAACATTCTGTGAAGTTTGGGGTTAGTCAGAGGGTCACATTTGCAGAACTAGAGGGTCACATGTGGCCTTGAGTTCACAGGTTCCCCACTCCTGTTTAGATATGTTTTCTCTGCATTTTAAAGCCCCTTTTTGTTAGATTCACCAGATTTTTGGCAAGTATATTCTTACCAGATTCTGTAAGGTTCACTTTATCATTAGCCCAAAGAAACTATTTTCAGCCAGAAACCCTAGTTGAGAAATTTTGTTTCTTTTTAAAATCTTATTAGCCACTTCCCAAATCTCCTGTCATCTCCCCAAATTCTTTTCTTTGATTAGTAGAGGTAGCAGTAGTAAAAACACCACTCATGCCCCTAAGGTCTTCAGTTTCTTGTTCAAAACTTTGTAATGTTCAATGATACTTTCTGGATTCCTTTTAGCAGCATCATTTTCGGCTGGGTGAATCACCAGAAGTAGTAGTCTGGTTTGATGAGTCTTAGAAGCCTTGTGCCCTAATGGTTTTTTATTGTTACTGGAAACATAAAAAAGTGGGCTGGGTTTCTTTTTGCTAATGGAAAATTTAAGGGAGGAGACAGTTTATTGAAATGGAAAGAAGACTAGTAGGGATGAAGGGATTTGGTTTCTCTAACTTGCATCACCATTAGCTTGCTTGGCAACCATGAATCATTTAGTCCATGGCTTTCAATTTCTTTATCTGCTAATGGGGCTATTTTTGTAGCATCTGCACTACTTACCTGTTGAGGGGAGAAAATGTGGTTAATTCAACTCAATAACAAATATTTGTTGAGTATTTAGAATTAGGTATCATAAAACAGGTATAAAATAAGAGTTGTAGAGGTTAAGAGGTTCTCTTCCTGTTGGAGGCTGAGGGGTCAGTGAAGGCTTCCTTAAGGGTGGAGCAGTTGAGACAAGCCTTTGCAGTACATGGAGCAGACTAGTCTAATCTGGTGTTATCTGATCCTCCTTCGTTGTTAATAATCCCTCCCTCCTTACTCAGATTATCTTGCTTTTGCTTATCTGTTTACATGTTGTATCCCACTTCCCACTCACATCTCCTTGAAGGTGGAGATTAAAAGTTGTACTTTGTATGCCCAATGTCTTGCATATGAAGATAGGGACCAAGATCAAAGTGGTGATTTCATTGGTATACAGAACTTCTCTGTGAAGAAACTTCTCCTACTAACATGGGCTGGCATATTCTTTGCATATTATGATCTTAGAGAGTGGCCTAGACCACTGAGAGGTTGTGACCTGACCAAGGTCACACCATAAATTCAGGACTTCCTAGCTCCAAGGTCAGTGCTCTATCTACCACCTCTCAATAAAAACAATATATCATGAAAATTAGTAATAATGGTAATAGCTGGCATTTATGTAGATACATGATTCAGTCATGTATAAGTTAAATGCTCATAGGAGTTGCTTTATAAATGCTCATTAAGTGAATTAAAAAGTAACCTCCAACATCACTGTCAGCTCTTAAGTTCTCAAGGTCTGTGATTCTGAGACATGTTAGGGCTGACTCTTACTGGAGAAATCAGGAAGAGTTCATAGGCACAGGATTAGCTGAGACTAGGGGAAGTTTGAGGCTATCTTGAAAATTAAAAGAGAAGACATGAAAGCGCTTCTCTGGGAATGGGCCAGAAGCAGAAAAAAGAGGTTGTCCTATCCAAAGACTGATTGATCACTTGTCTAGTATCCTGTAGAGGGAAATACTGTTCTTGTTTAGCACAATGCCTGGCAGATGTTTAAAAATAAGTGCTAGCTGACTGACTAATTCTTAGACATGCTGACTGCCGAGGTGCCTCCAGACTCTGAGACTCCATGATTCTGTAGGCCATATGTCCCCTCTGTCCCCAGCCACTCTCTAGAGCAGAACCAACCTCTGGTTTGGGCCCAAGGAAAAGTTGGATGCCCTTTATAGCATTTCTTTTCCTTAGCTATCTTAATTCTGTATAAGGGTTAGATAGTGAAGTTACTATATCATCTTAATCAGCTGACTAAAAAAAAGCATATCGAAGAGGAAATAAACAGTTTTGGAATATAAACTAGTGGGGAGAACATTGATTTTGAAGTTGGAGGAGCTACATTTTAATTTGGGCTCTGTTACTTCTTGAGTGACTTTGGACTCATGTTTTCCTTTCGTTGGACCTCAGTTTCCCCATACATAAAATGAAGGGATTAGACTGGTTGTTGTCCTTCATACTCAAAGAGGACTAAAATGACATTACTATGTTAGGTCAATGTACAATGCGTCCAGCTGTGGCTGATCATATTAATATAAGCTTGGAAGGCTCTACCACAGGTTGAGCACAATCGTCTGTATGAACATTCAGAGTGGAGATGTCTCTAAATTTGTATATCTCACATTTCCTTTGACCCACTGCAATTCTGCTTTGTTCATAGAGCATAGCACCTTCTTTGATGCAGGCACACCATACTAGATGGTTCTGTGCCCATGTCTCCCATGTTTTACAATAGATTCCAAAGTTCTTCAGAGGTACCTCGAGTTTCCTTATACTGTCTCTTGTGACCTCTGTGTGAGTTCTCTGTAAAATAGTCTTTTAGGCAAATGTACATTTTGTATTCAAGCGATATGACCAGTCTATCAGAGTTGCCCTCTCTGCAGTAGAGTTTGAATGCTTGGTAGTTCAGCTTGAGAAATTTCTTCAGTGTCTAGTACCTTATCTTGCCAGGTGATCTTCAGAATCATCCCAAGATAATTCAAATGGAAGAGATTCAGTTTCCTGGCATAGCACTGGCATACTGTTTAGGTTTTAAAGGCATATAACAATGAGGTCTGTGCACAATGGCTCTTTAGACCTTTAATTTAGTAGGCAGCCTAATACCTTTTCTCTCCAACAGTTTCCTTTAGAGCTTCCCAAACACTTAGCTAGCTCTGGAAATGCATGTATCATCCTCATCATCTGTATATACATCCCTGGAAAGTATACTGCCAATGTAAGTAAACTTATCCACAGCATTCAGAATTTCTTCATTTGCTGTAAACAGTGGTTGCACATATGGATGTTGTGGTGCTGGCTGGTGAAGAACCTCTGTTTTCTTGGTGTTAATTGTCAGGCCAAAATTAGCACATGTGCCAGAGAATCTGTAGCAACTCAGCATACTCTGCTACAACTCAGCCTCAGAGTATGCAATCATCTGCAAACAAAAAGTCTTGTACTAATTCTCCTTCCACTTTAGTCTTGACTTATAGCCTTTTCAAGTTTAATAATTTATCGTCAGTGCAGTAGCTGACCTTGATGTCATTTTTGTCCTTGCTGAAAGTGTCTGACAACATTGCTGGAAACGGCATGCTTTACTCCATTGGTGACTAGGAAAGTGCAAAAGCATCAACTATTATCCAGAACCAATGCAAGCATGCCACTGTGGGAGTGGTACACAATACTGGTGAACTTCTCTGGGTAGCCAAATTTTTCTATGGTCTTCACAAGCCCTCATAACTGACAGTATCAAAGGCCTTGGTCAGATTGATGAATGTTGTATACAGAGCTTTGTTCTGCTCCTGGTATTTTTCCTGGAGTTGTTGGGCAGTAAACAGCCCTTTCTGAAGCCACACTGGCTCTCAGGTAGATGACCATCTTCCAGGCGGAGGATCAACCTATTAAAGAGGACTCTGGTAAGAATCTTGTCAGCAATGACTAAGAGAGAGGCACCCCCCCCCCCCCACCATTATTGTCACAGTAGAACCTATTTCTTTTTCATTTATAGAGATGGACAATGGAAGCATCCTTGAACTCCTAGAGGAAACCTCCTCTTGCCATATAACTCAGAAAATTTTAGTCAGCTTTGGTATGAGCAGTGGACCTCTGGCCTAATAAATCTCAGCTGGAATAGAATCAACACCATGTACTTTGCAAACAAGACGAGACTAATGGCATTCAAAATCACTTCTTTAGCTGGAAGTCTGGCTAAAGAGGGATTGACTTCAACCTGAGGTATACAGTCAACAGTTATACAGTCAAAGACTTCAGCATTGATTGATCATGGTCTATTGAGAACATGATGAAAGTATTCAGCCCATCTCTTCAGGATCATGTCCTTGTCACTGGTTAGTGTGGCTCCATCAGCAGTGAGTAGTTGAGATGCATCATAGGTCTCTGGTCCAAAAATAGTCTTCAGGGTACCACAATAGTGTTTTAGATTGTTACCATCAGCATAAAACCGAATTTCAATTGCCTTCTTACTGAGTCAGGAATCTTGCATCTCTCTAAGCTTTGCTTGCACTTTACTTTTGAAGGAGTCAAATGATGCCTTCTTAGCGATGGATTAATTATGCTGTTGGAATTCTTGTTTTTCACTTAACAGCATCTGAATTTCCACATCATTTTCATCAAACCAATCTTGACGCTTGTGAGTATTCTGGCCAAGATGAGTAAATGTGGTGCTGTACCCCAAACCTCTGAAAGCTCCCCACTCCTTTTTTGCTCCTGGTGCCAGCCATGTGTTGGCTCAGTTTTCCCTCCAAGTTAGCAATAAACTGTTCTCACTCAGAATCACTCTAATCTGCTGATATTAAGTCTTCTGGTGGTCATCTTGCTTTGGGGTTGAAGGCAAATGTTTAACTTGGAGAGGACAAATCTATGATCAGTCCATCACTTTGCACCACACATTGCTTTTGTCACTCTCACATCCCATCTGTCTCTTCTTATAATGACATAGTCTATTTAATGCCAGTGTTTGCCGTGAGGGTGCATCATGAAGATTTATTGCATTTAGTAAATAGGAGATTGTTGGTGATAAGAAGTTCATGATACATCTTTAGTAGTAAGTAGCCATTGCTGTTGCTGATTCCAACTTCATTCCTCCCAGGGACTCCCTGCCATGTCTGATATTCTGTGCTTACTCTAAGATTAAAGTCATCCAGAATTATAAGCTTGTATTCTTTGGGCACATTGATGATGAGGGTCTCCAGGTCTTCATAACATTTTTTCTTTGACCTCATTAGGGGTTGTCTTGGTGGAAGCATAGGCACTGATGATGGTGGTGCAAGTGGCAGTCACATTGTCATGATCCTGTCATTCACTCCTTTGGGAAGGCATACAAGCTTGTTGACTACGTTGGTTTTGATTGTGAGATCTATGCCAGTCTCATGGTGCTCCCCTGTGACTATGACTAATCCAGAGCTTGTATCCAGCTCTGATTTAGGTAAGTTAGCTTTCATTTGCCAGCTTGGTTTCACCGAGGTTACTATATGGATGTGATACCTGCTGAATTCTCCCTCAACAAGAGGTCTTTTAGATCTACTGGATTACTTGTTGTCCATAAGCATGCATACATTCCATGTACTGATGGTGAGTAGAATCATCTTCACAAAAGTGTTTGTTCATTTTTTTGTGTGTTTTGACTGCAGGGTAGGATTGCTACCTGCCATGGTAAGCAGGCAAGCGTTAGGCTGGGTAAAGAAGGTAATTTTTAGGGCACCTTTTCTAACCCCTTCTTTACTCCAGGAGGGGAGCAGTGCAGTCCTTAAAAAAGGCTGCTCAGATACCCAGGGGGCTGCCAAATCCCACTGTTGCTTCAGTCCAGTGAGAAGACAACCCTATGGCTTGGGCTGCCTCTGTGTCGGGTTGTACCAGTGTATCTGCCCCTGATGCTTCTTCACTTGTTTGCCACCACAGGATTTTGAAGTAGATAAAAGTGGTAAAATAGTATGGGTGATATCGTTTGATTCATTCACAAATTAGATTTAAATGAGGCAGAGTTGTGTGAAGTTGTTGGCCTTGCTTTCTCTTCCAGAGTCATTAAATTCCAGTGGCAAGACAAAAGTCAAGACTGTTGGTGATGGTTGGGATTTCCTTGACATCTTTGATGTTTAACCAAGCTCTAAGTGTTCCCCAGCACCTGCTTCAGATGCTTTCATGGCTGTTGGAACAAATTGCTCTCATTTATCTATTCTGCTGGGAGAAGTCTTCAGCTCCTTAGGGTAGACAGTCCCTTAACTCACTGTCAGTTTTGAGACCTGTTGGTTACCCTCAACTTAGTTTAGTTCATCTGCAGAAATGGCTTACCAGAGTGTGGCTGCTGATCATGTTACAGATTTTTGGAGCCATAGGTGAGAGTTGGGTGACCTGTTGGATACCAAAGGTGGGAAGCAGCCCTGAAATGGGCTTGTCAGCCCTCACACCAGGGGTACTATGCTTCCTTTCACACCTGTATACCCTAGGGGTTAGACTAAATGTTTTCTAAGAATCCTTCTAAAATTTTGATTCTAAGGTCTTAGTTGCTTGGTATTTATCCCACACATATTAGCCCATCATTCCTTTCCACCTACTCCCAACTTCATTTGTGCCAGCAACATACCCTGTGGGCAAAGAAAAGACTGTAGTAAAGATAGCAGAAGGCAGACTTAAACTTAGCTAGGTCTTTCTGCCCCTGAGGCCAGCTCCCTATTCACTGTGTCATGATGCTTCTGGCTTTTATCATTTAGAAATTCTCCATACAGGCACCATCAATTCTCTGTGGTGCAATCTTTATAATTTATACTGATTTTTTTCTTTGGAAAGAAGGAAGGGAAACAATTTAAAACATTTATTAAGTGTCTGTGCAAGGCACTGTTTTAAGCACTTATACAAATATTATCTCATTTGATCCTCTTGACTAACCTGGGTGGAGGAGCTATTATGATCCCTATTTTATAATTGAGGAAACTGAGGTAGAAAAAGGTTTAGTGACTTGCCCAGGGTCATACAACTGCTAAGTGCTTGAGGAAGGATTTGAACTCAGGTGTTCCCATTGTAGGCCCAGCAGTCTAACCACTGTTCCACCTAGCTGTGTGGGGAATTGGAAAGAGGCTGGTTTCTATCTTCCATGCAGTGATGTCTCAAATGTTTTGAAGCCCAATAAGCTCTATATAAAATTCAGTCTTAAATTTTAGAAATGGCCTTGGTTTACCTGATTTCAGCTTTGAAGACACTGGATGAGATGGCAGTGAAGATATCACCTTAACCTCTTTGGGCCTCATCTCTGGTGATCGGTGCAGCCTGCAAAAATGATTGAATGTAGTCTTTCTTTAATCTTAATAAAGAGCTGATATGACTGTTTTAAGAAATCTGTGACTTTGAGAGGTTAGTAATGGGGGCACATAACTGGAACTTTGGGAATTTGAAAGCAAGGCTACCTTAAACTATTAAATCAAATGTTGTTTTGTACAGTTTACTATCCCTAATAGGTGTGGGATCCCCCAAATGGCCATTTGCCTCATCTTGCTGATGTGGAAGAAGAGAGGAAAGGAGCCTGAATCTTCTTCCACCATTTAACCTCTCCAGGCCCCAGACATCCAAATCTATAAAATGAGGACAGCAATCTATGTCAGGGGCTTGGGTCAGATGATCTAAGTTTCCTTTCATCTCTAAGAGCCACGATGTGGCATCAATAAATCTATAGATTTGGTCTGATGCCATTGTTCTGTACAGTGAAAAATTAGTTGTCCCCTACTGACCTACACATAAATTTCCAACCTTTCATGGGATTGTTTCCTTGACAGGATGGGAAATCAGAGTCTTGTCTTCCTCCAACTTCTTTATTATTGAAAAGGGGATAGCTTGGGGGTAAAGAACAATGAGAAAGTCACCTTTTAAAAATAAAACATTTTCAGACTTGTGGTTTATCAAAGTGGGAACTAAGCAGATGATTAGTGCAGTTGGAACACCCAATAAATATTAATTGATGCTGGACTCATTTAGTTTGATCAAAATGTAGTGGCCCTGAACCTAAATGTCCCTCTAATTGAAAATCATTAGCTTCTTCTGTGGTGGCTTGTGTGGGTTTACACCCAATATATGGGTGTACGCCCAGTATCTTGGTTTTACTCCCCCATGCTTTTTCCCAGGAAGCAAACAGCTCCTGAGACTCAAAAATATACCAGAATTTCCCAAAGTCAGAGAATGATATTAACTCTTCTCTTTGTCTCTGGACTTAGGAGCATATTAGGAGAAGAGGGAGAAACTAACAGTTGGTAAAAACAGGGCTGTGGATAACAAACTGAGGAAATTGAAGGAATCGAAGGGATTAGAGCCCCAAGTAGTGGTGGGGATTGAATGAACCACACTGACTCCATCTTGTGACTCAATTCTAGATCTAACTTAGCTCCCTTTCCATTCAATTATGGGCCTAGTAGAATTTCTGTCTTATGAGAAAACTTTAGGAATTGGAAGAGGACTTTGTTGCATTGTTTGAACCTAGCCTTGCATGACTGGGAAGCGGGACCACCTCTATCTGCTGCTTAGAAATCCTTAATTAAGGACCTAGGTTATGCTTACCAGAAACCCAGGTGGACCCAAAGACTGATAAAAGAAGTTTTCTTACAGTTATACATATCAAGAAACCCATATGTCTTATCTGAAAACTGCCTCCATACTGATCAGTCGGTATTGTTTCTGCATATATCTTTTTATTGTTTACAGACACTTGGGGGAAGTAGGACACATCTTTTTCTGGTTTTAGGGAATTCTACCTCTTTACTCTCATCCTTCCAGTTTGAAAAGTCCAAAATTTTTCCTCCAATTAGAAATCCAACTACATAATTTTGTATCTTGGTTAATTGTTTTCTTTTCATTGATAGGTCTTATTTGATTAATTGTTTTTTAATATATAAAAGTCTGTCTCCCCTTGTATTCAGCATCCAGTGCCAAAGCTGAGGAAGGTGACTGGTCCCTATTTGTTATGAAATTGGCATGCATTGCTTAATAAATCAGAAGCTTGAGCCTTCGCTTCTGCAGTAATTTCATCTTCACCTACCACAAAACTAGCCATCCGAGAATGGCTGAAACATATTTAAATATTAAGGTAAAGCTGGGAGAAACCTTAGAGATCATTTAGTTGATATGTTTATGTCCATTTCTCTTACAAGGGAGAAGAATCTACATTTATTTCTGTCACTGGATATTCCTAAATATCAGACATATTCATGTACTCTGGTACATGGTGTAAAGGAAAGTGCACTGGCTCCAGAGTTAGGTTCAGATCTTACTTCTTCCACTACCTGTGTGACCTCGGGGAAATAACTTATCCTAACTGGGCCTGAATTTTCTCAATTGCAAAATAAGAGAGAGTAAAATAGATGGCCTCTGAAGTTCTTACAGGTTCTAGACTTATGATTCTCTGATGCAAAACATCTCCTTTGTGGTCAGCAAATTAAGTTCCCTAAGGACTAATGTATGAGAGGGAACAATTAAAGAAAAGTGAGGTGTGTGTGTGTATGTGTATGTGTATGTACACACACACACACACACACACAGGGCATGTAGGTAGCACAGTAAATAGAGTCTGGGTCTGAAGTCAGGAAGACCAGAGTTCAAATATGGCCTCAGATACTTACTTTGTGACCCTGGGAAAGTCACTTAACCTTGTTTGTCTCAATTTCCTCATTTGTATAATGAGTTGGAGAAGGAAATGGCAACCCACTCCAGTATCTTTGCCCAGAAAATCCCAAATGGGGTCTTGAAGAGTCAGACATAACTAAAACAATGGAACAAAAACATAGATGTGTATGTATATATTTATATCTATACATCTATATCTATCTACATACATATATAAACATGCACACACATATATATACACAATATATATAAATGCATTTATTTGTATATATATATGTATTTGGGGAAGACTTATGTGTGTTTGTGCATGTGTGTATGTGTGTGTGTGTGTGTGTGTGTGTGCGTGTGATACAATGGGAAGAGATTTATAGAACTGGAGATGTGGCCTCTAATCTGAGGTCTCTTACTACTTGTGTGATATCTCACATCAATTTTCTCATCTATCAAACAAGGGAATTGAACTAGATCACCTCCAGTGTCCTTTTCATCTTTAAATCGTATGGTCATTTGATCTTGTTTGTATTCATGGCACCACAATCTTTCCAGTAACTTGGGCTCAAAACCTTGAAATTGCCCTCAACTCTTTGCTCTCCCTCCCCTACCACTTCTGGTTAAGTTGCCAGGTCCTATCAATGATGCTTCTATAATACACCTTGAAACCATTCTCCATTTCTAGACACATGGCTATGATTCTAGCTCAGTCCAACATTGTTATCCCCTCGATGATTGTACTAGCCCCATTAACTGGTCTTTCTTCCTCTAGTTTCTTCACTTTCCAGTCTACTTTTCACACAACTCCCAAAAGTAACCTTTCTAAAGTATAGTCTGACCATATGACTTCTGATGAAAAACCTTTAATCTCTGTATTGTTTATTTTATAAAATGGGAATTCATTCAAAACCCTCCACTTTCTTGATTCTCACTGTTACAGCTTTATTTTTCATACTACTACCCATCATGTCTTCCATGTTCCATACAAATTGTGCTATTAGCTCATTGTTCACACTCTTACCTCTGAGCATTTCCACAGGCAGGATCCTGAACACTTAGATACACTCTCTACTCAGTTCTGTTACTCAAAATCCTCTTTCTGGAGGGTCCAATTCAGGTTTCCCTTCCAGGAAAGCTTCCCTGACTTCTCCAACCTGAAATTTTTAAATGTTCCTAGAGTTTATTCAACATACACTTCTGATGCTTACTAAATTCTTAAAATTTTACCTCCATCTTTCCTTTACCCCCAGTACTCTTTACCTGGTGTCACACTATCTGTTTACATTCTTTATTATTCCCAGTAGAATGTTAGCTCCTGACAAGTAGCTCCTGGCAAGAAAAGTGTCATTTTAAAATGTTTGCATCTTTAGCACCATGCTCAGTGGTTGTAAAGCACGTGTAAGCCTTATAACACTATATAAGTATTGACTTGTATTATTATTATTATTACATAAGAAACCCTTACATTTTTTTTGAATCAGATCTTAGTGTGGTATGCACGTCTGTGTCCTCAATATGTGAAATGCACATTTTCTTTGCATTCTTAGAATGAAAGTCCCAGGAGGTTATAGGGCATATATTTTATAGAACTTAGGACACAGCAGAGAGTGGTGAGAAATTTGTTAAGAATTTCTTTTTTTGAGACTGTAACATCCTTTAGGTCAGAGACAATGTCTTATACGCCTTTCTTTCAGAACCTAGCACAATATGCTAATTGGACTCATCCTAGACCAGACAGAGCCCCAGGTGAGGAATTTTCTCTGGTGCCTTCCCCTCCCCTCCCCTTCCTCTCTTCCTGTTTATTTCCCTTAGGAAATCCTGAGGGTCTTCCCTTCCCAATTTGGTTATTTTGGGGGAGAGGAAAACTAGGCCATCTTTTGAGTCATTTCTTACCTAACCTTAAATCACTGAATGGG
This sequence comes from Gymnobelideus leadbeateri, assembly GCA_011680675.1. NCBI lineage: Eukaryota > Metazoa > Chordata > Mammalia > Diprotodontia > Petauridae > Gymnobelideus > Gymnobelideus leadbeateri. The sequence continues at coordinate 1,088,719 of WOXC01009037.1, read as the reverse complement.
TGTTGCCTCAGACAAGCTGAGATCCAGGAAAGATTTTTAACTTAACCAAAGTCTCCTGCTGCATCTAGGGTCATCTCCAGTGATCCTGACTTATGTCTTGCTGCTGGACACAGATGACTCTGGAGGAGAGAATGAGGCTGATGACTTTACATAGCTCTGCCTCACTTAAATCCAATTAATTTGCAAATCAAGACATCACCTTTCTGATGTCAACAAGAACAACATTTCCCTTTTGAAATGTATATGCTCACTGGGTTAAAAAAGTTCCCAGCATAGCATCCAGGGCTCCATTTTATTTCTTATCACTCACTACTTCTCCCTTCAGTGGTTCTCTGGCTACTTGGCCTTTATCAGAAGCATCAAATTTGTATTTTACCTTGATTCAGCAAAGTTAATTTTTGTACTTGGAGCTGATCTGTCTCCAAGTTTAGTCTCCAAGCCCCATGGGGAGGTTTGGTTGGTCTGCCCAGATTAGGAACAAAAGAAGTCTAGATCAGGAACTTGTAGGAGGGTGCTGGCGCTGGCTCTAATTGGCTCCGTAGAAACGATTGTTAAAATTTTAGTGTGAGCCTTTACACTCCAGATTCAACAAATGCTACAAATCTAGGTTTACTTTGCTGTAGTTGGTTTTTTTTTTTCTAGAGTTAAGAAAGTGATGAAGAAATGATGCAGATTAAACTTAGAGTTAAGAAAGTGATGAAGAAATGATGCAGATTAAACTTAAACGTATGTCCCATGTATAACCCTCATTCTCCACCCAGACATCCAGTTGTTAAAGTCTAATTCCCTTGTTTTATAGCTGTGGAAATTAAGGCCCAGGATGGTTAATTAACTTGGCCAAAGTGAGGATTAGCAAGCATCAAAGGTGTATGTTGAATAAATATATATAATAATATTTTATCCCCCCAAAATTACATGTAAAAACAATTTTGAACATTTATTGTTTTTTTCTGACATTTTGAATTCCAGATTCTATCCCTTCCTCCCCCCCCCACAAATGGTTAGAAATCTGATATACATTATATGTTCATAATTATGTAAAACATTTCCACTTTAGTAATTTTGGGCAAGAAGATCTGGAAAGAAAGGAAGAAAGAAAGAAAGAAAGAAAGAAAGAAAGAAAGAAAGAAAGAAAGAAAGAAAGAAAGAAAGAAAGAAGGAAGGAAGGAAGGAAGGAAAGAAAGAAAGAAAGAAAGAAAGAAAGAAAGAAAGAAAGAAAGAAGAAAGGAAGGAAGGAAGGCGGGAGGGGAGGAAGAGAGAAAAATAGTGCATTTGGTCTGTATTCTGACACCATTTTTTTCTCTGGGGGCAGATAGAATTTTTCATCATGAGTCCTTTGGGATTGTCTTGGATCATTGCATTGCTGAGAATAGCTAAATTTGATTAAATACATTTTTAGAGTAATCTTCAGGTATGGATTGGAGAAAGGTAAAGAAAAGAAAGGTTCAGGAGAGAAGGTCAGGGAGTAAATGACAAGAACAAGGGAGGGACAGGTGTACAGCCAGCACCTGACAGGATATTCCTCTCTAGTCTTCCCATCCAACTGCAGCCAGTGTATTAAATTTTGTCTGCTGCCCAGTTTTTGTGTTGAGGTAGTGTGAAGAAGACCAGACTGTACTTGGAAACTTGTTGTTACTAAGGATCAATAAGAAGACCAGGTAACCTTAGCAAGGCAAACGTTTTAAATTTTTGTTTTATATTTTCTGTGTTTCTTTTTTTTTCCTAAGGGAGAAGAAATCTAAAGTAGGTGCTGTCATCAAATGTCCTCATAACCCTTAACATCAGAAGACATTCTATAGCCTGAGATACCTCAGTTGCATTCATGGTCAACAAGCTCAGCACCCTAAAAGACTGAAAGATGTTTAGAAATGATTAGAGAACAGTATCATGCATAGCAAAATTCCTCTATACTAAATATGACCACTAGAGGGCACCTGCATTATGTACAGAAATAAAAAATGAGAATCAGAAGTCACATAAAAAAAATCATACATGGGGAGCCATATATCCCGTCTTGAGGGCTTATGGAAAAGTTTAAGGTATAAAGAGTGCTGTTCCAGAATACAAGTAATATGTAGACATTCCCATATAATGGGAGCTGAATTGGCCTATAAAGTTCATCCCTGTGAGGTGGGTGTTTCCCTAGAAACTTTTGGGGACTCCGGGGACATGATGACTCAGTGCTTGGGCTTTGGGGGGATAATGAACTTCCTAGATTTATTTGGTCACATGGCAGCCTTGAACTGAAAGATATGATGCTCAAAGCATCGAGTAGCCCCTTGGGTCATCTCACACTAGGTGAATGTGACAGAAGAGAAAGGTACAGTATAGGTTAAAAGGAATGCTAACTTCTGGCAGTCTCTCTCTTCCTTCCACCACACAGAAGGCACTGTGTATCTATCTCTAAGACTTCCAGGGAAGGATGTGGGATAGGTTGGCTTTCCCCACTTCGGCAACATAACGACTAGAAAAGGGGTACTCTACCAGATAAACTTGTGCTTGGGAACCTGACTGACTTTTTCACTGTTTCCCTTTCTGAGTAGGTGGTCAAAGATCCAATTGGATTCAGTGTGTCTAGGCTTGGAGGTGAACTTGTACATTTGAAAGGTATGGAGTCCTGAGGGTCCATTGAATGAAGCTGATCAGTAGTGAAGAGAATTTCTTTATCAGAGACAATGACCACCAAATAGGGAAGGAGACCAAGCCTTCTGGCTGGGTTTGCTATGAGATATAGAATTTAGGGAGATAGTGAAAAGCCAAGGTGAAATACGACATACTAAATCAGAAATGCTGTAAACTGCTTTATGTTCTGATGAGATTTAAGTTATCAGTCTCCCAGGAGATTTTAACAGTATCTATAAGCTAAATTACTGAATATTGTTTGAAGTTAATATGTTCCTGAGGACTATGAGTCTATTATGTCTAGTGTGTGTGTATAGAAATAAAACACCTGTCCCACCCCATGTCATAATGTATATTAAGTGTTTTTCTACTTTCCCCTTAGGGGAAACTCTAGAAATGATTCATAACCTAAGCTATGAGTAAATCTGTACCAGGGTGGGTACACTTAAAAAGAATGAGGAAAGGGAGTCTAGCCTCTTCATTAGAGGCCAGAATGCCACAGGAATAAACCCTACAGATTGGGCTCCACTCCACAAGTCTCTCCCCAGTCCATCTCATCCTCTACTCAGTCAAAATGATCTTCTAAAAACACAGATATGATTCTATCAGTCTTTAATTCAATGAACTCCAGTAGCTCTCTATTACCCCTAGAATCCTCTGGCACCGAAAGTCCTTCATAGCATGTCCCCTCACCCCTTCTGATCCTCTTACATCTTTTATCCCTCTATGTACTTTAGGATCTAGTGACACTGGCCTCCTTGCTGTCCCTTGAACAAGATACTCCATCTCCTGATCTTGAGAGTTTTCACTGGTTTTCCTCTATGCCCAAAATGTTTATCTTCTTCACCTCTGTCTCCTTCCTTCCTTCCTTCCTTCCTTCCTTCCTTCCTTCCTTCCTTCCTTCCTTCCTTCATTTCTCCCTCCCTCCCTCCATCCCTTCCTTCCTCCTTTCCTTCCTCCACCATTCTTTCTTTTTTGCTTCCTTTATTAGATCAGGCACTCATCCATACTGAGAGAAAATATGGATTTGGGGGTTATTTGGAAAGATGTGACACATGGAGATGCTTGTAACAAAGAGATTAATTCAGCTAGTCACTTCAGTGGTTTGCAACCTTTGTGAGTATATAATGTAAAAAATGCACAGAACTCCACATGATAGTTGTAATATTAGTAATCATTGTTTGAGAAAACACAGAATAAAAAAGAAAACAATTTAGTAATACTTGTAAATAGCTAAAATACAAAGGAAAGACATAGTGTAAACAGAGTATAGCATATTACCTACTATAATTTGAACACAAGGCATTATCATTAAAATGTCAAGAAGAGAAGGTGTGATGACAAATCAGTTATGTATGACCAGAAAAGTGAGGAATAGCAGATAGACTACTCACTGGCATCCACAATGTTGAGAACCAGAAGGGTCTCAGTACCAGACCCAGAAGTATTCTGGTAAACATTTAATAACCAAACCACCTCTTTGGGTGGGGGGACAATATGTGCAGGACACGCTTTTAAAATTAAATTTAATCTGCATTATTAACATTTTCTCCATCACTTTCTTAAGTCTAGACAACCAATAAAATGATAAATCAAGACCTGACTTGTAATGGTTTCCAATTTCTGAAGTGTAAATGCTAACAATGAAAATTTTGCAATCAGCTCTCCAGAGTTAGTTGGAACTGGCTCCAGCATGGCTCTGGGTAGATTACTTGTGGAAGAGTTATGGAAAGACATGAATCATGACATATCACTGAAAGGAGTACCTACATACAAAAGATCACAAGTCCACTGATACATTGAAATATTAAATCACACCATCTATATACATTTGAAAAATGTTTAAGATATGTTTATTTATTTGACAAAATACTGTATGTTATGTACATACACATTTGTGTGTATGTATGTATAAGACTACGGGGGAAAAGTCCCTTTCCATCAGCATGTAAAACTCTAGGAATGTCGTAAGCAGGTGGCAGAAAAAATATGACTTTGCCTCCTGGAATTAATCTCTCTCTCTCTCTCTCTCTCTCTCTCTCTCTCTCTCTCTCTCTCTCTCTCTCCACTGCATTTACATGGGAGAATGGAAGAAATGTGAGATTCAAAAAATGGGGAACCTTAAACCCCAGAGACATTTGATAATTACTGGGTAAGTAACTATTACCTGATTCATAATCTAGTCTTCTCAAATTGAAAATTGGGAGATATATGGAATGCTATGGTGAAGTCTTTGATAGTGGAATCCAAGACCATGGACCAACAAGAGAATTTGAAACAGAATACTGAGCCAGATGAGAAGACACTGATTTTTTTGTTGTTGTTCTAGAGAACTTGGTACCTGGGGTTAATAATCTCCTTTTGGTACTGATGAGAGGCTTCAAAATAACAACTCTGAGGGAGCAAGAAGGGACAACTAGAGAGGAGGTTTCTTATTGGTTCTCAAGTCAACATTTCTTTGTTTCCTGAAAGAATCAGATAAAAAGATTAAGGGTATTACCCTAACAAGGCATGGCAATACTAGATTTTTCCCTGAGAAAGAAATAGCCAAAAATTTTAGCTGTGCCTCAAGAAAAACAAAATTTAGTAGAGAACTATCTGGTAGAAACTATGAGTATAAAGAAGATTGCTGGTAGCTATTCAGGAGAGACTGTAAGACCAGTTGGGAGCAGGCAGGTCCAACAAGAGCAGTGCAAAGACATCATTGTAGTGTCCTGTAGTAGTCCCATAGGGTGAGAGATACAAGTCACCCTTCCATGTGTGTGTCCTTACCTCACTGACTTCCTATGTGTTTGTGTGCTTTCCACATGAACATTTGCTGCAGCAGGTAGGGTTCCACAAAGGATAGAGTCCTGGAACTGAAGTCAGGAAGACCTGAGTTCAAATCATGCCTCAGATGCTTACCAACTACTACTCAAGTGAAATGCCTCCTCCCAAAGTGACCTGGGTAAGTCACTGAATATGCCTCAATTTACTCATCTATTAGATAGGAATAATAACAGCACCTATATCTCAGGGTAGCTGTGAGGATCAAATGAAATAATGATTGTAAAGCACTTTTAAATTTGAATAATGCTATTACTGTTGTTGTTATAATAATTATTATTATTGTAATTACCCCATCCTCTTAAGAATCCTGTCCACTCAGGCTCCCCTATATGTGTTTCTTCATGTGTTTTCCCTATGGGTATACGCTCTTTCCATTGATATTATGTATGTCTATGGGAGAGTGTACCCAGGTTTATATTTTGTTGCTACTTTTCTTATTATGTCATTTAATCAGACACCTTTTCTTTTTTTTTTTTTTTGGAGGGCAATTGGGGTTAAGTGACTTGCCCAAGATCATATGGCTAGTTTTTGTGTTAAGTATCTGAGGCCAGATTTGAACTCAGGTCCTCCTGACTCCAGGGCCGGTGCTCTATTCACTGTGCCATTTAGCCACCCCAAGATACATTTTCTTTGAACTAATTTTGTTCTTTGGTTGACTATTAAAGACAAACACCTTCATGGGGCTCATGCGTTATGGTTTTGGGGGATGCAGAAACATAGAGGTACACTATGTACCACTATGTGACACAAAGGTGGCTTTTCTATGGGGGAGCTGTCCTGTAAATCCAGGGGCTCAGGCTCTTCATATGTATTGATCCCATCCTGTGATTTCATCAGTGTAGGGAACCCCAACCAATGCATATCCATTACTCTTCTATAGCTGATAGCCTCAGAGTTTCTGGGTGGCAATGGGAGGTTTAGTAACTTGCCTTTGTTTACTCAGCTAGTATGTATCAGAAGCAAGACTGGATTCCATGTTGCTTCTTAAGTATTCATGATGCTGAATCATTTAGTAAGCTTTACACAATTCCATAGCCTTCCAGGAGTACGTGATACATGGATTGGAAACCTTTGCTCTAATTGATGTCAGTAGTGCCAAAGGCATGGAAGTTTCTTATTTAGGGGAAGAGGAAGATAGATTTGTAGCAATTATTATTTTGTGGGGATATGGCAGGCCTGGGTGGGCTGCCTCACTGGGGGAACTTTGTGCCTTGGAGACTGAAAAGACGGAAATGAGAGGTGGGAGAGAGAGGCAGAGATGGAGGTGGGAAAATGCCAAAGCCAACCTCCTCCTATTTCAAAATATTGCCCTGGGCCTGCCCTGAAATTTAGGGAAAATGGTGGGAGGGATTTTTTCCTTCTTCCCCTTCCTCCCTCATGTACCACATGACACCGCTTGCTAGGACACAGAACTCAGTCTAGTACTATTAGTGGATTATATATAAATTTCTGAGCTGACCTTGAAACCTGACTACTATGGGATTGTTTTTGTTTCTTTGTTTTAATATAATTATGATTCTATGACTCCCATTGCCTGAATGCTGTGTAATGTAACACTGTCACATTTCCACCCATCTCCTAGGGTTATCTAGTATCCTGAGGAGGCTAAGGGAGAAAGTCTCTCTTCTTTCCCATTGACTAGAGCCACCACAGATTCTTTTCCTACCATTTTAGAGGTCCAAGCATTTCCAGTTCCATTTAACTGCTTAACAGTCAGTTCTGAAATCTACTTCAAAGGTATAATAAGAGCAAAGATACTAACATTTCTCCTAATACCTGGGAGGTCATTATCCCTACCTCCCCCCAACCCTGTACCATTTTGGTCTCTGGAGGAAGAGAGGAAAATGAAGTTCAGAGCATGTCTTTGCAAAGCATTCATCTCAACAAGGTCCTGTTTCAAGTTCCCCTTGGATGAGTATCTCAGGACCCTGTCCAAGGTTTCCCTACTGGGCTGACTACACTACCCAGCCTCTATCTTGGATTTTAAGGTCCTCATGACTCAAACCCAGATCCAGAACTTGGCTCATTCAACCTAGAATTGATAAGGACAAATGAAACATACTAAACCCCCAAATATGTTTATTGGGAAGGGAGGTAGTCCTAAGTCTCTTCCCCTATTGCTGCCTGGTGTCACCTGCTGTGAGAAAATGAATTTTTCCCCTTATACAGCACTGGATAAAAGAAAGCAAGACTGTCCCAATTAGGTCGTTTTAAAGATAGGTAGTGCCTACTACACAGTCAATGGAGAGAGGGTGCTCCTAACCACATGAAAGAATAACATGAAATGTCCATATGTGCCCTAGTTTTCCTATCTCCTGGGAGCAGGTCCTAAGCATCCCTCATGTGGGTAGCCCCATTTTAGGTGATCTGGGCAAATACGAATTATATGTAAGTGGGAAAATGTGTTCTCAGATCAAAATAACCATGAGAACACAACCTGTGGTTCACCTTGGATGGATTTAGAAACTATTGTTTATTCTATATGGGTCAGAAAGTCCGTCTAGAAACCAGCAATTTAACTTTGGGAGGAGGCATCTTACTTAGGTAGAAATTTTTTTCCCTTTTGGAGATAGAAGCAATTATAGGGAAAGGAAATTTCATGAAAAGTAACTTTTTTTAAACATGTGAAGAATTTTTCTAATATTTTCTTTTCTTAAAAAATTATTTATTTTTAGTTTTCAACATTCACTTTTATAAGATTTTGAATTCTAATTTTCTCTCCTCCCAGACCCAAGATGGCATGCAGTCTGATATAGGCTGTACATTTACAAGCAAATTAAATGTTTCAACATTAATACTGTTGTTAAAGAAGAATCAGAACAAAAGGAAAAAATCATGAGAAAGAAAAAAAAAAGAAAGAGAAAATAATATGCTTCGATCTACATTCAGACTCCATAGTTCTTTCTCTGGATGTTGATAGCATTTTCCATCTCACGTCTTTTGGAATTGTCTTAGTTCACTGTATTGCTGAGAAGAGTTAAGTCTATCAAAGTTGATCATCACACAGTGTTATTGTTGCTATGTGCAATGTTCTCCTTGTTCTGCTCACTTCACTCAGTATCAGTTCATATAAGTCTTTCCAGGTTTTTCTGAAGTCCACCTGCTCATCATTCTTATAGCACAATAGTATTCCACTACTTTCATATGCCACAACTTGTTCAATCATTCCCCAATTGATGGGCATCCCCTCAGTTTCCAATTCTTTGCCACCACAAAAGAGCTGTTATAAATATTTCTGTGTATGAGGGCACTTTCCCCATTTTCCCTTTTTATGATTTATTTGGTAATATTCTTAATACTAACAAGAATGGTTTTAGATCCAATTATTGAAGACAGTGCCAAGGGATGGACATTCTTTCAGTGCTGTTAAATTAAAAGAAGGAGAAAAGGGAGGAGAGGAGAGAGGGAGAAAGGGATATATTAGAATGGAAAAGATTCCTGGCACAATACAGATTGTCTCCCAGAATTTCATTAGCTCATTTTTGTTCAGTAGGAAGACATATAGAGTAGTCAAGAGAACTCTTATGAATAGCCAGTTGTATGATCTCAAGCCAATCCTTCCAGGTCCAGCTCAAGCCACCTCCTCTATGAAGCCTTCTCCACCATCACCTTTCTTTTGCCTTCTTTGACACTGCTTTGTAATTCTCTTTATGAGTATGAGTGTGTTTTGTATCATCCCTTAACATATAAACTTTTTTGAGGGCAGTTTCAGTACCATTTTTGTCTTTGTGTTCTCATTGCCTAGCAGGTGCCTTGCACATTGTTGTATATATTGATGAATTGGTGGTCTTGGGGGGATACTCCTTTAGAGAGAAGCATTGCAAACTATCTGCACCTCCTCATTCTGTTTAATTCTTGTTCATATTCTCTGACATTGCTACCACTCTGGTACCAGCCCTCATCACATCGTGTCTGGGCTAATGCATTAGCCTGCTGGTGAGTCTGCCTGCTTGTCTCTCTCAATGCCTCAAATCAGCCATAATAGTGATTTTCCTAAAGTGCAGGTCCAATCCTGTCACTTTCCTACTCAATAAACTCCAGTGGCTCCCTATTGCCTCCAAGAACAAGTATAAAATTCTCTGTTTGGCATTCAAAGCCCTTTATAACTTAGTCCCTCATTACTTTTGCAGTCTTCTTCTTCTTCTTTTTTTTTTTTAAGCAGTTGGGGTTAAGTAACTTGCTCAAGGTTACACGGCTAGTCATGATTTTTGTGTGGGTGCTCATTTTCTGAGGCCGGTTTCGATCTCGGGTCATCCCAACTCCGAGGCCAGCGCTCTTACTCACTGCACCATCTAGCTGCCCCTCCAGTCTTCTTATACTTCTCTTCCCACCATGTGCAATTCAATCCAGTGATGTTGGTATCACAAACAAGACACTCTACCTTTCAGTTCCAGCCATTTTCTCTGACTGTGTCCCGGGCCTGGAATTTTCTCCCTTCTCAATTCCACTACTGGCTTCTTTTAAGTCCCAACTAAAATCTCATTTTCTTTTCTTTTGCCTTTTTTTTTTTGCCTTTTGTGGGGCCAATTGGGGTTAAGTAACTTGCCCGAGGTCACACGGCTAGGTTTTTTTGTTTGTTTGTGTGTGTTAAGTGTCTGAGGCCTGATCCAAACTCAGGTCCTTCTGACTCCAGGGCTGGCGCTCTACTCACTGCACCACCTAGCTGCCTTTAAAATCTCATTTTCTACAAGAAGCCTTGCCCAACCCCTCTCAATTCTGGAGTCCTCCCTTTCTTATTTACTTCTCATTTGTTCTGTATATAGTTTGTATGTACATATTTATTTACTTATTGTCTTTCCCTTTAGATTGTAAACTCTTTGAGGGAAGGGATTATCTTTTGCCTCATTTTGTATCTCTAGCACTTAGTACAATGCCTGGTACATAGTAGGTGCTTAAATGTTTGTTGACTGACTGACTAATCTAACCCTAGTTCTCTTGGAACTGCATGGATACCAATGAAACATGCAGGTGATTCATTAATGATTCTTCATACTTGTGGCATGAATGATCTGTCCATTCTCTTATATATTTCTCAGACACTTACACCCTGATCTTTTTCTCTTCCAAATTCTTTCCCCCCGACATTATCAAATTAACTTTTATAAGAGCAAACATTAGGGACAAAAATAAACAAAGAAGAATGGAACATATAGCTGACAAAATAGTAATAAGAAGTACCCACTACTACTAAGAAGTTTCAACAATGTTCCCCACATAATTTCATCAGAAGGAACTAAAAAAAGTGAGGGGAGGAGGAGTAGTTAGTTAGAGGGCAGGTACTGATAATGTGAAAGCAAGCTGGGAATCATAGTTTTATTTGTCTTTTGTACATTGCAACTCATATTTTACAAAAATGGATATAATTAGGCCCATAAAACTGCAATCCATGGCATCGGAAAGCAAACACTTTTTGTAATTATTTAAAAGTCTTTTTTCTTATATTTTTTGTATTATTTTATTTATTTTTTTATGTATATTTGAAACATTTAATTTTAAAACTTCGAATTCCAGATCCATTCCCTTCCTCCCTTGTCACCCACTCCCACTGGGAAGATAAGCAATTCAGTATATGTTGTACATGTATAGCTATGCAAAACATTACCATAGTAAATATATTGTAAAAGACTGGCTATATTTCCCTCCAACCTATCCCACCCCCAACCTGGTCCATTCCCTACTTTGATCCTGTCCCTCTTCAAAAGTGGGTGCCTCCAACCTCCTCTCCCCCCAGCATGCCCTTCCCTCCATCATCCCCCCTCTTATCCTCCTCCACCCTACTCTCCTACAGGGTGAGATATTCCATTTAGTATGTATGTGATTCTCTCCCTGAGCCAAATTCAATGAGAATAGGGTTTTGCCTTTTTTGCCTTCCTGTTCTTCCCCTCTCCTGCAACCACTTCCCCTTGCCTCTTCTACATGAGCTAGTTTACCCCCGCCCCCATCTCTCCCCATCTCCTCTTGCCACATTACTCTCTTACCTCTTAACTTCACCCCTTAAGTATCATCCCTTCCCACCAAATTCGACCTGTGCCCTCTATCCATGTATACCATATATACACACATTCACATATGTATTCATATGCCCATATACCCTAAAGAAGAGTCTTTTTAAAAATTACAATAAAAAGGTCTATGCTACAGAAGCAGCCCTCCACTGTGCATTATAACAATAAGGCTTATTTTGAATATAAAGACTTATCACACATCCAGAGTTATGAGCCATTGGACTTAACAAATATCATTTTGTAATTGCTTGTTGTGTCCTTTGTAGCTTTGGGGTCCTCCACTTCTTCTGGGTGGTCAATAGCTTCTAGTTCTTCAGTAGATTCCTCTTTCTCAGACTCTGAATTGCTTTCAGAGTCCTCTACATTTCAGGGTTGGGTAAATCATCATCATCATCATCATCACCATCATCATCATTTCCAGCAGCATCACCTTCCCCATCAGGATCCTATAACTCACTGAAGCCAAGTCCACAATGTTGCCAATATCTCCCTGATAATTTACTGTCCATACTGTTGATACTGTGACTCCAGTTTTTCATTCATTTTCTTATCTTCTTTCCCTGTTCTGAAGTGAGACATTGACCTATGATCTCTTATAACAAGATGGCCAGTGTGTTCTTTCTTTCCAGTTCCCTTTTGTCTTAAGACCTTTGTTTTCTCTCTTCATTGCCCAGGTCAGCTGCCTCCCAGTTGCCAGATCCACTCCCTAGAGCTTGTGCAGGTGGACACTTGCATTGTTCCCCAGGATATTTTTTTTTGGTGGGCAGTATCCTAAAAGACCCATCCAGGTGCTCCCATGTCTCAGGGTCATGCTTATTTACCCATTTTTCTATGTAGATATTTCTGTACCAAATTCTTGCTACACTCAGAGTCTGGACATATAGATTAATACTCAACAATATGAAGCCTTGTTCTCTCATTTTTACCTGTGCTTTGGCTTACTAAATGGATTATAAAGTCCTCAAGGGCCAAGATCGTACCTTATTCTTCTTTGCTGTCCCCCCATGATGCCCAGGACAGTTTGAGGCACATTATTGGTTCTTAATAAATACTCCTTTGCTGACTGAATGAAATTATGTTTGGGCTCTATCCATCGGAGTCATATTTCTCACTAGTTCTAGTTATCTCCACCTTTTTCTCTGTGGGTTTCCTCCCCTTCTCGTCACCTCATTCAGCAATCAACAAGTATTAATTAAGCACTTACAAAATAGTAGGCACTAATTTTCAGAAAGAAAAAAAATTCAATCAGTAACTGAGCATGCTCACTAATGCCTTCATGGAGAATACATTTTAGACCTGAAAATCAAGGCTAGCACTCCTGTAATCCCTTTTAAGGTCCCAGGGGCTTGGAAAGCATAAATTTACCTCCTAGTTCTGAGGCACTGGCTCAGCAGGGTGGTTATGAGCTCTCTACCTCAGTTTTCCCATATGTAAAATGGTTACAATAATGCCTGCCTACTACCTCTCTCACAGGGAAGTTGTGAGATAATGTTATAATATGCTTTGAGATCCTTAGATGAAAGGTGTAATATAAATACAAAGTATTATTATAGAACCCAGAACCATGGAGAATGACAGAAGCTCCATTGTTCAGGATGTTTATAAGTAGGCTAAAGAATACATCAGAAGTCTTATTATAGTGGGACTCTTGGGCTACTGCACCAGGTAGCCTGGTCAAGATAATTAACATCACATGGCCAGAGTAACAACCGAGGCAATGAGCCTATAGGAAATCAAAGGAAAGTTTTCTGATGAGTTTTGTTGGGTTTTCATAGAAAGGTGTCAGGACCAAGAGACCAAGAAAAAAGTATTGTATCTCACTTTCTCCACAAGTCAGATGAAGGATGTGTTTACCAGTGTTCTCTTTTCACATTAGTCCACAAGGCATTCTGGGAGACTTGAGTTAAGCATTGGAATTTGAGTTCAAGACTGCATTTGATTGCAAGTTACTCTTTGTACCCTGTTAGAAAGGGAATCTAGGGAGAGGTAGAGGGCAAAGGAATTGGCAAGAAATTGATATCTAATTCTAATCCATAAGAATGTATGGAGCATCACATTTCCAAGGTAACCCAAGGAAGGGAAAGTGGGATCCACGTACATTTTTGAATCTTCTGCATGTGTATGCTGGGTAGAGGTGGGAGGATGGGGGACACACTTTATTTTGACTCATATGTCGCTCACCTCCTTTTCTGAAATCCTTAATGCCATTGTTTATGGGGAAATGGTGTCATTTGATAGATTGTTATAAACAAATAAAAAAACCAATAGAATGAAGGAGTGAATGAGAAAAACATTTATTAAGCACTTACTAGGTGCTAAGCATTTGGTAAACAAATAAAAAAGCTAAAACAGTCTTTGTATTCAAGGAATTTAATATTCTAACAGGGCAAGACAACACATATAAAGTAATGGAGATGAGGTAGGGATATTTTGGTTTAAAAAGTTATAGGAAGGATGAAGGGAGTCATAAGGGACAGTTGTTGTACAGTGGATAGAGCATTGGGCTTGGAGGGAGGAAGTTCTGAGTTTAAATTCATCTTTAGACTGTGACTGGGTAAATCATTTTACCTCAATCTCATTGTGTTATTTCAACTTTAAGATGGGGACAACAGCACTTACTTTAAGGATCAAATAAGATAATATCTATAAAAAGCACTTAACATAGTGCCTGCTACATATTAATATGAATATTCATACCTTTCCCTTTCACTTCCCCATAGGAGAGACTGACATAGCCTTTCCAGGAACACTGACAGAGTAGATTTGATTGGGGATCCAGACATGCAAAGCTGGGGCAAGGCGGTGGGGAAGGATGCAAAGAGAGGTATGGTTTCTGGTCTGGGAGGCCTGGCAGATGATGAAGAGATGGCCAGGAGTGACGAGCAGCATGGATGGAGCTGGGCCTAGTTGTAGTGTGCATTTGAGATAAACAGGATCAGTCAGGCATTCTAAGGATCAAGCAGTTACATTCTCCAGGGTTCAGTTTTTAGTCTGGGCATCATGTCATGATGTCCAGCATAGGGCAGCTAGGTGGCACAGTGGATAGAGTACCAGCCCTGAAGTCAGGACAACCTGAGTTCATGTCCAGCCTCAGACACTTACTAACTGTATGACCCTGGGCAAGTCACTTAACTCTCATAGCCTCGACAAAAAAATGTCCAGCAAAAGAACCAAAGTAAAACTGGAGGTGGGTCGAGATTTAGTGAGTTACTGAGGCAAGCACCAAGCAGAACATCTGATACTTACTATGTTTGTTGAGGGCATGGCCATCCTTTCAGTCACTCAGATTCACAGCCTCCAGGTTATCCTTGACTCCTCCTCACTTCCTATCACCTCACACATACGATCATTTGCAAAGCTTTTCCAGTTCCACCCCAAATGAGCTCGCTTATGGGGGTTCCCTTCTACTAACTCATATGGCCACCACCTTTCATCTATTCTCTTCCGGACCATTGAAATAATTTCCCTAATAGGCCTCCTTGCATCCAATTTGTCTCTCGTGTAGATGTCAAGGCTATATTCCTAAAGCATAGGTATAACCATATTATTCCCCTGCTCCATAAATTCCATTGGCTCTCTATTGTCTATTATTAAATAGAAACTCCTTTGTTTGGTACTTAAAGGTATTTATGATCTGGCTCCAACCTCCAACCCCCCTTTACAACTTTTCTTTGAGTTTCATGCATTCCTTTGTCTGACCAAACTGCCTTCTTGCTATTCTTCACACATGATATTCTCTGTTCCATCTCTAACTCTTTGCATCCCCCCATGCCTAGAAGGCTCACCTCCTTACTAACCTCCATTTCTTGGATTCTTGTGTTTCCTTCAAAGCTCAGCTCCCGCCACCTCCTCCAGGAAGCATTTCCTATTCCTCACAGCAACTTGTACCCTTTCCCCATGTGATCTTGTATTCAGCTTGTCTATATTCTGTACAGATGTGTGTGTGTGTATGTGTTGTCTCCCCTGACTGAACATAGGTTCCTTGAGAGTAGATATGGCTAATTTTTGTGATTGTATCTCAGTGCCTAGGACAGTGCCTGGCACAGAGCAGATGCTTCATAAATGTTTGATTGATTTATTAGTTGAGCGACTACAGCCTCATTGCTTAATAGTTTTAAGTTTCAGCTTCCTTATTTGCAAAATGGGGATAATGATACCTATGGGACTTACTCATCAGGTTTCTGTGAGGATTGAATGAGATAATGTATGCAAATTGCACTAAAACTTTAAAGCTCTGTATATAACATCAGTTATTATTACACTACTTCTTGCACACACATTACTGTTGACAAGTGGTTAAAGTCTATTTACACACACCATATATCTTTCCTCTGCCTTTAGGGTCAATCATGATTTTGATTCTTGGGAATCATGGTACCCCAAGACTGGATCCCATAAAATATTACCAGGAATGAATTTCTGAATGAATAAACAAATAAATAAATGAAATAGGCATTTATTAGGTGCCTACTACCAAGACAATATTGCTTTTTATAAAGCGAGGTTTTTGTGTCAAAGAGCAGCTTGATACAAATTGTGGATCATTTGAGTTAAAGAGGAATTTAGGGGCCAGGAGGTCCCACCATGTCATTCTATAGATGAGGAAACTCTGATTGAGTCAGTCCCTCATAATTCCATAATATGCAGATATTACTTCAAAAAAAGGTAAAAGATAAATTCATGCATCTGTCCATAACGGTCTATGAAGGGGAAGTAGGATGTTGGAGGGCCATTCTTGATTCTGAGGTAGACATCAATCAGCACAATCATGCCCATGCACCACACATTCCTTGGTGAACCTCATGGACATATGCATGACAATTCTATTTTTCTTCCTTCTCATCCTGCCAGGACCCTCAGTAGGTAATAACAAGTACCAGTTGTGGAAAACGCTAGCAGGTGTCTGAAAACCAAATCAGGTCTTGATCCTTGACCTCAGGGAATATTTCCCTTCACTCTCATTGGTATAATTACTTTACATTTCTTCAGGCATTTTCCACATATACCCATATCAGAACTGAGCAAAATTCTCACATATGCTATATAGGGAGAAGAAATGGGAATAGTATTGTACTTAAGCCTGTGTGTAAGTCTAAGCTTTGCCAATAATTCTAGCTGTATGACTTTGAGAAAACCACTTCATTTCTTTGAGACTCAGTTTTCTCATCAGAAAAATGGAAATGATAGTACTTGTTCTACACTCTTCAGATTGCTATAGGGATCAAATGAGGTAATTTATATAAAGTACTAGGGATCCATGAAAGCTATCATTATTTCTGAAAGCTCTTATTAGTTAATGAACTTCATTAACACATTACTCTACTATCCAAGGGAACCCCAGGCTCAAGGCTCTGTTTCATACTTTGTCACTGACTCAGCAAGTCACCTTAGGCCCATGATTTCACCCTGTGATACCTCAGTTTCCCCATTGGGAAATGAGCTCTGACAAAGCCTCTCGTTCCCACAGGAATTCATGAAACATAATTAGGATTGGCATTAAGATTCAGCTATAAAAAGGGAGGAAGCTTCTTACTTTTCTTTCTCCTCCACAATAATTTCCCCCTACACACTGCCTTTGGGGGCAGCTGACCTTGGCCAAGAAGGATGATGGCCAAAGTAGTATGAAGCCAGGCAATTGAACTATAAAATCTGGTCTTCTCATGTCAGCTTAAGATACTTCAAGGACAGTGGCCAGAACCTCCTGGAAGATCAAGAGGAAGCTAAATTGGTGGCCCAAGGAAATTGGCATTCTCACAATGGCTTGGCTGTTGTGAGAATTACCCTCCACTTGGACAATGAATCAAGAGACAAACCTTGGCTCTGCCCCTAACTAGTTATGTGACTTTGGTCAAGTTACTTTACCTCCTGGGCTTGCCCTTTCTTTCTCTTTATAATAAAATCATTGTACTAGATCACTGAGATCCCTTTAAATCTCCCTCAAATCTTTTGGCTTGAAATTTCTTCCTGCTTGATGGGAACACAATCAGTGAGAGAATATGTCAGGAAGCAATGGGGGCTAGGTGTAGGTGTCTAGTTATCTTCACTGAGTGAAAGAAAGAATATTTATGTGACATCCATGGCTGATGTTCATAGCAGGGAAGAACTAATGGCAAGTTCATGAGCTTTGTAGTTTCTAGTGTCAAGGCTAATCTTGGGATTCTATCTTTATTGGGATCATTAGTGGTCATGAACAAATGAAAATATGTTTGGATTTATACAAGTGCATTTGGATTTAATGTACTCATATGTGTAACATATATTTATTTTTATAGCTTCCTTTCATCTTTAAAAATGATGCTGCTTGCTGTGGCTGCCATGAATCTGCATGTGGATACAAATATTGAAATAAGAACATTCACTCTATCATTTAACAAGCATTTATTATGTAGTGTGTATGCAAAGAGGCTACTCTGGTTGTGGCTGTGACTAACCAATCAATCAATCAACCAATCTTTATTAAGCCCTACTCTGTGCCATGCAATGTGCCTTGATCTGGGGATACAAAGAAAGGCAAAGACTACCACTATAATCTAACTCTGGGGGACTTTCTGCTTCTTGAACTTCAAATCGACCCAAAGCCTTCATTAAATCAAAACAAACCAGAAATACCCATTTCCCTTTCCTGGTTGCTTCTGCAGCCTGCCTACTGGCCTTTTTGTGGCAGCCATCCAAAATCCAGAAGCAGGGCAACTTAATGAATCAAGTGTTAGACCCAGAGTCAGAAAGACATGGGCTTTCACCCCACCTCTAATGCTTACTGGCTGATTGGAAAAATCCTTGAGCCTCTGTGTCATCATTTGTAAAACAAGTAGAGTAACACCTGTGGGTACCCATTTCATAGGCTTGTTCTGAGTTTCAAATGGGATAATGGAGGCAAAGTGCTTGGTAAATTTTAAAGTACTCAGTACATGTTGTTCACCTACAATTATTATTAAACATGTGGTTCATCCAGATGTTTTGTCAATACAGTGCTGAAGATCTGGCTATTTGGGAGTTTCCAGAGAAGTTGCTTGGTTTTCTAATTTTCATCTGGCTGACTGTCTCTAAGCACACCTAGCCATAATGTGCCCTTGTAGCCTTTCTTCTCTACAGGTTCTCATAGTGGGTGATATCACAGGGGGTGCTGCAATGATCCAGGGAGGGCGGTAGTAGCCTCAGATGCAATTTGGGGGTTATAATAAAATAAGGGGGTGGTGGAAGCATAAGGAAAGAAGAAAATTTTGAAAAACCATTTGTACATTCTGTGTAGCAGAGTTAAAGTTGTAGCAATTTCAATATTTTCCAAATAAACACACAAAATGCAAGTCATAACCAGTCAGTGGTCAAGTCCACCAACAGGTCTTAACAAGCAAGCGTTGGCAAGTGAGCATGTCTCATATTGTCTGGAAGTCCAGCATGTATCAGCAGGAATATGTGCGTGTGATGACTTGTTTATGATATGATACTATATGGTTAAATGATGTAATATTGCATCATCAAAATCTCAATGCAGGAAAAAAACTCCCTAAATTTATAAGACACAAATTTGAAAAACAAACAAACCGTTAAAGGGCTAAAGAAAGTAGATGGGTGGGGGAGGACTGAGTAAATTTTTTTTTTTTGAAAGGTGAGTGGTAGATCAATTAAGTTTGGGAACCTCTGTCTACACAGTCAGATTGCAGGCATCCTACCCTACCCTAGGATACCAGGCACCATGTCAAAGTAACAAAGAACAGTCATTAAGCTTCTAATTCTCTAGGGATGGAGCACATCCCTTCATCATAGAAAGGATTCAAGTCAATGAGTATTTATCAAGTGTGTAATAAATAATACAGGCACAGTACAGACATAATACTGTATTATTACTGTAGATACTCTTGACAGAGAGACAAAATGACATGATGGGAGAAGGCTAGATTTGAATCCAGGAGGAACTGGGGTCAAATCTTGCCTACAATATTCACCTCATTGAGTCCCATTGTACCTCATTTTTCTCATTTGTAAAATGGGAATGTTTCTTAAGCATTAAGCAGGGTCATGGTTATCAGAGCCTATGCTAGACATGGGGTTGGAGGGTGAGAATAAGGTGCTGGTGGGAATGGAATCCCCAAGAAGGAGGATGAAGACAAGGAGAAAGAATTCATGTAACCCTTAACAATGGTGAGAGAGCACTGTGAGTAGATGGAGAAACGAGGGAAGGTTGAGGAGAGGCTACAGCTGGGTGATGACCATGTGTGTCTGCCTGACCCTTTACTGAGGAGGACTGTGTAGAGGAGCTGTTTGAATCTCTGTATAGCCGGGAACACTGTGTGGTTTGTACGCACTTCAAAAGTGGCAGGCATTTTCTGGTCTGCTCTAGACTTAGGCATCATTCTTATCATCCTGGATCTCAAACACTATTGTAATTTGTGTTACTGACTTTCTATGTGAGGTCTTTGGTCTCAGATTTGGGCAGAGTCCCTGTATGATCCATAACACTTCCATCATAATAAAACCCAGTTACCTGTGGAAAAATAAAATAAAGATAATAATGCCTGCAATACTTCAAAAAGTTGTCACGAAGTGCATATGAGGTAATGAATGTGTTGTTGTTTTCGGTTGTGTCAGACCCTTGTGATATTGGAGTGGTTTGACATTTCCTTCTCTAGTTTATTTTACAGATGAGGAAACTGAGGCAAGTAGGACTAAATGAATTCCCCAGGGTCACATAGCTAGTATTTGAGACCAGATTTGAGCTCAGGAAGATAAGCTTTTCCACTCTATCCACTGTACCACCTAGCTGCCCAATAATTGATATGCAGCACTTAAAAACTTTAAAATGCCATATAAATATGTTATTATTATGAGGTCCTTAGGGGTGATATGAAAGAAATATGACATAGTTTCTGTCCTCAAGGAGTTTCTACTCTTGTTGGGGAGGAAAGACACACATAATAAATAGTTAAGAAGCAAAACTAGACTGATAAGCAAGATTAATTGTCAAATGAATGGTAGATTCACCAATGGGATGGGAGTCCAGAGGAGAGGAAAGCTGAGGAATGCTGGAGTAATTCAGGGAAGTTTCCTGGCATGTGTGGGTATGGATGTGGGACTTGGAGGATAAGCTGGATTTGGTTGGGCATAGAGAAGTGAGAAAGGCAAATATCAGGTATGAAGAAATAAAGCCTCTATCCTTCTGGAAATTCTCATAGACTGAGTATCCTTCTTCTTTGCCTTGGAACCTTGCTAGTAACATTATCTAATGATGTGTGCAATTAGGCATAAGACAGGTCCACCTTCGACTCTTTCCAAGGGGAGTTTCACAGAATGTTAGTGCTAGAAGGAATCTCAGGGATCATCCAGACCAAGCCTGTCATCTTGGAGATGAACAACCTGAGGCCAAAGTGATCTCATGATAGCCCTGCTTTACCTTAAATGTGCCCTATAGGAATCAGCTTCTTGAACTGTCAGATTGTAACCAGGGAACTTTCCTGAGACCTCAGTGAGATAGATTTAACTGATATCTATCAACCCTTTCTAGACAAAGAAATGGTGAGAGGAAACTTTTATGGTCACGTAACTGATGGAAAGGTACAGAGAATATAACATTCTGTTGTGTTTATTGTTGTTCTCTCCCAACCCCCCCACTTGATTATATAGAATAAAATGCAGCCTTAAAGCTTTACCTCCAGCAAGACGTCTCACATGCAAATATAAAGATCATAGACGATTTTTTGATAGCTACAACCACAGCAATAACTTTGTTTAATGATCTTCTGATTATTAATGACAAGTGAAATATAAAATAGAAAGATGTATGATCTCCAAAGGTTGTTTTGAAAGATGTTTAGTGTAATAGAAAGACCTCTGGACCTGGATGGGTTAAAATCCTGCCTCTGACATTTACTCCCTCTAAAACTATGGACAAGTGATCTTCAGTGCTTAGCATAGTACTTGGCACATAGTAAATGCTTAATAAATGAATTAATTTGTTCCCAGAATTTCAGTTTCCTCATCTGTAGCATCAAACCCACATCACTCACCAAAGAGACATTTTCAGTCCCAGAAAGCTATTCCAGGTTTGAGTCATTCTGTCGGCCAGCCTTTACTCAAATCATAACTCAGGAACACTTCCTGATGTGTTTAATTTTACCAGATCAAATAGAGGGCACAATTAGTTCAAAGCAAAAGAAGTTGAATCAAAAGGCATGATGCAATAAATGAAAAGGAAGATTTTCCCTGAACACAAGTTATATCCTCTTATAGATTATAAACCATTGTATATATGTAGAAAACAGTGGCCAGGGAATTTGTGTGGCAATGGTAACTCGTGCCTCCAACACTGAAGAGTTGCTACAGGCTTCTGGTAATATTATCACACTACTTTGCTGTTTTCTGCTGATCATCTCTGCTAAGCTGCTGTAGCTGCTCCATCCTGCCATCTGTCAGTCTTCACCAGCAGTGTAGCTTTTCCCCTGTATGATGGATCTGGTTGCTCTTTTGCTTACAAAACCAGAGGTTACATTTAGCTCTTTTGTGAAGAAGACTCTTGCCAACCACATCTAGCAGATTAGTTACAGAAGCTCTTAGACATTTCAAGATTGTTTTTTTTTTTTAATGACTCCTTCCTTTGCTACTACTCACAGTCTCAAAAATTCTCCAAATAATGGAAGGAAATTCTTTTTAATTCCAATCACATCTCTTTGTCATTTGCCTGTCTCCCCTTCAAATTTTCATGATGACTACACTTATAAAAACTGTAAGAGATCTGGGTGAAGCTGGAATGAAGAGATTCTTTTCAATCCCTGTAATGACCCTGAACCAAATTGGGAGCAATACTGACAAGGGCTAGGTCAAGCTGTTCAGGCTGTCAGCTCTTGCTGTACTTCCTCCTCACCCCCATCAATCACCTCTAGCAAATAAAATATTATTAACATATTAAAATGAGAATAATAGTACCGATAGTATTCACCTGTAAAGTCATTCTGAGAATAAAAAGAAAATATTTGTAACACTTTGCAAACTCTGTAAATGCAAGTTATTATTGTTATTATTATCATTATTATTTTTATTGTTTCCAGTGTAGGGCCCAAATGAAAGAAGGATTCCCTAAGGCTGAGGTAAAAATATGAAGTCTAACAACTCAATTTGATATAACAGGTTAAAAAGATGTTGATTCAGAGACATATAGTTACAGGAAGGATTCTAAAGAGTCTCCCCAAATAGATAATATGGCAGAGTTTTTATGGTCTGGGAGAAACAGTTTATTATTTTTGAAGCTCTCTGATTTTCCTTCCTTCCAAGCAGGCAGAGGGACTTGGTTTTTCTTACCTCCATTAGATGGCAGAGTGAATAGAGTGCTGAGCCTGGAGTCAGGAAAATCTGAGTTCAAATTCAGCCTCAGACACTTATTAGCCATGTGACCCTGGGCAAGTCACTTAACCTTTGTCTGCCTCAATTTCCTCAACTGAAAAAGGGGTTTCATAATAGCACCTACCTCCTAGATTGTTTTTATCAAATTAGATAACATTTATAAAACACTTTGACACATAACGAGCACTTAAATGCTTTGTTTCCATTAAGTTAGCCTGGTAAAGAGATAGAAAAGCTTAGTTTTTCTTTATCCTTGCAAGCAGACTGGGCTAAGGTTAATCCTAAATACATGGAAGTAAATGTGACTGATAAATTCACACTGAAATAGAGGCTAGTTTAAAAATGGAGTCACTTACGTCAAGAGAGCAACAATATAGGATTTCCGCACCTTCTCCCGATTACAAATAGCTTGAATTCTGAACTAGCAGGTGATGTCAAAAGACCCAGGAAGAGACCTCCAGCATATTAGATGGACACTTTATGGAGGGTTTTTGAAAGAACATGGACATTAAGAACACAGGATATTAAATGTCAGTTGGTACCATTAGAATTACTGCACAAACTTGCCTCATACCCATCAGGTGGGTTCCAATTTTTTCTGTTTCTGTTGAGGGCACTACCATCTATCCAGTCACGTGGGTTGGTGACTTTGGCATCATCTCTGATTTTTCTCTCTCTCTTGTTCCCTTATGGTCCAATCAACTACCAAGTCTCGTCAATTTTACACCAACTACAGCTCTCATTCATTGTCTCAATTAACATTCTAGCTCAGGCCCTCATCACTTCTCACCTGGATTGCGACAGTAGCCGCCTAACTAGTGTCAAGTCTCTTCACTTTTCAATCCATGCTTGCCATGATCATATCACTCCCTTGTCCAAGAGGCTTCAGTAGATCCCTCTCATCTCCAGGCTAAACTATAAACTCCTCATGTGACATTTAAATCCCCTCACAATCCATCATCCACTTCATTTTTCATACTTATTCCATGTTATTTCCCTTTATGCACTTGAAATTCTAGGCAAAATGGTTTACTTTTTCCTGAATTTGACATCCTGTATCTTCCCTTTGTGCTTTTATACAGGATGTCTCCATGACTGAAGAGGACTCCAAAGGCAAATTATAGATGTTTAATAAATGTCATTGGATTAGATTGGGAGCAACCAGATGATCCACAGGTATGAACTCCTCTTGGTCTGGTTGAATGCTAGAGTCCCAAGGTTTCTGTTCTCCTACCCTCCAATTCCCACCATAACTGAGGGCACTATTTTTGCCACTTGCCCCAGTTGTAAAAATCCCTAGTTATGGCTCTAGTGGGTAGTAAATAATACTAATTCTTATTCCGATATCATTTTAAGATTTTAAAATTGTTTTAAGCACTATAGCCCTGTGGGTTAGACATTGCAGTATTATTAGCCCCATTTTTTCAGAGAGAAATAATTAGACACAGAAGATAGAGAGCTGGCTTCCAAGACAGGCATATCCAGGTTCAAACCCTGCCTGATAACCTACTGACTGTATAATCCTGGCCTGGTCATTTACACTTTTAATGCTCGAGGAAACTGTCCAAGACTCTTAAGTTGCAGGGGAGATAAGCACCTACATTGATAGGAGTTTCCTCCCTTAAGAGTTTTTCACATGAATGAAATCACAGGTCTCATCCCAAACCCTTTCAGAGAAGTAACTGAGGATCGAAGAAAGAAAGTGACATGCCTACAAGCTAATTAATATTATCACAAGCTAATTATTGCCACAGTCAGAATATGAAAGAGATTACAATTCCAGGCCTACTTCTTTTTCTATTAAACTAGGGGAACCTATTAATCTGAGTTGTCCATCAGACTAAAAACAAAAATAATGTTTAAAAAGATTTAGAAAAGAAGTGAATGATAGATCCATACTCTCTTGGCCTCAGTTTTCCCTTAAAAAAGGCAGATTTAGATTAAACACTCTAGTTCTTTTTAGCTCTGTCAGTCTGTGATTCTTTAACTACTAAAGGAAAAGTAAGGCTTCCAGTGTGGAAGGGGGGTGGTTATGCCCACACATACAATTACTTCAAAAACATTGAGAAGGCAGCTTCTATTGCCAAAAGACTGAAGTAACAAAGAAGCTGTGACCCATGGTTCTAGTATCACAAAGTCACAGAATCTCCTGAAAGAGATCTCAGAAGCTGCCTAGTCCAATCCATACCCAGACAAGCACTTCCTTGACAATCGTCCTCATAAGTGTCATTCAGCTTCTGCTTGAAGATCAGGAAGGGGAACACCATTATTACCATTTTTGAACAACTCTGTTGGGATTTTCTTCTTCCTGTAGAAGGAGAATCTGCCTCTCTTGCCATTTGTATTCATTGCTCCTACTTATGTCCTCAGAGGCCCAGGCAAAAAAGGTCTTCCACATGAGAAGCTTCTAAATACCTGAAGAATACTTGATGTGATGCATTGGTCTTACCTTTTCAACCAACAAACAATTATTGTGCACATGCTGTGTGCCAGGCACTCAGAATACAAAGGCAAAAGAGAAACAGAGCTTGTCCTCAAGCAAACATCAGACCTATAGAAAATAAATGCAAGATAATTGGAGAGGGCAGGGCATGAGGAACAGGGGGATCAGAAAACCATGCACAGAAGTGGGAGCTTCCCAAGAGGAGGAGGTGAGAGATACATTTCAGGCAATGGGGAGATGCTGGACGAAGGGGGCAGGGGTGAGAGATGGAGTGTCATACAGGGGGAAGAGTAAGAAGATAAGTATGACTGAGTCATAGAGGGTGAAGGGTACTATTATATAGTAATATATATTATTATATACACATACACATACATATACATATATATACATACACACACATATATATTTATATATGTAAAATACTTTTTCCTAACTTCCCCTGCAGAAAAGTTAGATTGAGACCAGGCTATGCAGAAATTTAAATACCCAACAGAGGTGAATAACAGGTGAGGATCTGCATTTTTAGAGGGCATTCCCATAACCGATGAAATTGCAAGTCTAGTCTTCTATCTTTTTCAAAGGAGGTAACTGAGGACCAGAGACATGCCCAAGGTCACACAGAGTCTGACTGTGAATCTGATGATGCCAGATTGCTAGATCTAGAGAGAATTACTGTTTTGCAATAGAGGCATTAGAGAGTCACTGGAGTCTCAATAGAGTAGGTGAGTGATATAATCAGGTCTACGTTTTAAGGAAATGACTAGCAGTTATGTGGAGGATGGAATTTATTAGGGAGAGATGAAGCCAGGAGACTGCATTAATCTAGGCAACAGGGGATGAAGGCTTGAATAAAGCTGGTTGTAAGATAAGTAGACAGAAGAAGATGGATGCAAGAGCTTTGTGGAGGTAGAAATGAAAAGATGTGGCCAAGAAGTGGAAGAGGGCTACTGAGGAGAGCACTAAGTTGTGAACCTGGGAGGTTGGAAGGATGATGGTGTACTCCACAGGAACAGAGAAGTTTGGAAAATGGACTCTTTTTTAGGTGTGGAGGAGAAGATATTGAGTTCTGTTTTGAGCATGTTGGTTTTAAGAAGTCTATGAAAAATCCATCTGGAAATGTCCAATAAGCAGATAGAGGTGTGGGCTTGCAACTCAAGAGAGAGACTATGGTTGGATACTTAAATCTGGGAGTCATCTGCCTAGAGATGACAATTAAACCCATGGAAACCGATGAGCTCACCAAATGAGAGTGTAAATATGGAAGAGGGCCCAAGATAAATCCTTGGAGTATACCTATAATTAGGGGGCTTGATATGGATGATGATTTGGCAAGAGTAGTCAGACAGGTAAGAGAACTGAGAGAGTAGTATCACAGAAACCCAGAGAAAGACAATGTCCAGGGATCAGAGGATGATTAATAATGTCGAATGCTCCATAGAGGTCAGGAGCAATGAGAATTGAGAAATGACTATTAGCTCTGGCACCTAATAGATGATAAATAACTTTGGAGAGAGTAGTTTCAGTAAGAGTTGAGGTCAGGAGCCAGATTGCAAAGGACTGAGAAGTAAATGGAAGGAGAAAAGCTATCTTTTGATACCTTTAAAAAAAATTGGCTGTGAATAGGAGGAGAGACCCAAGATTGAAAGCCTGAGGGGACAGTAGAGTCTAATGCAGATTTCTTAAGGATGAGAGAGAGTTGGACAGTTGTAGGTGGTGTGGAAGAAACCAATAGCTAGAGAAATACTGGAGACTGGGGGAGGGATTTTTTGTGGGAGTAATAAGTAAGTTGGAGAGAATGGGAGGGGATAGAAGCAAAGGTATAGGTAGAGGGGATGGCCTTGGTGAGGAGCAATGCCTCTTTAATAGGGGCTAGAGAGAGTAGGGTCTCTAGTAGGGGAGAGAAAAAGGATAACTGCAGGGGTTTTGAGATATAGATATAATATTATTTATGTGAAAGACAATGTGTTAGACAAAAATGAAACACATTCTGCCTTCAAGGAACTTCTTCTAGGGCATGGTATACAATCTTCACACATTTTAAATCTGGGAGGCATCTACCTAGAGAAGATAATTAAACCTATGGAAGTTGATGAGTTAACCAAGTGAGAGAGTGTAAAGAGGGAAGAGTGCACCTATAATAGGCGGTTGGAAGTTAGAGGAATTGGAAGTAGGAGGCCAGCTAGGATCTCACTGAAGTGGATGAGGGCTGGTAGTAATGTGATGACTATGAAGGGAAACTTAATGTTAGGGAGATATCCTCCCTTTTTTGAAGATCTAAAAGAGCCCCATGTTCTTCCTTCCCCCCCTCTCTGTTCTCTCCTTTCCAACCCTTTTTATCCTTCCCCTACTTAAGGAATTTTACTTCCAGAGAACAAAAATCAACACTGGAGGGCTGGAACCCTTCAGAAACTTTGAAAATTATGGAGCTAGTTTAGTTTCCTCTGTATATACGAGATAGTGATCTGTATCCCTGTGCTGGAGTGGAAAGATCCCTGGAGTCAGAATGGGAGGATGTGGACCTGAGATCCAGTTTGGACATTCACAAGCTCTGTGACTTTGGGTGAGTGGCTTAAACTTTTGGAGACTCCGTGTCCTCAGCTATTAAAAGGGGCTAATAATATTTGTCCTATCTGCCTCATATCATTGGGATAAGGATCAAATGGGAATGTATATAAAGTGCTTTGTAAAGTGAAATAAAAGCGAGCTACTATTACTATGGATTGATGTTATGGATCATAAATCCTCAAGCAGCTCTCTCTCTCACTCCCCTCATCTTCCAGTTTGACTACCGGTGGTAGTGCAAACAGTGAGTGGGTGACTCTGACGCTTTGCCTTTAGCTGTTCCCATCACTGTTCAGCTCAGGGAACAGACATCATAAAACTGCATCCTCAATGAGTTTCAGATGAAACCCCCTCCGCCCCCACCTCCCACCCCTTTGCAATGTAATTTCAGCATTAAGAGGCAAGAACATTAAGCATTAAGAGGTCACAGAACATTAGAACTGGAAAGGGTCTTGGAGGTCATCTTGGCAGAGGATCATAGGATTTCAGAATAGAAGGAAACTCAGAGATGGGAGGCAGCCTAATAGAGGGGAGGGTGCTGGATTTGAGGACATAGGCTGTGGGTTCAAATCCTGACTGCCACTAGAGATGACAGATATTACCTGTGTGACCTTACGTAAAACATTTAACTTCTCTGGGACTTAATGTTTTCATCTATAGTTGGATTAGATGGCCTCTAAGGTCCCTTCTAGCTGTAAATCTATGATTCTGTGACAGTATAGCCATAGAATTAAAGTCTGGAAAACTCAATTTAATCTGATACTTGCCTTATCTTTATAAATGGGGATCATAAGCCCAGATAAGTGACTTTTCTGCCCTGCCTAGAATTCTCTCCCTCCTTATCTCCACCTCCTGGATCCTCTTCAAGTCTCAGCTGAAGTCTGCCCTTCTTGAAGAAGCCTTTACTAAGGCTTCTGGTTTACCTTTATTGGGTATTTCCAATTTACCATACACACAGACACACACACACATCTTTCATGACTCCTCTCTATATACACATGCAATACATATACAGCCCCATATCCCTTGTTTGTACATTGCTTTTTTTTTTTTTTTTTGCTTTTTGGAGGGCAATTGGGGTTAAGTAACTTGCCCAAGGTCACATGGCTAGGTTTTTTGTTGTTGTTGTTGTTTGTGTGTGGTAAGTGTCTGAGGCCAGATCCGAACTCAGGTCCTTCTGACTCCAGGGCCGGCTCTACTCACTGAGCCACCTAGCCGCCCCGTACATTGCTTTTTACATGTTGTCTCATGCACTAGACTGTGAACTTCCTGAGACTATGGACTACTTTTCCCTTTCTTTGTCTCATCATCACTTAGCACAGTGTCTGGCACATAGTAGGTACTTAATAAATGCTTGTCCCCTGACTACTACTTAATCCACAGGTCCCAGACCCTTATAGTTGAAAGAGACCTCAGAGGCCGTTGAATCCAAATCTTACCTTAACAAAACTCCCCTCTACATCAACCTGATGCCCAGAGGTTTGCTTAAACACCTTCAATGAGGTGGCACTCACTACCTCCTGAAGCAGCTGCTTCTACTTTTCAGTAACTCTAATTGTTACTTAAATCAAGCCTAAATGTCCTCCTCTTCATTTTCTCCACATTGACTCCTCATTATGCCTTCTAAGGCCAGGTAGAACTAATCTGCCTCCAGATGCTTAAAGATGGCTACCATCTTTCCCTTGTCTTTTTTCTTCCTGATGAAATGTTTATGGGTATTTTGGTTAGTACTTGCATGGTATGAACTGGATGCCCTTCCCTCTTCTGTTTGTGCTCCTCTGAATGTTTCATAGCCTATCCTCAGAACTTCTTGGGCATATGGCAGCCAGGACTGGACGCTATGTTCCATAGGTCAGACAAGGACAGAGCCAGCAGCTCCCTTGTGCTCAACATTCTTCCTTTCCCAACACTGCCCAAGGTCTCATCAGCTTTCTTCCTTAGCATATCATGCTGTTGACTCATAATGAGCTTTCAGTCCACTAAAAGACTCAAATCTTTCTCAGACATGCTGCTCTCTAGTTGTGGCACTCTGCCTTGGATGTGTGGATTTGCTTTTTTCAAACTAAGATTGGACTTTTGTCCCTATTAGATATTTTTTTCATTAATTTAGTCTAAAATTCTAGTCTGCCAAGATCTTCCTGAATTCTGACTTTGTCATCTAGTGTGTTATCTCTCCTTTCCTTGCCTTATTTGCATTTTTGCTAAGCTAAGCCTGCCATCCACACTTTTATATAAGTCACCAATAAAAATGTGACAAATGCAGGATCAAATGTAAATCTCTGGGACTCTCCACTGCAGAAATCCTCCCAGCCCTCAATGACCAGTTTTTGGATCTAGTCATGTAATTCTGGGCTGAAATTAATTTTGGTTTTAAAAACCAACTGTAACATGTAGGATGCAGATTAATATTTTGGTTTTCCAGGAAAGAAATAAGATAAAATAAATAAAAGGTTGTATATTAACATAGGGAGCTGTGGTTTCCAACTTGAAGTTGAAACTCAAATTGAGGTCCCTGGGGAACTACAAAAAGGTCTCGTGAAAACCTCTGGAAAGGCTCAAAGAAGGAAGTGATCATTTTTGGCCAGAGGACTAGTGGTCAGCAATCTTTCCTCCTGGCTATCCATTCCTACTTCCTTATTCTTCCCTATTTTGTGTGAAGGATACAGTACCCAAGCCTGAAATGGAGCTGGTTTGGGTAGACTGAGAACCCTGAAAGGGGAGAAGGGGTACCCTGAATGCCGCCTCCACTAAGATCTAGTGCTGTGGCCACCTTTTTCACCTCTCTATGAGTAAAATGAGAATGTGCATTTGCAAAAGGAAAAGACTTCTGTAATTTAAAGTAATTATGCAAATTAGGTGCCAAGATAAACTTGTTAGGGGCTATGGTGTCCTGGCACCTGGGATTTGGCAAGCCCTTATCTAATTAATGATTCAAACGATGTTAATTTCTATTCAGATCAGAGGCAGAAGTAATTAGGGTTAATTGGGTCCTCTATGCACCTCAGTTCACACTATACAAATAGCCTGGCTAGTCATCTTTACTCTGTCTACGTATGGGGTTAGTTGGTACCTGGTTTATGATCTGTCTCTAAGGGTCTTTTCCTACAGCCTTGTGGAAGTCAGAGGGGAGACAGTTTTGTTACCTGGTTCATGCTTTCCTCCCTGAAGAAGATGGTTGGCTTCTGAATTCCAGAAGGGGATATCATCAGGAGAGAAAGGATTAAGATTTAGGAGGGATGGAAAGAAGGAAGGAAGGAAGGAAGGAAGGAAGGAAGGAAGGAAGGAAGGAAGGAAGGAAGGAAGGAAGGAAGAGGAGGAAAGGAAGGAAGGAAAGAAGGAAGGAAGGAAAGAAAGAAGGAAGGAAAGAAGGAAGGAAGGAAGGAAGAGGAAGAAAGGAAGGAAGGAAGAGGAGGAAAGGAAAGAACGAAGGGAAGGAAGCAAAAGAGTAAGGAAAGGAAGGAAACAAACATTTATTAAATTTCTACTATATGCCAGGCACTATGCTAAACACATTACAAATATCTTGTTTGATCCTCACAACAACCCTGGGAAGTAGGTGTTATTATCCCTATTTTACAGTTGAGGAAACTGAGGCAGGCAGAGGTTAAATGATTTTCCCAGGGTCACAGAGCTAGTATGTGTCTGAGACCAGATTTGAACTTAGGTCTTCCTGACTCCAGGCTCAGTTTCTATCCAATGTGCCATCTAGTTTCCTCTTCATACAGAAAATGGTCACCTATTTTCTTGGGGAGGGAGTATGGGGGTTGGGCATGACTGTAAGGAGATGCTCCCTGATCTTTCATGGCTCCTGCTGAGGACTTTCCCTGTCCACACATTTGATGCTTTCTGGGGAGTCATTTTGTTGACCTGACATGGTGAATCTCTGGTTCTAGTTTAATAGGGCCTACTTTTGTAGGTTTCTTCTGTATTCATGAAATGCCCAGGATTTTAAATAGAATTGAATTTAGTACTATGGGTGAAGTAAGAAGAATCAGGGGAGCACAAAACAATGCAAATAAAACCACCCTTGAAGGCAACTCAACTGAGATTAATGGTAATAACCAATTTAAAACTCCAAGAGCAGAAACAAATGCACTTCCTTCCTCTCAGTTAGAAAGGCAGAAGAAGGGGGCTGCTAGGTGGCACAGTAAATAGAGTTCTGGCCCTGGAGTCAGGAGGACCTGAGTTCGAATACTGCCTCAGGCACTTAACACAAAAACTAGATGTGTGACCTTGGGCAAGTCACTTAACCCCAACTGCCCTCCAAAAAGCAAAAAAAACCCAAAAAACAAAAACAAAGGCAGAAGAATAAGGGCATTGCATACTCTGCCGGATGAGGCTTTTGTTGTTGTTGTTGTTGTTGTTGACCAGCTTTAATTAATTATTTTTATTTGTTACCCTGTATTTGTTTTGGTCTAGTAAGATTGCTAGCCTCTGCCTTCTAAGATTATCTTTGTTTTACTCTGTATATATCTTATGTTTACAATTACTTTCAATTTATCTCCCTATTAGACTGGGAGCTTCTTGAGAAAAGGGATCATATTTTTGGCCTTTCCTTAGCACAAGACCTGACCCTTAGCAAATGTTTAATAAATGTTTTCTGACTAATTGAGCATTACAAAGAAGGGTTTATCAGGTGTGGACTAGGAGTATGTATAAAATGACTAGTATAAAATGATATATATGTATATACTTAAACAAAAAATAATTTATAGTTAGAAAATTGGTGAGAAAGAGTGAACAAAAATTTTTCAGTTCTTTGTCCAAGAGATTACACTTAAATTCTTAGACCTAGAGGAGGAGTTGAGTGGTACTCCTAAATTACTGGTAGATAGAGAGAGAGGGAGGGGAGAAAAGAGAGAGGGGAAGATGGAGGGAGGAAAAGAGAGAGAGAGAAATAGAGGGGGAAAGAGGTGGAGGGGAGTAGAGCAAGGGAAGGAATGGGAAGAGAAACAGAGACACAGAGACAGACATAGACACAGAGAGAGACGGAGACAGAGAAATTCTCCACCCCTTTTAAGGTTTCCTCATGCCACGAAGAGGTTTCTTCTTGGACAGTACTGAGTCAGTCCTTTACACTATTGTTATCAGAGGACAGAAAAGACTCTTCCAAAGGTCACCTGGCTCACCTTGCTTCCTAGGAACTTTTCTATTTCATTCCTAAGAATCCCTACTCAAGATTCTATGGCCTCCTTTGCTCACATCAAATGCCATGATTAAAAAAGCCCTTTGCATGAGGTTAAAATTAAAAATCAAGACCTTATTCCTGTTTTCTGTACCCTCCCACTTCCTTCTCTTTTATAGGATCTTGGGGTACGATATACTCAAATGTCTCCTCAGCCAACTCCACTGAAAGATGCTGCAGGAGACGTGGAGGGTAAGTCTTCGGGCTCTTTGAGCTACAAAGAACCCTGCCGACTAAAACAGCAATTTAATCTGTTTGCTCAGCAGCCCAAGGGACTTTCCCAAGAAATACTGGGTTTTAGAAATGGTTCTTCTTTAATCTTGGTGACTCACCCAGACTGAATCAGCCTGTGTGCTTTCATAGAGTGCTATCCTGGACATAATTTTAATAGTGTGGTTGGTGTTGGGCCCATCTTATTGATAATTGTTGGCTGCATGAAGCCTTTGAGTGAAGCAGTAGGTGGGTACTAGTTTAGGGGAATGCAAAGCAAAGCTGAGGCAACTGCCAAGCTCATCACCCAGGCCCAGAGTGCTGCCACACACCAGAGGGAAAGTCTGGGTTGGTGCCAAATCTGATAAGGAATTTGCTTTCTAGGGTAGGCAGCTACAGCAATATGACAATATCTAGAAGTTTAAGGGCAATGTGCAGCTTCTGAATTTATCTCTAAGAGAAAACTTTCCAGACTTTTGATACACTTGGTGTAAGGGACTGAGAATCACCCAAGTAGCCCCTGTATGACACAAGGTAACTATAGGAAGATGGGCATGGGTCTGTCTGTGTCTCCATGTCTTTCTCTCTGTCTCATTTCTGTCTCTGTCTCTCTGTCTCATCTCTGTCTCTGTCTCTGTCTATTGTCTCTGTCTCTGTCTCTCTCTCACACACACAGAGTGAGAGAGACAGACAGAAACAGATTCATTTCCAATTAGGGGCAGCTACTTGGCCATAGTGGATAGATTGCTGAAGCTGCCCCCAGGAAGACCTGGCATTCCTCCTGGGAAAGAGCAAGCAGGGTAACTTTTCTTACTGTAGGCAGGTCTAACCCTAGGCAACATTCAGCAGTTTTTCTTGGCATTCTTCCATCTTTTCTGCCAGTGCCTCCTCAACCCTGCTGGCAAGTCTGGAAGCTAGACATTCTGCTCATTCTACGTGACTCTCTTGCTCCAGCTCTTCACAATCTCGGCTAAAATCATGAGCTCACAGAAATCACCTAGAAGTGATTTTTGAGGTAATTTAGTCCAAGTTTTTTTTTTATAGTTAAGGAGACCCAGAGAGGTGAAATTAATTAATTCACCAAAGGTCACACAATAAGCAAGCAATAGAGGTGGTAGTCCTTTGACTCCAAATCCAGAACTCTTTCCAATGTACAGTGCTGCCTCTCTACTGAACAAGCATTAGTTGATCATGACTTAAGGTGTCCTTTCTCTTAAGGACATCATTTTAATATGGGGTTCTTTTTATAAGAAATTATTTCTTTTTAGCATTCATTTAAAAATTGGAGTTCCATATTCTGTCCTTCTTGCCCCTCTCCCACCCATTGAGCAGGCAAGCAGTATATCATTATACATGTGAAGTCATACAAGACATATTTCTATATTAGTGATGTCGCAATAAAATAAACAAGTAAAAAGCAAGAAACCTCAAGTGAAAAAGCATGCTTCAATATGCACTTCTCTCTCTAGAAGCAGATAGGCTTTTTCATCATGAGTCCTTTAAAATTGTCTTGGATCATTGTATTGATCAGAGTAGCTAAGTCTTTCATGGTTTATCATTGTTACAATATTGCTGTTACTGTGCACAATGTCCTCCTGTTAAAATGGAATTAAGACCTTTAAATGCCAACTATCATGATTATTGTTGTTGTTATTTTCTCCCCAGCGTCTCTCTTTCTTTCCATTTTCATTGCTGCCACTTGCATAATTGCCTCATGTCTGATCTGTTTTTTTTTTCCTGTGAGGCAAGTGGGAGTTAAGGGACTTGCCCAAGGTCACACAGCTAAGTGTAAGTGTTAAGGGTCTGAGGCTGGATTTGAACTCAAGTCCTCAACTCCAGGGCTATTGCTTTACCCACTGAGTCATCTAGTTGTCCCTCTGATCTATTTCTTTTTGCCTCCAAATAGTATCCCTGGTTCTCCCAACTGTTCTGTATACGGCTACCATTTTAATCTTACCATTGCATAGAATTGATAATGGTTCTACTCTGTTTTAAAAACTCCCCATGGTTCCTCTTTGCCTACTAAATCAAGTATAAACTACTTAATCTCTTATTTAAGGCCATCAAAAATTTGGCCCCAACCTGCATTTCCAGATTTCCCAACAGACCCTACATTTCTGCCAAACTGAACTATTTGTGATTTTCTCCTATTTTTTCCAAGCCTATAGCTGTTCTCACACTTCACTTTCTGCTTAAAATGTCTTCTCCCACATCTTCATCTATAAAATTGTACCCAAAATTCAGCTCAAATGATACTTCCTCTGTAAAGCTTTCACCCCAACTAGAAGTGAAGCAACATCCCTCCTTCTACCTTCCACATTATTTTGTTTGTACAGATCCTTGGATACTCTGGAATTCTTTCTCCATACTTATTTTTTCCCCATAGAGGCAGCTGGTGCACCTGGAATCATGAAGTCCTTAGTTAAAATCTAGCTTCAAGCACTCAGTAGTTGTGTGACCTTGGGCATGTCACAAAATCTGTTTGTCTCAGTTTCCTCAACAGTAAAATGAGGATTGTAATAGCACCTACTCCCCAGGATTGTTCTAAGAATCAAATAAGAAGGGAAGGGATCAATAAACCCCCTGAGTGGGGCTTAAAGGAGGAAATGCACAAGCCTCAAACAGGATAAACAGAGATGGATGGATGGATGGCAAATTGCATCATTAGAGGGAGCATCCCCATAAATAATATCATGGACTATCAAAATATTGTGGATTAATTAATCAACAAGCATATATTTAGCACCTACTACATATCATACACTGTGCTAAATGCTGGGGATTAAAAAAAAATCAAAGTCAGTGCCTATTCTCAAAGAGTGTATATTCTATCTGGGGTAACCACATGTATGTAGATAAGTAGATATGAATATATGTATGTGTGCATATATATATGTATATGTGTATTATATATTATATATGTGCTTACAAGTAGTCTCCCACCAAAACTTTTCAGATAGATAGGATTTATTGCCATAAGATATTTAGCAATGTTCCATACAAGGTAGTCCTAACAAAAAAAAAAAGCAATGACAACAACAGAAATACCAACAGATTCCTTTTTCCAGATTCAGCTCTCCCTTGTATCTCCTTGCTCACCCCACAACATGGCAGAAACTTTAGTGCTGATAGTTGAGAAAATGCATGGTGACAAAAAGCTACTAGAAATTCGATAATGCTTTAAAATTGTTTGAATTTTACTAATCACAACAACATTTCTTTAGAATCTAGAACTGTAATTTCATTGGTTTAGGTAATTTCTAGTATGAAAACCCCCTCTGCTGATGAAGACTGGCAATTCATCTATAAGTATCTTATAGAATAGTCTGGGGCACTTAGAACCTAGGAAATTTTCCATGGTCATGCAAACTAGTTTGTGTCAGAGGTTTTCTTGACTTTGCAGCAGGCTTTCTATTCACTTTGCCACAATATCTCTTTTTCAAAAATATGTTTTTATTGAAGTCTCTTTTTTTTTTAGTTCATTGTTGTTTTTTTTTTTTATTTAAATGTAGACCATTAGTCAATGATTGGAAAATCAATAATGAAAAATAGTTCTTTAGTGTTTTCTTTCTGCCCCTTCCCAGTTGCTCAGAATACAGAGTGGCTCACACTGGTACCGGGAGAGGATGTGCCTTCCAGAGCAGAGGGAGAGAGAAGGCTGGGCAGGCAGGAGTGGGGCGGGAGGATGCGGTCTCTGGTAGGGCCTCTGGTCTGAGTTAGGCCTCTTGATTCCTGTGGTTTGTTTCTTTTTAAATATGTACAAATTCATTTACAGACTGTGGCCACAGGGAATTGACTCCCCCGGTGGACTGAGTCAATCAACAGCTACAGATCCCACCTACCCCTCCCCCCCCCCCCCACTGTGGTCCCTGAAACAGGTCTGGGCTAGGCCTCCTCAGGCTGCGGCCAGCTGGCCCAGGACTCGCCTGAACTGCTGAGTGCTCTGGCCCAGCTCCTTCACGCGGTCCACCATGTCCTGGGCGGCTGTGGGGGAGGGGTGAAGTCTCTTGTTTTTTACATCACTATAGTTTCCCCCAGTATCCTGCCCTCTCCTAGAGAGTCATCTCATATAACAAATTGTATTTTTAGGACAAAGAAAGAAAAAATAAGGAAAAAAACCCTGCATAATTGATCAATACATAAAAAAGTATGAAAGTATATGCAATATTCAACATATGTGGACCTCCCTCTGAAAAAGGGATGAGTTGGAATTTTGCTTGTATTTGCTTATTATTTGCTTGTACAGCTTATATGTGTGTGTGTGTGTGTGTGTATATATATATGTATATATGCATATATATATATATAAGTATTTCTGCCATGCTTATTATTTATAATCACATAACATTTACTTTTGAGTTTTTTGGTTTTGTGTTTGTTCTTTTTACACTATTGTAACCATTGTGTATTTTGTTTTCTTGACTCTGCTAACTTCCATGTGCACTGGTTCATGTGGGTCTTTCCATACTTCTCCAAATTCATCACATTCATTATTTCTTACAGCATAGCAATATCCCATGACATTCATATGCTGTAAGTCGTTTAGCTATTCTCCAATTGATGGACATCTACTTTGTTTCCAATTCTTTACTGTCACAAAAATTAACAATATATAAATATTTTAGTCTTTGATGTATATAAGGACATTCTTCTTATCAATGACCTCCTTGGGGTAAAAGCTCAGTAATGGAATCTCAGGGTCAAAGGGTATGTGCATTTTAGTCCCTTTATTTTTGTAATTCCAAATTGCTTTCCAAAATTATTATAACAATTCACAACTCCTCAAACAATGCATCAGTGTACCTAGCTTCCCACAACCCTGCCAATATTGACTATTTTCATCTTTTGTCATCTTTGCCAATATGCAGAGTGTGAGATAAAGTCTCAGGGTTCTTTTGGTTTGGATTTCTCTTATTATTGGTGATTTAAAGCATTCTTTCATATAGTTGTGAACACTTTCCAATTCTTCTTTTGAGAATTATTTTGTTCATATTCTTTGACCATTAATCTATTGGGCAATGAGCTGACTCAGTGGCTAGAGCACTGGTCTTGGAATCTGAAAGACTCATCTTCATGAGTTCAAATCCAGCCTCAAACACTTACTATCTGTGTGACCATAGGCAAGTCACTTAAAATCCTGTTTGCCTCAGTTCTATAAAATGAGCTGGAGAAGGATATGGCAAACCACTCCAGTATCTTTGTCAAGAAAATCCAAAATTGGGATCGTAAAGAGTTAGATGTAACTAAGATGAATGAACAATG
Organism: Gymnobelideus leadbeateri; assembly: GCA_011680675.1. NCBI lineage: Eukaryota > Metazoa > Chordata > Mammalia > Diprotodontia > Petauridae > Gymnobelideus > Gymnobelideus leadbeateri. The sequence continues at coordinate 1,050,267 of WOXC01009037.1, read as the reverse complement.
CAATGTAAAATTAGTTTTATATATTCACAGAAATACTTACATACACACACACACACACACACACACACACATATATATACATATATACACATATATACAAATTTATATGTCTTGGATCAGAGAAATCTAATACAAAGATTTTCCCCCCATTTGACCTTTTCCTCTTCCTGTCCCATGTGTATTGCTTTTCAGTTTCATGTCATTAAAGTTGTCATTTTTTATTTTTTATCTTTCATAATTTCCTCTATGTTTGGTTAAGAATAAATCTTTTACGAGTATGGTAAAAAACTGAGCATAGACCAATATTTTACACTGTATACCATAGTAAAGTCAAAATGGGTACACTATTTAGATATAAAGGCTGATAGTATAAGCAAGCCTGTAGAGTAAGAAATAGTTTACTTGTCAGATTTATGGAGAATGGAAGAATTTATAACCAAACAAGAGATAGAGAACATTATAAAATGCAAAATATATAATTTTAATTACACTTAATTGAAAAGGTTTTGCACAAAGAAAGCCAATGCAACCAAGATTAGGAGGGAAGCAGAAAACTGGGAAAGAATTTTTACAATGTCTCTGATAAAGGCCTCACTTCTAAAATATATAGAGAACTGATTCATTTTAAGAATACAAGTCACTCCCCAATTGATAAGTGGTCAAAGAATATAAACAGGCTGTTTTCAGATGAAGAAATTACTATAGTCATATGAAAAATGTTCTAAATCACTATTGATTAGAGAAATGCAAATCAAAAAACTCTCAGGCAACATATCACACCTATAAGATTGGTTAACATGACAAAACAGGAAAATTATAGATGCTGGAGAAGTGGGAAAATTGGAATACTAATACATAGTTGGTGGAGTTGTGAACTGATCCAACCATTTTGGAGAGAAATTTGGAACTATGTCCAAAGGGCTATAAAAATGTGCATAACCTTTTACCTAGCAATACCACTTCTAGGACTGTATCCCAAAGAAATCATACAAATGGGAAAAGGACCCACATGTACAAAAATATTTATAGCAACTCTTTTTGTGGTGGTAAAGAATTGGAGATTGAGGGGATGTCCATAAATTGGTGAATGACTGAACAAGTTATGGTATATGAATGTAATAGAGTACTATTGTGCTATAAGAAATGATGAGCAGGGAGTTTTCAGAAAAACCTGGAAATGCTTACATGAACTGATGCAAAGTGAACTGAGCAGAACCAGGAGAACATTGTACACAGTTACAGTCGCATTGTGTAGTGCCTAACTTTGATAGACTTAACTCTTCTCAGCAATGCAAGATTCTAAGACAATTACAAAAGGCTCATAATGGAAAACTATTCACATCCAGAGAAAGAACTACGGAGTCTGAATGTAGATCGAAGCATACTATTTGCAGGCACATGCTCTTTCTCTCTGTGTTTTATTTTGTTTTGTTTTCTTCTTTCTCGTGGTTCATTTCATTGGTTCTAATTCTTCTTTACCACATGACTAATGTGAAAATATGTTTAATATGAATGTATATATAGAACCTATATCATATTGCATGCCATCTTTGGGAGCTGGAAGGGGAGGGAGGCAGAGAAAATTTTAAACTCAAAAGCTTGTGGAGAGGCAGCCAGGTGGCACAGTGAATAGAGCACTGGCCCTGGAGTCAGGAAGACCTAAGTTCAAGTCCAGCCTCAGACACTTAACACAAAAACTAGCCATGTGACTTTGGGCAAGTCACAACCCCAATTGCCCTCCAAAAAGCAAAAAAAAAAAAAGCTTCTGGAACTGAATGTTGAAAACTATAAACAAATAATTATTTTTTAAAAAAGAATATATCTCCTACATATAGCTGTGAGAATTATATGATCTGCTTCTCTTCTAATTTTTTAATAGCATGATCTTTAATATTTAGTCACATATCAATTTAGAAGGTATTGTGGAATGTGGTATGTGTTGATCTATGCCTAATTTTTGCCAGACTGCTTTCCAGTTTCCCCAGCAGTTTTAAAAAAAAGATAGTTTTTTCTCCTAAGCAATTAATGTTTTCTACTTTACTGGTCTCTGGGTTGTTTAGTTCATTTTTTTTCCCTGTTTCCCCTTTCTCTACACTGTTTCATTTACCCCTTTATTTTTTAAGCAATACCAGATGGTTTTGATAACTGTTGCTTTATAATATAGTTTGAGATCTGGAATTTCTACTCCCCCTTTGTCTCTATTTCTTTTTATCATTTACCTTGATATTCTAGATCTTTTGTTTTTCAAAATGAATTTTGTTATTGTTTTATCAAGTTCTATGAAGTATAACTTTGACAATTTGGTTGACATGGGATAAAGGCATACCTTAACTTTGACAGTATTGCCATTTTAATTTTTTGGCATGGTCCAATCATAAGCTCTAAATATTCCCCCAGATATTTAAGTTGCTTATTTCTTTAAGAAGCACTTTGAATTTATTCAACCCCTCTATGAATTTTGGTAGATTGACCCCAAGATACTCTAGTTACAGATTATTTTTTTAAAGTTCATATTCCCCAGTTTAGTAATGTTTTCTTAGAGAGCTATTTGAGGCTCATAGGAGTTAAATGCCTTATCTTTGGTTACATAGCTAGAAAATAGACTAGACTTTAACCCAGGTCTTCCTAACTCAAAGTGTAGCATTTTGTTCTCTATATTCCTATGCTTCTCAGTAAGTGAATAGCTTTCAATTAATTTGGAATAGCTAAAAGGCCATCCAGTCCTGGCCTTCAGTCTTAACTTTTCTACTTGTCAGTTTCCCACCTGGAAATGGACTCCAAATCCAGTCATTCTCTTGAAGAAAAGGTCAATGGTTTAGCTAAATATTGTGTCCACACAGTGGAATGCTGATAAATGTTTAACAACCAACTTTCCAGGAGGGATAAAGTACTCCTGGCACAATTTTAGGTTTAGTCTGCATTATTAACATTTCACTCATCACTTTCTTAAGTCTAGACAACTAACAAAACAAATCAAGCCCTGATTTGTAGCATTTTCCAGTTTCCAAGGTATAAATACCCTGAAAATGTAAGAATCTGCTCTCCTAGAAGCCAGCTCAGCACACCTCTATTCCTACTCCAGAACCTAGAACAGTGCTATGTTCTGATAGGCATTTTAATACATATTTGATGAATGAATGAGTCAGTAGATGAGAAGACACCAAAGTAGGTTGATTGAATGTTCCCAAAGAATAGTGATTAATGGATCAATGTTCACCTAGACTAGAGGGCTGTGTCCATAGAGTACTCCAAGGCTATTTTCTTGGTGTTGCACTAGTGAACATTTTATTAGTGTCTTAGTTAAAGATATAGCGTCAAATTTGTAACTACTACAGAGCTGAAAGAGTAGTTAATACAGATGATTATGGTGGTGATGGGATCCCCAAAGATCCAGACAGGCTAAAAGTATGGTTATAACCTAATAGAATGAAAACTAATAAAGATAAGTGGAGAGACATAGTGGATATAGTGCTGGACTTGAAGTCAGGAAGAACTGGGTTTGAATCCAGTCTCAGATACTTACTAGTTGTGTGTCCCTAGACAAATTATCTAATCTCTCTAACTCTGTTTTTTCATCTTCAAAATGAAGTGTTTGTTCTTGGTGACCTCTAAAGTCCCTTCTACCTTTAAATATATTATTCTATGAAATAAAAATTTCTATGTCTAGGGGCAGCTAGGTGGCGCAGTGAGTAGAGTACTGGCCCTGGAGTCAGAAGGACCTGAGTTTGGATCCGGCCTCAGACACTACAAAACACAAACAAAAAAACCTAGCCGTGTGACCTTGGGCAAGTTACTTAACCCCAATTGCCCTCCAAAAAGCAAAAAAAATTCTATGTCTAGAGTTTAAAAAATTATCCACGTGAGTGCTGAATAGGAAAAGTATGGTTAGACAACAGAACCTGTGAAAACAATATGGAGCTTTTATAGCAGAGGGTAAGGAAGGGTATCAAGAATGAAGGATGTAGTGTTCTGCGCCATGATCAGACCGTAGAGTATATTTGTTCTGAATGTGTGCTCAGTACAGTATGTGATGGGCAATACAGTTAGGAAAGTTAGGAAGGGTCTAGGTTATGAAGAGCTTTGAAAGTAAAATATTCACAAGCTAGATGATATAGAGGAAGGATAATGAGAGGTGTGAAGACTATGCCATATGAAGAATGATTGAGGAAATTGGGGATGGTCAGTCCAGAAAAGAGAAAATGTGGCAGAAGCTTCACTCAAATATCTGAAGTCATCAAAAATATATTCAAAAGCTATATGAAAAAGAAAAAAGATGGACAAGGCCCACAGCAAAAGGCAAGATTAAATTGATTGCCCTCTGAGCCACTTATGACAAGATAATGTTAGGGAGGCCCCCAGTATGTTGAGTGGACCTTCTATGGTGAACTTAGAGCTGAACATTAGCAAGAGAGGCACAAGATAGAAGAACATAAATGGGTGGTAATCTACATCAGCTCAACACATCCAAATAGAAAGCACACTTTCCCTCCCAAATCCTAACTTGTTCCAAACTTCACACTTTCTGTCCAAGGCTGATCCCAGGTTCATAATCTCAGCATTATCCTGGACTCCTCAGACTCACCTGATGTATCCCATTAATTGACAAATCTTGTTATTCCTAATTCCATAACATCTTCACATCTGATACTTTTTCTTCAACCACAAAGTACCAACTTTGTTCAGCCCCTTTATCCCTCTTGCTTAACTTACTGAAACAGTCGAACTGGTTTCCAAGTCTCAAGTCTCTTTCTCTTCCCGTAAACACAGATCTAACCATATCACTCCCCTACTTCATAATTTCTAGGGGCCTTCTTTTTACCCTTTAGGATAAGATAAAAAATCCCTGTTTATCTTTTAAAGTCTTACAAAACCTGCCCAATCTTTTTTTTTTCTGGCCTCATTGGGTATAATTTGCCCTTCTGCACTCTGAAATTTAGCCAAATTGGCCTTTTCTCTGTTTCTTCCACAGAACATTCCTCTGTTCTTCATGCCTCTGTACTGATGGTGCCACATGCCTGGAATTCACTCCCTTTCTTTCTTCCACTTTTCTCTTCCTTCAGGATGGAGCTCAAGTACCACCTTTGATATGAAATCTTTCCTGATCTCCCAAACTAGTAATATCCTCCTTCCCAAATTATCTCACAGTGATTTTGTAATTATTTTGTAGTTAATCATTCTGTATTTGTAATATATATGCTCTTATGTTTAGTAATTGTCTTTCCCAATAGAATGTAATCTTGCAAATAGGGATTATTTCATCTGTATCTGTATTCCTAGTGCCTAGTACACTGTAAGTGACTAACATATGCTTACAGATCTATTGCTTCATCACTGGAAGGGATATCACATCAAGGAGATCACAGACCTATTGGAGCACTGGAATTTTATAGTAATGTGGAAAAAGGAGTAGATTTTTTCTATGTTGCTCCAGAAGATAGAACTAGCATCAGTTGGGTAGAAATTATAAGGAGATAGATTTTGGCTAAATACCAGAAACTATCCAATTAAACTATCAAAAATGGAACAGTTTCATCACTGGAACTGTTTGGACTGGGGTTGGACCAGCACAATTTGTTTGGATTGTTGGAGAGGGGATTTTTGAATTGGATAGAGAAATGGAGTCAACAATCTCGGGAGTCCATTCCAATTCTAAAATTTTAAGCCTTTCTCTCAAGAAAAGAGCCAGTATTCACCTCGAGGTCCTCAAAGAACCATCTCCATTCAAGTTCTGATACTACTCTTTATTATGGTATGGGGGTGTCTTTGGGTTACTAAAGGTTCTGCCAGCAATACATAAGATATGGAAGGTTCTTCCCAGTCAGAAAGGCTTGAAATATAGGTCTAGATCTATCCATAAGGACTAGTCTAGCCAAGTTTGGAGAGAATCGGTTTGGGGGTTGGATTCGGGGAGATGAATTTTTCAGCCTTGAAAATTATGCAAGACCATTAGATACATAATGGAGGGACTGTGATGCCCTCATGGGGAGTCATCAGTGGGAGAAAACATTCACCCCAATGTAAGAATGACCCTTGAAATACTGCACTATAAGTAAGGTCGGTCAGTCAGTCAACAAACTTCTATTAAGCTCTTATAAATGTGCCACACACTATTCTAAGTGCTAGGTACATAAGAAAGTCAAAATGAAGAGATTATAAAGAACTGGAAAGGTGAATACCGAAGGACCATCTTTATCTTGACTAGGGCATTCTCAAGACTAAGGAATGAAATGTAAATAGTGGAATTTTAGGTATCCCTGAACAGGTAATGGAAGAATTTTTTTTTTTCTGGTCAAAAGTACCTTAGCACCTTTGAAGCCACATAACATAGGTGACTATTTGCTCTAATACCATCTTAGTCTGCATATTTAGGCTCCTAAATTCCTAGGAGGAATTCCTACCTAGAAAGTCCTTTGTGGCTATTTTGTGATGATGGTTGGAGGCCATGGGTCTCCTGGGAACCCCTCTGTCAGGGAGGTCTCATGGACTGAAGGTCCCCACCTAAAGCCAGCCCCCTCTTTCCTGACATGAAGTAACTTTCAAGCCACACCCTGCAATTTGCTGCTAGTTAATAGCGTCTCTGATGCTATATAACAGGGCTTCCTGAAGTTCTTTTCTCCACAGGTGGGACTTTTAGGAAGCACTGGGGCCAATAATCTGGCACTGTCCCAGAACACCCAGGAGCCCCTCCTTCCTAGCTTGTCCCATCGAGTTCTTCCACACTCTCTGGGGTGCTAGGTCATTGGAGGTTTCAGTAAAGTTAGCACAGGTAAGCCGTTACTGAGGGAGGAGAATCAGGATAAATGACAAAAGGAGGTGAGGAAAAAGATTAGGACTTCTTAACATCACCAGATAACAATAATAACTAGTATTTATATAGTGCTTTCAGGTTTGCAGGTATTTTACAAATATTATCTCCTTTGATCCTCACAATAACCTTGTAAGGTAGGTGCTGATAATGGAGATGATAATATTGATACCATTTATCTTATAGGGTTCTTGTGAGGCAACTTCTTTGTAAAGTGCTAAATTGCCAAGCATTCAAACTCTGCTTCAGAGAGGGCAACTTTGATAGGCTGGCCACATTGTTCAAATACAAAAAAAATGCATTTGCCAAAAAGATTAATTTATGGAGAACTCACACAGGGCAAGTGCTCACATGGTGATGAAAAGAAGTGATACAAGGACTCTCACAAGGTCTCTCTTAACCTTGGAATTGATTGTGTGACATGGTAGACACTGGCACAGGACCGCTCAGCATGGCATGCCCACATCAGAGAAGGTGCCGTAATGTGCTATGCTGTATGAGCAAAGCAGAACTGAAACAGCTCAAAGAAGGTGAGGCTAGGTGGTGCAGTGAATAGAGCACCAGCCCTGGAGTCAGGAGGACCTGAGTTCAAATTCAGCCTCAGACACTTAACACAAAAAACTAGCTGTGTGACCTTGGGCAAGTCACTTAACTCCAATTGCCCTGCCTTCCCTCTAAGAAAAAAAAACAAGAAACAGCTCAAAGGAAATGCAGGATGTGAAAATTTAGAGAATCCACCCCAAATGTTCACCTGGGCTATTTGTGCCTGACCTATGGTAGAGCATTCCCAGCTCTTATCGTTCTGATCAGACACAGTTGGACACATGAAAACCTGACTCTAGTGTAGTGATGTCATTTTGGTCCTCTTTGAGAAGGAAAGACAACAACCAACCAAACAACAACCAACCAAACAAATTCATAAATGTGAATTTTTATTTACAGTAACAACAAAAAGAACAATAATAATAAACAAATCAACAAAATCCATTTCACTGAAAGGTTTTGTGGTCCTGCTAAGCTTTTATGTGTCTCAGTACATTAACAACAAGGAAAAAGATAGTAGTAACCGCTTTCTTCAATGTAGGTCAAATCTCTGTACAACAACATAACCTATAACAACTCAGATTTCAATGGACCAAAAAGAGGTCTCATTCCCAGCTGAGGGTCCACATTAGGGAAGAATTTTTAGAACATCACAGGACACTTGGTTTTCATTCTTTAGACTCATAGGATCCTAGATCTTGAAGTGGAAGGAACCTCAAGTCTTTTAGTTGAACATTCTTCCTTTACAACTGAGAAAACTGACTAATAAGCTTGGTGCTGACTCTTTTGCCCCTTCAGTGAGCTGAGCTCTGTTGCTAATGAACATAATTGCATTAATCACTTCTTCTACAATGGCTCTTTTTCTATTATGACTTGTTTCTGATTATGCAACCTTGGTTCAGTGATATTTCCTCCAAGGGTTTTCATTATAGGAAATTCAACATTTTAGAAGTAGAGATGAGAAAGGAAGAATTCATTTATTTATTTTAAATTAAATTACTTATTTTTAATTTTCAACAATCACTTCCACAAGTTTTAAATTTTCTTCCTTTTCCTCCCCATTCCCTCCCTCCTATGTCCCTCCTCCCTCCCCAAGATGGCTTGCAATCAGATATGGGCTCTACACATACATTCTTATTAAATACATTTTCACAATATTCATGTTGCATAGCAGGATTATAATAAATGGGAAAAACCATGAGAAAGGAAAAAAAACAAAGCAAAACAAAAAAGGAAATAGTCTGCTTCATTCTGCATTCTAACTCCATAGTTCTTTCTCTGGATGCGGCTGGCATTTTCCATTGTGTGTCCTTTGGAATTGTTTTAGGTCCTTGCATTTCTGAGAAGGGCTAAGTCTATCAAAATCAGTCCTTGCACACTGTGGCTGTGTGCCACAGTGCTCCCCTCACTCAGCATCAGTTCATATAAGTCTTTCCAGGTTTCTCTGAAGTCCACTTGTTCATCATTTCTTATAGCACAATAGTATTCCATTACGTTCATATACCACAATTTGTTTAGCCATTCCCCCTGTTAATGAGTATTCCCTACATTTTCAGTTCTTGGCCACCACAAAAAGAGCTGCTATAAAAAGTTCTGTATATGTGTGTCCTTTTCCCATTTTTATGAATACAGCCCTAAAAGTGGTATTCCTGGGTCAAAGGGTATGCACATTTTTATAGCCCTTTGGGCATAGTTCCAAATTGCTCTACAGAATGGTTGGATCAGCTCACAACTCCACCAACAATGAATGAGTATTCTAACATTTCCATATCCTCTCCAACATTTATCATTTTCCTGTTTTGCCATGTTAGCCAATCTGATAGGTGTGATGTGATGCCTCAGAGTTGTTTTGATTTGCATCTGGAAGAAGAATGTAGTAAGCAACTACTATGCATCAGGAACTATGTTAAACACTTGCAGCCATTACCTCATTTGATCCTCATAATCATCCTGTGATGCAGGTGCTCTTATTATTCTTATTTTACAGTTGAGGAGACTGAGGCAGACAGTGATTAAGTGATTTTCCCAGGGTCACCCAGCTAGTAAGTGCTTGAGGCTAGATTTGAACTCAGGTCTCCCTGACTCCAGATGTAGGGCTCTGAATTGTCTAACTGCCATAAAAAGGTTAAAACTTTTTCATGTTTCTTGATTTGGGACAAGGTAGGATGGTGGTGGTCTATATATTTTCTTTCACATGCTTGGGTAAAGCATTTGAATAGCGCACATGATAAATGCTAAGCTAACCATCACTTGCTTCGCTAGAGAAATAACCGAGATTTATATTTTTTAGAATCCACCTAGGATTTTTTGGTAGAGGAATTCCCTCAAATCTACCCCCTTTAAAAGATGTCCTAAAAGGGACATCTGAAAGAGAACATTTTAGACACCTGAATTCAGTAATCATTAAATCATTCATTAAAAAGCCCACTGAGTCTTTTCTCTCTTGTGCAGAAGCTGCTATGTAGGCCTACTCCATGCAAACCTCCCCAATTTTTAGTTAATGATCAATATAGTGACCTGGGAGCTGCACTGTTGTGCCTGGCACATCTGTGTCCCCAAAGCACAGAATGCTAAAGCCAAAAGGTTCCTTGAAGACTTGCCTGGTCCAATGTTCTCATTGTTCTTAGCAGCCCCACTTTCCACTTATCTTCTCTTACCAGATGCCTTGCCACCAGGACCAGAGACAGTGCCCTGGAGAACATAACCCTTTAATCTCCAGAATGTCCAGCTTGAAGCCCTTAGGTCCTAACTAATGAATACTGCATGTATGGCCCACTATACTAGTATGACTGCTCTGGCCATATTTCACTTTTCTGCTGTACCATCTTATCAAAAGTCACCTTGCCACTGTATTCATATAATCTTTGTGCCCCCCACCCCCTTTCAATTCTATGGTCATAACTCAACCCATATTCCACTACTATCAGGAAGAGTGTGTCATCCTTGTGACTTTTTCCAACAAAAATATCCCTCTGTAGTCACCACTCCCCTCTATGCTGTTTCCATGTTAGAACATAAGCCTCTTGAGGACAAAAGTGGTATTCATTTTGAATTTTTGTCTTTAATTCTTAGAGAAGGAAATGGCAAACCACTCCAGTATCTTTGCCAGGAAAACCCCATACGACGTCCTAAAGAGTTGGACATGATTGCACAAAAGAACAAATCTTAGCATAGTGTTCAACACAAAGTAAGCACTTGCTACATTCTTTTTCATGCAGTTATTCATTTTAATATATCAATATTGTTTAATATTTAATATCAATGTCACAAATTTTGCAGATGTGAGTAGAAAGCAGGGTACCAAGCATTAATTTTATTAACTTAAGATATTAATTCAAAGACTTTGTGCTTCAATTAATGATCTGTCATCTGAAGAAAAAACCTACTTAAGTATAATGAGTGTCATCAGGGCAGGGCATGTAGGGAACAGTGGTGACAAGCCTGTGAAATTGGTTGTAGAGATTGAAGGAAGCAAATTACTCCTATCGACTCAGTTGTATATATACCTTCCCAGAGTCTTTCCCTAAGTTTTCGAATACTATTGAGGTGTGGAGACAACAAATACATCATCATAATGTCTAATGCAACCTTCTCATTTTACAGATGAGGAAACTGAGGTACAGTGAGATCAACTGATTTGCCCAAGGTCACACAGGTAGCAAACCTGGGGTTCAAACCCAGGTTATAGAATCACAACTTTAGAGCTGTAAGAGACCCTTAGAGGTCATCTAATTCAAATCCCTTATTTTTCAGATGGAGAAACTAAGGCCTGGAGAGATTGAGTGATTTGTGTAAGACCCATAGGTAGTAAGGGATTCCCAGTAATGCGCTCCTTTTGTCATACCATACTACCTATCAAATTGCACTGGAGATATACAGAAAAAATGGATGGATTATATGGGATGGGAACAGAATCTGTCATGAGCTAAAGCTGAGTTAATTCTGTGCTTCTATCAATGAAGCCAACCTGTCTGGAAGATGATGGGATATTGTTATTATGAAACTCATGTACATTTAAGGGCTAGAAGCATTATTCCATAAACCAGAGTCAGGATCTGCAATATGGGTTGTGAAGAAGAGTAGGAGGTAGAAAATGATGTTCAGAAGAGGATTAGGGACAGGTTTGGAATAAAGAAGAGTCCAAGGGTATACAAGGAGATGCACTCTAAAGTTAAGGTATAGGGGCTGGATACTGGGATAAGCAACAGGGGTGCAAGTTTGACAACTCATTTACTCAATTTGCTACACTCAGCATTCTGCAGGGTGTGGATGTTTTAAAGTTTGTCCCAGAGCAGCCAACCCCGCCCTCCTAGGGTTTCCTTTCAACTGGAGTAGCTGGACAGCTCCCACCACTCCAGCTCCCATTATTCTCCATGGCAACAGTGGACTCCAAGTAGACATGGATTTTTAAAAATTAAGTTCAAGACTCAAAGGCCTAAGGCTGATTACTGAATTCATGTGTCTAAAATGTTCTCTTCCAATGTATAACCCTCTCATTTGTCTTGGGAAATGTGGTTCATTTTAGTTGAGATAACAAGGTGCTACCCTTGAAGAAGCCATCTCCCAATCTTGTGTTAAGCTGGGCAGTCAGATTCCTGTTTGGTGATGGTGGGATTTTACAGATAGAATTTAGGGGATATGGGCAGTGAGTAAAGGGAGAATGAGTGATGTTGTATAGCCAGGTTACATATTTTATGATATGAGTGATCTTTTCATGTTTCTCTATAAAACAAGTTGAAGATGGCAGAGAGCTGTTACATCATCCTTCTGTCCCTCTCTCAATGTAAGAGTGTTACTTATGAGTTCATGATATTTCCTTGTACCCTATTTAGGTTAACTTGGTTTTCAGATTTTAGTGTATGACTGAAATAGGTGTGGAGGAAAAAAAGAAGAGGAAGAAGGAAAATAAAACCCTCAAGCACCTAAGGGGTGAAATTGTCCAACTGTAATTCCTGGTTAAAAACAAAACAAAACAAAACACACATATGATTAATGGGCACCCAAACTTAAAAATATATCTGGGCAGCAAATAAGTCATTTGCACATTTTTCTGGAAGGCTGAAAATGTCTTGTCACCATAGAAACTCCCTCATTGGACCTGTCCTATTTCAACAAGCTTTCAAACTCCTTCCCAACCCCAAAGTGAAAATGGGAGGAGCCACACTTCATCCATTCCTTACTTATAACTAGTTCTGGGTGAGGGGGAGGGACAGGGCAAGGCTCTCTGTTGAGCACATTGCTGCCTGAGTTACGTTCACCAATGCCTCCAGAGCAGCTCACTGGCTGCATCCTTTCCCTCACATTCCTTCATCTGTCTGGGCTGGTCGAAGCAGTCACAAGGACATACTATATTGGGATTGTGGAAGAACTCTGGGATTATGTACCTCAAGGGAAGAATGTTATTACGGGAAAAAGTTTCTCAGAAGACAAGTGAGTAAATCTGGAGCTCTTGAATATATATCCAGAGTTGTATTTTGTTTGTTTGTTTGTTGTTGTTGTTTGTTTCCTAATTCCCTCCTTGAGAGGTTTTACATTTCTGAAACTATGAAAACGGCCAATTAGAGCATAAGTCAATGTAGCTAAGGTGGAAAGGGGGGGATTTGGTTTTGTTGAATGACAGTAAAAGGTATTTGTCGATAAGGTGGGAGGGATGGTGTGTGTTTTAAGTTCCCAATGGAGAATATGGATTTCATTCTTCGAAGAGGCAAGTGGATCATCAGGTGTCTTCCTTAACAGGAATTCATATTCTAGATTAGGTTTTTAAAAATGACGACAACAACAAACTTAATCAAGTCCTTCCCACCCTGGTCTTGTACCAATGGCAGTAGTCTAGGTTTGGTTTGTAGGAAAATGGTGTAAATACCCGAGGGTAAAAAGTTACGAATTTTTAGATTTTTACAAGTTCTCCCCAAGGCAAAGTACATCCTCTGTTTTGTATATTTGTTTACTTGTTTCCAGATGCTTTGGGGGCCTTAATTTTACAATGAAAAGGAAATAAGAGTGTCCTCCAGGCAGTAATCTCTTTCAAAAACTTTAAAAGAGAAGAATAAGAGACTGGTAGATTCAATTATATTAATTTTTAGATCAATTTAGGAATTCATAGGGTTTGTCAGATCCTATAGAGTACCTTAAACATCAGAAAGATTCAACCAATAATTAAACTGAATTAGATTAATTGTTTTCTTTTTCTCTTTCATCCACGGCAGGAGGGGGGTTGTTCCTCTTCTCACACCTTCCGGGAGTAGGGCAGTATGGCTACTGCCCATAGCACAGGTTTATTGGATAGTACTAAATTTTCAGGGTTTTTTAGGTGAGTGGATGAGGTGTGGTGGAAGGAGGACTTGACTGATTTAGAAGACATAGACTTGAGTAATGTGTCTAGCATTTAATAGCTTGGCAATCATGTGCACACCACCACGATTCACAATTTCTTCATCTATATAATAGGAATAATACTGCTTGAACTACCTACTCCAAATGTTCCCCCTTACTACTTGTGTGATACTGGGCAAGTCACAACCCAGGTGTGTCAAACACAAGCACACACACACACACACACACACACACACACACACACCCTCACATGTGCACACATACACCTGACTGGCTCCATACTTTAGAATGTGTCCTAAATCAGATTAAAACATAGTTGGGAAATATTTAACAAAATACATAAAAATATACTAGAACATAAATATTAATATGTGGTTTTCTAAGTCAATATGCAGCAGCAAGAATCCTTATGTTCCATTTAGTGACTGCTTTTCTATTTGAGTTTGACATCATTGACTTACCCTGTCTGGGCCTTACTCTTCTCATCAGTAGAATGAGGAGACTGGGCTAGACCCTCTGTGAGGCCCCTTTTCTTTCTAGATTTATGATCCTATGGGTTGTTGTGAAGAAAAGATTTTGTAACAAGTGAAGAGTTATGTGCATATGAGTTGTTGCTGTGGTTTTATAGATCTTTATTTCTTAATTTACTTTGCGGAGAGAAGAGGGGGACAATGGATGTATAATAACCTAAGAATATTTTTCATCAGAGACTCCTTTCTTCTCTCCCTTCTTCTCCTGCTCTCTGTTACTCTGAGGGTTAAACACCTAGGATTCCTCTCTTCTCTTCCTATCCACCATATGCATCTTTCCTTATATCCAGGAGCATTAATGCTTGCTTTCATTTTCCTGCTTTTTGAACACCCTTTTAGATGTTTTGGCACTTGCTGCTGGGAGTCCAGAGCTTTGTGCTTTAGATAAGCAGGAGTTTTCCCATGGACACCCAAGCTCCATTTCTAAGGAGATCAGCTGTTAAAAATGCTATTGGGAATATAGAACAGCAAAGGTCCAATTCTCCTAAGGGTTTGAATGAACCTGACAATTTTTGAAAAATTTTTTTTTTCCTCTGAAGACTTGAGGGCAAACCAGAAAAATCTGAAGACAAAGCAGCATTGGAGATGGTGGTAGTAGCAGTGTGGAGAACAAAGAGAAATGATTTAATTGACTTACTGTATTTGGTATTTCAAGTCCCTAAAATCAATCAGTCAATCAGAGGGCCATAGATTTAGAATTAGAAAGGACCTTAAAGGCCAAAAAATCCAACCTCCTAATTTCCGAGATGAGGAAATTTAGGAACAAAGTGGTGAAATGATTTGCCCATACAGCTGGTAAGAGTCTAAAACAAGATATCACACAAGTTAGGTCTTCTTGACTCCAAGTCTGGTGATCTATTTACTCCTCTACCAATTATGTTCCAGTCACCATTCTATGCACCGAGGAGGTAAGGAAAAAGAAAACAGCCTCTGTCTGCCTTTAGCCCAAACACAAAGCAGGCACAGTCCAAATTTGCTTGCTGAGAAAGGACTGCATATCTGCTGTTGAGGTTGCTAAGAAGAACCTCTCCATCAGCACCAGGAGTCTTGTCTAGAAGTTGTCAAGAGCCAGATTTCTGATAGATATAAGGAGAAGCTTCCTAAAAATCAGAGACTTTTAAAGTAAAATGAACTACCTTTAGAGGTTTTCCCTCCCCGGAGGCCTTCAAATGGAGGCTGGATGAAGACTGGGCAAAAATGTTGCAAATGGTATTTCTATTTGGCCACACAGGTTGGACAAGATGGTTTCTCAGCCTTTGTATTTCCCTGTAATTGGAGCCAGGAATTGGAATAGCTTCTCCAGGATGTTCCAATTACAAAAAAATACACCTGAGGACTAATTACAAGGAAGGGCTCATTCCCTTTGAAAATATTTTGAAGGGTCCAAATACCCATATAAATCCTCCTTTCAGGGAGAAAATGAGAAGTAACATTGATGGTCAACTGGTCAAACAGGCGATTTGTCTCCTATTGATCTAAAGTTTGGGTTGCTGCTTCCCCAAAATAGGTTCCAAGGATCTTTTGTTTTGTTTCATTCTAAGTCACATGAAAATCTTCTCAATCAGAAACAATGCTATGGAGAAAATGTCAAAGTAAGGAAAAGAAACAAAAGCTGGAGTATAAGGCAAGACAGAAAGGAGATCCATAGAATTTGGTTGGATCAGAATCAGGGACTGAGTGAGATTGAATAACCTGAACATTGACTGCAAAAGGAAGAGGATGGGTGCTATCAGACTCTGTCCCAAATCTCACTCTCAGAAAAGAGAAGGAGGTTGGATGGAGAGAGTTGGTGCTCACTGATGGCTGATTCTCTGGGTGAGCAGCTGGATGTCATAAAGTGTTGGGTAGAGCCTTGGGCCATTTGGGAGACACTAACCCCTGTTCTGAAGCAATGAGACAAGCACCATAAATGTGATGTGCTTTCCATCTTATAGGAAAGACATGTAGGTTGGATGGGTTGCCCTGAACAATGTACACTTTTACTTTCTTCCCTAGTTTCCCTCATGAACAACAGGGTATGTTTGTGAGATAGTGAACAGAAAATAAGAGTATGTGTAATCAATACCCAGAGACAGGCAAGTATGGAAAACTGTAAACTTATATTGGATTTAGAGTTAAAGCTTCTGAGCTTGAATCTTGGCCATGTTATTTACTTTGATGACTTTGGGCAAGCCATTTAACTTCACCGGGCCTCGGTTTCCTCACTTATTAAAGGAGGCAGTTGAGCTAGAAGCTCCAGATTCTATGATCATATGCATAGAGCACTAGGGTGTTTAGGCTTGTGGAGGTCAATTATCCTGTATACAGTCCAGTCTATGATTTGATCTCATGAACAACTGTGTTCTACATTCAACCAACTGGTCACTGTGCATCCCACACAGTTTAGAATCTTACACATAGTAGGTACTTTTAAAATGTTTGTTGAATTTGTTGAAGGCCATTGATAAATGGGAGATGATTCATATCTATAGGAGGGCAACCAGGAGGGTGAGGGCAATCCACCATGATGACACCATGTCATATAGACATCGAAACTTTTAGCCTGGAAGAGAGAAGATAACTTAAAAATGACATTGTAGCAGTCTCTAATTAGTTGTCATGTAGAAAAGATAGTAGATTCATTCTACTTTGCCTCAGAGGATAGAACTAGGCACAATAGGCAGAAACTGCAAAGAGACTGATTTATTCGGACTCAACACAAGGACTCTCTGATAGGGATGGACACTCTCCTGGGAAAAGTGTCCTGGACCAACAGACCTGAAGATCACATGACCAGGGTTTGAATTCTGTCTCTAATTACTAACTGGTTGTACAATTGCAGGCAAGTCACCTCTCTTCTCTGGACCTCAGTTTTCTCAATCGTAAAATCAGGCACTTAGAATAGAGGGCATTTTAGAACATTTCCAGCTCTGTGTCTTATGATGGCAAAATGATCCAAAAGGAATGGGCTGCCTCCAGTGGTAGTGAGCTCCCCTTCAGAAGAGGTCTTTAAAAGGGAAGAGTAGGTGAACACTTATCCAGTGTGTTATAGTGGGTCCTGCTTGGAGATTTTGTGATTCTATTCATAAGTATGAAAACTGTGCAGTCAAATTCACTGCTCCCTGTGATTAGTTTTAACCTTTTTTTTTTTTCTCTCTCTCTCTCTTTTTTCTTCTAATTTAGTCACCTCATGATGATTGGAGGTTCAGCACTTTGCACAGAAATGAAACACAATTTTAATGTTTCTTGCATAAATAAATGAATTGTAATTGGAAGAGGTATAAATTAAGGAATAAAAACAGAACTAGATGTAAGGGAGCCACATAATCTATTCATGTAGACAATGTAGGGTCGTGGGAGAATCACTGGACTAGAAGGGTTTGATTTCTGACTTGGTCACTAATAATTATGTGACCTTTAGCAAATTACTTAAGCCCCTTGGTTCTCACTGCCTTCTTAGTAACTAAGATTGACCTTATTTTTAAAAATAAAGGTATTGGTTTAGATTATCCCTAAAGTTTGACCAAACTTTTTATTCTAGGAAGGCTTTAAGAAGTCAGTGACATAAAAAACCCCAACAATAATCTGGAAATGATTTGCAACCTATTTAATAATATGAACCAGAGTGGAAGACATCAAGGAACAAATTAGGAAAAACACGAAAGATTTCAAATTTACCTCCATCTATCCAACTTCTGCTTTCAAGGCAACTCTACTCAAGCCTAGGCTTTTCTACAAAGGCTTTCTAAACAATCCTAATCTTTGCCAATCACTCCCCTTCCTAAATACTCATAGAATTTATGAGCTATATACTGCATTTGGGTACTTGATTATATTCCAGTTTTTCCCTAATCCTTTCAAGTATATCAGTTTTGCTTCCTCTCTCAGACTGTAAGACTTTTTTGGATCAGAGACTACTTTAGTATCTCTGTAATCATTAGTAGGGAGCCTAGTAGTCATTAAAATAGTATAGATAGAATTATAAGAGTTAAAGTTTTCTTGACCACAGACATGACTAAGTTGAAGGTAATTAGACTTCATTCTAGGGCATTGAAATTTAGAGGTTGCTTACAGCATTTCTGCTCCTCACCAGACAGAAAAATCTGATCTTAATACCTAAGTAATAAGGACAATTAGCTAGGGCTTACTTCCTTTTTCCTTAATCCTGTGGTTTAACTTCAGATGGATTCTTCATAGCAACCTCTTCGACAGTGTCTTCCAGAGTCTAAGGATGTCTATGCCCCCAGGAACTTATGTCCTCGTGTCAGAGGTCTTTTTCCACCTCCCCATGAGCTAAATTGAAATTTTTCTTTTTAAAGATTTGAGGGGGAAAAAAGAGAGCACTTTTCATGCTGCTTTTCACAAGAACAAGCCTTGCTAGTTATTTTTTATTTTTGACATCAAGAAGACTATAAATTAGGAGGTTTCAGATGGAATTAGAAGCAGAAAGAAGTTTGGGGACCCAAACTGACCAATGTCATGCTTATCTACTAACTCCTTAGTTCTGAGGATGAGATGAAAAATAAATGGTCAGGGTCATCACCTCTCCAAAAAAAGCACCATCTATGTATTAAGTGCCTACTTTGTGTAGAGCTTCATGCTATAACTTGGAGAGATGTAAAGTTTGTGTAAGACATGGCACCTGCTTTCAGGAAGCATATAGTCCAGTAGGAGCACAAAACACAAAATAGTTAAATACAGGAAATAGCTATATAGTATGCCATGTTACATGGATAAAGTTCTATGTGAGATCCAAACAGGAAATTTGCTACTGACTGATCAGAGAGATTTCTTAGAGGTAATGTCATTTGCATTGGACTTTAAGAGATGGATAAGAATTCAACAGGTAAAGACAGGGTAGGGGAGGACAGCACAGGCTCAGGAGAGAGCTCAAGAAATGGCACAGAGGTGGGAGCAAAGGGGGTTTGGTGTAGAAGAAGATATAGACAATTGTCCATTCTGGCTGGCTAATTGTACTTGAAGGAGGAGTCATTTGGTAGAAGACTAGAGACATAGCTTGGCATCAGATTGTGAAGGGTTTTGAATGCCAAGATTTTTACAAAACTAAGATGGCATGATTGAATAGACTCCCCATATATGTAAGTAACTTGACTAGTGGCATGAAAACTAGAATTGAAAATATAATTGAGACTATTTGACAATGTTTTTAGGAAAGTGTGATGTCTAGGAGCTAGAGTCTAGAGAAAGATACATACCAGGCTCCCATTCTGCACCTCTTAGCTGGATTTAATTTGAACAAACGAGCTCCTTTGATTCACTTGGCAACTGTGCCAACATTTTGATCTACTTAAGCTAATCCTAGTTGGGCCAATAAAATATTTAATTAAAGCTTCTGAGTCTTGGAAACTCCTCTCTGGAGTATCCAAGTCACAATCCTCACCTTAGGCCTTTTGAATATCACGCTGGTTCAATAGAGGATAATTCATTTCTAGTCAATGCCAAACTAATAAAAAAATGATGTAGGCAAAATGGCTCCTGGAACTTGATTGTAGTGCAACTATACAGTGACAATCTCTCTCATTCTAGGATTTTAGGAGTTGGTAAAAGGAAAGCTGTGCTAACCACATTATTTCTTCATGGAGTCAACCAATACAAAACCTGATACTAGGGAGGGATTTGTATATCTGCAAAGAGGACCAGTTCAAGGCAAGAAAGAGACGGTTTTGGTTCATGGCATCACAGTTTTAGCTAGAAGAAACCTTAGAGGCCATCGAACAGATGAGGAAAGGCCTAGAGAAATGAAATGATTTGCCCAACAGTTTATATGGTGCTTTCCCTACAACAATCTTATGTTCGTAATAAGTGAACATGTTATTGTTCCCATTCTACAGATGAAGCAGAGAACTGAAATTCAGAAAGACTTCATTTCATTGCTTACCATCAAACAGCTTGCTAGTGTCGGAGGTGGGCTTGAATTCATGTCTTCTGATTTCCCACCCCTTACTCTTTCTGATATGCTGTTCTGTTGCCAATTCTTCCAGAGAACCATTTGTCGGCAAAGGCACCACACACTAGGGATGGACCAGAGTCAGACCCATCTGTCTTAAGAGAGCTGATTGTTAAATTTTCCATATGGATATTTACAACCTTGCAACAAGCAAATGCTACAGTTTGGGGCTTGCTTTATTGTTTTATTTTTTGGATATAATGGAGAAAACATTAATAATACAGATTAAAATTTTAAAGTGTATCATATGTTCATTTTCTTTCTTCCTGGAGTGCCAGTTTTTAAACATTTACCAGCGCACTCATACTATAGACCCCACTGTCTCCAAACCCAAGCTGATGTGATGCTTTGGCCCAGGGCAGGTTACAGTTTCCAGACAAGGATTCCTGAACCATAACTCTCCTCCTTTGAAGGTCCCTCCTCATAGTACCAAGGACCAGAGGACACACTCTGGGGAAAGATTCGTCTCTGTCTTCACACTTTCCCTTTCTCCCGTCTATATTCAGCCACAATTTAGTGATTCATTGAAGACTCTGAGGGAAATGAAATAGTCTCAGGTTCAAGGAGCACAAGGGGAAATGCATGGCTCAGAAGACTCAAAAATGATTAATTTAATTAGGGAGGGTGTGTAAGCTTTGCAGTTGGTTGTAGTGTGTAATCAAAATCATCACTCCTTATTTTTTTAACCAGAGTTGAAGTACTCTTAGTTCTTTTTCCTTCTTGTTGGGGAATAATAGTCTTCCTCAGTTTAAGACAACTCTCAATTAAGGGCTTAGGACAGTGCCTGACAAAGAGTAGGTGCTTAATAAATGCTTGTTTCATAAGTAGCTTTAGTAAGCTCCTAACTACTCACAAAATTTTTCCCCTCCCTATGTAGAAACTTTTCCCTCATCTTCTCTGCTTAGATCAATCCTCCCCTTCTTCCAGGGCCCAGTTCAAGCCCTGAACTCCTCTGGGAAGTTTTCACAAATGATCCCAGTCCACATTGATACTCTCCTTCTCTGAATTCCTACAGTGTTTATTATCCCTCTTTTAATGGAATTATAAGATCATCTAATCATTCATATCAATTGTAATCAATCAAAGATTGTAATTAGTCTAGATTTAGAGCCAGAAGGGATCTCAGAAATCATCTAATTTTACATATGAGAAAACCAAGGCCTAGAGAAGTTAACTGATTTATCCAAAGTCACAAAGGGAGCAAGTAGTCTAGCTGGATATGAATTTAGGCCCTCTGCCTCCAAATTCAGGGTTCTTTCCAATGTGCCATGCAACTTTTTATGGGTTCTTGTCCCATAAAAACCTTGTGTTGTTATTGATCCCTTTAGTTACATATCCAATTGTCTCAATTAGAATGGAAGCCCCCAGAGAACAGACAAACAAGTCTTAGACCCCTGTATCCTCCATGCCCAGTACATGGCAAGTATTTAACAAATGTTCAATATGGTGGTGATGCTGGTGCTGACTAATTAGAAAATAATAACATGCTTTAAAGACCCAATTTGCTAGGCATGGGTGTCTTACTCTTTTTTTTTTTTTTTTGCTTTTTGGAGGGCAATTGGGGTTAAGTGACTTGCCCAAGGTCACAAGGTTAGTTATGGATGTCTTACTCTAAGAACCTTGACCTTGACCTTGATATTCACCTGTTTAAAAAAAAAAGACATAAAACAAATTTCCAAGGATTTGTAGCTACTTTCCTCAAGCAGTTTCCATGGAATTGTTTGTTTTGTTTTTTAAAAAAACAATAACCATACCAAGGCTAATTTTGGCAAACAAGTTCTCTTTCTGGCTTAAAAGGTGTCTGTGCTGACATCACTGCCCCCAGGGCTTTGGCAGGATCTGAGAAGCTTAATCCTGTTTTCAATCCTTGTCCTGTGTCAGAGTAGCAGGTAAGGCAAGGAGGCCCAACTCAACTGGATTCCTTAGCAATAGGAAATGAGTTCCTCATAAGCTTCCATTCCTGTAGCCAGTGGTGGAATGTCTTGGGGGTGGGAGTAGTGGGGAGGAGCTCTTTTGCAGTTGCTCCTAATGGTGTCCTCCTGGGGCTATGCTATAAACAATAAACTCTCCCTTCCCTGGCATTCTAATTAATATTTCATCTGGGATTAATTTCTTTGGAGAGCTCCCTTGAAGTTACACCCTTAACACCTTGCTGGAACATCCATGGTTCTCATTTTCCAAGATGAACAGGAGCTAGGATATTAGACATAGGTATTTTATGCTTAGTGTGCTCACATATTCATCACCTCTGAGTCTTTTGTTCTTTTTCTCCTCTTTGCCTGTGATTGTCTTGTTAGTTTGATCTATTATCAGTCATTTCAAATTTCTCACAAGACAGAAATTAGACTAGACCCATGATTGAACAGAAAGGAATTGAGCCAGCTCCAGAATTGAGTCACAAGATGGAATCTGTGGTTCACTCCAATTCCCACAATTAACCACTTGCTATCATAGTCTCTTCAATTCCCTCAATTTCCACAATTCCTAAACTGGATTCTAAATCCAGGATTTCTGTGGCTTGCTTTCTGAAGGTCAGAGACCCCACTTTTTTTTTTTACCTAGAATGGGAAAGAACAAACAAAAAATGGGTCAAGGATGGAGTCTTAAAAAAGTTATCTCCTTCCCTTATTATAATGTGAGTTTCCTGATCAGGGACAAACCTTGCTTTTCTATTTGTATCCCCAGCACTTAACACAATATTTTCCCCATGATGAACACAATTTTTTTCATTTCATTAATTCATTTTCATTAATTTATTCAAGTACCCACATAGGCAATACAATACTAGGATGACTGAATAGAAGGAGATAGCAGAGTTTAGCTCGATTTTGCCATTAAACAAATGGATTACTAAGCAATTTATCCCTTCGACAAATAATAAATATGATCTAGGTCCCCTTAGGGACGAATATGAAAGACTTCCAATCCCAGCAATAAGAAATTCCCTATGGGATGAACACAGAAGAGAAAGTGAAATCAGGGGTAGCTATTATGATTTAAGACAATGCAACAACAAAAATAGATAAAAGAGATAAAGAAGAAAACTACACTTGGCTGAAAGGTAACATAGGAAATGAACTGATTTCAATACTTAACAACACAGTAAATGGCATAATTTTTAAATACTTAAACGAAGAGCTGATGAATTACAAAGAGAAATATACAATAAAATTATAATAGGGGACATCAATTTACTCCATCAGCCCTAGATAAATCTAACCAAAAAATAATCCAGAAGGAAGTTAAGGATGAATCGATTTTTGTTAAAAATTAGATATGATAGACCTTTGATGATTTCTGAATGTAAATAGAAAGGAGTATACATATTTCTGAAAGCTGTAAGAACTATGGTCAATATAATGACCATTCATGATTCCAGAGAACTGATAATGAAATATGTTATCCATTTTCAGAGAGGTGATATTTATAATGTAGAATGATTTGTATACAAATATATGTACATATGTATGTGTGAATACATATATATGCATATATAGGATGTACATAAAAATGTATGTATATTCTGTATACATGTATGTGTGCAACCATATGAGTGTGTGTGTGTGTGTGTGTGTGTGTGAGTGTGTGTGTGTGGAGCCATTGCAGGAATTGATTTTGTTTGACTACACATATTGTTACTAGAACCTTGGTTTTTATCTTTTTTTAAAAAATAGAGTAGGTAGGGGAGTGGCAGGGAGAGAAAATAATGTTCTGTTAATTTTTTTTAAATAGAGAGTTAGGGTGGTACAGATATGAAATGTTGCATGAACTTTCAGATGAGATCACTATATTATTAATTTTTCTTAATTGTTTTATTTTGTTACAAGAGACCTATTACAAAATGGGAATAAAGTGAAAATGTATGTATAAATATATGTAATGTAAAAGCAAAACAAATTAATAAAGCTGAAAGTTCCCCTTCTTCCAAAAAAAATGTTGCATAAGGTCAGACAGAGCCTGATTTCTCCTGGTTCTGTGTTTCTCTGCTAGGATAGTTGACTTCTTCAGTCTGAAGCACTAGGAGAAGGCAAATGGATTATTTGAAACTCTGTAGAGTTCTTGAGAGCACAAACATGTGATTTTTTCCCCTCTGTATACCCAGCACTTAGCACAGTGTCTGCTATTTATTACATATCTCACCAATTCCTGTTGCTTGAGTGAAGGTTGCAGAAATGGGTGTGGGGCTGTCTAGATTCTGAGCACAGTCTTTGTGCAAGAGCATTAAGATCATTGGAGGAGATGGAGAGGGATTCTGAAAAGATGAAAGAGAAGAAAAGGGAGAAGAGAGAAAAAGAAGAGGGACAGAGAAGGGGAGATAAGAGAAGGGCAGGGAAGACAGGAAACTGGCAGAGTGGAGGAGTAACAATGTTTGGCGTTGGTGTACTGTTGGGAGGGGTGAGAGAAGGCATGGTTTAAGGGTGAGAGTGGAGGGGACTGACTTGTGTCCATCTGTCCTGTTCAGGAGCACTATTATAGAATTTCATGAGTTTTTGACTGAGTGAATCTGTGTCTCATTCCTGCAATTTCACAGATTTGTTGGCCAGCCTTTGACTAATCACGGTGCCCAGGCCTTTCTGAATTATTCAGGAGCTAATTAGCCATTACAAAGGCCTTTCTCTTGTTCCTGCTTTTTCTCTTCCTATTTGGTGTTTTTCAGACACATTCATAGACCCAAACAGAAGTCTCGAGTGCATCTTGTGCCACTGGTGACAAGGGGAACTGGGCCAGGAAGTATAGACAGTAGCAATAATACTTTACATCTGTAGAGAGGACTTTGCATTTACAAAACACTTTCATGTAATGATAATTATAATCATGACAAGTGATTTTATTTGGCACTTTAAGGTTTGCAAAGTGCCTTACATACATTATCTCATTTGTTCTTCATAACAATCTCGTGAGAAAGACATTATTTTTCCATTTTTCCAAATGAAGAAACTGAGGCCAAAAGAAGTTAAATGATTTCCCCAGGTTCACACAGTTAGTATCAAAAGATGAATGAATTCAAAAGTATTTTTAAAAGTGCTTACCATGTGCCAATCGCTGTGCTAAGTGCTAGAGATACAAAAGTGAGGAGAGCAGAGACAATACATTTAGAGGAATAGTGGCCAAGGAGAGAAGTTCTGATCTGAGGAGTCACAAGGTTGGTGATGGAGCCACAGGGGAGGCAATTGGCACTCTCTTTTCTGAAACGATGGTAGCATTGACTTGATTACTCCACCCAGATCTTTCTGGCTCAGCCACTCCATTTGCTTCGCCATATTGTTCCCTCGAATACACATTTGGTCTGCACAACAACCTTGTCAGTATAAGTATTATCTCTGCTTTATGGATGAAGAAACTGCTCATCAGAAAGGTGAAATACTCTGTCAAGGTCACCTAGTTAGTAAGAGTTAGAGTTGGGAGTTAAACCCAGGACTCCTGACTAAGTCCAAAGCTCTTTCCTTTACCGTCCTAGCCCCATTATGGAAGAGTTACTTGAAGGCTTATTCCTTTTGTTAGTGTGTCAACTATGTCATCTCCACATAGAGAAAATGATGCGTTATTGGGTGTCCTGAGTGATGTGTTACCTGTATATCTGCTTAGCTGATGATTAAGGCCAATCATGATAACAAGTTGTACAAATAGAGTGACTGAATTCCTTGGTTCACCAGCCTTGACCTCGCTTTCAGAGAGATTCAGGAGGTTGCAGGAAATTACACTAAACCTAAAGATTCATCCTACTTTCAGTGAAGTCTTCATAATCCAGATGGACCCAGGTCCCCCTCCCACCCAGTCTACCTATATTTGCCTTCAACCAGGGACTTCCTATTCCTGTCTGACAGTAATATCTTCTCCCTCTCTGCTCTCAGTCCCATCATTCCTGAATGATTAATTATCAGCAGAGTAAACTAGGTCAGCCCCTTACCACTGAGGTCATGCAGGTACTGTGATG
The DNA here is from genome assembly GCA_011680675.1 of Gymnobelideus leadbeateri. Lineage (NCBI taxonomy): Eukaryota > Metazoa > Chordata > Mammalia > Diprotodontia > Petauridae > Gymnobelideus > Gymnobelideus leadbeateri. The sequence continues at coordinate 1,024,174 of WOXC01009037.1, read as the reverse complement.
CCGGAAATACCTGAGAGCTTGCCTTTGAGGCAGGTAGAAGACTGGTAGATCTACTTAGAAAGATGATGCAAGACTTACAAGGTCAATTATGCATTCTGATCACAACTTTGAGGAAGCATATGTAAACCCCTGAACCTGATTCTTCCTTAATTATTCCACCCATTTGTGCTTTTTAGAAAACTTTGCTAAGGGAGATAGAATGAAGACATTTTATAAACACAGACTGCACTTCTAGGCCTGAAGAGTTCCACCCCAAATATCAATCAATAAATTTTTATTAAGTGCCCACTGTATGCCAGGCACTGGGGTTACAAATAAAATAAACAATCTCTACTTGTAAGGTACTTACATTCTAATAGAGGAGAGAACAAAAGCACATAAAAATATATGCAGAAGAAATATAAAGAAAATAGTAGTTACGTTCAAGGCAGTTTTGGAGGAAGGGCACTAGAAGTTGGGAGGGGTCAGGAAAGACTTTATGTAGAAAGTGCTCAAGTTGTGTCTTAAGGGAAGAAGGGAATTCTATGAGGGGAAGGCGAGGATGGAGTACATTCTGGAGATGGGGTACAGCAAGTGCAAAGGTATGGGGACAGTAGATACAGTGTTCAATCTACAAGGAAGCTGGGAAGATAGGGTGGGGTAATGTAAAGGTCTTTAAAAACTAAACAAAGGAGCTTATATTTGATTCTAAAGGCAATAGGAAGCAATTGGAGTTGACATAGTAGGGAAATGACATGGCCAGATCTGCACTTAAAGAAAGTTACTTTGGCAGCAGTATGGACAAATAGATTGAAATGGGGGAGAAACCTGAGATAGGGAGATCAATTAGGATTCTATTGTAGTAATCTAAGTAAGAGGTGATTAGGGTATGAACTAAGGTGAAAACTGTGAGTTGAGAGAAGTTGGATCTGAGAGACATGGGAGCAGAAATGGAAAGATTTGGCAATTAATTGAAAGTGAGGAGTGGAGGATAGTACCATGGCTACGAACCTGAGAGACTAGAAAAATAGTAATGCCTTCAACAGAAGCAGTTTGGAAGTTTGGAAGAGGGATAGGATAGGGAGGAAAGATGAGTCCTGTTTTGGACAGGTGGAGCCTAATTGTTTTCAGGACATCAAGGTGGAAATGACCAATAGGCAATTGGTCAAGTGGCATTGAAGCTAAGGAGAGAAACTGGGGCTAGATATTTAGGTCTGGGAGTATTCAGCTTATGCCTTCTCTGCTTAGATTAAACCTAGGAACTTTCCTTTTCAGAATGAAAGGATACAAAGAAAGTAAAAGATCAGATACAGACTATAGGGAGGAGGCTAAAAGCAAAGTGATACTAGAATAAGGTATAAAGAAAATTGGGGGTCACTGGCATCATTGTGCCACAAAGTGGGAGGGGGGAGGTAAAAAGTGAGGGACAGGTCAGTGAATTGCATGGCATGGAAGCACACTCTTTGGGACTCTATAGCATAGACTCAAAGCTTTTCTGGATCTGACCTATAGGTATATCTTGGAACTAATAATATCACCCACCATCGATCCAAACTGAACAATAGATTATCACAAGCGAAAGCTTCTTTTTTGGGCAGGTCTATGTCATGTTATTGTTTATGGGGGGGGGGGAACACTAGGAAAATAAAGGAGAAACAAAAGAGAAGGAGACAAACTTTAAATGGTCAGTTATTTATCGGAAGTACAGAAAGGAGACAGAAAAACTAAGTGAAAGAGGAGAGAGAAATCACAGAATCTCAGAGTTGGAAGGTACTTTAGAGTACATTTAAGAGCCTACTGAGCAACATCTCCAGAATATTCTCAAGAGTTATCTAATATCGGTAGGGGCAATCACATCAAGGAAGGAAGGGTAGGAATGGATAATGGGAAAGAAAGAACAACGTATCAAAGGAGAACAAGAAAGAGAGAGGGGGAGAAACAGACAGACGCGCACACATACACAGACAGACAGAGAGACAAAGAGAAAGAGGTAGGGGAGGGAGAGAGTATAGAGAATATAGTGGATAGGTTCTTGTAGCTGTCAGCACCCCTTATCAGAGACTGTTGCTATTTATGTTATTTCCTGTGTTGGATTTGTCTCAGTTAATATGGCTTTTGGGTGAAGTGATGAGCGTGTGAAAAGTCTATGACAATACACCATCTCTGTTCTCTTGTCTATTCTCTTCCCCCAATATTCATGTAAAGAAAAAAGGAAACAGACTTAATGAAAATCAATAGAGAAGAGAATCAGGAGACTAAAGTTGGTTGAAATTTAAGAGGAGGCAATTGGAGATAACTAGATTCAGTCCAGATTTTCTCCCTTAGGGGGAAAGTTTTCCTTTTGGCAGGTTAAGCCAAATATCTGTTCCCACCATCTTTCCATATGACAAATATGTGTTACTCGATGGCGCATTTAATAAAAATGGTTATTGTGACATCAACCACCAAAATCTCTCCCTTTGTGGTCTCTACGCTCTACCATCTCTTTCTATATCTCTTCCTCCCTACTTCTCTTCACCCTTCCTTTTCCCTCTTAATCCTTTTCTCTTGTTACCTTTTTCTTTTTCTATTCTCAGAAACTCTGCCCCTCTTCTTTCCCTTAATCATTTGAAATCACCTGATTTTGTGATTTTTATTCCTCCCCTTTTCTTTTTGTCACTTCCTTTACCATCACCTCTCTAATACTACATTAAATGAATGGACAGAAAGAGGGAAACCAGTCATGCAGTCATTTGGCACTATCCATTCCTTGGTCTGAGTCTATCTTTTCTTCCTTAGAACCCAAAGTCTTTAAGGATAGGAATTGGATCTTTTTCAGTTAATTCTATACAGTACCCACTTCATGACAAATAGCTACTCAATAAGAACTATTTAGATAATAAATGGCTGTCAGAGTTAGGGGGACTGAGCTTGGCTCCTGGTTCTGCCTCTGAATTTTTTTTATGATCTTGTGGGTGATAGTAATTATAATTATGACAACAGCACTTTGAGATTTACAAAGTGCTTACATGGGCTATCTCATTTGATCTTCACAAAACCCTGGGAGGTAAGTGCTATTATTATCCCCATTTTATAAATGAGGAAGCTGTGATAGGTTATGTGATTTGCCCAGGGTCACAGAGCTAAGGAAACATCTGAGGTTGGGTTTGAACTGAGCTCTTCAGAACTCCATAACTAACAATCTATCTACTGCACCACCCAGCTGCTTCATCTAAGCTCCTTATGTTATAGTTTCCTCATCAGTAACATGAAAGGAATAATAAATACCTTCTCTTTACCTCACAAGAAGAGTGTAAGAGTTACAGCTGTAAATTATATACTATGGAATCATAGTATCATGGAAATACAGAATCTAAGAGTTGTAATAATAATAACTAGAATTTATATAGCACTTTAAGGCAAAGTGTACATATGGTAACTCATTCACTCCTCCCATCAACCATATGAGATAGGTACTATTATAATCCTTATTTTAAGGATGAGGAAACTGAGGCAGACAGAGGTTAAATGATTTGCTCATGGTCATATAATTAAGTATATGAGACAGTATTTGAATTCAAATTTTTCTGACACATTCACTCTTGGCTTCTGTGCCAACTAGCTGCCTTGGAAGGGATCTCAGAGGCCATCCACTTCAGCCCTAGGCAGATCACTATCGACTCCTTGTAAGCTAATGCTAAACCATCAATGGCTTTGTCCTGCCATTAAACCAGGTTCCAAATCCATCTAACTATGCTATTGTCTAGTTCTATTCTCTACATCACTTAGGCTAAGTATAGAATGAGCTATATACACTTCTCTAAAAATCTAGGTAATTTATATCTACACCATTCCAGGATCTGCCAATTTAGTATTGGAAATAAAGTTAGTTTGGTGTGACTTGTCAAGGAAATCATGCTAACTCTTTGTCATTCCTGCTTCTTCTTTTAGATAGTCATTAGCCATGCCTTTAATAATTCAAGAATTTTGACAGGAATTAGGGTCAAACTCACTGACGTGCTCAACGAATGTCTTTGTTTACTCTTTTGAAAATTGAAAAAAAACTTGCCCTTCTCTAGTCTTTCAGGGGCTTTTCCCATTCCCCATAGTCTTCCAGATATCACTGACAGTGACTAAGTAATCACAATCTCCACTTCTTTCAGAATTTAAGATATAGTTTAGGGGTGGCTAGGTGGCTCAGTGAGTAAGAGCGCCGGCCTCGGAGTTGGGATGACCCGAGATCGAATCTGGCCTCAAAAAATGAGCACCCACGCATAAATAATGACTAGCCATGTAACCTTGAGGAAGTTACTTAACCTCAATTGCTTTAAAAAAAAAGATATAGTTCATTTGAACCTAGTGACTTGGATTTGTGAAAAGCATCATATAGTGAATAGAGGGCTAATCTCCAAGTCAGGAAGACCAGAATTTGGATCTTGTTTCAGGAATTGCTTAGCTTTGCAACCTTAGCAAGTCACTTAATCTTTCTTGGCATTGGTTTCCTCATTTATAAAATGGAGATAATAATACCTCAGAGGATTGTTGTGAGAAGAGAGTGACCAGAAAGGCAAAGGGTCTCCATATTATGACATATAAATGCCTGAGGATGTTTAACCTATAGAAAAGATTACTTAGGTGGGGACCATAGGAGTTGTCTTCAAGCATTTTAAAAGGTATTATGTGAAAGATCAAAGACAAAAAAAGGACCCATATGCAAAAAATATTTATAGCAGCTTCTTTGTGGTGACAAAGAACTGGAAACTGATGAGGTTAGTTTCTCCTGGAGAGGAGCTAAATAAATTGTGGTATATGAATTTAATATGATACTAGTGTGCTCTGAGACATGATAAAAGAAATGTTTTTGGAGAAACCTGGGAAGACTATCTAATGGAAAATGAGATATTTTTCTTTATATATATCCTTTTTATGTTTTCTATCCTTTTTATTTATTTTTTTCATTTTGGAGGGCAATTGGGGTTAAGTGACTTGCCCAAGGTCACGTGACTAGGGGTGTGTGTGTGTGTGTGTGTGTGTGTGTGTGTGTGTGTGTGTGTTAAGTGTCCAGGGCTAGTGCTCTATTCACTGCGCCACCTAGCCACCCCCAAAATGAGACATTTTTCAGTTGTGAGGGGAAGGAAGGAGAGAAAAATCAATTTTTGTTCAATGAAAAATAAAATAAAATTTAATTAAAAATCAATAGTTGTTTTTTTTTATTCCTCAGAAGAGGTTTTACTTCTGAGGAGGCATATCATTGTTGGTGGCAGTATAGACTACCAACAACTGGGAAGTGACTTCCCCTTTCAGCAGCAGCTGTGTGTGTGTGGTGGGTGGGACATGAAGATTTGGTCTCAGTACATTATAGTCATCCTTCAAAAATTAGGAAATGAGGAAAAAAGTCACCTCATCCACGACCATTTTTTTAAAGCAAAAATACCCAAACTTTGCTTTGTTTTTCCATTGAACAAACATAGATAAAAAACCTAGTGGATGAAGAATACCATGCTATTATATACAAAATATTTAGATAATTCAGTCTAGTACCTGATGGAGTTTACAATTTAATGGGGGGATAAGTTAAAATATACAAATATTACCCAATAAATACATTAAAGTACAAAATTATATTACTTTTGAGAAATAATATCATAATTAACTTGAAAGTTTGTGGAAGACTTTGTGGAGGAAGGATGGTTTGAATTGGTCATTGAAGGCTAGGTAGAAATTCAATAGGTGAGGAGGGAGAGGGAAGATGTCTGCATATAACAGACAATGCAAACAAAGACAATAGAGCAGTCTCTTATTAAGTCGATGGAGACTAAAAATGTGAAACATAGATGGGAAAGATTGTGTAGGTTGCAAAACTTTTCTTGATAAGTAATAAGAAGCTATGAACACAAACTTATGCAGACAGAAGATTATTTTGATAGAAATATGAAAGATGTATTGATGTAGTATGGGAGGATGATGGAGATGTGAAACTCTCTTATACCATTGAAATTTTCCTGGCTATTGGTAACAAGGTTTATCTTAGGCTAATGGCAGTAGAAATAAAAGAGGGAATTGGATGTGAGCAATGTTTGAGAAATGGAATCAGTAGAATGTAGCAACTAATTAGATATGAGAAGCCAAGAAGGAAGAATAAAAATAACTCCAAGGTTTCTGACTATGAGAAGAGGGGGAATGGCATTGTCATAGACCTAGGGTTGAAAACAGAAAATTAAGTCATGAAATACTATCAACTCTTACTTAATAATATCTCTCAGATCCAGTATGGTGGAAAGACTGTGGGATTCAGAGGCAGAAGATCTGGGCTAGAATCCTGGCTCAGCTACCAATGTGATATTGAATAACTCACTTCATCTCTCCAGAACTTAATCTCTCCATTTCTTTTTTTTCTTTCTTTCCTTCCTTTCCTTTCTTTCTTTGTTCCTTTTCTTTCCTTCCTTCCTTCCTTCCTTCTTTCCTTCCTTCCTTCCTTCCTTCCTTCCTTCCTTCCTTCCTTCCTTCCTTCCTTCCTTCCTTCCTTCCTCCTTCCCTCCCTCCCTTCTTTCCTCCCTCTCTTCCTTCCTTCCTTTCTTTCTTTCTTTCTAAATATATATTCACTTTTAATACTCAACTAGATGATATAATTAGCTCAAAACAAAGACATTTCCTGATGCAACATAATAAAAGAATAGCAATATGATATCTTCCCCATAAACCTTTTGTCCACTCTTCCACAAATATACATGGCATCAGTGGGAAAAGTGGACCCTGGGAGTTCACAAGTGGAGAGGCACACATACTTAGAGAACATAAACAGTCAAGGCAATTTACACCTCCAGCTTTACCAGTACCCTGATGTCTTTTTCCTTCCTGTGGTAACCTTATTGGGTCCCCTCCACAGCTTAAATGGATGCCACAGGTGGACTTCCTGGATTTTCTTTTCTTTTTTTGTTTTGGAGGGGGGGAGGCAAGGTCATTGGGGTTAAGTGATTTGCCCAAGGTCACACAGCTAGTAAGTGTGTTAAGTGTCTGAGGTCAAGTTTGAACTCAGGTCCTCCTGACTCCAGAGCTATTCACTGCACCACGTAGCTGCCCCTGCTTTCTTTTTTTTTATTTAAAATTTTCCCACTTAATAGTTTAATTTTTTTTCAAATTACATGTAAAGATGGTTTTCAACATTCACTTTTATAAGATTTTGATTTCAAAATTTTTCTCCCTCCCTTCTCCCCAACATGGTTTCTCCATTTCTGAGATGAGGTAGTTACATTAGATGACTTCTAAGGCCCCTTTTAGATCTACAAGCTAGGATCCTGTGATCTGTCTCCTCCTTTCCATCTCCATCACAGTCAACCAAGCGATGCCCATCAGGGCCTTCCTATCACATACTTACATTATTCCTAATTAGTTTCCACACCTTCAACTTATGTATTCAACTTGAATGCCTTTTCCTGATTAATTTTCCTAAAATATAGTTCTGATAGTATCATTTTCCTGCTCAAAAACTATCAATTGTTCCCTGTTTCCTATAGGACAAAGTCTAAACTCCTTAGCTCAACATAACCTCCCTCTGTAGCCTTTCCCCAATTTACCTATCCAAACTTATCTCTCAGTACTTGGCTTCTTCTCCACCAGCAAGGGCATTCCACTCCTTGCCCTTCATTGATGCTGTGTATACTCCCACCTCCACACTTTTGTTTATTTGGTGCCCTCTACTTAGAAAGAACTGTCTGCTTGTTCAAATTCTACCTAATCCTCGAGATTTGGTTAAAGTATCCTTTTATCTGTGAGGTCTTCATTGACTATCCGACCCATCATGATTTCTGCTCTCTTTGAACTCGTAGAGTTTGAGAGTATATTTGTGAATACCGTCTATCTCATTCATTTGGCATCTGACCTTGCATAGTAAAATAACTATATTTTCTGCATACCTGTGTTTCAGATGTCTCTAGATTGTAGGTTCTTTTAGGGCAAGAGATATGTCTTAAATTTCTCCTGTATTCCTCACAGGACATAGCTCAGTGCCTTTCAATAAATATTAGTTGAATGAATGAGTGAACTTAAGGGAGGGCATGGGAGGATATATTGTGATTCTCTCTTAGATGCAAAGAGCAGAACTGGAATAATGACCTTAGAGGACTTTGAACTTGACATTCTAATTGTTGCTCTTGCTTTTAAAAGTTAATCTCAAAATGTTCTCCCTCTCACTTTAGGCTTGCCACTCTCTTTCTCGAAAGAGGGCCCAATAGAATTGGAAATGTTTACAAAAAGGCTATTTACAAACAGTACATGGATGAAACCTATTCCAAGGAGATCCCCAAACCTCCCTGGCTTGGATTCCTGGGCCCTGTCTTGAGGGCTGAAGTGGATGATGTGATTGTCATTCATTTGAAGAACTTTGCTTCTCGACCCTACTCTCTGCATCCACATGGAGTTTTCTACACAAAAGACTCAGAAGGTAAAGACTGGTTCCTTTTTATTGCCTATTTGTGTCTTCTTCAATTAAATGCGTGTTAAGGAGAATGAACCATGAATGACAGTAAAATGAATAGTATTATTTATTTGTGACTTCTTTCCTTGCCTTTTTTCTTTCCTTCCTCTTCCTTCTTCCCTTCCTCTTCCTTTTCCTTCTCCTCCTTCCCTCTTTCTTTCCTTCCCCCCTTCCTTCCTCCTCTCCATCCTCTGCCCTTTATAGGTCTCCATTTTGGTCTGGAGTTTGATGACAGACTTATGGCATAAACTGTCAATGTTGCACTGACATGCCAATTTTCTTAATGCAGGTTTTTAATGATGATGGTGTTGTTGGTAGTAGTAGCAGTGGCAGTAACAGCAGCAGCAGCAATAGTAGTAGTAATAGTAGTAGTAGTAGTAGTAGTAGTAGTAGTAGCAGTAGGAGTAGTAGTAGTAGTAGTAGTAGTAGTAGTAGTAGCAGTAGGAGTAGCAGTAGTAGTAGTAGTAGTAGTAGTAGTAGTAGTAGTAGTAGTAGCAGCCGTAGGAGTAGTAGTAGTAGAAGAAGAAGTAGTCATAGTCATAGTAATAGTAACAGTAGCAACAGCAACAGCAGGTAGCATTTACATAGTGCTCTAAGGTTTTCAAAGGATTTTACAAATATTATTTGATTTTACTATCACAATAAGCTTGGGAAGTAGGTGCCATTATTATTATCGTGGGGCAGACAGAGGTTAAGTGACTTGCCCAGGGTCAAATAACTAGCAAATGGTGAGGTTGAATTTGAATGTAGGTCTTCCTGACTCCGAGTCCAGAACTCTTTCCTACTACTGAGTCACCTTGTTTACCAGTCTGTCGTTGGACACTATATTGTCTGAACAGTTAGTCGACCATTTCTAGGGCCACATTACTAAATCCCCAACCATGTTGGGCTCCCCTGGTGCAAATTCATATCCAGTCTTTCTGTTTCAAGCCAGATGCCAGTCTGCTGCCACTTCCTACACATTAACAATGCAACCCATGAGAATGTACATGTGTGTGCATGCTTCAGAAACACAGCTGTCAGTGCCCAGTAATAACTGCATTGCTATACAAAGGAGTTTTGATTATATTCTTAGGGATGTTTTTATTTTATTTTATTTTATTTATTTATTTTTTATTTGATTTTAAAATTTTAATTTAATTTTTAGTTCCATGTTCTCTGCATCCCTCTCTCCCTCTACCACCTACTGAGAAAGTAAGAAACACAAGACCCATTATACATATGCAGTCACACAAAGTATATTTATATATATATTAGCCAGGTTCCCCCCAAAAAACAAAGAAAAATATGACAGGAAAAATACATATACTTCAGTCCTGCACTTTGAGTCCATCAGTTCTCACATTTTATAGCATGGGTCTTTCAGAATTGTGGGAACCCATCACATTGATCAGTTACTAAGTTTTTCACAGTTGATTTTCCTTACAATATTGCTGTTACTGGAGATGGACCTTTAACTTCATTTTACATTAGTTCATATAAGTCTTCCCAGGTTTTCTTAAAACATCCATTTGGGAATGTTTTTAGATTAAAGTTTTAAATGCCAGAAGATTATCTCAACAACAGCTTTTTAACCCCAGGTTTCACCTTTGCATTATGACTGGGAGGAAGTGAATGAATAATTCCAGACACATTATGCAATCTGTATTACATTACTGGCAATGGGAAACACATCAGGCAAGGTATTGATACGATTATACGAGATGCCATGCAATAATTTTCTCTTGCTTAATGATGAATTTAGGATAATTGTTTCCCACACTTTTCCTTTATCTAGTGCACAGCAAAGATGGTACCCTTATTATGGGCTGGTGCTGTAAAGCCACAGTGAAGGAAGCATTAGGCTGATGACATTATCTAATGAGTTCATGTATTTAAAAGCATTTTGAAAGCTCTAAACACTATATAAATATAGGGGTCCTGATTATGGAAACTCAGGGATAGGGGCCAGTGATGTTGCTGGCAGACTCGGTGAACTTTGAGGGGAAAACAATCTCAGGAATGCCTAGAAGCATCCTGGAGTTATGACTCTGAGAATCTTTGCATGCACTCTGTTGATATCTCTCCAACATTTTGGTGCACTGGTTACAATTCTGTAGATGGGGCCTAACTGGTAGAGGACCCTGAGTGGAGAATAGGGTAGGGTATAGATGTCCCCATTCATACATGTGCCAAGGTGCCTATTCCTCCATGCCCACCATGGATGTTCTACTTACTTCTCCCTCCTGAAATAAACAAGTCTTGATAACTATATGGTTATAGTAATAATAATAGCTAGCATTCATATAGGGTTTGAAAGTTTGCAGAGCACTTTACAAGTATTATCTCATTTGATCTTCCCAACAATCCTGTGAGGTAGATTCTATTATCATCACCATTTTGCAGATAACAAAATTAATGTTCAGTGAAGGTCCATGCTAGGTAATAAACACCACCAGGAGGGTCCTAGAGAAGAACCATCACGGTGAGTCGCAGGGGATCTGTGGAATAACCTTAACTCCAGATATCATCCAGGGGAAGCAGGGCTGTGATGTCCTAGCTCTGGTCTTGCTCTGGGATTGGGTTTGGAGGCATTCATCAACCCCTGCCTCCACTGAGTCTACTGACACTTTGCCTTAACTTATTAAACCAACCCTGCACTCTCCTTTACCGTAGAGCTGGAATAATTTCTCACTGTTGGATTGAGCTATGAGACTCAGATACTAGGCCTCTCACCTCCAGATCCCCCACTCAAGGCTACAAACTCAGATGCATCAGCTTACCTTTAGATTCTCCCTGAGGATCGTAGCCTCAGTCACTCAGCTCCTCCTCTACATAGCCCAGTAAAGGATCAAAACAGAGGATACTAGTCTTCTTGCCATCAGACATTTTGCCTATCCAAGGCAGTTAAATGGTTCAGTATATAGAGTCCTGGGCCTAGGGTCAGAAAGACCTGAGTTCCAATCCAGCCTGGGGAAGTCTTTTTCTTCATGCATAAAATAATAGCACCACCTCCCAGGATTTGGGGGAGGAGAAAACAAGATAAAATCATAATGTACTTGTAAACTTTAAAGTTGCTATACAAATGCTATTATTATTGTTGTTATTGTAGGGAATATTCTGAAGGTGTGTGATCACCCAACATCTTGGGATGAGGCAAAGGCCTGCCACTAAATATGAGCATCAGGTACTTGGGAATGCTATCTCTAAGCTTGTTTAGATCTGGATTCCTGATCAAATCTTCCCTTCCTTGTTCTGCTGGTTGATCACCCCAATTCTGGCTTCATTTTCCTCTCTTTACAATCTTGATTCAAGAATTAACCAGTTTGATTATACACTAACCTATGTTCTCAAAAGCTTTGTTTTCTTGTCCTGGGTCTACTACAGATTATCTAATCTCAGCTGGTCTTTCTTGTTGCACAACAATCCTTTAATTCTTCCCTATTGACTTTTTGTGCTCCTCATGGAGAGCTTCTGAACCTTCATTCTAATTGTCAATCTCTCCTTAGTCATTGGCTCCTTACTGTTGCCTGAAGACATACCCAAGTCTCCTACATCCTTAATATTCTTCATGTGACCCTACCATCTGCTTAAGCTGTGGTCCTTCATCTCCCTTCCATTTGATAGCCAAACCTCCTAGAAAAAATAATCTGTGCTCATTGCTTTCTTTGTACTTACTTCTCAGCCTCAACATTTAACTGAAACTGCTTTCTCTGAGGTTACCAAGGATTTCTTAGTTGTTAAACCCACTGGCTTTTTCTCGGTCCTAATATTTTTTCATCTTTCTGAAGCATTTGACAATGCTGACTACCTCTTCTTCCTAGACTATCTTCCTTATGTTTTCATGACCCTGCTTTCTTCTGATTTTTCTGCCTGTATGACTGCTCCTCAGTTTCCTTTGCTGAATCCTCCCTATTGGCGTCCCCCAATTGGGCTCTTGTCTCCCTCTACACCCTCTCTCTTAATGGTCTCATCAGTTCCCATGGGTTTAATTATCTCTCTGCAGATGACTTTCAGATTTATACCATGCATCCAACTCTAACCTCTTTCCTGGGCCCTGCTCTTTCATCATCAACTCATTATGAGACAACTCAAACTGGATATCCTGTCTCAACTTTGTTACCCCAGAATGAAACTTCTCTTTGCTCTTAAACTATACCCTTCCTCCAAACGTATCTATTTCTGTGGAGGACACCAGCATCTTTCCATTCACACAGGTTTATAACCTCAGAGTCATCCTTTACAGAATCTAAGAGTTGGAATCGACCAGTAGTCAATCAACAAGTATGTATAAAAGTGCCTGCTATGTGCCCAATACTTTGGTAGGAACTTGAGATGCAATGATGCAAATGAAACAGTTTCTATTCTCAAATATTTTACATTACATCAAGGAATAGTAAATAAATATATGTATGTATGTATCAAATATATACCAAAGAAATCTAAGGTATTTGAATGATGAGAACTTTAGAGGCTCCGTAGTCCAATCTGTGCCTTTCCCATATACCCCCATATACAATCAATTGCCAAGTCTTATAGATTCTGCCTTCCCAACAAATGTTACATCTTTCTACTTTTCTCCACCCCTGTGACTACTAACATAATTCAGCCCCTCATCATTTGTAGCCTAGACTACTGCAATAACCCTTTATCTTAAACTAGCTTTCATTTAACTACTTTGTAAACATATATATGTATGTATACACATATACATACATATATACATATTCTTGTGAATATTTATTGACTATATTCATGCTGTATGTATTTATATATGCACTTGTTATCTCATTCACAAGAATATAAGATCCTTGTGAGTGGGGATTGTTTTATTCTTTGTATTTCTATCTCCAGCACCCAGCACAGTGTCTGGGACATAACAGGTGCTTAATAAATACTTGATTCATTGATAACTAGATACATGATTATCTGAAGAAGAAGAGAACATTATCAGCTGGGAGGTTCAGGAAAAGCCTTTCATAGGAAACAGTATATGAGTTGAACTTTGAAGAAAGCCAGGCATTCTCAGGGACAGAAGAGAGGAGGGAAGACATTCTAAATCTGGGCACCACCTATGCAAAGAGATTGAAGCAGTATTTGTAACACCAAATTCAGGGAAGAGCAAGTAGGCAATAGTGAAGAAGGGAAGGGGAGTACTATGAAATGATCTTGGAAGAGGAATTAGCTATTGAGGGGATCAGGAAAGTCTTTATGTAGATGATGGTGTCTTAAAGGGAGAGAGGGACTCTTGTAGAGTTAAAGAGTGAGTTCATTTCAAGCATGGGAGATGGCCAATGCAAAGGCATGGAGATGGGAGATAAAATGTTGTGTATGAAGAGTAAGGAAGTAGATAGTTTAGCTAGATTTCAGAGTGTGAGAGGGCATAATATCCAATGAAGTTGGAACCATAGGTTGGGACCAAGTTGTATAGGGCTTTAAAAGATAAACAATTTAAATTTACAGCTTAAATAAAGTTTATATTTTATTCTAGAGTCAACTGGGGATCACTAGAGTTGATTGAATAAAGAAGTCACATGGTGAGATCTGTGCTTAAGGAAAATTACTTTGGCAGCAGTGTGTAGAATGACCTAGAGTGGTGAGACATTTAAGGCAGGGAGATCAGTTAAGAGGCTATTACAATAATTGAGGTGAAAGGTGATTAGGACCTGAACTAAAGAGACAATTGTTTGAATGGAGAAAAAGCTGTAGGATTCAAGAGATGTGAAAGTAGAAACAACAAGATTGGATATGTGGAATGTGGGAGAGTGAAGAATTAAGATTATGAACATAAGACATTGGAAGGATTGTGGTGCCATTAGCAGAAATAGTGAAGTTTGGAAGAGGGAAAGTTTTTTTTGTTGGGGTTTTTTTTTTTTTTTGCTTGTTGGAGGGCAGTTGGAGTTAAGTGACTTGCCCAAGGTAACATGGCTAGTTTTTGTGTTGTGTCTGAGGTCACATTTGAACTCAGGTCCTCCTGATTCCAGGGCCAGTGCTCTATTCACTACACCACCTAGCTGCCCCAGAGGGAAAGTTTTAAGAGAAAAGATAATGAGTTTTTTTTAGACATGCTTCATTTAGGATATCCCTGAAACATTATGAAATGTCCCATAAGCAACTGCTAATATGTAACTAAAAACTGAGGGAAAGCCTGAAACTGGATATGTCGATCTGGGAGTCTGCATAAAGATGACAATTAAACCTATGGACACCATTGAGGTTACCAATATAGAGTTGTTTGTCCTTCAATTATGAAGAGAAGCAACGACATCATAAGGGTGATATATTGACATGTGAGTGAATTGGATTTAAGTGAGGCACTCCCTTCTCCAGAGTCAGTAGAGTCCAGTGGCAAGACAAAAGTCAAGATGACTGGCAATGGCCCAGGATGCAGTAGGTGACCTTGTCATTTCTAAATAAGGTCTTTTCCACATCTAAGTTTGTTTGAGGCAATGCCCATTCAATGACTAAGGGCTAGAGGAAGAAGTGAAGAGGGACCAGGACAGAACTATGGGGAATATATCCACAGTTAGGACAAGTGATATAGAGAATGTTGGTACTTAACCTATTTTAATATTGTATTCAACAAGTAGAAATAAGTTCCTTGAAAGCAAGGAATGTTTTGTGCTATGTATTTTCACAGTGTTTTGGATATAATAGGTCCTTAATGAATGCTTGCTGTTTTGGATTGGTTTGAGCTAAGTGTAGGAATGTGCCAAGTCATCTTTCCCTTCTGTATAAATCTTGAAAGTGCATAGTTAGATGATGTTGTTTCCCTCACCTGAATGTTAACTTCTTGAAGGCAGAACAGTATTTTCTCCATCACTTGTTTTTTTGTATCCCTAGTGCCTAGCATGGCACTTGGCACATTATAAATTCTTGTTGACTGAATGACCGAATCCTGGCTATGACATTTTCTAGTTGCATCTTATGCCTCAGTTTCCTTTCTTCAAAATAAGAATATAAGAATCCAAAATAAGAATTCTTGATCTGCTTATTTCACAGTAAAGAATAATGTGCTTTATAATTCTTAAAGTGGTACGTAAATGTGTCATGGCTGTCGTTGTTATTTATTCTCTTTGTCTGAACCTGTAGTCACTCCCACTTCCTACTTCGTGTTGCAGTCAATACCTATCACTAGTTAAGGAAGATAAGGAAATTGTCTTCAGAGCTATTTAATGATCCATTCGTTCATTCTAATTAATTTATGGTTATACCTCCTCTTGGACCAAAAATGTTACTACCTATTTGGGTCCACCTATTGCCCATTCATCAGACTTGACTCTGAATAAGACCCAGTCTTTTCTAAAACTCATTCACCCTCAAAGGATAAAACTCCTTTGCCATTGAGTTGTTTGGGATCTGAAGGCACCTCCTCAGAAAGCATTCCAAAGGAAAAAAATTTTTTTTTTTTGCTTTTTGGAGGGGGGAAGGTAGGGCAATTGGGGTTAAGTGACTTGCCCAAGGTCACATGGCTAGTTTTTTGTGCTAAGTGTCTGAGGCTGGATTTGAACTCAGGTCCTCCTGACTCTAGGGCTGGTGCTCTATTCACTGCACCACCTAGCCATTCCTCCAAAGAAAATTTTGAGCAATAGTATCAAAGTTAGAATAAATGCACTGTTTGTAGAGCTAATTGCTTTGAAAAGGACACCATTTACTTGGATGTGTATGAGCTGGTATGTTTGTTTATTAAAGAAGTAGTTTCATCACTTCATAGTCACACCTTGGTCTTGGCCTACCACATGCAGGTATCCCCTAGAAAATGGAATCGTCATTGGCTTCTGTTATGTGTGAATGTGTGGGTTGGGGTGTTATAGGATTCCTTCTGACATCCTCAGAGTTTTATAGTATTTAGCTGTAATGCAAGGCAGCACCTTGACTCTTAGATGGTGCTTTGCACAGAGTAATTTCTGCATTAAGGAGTTTTAGTCACGCTATAGGCCTGCTCGATACTTGTCTGTTGTTAAAGGGTGACTCAATATTCATTCAGTTAAAGAGGACTGGATATTGGTAAAAACCGAGCAGCTATAAGTCAGGTAAGCAATATGCATTAATAATAATGCATATTAATATGCATTGTGCATATTAATAATAATACATATTACTATTAATAATAATAAGCATGTACTGCGTCCCAGGTATTGTGCCAAGTGCTGGGAGTTACAAACACAAGTAAAACAAATGGAATGTGGAGTCAATGAAGTCCCTACTTTCAAGGACCTTACATTCCAATGAGGGAAGAGGATGCATAAAAGTGAACAAAAAGGAGTGGCAGGGGAAAATAACAGGCACAGCACAGCTAGGAGGGGAACAAAGCGTGGTCATCCTGGGCCCCTTCTCCCAATGGAGGATCCTCTCAGAAGAACTCACCAAAGGGAGAAGAGGGCTGGCATGATGAAGGTATGTTTCAGCATGACAGGGCTCCAAGAACTGAGAAAAATCATAGAGTAAGAAGGCAGCAGAGTAAAAAAGGTGAAATTTGGAGAGTTGGAAGCACAGTTGGAAGAGGAATGAAGCATTGCTGGCCTGGACCCATCCCCAAAAGGTAGTGTAATTACATTAAAATAATAGGGAATATAGTGCTATTTTCTAGCATTCTGGTAAGCAAGTAATGATAACCTCTATGCCATACCAGAGCAGACCCTCTGGTCTGTCTTGGGCCCTTTTAAGTGGTACTTTTATTTTTAAAATTTATTTAGTTTTAGTTTTCAACATTCACTTCCACAAGATTTTGAGTTCTAAATTCTCCTCCTCAAGACAATGTACAATCTGATATAGGCTATATGTATGCATTCACATTAAACATATTTTCACACTAATCATGTTGTGAAGAAGAATTAGAACAAATGGGAGAAAACATGAGAAAGAAGAAACAACAACAATAACAAAAAAGAGAGAAAATAGTATGCTTCAATCTGCATTCAGACTGCACAGTTCTTTTTCTGGATATGGATTGCATTTTCCATCATGAGTCTTTTGGAGTTGTCTTAGATCCTTGCATTACTGTGAAGAGCTAAGTCTATCAAAGTTAGTCATCACACAATGTTGCTTTTACTGTGTACAGTGTTTTCCTGGTTCTGTTCATTTCACTCAGCATCTGTTCATGTAAGTCCTTTCAGGTTTTTCTGAAGTCCACCTGCTCACCATTTCTTTTATTGTTTTTCTGTTTCTAACTTTTATTTGCCGTATGACCATGCACACATCATTTAACCTCTCCAATTCAATAAACATTCATTAAGTATCTCCTATATGCCAGCACTGTGCAAAACTGGGGATACAAAAAGAAACAAAAGGGCTGCTAGGTGGTGCAGCAAATAGAGAGCACCAGCCCTGGAGTCAGGAGGACCTGAGCTCAAATCCAGCCCCAGACACTCAACACAAAAACTAGCCTTGTGACCTTGGGCAAATCACTCAACCCCAATTGCCCTCCAAAAAGCAAAAAGGAAGAGAAAGAGAAAAAGACAGTTCTTGCCCTCAAGGAGCTAACAATCTAATAGGGGAGACAACATGCAGACAAATATATACAAAGCAAGCTAAATAAATAGGGTAAATAGGAAATCATTAAAAGAGAGAAAGCTTCCTACAGAAGGTGAGATTTTATTGTATTTTTTTTATATATATTTGAAACATTTAATTTTAAGACCTCGAATTTCAGATCCATTCCCTTCCTCCCTTGTCACCCATTCCCTCTGGGGAGATAAGTAATTCAGTATATGTTGTACACGTCTAGCTATGCCAAACATTACCATAGTAGATATATTGTACAAGGCTGCTTATATTTCCCTCCCACTCATCCCACCCCCCACCTGGTCCATTCCCTACTTGATCCTGTCCCTCTTCTATAGTGGGTACTTCCAACCTCCCCTGCCCCCAAGGATGCCCTCCCATCCATCATCCCTCCTCTCATCCCCCTTCCCCCTATTCTGCTGCAGGTTGAGATATCCCATTTAGTATGTATGTCATTCTCTCCCTGAACCAAATTCAATGAGAATGTGGTTTTGCCTTTTTGCCTTCCTATTCTCCCCCTCCCTTGCAACCACTTCCCCTTGCTTCTTCTACATGAGATAGTTTACCCTACCCTGTCTCTCCCCATCTCCTCTTGCCACTTTCCTCTCTCACCTCATAATTTCACCCTTGAGTATCCTCCCTTCCCAACAAATTCAACCTATGCCCTCTATCCATATATAACTGTAACCATATACACACACATTCACATATGTATTCATATGACCACACACCCTTCTTCCATTATTTTCATACTGAGAAAGATTTCATCAGTCAGTTATTGTTTTTCCATATAGGAATGTAAATAGTTCAACTTTGATAAGTTCCTTTTGATTTCTTTTCCCTGATTACCTTCTCAGGCATCTCTTGCTTCTTGTGTCTGAATGTCAAATTTTCTATTCAACTCTGGTTTTTTCTTCAAGAATGCTTGAAAGTCCTCCATTCCACTGAATGACCATATTTTCCCCTGAAACAAAATACTCAGTATTGCTGGGTAGGTGACCTTTGGGTTCATTCCCAGCTCTTTTGCCCTCTGGAATATCATATTCCATGCCCTTCGATCCCTCAGTGTAGAAGCTGCCAGGTCCTGGGCTATTCTGATTGTGTTTCCACAATATTGAAATTGTTTCTTCCTGGCTGCTTGTAGTATTTTCTCCTTGATCTGGGGATTCTGGAACCTGGCTATAATATTCCTGGGAGTTTTCTTTTGGGGATCTTTTTCAGGAGGTGATCGGTGGATTCTTTCAACCTCTATTTTGCCCCCTGGATCTAAAACATCAGGGCAGTTTTCCTTGAGAATTTCTTGAAGGGTGATTTCTAGGTTCTTTCTTTGATCATGGCTTTCAGGTAGTCCAATAATTTTTAAATTGTCTCTCCTGGATCTATTTTCCAGGTCAGTGGTTTTTCCCATGAGATATTTCACATTGCCTTCTAATCTTTCATTTGTTTGGATCTGCTTAACAGCATCTTGATTTCTCATAAAGTCATTAGCTTCCATTTGCTCCAGTCTAACTCTGAAGGAATGAATCTCCTCAGTGAACTTTTGAGATTCTTTTTCCATCTGGCAAATTCGACTTTTTAAGGCATTCTTCTCCTCATTGCCTTTTGGGCCTCCTTTGCCATTTGAGTTAGTCTATTTTTTAAGGTGTTGTTTTCCTCAGTCAGGCTGTTGACCCTCATTTCATACTTTTCCTGCATCCTTCTCATTTCTCTTCCCAATTTTTCTTCCACTTCTCTTATTTGATTTTTAAAGTCCTTCTTAAGGTCCTCTATGGCCTGTAACCCACTCATGTTTTCCTTTGGGGCTTTTGGAGCAGGGTTTCTGACCTCACATCTCTCCTTCTGTTCTATGCTTCGATCCTCTTTGGCCCCAAAGTAGGAGTCTAAGGTTGCATTTTTCTGTTTAATTTGTTTCCTTTGCCTTGGCATGTTGCCACTTAATTACTTGACTTTGGGGCTTGTTGCCACACTATGGCTGGGCAGCCAGACAGGGGAACTTTCATCCCGAACGTGTGGGGGGATAACTTCCGTTTCTGGCAAGCTGGAAACCCACCCATGACCTCCACCCCAGCTCACAATCCAGATCCAGAGAGGTTAAAGCAAGAGGATTACCCCCCAAGACTGATCGCTGGATCTCCCTACAGTTTGCAGGCCAGGAGCTAGAGCTGCCTCTGAAAACTACAAAATGGCGTGTCTCCTCAGCAGCTTCTCACCCCCAAGGGAGGAAGCCGACGCGTTCCCTAAATACTGGTCCCAAAGTTCGTAGGGCACTAACCTCTCACTCTGTCCTAGGCATGTCTATGCTGATAAATCTGGAATCGCCACAGCTGCTAGTGTTCTGGGGTCTCTCCAGCAGGCTGCTGGCCCGGCTGCCCTGGGGCCAAAACTGCAACTCAGGTGGACCTGTGCTCAGCTCCCAGAGCGCTGTGCTGGTGCTTCCTGCAGGGCTGCTGGGCTGTCCTCAGTGGGAGGTTAGCTTCTCTGTGTCGTTCTGTGGGTGCTGGGGCTCCAGAAGTTGTTCAGAGTCCCCTTTTACATAGTTTGGAGGTGATCTGGGGGGAGAGTGGCTTGGACACACTGTTTCTACTCCGCCATCTTGGCTCCGCCCCCTGCTCACCATTTCTTATAGCATAATAGTATTCCATCACAATCATATACCACAATTTGTCTACCCATTCCCCAATTGATGGTAATCCCCTCAACTTCCAATTCTTGGCTACCAAAAAAGAGCTGCTATAAATATTTTTGTACATGTAGGTCCTTTTCCCATTTTTATGATCACTTTGGGATTAAGTGGTGCTTCAAAAAGCCCAAGATTCTCCCTGTTACTAAAAATCATCTTTTAAACATCAGTATTCTTCTGGGATGACTGTGAATCACAGTCTCCATAGAATTAAGGTTGAGAGGCACCCAGAAAACAATAGAGGAGTAGGCATGAGCAAGTGTTGCATGCACAATTTTTTTTGGAAGTAGAAATTTTTGGAATAACTATAATGTTAGCTCCTTGAGGGCAGGGACTATGTTTTTGCCATTACTTATACTCACTAGAACCTCATATATTTCTTGGTACAGAGTAAATGCTTAATAAGATGCTTAGTGATTGATAGCTTAAATTACTGCAGTATGTATTTCTAGTAAAATATTGTGTAATTAAGAACTATAAGGCATATCATCAGAGGGATCTATGGTCAGAAAAGAAGTTGGGCTGGTCATGTAGTAAGCCAGGGATAAAAAAAGATATCCAATATATTCCATGGGTATATATGCAGTGCCAAAACATCTAGAGGAAAGCCCCCAGCATGTTGGAGGCAGTACCTGATCTGAGCTGAGCGTTGAATGAAGCTAATGATCCTTAGAGATAGAGGCAAGGAGGGATAGTAACAAACGAAGGCACTGGGGATGGAGTTCCATGAATCCTGTGATTCTATGACATGCCCATGCTTTTCTCTCAACCAGGACTGCTGTTTTTCCACCTTTTCATATATCCATAACCCTACCCAGGTTTCAAGGTGGAATGTGAAGTCAATGAAACCTTCAGTGGGAATCAGCCTACCCTGATCCCTTCTTTTCTTGACTACCTTATGATGCTGTCTTTTATATACATTTTGGCATTTTATTATATTTATTATATTTAATTTAGCATTTGATCATGTAGTGTCTAGTATACTAAGCTCCATGCTCCATGAAGGCAGCCACTGTTGGATTTCTCTTTGTATCTCATCCTATAGCCTAAGTGGTCTGCATGCCGTGGGACCTAATAAATACTCTTGAATCAAATTGAATTGTTCTCTAATTATATCATACAAATAAATCTTATCTCTTGAACAAAACTGTGACTGGATGACAGAGACTGTGACATGTACTTTTTGATATACCTCCATACTGATTTGTGTAATGCTAGAAAGGAAAAGAAGGGGTAGACTGGTGTAGTCATTGGGCAGAGAACTTGCCTTGAAACCAGAAAGAACTAGGTTCAGTTCCTGCCTCTGAAACCCACTAGCATTATGACCCTAGATGAATACTTAACAACTTGGCTTTATACCTCTCTAAGGCTATCACTTGCTGAGAAGATGCTGACCAGCATTGGTAAAGGAAGTTTCTTCATCTGGGAGTTTCCTGTCCCATTGAAATCATATCTAGTCCCTATCCTTATTGCTTTTTTATTGTTAAGTCATTTTTCAGTCATGTCTGACTCTTCATGACCCCATTTGGGATTTTCTTGGCAAAGATACCGAAATAGTTGGCAATTTTCTTCTTCAACTCATTTTAAAGTGGAACTGAGGCAAACAAGTTGAGTGACTTACTCAGGGTCACACAGCTAGTAAGTGACTGAGGCTATATTTGAACTCAGGACAATGAGTCTTCCTGACTCCAGGCCCAGCACTTTATCTACTGCACCACCTACCTACCTCTTATCCTTTGTAGTCATTCAATAAAATGCCCTTAGCTTTGAATTGAACTGAATTTGGGTGATTAATACAGGGAATTCAGAAATAGAAAACTATCTCCATGTTTCAAGTCTGTGATCACTATCTTTTCTTTTTTCCCCCAGGAGCTCTATATCCTGATGGAACATCTGGAAAAAATAAGGATGATGACATGGTTGCTCCTGGTAAAAATTATACCTATGTTTGGCCTGCAAGGGAAGAATATGCCCCTACTTTTGCAGATGCCAACTGCCTGACCTGGGTTTACCATTCTCACATTGATGCACCGAAGGACATATGCTCTGGGTTAATAGGGCCACTACTGGTTTGTAAAAAAGGTATGAAGAAACGATCCTGTGGGAGTTCCATGGGACACTCTGTTCTTGGATTGCTTGCTAGCTTGCATGTGTAACAGACACAATTCTGGTGCTATCTGTCCCTTGTCACCTGCAAAATATGCTCCCTGTTTTCACCCTTCAGCCTTCAAAGATAAGGAAATTCTTCAGATGGATGATGTGACCATAGATGGAAGAGGGTAGTAAATTGGGCTGATGGTGACCAGCATTCACAATGTTTTAAGACCTGTCATTAGGCTGATTCTTTTTTTTTTTTTTGGAGGGCAATTGGGGTTAAGTAACTTGCCCAAGGTCACACGGCTAGGTTTTTTTTATTTGTGTGTGCGTTAAGTGTCTGAGGCCGGATCTGAACTCAGGTCCTTCTGACTCCAGGGCCGACTCTCTACTCACTGCGCCACCTAGCTGCCCCTAGGCTGATTCTTTCAGAACCATTCCGCCTTAATGGATATGTCTGGACCATGCCTATATGCATACCAGGCTCAAAAGTGAAGGATTCAACTATGCAAAATAAAATGATTTGTTTGGTTTTCGTCCATATGACAACAAATGATCAGATTAATGGATTTTTTGTTTGCTTTTTTTGTTTCTGTTTATTCTTACAACAAATTGGGCCACTTTACTTATGAACAGGTAGAACAGTTGTAGGCCTGAAGTTGTGATTTCTGAACAAAGACTATTAGCAGGCCCTCATTTTAGGAGACAGTTTCTCATTTTGTCCATCCATTTTCAGCTTGTCCCTCCATGCTACTCCCAGTTTTATGAACTAGCCCAACGAAGACAGTCCCTAGATACCAAAATCTTAGAATTTCAGAATTGTAAGTGTCAATTGTAAATCCCCTCTACAACATGCAACACAGTTCCTCCTCAAAGTGGTGTTTTCTCTTTGTGTCTTCAGAATTCATAGATGTGTATTGTAGACTATGATAGACTACATAGATACAAGCTATTATTATAATTACTATTGTTTCTATGATAAAATACTTGTGCATTTTAAAAAGCAATCCAATACTTATCAAATAATGCCATCAAGGGAACATAGTGCTAAAATTTGCTTCCTAATTTAGTCAGCATCCACTTTGACTTCACAATTAAAAAAAAAATATATATATATATATATATATATATATATATATATATATATATATATATATGTCCTGTAGGAATTCTGACTAATAATCCAGCAAGCAGAACTGATGTCAATAAAGAGTTTGTAGTGATGTTCACACTGGTTGATGAAAATCAAAGCTGGTACCTGGATGAAAACATCAGGAATTTCTGCACTGCCCCTGGTACAGTTGACAAGAATGATGCTGTGTTCCAGAGGAGCAACAAAATGCACGGTGAGTGTCATAAACGAATTTAAGACAAAAAAGCATTTATTATGCACCTACTGTGTGCTCGACATTGTGGAAGACAGAGGAGGATAAATGAAAATTCTAGTTCTTGAGGCATTTACTGTTAACTGAAGATGAGAGGGTTGGGTGGGAGGACATCTGTGGTACTTTCCAGCTGTAAGATTCTGTGGTATATAACAGATTACTATAGTTCACATTTCTATTGCATTTGCAACTTATAAAACACTTCCTCACAATGACCCTTTGACAGAAGCATGTGCTAATATTCTTTTTCCTATTTCACACATGAAAAAACTGATTGAGGATGAAAGAGATCAAGTGACTTCCCCATTGTCATGAAGCTAGAAT
Organism: Gymnobelideus leadbeateri; assembly: GCA_011680675.1. NCBI lineage: Eukaryota > Metazoa > Chordata > Mammalia > Diprotodontia > Petauridae > Gymnobelideus > Gymnobelideus leadbeateri. The sequence goes on along the minus strand of WOXC01009037.1, from coordinate 999,777 downwards.
GTCTCAGTGCTGGGGTTCAGAATCATAGAATGTTAGCTAGACATGGTATCGAGTTTCGCTAACATCGCACGAAGCTTCACAGAAAAAATGAATTAGAAATAGAAAGGGCCTAAGAGATTCTTCTAGTCCAAGCCCCTCATTTTATAGATGGGAAAACTCAGGCTTGGGAAATAAAAAAGAGTGCTAGATTTGGAGCCAACTAAGACCTGGGTTTGAATTCTGCTTCTGACACTTACTAGCTGTGTCATTGTGGACAATTCACCTAACCTCTGTGAATTTCAGTTTTCCAAATGCAAAATGGGACTATCAAAAAGCATTTATTAAGCTCTCATTATGTGCTAGGCATTGTGTTATTATATATAAATTATATAAGACTTTATATATGTTATATATTATGTTATATCATGCCATTTTATATTATATATTGTATACATATTATATATACTCTACTATATTATATTAATAACTATAGCACTTACCTAACATGAAAACCAAATTAAATGATATTATATATGTAAGTCTATATGTATACTCTTTAAGTCCTACTTCAAGTTATTATTACTGTTAATCATTATTGCTTTGTATCTTGTCCAGGGTCACACATGTCACAAAGTTGGCTTTTATGATATACATACCACTAGCTTTTTGTTGATTTCTAGCAGACTTGCACATGGTAGGTTCCCATTAGAGGTATAAAGAAAGAAAGGAGAAAGAGGAACAGAAGAATGGAGGAAGCTAGTCCAGTTACCCGTCACTGATTAATTTAACCCTTGTTTTTTGTTTTTGGCAACTATCAGCCTCAGTCTCACAGATCAACAAAAGTCGCTGGCACAAAGGGCATTTGATTTCTTCCATTCCGCTTGATCCCGCTACACTCTTTAGAATAAAAATATCACAGAGAGAAACTATGGAGAAACTATGCAAGAAAACATAGTATGACTACATAAAATAAAACATGGTCCATAAACACTAACAATGGTGTTAACGGGCAGTTATATTAAAATCCTACATGTTGTAAGATTACTTTCTAATGGATTGGTTTTGTATTATACTTTGTAGGTAGAGATTTAGCCTTGAAGTCAGGAAGACCTGAGTTCAAGACCTGCATTTAACACCTAGTGTGTGTGTATGATCCTGCCCATGTGATTTAATTTCTCAGTGCTCTTAGCACTTCTCTAATACCATAATTTGTAGGGAAGATTTTTACCTGAATTAGCAGAGAGAAATGCTTCACCTGGGATTTCACTATATTAATTAAATTACAGGTCCATTCTCTATGCTCTATGTCTCTATAAGGAAGTCACAGATTCGTTTATTTTACTTAGCCTGATTTCATAGAATATTGTTAACATTTTGCTCGGTTTTGAATAGTTTTCTCTATTGAGGAATACATGGAAAGGATTTATTCTTCCCATAGGTTTTACAAAATTGTCTTCTAAACATTTGGAGCATCAACCACTGTTTTTTAAGATAATTTAGTGATGGGAATGTTGGAGACACATTTGTTTTAGCTGCCTTGGCACCAACAAATAGGATGTGATCTGAGTTATTTTTTTCCAGCAGACATACTGGTATTTGCCAACAAAGAGCTGTCAATTCTAATTTCTTTAATTTCCTTTAATATTGGCCCCCTCAAAGCTGCTGCATCGCGGCATGGAGGTGTGATTCTGGGCTCTCCCAGTCTCTAGTAGGGAAGCATGAACTCTGACAAGGACCTATGAAAATGAAAAAACTCAGACTGAACTGAAAAGTTCAATTGTATACAGTCCTAGCTTGTGATCTTAAATATATGTTTTTTTTAAAAGTCACATTATTAAAAGCTTTTTTCTGTTACTGGAGTTTTAAAATATTTTAGTAAAAATGAATGCTGTATTTTATCAAGTATTTCCTCTGTAGCTGATGACATGATTGTGTTGTTTTATTTTTTCACTTATTGATTTATTTTATTGTATTGTTTTGTAAACTTTATACCTATAATTCTTATATTATATTTATAAATCCTCTGATTTTTGCATACTATTATTATATTTAAATATGTTATTTTACATTAACATATTAATAATTACCATATTGTTTTATATTTATCATTTATATTATTTGTTATATTAACCTTTATGAATATTTATACTTAAATATTTTATTTAGTATTTCAGTGTTAATATTCATTAATGATATGTGGTTTCCTTTCTCAGGTTTACATTTGTTACTGTAGGACCAAACCATATTTGTTGTGTAAAGGAGTTGGGAAGCCTACATCTTTCTCTGTTTTTGAAACAGTTTTTATAGTACAAGAGTTATTTTTTTCTTAGAAGTTTGATAGCATTTACTTGTGAATACCTCTGGATCAAGTGTCTTTCTGTAAGGAAACTGTTTAATGAATTTATCCTTCCAAGATTAGTGTATTTAGGTTATCTACAGTCTTTATTAGTTTGTACATTTCACACTTCTGCAAAAAATCATCCATTTCTTTTAGATTCTCAAATTTATTCACATAAAACGGTGTCTATTAATCTTTAAAAACTTTCATAATTTTTTTCCTCATTGTGATCTTTCTAATTTTGACATCTGGGGCCTTAGCCTTCTCTTTAAAATTAGCCATTTGTCATTTTTTAAAAAAAGTATCTTTGGATTTATCATTTCAGTTTTATTATCTCTGCTCCAACATTGTTTATTTCTTTTTTTAACTATAGACTCAGTTCATTAACTTTCACTATGTTTATAATACTGATTAATATAGGCATTAAGTGCAAGAGAGTTGCCTCTGAGTACTGTTTTCAGTGTGCTTTTATATTATCTATTTGGATTATCATTATTGAAGAATCTCCTTTTGTTTTATTATTTCTTCTTTTAATCAGGCATTATTGAATTGCTAATATTTTCATTTCCAAGAGCACTGTTACCTAAAATTCATCACGTGATATTTTCATTACTGGTTTTATAGTGGTATTGTCCATAAATGTAATACATCGAATCTTTGAGTGTCTACATTTGTCATTTTATTTTTATTGATAAATTTTGTTTCAACACATCATACAAGGAATGAATCACCTACAAGATATAAAAACTATTAAATAAAATAAGAACTTTGTGTCCCCTACTCATTCAAAGTCAATTTTCCCTTTGTAGGATTATATTCAGTTTAACCAAGTAGCTTTAAGTTAGTCTTAATTGCAAACCTATCCTTTGCCTTCCAGAATATGGTATTCCAAGCTCTCTACTTTTTCATAGTAGTGACTACTATATAGTGTATGATCCTGATTGTGACTCCTTCATACTTGAATTCTTTCTTTTTGGCTGCTTGTAGCATTTTTCTCTGGATTTTGGTGATAATATTCCTGGAATTTTCATTTTCCAGTTTCTTTCATGAGATGATTGATGGATTTTTTTTCCTGTTTCTATTTTCACTTTACCCTCAAAGAGATCTGGGAAATTTACTTTTATGACTTCTTAAAATATGATCTGTAGACCACTTATTTGTTAATGGCTTTAAGGTAGTCCAAGGATTCTTAAATTCTCTGTCCTCAATCTGGTTTCAAAGTCAGCTGTTTTGCTATGAGATACCTTGAATTTACTACTATTATTTCAGTCTTTTGCCTTTTCTTCATATCTTTTGTTGTCTTGGGAAGTCATTAACTCCTATTGGTTCATTCTAATTTCAAAGATGTTTGTTGCTTGGATGTGGTTTTGTGCTTTTAATGTCAAGCATTTAATTCTCTTTCTGGTTTTTACTTCCACAGCTCTGGTTTCTTTTCCATTTTTTCTATAGTGCTCTTATTTCCCTTATTAAGGAAACTTTTTAAAAATCTCTTTCAGTTCTTTTTAAAAATTTTATTTGTTTTTATTCTTTTTGTTTTTTGGAGGGCAATTGGGGTTAAGTGACTTGCTCAAGGTCACATGGCTAGTTTTTTGTGTTAAGTGTCTGAGACTGGTTTTGAACTCAGGTCCTCCTGACTCCAGGGCCGGTGCTCTACTCACTGCACCACCTAGCCACCCCAAAACTTTTTTAATTCTCAAAAAAACTCTCTTGCTTAATCTCTGCCATGAATTCTACTTGAAATTACACCCAAGTGTAATGCATATCATTCTTTTTTTCTAGTTCTGTGGTTTCAGTGTCTCTGTCACTTGATGGTGACTTAACTCTTGATGGTGGGCTTCTTTTTTCCTTTGCTCCTTATTCAAGGCCACTTCCTGATTTTGGACTTTATGTTAGGGTCGGGCTGAGAAAGCTTCTAAGAGGAATATCTAGGTCAATCTCATTGCTATTTTCTTGGGATAGTGACTATTGTAATATTCCAGACTTCCAGACATAGTTCAGGCTGGGGACTTGCAAGCTTTCAGTATTCTCAAAGTGGACTGATCCAGGGAAAAGTCGGGTTGCTGTCCCCAGCAGGATAAGCTCCACAAGTTCCTGACCTGGATTTGGGTCACAGCTACAAGCCTGTGTGCTTGCTCTGGTTGGAGTTTCAGGAGACCGATGCCACGCTCAGCCATTGTCAGACAGCTGGAAAGCCCTTTTGGTCTCAAATGATTGGATCTTAGGCTTCCCTTTGGTTTTTGATTCTTGCTCTGGTTATACCTCTGTGGGCTTCAGACTTAACTGGAAGCTGGAACTGAGAACACACTCTGCTCCTGGGGTGGAAGCCAAGAGCCTGCTCCTTGTTTTTGAACTTGCTTCTTGCTGGGGCCCAATGACCATTCCTGATGCTGGAACATCACATATAGGTGCAATTTACCCTAAATCTGTCACCTGGAACTAGGTAGTGAGCAACTGAGAAGTCAGTTAACAACAGTTTCTGTATCTTATACAAGTTTAGGTTCCTCTGAGCTGTATCTGGGACCTCCTCTTGCCTTGGTGCATGGCCTCTCTCTGACCAGGATTTCTGCATGTCATGTTTCTAGCCAGACTTTGTGCCCAGTGTCTGCAGACTTCTCTGACTGTATCCCTATGCTGACCTGGGCTGGCAAAATGACTCACCATGATTTTCCCTTGCATTTCCTGATCAGGGTTCAGTCTATTGTGTTTTCTAGATATTTTGAGGCATTTTCCTATGGGGTGGAGGAGGAATTGGAGCTCCTTTGTACTTTTTTTTTTTGTTACTTCTCCATCTTGGCTCCACTTTATTATTATTTATATCATTCATTTATTAAGCACTTACTATCTGCCAAGCAATATTTTAAGTACTAGGGATATAAAGAAGAGCAAAAACACAATACCTATCCTCAAGGGGCTCACATTTTAATGAAAAAAAAAAACCCACACATACGACCCTTTATAGAAAAGATATCTATAGGTAAATGGGCAATCCTAGAGGGAAGGCACTAGGAGTTGAAGGAGATAGGTACAGGGAAAGGTCTCTTACAGAAGATAGGATTTGGAATGAGTTTTAAATGAGGCCAAGGAAACCAAAATACAGAAGTGAGGAGGGAAAGCACTTTAGGCATGTTGAACAGTCAGCAAAAATGCACGGAGGGCCTTGGTTGCTATGCAAATGGAGAGAAGGGGAGTTATGAGAGATGTTGCAAAGGTAGAAATAACAAGACTTGATAACAAATTGGGTGTATAGGATGAATTTGAGAGAAGAATCAGAGGATGACATTAAGGTTGCCAAGCTGAGGGACTGGGAAAATGGTGCCCCAGACAGTATTAAGTTGGGGAAAGGGGAAGGTTTGACAGGGTGGATTTGGACACAGTGAGTTTGAGATGCTTATGGGCCATCCAGTTTGAGATACCCAAAAGACAGTTGGTGATGTGGGATCAGAGATCAGAAAGATAACTAACCAGAGAGGGAGGACTGGAAATACAGATCGGGGAATGATCTGCATAGAGAAGATAATTGAACTCACTGGACCTGATGAGATCATCAAGTGTAATGGTAATGGGGATTTGGAAATCTTCCCTTCCCCTTATACTTAGCACCTTGTTTCAAGAAAAGTACTTAGCACCTTGTTTCAAGTTCATTAAGAAAAAGAATTTGTGAATCCTACAATGGGAGGAACTTGCTGATGCAACAGGAAGGGGTAGGACAAGGAGGAGCTAATGACCAGGATAAAAAGCTGAACACAAGCTGAGAGTGAGCCACAACTTCTGGGAGCAAGCAGTGTGGAGGCTGAAGAGCTAAGAATTGAGAACAGAACTTGTAATGACACAACTGAGAACTGAGGACTGAGAAGAACTGAGAAGAGAACTGAGAACTGAGAAGTGAACTGAGAATCGAGAAGAACTGAGAAATAAGAAGAGAGGAGAACTGGGAAGAAGCGTGGTGGTGCCAGGACTTTGTCCATTTTAATGTTACTTTGTTAGATTCATCTGCCAATAGAAGATGGTGCTATTGTTACAGAAGTCCTGTGATCTTACTTACTGCTGGTTCAGAAGCCCTTAAAGAGGATTTTCTTGTTGTGTGCTTACAGAAATCCTGGAGGAGGGTCTTGCTGAAGTTTTCAGAAGTCTTGGGACTATACTTATGATTTGGGTTGATTTCTTAGACCTTGCTGTTGGGTCTCTGCTGATTTCACAGGCAGAAAGAAAATTGATGAGGGAACTGGCAATGTGAATGAATGTAATTGTGGCTTTGTTAAGCTTTGTCTTCCCAGGAACAGAAACTGTGAAGGATTTGAGGTGGACTAGACACTGTGAGTTTCAATATGGAACAGGAACGGCACAAGGAGCTGGACAAGGAACTGAGAGCTGTCTGCCTTTGAACTCAGGTGACAGTTTGGTAGATTTGGGCAGGAGCTGAGATTATGGAAGAGGAACCATGGAAGCTGAGAGCCTGCCTCGAGTAAAGATGAAAGGACCTCTCCTTGGGTATTTAATGCAAACTGAGATCATGATCTACTGTGGCCGAGGAGGGGAGAACTTTGTACTCTGTATTTTGTACCTTTTCAGGATGATTGAATTAAGGATGATTGTAATCTGATCTCCAATTAAGAAGAAAGAAGACTTTTTGACTGAGATTAAGACAAAGTGACTAAGGGGTGGATAACCTTGACTTTTGTACTTTGTATCCATTAAGGAGGCTTGCCTTAATGATTGAATTACTAAATGACTGTTATCTTTTGGTTAAAACTATGTGACCACTTTGGTGAAAACTATGTGGCCACTTTAGTGATAAGTTGTTAAGTTATAACATTGTGAATGCTGTGCTTTGATTTCTGTCAATGTTTTGTCTTAGTTTGTTACTAAATAGATAGAAAGTTCGCTATATTATGTAATCAGAACCTTGAATCTGTTCATAGCAGCGGTTCTCTGGCAAGCTGCTCATGCTTGGCTTTACACCAAGTATAGTATAGAGGGAAAAGAGGAGAGAGCTGAGGATAGAACCTTTAGGGACACCTACAGTTAGTGGTATGACCTAGCAAAGGAGACTTACAATTCTTCATAATTAAAAACCAATATTTGCACATCATCTTTCTTAACTAGTATGTTTATGAACCTGAAAAAATATATTTGTTTCTATTATTTAGTTTCACCATATATCTTTAAGATCTTGTTTATATCCTAGTTGTTTAGCTTTATAGCTTTCTTTTCTATCTTTTTAGTGAAGCTACAATTTAATAAAAAGAATTGTTCAACTATCCCACTATGTTTATTTCTTTCCATCTATATATATATATATATATATATATATATATATATATATATTTTTTTTTTTTTGCCTTTTGGAGGGCGATTGGGGTTAAGTAACTTGCCCAAGGTCACACGACTAGGTTTTTTTGTTTGTGTGTGTTAAGTGTCTGAGGCTGGATCCGAACTCAGGTCTTTCTGACTCCAGGGCCGACACTCTACTCACTGTGCCACCTAGCCGCCCTATCTATTTCTTTATATAATTCTATGAAGATTTTTTTATAATTTTTTTTGCAGAATTATTAGGTACATATACACATGTGCATGCATGCACACATATTTATATACTCTCATTTTGGACAGAATTTTTTGTTAAAATATATAATATAATGTCTTTGTTTATCTCAATACAGTATGTTTTTAATTCAACTGAGACTGGTATTATTAATGTCATGGTAAATTTTATAACACCTTTAGTTTTGAATCTCCTAGAGCTTTCTGGGTTAAAAGTGTTTCCTCAGTGGCAGATTATTTAATTCTGCTTTTTAATTCATTTCTGGTTTTGATCTTTTTCTGGTGGGGAAGTATTTAGTTCATTTATATCTCATGTTATAATTAATAGGTTTTTCTTTTCATTAGTCTTATTGTAAGGAAATAAATGATTATTAATTATTTTTAATATTGGTCCAGATTTGATAGAATCATTATTAAAAATTCTTCTACAATATTAATAACACTGTAGGTTATTTTAATTTGCATTTCTATTTTATTGAAGGCAGAAGATTTGCCCTGGAATTATCTGCTCTTTTCTCCTTTCTCCTTTGAAGAAGGTTTTTCTTATAATTTCTCTGAAATATCCTTCTGATGATACCTTTAGTAATTTAGTCAGTATAATGCTTTAAACTCTATTCTCACATCTTATTAGCAACTCTTTTAATTTGATTTGAGAAGTTTCAATTATTTTAAATACTTATCTCTTTCTCTGGAAGGATTATTTGTCTTTCAAAGATTTCATTGAAATTTTTATATCTCTGAAAACCATTCAAAGGCTGCTTCGCACGTAACCATTTCTTGCCTTCATAGAGTATGCTGAGTTTTTTGAGGAGATAATTCTTGGTTTATGGTTCATGCTTCTTAATTTTGTAAATGTTGAATTCCTTTTTCTGCAATCCTATCCTTCACAGTTCCATTTTCTTCATAGTTATTGTTCCTGTGACTGACTTATTCCTTTCAAGTTGCTTGTAATATATTTTTCCCTTAGCAATGTAATGTTGGAGTTTAGTAACAGATTATATGGGCATGTAAACTATTGTTGTTATCCTGCACAGATTTAGTTTTTGTTTTAGCAAATTTTGGAAAAAATTATTGGATTTCCCTAAATACCATACTCATATTCTTCTATTTTTCTTAGTTCTCTGTGATGTCAACAATCCCAAGTTTGCTGAGTATGATTTGTTGTGCTGGTCCATCAATTGGGTCCACATGTTGTTGCACAGTTTGGACCAGGGGGTAGGGTTTTGACTTCAGGGCCACACTTGAGGACCTAGAGGGCCACATGAGGACCTAGAGGGCCTTGAGGTCACAGGTTACCCAGCCCTGACTCTCTGGACAATTCAGTGATATCTTGAACCTCTATCACCAACTGCTCTGCATGATGTACAATTCCATTTTCTATTGTTGTTGATGGAGTCTGTGGAATTTGGGAGGTTTTCTCTTGCATTCTCCATAGTGTTTTTTAAAAAAATTATCTCCTCTTAACTCTATTTTGGAATCTTAGTTCTCACTTCATTTCCTTGTGTTACTTCTTACCTCAAGCCCTTCTTTTATTTGATCTTGTGGTCTTCTTATCCTTCTTCTATTCTTGATTAAACCTTTAGAATGCTTTGGCAGCTAGGTGATACAGTAGGTAGAGCACTGGGTCTGGAGTCAGGAAGACTTGAGTTCAAATTTGACCTAAGACACTTACTAGCTTTAGTGTGATCCTCATCACTTAGCCTCCATTTGCTTCAGTTTCCTCAACTATAACACGGAGATAATGGAATTAATAGTAGCACCTACTCCACAGAGCTGTTGTGGGGATCAAATTAAACAAAATGGGAAAGCACCTAGCACAATGCCTGGTACATAGTAGGTGCTTAATAAAATGCTTGTTTACTTCTTTGAAGATGCCTCTCCGGAGATCTCACACACTTTCTTTGTTTAGTTTCCATTATTAATTCATTTATTCTGTGGTATTTTTTAGTATAATAACACTGTTTTGTTAATTTTTAAATGGTTTGATTGCTTTTTAGTATGAATATGTTTGCTTTTAGCATTTCCTCATTTTTTTTGTTTTGTTTGCCTTTGGTGTATTGTGTAAAGGACCTAACTCCCTTCAAACCTAATTTTTCAGAATATTGAAATAAGAAATATTCCCACTTTACACTTTTGCCAAAGAGTCTGTTTCCTTTCTGAAAGTCTGTTCCCTTTGGTTTTTCTTCTTTCTTTTCTAGCTCTTAATGGTTATCTTTTTGGAAACTTCCCTGAGCCGGAGATATGTGTGGGAGACTCTGTGTCCTGGCACTTATTTGGAATGGGGAATGAGATTGACATCCACTCCATCTACTTTTATGGGAACACCTTCACCAGCAGAGGACATCGGACTGATGTTGTCAACTTGTTCCCGGCCACTTTCCTTACCTTAGAAATGGTAGCTGAGAATGCTGGGAAGTGGATGATCACCTGCCAAGTCAGTGACCACCTACAAGGTAAAGGAGACAGAGACTGTTGATAAAGAAGCATAGAAAGATACAGTCCACTCAATTTGAAAATCATGAGGTCACTGATCATTGAATCACATAGATTTTGAGCTACAAGGGACACACTGGAGCTCATCTAGTATAACTCCTTTATTTTACAGATGAGGAAACTGAGTCCCAAAGAGGTTAAAATGACTAGCCTAAGGTCACAAGGTACTAAGTGAAGGAGGAAGGATTTGAACCCAGACTCTCTGACATCCTTTCCATTATACTGCGTGGCTACCCACCAACCACTAGCATTCATTGATCAGACACTGTATACAAAGCAAGATATGCATGAGCATCCTCTCCTCCAAATGTCATATTCCATTAGACTGTGAGCAACTACATACAGGAACTTCCATCCTTTGTCTTTGCATCCACAATATCTCACATGATACCTTACATATAGAAAGTAGTTTTTTGTTAGGTGGTTTGCTTATTAAAACTTGCCAAAAAGGAAAACAGGGTTGACCTAGGTTAATATATACATGTACAAATACGTGCATATGTTACAACATTTATTTAGCAAATATCTATTAAATGACTACTCAGTTCAAGGCCAACTTCTGACCCTGAAGAAGACACTCTCCTTTGCTACACAAGCTGCTATATGATAGTGTTTATCCCCTTAAACTGTTTTAACCTATTATGGGAGATAAATCAATTATTCAACAAGTGAGTCACCATGCTAAGCCCTAGGGATTCAGATACAAAGGTGAGAGTCTCTGCTTTCTAGGAACCCACCTCTTGTTAGAACAGGCAACATATAAAAGAAAGCTCAGCTGGAGGGCATATGGAAAAGCCTGAAAGTCTTTGATACTGTAGGTTAGACGATGCCTGTGGTCAACGGGGAACAGATAGAACACATGGTAAGTCATAGAGTATATTAGGAAGCAATGGCAGAGTACCTGGCAAAGCCTAGTGGTCATCCATTTCATCAGAAGAAAGAGAGTTGGCGATTCCTACCTCAGACAAGTAATGGAAGCAGTCAAGCATTCCAGATGGGCTCAGAAGGGCCCCGACTTGGGGCAGGGGCTGAAGTGGGAAGGCAAGGGTGCATGGGAAGGGTAAATAGTAGCAGGTCTTCTCACTGCTGAGATAGGTCCTTAGGCAGTCTGGGCACCTGGGCAATATTAATAATAATAACAACAACAATAAAAATCATCACTAGTATTTATATAACACTTTATAGTTTGTTGAGTGCTTTACAGATAACATCTCATTTGATCCTCCCTTCGACTTTGCAAGGTAGGAGCTATTATTATCCCCATTTTAAAGATGAGGAAGTTGAGAAAGATAGAGCTGAAGTGACATGTCCAGGGTCATGTAGCTAATAAATGTCTGAGGCCAAATTTGAACTCTTCTCCATCCACTGTACCATCAAGCTTCCTGGGAAGAAGGAAGTAGAAGGAGGGAAGGGTGTGTTCAAGGTGGTAGATTTTCCCACTGTCTATTCTACCTGGTTGATTTCCTGCAAAAAAAGATTAAATTAAATTAAATTTAAAACATGTTAACTCATGTTAACATTGCCTAGCCAGTTTTAATAATGGTACATAATCTGGGAAAATAAACAGAAATTTGTGACATTTTTATCATGAAACAATCACCTTTTAACAATAGCAAGGCCCTTTGGGCTAATATTAAGATTAGTTAGCAAATACTGATTATAGATGGCATTTAGGTTTTTCTTGGAATGTAATAATATACCCTGGCAATATCAGAAAACTCTTTAAAAACAGATAGTCATCAGCAATATTTTAACTTGACTCATAGTTTTCTTCTGTTATACAGCTGGTATGTTGGGACAATATGATGTCAAGACATGCACGAAAAATATTTACCAACCCATGCTGAAAGGCCGGGAGAGAAGTTACTTTATTGCTGCAGAAAAAGTTCTTTGGGACTATGGTCCTCAGGGTTATGATAAGTACAGTGGCCTGCCCTTAAATGCCACTGGCAGGTAAGTGTCTGCCCTTTGCTAGGTCATTACTGCTAGAGTATATACTGTTAAAAATTCTTACAAGAAAAATCCATTGTGTCCTATTGGAGAATTAAATACCTTCCTACTAAGTCTTTTGCCTACTTCATATAGCTCTAAAGTAGGGGTTCTTAATGTGGGGCTCAAGAACTTAATTTTTTTATAACTAGATTTCAATATAATTGGCTTTTCTTTATTATCCTATGTATTTCATTTTATGGATTTAAAAACACTGTTGTGAGAAGGGGTTCATAGGCTTCACCAGACTGACAATAGAGGTCCATGGAACGCAAAAAGGGTTAAGAACCCTTTGTCTAAAGGTAAGACAAAGAAAAGAATATGGCAGAATCTCATTGAACAGTTGAATGGAATGACAAAGGACACTCTGGCTCAGGTCATAATGGCCAGGATTTGATACATTAAATTTGTCGTGGGATTGCTGCTCTTCATCACCATATACGAGTGGCCTGCATAGAATTCAACTGGTCATTCAAGAAAAATAAATATTTATTGAGTATCCATCATGTGCAAGGTTGTTTTAAACCTTATAATCAGTATAGCTTTAGAATGAAATATGTATTATTGTACACTTCTTTAAAGAATAGTAATTCATGCATAGCCTATTAAGTAACTTTTTTTTTTTTTTTGCTTTTTGGAAGGGGGAAGGTAGGGCAATTGGGGTTAAATGACTTGCCTAAGGTCACATGGCTAGTTTTGTGTGTGTGTTAAGTGTCTGAGGCCAGATTTGAACTCAGGTCCTCCTGACTCCAGGGCTGGCACTCTATTCACTGTGCCACCTAGGCACCCCAGTATTAAGTAACTTTTAATAAAAATATTTTTTATCAGTAATATTATATCCTTATTCAGTTAGCAGTAGAAATCTACTGAAGAGTCTTGAGTAGAGAAGTGAGATCTTGGATAATTAGGAAACTATTACATATTGTATTTATCATTTTGAGGTAATGAGAATTTGTTATGCAAAGACAATTTATCTATTCCTTTGTAGAAAACCTTAACAAATGTTTGTTGAATTACTTTTTAAAAAATGTATCAGATGCCTATTATATACAGAGCACTGTGAAAGGAAAAGATCAGTTCAGTTCTAGCCCCGTAGAACTTATATTCTAGTGGAAAGGCAAATTTATACAGAAGTAATCCTAATACAAAATCTAGTCCTTGCTAGATACAGTCCTTACTAATAAGGAAAAGGTTCATCCTTTTTAGCTAGATCTCTGTGAAGGACAGTGGTGTAACATTTTTTTTTGGTGGATTCATGGCTACTTATTGTCACACTTATTGTCACACAAACCTTTCATGGTCTGACTCCTATCTACCTTTCCACACTTATTTCACATTACTGAATTTGTGTATTCTCAGTTATAGCCAAACTGGTCTATTTGCTGTTTCCAGATCTTGGCATTGCATCTCCCACCTCCATGACTTTATATTTGGTGTCTTGAATGCTAGAAAAGTATCCCCTTCTTACCTCCATCCTTTTGAATGTCCTTAATCTGGGGCATAAAAACTTTGTTTTTTAAAATAAAAAATATACACTTTTAAGTGCATTTTAATACAATTTCTTCCCTTTGTAATCATAAATATTTTATTTCATGTATTTAAAGCCATAGTTCTTAGAAAGGGTCCATAGACTTCACTAGACTGCCAAAGGGATCCACACCACAAAAGAGATTAAGACCTCCTGCCTTAGAATTTTTAGCTTCCTTGAAGGCTTAGTAGGTACCATAGAAATCTTTACTGTTTATCCTAGTTACTAGTGCTTCCTTACTCTCCGCAAATTGCATTATATTTATTTATCTGCTTAAGTGCTGAATTCAGTAGAATGCTAGTTCTTAAGGGCAAATCCTGTTTTCCACTTTGTTTTTGTACCCTCATTGCTTTGCACATAGTAGGCATAAATGCTTATTGAATTGGATTGAGTTGCTAGGGTATAAAGGTTCCCAAACTTCTTTCTTTTTGGAGGGCAGCTGGGTTAAGTGACTTGCCCAAGGTCACATGGCTGGGTTTGTGTGTGTGTGTGTGTGTGTGTGTGTGTGTGTGTGTTAAGTGTCTGAGACCAGATTTGAACTCAGGTTCTTCTGACTCCAGGGCCATTGCTCTATTCACTGTGCCACCTAGCCACCCCGACCAAACTTCTTTTTTTGTTTTGTTTTTGTTTTTTGTTTTTTGGAGGGTGGAAGGTAGGGCAATTGGGGTTAAGTGACTTGCCTAAGATCACATGGCTAGTTTTGTGTTAAGTGTCTGAGGTTGGATTTGAACTCAGCTCCTCCTGACTCCAGGGCTGGTGCTCTATTCACTGTGCCAACTAGCTGCCCCAAAAGGGAAGGTATCAAGAAGTGTGTTCCCAAACTTCTACCAGACTTTTCATTTTCAGTTGGTTAACTGTCCCTAGGGACTCTGTTAAAGAATACTTACCCAGGACCTGTCCAGAATCTCTTCCGGTGGGTCAGAGAGATGAAGAGCTCATGCCCTCTAATTGAGGCATTTGGTGTACATGTGGAAATGTTCTCAATCAGGTTCCTGCATCCTTTCACAGTGAATCTGAGCCCTTCTTCACACAAGGGGAAACTAGGATAGGAGGAAAATACTGGAAAGTTCAGTATGTGGAATATACTGATGAAACTTTTACCAGAAGAAAGATCCGGTCTGGGGCAGAAATCCATCTTGGAATACTTGGTACAGTAAATCATTCCAAATATTTCAACCTGGGGGATAGATTTCTGTTGTGAGAACTGATGATTCTAAATAAATTCTTCTCTCCCTCCCCTCTCTTTCCCTCCTCTCCTCCTTTCACTTTCTCCCCATCCTCAATCTCTCACAGGCCCAGTGATCAAAGCTGAGGTGGGTGATACAGTAATAGTGACTTTCGCCAACAAAGCAGACAGGGTCTACAGCATTTTGCCTCATGGTGTGTTCTACAATAAGGCATCTGATGCAGCACCAAACCTGGATGGTAAGTGCTGGTCTTTGTGTACAAATGCAATTGATCAAAGCATAAGCAGCTTCACTAGCTCAATTCAGTTCAACAAACTCCTTTTAGGAGCAAAGCACTATGGTAGTGTCACATGGATTTACTTAATTCAACTAATGCCAATAAGTCAAAATGAATTAGAAACAGGCTTTATTATATTCACATGGTGCTGCTCTCCACACCTTCTCCATTGATGGGGAATGCACCATTCACAATTCAGCATCCAATATTTGTACATTATATGAAACAAAGAAAAAGGAAGATTACTAAGTCATTAAAATGCAGGTGGCCATACAAAGAATAGTATATGTGCTACAAGAAAATTTATATAATTTGCTATGGGAAATAGATAAGGGCAGTATCTTCTAAGTATAACTAGTTTTGCTAAATCAAAGAAAACTGCCCATTAGACCAGAAAAGGAGGATATTCCCCAGAAACTAGAATCTTTCACCTTCAGCGACTCTTTTTGTACCCATAAGAGGAGATAAGGAGACAAAGAAGGACAATAGCTGCTGTAGGTGGTGTTCGTGAAGGGTCACGTACAGCAAAATGGTAAATACAGAACAGAACGGAGTCAACTCTGCTCCTCCAGAAACTTGCTTTTGACAGTAGGGACTGGGGCTGTAAACATAGATAAGACTGTCTGCTCACAAGAGAGTTTTCCATTTAATCAGAAAGAAGGCAGGTGCATAAATAACTAGGAATAAGGCATTGAAGAAGAGATAAAAATGCAAAGGACCAGTCTAGGGGAAGGGCAGTGAGAAATCTGAGAATGGATGATGTTTAGAGAGGAGGTTAGAGAAGTGGTGGGGTCAGGAATGGCTTTGCATCAATGTCACCTGAATTGTGTCCTAGTTCAGTCACTTAACCCCCATTTGCCTCATTTTCCCCTTCTGTAAAGTGGGAGAAATAATTGCACCTACCTCTCGGAGTTGTAGTGAGGATCAAATGTAATAATACTTGCAAAGTGTCTGGTACATAGTAAAAGCAATATAAATTGTAGCTATTATTATTAGTTGGCTAATCATTAGTTTTGTTCATTTATAAAATTTATATAATAGTCATTTATATAATTATAATTTATTAGTTTATATAATGTGATAGTTTGTAAGTAGTTTGTTAGGAGATATTCTGCAGAGAAAATTGGAAAGGATGGTGTGAGTGACAGCAATAGAATGCATTTGTATTCTGTATTCAATTCATATCAGTCTTCTATGGTCTTTGATTTATAGAAAGCAAAATTTATTTGTACTCATAATTGTGTACTTAACATTTGGAGGGTACAAAGGAACCCACAAGGAACTTACAGCCTAGCCAGGAAGAAGGCATACACATATGGATCAATTAGTGAACAAATGTTCCTATAAATATATTATCATGCAACGTAGTGTAACAACTTTATAGGGCAAAATATATGATATTTTATATGGGTCTCAGAATGCTGATGATGAGAGCACAGCTATTAAGGAAGGGGAGAAGTCTTCATGAGGCAGGCCTCTCATCTTGGTTCTTTCTCCCCCTTGCTACCTGTTTGGTCTGCCTCCACTCAGCTTATCCTTGACTGAAACCGGACTAGTGGTTGAGCAAGCAAAAAGCAATAATCAGGATTCTGAATATAGAGATGTCGGGTACAAATCAGCAGAACTAAACTAGGCATTTTTTTTTGTGCCACAGGCAAGTGACTCAGGGTGGAGGGAGAGCAGGGAAGAGCTAATGAGGTGGGAGATAGTATGTGTGTATATAGTATAATGTAGTATAATATGTATCTTCTTGTTCTGTTGTTTCAGTCTGTCCAGCTCTTCGTGACTCCATCTGGGGCTTTCTTGGCAAAGATATTGGGGAGGTTTGCCATTTCCTTCTTTAGCTCATTTTACAGATAAGAAAACTAAGGCAAATAGGGTTAAGTGACTTGCCCAAGGTCACACAGCAAATGTGATTTGAACTTAGGGAGATGGTATATATAGTAATATGTGTGTGTATCTTTATATATGAATGGTGACTATTGAAACTCCTTCTATCTTCCATCTTCATTTTGCCTTTGGAGGGTATTCAACCCTCATCTTTTCCTTTACTACTTCAGAGCTTGTTGCCAAGAGCTTTAACTAGGGAATGGTTATCAGGACATTGACTCCAGGATGAGAAATTTACAGGATGCTGATAATAGTCAAATTATTTTAGCAGTATAGAAAAAAAACCAGAGCTTGGCACCTAATTAGCAAGAATAATTAGTCAAAATAAAAAGCTATTAGAACTCCTCTCCCACCTCATTAGCTCTTCCCCTCTCTCCCTCCACCCTGGGTCCCTTGCTTGTGGCACAAAAAATGCCTAGTTTAGTTCTGCTGATTTGTACCCGACATCTCTATATTCAGAATCCTGATTATTGCTTTTTGCTTGCTCAACCACTAGTCCAGTTTCAGTCAAGGATAAGCTGAGTGGAGGCAGACCAAACAGGTAGCAAGGGGGAGAAAGAACCAAGATGAGAGGCCTGCCTCATGAAGACTTCTCCCCTTCCTTAATAGCTGTGCTCTCATCATCAGCATTCTGGGGCCCAGTTTCAGCCCCTTGCTACACCCATCTATATAAGCTTAGGTTTGTTCAAACCCCTCAATTTAGAGTCATATTTTACAGGTATTGGAGGTGGTTGGAGCAGCCCAGTGAAGTTCCTGTTTTTACTCTGCCTTGGCTCCACCCGCACAACCCCCTCAATTTACAGATGAAGAAACTAAGGCTCTGAAAGCTCAACTGAGTGGTTAGTTCTTAGCAAATCTAGGATTCAATTCCATGCCTCCTGATAGACTTTCTCCTTTATACAGAGTTGTCTCTCATTACAAAGAACCAAGTTTCTTACACAATATCTCTGGGATATTTTTTGATCTAGTTAAGAAAAGGAATCATTCACTAGGACAATGTGACTATTACATGGAAAACAATTCTGATTCCAACAACAACACATGAAAAACGTTCCACTAGCTCAAGCTGGAAAGCACTATTTTTTTGCCCCTTTCCTGATTTTTGTACTGAGACCAATTCTTCACAGACCATACATAAAACCAGTCTCCTTATGCCTCATACAGTCTGAAAATCACACTTCTAAAAGATGTGTCTAAGTCTAATCATTCCAAATCTGTAGGCAACTCAACTAACAACTAAGTCACCTAAAACACAGGGTGAGTTCTTACTTATGTGGCCTGAAGCAGGTACAGGCCTTCTTGTCTGAATTTCTGTTCTCCGCTGATCATTGCTAGCACATGGCCCTGAGAGGTCAGCAACAGAGGGGAGCAGATTCCCACACACTACTCCTAAGGGCAGAATTTGACCAGACTGATGATTTGCCTTTTGCTGCAGTAGAAATCTAGGCTGCAGTGCTTCTTACTCAGGTTAGACCCATATGTTCTGCTGTTCCACCCAGATAGTACTGCTGAAGGGTGGTATGGAGGTAGAATTTCAGCCTAGCTCAGGGTACAGGATATTCAGATCATGTCTGATCTCCTAAGCCTTAGGCTTGGGCAATTGGACATAAAGCCCATTGCCAAGCCTTTATAAAAGTCCCCAAGGACCTATATCCTGTAACAGAATTCTGGCTACTTTTACCTTGACAATCAAATAATTGTCAATCAAGTAATAAACTTAAGAAAAACATTTATCCAAGCAACTTTATAGCTGAAAATATACTTCAATTCTTAAAGAATATGGGGTTTCATCAGTGGGAGCTTTCCCTCTAACCAGGCAGATTGCAATCCCTCTGTTACTTACTTTGAAAACTACTGTGGCAAAAACAACAACAACAACAACAACAACAACAACAAAAACACATCGCCCTACAGTCAACCTGGCAATGAGTCTCTGAGTTTACTGCATCTGGTCTCAGTATATCAATATATGGCCCATCCTAAGCTCCTGTCTGAAGAATTTCCACTTTGATAAGACTCGACAGATCTTACACTCCATTGGCATAGTTTTGGAGAACTCATGACCACCTCCACTCTATCATCAGGTGTTTAAGTAGAACTCTAGCTGAAGAACTGAAAATGTAAATATAGGAAACAATGGCTTAGCTTAGCTCATGAATCAATGACAAGTTTAGATTTTAAGGAGATTGGAGGAATCAGACTTTTTGTATTAATACCAAGAAGAACAACTGCCGTGTTGCTCTCCTATTTCCAAATGATCTTAAATGCATTAAATCAGAATTTTAGGGTGAATAATTCAATCCTCTGTCAGGTTAAGTGTAATAAAGCAGAAAGAAGATTAAGATAGAAAAATTAGGGTCGAGCTCCATTTACATTTCATTGAATTCCACAATTTTTCTTGAGACTCTTAAGACTTATTTAAACCTGGCATGGCTATTTGACCTCTCCTATGCCCTTACCACATTTGAACTTCTATTGCCATGTTTGAGGGCAGAAATTATGGCTAACATAGTACTTTTGCACACAGCAGGCACTTAAGTAGTTGTCAAATTGAACTGAATATATGTTATTTTCTATTCATTGTTTGTTTCTTATTTCTGGCAATAGTAAAAAGTCTTTAGGAAACCTCAGAAGGACTGTTTCAAGGACAAGTGAAAAAGGGAAACGTAAAATTTGCCATTTTTACTCTCCCTTGACCACCCCATCTTTAAACCCTTCTCTCCTATCTCTCAAATATATAGGATCAAGGATTTAAAAGTTTGTCCCTTGCTTTAAATGTCTAACATGTTGTAGTTACAGTTTACTTGGATTCTGCTTTAGACAGAACAAGAACAGTACCATTCAGAAAGATATACTTTGATACCTCTGTCAGGGACAGAACCCCAGCCTGGATAGAACACAGGTCTGAAAGATGTTTATATTGTTCTATTTTTTTGCCTTACTTTGTATAATTGATTATTTTTCTTTGTTTTTCCAAGGGTTTCAGAAGATGGGAGCCCATGTAAAGCCAGGTGACAAATTCACTTATAGGTGGATGGTGCCTGAAAGTGTAAGCCCAACAGTCGATGATCCCCCCTGTTTGACATATATGTACTTCTCAGCAGTGAATCCAATCAAGGACACGAGTTCTGGTCTAGTGGGGCCATTGTTGGTCTGTAAAAGGAACACTCTAAATGATGATGGAACACAGGTAATGCAGTAGACACTTAATGATTGTTGGATTTCCTTAGTCTGAAATGCTTTAGCCAAGATCACACAGCTAATAAGTGGCAGGAATGGGAACAGAAAATAAAGTCCCCTGTCCCTTTGTTAAGTCCTTTTTTCAGTACCTTATTTAGCCTCACTCAAACAGAGAAAACCAAATTGACCTAAATATCAGAGAGAATAGAATAATAAACAATTCTGTTCTAACAAGTTGCTCTCAATAGTAGGCTTTTGCTGTGTAGTCATTTTCAGTCATGTCTGACTCTTTGTGACCCCTTTTGGGGATTTTTTTGGCAAAGATATTGGAGTGGTTTGCATTTTCTTCTTCAGCTCATCTTATATATGAGGAAACTGAAGCTAATAGGGTTAAGTGACTTGCCCAAGGACACATAGCTAGTAAGTGTCTGAGGCTGGGTTTGAATTTGGGTCTTTCTCACTCCAGGCCCAATATTCTATCCACTATATCACCTTGCTGCCTCCCACCAAATATTGTGGTGGCCTTAGTATCAGAAAGCATAGAGGAAGAAACAATTCTGTATAGTCTACTAGAATTTTCTTCCCTGTATTTCCTGGGAGTCCTAAGTTCTAAATGCCACACTGTAAGCATAACAGTCATATTTCCTCCCAGTGACAGAGGGATGTGTGTAATTTAAAAGTCTCCTTGTTAGTGGCCTTAAAATGAAATTTCTGGCTAGAAAACGGTGCTAAATTCTATCGATTTGTTGATCATAAAGGCCTTCCATATGCATTGCTGATAAATGTGCTGTTCATAAGAGGAAGAGCATGTAGTCGTGGATTTGAAGTTTTGAATTTAAGTCCATACCTTCTTCCTACAAGCATCTCTACCTAAAGAGAACAAAGTACATTCTGTGAGAATGATGCTCAAGGCAAAGGAGAAAATTGTTTGAACCTTCTAGTAAGGATAGTTCTTTCCCTGGTAATGTACTACCAGAGAGTGCTTCAACTACACACTCAAGCAAGAGCCTAACCACCCTAGTCAGCATCAACCTCCCGCCTTGTGCGATGAATTGGAGATAAAGTTCTTAGGTTCTACCCATTATTCACAAATAGATGTGGCTAAACAATTAGGACCCACAGCAAGGAGCCATTCTCTGTCTCTCTCTGTCTCTGTTTCTCTCTCTGTCTCTGTCTCTCTGTCTCTGTCTCTCTGTCTTTTTCTGTCTCTCTCTTTCTCTCTTTCGGCAATCAGGGTCAAGTTACTTGCCCAAGGTCACACACCTAGTAAGTGTTGGAGGGCAGATTTGAACTCAGGTCTTCCTCACTCCAGGGCCAGTGCACCACCTAGCTGCCCTGTTCTATTCACTTCTTGGACTTAGACCCAAATAGGAGACAAGGGAGACACACTAACCCACACAATTCTATCCACTAGTCAATCAACAAGGATTTATTAAGTGCCTACAATGTGCTCAACACTGGGGATACATATACAGATGCCTTATCCTCAAGGTACTTAGAATCTAGCCAGGGAGAACATTGCCCTGGTATGGGAGCCAGTGCAAAAGGACAAATACAAGAGGTAAAGAGCTGTGTGTAAGGAACAATAAGAAAGCCAGTTTTGTTGGCATATAGTAGAGTGCATGAAGAGAAATAAGATGTAATGAGTTTGAGAAGGTCGGCTGGAGCCAGGTTGTGAAGGGTTTTAAATGCCAAACAGAGAATTTTGCACTTGTTCCCAGAGGCAATAAGGAGTCACTGGTGTTGACTGAGTCGGGCAGTGAAGTGTCTGCTCTATGCTTTTGGAAAATCACTTTGGCGGTTATTGTATGGAGGATGGATTGGAGAAGGGGCAAGGGTTAGCAGCACTTTTAGGAAAGGCATCTTGGCTCACAGTCATGTGAATGCTCCAAAGGAGCACCAGAAAAAGTGAAGTAATTTCTATTCAGCAAGTATTTATCATGAGCTCATGTGTGCCAGGCACAGTAATAGCTCCTAGAGGCATAGAGACAAAAATGAAACAGCCCCTCCATACAAAGACCTCACATTTTACTGAGCAGAAACAACATGTAAATGGATTTGTACTCGTCTTCCTGAGTTCAAATCTGGCTTCAAACACTTACTAATTGTGTGACCCTAGACCAGTCACTTAACCCTGTTGCCTCAGTTTCCTTGTCTGTAAAATGAGCTGGAGAAGGAAATGACAAGCCAAGAAAACCCCAAATGGAGTCACGAAGAGTAGGATATGACTGAAACAACTGAACAACAAAATATAGAATATATACAAAGGAATTTGTGGAAGGACAGGGATAGCACCAAAACTTAGAGTTCTGAAGGAAATAGAGATATACTAAAAGTTGTGACTGCAGCTTAGTTTGGTACACTGAGAAATTCATATCAGAAGCAATGAACAAATGAACAAAAAAGGCATTAAGGACTTACTTTCTATTAGGTACTAAGTACTAGAGATAAAAATGTTTTTAGAAGTTAGTACCTGCCCTTAATAAGCTTCCATTGGACAATATCGTATCACAACAATAATGGAATAGTTACCGGGAATGGGGTATTTTAAATCTCAAAGTTACAGGAATGAGTGAAGCCACCAGACAATTGATGTGACTTTTGCAGGAATGGTTAATATTGAGTTAGCGGATTAGGACTGAATAACCAATAACCAAAATTACTACTGCTTACAGGACTGGAAGGAATAAATAAAGAGTAAAATAAGTCCTTTTCAATTAGGAATTAATTCGGCACTTCCCTCCATGGTGATTTTGCTTGTGTTGGTGGAGGCAAATCTATTATTGATCTTCACCAACTAGTACTCCCTTGATGAGGGAGATTGCATCTGTTTACAATAACTCTTTTCATTTCTTACTATTTCTCTTCACTCCCATCCACACCTGGGCACTTATGCATTCTATGTGTCTGTATTTTTTCACCTCCTTTCCTATGTGTCCTTGCTTGGAAGGGCAAGGACAGAGGGACTTTAGTTGTCACCAAACAAGTCCTCTGCATGGGGGACTGTCAACGATGCACTGTTGACATTCATCAGAATGTTTTAGTTGAAAAATAAGGTGCTCAATCTGCAACTTGATGTCTGTTAGTATGCACTCTGCATTCAATTTTATAGAGGAAAAATGCTAAGAATTTTTTCCTTTTTCTGTTGTTTAACATGAATTTTTCATGCACTCATTTCTTTCTTCATTATAGAAAGAAATAGACAAAGAATTCTATCTACTCTTCACAGTCTTTGATGAGAATCTGAGTCAGTACCTGGATGAAAACATTCGGAAGTTTACCTGGCGTCCCTTTGGTGTTGACAAAGAGGATAAAGAGTTTGTAAAATCCAACCGAATGAATGGTACCAAAAATGTTTATGACCTCTGTCAATGAAAAACCATTTGCTTTAAAATGTAAAATATTCTGGGGATATCAAACCTACATTTTGCTGCTGCTGCAATTTTGATTCCTTGAGTTCCTTTTGATGTACTTGACAAGTTTTTTTAGTCTCCTAAATTTAGATGATTATGTTGTAATTTATGAGGCTTCCAGGAATGTTGTGAAGCTTAATTAATACTTCTGAAAGTATAAGCCTTGCATGGCACAGCACAAATTCTTCTGTAGAAGTACTTAGTTGAATTATAAAGTATAACCTTCCCTCATAAATGCAGAAAACATTTACAAAATATCTTCTACTGTGTTCCTTGTAAGTCCAATGAAGCTTTGGGATAATTAGAGATATCCAACACAGATTCATACATCCTTCCATCGTAGAACAGGAGTCTTAACCTGGAGTCTGTGAACTTATTTTTTTTTTAATTTTATAACTATATATTTAATTTATATGACTAATTGATATATATAATTTTATTTAATTGGTTTAATTTGTGACACTATATATTTTATTTTATACTTGTAAAAACATTATTCTAAAAAAGAGTTTTCACTAGAAAGAACAGGTGCCATTAGATTAGCGAAAGGGACTAGAGGGGCGGCTAGGTGGCACAGTGAATAGAGCACTGGCCCTGGATTCAGGAGGACCTGAGTTCAAATCTGGCCTTAACACACACACACACACACACACACACAAAACTAGCTGTGTGACTTTGGGCAAGTCACTTAACCCCAATTGCCCTACCTTCCCCCTCCAAAAAGCAAAAACCAAACAAACAAAGGGACTAGAACACAAAAAGATTAATACCTCAAGAATCAATAATTACGTAAGTTATTCATCTGGAAAAATTTGTTCTCTGTACACCTAGAACTTCATTTGTGAATTATTTTTTTCACTTTCAATAATTTAATTCAACAAGCATTCATTAAGTTTCTCCCGTATATAATAATAATATACAGTAATAACAATAGCAATTTATCTTATTATAGGTGACTAAAACTTGGTCCTGGACAATGCCTGGATGGTCAAACATAGGATCATAGATTTAGAGATGAAAGAAAGCTTGAAGACCATCTATACCAGGGGTGGGGAACCTGTGGCCTTGAGGCCACCCTTGGCCTTCTACATCCTTGGTGCAATCTTTTTTACTAAGTCCAAGTTTTACAGAGGAAATCCTTTTATTAGGGCAATTTGTTCTGTGAAGTTTGCATTCAGTCAAAAGGCCACACTTGAGGACCTAGAGAGCTACATATGTCCTCGAGGCCATAGGT
Organism: Gymnobelideus leadbeateri; assembly: GCA_011680675.1. Taxonomy (NCBI): domain Eukaryota; kingdom Metazoa; phylum Chordata; class Mammalia; order Diprotodontia; family Petauridae; genus Gymnobelideus; species Gymnobelideus leadbeateri. Next base: position 974,728 of record WOXC01009037.1, on the reverse strand, counting down.
TCCCCACCCCCGATTCTAGTCCAACCTCTTCATTTTACAAATAAGGAAACCAAAGCCTAGAAAGTTTGTCACTTGCTTGTGGCCACGAATGCAGTATCAAAGCTAGGGATCAAACTGAGGCCTTTGAACTTCAAATTCAGCCCTTTCCCACCACAATATGTGGTCTTCTGGATTTCCTATAATGTCAGGTGACTAGTTTAACACTATAGAAACTCTCCTTTGAATTATGAAAGAGAGTGGTGAATTTCTCAAGCCATTGTCTATCAATCAGCTCATTTATGGGGAACTTAAGGTCTAAGAAAAGCTGCCACTGGACACCAGGCACCCATAGGGTCCAGCTTTGCAGCCAACATTCTCAACATGGCAGCCTCCACAGGAGAACCTACTAACCCATCCCATTGGCTAGTGACTTTATTTTACAGCATATCCAAATCAATTCAGTAAATTTGTATTAAGCATCTACCAGGATACTATGGAAGACATAAAGCTTAGGTAAGACACAATCCCTTCAATGATGAAAACTTTAGTCCAACAAAGGGAAACTGTAATTTCATTAGTATAAGGAATCTCCCATGAGGAAACCCTCTCTACTGATGAAATTCAGCAATGGTTATACAACGTATAGTCTTAGCTTTCTAGAGCTATGAGATGTTAAGTGATTTGGGTTTACATAGCTACTATTGGTTAGGGGTGCTACTTGAACCTGCCCTGACTCCAATGACAGTTCTCTGGCCCCTATAACATACTAACTTTCATTAGCATGGAACCTGCAATTTAGCAAGATACACAAAAGCAGAATGGCATAGTAGAAAGGGGACCTAGATTCAAATCTGACCTGTCATGCTTATTTAGTCACTTGTGTGACATTAGGTAAGTCACTTATCCTGCCCAGGCCTGTTTCCTCATCTGTAAAAGGAATAGGTCACAGTAGATGGTTCTGAGGTCCTCCCAGCTCTAAATCTAAGATCCTATGATACCAGATTAATATCTAAGAGGAAGACCATTGCTGAAAAGAGAGATCAGGAAAAGTTTTCCAGAAAAGGTGGCATTTGAGTTGACTTACCGGATGGGTAGGAATTGAGGTCAAGAGTGGAAGGGAGTCTTCCAGGCACAGAGGACATGTTTGAGCAAAGGGGAGGAAAGTGGGAGGAAAGTAAAGATGTCTAAGGTTGAGGGTTCACCTGAGATGAAGTTAGAGGAAGGGCATTCAGTTGCCAGTTGTTCTCCATACCCATTTTAGGGAATCAGGAAATAGTCTCTGGTAAAGGCCATGCAGTGTTTGGCCACAAGTTTTCCACCCCCGATTCTGGTCCAACTTCTTCATTTTACAAATGAGGAAACCAAGGACTAGAAAGTTTAAGCCACTTGCTCATGGCCAGGAATGTAGTGGTGTGGTGTGGTGAGGAAGAAAGGAACTTAATTGGAGAGCTAGTTGGAAGAGGGGTCACTTGAATTTTAAATAATGGGAAGGAACAGGACATGTGGAGAGGAAGGGATCAGGTATTTGAGTCATGAAAGCCCTAGCTATATCGAGATATAGAGTGTGTGGAATGGAGCCTGTTACATAACCCTCTAGGGTTATGTAACAACATGGGATGCAAGAAATTGGTCTATAATCATTACTACCAGCTAAGAAGCTGCCAGTGAAGGCATGGGCAAGGCAGAGTTTATTCTAAATCTCCCCTGCAATTGCCAAACTCTCAGAGCAGATAAAAGAAATGATCTTGCATAAGATATGTATAGGTGAACACGTACACATTGGGTACTAATGAAGATATAAAAAGAGAAATGCAAAGTAAAGTAATTATGAGGCTCCACATCACACCCATTAGATTGGCAAAGATGACAATCAGTCAGTCAACTGGCATTTACTAAACACCTACTGTGTGCCAGACAAAAAAGTAAAAACAAATGTTGGAAGGGTTGTGAAAAAACAGGCACTGTTGGTGAAACTGTGAATAGGTGCAGCATTTCTGGAAAACACTGGAATTATACAAGAAAATATTTTAAACAGTGACTCGTTGACCTAGCTAAACCACTCCTTAAGACATCTATGGTACAAAAATTATTTTTGTGGTATCAAAAAACTGGAAACTGAGGAAATGCCCATCAACTAAGGAATAGCCAAACGAATTGTGAATGTGATGTAATACCGTTTTATGAATATGACATATTACTGTGCTGTTAGAAATGAGAAAATAAGCAATTTCAAAGACCTATGGAAAAACTTGTATGAACTGATTCAGACTCATTGCAGAGTGAGTAAGTAGTACTAGAGCAATTTATGCTATAGCAATAATATTATAAAAATGGGCAATTCTGAAGACTTTATAAATTGATGAGGAATGAAATGAGCAGGACTAGAAGAATGTTTATACAGTAACAATACTATAAAAGATAAACAGCTTTGAAAACTGTAATAACTATGATTAACCCAATGACCATTCATGATTCCATGATTCTCCTGACAGGAAGGCAATAGACTCAGAGTGCAGAATGAGACATTTTTTGAGGATGGCCAATGAGGGAACTTGTTTTGCTTAACTACTCATATTAGTTATAAGGAATTTAAAAAATATTTCTAAATGAATGGTGGGTAAGAGAGAGAGAGAAACATAGATTTCTATGAATTAAAAAATAAAGCTTTAATTTAAAATGCAGACATATTAATACGTATAATTATCCTCCATTTGTATTTGTATTTATGTATATGTTTTTGTTTTTGAGTTATCTCTGCAGTGACTCAGGACAGTTAGAACTAGAAAATACCTTACAAATTGTCTAGTCCAACACATTCAATTTATAGGCGAGGAAACTGAGGACCAGTAACAAGGAGTTATTTTCTTACTACAAGAGTAGTAAATATAAAAGCCAGGTTTCAAATCCAGGTCCTCTAGCACCAAATCCAATGCTCTTTCCAGTATACTGGGGGGGGGGGGAGGGGGTGGAATTGGCAGGAATCTATCCTCCCTGGTTAGACTCTAATTTTAATATTTTAATGATAATATCAAATCAGGTAACAAGTGCTTCATTAATTTAACCTTCAAGAATCTTACCTTTATCACTTACTAGTTGTGTGACCAAGGGCAAGTCACTTAACCACTGTGGGCCTTGGTTACCTCATCTGTAAAACGTAGATGGCTTCTAAGGTTCCTTCAAATATGTCTTTTGTTTCTGCTTATCCCACTCTACATCAGTTCAGATACATCTTTCCACGTTTCCTTGAATTCCTCATACCGTTTCTTGGTACACAAAAGTATTCTACTAAATTCATATCTCTCAGCTATTCCTTAACTGATGGGCCCTCAATTTTTTACAATCTTTTACTAGGAAAAAGGAGATTTCTAAGAAGATAGAGGTATATAATAGAGTATATATATTAAAACTTTGTTTCTGGCTTTGATCTCTCTGGTGTATATATTATTACCAGTAGTAAATTTGATGAGTCAAAAGAATATGGACAATTTAGTCAATTTTCTTATATAATTCCAAATTGCTTTCCAGAACAGTTGGATAAATTCACACAGTTCAAGCAAAGATTATTATTAATGTTACTATGATCATTATAACTATTATTATTTATTATTATTGGTATCTCTTATCATTATCATTGGGCAACTATCTGGTGCAGTGGATAGAGCACTGTGCCTGAAAGATTCATGTTCCTGAGTCCAAATCTGGTCTCAGACACTTATTAGCTGTGTGACCCTGGGCAAGTCACTTAACCCTGTTTGCCTCAGTTTCCCCATCTGTAAAATGAGCTGGAAAAGGAAATGGCAAATAACTCCAGTATCTTTGCCAAGAACACCCTAAATGGGGTCACAAAAAGTCAGACACAACTGAAACAACCAAACAATAACAACAAGATGTCATTATAATTATTAATAATACAAACAATAGCTAGTATATACATGCATATATACATATATATGAATTTTGGGTTTATGAAGCACTTAACTATCTCATTTTATCCTCATAACAAACCTGGGAGATATATGTTATTACTTTCCCCATTTAACAGATGAAGAAATTGAAGGAAATAGAGACTAAGTGATTTGCTAAGGATTACACAGCTAAGAAATGTCTGAGGCAGGATTTGGACTCAGGTCCTATCTACTGGGCCACCTAACTACCTCAATTATTAATATGATCATCTTCCCAGAGCCCCTCCAACATTATTCTCATTTTTTTATCATCATTGCCTATTTGCAGTGTGAGGCAGAACTTCAGAATTGCTTTAATTAATAATTATCTTACTATTTGGGATTTAGAGCATGTTTTCATGTGGTTGTATGTAGCTTGTAATTTTTCCTTTAAAACTCTTCAAATCCTTTGACCATTCTTCTGTTGGTGAATAGCTATTGGTTTTATCTATTTTATAGATTCCTTAACTCCAATATTAAACTTTTATCAGTGATATTTAGTGCAAATCTTTCTACTCAACATAAGTTGATATATTTCACTAAAATTATGCCCCAATGTATTACCAGCATCAACAATATTAACATTGGCTCTAATCATTCGTCTCCTTCTTCTTTTATTCAGCTATAAACGGTTACATGTTTGGCAACCAGCCGGGCCTGGATATGTGCAAAGGTGATAAAGTTTCCTGGCATATGATTGGAATGGGTACTGACACAGATATGCATGGAGTTTATTTTCCAGGGAATACTATTCATCTGAGAGGGACTCACAGGGACACTTTGGCCCTGTTTCCACATATGGCCACCACAGCATTTATGCAGCCAGACCGTGCAGGTAAATTTGTGTGCTCTATTTTACTTGGTCCCATTATTACACCCTATGCCTCCACAGGGGTCTCTACATAAGGATGACTCTTTTGGATATGTTACTGGCAATTACAGTCCAGTTATGTTCATTATGACTTTAGTTAGAGATTCCTCTGGGTAAAAGATTAAACCTTTCATTTATTTTGGTAAGGAGATGAAAATTCTCAGAAACCATAGTCCAATTATAAGACAGAGTCCTGAAAATTATGCAACCCTATTCCCAGAAAAGACACGTCTCATGTAGCTGAATATTTCAGTCCTATAGAGATACACATTTTCTTTATTCTCCTCAGCTATAAATTCCTTCATCAATATGGCCATGAAGGGAGGCACAGACAACCAGGTTATTGACCTAACAAGGTCTTTCCTGACCAGTAGCACCTATTTGATAGATCATTCAAGGAATCCTGCCTTCTAATAATTTAATCTTCCAATGGCCCAATGATCCATTAAGAGTAGGCCGCATTGCTACTAGACTCCTTATGGCAAAGGAGTCCATGAGGGACTCTTCCATCGCATATCATCTACCCATGAATAGGGAACCAGGGTCTGACGGAATGTAGGGATAGACCCTTTTAATATCATTCCACTTCTCTCCTCCTTTGCTCCAGTCCTTGACAAAAAGGTGACCCTTCCCCTTACTAAATTAACCTCTTTACCTGTGCTTTTGAGCCCTTCTCCTCCTGCTTCCTCTAGGAGTTTCCCCCTTCAAATTATCCCCTTTCTCTCTCTAATTTTCAATCTCTCCTTACCTACTGGCTTCATCCCTGCTCCCTATATGCTCAGGTCTCCTCCATCTTTAAAGAAACCTCTTGACCCACAAGCTATTGTATTCTTCTTTCTCTCATTTCCTGTTCTTCCTCCCTGTGTAATTTCTCTTTATATACCCTCATTTTCCCCTTTTGACACTGCTATTCCCCTGGTCTAATCCCATCTCACCTCCCACCTGGACTAACACAATAGCCTTCTGGTTGGTCTCCTTGTATCCAGCTTCTCACTCCAATACATCCTTTACTCAGCTGTCAAACTGATCTTCCTAAAGTGCAAATCAGACCATATTGGCCCCCATATTCAATAAATCCCAATGATTCCTTATTACTTCTAGGAGGAGACTAAAATATAAAATCCCTTTTTTGGCCTTCACAGCCTTCCATAGCTTGTCCCCTTCTAACCTCTCCAATCTTCTTACACCTTTCAAATATTCTGCAATGTATTAGCTTCCTTGCTGTTCTGGGCACACTCCATTTCTGGACCTTGAGCCTTTACACTGCCGTTCCCCCTTACCTGCAATGCTTTTCCTCCTTGTGGCCACCTCCTGGCTTCCCTTAGTTCCTTGAAGTCTTAGCTATAGCCCCACCTTCTGCAAGACACACTTCCCAGTCCTCCATATAAATGTCTTACCCTGGATTCATTCGGTATATATCTTACTTGTTCATGGTTGTTTGTGTGGTGTCTCCCCCATTAGATTGAGCTCCAGAGCCTGTTTTTGCCTTTCCTTGTGTCCTCAGGGTTCAGAACAGTGCCTGGCACACAGCAGGCATTTAAAAAATGCTAATTGACTGACTGACTTTTGTAACCAAACTTTAAGAAACTGCCATCTACGGGTGAGGCTTCTGCTTCTCTCCTGTTCTCTGCTTTCCAACTACTAACCTTAGGACTCAAAGTTAACAATTTAAAGTTGCCAAAGACTTTTAACTGTTAAATTCAATGGCCTTTTCTCAATCCACGTCTCTTTTTTTATCTTTCTGTTGGACATTATTGACCACCTTCTCCTGGATCTCCTTCCAGGGTTTTCTAACGTTGCTGTCTCCTGCACTCTATAGGTCTGGCCTCTCTTTCCTAGTGTCCATGTCCTGCACCACCCATTGCTCTGTCCTGCATTCTCTTCTTTCCCCTTTCTATACCATCTCTTGATAAGACTACCTGGGTTCCTATTACTTACCTTTGTGATGATGACATGTACATGTATATAAATACACATGTGAATGTGCACACACATGTATATAATGTGTGTATATACATGCACATACCTATGCAGTACATATGAGTGTATATATTTATATCTGCACTGGATAGGTAAATAGATAGATATCCAGCCCCACTCTCTCTTTGAGATTCAGTCCCACGTTACCAGCTGCTTATTTTGCATCTCAAACTGGCTTTCCTGTAGGAATCTCAAACTCAACAAATACAAAATGGAACTCACTAGCTTCTCCTCCCCCTAAAAATCCATTCTCCATCCAAATTATTCTATTTCCATCAAGGTAATCTTCATACTTCTAGAGACCCAGGTTTGCAACCTTGGGGTCATTTTTTTACTTTTTAACCCTGTCTTCTCTCACCCCCACCCTACCTACTCAGTTGCTACATTTTAAAAATTCCATTTCCACAACATATCTCCATATACCACTTGTCTGCCCATACAACCATAAATCAGGCCCTTCTCTTCCCCTTCACCTGGAATCTTGCAGTAACCTCCTGATTGAATTCTGGCCTTCTATTCTCTCCCCTCTACAAGCCACCTCCCCCACACACAGCTGGCAGAGTAGCCTTCTGAAGCACAAGTCTGTCTGAGCACAAGCCTGTTCAGTAACCTTCAGTAGCTCCCTCCCGGATGAAGATGCAATTTCCTCAGAGTGACCTGTAAAATCTTTCCCATCTGACTCTGGTCTAACCTTTCTAGGCATTTGTCCTGCTATTTCCCTTCATGCAGTCTACATTCAAACCAGCTGGCTTGCTTCTTCTTTCTCAGTTTCAGCATTCTATCTCTCACCTTCATGCCTTTGCCCAGAATGCATTTCTTATGTTCACTTCCTAGAGTCCTTAGCTTTCCTTCAAGGCTCAAGTACTGCTTCCTCTGGGAAGCCTTTCCTGATCTTCTTCCACAACCACCACCCTTCTACCACTAGTTGGAACCCTTCTCCTCTCACAATATCCTATATAGAGTTATATGTTAACAGGATGAGCCCCAACAGAATATAAGTAGCCTGAGGGCAGGAACTGTTTCATTTTTGTCTCTCTCCAATGCCTACATTGCACATACTGTTATTGTGCGGTCATTTCAGTCATGTCTGACTCTCTGTGACCTCATTTGGGGTTTTCTTGGCAAAGATACTGGAACTGTTTGCCATTTCCTTCTCCAGCTCATTTTACAGATGAGGAAACTGAGGCAAACAGGGTTAAGTGACCTGCCCAGGGTCACACAGCTAGTAAGTGTCTGAGGTGAATTTAAACTCAGAAAAATGAGTCTTCCTGATTCCAGACCTGACCTTCTATCCACTGCACCACCTGGCTGCCCTATATTACACATAGCTGGGATTTAATAAATACTTAGGTAGCTAAGTAGTGCAGTGGATAGAACATCAGGCCTGGAGTGATTTTGCAATGACAAATATTTTTACAAGGTTTTTGTAGAACTTATTTTAGGTTCTAATTCAATTCTTATTGTCTGATATAAGATTCCCGAATCTCTTAAAACCATAGTATCACAGAATCTCAGACTTGGAAGGGACCTTAGAGGTAATCAAGTTCAACACCCTATCTGATACATAAATCCCATTTATAATATCAGTCACAAGGTTCAAATCCCTACTTTGCCATTTACTATCTGAATCATCTTGTGTACTGTTTCATCTCTCTGGGCCTCAGTTTTGTTATCTGAAAAATCAGGGGTGGTGGGGTTAGACTAAATAACCTGTAAGGCCCCTCTGAACTCAAAATCTACAATTCCCAGGGGTCTTCTAGCCTTTTCTTAAATTCCTTCAATGGCAGGAAGCCCACCATCTTTTGTGGCATTTCATTTCATTTTTTTGGAAAGCTTTTAGAAATTTCAAAGCTTTCCTAATGATTTTGCAATGGATATGCTAGCATGTTTCCTGATATTTGAGACATTATTCATTTTACCAATCCTTATCACTCATTCTCTAATGAACAACTAAGATTAACAAGACAGTAGTTAAAAGAATTGTGTAGTTTCTTTTTTTTTTTTAATCTGCTGCAGATAATTCCTTTTTAACCTTTGAAAAGATCATTGCATAATAGTCCCACCAGGCTGCTGTCAGTTTCCTAAGTTTGTATTCTTGGACCCACCCCAAAAAGATTGTATGAGGATCTCTGTCCTGCTCCACATCCCCAGAAACAACTTCATCATGCACCTTTTAGGAGAAGGGGTTATCTGAGCATTGCATGGAGCTGACTGGTCAGATAGTAATAACTACTGAAGTTGCTTATCCTGAAGTTGTTTTTGTAGAGTTTCTACCTCTACTTCACTCTGTTCAGCAAAGTGTTGCATTTATAGATTGATGCAAAGAAGATAACTTGAAATTTCCTTCTCTGTAGCTGTTCAGATGTTCAGAACCCAAAGATGGATAATGGAGTAACATTGAGTAGTTCACTTTTATGGAAAAGTCTGCTAGGGGAATAAATAACTGTAAAGTTAATCTAAGCACTTTCCCGTTCTTCATTTTGGATCCCTCCATAAATCCTAATTGGGTTTTATATATCTGATGACAACTGACTAGCTCATGTTTACAAATTGCCAAAACATTTAGCTAATTTAGCAAAACAGTAAAGGTGATTATTAACGATAATAATAAGCATACAACTCTGCATAAAAATCAGTTAGGGCTTTTTACATAGAATATAAAGCATTTGGTTGGTGATCTCCCTATTAACCTTTATAATTCCTCCAATTCTGGCATAATGTGTTCAAGGCCTCTGTAATGAAAATTTTCCTTTGACTGTAGGTTGTATAAAATAACGCATTTGCCTTTAGGGGGAAACACATGATTTCAGGGTCTTAGAGGTGAGGTACTGTAGTAGAATGATCCAAAATAGTAATATTCTATCAATGACATAAAAATAACTTATATATTCATTAAATACTAATAGTCGAAAAGACAGACAAATTGCTTTATGGTTGCAAAGTATTTTTCTTCATGAGTTCCAAATAAATGAATTCCAAACTGGAAAACATTTTTTGGCTTAATTAGATGATTTCTGATAGGTTAAGTTTGATTTGGAGAAGAATCAAGCAACCATTTGCATAAATACCGAACGATTTCTCTTTCAGGAATTTTTAAAGTGTTTTGTAGCACAATGAATCATTTTTCAAGGGGTATGAAACAAATGTATGAAGTCAGTGGCTGCAGCAACACAGAGGTTTTGGAGAAGCCCTATGGGATGATAAGGACCTTCTACATTGCTGCTGAAGAAGTCGAATGGGATTATGCGCCTAATAAAAACTGGGAGTCTGAAAAACAGCATTTAGATGCAGGAGGAGAAAGGTACCAAAGACCAATCCAGTGGGTGGCCATGTGACTGAGGAGGATGCTTGCTAAAATTTGCTTAAAAAAAAATAGAAACCTAAAGATGCACTGATTTTACAGACTTTAGAGTAAGATTTTTGAGGACTTTCATTTCTCCTCACTGTTTATAAGAACTGTCAAGTTCTATCATTGGAAGTGAACTAGAATGCCCTCATTTCAGCACATTTTTCCTTGTGGGCGTCCCTAGTACTAGTGCTTTTGGATGGTGGTCAGTGTATGTCTGTGAAAGGCCACCCTTGAGTTAGCATGGAAAGGTGAAAGACTGAATGGGAAGAAAGACAGATGGACAAATGTCTTGAGACTCTATAATACTTTAGGTGGAAGGTGAAAAAAGGGACTGAACTCCCAGACACCCTGGATATAGATTCACGGGAGGGGAAAGGTAGACTGAAGTGGATGGAATTCAAGGAAGTGGGCTGGGAGTGAGTTTTGAGGACCTGTACTAGCCTGGATAGAGATAGAATTAGAAGTGTGTATGTGTGTGGGGGGTGCAGCAATGCTTATATTTGCATATGTGTGTGCACATAAACCCAAGCACAATTTATGAATAAATACTTAATTGCCATATATTTATTATTAATATATTTTATATATGCACATCTATCAACATGTAGTCTCTTCCAATGGAATGAAAGCTCCTTGATGGCAGGGACTGTTCATTTTTGCTTTTGTGTCCCTCACACCTACCATCTGCCCGGCAAATAGTAAGCACTTAATAAATGCTTGTTGATTGATACACATTCACCCAGACACATTCCCTACATAACTCTTATACTCACACACTGCTTATATATGCCCATTTCCATAAGTACACAGCTCTCAATACCTTCAGGTGCTTTATTTCAAATACTCCCGTTCTAGAAAAAAAAAATTTTAGTTCTTTCTTGAGCTTTTATTTTCTCTTTGGATGTGGAAGTTGGATGATATCATGATGTCATGTTCCTGCTCCCATACAGGTTAAACGGGATAGCCTCCAATGGCCCTTCACAGCCTGAGATGAGGATTTTGTGATTCTATTTTCAGACCTGTGGGTTGCAGGTTTACTGAGGAGGGCAAGTACAACACTGCCACCTCGTGGATAAAGAGGGGAACCACCCTTAAAATTGGGACAGCACAAAACTTAAAAGACAGGTTTTTAAAATAAAAGTTAACTAGGTCAGTAACTAATTCATTCACCAAGTAGTCTTTCCTCCTAGAACTGATGATGCCAGTACGTGATTTTGACTGGTGCTGATGCAAGAGAACTCATTTAGTTATGGTTCTGTTTTTTTCTAAACTGAATTAAAATGTATTTTCATGAAAATTTTTTTCATTTCTTTTTTTTTAAGCAATTGGGTTAGTTAAGTAACTTGCTCAAGGTTACACGGCTAGTCATTATTTATGCGTGGGTGCTCATTTTCTGAGGCCGGATCTGATCTCGGGTCATCCAAACTCCGAGGCCGAGGCCGGTGCTCTTACTCACTGTGCCACCTAGCCGCCCCTTTAGGGCAATTGGGGTTAAGTAAACTTGCCCAAGGTTACACGGCTAGGTTTTTTTTGTTTGTGCGGATTAAGTGTCGGAGGCCGGCTCCGAACTCAGGTCCTTCTGATTCCAGGGCCGGCGCTCTATTCACTGCGCCACCTAGCCGCCCCAATTTTTTTCATTTCTTAAGAAGTGTCATACTTTTTTCCTCTTATAAACAAAACTTTTTCATTAGGATGACCTATTTTTGGGAACAAGTCACCTATTTGTATTTTGTTTCATTTTACAAGTATTTCATGCAATCATAGAATCTGAATAGGAATCCCTTTGATAATAATTTTGAAATATGGTGAATTCAACATCGATCCATTTAACAAGCGTTTATCCTCAAGAATGCCCAACATTCTGTTACATACTCTGAGAGATAAAAGGAGAAATCTCTTTCCTTTGAGAAAGTGTTTACAATTTACTTCGGAGATAATATTTACACACAAGAAAAAAATAGAAAACAATTCATAGTACATAAACAGGGACCAAATAAGATAGAGTCTGTAGAATTAAATGTTGGCAGAATTCAGAGTCAGTCTTTTAGAGGGATTGCTGTAGAATGGATATGAATGCCTGGTGTAAAAGTGTGTTTGTGTGTGTGTGTGTGTGTGTGTGTGTGTGTGTGTGTGTGTGTGTGCATAGGACCAGGGTATTCCCCACTCTTCCCCAACACCACCCATTCAACCACACCTAAATCAAACAAAATAAGTCCAGGAGAGCAGGTAGAGAAAACCAAAGATTGCTATCATCTTTGTAACTAGAATACCTATCCTCTGATGCCCTTATTTTACTGTTCTCGTCCCAGACCATCGCCAGTCATCTTGACTTTTGTCTTGCCACTTGACTTCGACTATTCTGGAGGAGAGAGTGAGGTTGATGACTTTGTGCAACTCTATCTCATTTAAATCCAATTCATGCTCAAGTCAAGACATCACCTTTGTGATGTCGTTGATCCTCTTTGAGAGCAAAAGATGAACGGAGACAATGATATAATTGGGGACATCTTTAATTTTTGTGTTTCTCATTTGTAGACATGGGGACATATTTATGAACCGTACTGAAAACTGGATTGGCTCTCAGTACAAGAAGGCTGTTTATAGGGAGTACACTAATTCAGAGTTTGTGGAGATCAAAGCCCGTTCTCCCCGGGAACAGCATTTGGAAATTCTGGGTAAGTGGAAGAAACACCCTGCACCTACATTCTGTGTGTTTCTTCCATGCACATGCTTGTTTCCCTTTACCTTTGTAACTTTGAAGAGAAAGAAAGAAAACATAATCTGAATTTTTCCAAAATAGCTGTCTGATTCTTTTATTGTAGGGAAAATTTACATTGACAGTAGAGTGCCTTAGTGTCTCTCCTCCTGGTGAGGTGCAGGTTGAACTGATGCTCTGATATTCTGTGATTATTTTTATTAAAGAATTGGTTAGAACCCAGTTTATATGAAATACTTGCCTAGATGAAACGAATTATTTTTACAAAATTAGCGTCAGATATAGCACAGATACATATATTTATTTACAGAGTAATCTTAATGATATTAATTACCATAAAACTGCTATATATATTATATAGCCCTTCTACAAAGTTGGCATTACATCACTGAACCTTCTGAAACCACTGTTTTCTCATCTAAAAAATGGGCACAGTCATCTTACACTACATTCACTCATAGGCCTACTGTGAGGAAAGCAATGTATAAACCTTAAAATGTTCTATAAATGTGAGCTGACAGTACATCGTTATTATCTTCACCAACAACAGTTATATAATATATATATATATAATATTATTTATTCACGTGTGCAGACATTGAATATAAGAGACTAAGATCAGGAGAGTAACTTGTTCTCAGACCATTCCCATCTCCAGTGAGCAAGATGAAGAATGAACAAGATGAAGATGAAGAGAAGAATATTTTTTTTTCTTTATACTAACAACAACAATAATAATCACAGAGGAGGAAAAGCAAAGTCATGCACAGCATCTCTAAGGTGCTAGAAGGGCTTCATCTAATAATAACTGTAATAGTAACTTTTATAGAAACAGACAGAAATATTAATACCTAGGGAGAGTAGGGTGAAGTGCCAAAGGTCTGGTTAGGTAGTGTTCTGGACTCTGAAGTCTCCTGGAAATACTTGAGTATTATTTTCCATTTCCCCATCCTAAACTGATTTAATCTGAAATCGGTGGAACTGGTTGATAAGCAGAGAATCTAAAGATAGGGCACTGAACTGGATGTCCTTTGGAAGATCTAGGATTCTCTATTTGACTTTCCAGAGGGGTATTAAGTTTTGAAGGCATATTTCAGTTAATATTTATAGTCCAATAGGTACTATAAATGTAATGGTCTTAAATAGTATCACAGAACTGATAGAGTCTACCATGGTTAAATCATCAACCTTGTAAGCATGCATTCATACAAAAAACTTTTTATTACTACTATTAATAGCAACAATAATAGTAATAACTCACATTTTGCTAACATGTTAGGATTTAAAGTCTTCATTTATCCTTTCTTTTCCTTCTCTCTTTCCTTTTTCTGTTTCTCTCTTTCTGTCTTTCCTCCCTTCTTTCTTTCTTCCTTCCTTCCTTCCTTTCTTTCTTTCTCTCTCTTCCTTCCTTTTCTTCCTTCCTTCCTTCTTTCCTTCCTTCCTTCCTTCCTTCCTTCCTTCCTTCCTTCCTTCCTTCCTTCCTTCCTTCCTCTCTCTCTTTCTTTCTTTCTTTTCATTCTTTCTTTTTTGGAGAGGTGAAAGCAAGGCAACTAGGGTTAGGTGATTTGCCCAAGATCACATGGCTAGTAAGTAGTAAATGTCTGAGGCCAGATTTGAGTTCAGGTCCTCTAGATTCCAGTGTACTAGTATCTAACTTAAAGTCTTATCACTTAAAGTGGAATACCACAATACTATAGGCATCATAAATGTTTAGATAAGGCATCAACCTCTACCCTTATGGGGGAGATAAGATATCAACACAGCAAAAACATACAATATCACATGATAATGTTATTATAAGGTCTAAGGGGAAAGGTTATTACAAACTGGTGTAAGTAGTGGAGATCAAAGAGTACTTTATCAGGGAGGTGACATTTAAGTTGAGCTTCAAGGGATGGTTAAGTGAATTAAAACGGTATGATTGCAGATGAATTGTTGCTATTCATTTTCAAAAGCTAAAGACAAGAGTTTCATTTCTAAAGTTGGAGCAAAGGGCAGAATAGACACACCTTTGGTAAATCCACACCCTTAAAGAGTAAGTGAAACCTCATGATCTTTTTACTCCTGCCCAGTGAAGCTATGCATATAAGAGTTGCATTTCTAAATTATTGTATGGTTTTTATTTATATATGTTTTGGGTATGTACATATGAATGTAATAGGTATATATATATATATACTATATACAAATACATATATACATACACACATATCTATAGCTGTCAAATATGTAAATTTTCTTATAATTGCAATATGAGATATTGAAATTAACTTTATGATGAAAACAGATGCTTTTCAGAGACAAATTCCTATACAATTTATTTTCTCCAAAATTCACTTTTATAGTGAATACGTTTATTTCTATGACAGCTCAGTCATCTTGTTGACAAAAATACTCCAAGTTATAGTAATAAACAATACCTGACATTTACATAATATTTTAAGGCTTGCAAAGCACTGTGCATACATGATTTCATTTGATCCTCTCACTACACCTATGAGGTCATTACTACAACTTATTACTGTCCCCATATGAAGCTTAGGGAGCTTTTACAGCCAGTTCTTGGTTATGTGTGTGTGTATGTGCATATATATATGTATATATATATATATACACATATATATATACATATATGTATGTATGTATGTATATGTGTGTATATCATTCCTGATGTTGCTTTGTTAAACCTTTCCTAAATGCTAAGTGTATGAACATTGAGAAGAGTAATGATAATTTTCATTGTTCTATTGTTTTACTTTAGGACCACTAATTCGTGCAGAGGTCGGTGACACTATCCTCATTGTATTTAAGAACAAAGCCACCAGACCCTACTCCATATCAGCCCATGGTGTAGAAGATGTGAATAGTGGGGAAAGATTTACAGTGCCAATCACAATGCCAGGTAAGGGATATCTCAAGTTCTGATGACAGCCTAGAGGCTATGCCAGGCCTAGCAGTCTTTTGTATATCACCTAAGGGCTCAATAATTACTCTAGATAGGAGATAGCTGATGAATGAATTAATCAGTAAATATTTACTGAGCTCCTCCTATGTGTTCAGTTCCAGGCTTTATCAAGAAGCTTCCAGTTTGGTTGGGGAATCACAGATAATACCCAGGAAACATTCAAATAAGCATCAAAGCAGCATAATCACGCACTGAATCTTATGACAGTGAAGGAATGCTGAAGTGATGTAGGAGTTGGGAGAAGAGGGAGATGAGTGAGGCCTGGGGTAGTTGGGGAACCCTTGATTGCATCATCTCTATAGGCCTAGAGCTGAGAGGTACCTTAGAGATTACCTAATCAATATCCTCCTCCCCATTTTGCAGATGAGGAAACTGAGATCCCGAAAGGCCTAGTGGATTGGCCAAGGTCATACAGTTAGTAGGAAGCAAAGCAAGGATCATAGAATCATAAGGCCATGGGATAGTAGATTTAGAGCTAGAGTCCATTGAGTTCCAACCCTCTTGATTTACATGTGACAGAACAGAGGCCCATGTAGGTTAAGTGATTTACCCAAGGTGGGACACACAGATAATAAGTAGCAGGATGAGGACTATTTCCCTTCCAACTCTAATGTTTTTCCTGTTACCACCATATTGTCTCTTCCTGGGGGAGGAAGGTGTTGAAAGGATCCTTAAAGGATGGGTAGGATTTATTTAGGAAGTAGAGAGAGCACAGAGGATTGTAATGTGGTGTTGGATAAAATAAGCAATGGCCTTTCACAAGGGCATCGGGGGAGTAAGTACAGGAGCAGGCAACAACTCTTCCTTCACTCATATCCCTGAATTTTTTTGTGGCAGCAATGCTTTAGATCAGTGGTGTCAAATTCAAATAGAAACAGGGGCCACTAAACCACACACAGGGATCCCTATGGACCATTCATTGATTTAGAAAACCACAAATTAATTTTTCTGTGTTGTATTGTATTTTTATTTATTTTGCTAAATTTTTCCCAATTACATTTTAATCTGGTTTGGGTACCATATGGTGTTGTGGTCCACATGTGTAAGCCACGTGCTTGACAAGTCTGGTTAAGATGATCTCACCTTCCCCTAAGTGACTATTTTAGAACAGCATTGGGTAGGGCTTTGGACTAGTTGGGTGTAGTGGTGGAATAGGGACAAAGTCTGTTGTCCCCATGATTATAGGTTTCTCTAGTGCATCTAATCCCTCTCTTACAGTGATGTTGGAGGGATTTATGAGAATCTGGAGAATGAGGCTTTTCCTCATAGGGCTCATCAATGTAGCTATTGCTCAAGTATAAACGACAAGACTTGTGAGTCCTGAGGAGGAAGGGGACCCAAAAGACTGACCTAGAAATTGCAGTAATGGCAAAGTGGACATTTGCAACCAGATAAGGAGAGGTGGGGGTTGGAGGGAAGGAGAATGCTGAAGACAATGGATATAAGACTATATTCACAGCTGAGAGATTAGTTCCTACAAATTTCTACTTTCTGTTGTCCACCCAAATAGTTGCAAGTTTTTCAGGAAGACAGGAGAACTGATTATTACTCAGTTAGCAAAGAGATAACATGGTGTAGATGGAGAACCAGTCTCAGTCAGAAAGCCTGACATCTACTGGCCATGTGATTCTGCAAAAGTCACTTAACCTCTTGAACTTTGCCTCTTAATATAAGTGAATCTCTACAAGTGCTGCCCTGAATAAATTAAGTTTTCTCATCAGAAGCTTGCTTTGCCCATGAAGTCATGTCTATAAAAAAAAAAATGGGCATGGGGCTCAAGTGGTTCATTCTGAAATTTTAAATTTGGGTTCAAAGTTTTTATCTATGTTATACATAGGAAAGGTGGATATATACATATAAAAAGTGAAATTAGTTTAACACTTTATGTAATTATTACCTCTATTTGAACCTCAGAGAAACTTTTTGGCATAATTCAAATATTAATTCCAGTCTATAAATTAGGAAACTGAGGTTTAGTGAGGTTAAGTGACTTGTCTGGGGTCATAAATTTATTAGTGGAAGAAACTGATCATCAACCTAGGTCTTCTGAATCCTGGTCTAGCATGGTGAACCTCAATATTTGAAAAGAATTGCTCATCTTGTCACAAATACACTCAATTCTAGGAGATTTCAACTGTGATGAATGAAAAGTTCAAAAGACATAGTGTCTGAGTAATTAATAATCAGTTTTATTCATTATATGTAGCAGAAAATTAATAAAATGATGGCTATTTGACTTTCTCTCATAAACCAAAGCCTTCATGCTTGGAAGAGTTAGTGTTCCCGACAGGTAGAAATCAACTCAGATTGGTTAATAATTAATGAGAAAATGAAAATTAAAATAAGAGATGGGCCTATTCTAAAATGGGGGCTGGGGAAAATGTCACTTTGATTATGTCACTCTTACTCAGCTCCACCCAGACCACTCCGGCCCAGGCAATCTAGACTCCACCCAAGCCTGCCTGGGTAGAAAACAAAGGGCCAGAATTCACATAAATCAGATTCTCTTTGTAAGGTTTTCTATTTGGGTGGGGTTCCACCCAAGAAGGGAAGGCTACACATACCCCAAGAATTTGGGCAACCTCATCTATCAGCAATGTCCTTTAGAGACTGACTGAGTGACTTACAGTGGTTTATTTCTGAATGAGGAAATGAAAAGGGGAATCCTATTAATCTCAATTAATAATTTGTTATTCATAAAAGAAAGAAATAATCATTTCTTTCACACTAATTGAGCAGAGACATAACAATCATATAAAACAAAAGATATTTCAAAAGACTCTTATCTTTGGTTACAAAACATGTATTTTTGAGACATATTTGCCTTCCTAATAATATGGAATCTATCCTAACTAATAAAATGAGTTTTAATTACCTGAGCATAAATGATTTGATAGTCATATCAGTGTCTTTCTTACGACAGTCAATGAAAGGCATGTATCGATATCTTTCTTAATAAAAGATATTTTGAGGGGCAAAATGGGGAATGTGTCATTGATTGATTGTGGAGGGGAAACTGTCTGAGATTGAAGCTTTTCCATGAAGATTCCGCAAAGTAAAGAAACAAAATGTGGACAATCAGGACCTGACAGCTACATCTATAATTGAAAGGCATGATCCTATGGGAGACTAATACGTACAATTACATGTTTGGATATTTCAGGTAAGTGGCCTTGACCCAAGGCTAGTATTAACAAAGTCTTTCTATTCTTTGTTTCAGGAGAAGTAAAAACATACCAGTGGAATATCCCTAAAAGGTCAGGGCCAGGCCCCTCCGATCCAAATTGTATCCCTTGGGTCTACTATTCAACAGCAAATTTTATGAAGGTAACATAAAGCAGCAACTATGATATTCACATACAAGAAGTAAAGTTAAAAAAAAAAAACCTTTAACTTGATCCTTCAAATAGTGACAACAGGTACAAGGTGAAGGATTATGTCATTCATAGTGAGAAAAATTGAAGAAGGAAAAAAGAAAAGCTAGTGCTGTAACCCTTAAGTTTGGGACTTCTTGGAGTAAGTATTAAAAATAATATGGAGAGAAATTGAAATAAACATAAAGTTGTTGATGAAATTTTGTGCTACTTAAGTGATTGGTAAATGGGTTTAGATTGCTGATTGGGTTTAGGATGGTACATATCTAATCAGTCATTGTTAAACTAGGAGAGATTCACCGGCAGAGACTGTCATCCATATATCAGTCATTGCCGTTTTAACTTTTTAATTAAATTTTTATTCATCGCCTTTATTTCTATCTACTTTGCCACCTAGTTACCTCTAAAGGTCAGAGGCTTGAAAGGTAGATGACATGCTCATTTTCACTCCAATATCACAGAGGTTGAGAACTAGAGGGCATCTCAACAAATACTTTGTCTAGCCCATACATTAAAAAAAATCCCCAACCACACAGCCAACAAGTAGTCATTTATCCTTCGCTCTAATATCTCCAAGGAGGGAGAACCTATCTCTAATCTATCATTCTACTTCTGGACTATCCTAATTATTAGGAAGTTTTTCCTGACAGCAGGTCTAAATTTTATCCATTTCTTCTGGTTCAGTCCCATGGGGCCAAATAGAACATGTCTAATCTCGCCTCCATGTAGTATTCTTTCAAATACTTGAAGACAGCTATCATGGCCCCTATGGGTCTTATCTCTTATGGGCTAAACACCCCCAGTTCCTTCAGTCAATTCTTTTATAACATGGACTCAAACCCCCTCACCATCTTGGCTGCCCTCCAGCTTATTAATGTCTTTTTTAAACTGTGGTACCCAAAAATGTACCTAACAATACTTCAGGTAGGGTCCAATGAGGGCAGGGCCCAGTGGGACTATCACCTCCAAATTCTAGGAAGCTAAGGACAACTCTCAATTCAGCCTAAGATGCCATTAGCTGTTTAGACTGCCATAGCACAACTGTTGAGAGCCAATACTTATAGTCAATTAATCAATCAAGTAACAATCATTTATTAATTATCTCCCATATGCCAGGCATTGTGTAGACATAGGGGATATGAAGACAGAAATGAAGCAGCCTGAACTAATCAAGGAACTTGCATTTAATCAGGGAATACAAAGATGTGCATAGTTACCTTGGCAGACAGAGTTGTCACCTCCCTGTTTTTAATTATCATCATCCCATATGCCCCTTAGAAAGTCTAATCCTTTTGCTGATTCTCCTTTTCCCCCAATATGACTGAAAATAGATGAACAAACAAACAAAAAATCCCAATCTATCATGTCGTCCTTAGTTTTCCTTGCTAGCTTCTGCTCATTCTAGGCATTAGTTCTCCTGATACAACTTCTACAAGACCATGTCACATTTTTGCATTAATCCTCCATTGTCCTTTCTTGGTACCATCTTTTCTATAGATCTATTTTAAAAATAGCTAAACTATTTGGTAAGTTCCTTTTGAAACCACATTGGTTTCTTCAGACAATTCCCATTTTTCTTTCTCATTTAAATTGGTTGTGTGTGTGTGTGTGTGTGTGTGTGTGTGTGTGTGTGTGTACAGAATTACTTCATATGAGCTTCCTGTCTTTCCTTAATCAACTTTCTTTTTGACTTCATTGGGCATATGAAGGTGAGCTGGATCCCTCAATCACTGAGAATTGTACATGTCTTCAAGTGGCAAGAATTGACTTAGCTGTCTCATACATTCTCCCCCTTGCACTGTCCCACTTTAGGCTCAGTCACAAAGACCACAGGAGATATGAGTCTATTCCAAAGCATCATTCTGAAAATTTCTATGTTAATTTCTTATAAAAACCAGCTGGAGGAGGTCCCTCGGGGTATTTGAATTAGAAACAAATATATTTTAGAAGTGAACATCCAGGGGGCGGCTAGATGGCACAGTGAGTAGAGCGTTGGCCCTGGAGTCAGAAGGACCTGAGTTCGGATCCGGCCTCAGACACTTAACGCACACACAAACGAAAACCTAGCCGTGTAACCTTGGGCAAGTTACTTAACCCCAATTGCCCTCCAAAAACAAAAACAACAACAACAAAAAAAAGAAGTGAACATCCTATGATCAGCCAAGTTCAGAGAAATTCACCATCAGAATCCTGGTCACCAGCTGACAAATTCTTTGACCAGAGTAATTCACCTTTAGTAGCAATCTGTGTCAATGGAGGGAAAACTTGAATTGATGAAATCATAGGTCTTTTGAGGTAGTAAAGTGAGATAACCACAAACATTAAATATGTGCTATGATTGGAACTCAAGCTAAAGCCAGATTTAACAAAGTTTCAGTATTTATCAGCATAACTGAAATTAAGAATTATCTCAACTTCCATTTCAGATAATGGATGGTTAGTATTTAGTTTCTACACTCCAAAGCTGTAGTTCAGGTTTATAAGATAAAATTTAAATTATGTAGCTCTGTCTTCTGGGATCTGGAGCAAGTTTATTCAACAGAGGATTTTCCCATGTTAGGTATAGTCAGGGATACAAAATAAATTTTGAGACATAATCTCTGCACTAATTCCATTTCAGCCCTGGGATTATGAGATATGGTTTATTAACATGGCTTTCTCAAATAATTAAATTTTTTCTTAATGTATTTTCCAGAGTCTTTTACTAAGGTTATTAAAATGCTAAATGGTACTTTTAAATTACCTTTAACTATTGCCTCTTTTCCTTCCAGGACACATACAGTGGTTTGATGGGTCCTTTGATAACTTGTAGAGAAGGAGTGCTGAATGAAAAGGGACTAAGAAGTGATATTGACTATGAATTTGCTCTTCTGTTTTTGGTGTTTAATGAAAATGAATCCTGGTATCTGAATGAAAATATCAAAAAGTATCTCAATAAGGATCCCAAAAATTTTAAGCACACAGATGATTTTGTGGAAAGCAACAGAATGCATGGTATGTAAGGGTTGGGCCAAGGACATGAAAAGATCAGATAAAAATATGGCCATTGGAATTTATCTAATTACCGAAAGTCCCTGGTCCTACTTCAGTTTGATCCTAGGAGACAGAATTAGGTGCAATGGGTGAAAGTTGAAGAGAAATAGATTTAGACTTATTATAATCAAGGAAAGAAGAAGCAAGGAAAAGGTTCCTCATATTTAGAGTTGTTCATTAAATAGGATGGGCTGTCTTAGAAGGTCATAGGTTTTCCCTCATTCAAGATCTTCAGACAAAAAGCCAGATGACCACTTGTTGGTTATGTTGTAGAAGGGATTTCTGTTCAGCTACAGATTGGATGAGATGACCTCCAAAGTGCCTCCCTACTCTGAGATTCTGTGACTGTCTTCTTTGTCTTGCCCTGCTCCTCTTTCCAAAAGGACATCTAAAAAAAGTTCTCCATTCGTCTTTCAATGTAGCACCTTGTTTAGCCTTTGGTTTAATTCAAATAATTGAAGGCATGTATCTTTGCATATCCATCTAAGTTTAGGCAGCAGCTCCTATCTGTCTCCCTTGGAGGTATATTTTGTTTTTCTCTGGGGCATGGGAAATTATGACAGCATTTAGAATTATAGACCTGAGAGCTGGAAGGGGAGACCAAATGCCCAACTCTCCCTGGACTATGAATTTCCTTCACACCATCCCTAATAAGAAGCCACTAATTCTGATTAAAGACTTATAGTGGAGAACAGCCCCTTCCATCATTGGACAACTCTCATTGTTAAGAAGTTTTTCCTTATTTTAAAATAGATTTGCTTTCCCACAATTCCTACCCATTATCACCAGTTTTACTTTCTAAGACCAAGTAAATGAGCCTAATCTAAAGCCAAGCACAGTAAGCATTTCCCCATATGACAGACCTTCAGAAGAGGGAGGAGTGGGGTTTAGGAACTTCAGAGAGTGTTCAAGATTTGAAACTTCCACTGTGGGGAATTTAATTGGTAGTAAGCTAAAGATGAAGAAAGGATTGCTAAGCATCTTTGAGGACCTAGTTGATGTATGAGTTTGAAATCTGACCTTTGAGGTTAGAAAGTTTGAGTTTGTACCTTTCCATTGGTTGCCTTTTTTGTTCTGTTCACCATCCTTATATTTTAGGGAACAATATATCCCTCTCTAACCACCACTCCTCTTTACAATATAAATTCTTATAGGGCAGGGTCTGTCTTTTGTATCTGTATTCCCAGCATGTAGAACACAGCTTGATCTATAAGTACTTAACAGAGCAGCTAGGTGGCACAATGGACAGAACACTGGGCTTAGAGTTAGAAAGACCCATCTTCCTGAGTCCAACTCTTGCCTTAAATATTTACTAGCTGTGTGACCCTGGGCAAGTCACTTAACACTGTTTGCTTCAATTTTCTCATCTGTAAAATGATCTTAAGGAGGAAATGGCAAATTACTCCAGTATCTTTGCCCAAAAAAACCCCCAAAACAAAAAACAAGTGGAGTCACAAAGAGTAGGACACAGCTGAAAAACGACTGAACAAAAGCACTTAATAAATACTTTATTGTTCATTCATTATTAGGAGTTCATATCAATCAGAATGTGGAGTTGTGCTTAATGCTTTTGTTTTTTTCAGACTAGTGACAGATATGGGACAGGTTTGAGTTGGTAAGTAGGAATATTTATAAACATGGGAGAGATTATTCCAAATCTAGAAAACCAATGAAAATCTTTTTGGCCCAAAGTTGTTGTCAGTTCAAAGATGGATTAAATAATGAATATCCTTAGACTAATGAGCAGCTATTCCTTTCCACAGCAATTAATGGAAAGATCTTTGGAAATCTCCATGGTTTAATAATGAATGAAAATACTATGACCAACTGGTACCTTTTGGGAATAGGAAATGAAGTTGACATACATACGGTCCATTTTCATGCAGAAAGTTTTCTTTTCAAGGTAAGTAAAAGCCAAGTGAGTCCCAAATATTTAATGTTTCTGAGGAGACTCCACAGCATAGAATTAATTTACTTTCACCATGAAACAGAGGTTATTTCATACTATTTGTGATGTATTATAATTTATGAGATCTGAAGATCTAGGCACTTTAGAAGTGAGCTCAACTCTCATTTTACCGAGGTGGAAACTTGAGCCCTTGAGAGGGAAAATTACTTGTCCAAGGTCAGATAACTAATAAATAACAAAGTAGAGATTTGAACCAGGCCCTTTCACTCCAAATCCCAATTCTTTTTCCATCTTACCACACTACCTCTTCCATACCACACACAGTGTCTCTCAATTCACACAGATTACAGAATATGATAATATAAATATGGTGTCTTCCCAATACTGTTTTATGACCCACATATATTTTACACATTCACAGTTTTCATTAAAAAATTACCTGTTTAGCTTATGTAATATATACCAGTTAAAAAGGATAGTTTTATGCATATGGTATTTTATAGATGAAAATGCTTTTATGTAGTTTATTCTATTTGATCTTTATAATAACTCTGTGAAGATAGACATGGAAGATATTATCATCCTGTTCCTCCAGATGGTGAAACTGAGGTCCAGGGAAATGAAATTACTTAGTCAAGGTCATAAGAGCTAGTCAAGTGTATGGCAGAAATGGGATCTGAACCCAGCGTCTTCTTATTCCAAGTCTTTCTACAAATGTCCCTCAGTGGAAAATCCCTGACCTTCAGGAAGAAATTAATGAACCCATTCAAATAGAGGGGGATCTGGAGAAAGAGTTAAGAAGAGCTCCTTTGCTTTGCTTAGATCAGAGATACTTACAGGTGGAAGAGACCAAAAGAATCATCCCTAACGTGCAACATGTTACATCACCACGATGGTACCACAGGTCAATAGAAAGAACTCTGAACCTGCAGTCGGAAGACGTGTGAGTTTGACTCCCACTTCTGATACCTAACCAGCTGTGAGATCGTGAGCAAGTCAATTAAACTGAACCTGTTCTCTCACGTTTAATATGGGGATAAACTTGACATATCTAAAATGGAACTGATTATCTTTCCCCCAAAAAACCACCCCTTTTCCAAACTTCCCTATGTCTATGCAGGACACCACCATCTTCCCAGTGATCCAGGTTCACAGCCATGGTTTCATCCTCAACTTTTCACTGTCCTGCAACTCACGTGTCCAATCAGATGTCTGATCTTGTCAATTCTATCTCCACATCTCTTGCATGTGTCCCCCTTCTTTCTACTCGCATAGCCACACTACTACTTTGTCCCCTTATCATCTCTGGTCTGGACTATTAGACTAGCCTCTAAATTGATCCTTCCATATCGTATCTCCATCCTCAACGCAGCTGTTAAGGCAATTTTCCAAAAGCAAAGGAGTGACCATATTACAAATCTCCCAAATCAATCAACTCCAGAGGTTTCCTATTACTGCTAGGATTGCATATAAACTCTTCTTTTTGGCATTTTAAAAGTCTTCACAACCTGAACCTTCTTTGTCTTTCCATTCTTCTTAGAGATTAGTCCCCAGTCAATACTCTATGGTCCAGCCTCACTGGGTCTACTTGTTTTTTCCCCTCACTGCAGCCAAGTGGAAGTCTGTTGCTGTGGTGAAGATTTGAGGGCTAGGAAGCCAAGGTAGATCACAATGCTTGCAGTGGAAATAGAAAGGAAGGGATCTGAATAAGGACTAAAGCCTTAAATCAATAGAACAAGACTCTAATGAGTGACATTTCTGGTACCAATTAGAGCATGGTAGACAATTGTTTCGAACATGCTTGAATGGAGCTGTCCTGCTCCATCTAAAATCATACCATTATGCACCAGGCCACCTCTGTTGAGGAAGTTCTACTCTGGGATGTTAAGGACCCGAGGACACTCAGGATTATCTTCTAATATGGAATAATCTTCACCTGACTTGGGAATTCTTTTTTAAACTTAACTGTTAAATTACCTTAACAACTTATTTAATATCTTCACAATTCGAATCATTTAATGGCACCATTTAAATAGAACCCCCTTAAAATACTGTTATTCCAGATAGGTAAGTTTGCCTGGGTCTGGAAGTCAGGGGAATGAAAGCTGGGGCCAAGTGATAAGTTTTAATGGAAATGGTCAGAGTGCTAATGCTACTACTATCATGGCCATCAACTGTGTGTCAACCCTCTGTCTGTGGATGATAAGAAGAATCTGAAGACATTTTGTGGGTTAAGAAAGCTTATGGAGGCCCCCCCCCCCCCATTAGCATCACTGAGGCCAGGCAAAAAGGAACTCAAGGATTTATTTTGTTTCTACAGTCAGACAAATCTTTTCGTGAAGACGTGTATGATCTCTTTCCTGGGACCTTTCAGACCGTTGAACTGATTGCAGATCATCCAGGAACATGGCTCCTGCATTGTCATGTGACTGATCACATCCATGCGGGCATGGAAACAACCTATACTGTCTTCAGGAACTTAGGTGCTGATTCTGAATCATTGGTATTTAATACTATATAATGCAATCAATATTGCTTACTGTACTTGGTTCTAAAGGAGAGACAGCATTTGATGAGTTATGGGACTTAACTCTAGTGGACTTTACAGTGGAATGGGGATAAGACACAAATACAAATAACTAAAATAGGCAATGTTACATGATTACAAAGTCCAGGGTTATATGAAATTTGAAAGGAAAAATTGTCACCCACTGGAGCTATTAGAGGTTTCCTGAAGAAGGCAGCATTAGAATTGGGTTGAGGCCCAACCATTACTCCAGACAATTAATGATGAAACATCCCTCCCACCTCATGAGAGATGATGAAATACAGGTGCAGGATGAGGCATATTTTGGGGGGACATGGCCAATGTAAGGACTTGTCTTGTTTGCCTGTGTTTATTGGTTACAAAGGAAGGGTTGCAAAAGGGGGAGAGAACAGGGGGAGAAAAGGTGTGATAGTGATGTTTTAAAAAG
Source organism: Gymnobelideus leadbeateri (assembly GCA_011680675.1). NCBI lineage: Eukaryota > Metazoa > Chordata > Mammalia > Diprotodontia > Petauridae > Gymnobelideus > Gymnobelideus leadbeateri. Next base: position 947,633 of record WOXC01009037.1, on the reverse strand, counting down.
GCATAGAAAGATAAGGAAGTTCAGAGGAAACACAAATGGGATGGCTTTGGGACCAATATCCTCCATTTTTTGTACACATTAAAGAAGAAAAGAAGCAAGCTATATATGGTAGAGATTCAGGATATTTTATATGTCATCCTAATTTTCTGTACCTTTTGTTTGTGGAAATGCTCATTTGCTAGTGCAACCTGGATATTCAGCCAAGCCTGGAGCATTTTGCATGAATATCTCCACACTGGTGTAGAGAATGCTTGATGGGATATTATATGCATTGAAAGGGCAGCATTATTCTTCATTTCTTCAAAAGAAAAACATGTATGGTACCAGATTTTCTTGGGGACTAAAGGAGAAGTTAACTTTTCTGCACACCCCCAGTTTCCAGCTTGACCCCCTAAATATGATGGTCTATGCCCTAAACCTTTTGTTTTTATTTTTTTGCTTTTTGGAGGGAAATTGGGGTCAAGTGACTTGCCCAAAGTCACGCAGCTAGTAAGTGTGTCAAGTGTCTGAGGCCAGATTTGAACTCAAGTCCTCCTGACTCCAGCGATGGTGCTCTATTCACTGTGCCACCTAGCCCCCTCCCCACCTTTTATTAAGAGGATTTGTTATGTGAAGTTCGGATTCAGTCAAAGGGCCACACTTGAGGACCTAGAGGGCCACATGTGGCCTCAAGGCCATAGGTTCCTCACCCCTGGTAGGGACACAGTTGGTTCCAAACATAAAACAGCTTCTCTGACCAACATAAATTAAAGGAGAGAACCCCAACCTTATAGACACCATCTAAGCCTCTTCCCACCAAATGCAAGTTACACAAAGGACCATCACAAATAATGAATGACAAGTACTCATTTATCTAATAGCAAAACTCATTTATCTAATCAGATACTATGCAACATTAAGTCAACATTCTCTCCACCAATTATGCAATAATGCAACATGGCCCAGGATTGGCTGAAAAACTGTCAAGTACAGAATATAAATAAGATTAAAACGAAAACTTTCTTTTAAAAGAAAGAGTGTGAGGAGGGAAGACATTTCAGGTTCAGAGAATTTCATGAGTGCAAGCAAGGGTGTAAGCACATAGTTTGGTGACAAGGAATAATTAAATTTGCCTGGACCACATAGCCCATGAAGGGGAATAATATGACATAAAGCTGGAAGGGTATGATCACACATCACTTATGTGATGTGAAGAATGCATGTGGTGAGAAGAGAGACTCTTAAAGGGTCTTAAGAGGAAAGACTAAAGTGGGTCCTACTGAACCACTGAGGAATGACAGGGAGGCTCCATGTTTTAGTCCCAATGAGTGGGATGAAATGCTGATGAAACAGTATTGAGAACAGTGGAACAGATTACTCTTGAGAGTTCTCTTGTTGCTAAGACATTCTCTTTATCTAATTTCTCCAGACAACAGGATTCCTTATTCCACTAAGACCTCTTCCAAAGAAGAACCAGTCCCTCCCACTGTGCCTACTGATGGTAGCTATTGCCTCTCTCATATCCATCTAAGCCTGTATGTTTAAAAAGTTCATTAGAGAAATGCAGAAGTTGCTGACACTACTTCTTGTTTTCACAGGAATCGATCATGAAAAGATCCATTTCTTTGGCAAAAATCTGGCTCCCAGAGCGGCAAAGGCAGCTTTAGTCATCCTTTTTATCATCGGCCTCCTCCTCTTTGCAGTGGTCATAGCTCTCTTCCTCGTTCTCCGATCTTTGAGAAACCGTATGGCTTATCGAGCTATTCAGACCTGTGCACTTCCCACCGACACTTTGTAAACCTGCCCTTCCTCAGCCAGCACGCAGAAAAAGGAGTCAAGTTTCACCCCTAGATGGGGAAAAAAGACAAGTTGACAATGACAACATAGATACTGATTCCCTCAAAACACAACTCAAAGGCATTTGCTTTTATTTCTTGAAATGGGCTATGATTAATTCTCAGGGATTAACACACACACTGTATATGCATACACACACACACACACACACACACACACACACACACACACACACACACGACATTAGCTCAGCTGAGAAAAGTCCACTCCAAGGCTGTCTTCTAAGTGAGGATGCCTGAAGGACACTTGGAAAGATGTTTTCATTTTCTATTTTTCCTACTCTAGAGATCAAGCTGTCCTAGCTGGCCATCAAATTTAGTTCCTAGGTGATTAACTTTGCTTACAAAGTACCAGGAAGCACTGTAGCAATCCAATGAGAAGGCTCTGATTTTTCCTGCATCCAAACAGACTGTTCCCTAAGGTATTCAAGAAAAGTCATTACCTACTGAATCTGTAGGATTTTTTTTTTAAAGCATCTGCTGGCAGAAAATGACCTAACAATGAATCTTCTTTGCTTACTAAACCAGTGCTCCCAACCTTTCTTTTTCTCCTATTGTACCAATAGGGTCTACATTGGTTAGTTACCAAAAGTAAGGCTATCAGGGTTTTTTTTTTAATTTTGTTTTTAAACATTGCTGCTTGCTTTATGCAAACTTTTAGTGATACTTGAAGGTTTACAAACTTACTCAATACTAGATATTTTGACAATACATTTCTGTAGCAAGGTTTATATTTTTTTAAAATCAACTTCATATTTATACTTAGAAAACTAGGGTTTTTAGAATCTGTGAAATAATAGGCCAGGTCCTCCCACTGTTGAGTCTGGCCTCCATATGCAGTGAAATGTAGGGGGCTTTAATCAAACTGTAGTGGGAATTTCAGAAGTAGAGGGTTGCTGTCCAGCAGAGGAGTTCAGTACTGAATATTTGAATCTGATTTTCCATTCAGTTTAGGGGATCATTACAAAGCTGCATCTTCTATTGCAGTCAAAATAGTATGAGAAACATTATTAGGCAATTCATCTACATGACTGACCTCTCATAAACCATAGATTTCATACTTTTTTAATACCTGGAACTTTTTGGGGGGAGAAGGGGATAAAAAGAAGAGATGAGAGAAAGCAGTCAGGAGAAGGGCATGTCTAGAAAGAAGGGACTTCCAAAAGGAATTCCTTTTTTACTTGTAAAAAGTTTTTAAACAGCCTTGTAGATTAGTATTGAAGTTTTATAGACCCAACCAGTTTCCTAGCTAACTGAACACTCCCTGTCCCTTATTCCCCATTACTAGGGAATAAATAAGACAGATAAAAGCAATATTCTTTACCATTAGGCTAATGGATCACTACTGACTAAGGCCAAGAAGCTCACTGCAAAGCGGTTAAGTGTACTGGTAGTGTATCTAAGTTTAGTGTAGATCAAGCGAATATGGGGGCGACTGAGGAATACGTAAATATAAATCTTGGTGGAGGGATCTTTTATGCATATTCTTTTGCATCTAGGGGTTATGGTTAGAAGCAGAGAGAAGGGCAATTTAAGATAGTTATAACACCAAAAATCTTAACAGTACCTGAATAACTATGAGCTCTGTTCTTGACTAAATGAATAGCTAATGTCAATCATGGAATCTCAATTATTCTCATCTCAGTACCACTTAATCAAGAATAAAAAAATTTATATAATGTATTCCAATAAGTAATGTGATAGCATGGTGTTCACAAGCAAATCCTGTGAATACTGTAAAATTACTTAATAATAGAAATTATAATAATGACAATAATGTCTTTTTGTGTAATATCCTTCATAAGTTTTTATCCATTAGAACAAGCACATTATTTTGATATATTCTTCCTTTTCATTTGATTTAATTTTGATGGAACTATAAGTATAAAAGATTAGTTTCTTTCTAGTACTCTGTTTAATAAAGTTTCATATATTAATAGATTATAATGTGCATGGTTTTTTTTTTACTTAATCATCTTGGTACAAAAAGAATGTTCTTATCAGTAAAAGTGGACTTGGGGTAGGTATGTGAGGTCCTTCTGGCAGAGGATAAAAACCAACACAAATATAGGCAGGGTGGAATAGTAGCAAGAACACTGGACTTGAGATGGATCAGAAGATTAGTGTTTAGGTATCCCTAGCCATTTACACAGGCAAGTCACTTATTCTTTTCGAGTTTCAGTTTTCCCATTTGCAAAACAGGGATAGTAATCCTTACATTAAGGTATGCAAATCATTTCATAACCACAAAATATTCTTTAAATTGTTATTTTTAAAATGTAAAACAATATAGCAGAAACTAGATATAGGTCAATATCTTATACCATGATAAGGTCAAAATGGGCACATGATTTGCATATGAAGGGTAATACTGTAAGCAAACAGAAGAGCATAGAATAGTTTATTTGTCAGATTTAGGACCAAAGAAAATACAGAAAGTATAAATAATTTTATTTTATAAAATTAAAATGTTTTTGCACAAGCAAAACCAATATAGCCACAATTAAAAGGAAAGCAGAAAAATGGAGACATTTTTTTTGCAACAAATCAAATTTATCAGATGATAAAGACCACATTTTTTCAAATATAGAGAGAACTGAGTCAAATTTATAAAAACACAAGTCATTTCCCAATTGATAAATAGTCAAAGGATATAAACAGGCAGTTTTCAGACAAAGAAATCAAGGTTACATATAGTCATATAAAAATGCTTTACAAAACTATTGATTAGAGAAATACAAATTAAAACAACTCTGAGGTACCATCTCACACCTGTTAGATTGGCTAATGTGACAAAAAAGGAAAATGATAGATGTTGGAAGGGAAAACTGGGACACTAATACACTGTTGGTGGAGTTGTGAACTGATCCAACCATTCCGAGGAGCTATTTGGAAGTATGCCCAAAGGGCAACAAACTCTGCATATTATTTGATCCAACAATATCACTGCTAGATCTATATCCCAAAGACATAAAAGGGGGGGAGGGGAAGATATTTGTTGCAAAAAAAAGTCTCCATTTTTCTGCTTTCCTTTTAAATGTGGCTGTATTGGTTTTGCTTGTGCAAAAATATTTTTTTTTTGCTTTTTTTTGGAGGGGGAAGGGCAGGGCAATTGGAGTTAAATGACTTGCCCAAGATCACACGGCTAATAAGTGTGTCAGGTGTCTGAGGCCAGATTTGAATTCAGGTCCTCCTGACTCCAGGGCTGGGGAGCACTTATTTGTACAAAAATATTTATAGCCACTCTTTTTGTGGTGGCTAAGAATTGGAAATCAAATTTGCCTATCAATTGGGGAATGGTTAAACAAGCTGTGGTATATGATTATAAAGGAATGTTATTGTGCTATAAATAATAATAAGGATAATTTCAGAAAAACATTGAATGACTTACATGAACTGATGCAAAGTGAAGTAAACAGAACCAGAAGAAAGTTGTACACAGTAACAGCAATATCACACAATGAAGAACTGTGAATGACTTAGCTATTCTCAGCAATACAATGCTCTAAGACTTTAGTACTATAAGTACTCCCAAAGTAATAATGATAAAGCATAATATCCACCTCGAGAGAAAGAACTGATATTGTTTGAATACAAACTGAAGCATGCCATTTTTAAACTTTCTTTCTTTCCTTGTTTTTCTTTTATTCGAGTTTTCTTGTAACAAAATGACTAATATGGAAATGTTTTACATGATTGCACAAATATAACCTATATATGATTACTTATCATTTCAGAGAGGGGAGAGGGAAGGAAGAGAAGGAGGGAAGGATAGAATTTGGAGCTCACAATTTAAAAAAAAAACACAAATGTTGAAGAAATTCTTTTAACATGTAACTGGGAAAAAATAAAATATATCTTTCAAAAACTGTTAATATTCTGCCTTGATCCATGAAAGATACATAGTTTTTTGCTTTTCTCTCCTTTAACAGAAATATGTTTATTGCAGCAAGTAAAGACAAAAGACCTTTAATAATATTTCTCCACCATCACTGCTGTATGTCTATGTAAATGTGAAAATCAATTTTTAAAATTAAGTGTAAACAATTTCATACGAAAAGTAATTTCATAAATTAAAAGTAGTATTTATTTGAGAAATTATTAGGAATATGTATTTATATTTTAGGACAAAAATATTTTTTAGTTATGGATAAGTGAATAAAGTTAGACAGAAGAGGTAAAAATACTGATGACAATGTGGCAGAGTCTTTGCTATCAGGTTGTAGTACACCTAAATTGACAAGAAAAAGAAAATATGTTGAATCAGTTCTGCAATATGGATTTATTTCTAATAATGATGATGGTGTGGAAAACCTCTTTGCTTAATTTGTAATGAAGTTTTGGTTGCAGAGGGTATGAAATCAGCTAAACTAAAATGACTCCTTAATACCAAGCATGCTGCATATTGCAATGAACCAAAGGAATATTTTGAATGATTTTTAAAATCTTCAAATGAAGAAAAAACAATGTTTTGAGAAATTTGTTATTGTCAATGAAAAATATTTACTTACAGCTTATGAAACTTCTTATTTAATTGCAAAAACTAAAAAAACTCTACATGATAAGAGATCTCACATTAGCTGCTGCTTTTAAAATGTCAGAAACAGTTCATGGGAAAAAGTATAGAGATGAAATTGCTTATCGAATGATACTGTTTCCAAAAGAATTTCTGAAATTATTAACGGCCAATTCTAGCAGCTTATTACCAGGAATAGGGGAAGGTTAAAGTTTGCAATTCAGTTAGATGAAACAATTGACATTTCTAACATGGCACAGTTGTTATTTTATGTAAGCTATGTTTATGAAGGAAGCATACATGAGGAATTACTGTTTTGTCACTCATTGGAAGAGTACACAAGAGGGGAAGATATTTATAGATAGATAGATAGATAGATAGATAGATAGATAGATAGATAGATATAGATATAGATAGATAGATAGATATAGATATAGATATAGATAGATAGATATGTATATATATGTTGATGAATTTTTCACTAATGAAGTTCTACAGTGGAAAAATTGCACTGGAGTCTGTACAGATGCTGCTGGAGCAGTGATGGGTGAGAATTTGTAGGATTTGTAGCAAAAGTCAAAGCTGGTGGCAATGAACATATTACTTTTATTCACTGTATGATCCATCAGGAGGCACTTGAAACAAACAAACAAAAAAAATCACCAGAGTTAGATGTTGTGCTTTGTGATACTATCAAAATTATTAACTTCATTAAAAGTCCTGCCCTTAACAATTATTTGTGTTCAAACCTTTGCAAAAACATAGACTCTGATTATAAAAGCTTATTACTGCATGCAGAGGTGCCATGACTCTCAAGAGGGTGAAGTTTAAACAGAGGATTGAAATTGAAAGATAAAGTTGTTATTTTTTTTTGTTTGTTTTTTGGAGGGCAATTGGGGTTAAGTGACTTGCCCAAGGTCACACGGCTAGTTTTGTGTTACGTGTCTGTGGCCAGATTTGAACTCAGGTCCTCCTGACTCCAGGGCTGGTGCTCTATTCACTGCACCCCCTAGTCACCCTGATATCTTTTTAACTGAGCAGAAATCTGACTTTGTTAATTTTGTTTATGACTTATGACTTTCAGAACTGTGTTTTTTGTTGGATTAAAAAAAATAAATGATTTAAACATGGTGCTTCAAGGGAAAAAAATTGCAACATATTTATGTTAAAAGATAAAAGGAAAGTTTTATGGAAAAAGTTAACACATGGAAGAATATGGTGGAAAATTATTCTTTAGAAATATTTACAGCTGGAGGTGGCTAGGTGACCTATGCAGTTACATGATTGATTGAGTTAAGGACTTACTAGTTAAGGATGATTGGAAACTAATCTCCAATCAAGAAGAAAGAAGACTTTTTGATTGAAGAGATTAAGACAATATGACCTAGGGGTGGAGAGCTTTTGACCTCTGTACTTTGTGTCAGTTGAGGAGGCTTGCCTCTTTAAGAATGATTGAGTTACTAAATGAATGTATTTTGTTTAAAACTATGTGACCACTTCGGTGAAAACTATGTGGCCATTTTTGTAATAAGTCGTTATGCCATAACATGGTGAATGCTGTATTTTTATTTTCTGTGAATGTTTTGTCTTAGTTTTGTTACTGAATAAATAGAGAGTTCACTATACTGTGTAGAGCTTTGAAGCTGTTCACAGCAGCAGTCCTCTAGAAAGCTGCTCTTACTTTGCTTTACAACTCCTTAATCCTTCACCTGGAAGATGCTAAAGGATCTAGGAAGATGGAAGATCTACCCGAGAGCCAGTGTATCTTCAGAGAGGGCCAAAGAACTGTTGATATGGAGTTTGCTGCCTGACAACTCCAGGAGAAACACCAGAAACAGAACAGAGTTCTGTGCACAATATTTTTGTCAATCTGATCAAGGTCTTTGTTATAAGGACTTGTAGGAAATCATGCCAAAATTTGGTTACTGAAAGAGTTTTATTAGCATTGTGTATCAGTTTCATGATGGTGTGCTTTCATGGGTTCTGGATAGTGGATGATGCTCTCATGCTTTCCTAGTCACCAACGGAATGAAGCAGGGTATGTGCTTCATCCCATGTTTTTTAGTATAATGTTTTCAGCAATGTTGTTAGATGCCTTCAATAAGGATGACTGTGGCATCAAGGGCAACTATTGCACTGACAGTAAATTATTTAACTTGAAGAGGCTACAAGCCAAGACCAAAGTGGAAGGAGGGTTTTTGCTCCCAGATGATTGTGCACTCAATGCAGCCTCTGAAGGTGAGATAGAACAATTCTCTACTGCTTGTGCTAATTTTGGCCTAACAACTAACACCAAGAAAACAGAGGTTCTCCACCAACCAGCATTGCATATGTGGAATCATCAGTTACAGCAAATGGAGAAAATTTGAATGCTGTGAATAAATTCACTTATCTTGGTAGTATACTTTCCAGTGATATACACATAGATGATAAGGTTGACACAAGCATTGCCAGAGCTAGCTCAGATTTGGGGAGACTCCAAAAGAAAGTGTGGGAAAGAAAGGCTATTAAATTGCTTACCAAACTGAAGTCTACAGAGCCATTGTGCTGACCTCAATGTTGTATGCCTGTAAAGCCTGGACAGCATACTAGTGCCATGCCAGGAAACTGAATTATGTCCATTTGAGTTGTCTTAGGAAGATTCTGAAGATCAACTGGCAAGATAAGGTACTGGACGCTGAGGTCTTTTCTCAAGCTAAACTTTCAAGCATTCAGACTCTACTGCAGAGAGCACAACTCCAATGTCCTAGACATGTTGTTTGAATGCCAAACACATTTGCCTACAAGACTATTTTATGGAGAACTCACATAAGGCAAGTACTTACATGGAGGTCAGAAAAAGTGATACAAGGTGTCTCTGAAGAACTTTGGAATCAATTGTGAGACATGAGAGACACTGGCAAAGGATTGCCTAGTATGGTGTGCCCCCATCAAGGAAAGCACTATACTCTATAAGCAAAGCAGAATTACAGTAGCTCAAAGGAAAATGAGATGCACAAATTTAGAGAAATCTCCCCGCTAAATGTTCATATAGACTATTTGTGATCAACCTGTGGTGTATCGTTCTGAGCCATAGTCAAACATACTGTTTCTTGACTACAATATAGTGAAGTCATTTTGGCCCCCTTGTAGAACAAAGGACAACAACCAACCCACCAACTACTAATCAACAGTAAAGAGGAGGTTTGGCTGACTTGAGAGAGAGGATAGCAAGACCTAGAGCTTTAAGGTGTTGGCAAACTCAACATGAGGTAGCTGTACGATTTTAAGCTACTTTCATAGAAAAGTGGTATCCAAACCAGGGGGCTAGTTCTCCTATTGTCCTCTGCAATTCTCAGGCTCCATCAATGTCCAGTTCTGGGCATTAAACTTTTCTTAATTATTTATTTTTAGTTTTCACTTCCATAAATTTTAAATTTTCTCCCCTTCCCCGCCTCCCTCCCCAAGACGCCTTTCAATCTGATATGGGTTCTACACATACATGCCTATTAAACACATTTTCTCAATAGTCATGTTGCATAGAAGAATTATAATGAACGGGAAAAAACATGAAAAAGAACAAAACAAAATAAGACAAAACAAAAAAGAAAATAATCTGCTTCTTTCTGTATTCCGACTACATAGTTCTTTTTCTGCATATGGCTAGCACTTTCATCATGTATCCTTTGGAATTGTTTTAGGTCCTTGTGTTCCTGAGAAGGGCTAAGTCTATCAAAATCAGTCCTAGCACACTGTGGCTGTTACTGTGCACAACGTTCTCCTGTTTCTGCTCCCTTCACTCAGCATCAGTTCATATAAATCTTTCCAGGTTTCTCTGAAGTTCACCTGTTCATCATTTCTTATAGCACAATAGTATTCCATTGCATTTATATACCTCAACTTGTTTAGCCATTCCCCTTTTGATGAGCATCTCCTCAATTTCTAGTTCTTGGCTACCACAGAAAGAGTTGCTATAAATATTTTGTACATGTCTTCCTTTTCCCATTTTTATGATCTCTTTGGAATGCAGCTCTAGAAGTGATATTGCTACCCAGCAAGAAGTATACACATTTTTATAGTATACACATAGTATAGTATATTTTTATAGTATACACATTTGGGCATAGTTTCAAATTGCTCTTCAGAAGGGTTAGATCAGCTCCCACCTTCACCAACAATGAATGTGTTCCAACTTTCCTACATCTTCTCCAACATTTATTATTTTCCTGTTTTGCCATGTTTGCCAATCTGATAGGTGTGATTTGGTGCCTCAGAATTGTTTTGATTTGCATCTCTCTAATCAATAGTGATTTAGAACAATTTTCATATGACTATAGATAGCTTTAATTTCTTCCTCTGAAAATTGCCTGCTCATATCCTTTGACCATTTACCAATTGGAGAAGTGCTAAACTTTAAGAAGGGTAATTTGGTGCATAGGAGAGCATCCATCATGATGAAAATTCTGGAAATCCTACCCTATTAGGAAGTTCAAGGAATTGGAGAATGTTAATTTTGAAAATTACAAAGTTTCTCTTTAAATTTTTTATATTATTTATTTATTTTCAATTTTCAACATTCATTTCCACAAGATTTTCAGTTATGAATTTCTCCCCATCTCTCTCCTATCCCCTACGCAAGATAGTAAGCCTAAGGAATACCCCTTCCCCCAATCTGTTTTCTCTTATATCCTTCCCCCGTCCCCTCCCCCACCACTTTCTAGTAGGGCAAAATGGATTTCCATACCCCAGTGCCTGTATATCTTATTTCCCAGTTGCATGTAAAAAAATTTTTTTTCAACATTTGTTTTTAAAACTTTGATTTCCAGATTCTTTCCCTTCTTCCCTCCTTACCCACCCCCAACGGGAAGACAAGCAATTCAATATAGGTTGTACATATGCAGTTATGCAAAACCTTTCCATAGTGGTTATATTGTGAAAGACTAACTATATTTCCTCCCATCCTATCCTGCTCCCCCCACTTATTCTATTTTCTACTGTCCCTTTTCAAAAGTATTTGCTTCTAACTACCCTCTCCCCCAATCTGCCCTCCCTTCTATCATCTCCCCCTCTTATCCCCTCCCTTTCTACTTTCCTGTAGGGGAAGATACCCAATTGAGTGTGTACGTTATTCTCTCCTTAAGTCAAATCCAATGTAATTTAGGTTGATCCATTCCCTTTCACCCTCCTGCTCTTCTCCTCCATTGTAATAGTTTTCTCTTGCCTCTTTTATATGATATAATTTACCCTATACTATCTCTTCCTTCCTCCTCCCAATATATTCCTCTCTCACCTCTTAATTTTATTTTTTAGATATCATCCATTCATATCCAACTCATCCTGTGTCCTCTAACTATGGATACATGTACACACATATACACACTCACATATATATTTATATGCACACACTCTCTCCTATATATACATATATGTGTGTATACATATATATGCATATATATTCCCTTCAAGTATCCTCATACTGAGAAAAAGTCTCATGGTTTACAATTATTATTTTTCCATTTAGGAATGTAAATTGTTCAACTTTAATAATAAGTTCCTATCATATTCCAAGTCCTTTGATCCCATAATGTAGAAGTTGGTAGATCTTGGGTTATCCTAATTGTGTTTCCACAATACTCAAATTGTTTCTTCCTGACAGCTTATAATATTTTCTCCATGACCTGGGAACTCTGGAATTTGGCTATAATATTCCTAGGAGTTTTCTTTCTGGGATCTTTTCCAAGAGGAGATAGGTGAATTCTTTCAATTTCTATTTTGCCCTCTGGTTCTAGAATATAAGGACAATTTTCCTTGAGAATTTCTTGCAGGATAATTTCTAGGCTCTTTTTTTATGGTTTTCAGGTAGTCCAATAATTTTTCAATTATCTCTCCTGGATCTATTTTCCAGGTCAGTGGTTTTTCTAATATTTCACATTGCCTTCTATTTTTTTATTTGTCTGGATCCATTTTATACTATCTTAATTTCTCACAAAGTCATTAGCTTCCATTTGCTCCAGTCTAATTTTGAAGGAATGATTCTTTTCATTGAGCTTTTGAAATTCCTTTTCCATCTGGCAAATTAGGTTTTTTTAAGGCATTCTTCACCTCATTGGCTTTTTACGCCTCCTTAGCCATTTGAGTTAGTCTTTTTTTTTTTTTGCTTTTTAGATGGGGGGAGGTAGCACAATCGGGGTTAAGTGACTTGCCCAAAGTCACATGGTTAGTTTTTTGTTGTTGTTGTTAAGTGTCTGAGGCTGGATTTTAACTCAGGTACTTCTGACTCCAGCACTGGTGTTCTATTCACTGTGCTATCTAGCCACCTCTAGTTAATCTTTTTAAGGTGTTATTTTCTTCAGTATTTTTTGGGTCTACTTTAGCAGGCTGTTGATTCACTTTTCCTGATTTTCTCGAATCATTGTCATTTCTCTTCCTAATTTTTCCTCCACTTCTCTTACTTGATTTTCAAAATTATTCTTGAGCTCCTCCATGGCCTATAACCAGTTTATATTTTTCTTGGAAGCTTTTGATGCAGGAGTTTTGACTTTGTTGTCTTCTTCTAGTCCCATGTTTTGATCCTTTTTGTCCCCAAAAGAGGATTCTATAGTCTCATCTTGCCAGTCAATTACTTGACTTTTGAGCTCTTTGCCATAGTAGAACTCTGCTTCCAGAGTGGAGAGAGCTGTGTCCCAAATTGCTAGGGTTTTCTCAGTTATCAGAGGTCTGAGGAGGCGGCCCTCTCTACAGCCACCACAAACTCTGGCACACTGACCACACACCCCAGGACTACCACCCAAAGTAGTGATCCAGATCCAAGCAGGTCAAAGGAAGAGTGATTACTCTCTGAATAGTCACTTGATCCCCCTACAATCTGTAGGCCAAGAGCTCTGGAGGCAGCCAGGTGGAAGCAGCTGCAGACACTGCACCTTCCCCCACCTCTCACCCTGGGGGCAGGGGCTGGACCATGCTCTTCCATTACCCAATTCCAACAGAGTTCCCTACTGACCTTTTACTTTCTCTTTGGCGTTTATGCATTTAGAATTCTGAAAACTGCCACAGCTGCTGGTGATTCACTCTCCTGAAGTCTTCTCTGGCTGGTTTGTGACACTGGGTGGTGCCGCCCTGAGTCTGGGCCCCGGCAGCTCATGCAGGAGTGTGCTTGTCTTCCAGTCTGGTGCAATAGACCCTTCCTGTTGGCCTGTCAGGCTGCCTTAAGCAGGAGATTTGTTTCTCCTTGTCTTTCTTCTCTCTCTTTGTTTCTCTCTTCGGGTTCTGTAGCTCTAAAATTTGTTTAGAGTCATTTTTTTTTTACCATTAGTGGAGGTGGTTGCTACAGGTGTTGAAGCAAGTTCCTAATTTTACTCTACTATCTTGGCTCTGCCCCCAAATGACAAGGTTTAAAGGAGGAAAGAGAAGATAGCTATCTTCAAATATTTGAAGAACTGCCATGTGGAATACCACAATCTTGAAAGAATCAAAATTACAAATAATCCATAGGCCACTGGAAAGACTCATTGTAAATATAAAGGGTTTATGACAAATATCCCAACAATGACTTACTTCAAAGGGCAGAACTAGGAGCAATGAATGAAATTTGAAGGGAGGCAGATTTCAATCTAATTTATAGGACATTCTATCAGTGACACCTGCCTTCATGCCTGGAATGCTCTTCCTCCTCCTCTCTGCCCCCTTCCTTCCCTAGCTTCAAGTCCCAGATAAAATCTCACTTTCTGTAGGAAGTCTTTCCCTATCCCCTTAATTCTAGTGCTTTTCCCTCTGAGACTACCCCCAGTTTATCCTGCCTTTAACCTTTTCGTACATAGCTGTTTACATGCTGTCTCTCCCATTAGACTGAGAACTCCTTGAGAGCAGGGATTGTCTTTTGCCTTTCTTTGTATCCTCAGAGCTTAGCACAGTAGGTGCTCAGTAAATATTTATTGACTGGCTGGCTGAAATATGGAGCTGTGAATGGCCTCATCAATAGAATTGTTTAAGAATTTTCCTCTTTAAGTTTTGCAAAACATTTGCTTACAGTAAGTTAGTGAGGTAGGTAATAGAGGATTGGAGCTACACCTATGATTTTTTTAATTTTGATTTTTAAATTTTCTACCTTTGTTTGGCATAGGGATCTCCTAGAGGAGGAAACTACTTCTAACAAGAAGAGAGCTGTCTTGGGTGCAACTCTTGTGTCAGAAGCTCTTTAGTTATAGAAAGGAACTATGTGTACTTTGGGTAGATTTTATCACTCTCCTCACTTAAAGTTCCTATCCAGGAAATTTATGAGGATATATATATGGTACCATTCAGTATACTGAGGATGGCTCTCCACTTTCAAATCCAATAGTTCACATAGTGTCATAACAAAGTATTATTATACTTTTATTATTACCCATCTTTCCAGCCTTATTATGCATTATTCTTCCCTACTCAGACTGCAATTGGTTAAACTAGCCCTCTCTTGGTTCCTTAATAGGGTACTCCATCTATGGTCCTCTCTTAATGACTTCCCCCTCTCTACCCTTCCTTGGTCCTAGGTTATTTTAGGGTCCACTAAGAATAGCTCTGTGATCCCTACTACCATGGAAGTACCTTGTCTTCCTCTTTTGATTCTTCTCATTGCCAACATCAACCCATTCTAAAGTCAGGAAGGTCCAACTTATGATGGGGTGGGTCTACTCAGCCCCACATCTTTGTGACTGGACTGAAAAGCACTCACCTAGTATGGTTGGGTGGTAAGGGGAGGGGACCCTCCGAAGGCCACCCAGAACCCATCTAGGCTGATTCACTGCCAGAGCAATTTGGAGGAAATAGAAATCACCAATTCTTCTCCTCATGAGATGGATGAATAACAGGCCTTACTATCTGCCCTGCTCCTAAGGTCTTCCAGGCCTTAATTTCTATTCTGCCTCTACAGCCTGTAGATCCCAGGTGCTGTCATCCTACCAACTTCTAAGGCCTTGCCCTACTGCAGTTGTTACTCCCTAAACACATTCAGGCCTTTCTGTAAGTACTGAGCCAAACTTCCTTTTATGTGCTGTCTCCCCTGACTAGAGCAGGCTAATGTGAGAAAGGACTGGTGACTGTCTTAGTTTTTCTACTTGTACCCCTAGTACTTAGTGTAGTGCTTAATAAATGCTTTTTACTTCATTCATTCATTGCCTTTTTACTGGCCATCCCCCAGACTTGGAATAAACTTCCTCCTCACCTCCATCTCATAAAATCTCTTCCTTTCTTCAATCCATAAATCAAATACCTCCTTCTACATGAAAGTACATAAAGTACCACCTTCCCTGATACCTCCCCACTCTCAACTGCTAGTGCCTCTCCTCCCAAACTACCTTAGAGTTTACTTTGTATTTGTAATTATTCTCTTTATTCTGTGTATATTTATACATGTCCTTGTCACTAACTCTTTGTAAATTCCTTTAGTAGAAGGATTTTCTTCTTTGTATTTGTATCTGATTCTAATAGATTCTAGATGCTCATAGGACCTTAATAAATTCTTCTTGACTTATGATTAAAAAGGAGGAAATTGAAATAGAAATCCTCGAATTCCCAACTTGTAGGCCCCAAGACATGTGCGAATCTCTGGAGTTACTCACAATCCCCATGATGAGAGCTTCTTTAGGAATGAAACAAGGGTTGTTTACCTACCCACAAGCTGTGTCTTGCTGCAAGTTTGTCATGAATTGATTTTAATTCCATTGCTTCTTTTTTTTTAAACAAATGCTTTATTAACTTCTGTTTTACATCATTCATTTCCACCAGATTTTGAGTTACAATCATTTTCCCCCCGTTATTCCCCTACCCAACCTCCCAGAATAGCAGTCCCATAAGATATCGATTCCTCCAATCTGCTCTCTCCCATACCTTCTCCCATACCCCCATCGACTTTTCCATTAGAGGAAGGTGAATCTTTGTGTCCCAATGCCTGCACATCTTATTTGAAAAGACCTCGAATTTCAGATCCATTTCCTTCCTCCCTTGTCACCCATTCCCTCTGGGGAGATAAATAATTCAGTATATGTTGTACATGTCTAGCTATGCAAAACATTATCATAGTAGATATATTGTACAAGGCTGCTTATAATTCCCTCCCACTCATCCCATCCCCTACCTGGTCCATTCCCTACATGATCCTGTCCCTCTTCTATAGTGGGTACTTCCAACCTCCCCTCCCCACAAGGATGCCCTCCCATCCATCATCCCTCCTCTCATCCCCCTTCCCGCTATTCTGCTGCAGGTTGAGATATCCAATTTAGTATGTATGTCATTCTCTCCCTGAACCAAATTCAATGAGAATGTGGTTTTGCCTTTTTTGCCTTCCTATTCTCCCCCTCCCTTGCAACCACTTCCCCTTGCTTCTTCTACATGAGATAGTTTACCCTACCCTGTCTCTCCCCATCTCCTCTTGCCACTTTCCTCTCTCACCTCATAATTTCATCCCTTGAGTATTCTCCCTTCCCAACAAATTCAACCTATGCCCTCTATCCATATATAACTGTAACCATATACACACACATTCACATATGTATTCATATGACCACACCCTTCTTCCATTATTTTCATAGTGAGAAAGATATCATCAGTCACAGTTATTGCTTTTCCATATAGGAATGTAAATAGTTCAACTTTGATAAGTTCCTTTTGATTTCTTTTCCTTCTACCTTCTCAGGCATCTCTTCCTTCTTGTGTCTGGATGTCAAATTTTCTATTCAATTCTGGTTTTTTCCTCAAGAATGCTTGAAACTCCTCTATTCCACTGAATGACCATATTTTCCCCTGAAACAAAATACTCAGTTTTGCTGGGTAGGTAACCCTTGGGTTCATTCCCAGTTCTTTTGCCCTCTGGAATATCATATTCCATGCCCTTCAATTCCTCAGTGTAGAAGCTACCAGGTCCTGTGCTATTCTGATTGTGTTTCCACAATATTGAAATTGTTTCTTCCTGGCTGCTTGTAGTATTTTCTCCTTGATCTGGGGATTCTGGAACCTGGCTATAATATTCCTGGGAGTTTTCTTTTTGGGATCTTTTTCAGGAGGTGATCGGTGGATTCTTTCAACCTCTATTTTGCCCTCTGGATCTAAAACATCAGGGCAATTTTCCTTGAGAATTTCTCGAAGGGTGATTTCTAGGTTCTTTCTTTGATCATGGCTTTCAGGTAGTCCAATAATTTTTAAATTGTCTCTCCTGGATCTATTTTCCAGGTCAGTGGTTTTTCCCATGAGATATTTCACATTGCCTTCTAATCTTTCGTTTGTTTGGATCTGCTTAACAGCATCTTGATTTCTCATAAAGTCATTAGCTTCCATTTGCTTCAGTCTAACTCTGAAGGAATGAATCTCCTCAGTGAATTTTTGAGATTCTTTTTCCATCTGGCAAATTCGACTTTTTAAGGCATTCTTCTCCTCATTGCCCTTTTGGGCCTCCTTTGCCATTTGAGTTAGTCTATTTTTTAAGGTGTTGTTTCCTCAGTCAGGCTGTTGACCCTCATTTCATACTTTTCCTGCATCCTTCTCATTTCTCTTTCCAATCTTTCCTCCACTTCTCTTATTTGATTTTTAAAGTCCTTCTTAAGGTCCTCTATGGCCTGCAACCCGCTCATGTTTTCCCCTGGGGCTTTGGAGCAGGACTTCTGACCTCACAGTCCTTTTCCTGCTCTATGCCCCCAAAATAGGAGTCTAGGGTTGCATTTTTCTGTTTCCTTTGCCTTGGCATGTTGCCACTTAATTGCTTGACTTTTGGGCTTGTTGCCACACTGGCTTTAAGGCCAGATAGAGGAATTTTCGTCCCGAATGTGTGGGGGGCAACTTCCGTTTCTGGCAAGCTGTAAACCCACCCACAACTTCCACCCTAGATCACAATCCAGATCCAGGGAGGTTAAAGCAAGAGCGATTACCCCCCAAGAGTGATCGCTGGATCTCCCTACAGTTTGCAGGCCAGGAGCTGGAGCTGCCTCTGAAAACTACAAAATGGTGTGTCTCCTCAGTGGCTTCTAGCCCCCAGGGGAGGGAGCCGACGCATTCCCCAAATACCGGTCCCAAAGTCCATAGGACACTAACCTCTTACTTTGTCCTAGGCATGTCTATGTTGATAATTCTGGAGTCGCCACAGCTCCTGGTGTTCTAGGGTTCCTCCAGCAGGCTGCTGGCCCTGCCACCCTGGGGCTAAAACCTCAGTGCTCGGCTAGGCTCCCCGCGCTCCGTAGCCTGCTTGCTGCCGGCTCCCAGACCGCTGTACTGGTCCTTCCTGCAGGGCTGCTGGGCTGTCTTCAGGGGGAGGTTAGCTTCTCTGTGTTGTTCTGTGGGTGCTGGGGCTCCAGAAGTTGTTCAGAGTCCCCTTTTACATAATTTGGGGGTAATCTGGGGGCAGAGTGGCTTGGATGAGCTGTTTCTACTCTGCCATCTTGGCTCCACCCCAATTCCATTACTTCTTATGATAATTGGCTTACAGAAGAGTTCTGCAAGGGGTTACTGGAAAGATGAGCAATCTAGGGCAGAAGATGGCTTGGCTCCCTAGGTTTTTGGGACCTGAGTTATGTATATATCATCCTATAAAATCGTTTTTTCCTCTTCTCATTAAGGAGATGAGACTTGTTCTTACTCTCTTTTGTATCTCCCTCCCCACATTTAGGCTGACCTTTCCTAACTTCCTTACCCCACCATGACTGACCTTAATGTTCGTTTTACTATTTTCCATTGTGTAAAAATATTAGGGGCAATTAGGTGGTGAAGTAGATAGAGTGCCAGCTCTGGAGCCAGAAAGACTCCTCTTTGTGAGTTCAAATCTAGCCTTAGACATGAACTATATGACCCTGGGCAAATTACTTAGCCCTGTAAAATGAGCTACAGAAGGAAATGGCAAACCACTCCAATCTCTGCCAAGAAAACCTCAATTGGGATCACAAAGAGCCAGACACCACCTAAAGGACTCAACCACAATGACAAATATTGGGCCTGGGTGGAGAATATGAAAGTTGTGGATCCATTCAGACAGTGGTAAACTACTGGATTTGGAGTCAGAAGCCCTAGGTACCATGTTTGTCACTTGGACAATGTCTTGGGTCTCAATATCATCTATTTGCAACATTTAAAACATTTAAGAGACATAGTTTGTGGGTAATTAATCATTTTATTAATAATGCTAGCATTTTATTATAAAAAGGAGTGGTAATTTGGCCATTTCTCTTGGACCTAAGACAAATCATGGCAGTGTCCTCACAGTTTATGTGCCCTTGGAAAAGTGGGTGTTCCTGAGGGTGGCTGTCAGTTCTGATTGGTTAACAATTAATGGAAGAGAATGAATATTACAGAGAGAGGTGGGCCTATTCAAATGAGGGACTGGGAGATATAATTTTGATTGTGTCATTTACTTCTAAATTGCCCAGCCTTGGGCAATCTAATCAAATAACTTATCCCCACCCATACCTGTGTAGAGTTAAATTAAATTAAAATTAATTATTAATTAATTAATAAAATCAAATAATAATTAATAATTAATAAATATAAATAAATAAATTCTTTGTAACATTAGGTAGGGTCTGAACAAGATTGTGGAGAAAGTTAATTCAGTCTCATTATCACAAATGTCCATCAGAGACAGGCCTTCGAAATAAGGACTTTAAAAAAGGGAGAACTCTGAGTCTTCCCAAATCACTGGTTATTAATAATCATTTCTCTCATTTTAAAGGATGGTGCTAGGCAAGATAAATCAATCCATAAGCAATTAACATAAACCTGTTATTCCAGGTCTTTGTGCTAGGCACTGCAGGGAGAAAGACAAGAGACAAAATAGTCCCTTTTTCAAGCAGCTTCACATATGACTGTGACAAATAAAGTATACACATGTAAATATAACAAATATAAAATTTGATAAGTAAATATAAAACACATGCAAATTAATTGAAGCAGCATGGCTTAGTGGAGGAGGGTCAGGAAGGCCTGGTCATGTCTTTCTCTGATACTTTTACTTCATGACCCTGCACAAGTCACTTAAACTCTCAGTGTTTGAGGAAACTCTCTAAAATTCTAAGTTGAAAATCTCTGTGGGTAGGGGGAGTTTCCTCACTGAATGTTTTCTCCACGGATGAAATCACAGGTCCAGATAAACCAGTATAAAAATTTTAGGTGTGGGAGGTACTAGGAGAAATGAGATCGGGAAGGATTCTATGTAGGAGGTAGAACCCGAGCTGAATTTTGAAGGAAACTAGATTCCTAGAAGTAAAGGTGGAGAGGAAAAGCATTCCAAGTGAGGAGTAAGGGATATTCGGGAGTAGAGAAGCATGCCATGTGAGGTGATCAATAAGTATGCCAGTTTGGTGAGAATATAAACTGTATGAAGGAGAGTGATGTGTATTAGATCTGGTAAGGTAGATTGTTAGGGGTTTTAAATTTCATATAGAGGAATTTGTATTTAACCATTGAGAAAATAGTAAACTATCGGTTCTTGTTTAGATGGGGAATGACTTGATCAGACCTGTGCTTCGAGACATCCCTTTGGCACCTGTTTGGGGTATAGATTGGAAAGGGGAGACTTGAGGCACAAAGATCAATAGGAAGGACTTTACAATAGTCCAGGTGAGAGATTTGTGTGAGTTTTGTGGTTTCTGGTGGTTTATGTGAATGGAGAAAAAGAGTGAGATGTGAGAGATGTGAAAGGAGAATCAGACGAGGCTTCTTCATCTCGAAGGTTCCCTCCAGCCCTAAATCCTATGGTACCTCTTTCCAGAACATTTTATTTTGGATCAATAGAGGGTGAGGCCCTTTCTGAAATGTTTGCTCAGAGGTTTAAACAAGTCTCTTGTGGTGGGTCGGACAAGAAGCATAAAAGCAACAGTTTCCTAGGGGTTACACTGTTTGCAAAATGTGTTTTAAACAGTTGATCCGAAGTGATGAAATGTGCTGCTCTTTACCCACGTTCCCATTTACCCACTCAACTTCTTCCACTCATTCATTCCAACCACACCCTCCTTTGTTGTCGTAGTCTTCCCAGATGATGCCAAGGAGGGGAAAGCAGGGTGTCAAATTAATAGAACACTGCAAGAGCTTGGAGTAGGGACCCCAGGCACCACCTGGAGTTTTCTCTCTCCCCACCAGCAGCAGCAGCATCCACTTGGCAGTTTGGGGAGGCGCTTAGGGAGGAGCTCTAGCTAGCTTTGTTCTCCGAGCTCTCGGCTAAGCCAATGAACGGGGCGTCAGGTGGCGAAATCATTTGGTAGCCTAGGGAGAGCCGGACTTCTGGGGTAGGAGGCGCGCGCGCAGTCCAGGGTTTGGGCAGGGGCAGAGAAGTCCGAGGGGAGAGCGCGCGTTCCGGAAGGGAGTACTACGAGCCTCGTGGAGCAGGAGCTGCCCCGGGTGCTGGGCGAAGCGCGAGCCTGCCCCCGGCCCCGAATCTGGCCCTGGGAGCGCGCGGGCTTGAGCAAGCCAGTTGCCGGGTCTAAACCTTGCCAAGAGATTCAAGGCAGCTGCTGCCGCTACCACAACCACCGCGGTGCTTAGTACAGCTGAGCCTTCCCGCCCCGAGCGCGTGCTCAGCCACAGACTGCAAACAAAAGAAGCTGGGATGAGACTGGGCTTTTTGCAAAAGGAAAGTGAAAGCCGGCCTGGGTTCTCGGAGGCTGTGGCTGGGTGAGTAAGTGAGCTCCTGTCAGTCAGTCCCCCAGGCGCGGCCAGGCGTCATGAGCTCGGGAATGTGGAGTCCTGTGCCGGCTTCCCAAGGCTAGCTTTCCCCGGCCGTTCTGGAAGGGACCAGCCCTGCAGCCATGGCTATAGCCCACCTGGCCACAGAGTATGTGTTCTCGGACTTCCTGCTCAAGGAGCCCACTGAGCCCAAGTTCAAGGGTTTGCGCCTGGAGCTGGCAGTGGATAAGATGGTCACTTGCATTGCCGTGGGGTTGCCCCTGCTCCTCATTTCGCTGGCCTTCGCACAGGAGATCTCCATCGGTAAATGGGCGGGGGGGGGGGGAGGAGGAAGGGGGAAGGGAAAGTGGGAATTGGGCGGAGGAAAGGACCGGCCACAAGTGCTAGTTTGCCTTATCTGGACTGATTGGGCCTGAAGTATCTCTTGGCCTTATGAGTTATCTTTCCACGCGCTGGGGTTAATATCGGTGTGCTCTTGGCAACTCCTGTGGTTGCGGTTTGGGAGTGCATTGGTTTGTTTAAAGATTTAATGCACGTTTTGTAGAAATATTTCACTTTGCCAAGTTGCACCTTAGTGCATAAGGGCTTGTAAGGAACCCATTAACAAACATTAGGTTCCTGCTATGTATCAAGCACCATGTCAAATCTTATCCTCAAGGAGCTTGCATTCTACCAATAGGATACAGTATGTTCACAGGTATGTATACAAAAGAGATATACAAAATAAATTAAAAGTGTTGTAAAAGCACTGACTGCAATTGAAGTTCATTTCGCAAGTCAGTTACAGGATATTTCTGACTGGGCTCAGATTGTAAACCTTTTCACTTCCTGACAACCAACACCACAGCGACAACAACCACCTTATATAGCACACTGCTCATAAAAAACATGTGAGGGAGGTAGTATAAATGTTTTAGAGCTGAAGAAACTGAAGTTAAGAAGCTTTTTCAGGAACCTAGAGCCAGAAGTTGAATTTGGGTCTTTTGACTCCTTACAGTGTTCCTTGTGCTACACAGTGTCTCTAAGGATAATTATAATATATACGTATATATATTTATATACATATATTTAATATTTGTTACTCTTATCTTCTGTTTAAAAATATATATAACATGCTATCTGATAATATTTTCTATTTTAAGTTGCAGCATGTCCCAAAGTGTTTTTCCAGAATTAAATACAGTAATGCAAAATAGATGTGAAAAGTTTCCTTGAAAATTTTTTAATAGGGGGATGTTAGGCAACACTTATACCATGTTTTTTGATAATAGGCTCTCAGCTACTAGTACTGTATTGAGTGATAGGGGATTAGAGAAGGAGATGAAATTGACTATCAAAGGGCAGTGGTGATACTCCATCAGCAGGCATTTATTAAGTGCCAACTGCATTCCTGGCACTTTATTAGGCACTGTAGATATAAGTGGCAATGAATGAAACATCTTTTATGCTATATTGTACTATAGCTGGGCTTGGTATGCCCAGGTGGTGAGATCTTTTATCTCATATGATCCTACGGGAGATATGTAGGACAGTTATGGGAAGCTAGCTACAGTGCAAAGGGCATTGGTTTGGGAGTCAGAAGAGCTGAGTTCAAATATAACCTCTGATGATTATTATCTTAGTGAGCTTTGGTTTCATTTAGTCTTCCTGGTTGACTCATTGAAAAATGAGGTTTGGGTTCAATGGACACAGTGGACTCAGATGTCCCCCACTATAAATTTGTTATTAAAAGAGAGCCTTTTTTATCTTGTCAGTCTGTGAATTGAAGTTGTGCAGTGGACAGAGTGCCAGGCCTAGAAGCAGGAAGGGTCCTGTTCCCAAGATCAAATTTGACCACAGACACTAGCAGTGTGTCTCCGGTCAAGTCATTTAACCCTGTTTACTTCATTTTCTTCATCTGTAAAATGAGCTGGAGAAGGAAATGACAAAGCTCTCCCGTATCTTTGCCAAGAAAACCCTAAATGGGATATCAAAAGATCTAACATGACTAAGCAGCAGTTGATTATTTATGGTGGCATCAACTTGGAACAGCTGAGCCTTCCAGCAGTGATCATTGTGAGTTTAATTTGGAATACTAACTCATGTGTTCCTGGTATAAAATGTTTGGGTTTCATATGATTTTTTCTCAGACTATTTGAGAATTGCAGCCTTGATTTGAGTCAATTCAACAGGAATTCTATTAAAGTGATAATTGATATGGGAAGTAATGTGGAAGAAATCCCCATTTTTATGAATCATGAACTTACTCTGCCAAATGAAGGGAAAGAAATGAAATGTGGTTAAAGTACTACATGAATGGAAGATATTCATATTATAGTTGCAAAGTGCAGATATTTTTGCATATATCAACCTTCTTCTCTACATTTGGGTAAGACTGTTAAGCAGGCATTAGTATCCATGTTGTATAGCTGAAGAAGCTATAATTTGAGATTACCCATCCAATGAGAGACAGTATAGAGTAATGGATAGAATACTGAACTTGAAGTCAGTAAAACTTGGGTTGAAATCTGTCAGAAAAGGTACACATCGGCACAGTGGAAGAGACCTGGCCAAGCTGGGATTTGTTCCATAGTCAGGGTGGGGCCTAGAACCTTTGCTTGGTCTTGCCCTGATGTGGGGCCAACCCTGTTCATAATAAACATCAGGCACAGAAATTTCCTTGGGCTATCATTTAATTGGCAGATAGTTACTTTAGCTTTTGAATTGGGACTGGAGGGATTTTTTTTCTTTTTTTAATTTTGGATGGTCAGCTAAGGATTTCAGAGTGTATGAAGCAGTAAAAAGTAAGATCTTTGTTGGATGGATTGGATTATTCACACTCTATCCTTCTGGTCCATGTGTCAATTAATGACCATGTGCCTGGCATGGTAATAATGGGACAGAGGGGCTTATAGAAGTAGCAGGATCAAAAGAAGTAGAAGTTGGATTTTTTTCTTCCCAACTAACTGAAAATTCCTTGAAGGCAGGGGCAGGTGGCTAGAGAGATAATTTATTAAGTGTTTGCTATGCAAACTGTATGAGACTTCGTATTGAAGTACCAAATTTTGTGGTAAAAACCTCTGTTGGCTTTAGGAATGCAGTGATGATAATTCATGGCTATATGGAGCACCCTAAGGGTGACAAAATGTTTTCTCCACAAGAAACCCATGAAGTAGGTTGTACTAATGACACTAGATCTCCAGCAGATGTATGATCTCTCTTCTATAAGTATTCCTGGGGTTTGATGGAACCTGGTCTTACAGAGAGCTAATTATTAAAATTTCAGTGTGAGCATTTCCATCTAAAAAATACAAATCAGTACTTATTGTTTTGTTGATTGTCTAGAACAGAGGTGAGGAACTTGTGGCCTGAAGGCCACACGTGGCCCTCTAGGTCCTCAAGTGTGGCCCTTTGACTTCACAAAACAGATTCCTGCATAAAAAGATTTGTTCTGTAAAACTTGGACTCAGTCAAAAGGCCTCAGTATAGGGACTTAGGGGGCCACACGTAGCCTCAAGGCTGCAGGTTCCCCACCAAAGTTAAGCCCTCCATCAGATTCCTCCATTTTTATTCATGTGCTGCTAAAGAGAGTGAGAGGAAATCGTATAACTCAGCCAACTAGGTCTATAACAAGCTTGTTATCTTTTCACTATGTCTAAAAATGTATATCTCATTCTACATCTTGAGTTCATCACCTCCTGGGTCAAGGAGGGGGTAGCATGCTTCCTAATTGGTCCTCTGGAATCATGGTTGGTCATTGCGTTAATCAGAGTTCTTATCTTTTAAAGTTGTTTGTCTTTACAGTGTTGTTGTTCTCTTGGTTCTGCTCACTTCACTTTGCATTAGTTCAAACAAGTCTTCCTAGGTTTCTCTGAAACAATCCCTTTTATTATTTCTTAAGGTGCAATAATATTCCATGACATTCATATACCATCATTTCTTCAGCCATTTCCTAGTTGATGGACAACCCCTTGGTTTTCCACTTGTTTGCCACTATAAAAAGAACCACTATAGTTAATTTCATATGTATAGGCCCTTTTCCCTTTCTTTGATTTCTTTGAGGAGAATTCTAGTATTGTTGAATCAAAAAGCACTTGTGTTGATTTTTTAATAAATTTTGCATATACTTATACACATACATATTGTCTCCCTCAATAGAATGTAATCTGCTTGAGGAAAGGAAATGTTTATATATTTATTTTCTGAATAATATTTTATTTTTTTCAATCGCATGTAAAAACAATTTTTAATGTATGTACATCTCTTCCCTTACCTATACCCCCCCATTTCTGAGATGGTAAGCTATTTGATATAGGTTATACATATGGAGGCATGCAAAGCATATTTCTTTTTTTTCTTTTTCCTCTCTTTTTTATTTTTTAGTTTACATCATTCATTTCCACAAGATTTTGAGTTACAAATTTTCTCCACATTTTTCCTACCCATCACTCCAAAACAGCGATCCCACTGAATATCCCCTCCCTCAGTCTGCTCTCTTCCATATCTTCTCCCATTCCCTCTCCAGCTTTCCAGTAGGGCATGGTACATCTCTAAGCCCCAGTGCCTGTATATCTCATTTCCCAGTTACATGTAAAATTATAATAATAATATGTATATATATTTTTAAACATTTGATTTTGAAACTTTGGATTCCAGATTCTTTCTTTTCCTCCCTTGTCACTCACCCTCACTGGGAAGTTAAGCAATTCAATATAGGTTGTACATGCGTAGCTATGCAAAACATTTCCATAGTGGATATATTGTGAAAGACTCACTATATTTCCCTGCATCCTATCCCACCCCTACTTGTTCTGTTCTCTACTTTGATCCTGTCCCTTTTCAAAAGTGGGTGCTTCCAACTTCCCTCCCCCCCAGCCTGCCCTCCCATCCATCATCCCCCTTTCTTCCCCAAAGCATATTTCTATATTAGTCATGTTATAAAAGAAAACAGACCAAAAGTGAAAAAAATAAAGAGGAAAATAGCATGCTCTGATCTGCATTCAGACTCTATCACTTCTTTCTCCAGAGATGGATAGCATTTTTCATTGTGAGTAAAAGGAACTATTTAATATTCATCTTTGCACTAATGTAATACAGTGCCTAGCACATAGTAAGTACTTAAATGCTTGTTGTACTTAAATGTTTGGTTGATTGGATTCTATTATCTATGACTTCAGGTCCTTCTCCCTTAGACCTTCCTATTGGCAAAGTTACATCCAGACTAATAGAATCATAGCTTCCCTTTCTCTACCCAGAAACCCCATGGATGCCCTGTAGCTTCCGTGCATCATAAGGGATGGGTTATTTCTTTACATTTTAAATGCTTATTTGAGAGCCTACTGTAGTCATAACTCTGTCATTCATATTTGTCTCTTGATACAGAATGGTATTTATGTAAGTGATATTAATAAAGACCACATGATTTGGAAGGAGATGGCACTTTAGAAATCATCACTAGCAATATTGTCATTTTACAGATGAGGAAACTAGAATTGAGGGAGATCATAGAATCATAGATGCAGAACTGGAAGGAACCTCTGACATTTTTTTTGGAGGCAATTGGGGTTAAGTGACTTGCCCAGGGTCACACAGTTAGTAAGTGTATGAGACTGGATTTGAACTCAGTTTGTCTTAACTCCAGGGCCAGTGCTCTATCACTGTACTACCTAGCTGCCCCCAAGAACCAGAAGGAATCTGAGAATCAAGTCCATTTTAAAGATGAGGAAACTGAGGCCCAAGGTGGTTTAGACCTATAAGCCCAAGGTCACATGGGTAGTAAATGTCAGAGACAGGATTTAAATCCAGGTCCCCTGACTCCAGAACTAGTACTCTTTCAGCTGTGCTAAGCAAGATCACACACCTAACAAGGGGCAGAATCAGGAACCAAACCTAGTCCCTTAACTCCAAATCTAGGGCCCTTTCAGTCACTCCAGAAATAATTGCTTTACATTAAATCATAAGTCAGTACTTTAAGGACTCATGGTTTCATCTCTGTGGGAAGACTTTTCCAACAAGAGTATTTCATATATTGCCAAATGTGGCCAAAAATGCCAATTCGAATGAGCATTAAGAGGGAAAATAACATAGCAAGACTTGGAATCAGAAAGACTTAAGTTCAAATATTGCTTCTTACTAGCTGTGTGATTGGGCCTGTCATGACCTCTCTAGGCTCCCCTTTCTTCATCTCTGATACAAGGGAATCAGACTCACTGCCTCTAACTCTAAATAGAGGATCCTTAAATGACAGACAGTATGTTGCTGGAGCCCTAGCTTTTTGAGGTAGGTAATATCTGCCGATACTTGGGTTCTGCTGAAACTGACCTAAGTCCTATAATGTGTTATTAGAATAGGACTTTAGTGAAGAGTGCTAGATATAGTACATGGAAAATGAGCTTGGTTTTCATTGTAAACAGATTTCCCCCTTCTTTTTCTTAATGAACTCTTGAGAAATTAGCCTTTTTCTCCCAAGGGACTTGTGACTCATTTCCCATGACAGCTGAAAGGAAAGAATTTTTGATTTCATTTTTGAGCCTCTCTCTTTCCACTTGTGATAATTTCATTTATTAACAAATATCAAAATTTCCCTGCTTGGCTTGTGAAATTGTTGACATCAGCCACAAAGAGCCTTGAGAATGTTTTAACATGGTCAAACCCAGTCATTCATTTAGCAAATACACTTATAGAGCGCCTATCTACTTTTCCAGGTATAAAAGAAAAATAGTACTTGTTTGGGCTGAGGTTACAGAATCACAAAATGGGAGAGAAGGAAGGAACCTTGGTGGCCATCCAGTCCAATCCATTCACAAAGGAATCTTCTACTATAACAATTGATAAGTTATCCACCAGCCTCTGCCCCTCCAAAGGGAAGGAACTGTTCATCACCTATTGGAAGCTCATTCTACTTTTAGACAACTCTTCTTGTTTGTAAATTTTTCCAGATATTGACCTCAAATTTGCCTCTTTTCATCTTCCTCTCATTTCTGCTTATTTTGCCTTCTGGATCCAAATGGAACAAATGGCAGCCAGGTGGCCCTTTGGATAGAGTGAGACTTGGAGTCTCTTCCTAAGTTCAAATCCAACCTCAGATACAATCTGGGCAAGTCATTAACCCTGTTTGCCTCCTTTCCTTATTTGTCAAATGAGCCGAAGAAGGAAATGGCAAACCACTCCAGTGTCTTCGCCATGCAAACCCCAAATGGGGTCACAGAGAGTTGGACACAGTTGAAAAATAACTAAACAATAAAAACCAAAATATGGCACACTGTATGCCAGCACTGAGCCGGGTGCTGGTCTTAGAGTCAGGAAGATGTAACTTCAAATCTAGCCTTAAATTGTCAGTGGTGTGTCCCTGGACAACTGATTTAACCTCTGCCTGCCTTAGTTTCTTTAGCTATCACCCCATTTTAGGGGGTGATAATGGCACCTACCTCCTGGTTTGTTGTGAGAATCAAATGAGATAATATTTATAAGGTGTTTAACACAGTGCCTGGCACATAATAAGTGATTCTGAAATGCTTGTTTTTTAAAAAGGGGTCATTAGTCAATAGTTTGGTGGAAGTGGCTTGGGAGGCACATACAAACTGTGCTTGTAGAAAAACTGTTACAGGTCCCCCTTCTCTCTCAGGGTTTATTAAAAGCAGAATTTTTGTGAACTCAGAATGACAGAAATAGGAAGATCAAGGAACCAAGAGTCAGAAGAGCTGAGTTCTAGACCTTCTGCCCCTACTTAGATGAGTTCCTTCTGTAGTTTACTCTTCTTGCTCCTGCTTACATATAACATCTCATCACCTGTCTGCATGTGTTTATACAGTCCATCCCCTAAGGCCTGTAATGTGTTCATTCCTCACCTCTTCCTCTTTAATATCTATTTTTGTTCAAAACTCAGTTTATATTGTTGTTCAGTCATTTTTCAGTCATGTCCAACCCTTCAAGATCCCATCTTGGATTTTCTTGGCAGAGATACTGGAGGGGCTTACCATTTCCTTCTTCAGCTCATTTTACAAATGAGGAAACCAAGGCAAGCAGGGTTGAGTGACTTGCCCAGGGTCACACAGCTAGTGACAGGATTTGAACTCAGGAAGAAGAGTTTTCCTGACTTCAGGCCTGGCACCTTATCCACTGCACCGCCCAGCTACAATATGTCCCACACTAAATATGAGTTCTTTCTTGCTCTTTCCAGCTCAGAGTGTAAACCTCCCTCCCCTTGCTCCCCTAACTCTCATGTATTTATGATAAAAGTCCCTCTTTAATTTTGAAATGCACATAAAGCACTATCTTCTGCATAAAGCCTTTCCTGTTCCCCACCAACTGCTAGTGCCCTTCCTCCCAAACTATTTTGTATTTCATTAGTTTGCATTTATTTATATTTAGTCTAACTCTCCCTCTCTCTGCCTCTCTCTGCCTCTCTCTTTCTCTATCACACACACACCCCATACATTTTGTGGAATATAAGTTCCTTTAGAGCAAGGACCTTTTCCCCCCTTGTATCCTAGGATGGTACATGGAGATTAATAAATCCTTGTTGAGTGGTTGATTTTGCCCAAACCACTACCTCCCTAGGCCTATTTCCTTAACTGTGAAATGAAAAGCATTGGTAATTCCCTAGAAGTCTGTCTAGTTAGAATGTTCTCTAATTCTATGCCATCCCCTTCCCTTGCCCTGCACTGTACCTCTGAAACCAGTAATAACCCTTTAGTGAACTTCTGTGTTTATAACCAAGGCCTGTGACCACTCAGAGCAGTTGTTACACGTCTTCTAATCCATAAATCCTGGCAGCAGTCACAGTGGTGGCATCTTTGTTTTTGCACTCACAAGCCTTTGATTCAAAATCTGGTTTAGGTGATCTAAGTCAATCCTGTGATTTTTTTTAAAACCTCCTCTTTTTTTTTTTTTGCAGGGCAATTGGGGCCAAGTGACTTTCCCAAGGTCACATGGCTAGTTTTTTGTGTTAAGTGTCTGAGGCCAGATTTGAACTCAGGTCCTCCTGACTCCAGGGCCGGTGCTCTATTCACTGCATCACCTACCTACCCCTAAAAAGTCTCCTTTTTAAGCACAACAGTTTGCTCGTGTAATCATTACAAAAGTAGCATCCAAAAATTTACTGTCCCTAAATCTGAAGGAGATAGATTACCATCTTATTTGTGTATTAAAAAAAAACTCCAGGGATACATATTCTGTAACTTTTCTTTGCAACATCTGTTAAGCATCCACTATGTGCAAGGCACTGCCCTAGGCAGAAGGAGAGATACCTAATTTAATTTTAAAATTATCCCTGCCCTCATACAGTTTACAGTATTTGTAGGTTATTTTATTGTTAATCTTTTTTTTTTTTTACAGGAAATGTTGTGTCACATTGGAAAAAGAACAGGATTTGTAGTTAGAGAATTTGGGTTTGAATCACAGCTCTGCTAATGATCAACTGTGTGACCTAGAACAAATAGGTCCTATAACTTTTCCCGTGCCTCAGTTTCCTCAGCTATAAAATGAGGGATTTAGATTACATAATCTGAGGGCCTCTTTAGCTCCAAATCTATGATTCTTTGTCTCAATCCCTTGCTTCAGGGTTAGTGCCTTCTAAAGCAATCATTGTGTAGTTGGAAAACAATTGGGAACAAGAACAATCTTTTTATACTTTAAAGACATTTGTTTCCATTTATTTTTAAAAAGTAATTTCACTATAAAATTAACAACCTATCAACAAAAACAAGAAATAAATCAAGGAATAAAATAAGACTTTTAAACTTTAAAATACTAAATTATTTGCAGTTTATTCAAAAGAAAAAAGATATAATATGTTACATATAGTGTTAAAATAATTTTGTGCTTTTGTGGTCCTCCAATTTTTTCTTCATCTTTTAAAAATGGGAAATTCCCAACTAAGCTCATTGCACAATGCCTGAGCAGAACAAAGTATATGGATCAAGAATGGTTTTTCCCAGCTTTGATGGCTTTGTATTTTGTATATGATGGCTTTGATACTATTAGTAGTGAGGGCTTATGGAAAATTATGTCAAAATTTGGTTGCCAGGAGAAGTTCGTCAGTATCATATGTCAATTTCTTGACAGCATGCTTGCCTGGGTTCTAGATAATGGACACTGCTCTGGTGCCTTCCCAGTCCCAAAGAAGTGAAACAAGGCTGTGCTCCCATGCTTTTTAGCATGATGTTTTCAGCCATGTTGTCAAATGCTTCCAGTGAGGATGAACACAGCATCAAGGTCAGCTACTGCACTTATGGTAAATTCTTCAATTTGAAAAAGTTACGAACCAAGACCAAAGTGGAGGGAGTGTTAGTGCATGATTTTCTGCCTGCAGATGATTGCACACTCAGTGCAGCCTCTGAAACTGAGATGCAACAAAGTATGGATCAATTCTCTGCTGCTTGTGCTTATTTTGACCTAACAATTAACACCAAGAAAACAGAGGTTCTTCACACCATCCGTACGTGAAACCATCGATTATAGCAAATGGAGAAGTTTTGAATGCTGGGAATAAGTTCACTTACCTTGGTAGTGTACTTTCCAGGGATGTACATATTGATAATGAGGTTGACGGATGCATTGCCAGAACTAGCTCAGTGTTTGAGAGGCTCTGAAGAAAAGTATGGGAGAGAAGAGATATTAGACTGACTACCAAACTGAAGGTCTACATAGCCATTGTGCTGACCTCATTGTTGTATGTGAAACCTGGCATACAGGAAACTGAACTGCTTCCATTTGAATTGTCTTAGGAAGATTCTGGAGATCATCTGGCAGGATAAGGTACAAGACAAGGACATCCTTATTGGAACTAAACTGCCAGGCATTCAAACTCTGCTTTAGAGAGCACAACTCAGATGGGTTGGCCATGTTGTTTGAATGCAAAACATACGCTTGCTAAAAAGACTATTTTATGGAGAACACACACAGGGCAAGTATTTACCTGGCAAAAGAAGAGAAACAAGGTCTCTTTAAGAACTTTGGAATCGTGTGACATGGGAGACACTAGCACAAGACCACTCAGCATGGCATGTCCACATCAGAGAAGGTTCTGTGCTCTATGAGCAAAGCAGAATCAAAACAGCCAAAGGAAAATGTAGGGTACACAAATTTAGAGTATCCACCTCAGTGTTCACATGGAGTATTCATACCTGACCTGTGGTAGATAGAGCATTCCGAGCTCATATTGGTCTGATCAGCCACAGTCTGACACACTGAAACTTGATTCTAGCATAGTGATGTCATTTTGATCCTCTTCAAGAACGTAGGACAACAACCAACCAACCAATTTAGGACCTTGCCAAGTCATGGTTATTTTCTACACAATTCACTCCCTCCTTTTTATGGACCCACAATGGGGTTTCTCCTTATTGGACCTAAAAAATACAGCAGAAGAAGCCCAAGATTTGGAGTCAGAGAACATAGAATTTAGTCCCAGTTCTTACTGTGTGACATTTGAATAATTTGGCTAATCTCTCTCACTCTCAATTTCTTCATTGGTAAAATAAAGCACATTCTCATTCTTACTCATGCAGTCAAAGGATCTAGCAATACACTTAGCTCCTTAAGCTGTACCATGGACTCCAGACTCAGGGTTACAAATAGCTCAAGCCAACAGGACCACCACTAAGGACCATCCCTTTACACAGACTGTCTCCTTGTGCTTAGAATAGGCTCTTTTCTCTCTTGTGCCATTTAGAACCCCTCACCCCCTCCAGAACCTAACTCAAGTGCTGTCTCCTACGTGAGGGCTTTCTCACTTGCATCCTTCCCGTAATGACTTGATATTATACATACTTATATATCTAAATATTATTTTCCCCAATATAATGTAAGCTTCCCTGTGGCAGGGAATATTTTGTTTTTGTCCTCATATGTCCACAGCCTAGTGTAGTTCTAGATACATAGTCAGAAATTATTAAATGATTATTTATTGACTTAAATAAAGCCCATAAATAGAAAGGCTCTCTGGTTCAAAACTATGTAATAATTATGATGATGATGTTGATGATGATGACGACAACAGTAATGATAATGGCCATTGTTGTTGCTGCATTGTGTCTGTCTCTCCATGACCCCATTTAGGGTTTTCTTAGTAAAGATACTAGAATGGTTTGCTATT
Source organism: Gymnobelideus leadbeateri (assembly GCA_011680675.1). Taxonomy (NCBI): domain Eukaryota; kingdom Metazoa; phylum Chordata; class Mammalia; order Diprotodontia; family Petauridae; genus Gymnobelideus; species Gymnobelideus leadbeateri. The sequence continues at coordinate 913,594 of WOXC01009037.1, read as the reverse complement.
TCCTTCTCCAAGCCCATTTTATGGATGAAGACCTGAGACAAATAGGATTAAGTGATTTGCCCAGGGTCACATATTTAGCAAGTATCTGGGGTCAGATTTGAACTCAGGTCTTCCTGACTCCAGACCTGGCACTCTATCCACTGGGACACCTAGCTGCCCAACAATGATCATAGCTAGTATTTTTTAGATGCATTAAAGGTTTGCAGAGCACTTTACATACATTATATCATTTGATCCTTACCAAAACCCTGTAAGGTAGGTGCTATTCTTGAGTGTGAGAGAGGTGAAGGTAGCTGTCAGGGTTCACAAAGCTAATATGTATCTAAGGCAGGATTTGAATTCAGGTCTTACTTTTTAGATTTAGTGGTCTATCTACTGTACCACCAAGATGCCTAAGAGCTATTGCTAATATGTACTGCAATGATTCCAAGACAAATAGGACCAAGAAGTATCTCTGGGGTTTTAGGAAGACCTTATTTTCATTTCAGCAAATTTTTCTGTATCAGGCACCAAGCTGGATTCTGGGTGTCCAAAACCAAAGATGAAACAGAGCCTGCCCTCATGAAGCTTATGTTCTACATTCCTCATACCTACCTTAAATACACTACTGTGCCTGAGCAGTACCAGCAGTTTGTCGTTTTAATGCCATGGCAGATACGGTGGGCTTGCTTTCTGGGGTACACTAGATGTATTTTTCATACATTATAATTTCTTCTTTTTTCAGTCTTATGCCTTTTTATTTCTCTGGCTCATGGGGATTTTTTTTTTAGGACAGAGAGTTCTTTTTGGTTCATGGCTTCTCACTCTTTAGCATGCTTGCTTGAATGGAATTCCCAGCATTATTATTATAAATATATGATATAGGTGATGAGGTTCAGAATCTCCAGGAACCCCAAAAACCAGAGTTCCCAGAAAGTAGTCTGGAATGAATTCACAAACTCAAGTATTCTTTAAGTCAAAGTGGCAAAGATTTATTGTTTCATTATACAGTGGGCAAGAGTTCTTAGGGAACTGCAACCTTAGAGGGTACAGTTAAAGTTTATATAGGGTAAACTATAGTAAAACAAGTGCCAAATATGCTAACTAGGTGAGTCAGGGTGGGATTAGGGAGTGGTTAAGGAGTGGTCAATTCTTAAAGAACATGCACTTTTAATATCTACTATGCAGGCATATTGCCTAGAATTCACTGGGAAATAGCTCAAGGAGGAACTGCAGGAAGGTGTGGTTTTAGGTCTGAAAAGTCACTAAGTCAACTAACCATCAAGGCTGACTGAGAACTACCCAGGCTTTCCCCACCAATGTCTTGTTAGACAAGATAAACTTAAGGGAGTATACATATGACTAAGTCTAGGATACATATGATAGATCAGTGAGTAGTAAATATCTTTATGACCCAGTACACAGCTGGTTCAAACTACCAAATTTCTGTAAGTGCAGCTGTATCAGGAAGAGATAAGTATTTTGCTAGGGCATGCTGCCCTTGGCTGGAGAGAAAGTACCTAAGACAGTGTTTTGAGGCTAGGGAGAAAAGTGATTTTGGAATTGAATGTGATTTTGGAACTGGGGTTCAAGCACAGGCACCCAAGCACCCCATCATATGTGGCACTTTAAATATGGCATAGCTCTTTACACATATCCTTATTGAAATATAAATAAGGAGGAAAAAATGCCAGTGACATGCTCTTATCTCCTGTCCTGATCTTAGCCCTATTTGACATTGTTCTTGGCTCCAGTGATAACCACCCCTCCCTGCTGACCTCTGGTCTTACCTGTGAGATACTGGCTATAACCAGGTAGCCATACATGACCCCTACCTATGTTTGCTACTGCCTCATGAATCAAACTTTAAAGCCAAAAAGGACTTAGAAATTGATCATCTAGACCAACTCTTTCAATGTACAAATAAGAAACTTTAGCCCCAGAATGGGTATTAGATGTTCCCAAAGTCACATAGCAAGGCTATCTGCTGACTTGTTCTACCCACTACATTTTGCTGTCTTCATTCTTGCCTAAATTAAACAAAGTACCTTTTAGTAGTTCTCTAAAGTAATTAAGCTATATATTTTTGAAAATTACACATTTTCCTTCACAGTGGGGTGATATTACGCAGACACATTGGTCAATAATTCCTGAAGAAATTGCTCAGTTTAATCAAATTATATGCCTTGCTCACATTAATGACCTTTGGCCAGTTTTCTATAGATAGAGTAGAAAAATAATAATTCTCAGGGTCTGGGTAGTTTAGAGCAATGTATCTCAGAATGTGGATAGTAAAAGGGACGGTTTCTGATCTACCAGTTTATACTCTAGAGAATGAGATTTGATTGCACCAGTTTCAGTGGAACAAATGTTACTTTGCAAGAAATATCATTATTTGGTCTATTGAGATTAAGATCAAGTGTATTTCTGTGCCTCCTTTTATAAGCCACTTCTAATAATAAACCAAGAAAGGTTTGCAGGGGTGGGGAACTTGTGGCCCCAAGGCCACATGTGTCCCTCTAGGTCCTCAAGTGCAGTCTTTTGACTGAATTCAGTAGGGCTGCACTTGAGGACTAGAAGGCCACAGGTTCCCCACTCTTGGCCTAAAGAGCTGTGTTTGTCTTTTACAATTCCAGCTTTCCAGTTTGAGATGCAGAGATTACTAGTGTCTCATGGATTAAAGGGTTGGTTACTCTGGTCTCTTAACCAGAAGTTCATGAACTCCTAAGGGATCTGTGGATAAATTTCAGGAGGTCCATGAACTTGGAAGGGAAAAGAAGTTACATCTTTATTTTCACTAACATTTAGTTTCCTTTGTAATCCTATCTATTTTATTTTATATTTAAAAGCATTATTCTGAGACTGGGTTTATAGGTTTCACTAGACTGCCTGTGGGGATCATAGCATAAAAAAGGTTAAGAACCCCTATTTTGATCCAGCCTCCTCATATAAAAGGTAAGAAAATGAGGCCCTGAAAAGGGCAAATAACTTGCCCAAGATCACAGCGTATTTAAGTAGCAGAGTCAGGATTCAAGTGCTCTAATTCCAAATCCAGTACTCTTTGAAAATCAGCTTTTATATTTATTCCTCTTGCTTTTAGCCTTCTTTCACTAAACTCCTGCTCTCATGTCTCATCATAGCATAGAGTGATGACTTTTTGAAGGCTGTTGCAAACAGGCATAATCTCTGATACATTTAATCCAGCTGGAAAGGATTTGTGATTTAAACCCTACTCATGAGAAGCATGTTTTTTGGTGGTGGTGGTGGTGGTTTTTGTCTTGGGACCAGCCTAGTTAGTTAAGGACAGAAAAACTCATAGATATAACTTTAGACACAAAATGTTGAGTTTATTTTCAGCCATAGGAAATCACAAAAATGTTTTACTTAAGGCATAAGGGGGTTAGAGTCTGTTTAAGTGAAAGGACTACTTAAAACGATGAAGTCTCAGGTACTTGAAGTAAGGAATAGGCCTTAATGACTTCTTGTTCCATCTGATTGAGGTCTTACTGAATTCTCACTGTCATCCAGTGTATTAGCTGTCCTTTCTTGTTTTGTGTCCTCTATAAATCTATAAGTATTTTTTTATATGTTATCTCATTTTCTTTTTTTAAATTAATTTATTAGTTTAGTTTCAGTTAACAAGATTCAATTCCATAGTTCCTTGATTTTCAAATTTCCTTTACTTCCCTCCCCCCTCCCCACACGATAGCATATAGTCCAGTATTTGATCTGCAAATGTATTCATATTAGACATTATTCCAATTACAAAGGCGTATTGTGCTAGGTGGGATGAAAGATGGTAAGGAAGAAATAAAACCAAACAATGAAAAGAACAAGATCATTTAGTTTGCTTCCATCAGGATTCAGGCTCAGTTCTTTCTAGTTATATCTCTGGATGGCACATTTCTCACTTTCTTGAGTCTTTCGGGATTAACATATCACTGCATTGCTGAAAAGAGTCCAGTCTGTCATAGTTGGTCATCACAGATATGGTATATCTGTGATTGTATACAGATTTCTTCTGATTCTACTCTTCTCACTCAGCATCAGTTTGTATAAGTCTCTCCAGGTAATTATGAAATCCGTCACCTCTTCATTTCTTATAGCACAATAATATTCCATTACATTCACATACCACAACTTGTTTAGCCATTCCCCAATTGGTGGGCACCCCTTCAGTTTCCAATTCTTTGCAACCACAAAAAGGGCTGCTAAAAATATTTTTGTACATATGGGTCTTCCTCCCACTTCTATGATCTCTTTGGGATATAACCCTAGAAGTGGTATGGCTGGGTCAAAGGGTATGAAATTATTTATAATCCTTTGGGCATAATTCCAGATTGCTCTCCAGAATGGTTGGATAAGTTCACAACTCCACCAGCAATGTATTAGAGTTCCAATTTGTCCACATCCTCTCCAGCATTTGTCACTTTCTTGTTTTGTCATCTTAGCCAATCTGACTGGAGGGATGTGGTATCTCAGAGTTGTTTTGATTTGCATTTCTCTAATTAATAGTGATTTAGAGCATTTCTTCATATGCTTATAGATATCTTTAATTTCTTTCTCTGAAAATTTCCTGTTCATATCCTTTGACCACTTATCAATTGGGGAATGACTTGTATTCATATAGATTTGGCTCAATTCTCTATAAATTTTAGAGATGAGTCCTTTATCAGAGACACAAGTTGTAAAAATTCTTTCCCAATTTCCCACCTCCCTCTTGATCTTGGTTACATTGGCTTTGTTTGTACAGAAGCTTTTCAATTTAATGTAATCAAAATTATCCATTTTGCATTTTATAATGCTCTCTAATTCTTGTTTGGTCCTAAAGTCTTCCCCTCTCCACAAATCTGTCAGGTAAACTATTCCTTGCTTTCCCAAATTGCTTACAGTATCATCCTTTACACCTAGATCATGCACCCATTTGGACTTGATTTTGGTATATGGTGTTAGATAATGGTCTATGCCCAGTTTCTGCCATACTGTATTCCAGTTTTCCCAGCAGTTTTTGTCAAATAGTGCATTCTTATCCCAAAAACTGGGGTCTTTGGGTTTATCGAACAATAGATTGCTATATTCATTAACTGCTGGGTCTCCTGCACCTAATCTATTCCATTGATCCACTACTCTACACCTCTGCCAGTACCAAGCAGTTTTGATGACTGCTGCTGTATAATACAGATTAAGATCTGGCACAGCTAGTCCACCTTCCCTAGCATTTCTTTTCATTAATTCCCTTGATATTCTAGACCGTTTGTTTTTCCAAATAAATTTTGTTATTATTTTGTCTAACTCTAGAAAGTAGTTTTTTGGTAAATTGATTGGTATGGCACTAAATATATAGTTTAGTTTGGGTAAAATTGTCATTTTTATTATATTAGCTCGACCCAGCCATGAGCAATTGATATTTTTCCAACTATTTAGATCTGCTTTTATTTGTGTGAGAAGTGTTTTGTAGTTGTAATCATATAGATTCTGGGTTTGTTTTGGCAAGTAGATTCCCAAATATTTTATAATGTCTACAGTGACTTTAAATGGGATTTCTCTTTCTATCTCTTGCTGTTGAGTTTCATTAGAGATGTACAGGAATGCTGAGGATTTATGTGGGTTTATTTTATATCCTGCAACTTTGCCAAATTTATTTATTGTCTCTAGTAGTTTTTTACTTGATTCTCTAGGATTCTCTAAGTATATCATCATATCATCTGTGAAGAGTGATAGCTTGGTCACTTCTTTACCTAATTTGATTCCTTTGATTTCTTTTTCTTCTCTAATTGCTACTGCTAGTGTTTCTAGTACCAGATTGAAAAAGAGGGGTGATAGTGGACACCCTTGTTTCACTCCTGATCTTATTGGAAAGGCTTCTAGTTTATCCCCATTGCATATAATACTTGCTGATGGTTTTAAATAGATGCTATCAACTATTTTGAGGAAGGCTCCATTTATTCCTATACTTTCTGGTGTTTTTAATAGGAATGGGCGTTGTACTTTGTCAAAAGCCTTTTCTGCATCTATTGAGATGATCATGTGGTTTCTGCTAGTTTTATTGTTGATGTGCTCAATTATACTGATGGTTTTCCTAATATTAAACCATCCTTGCATTCCTGGAATGAATCCTACCTGATCAGAGTGTATTATTTTTGTGATAAGTTGTTGGAGTCTTTTGGCTAATATTTTATTTAGAATTTTTGCATCTAAATTCATGAGGGAAATTGGTCTATAATTTTCTTTCTCTGTTTTATCTCTTCCTGATTTAGGAATCAGTACCATATTTGTGTCATAGAAAGAGTTTGGTAGGACTCCTTCTTCACTAATTTTCCCAAATAGTTTGTAGAGTATTGGAATCAATTGTTCTTTAAATGTTTGATAGAATTCACTAGTAAACCCATCTGGCCCTGGAGATTTTTTCCTAGGGAGTTCTTTGATGGCTTGTTTGATTTCTTTTTCTGAGATGGGGTTATTTAGGTAATTCACTTCCTCTTCAGTTAATCTGGGCAACTTGTGATTTTGTAAATATTCATCCATTTCACTAAGATTGTCATATTTATGTGCATACAATTGGGAAAAATAATTCCTCATTATTTTTTTGATTTCCTCTTCATTGGAGGTAGATTCACCCTTTTTATTTTTGATACTCATAATTTGGTTTTCTTCTTTCTTTTTTTTTATCATATTGACTAAGGGTCTATCAATTTTGTTGATTTTTTCATAAAACCAGCTCTTAGTTTTATTTATTAATTCAATGGTTTTCTTAATTTCAATTTTATTAATCTCACCTTTGGTTTTCAATATTTCTAATTTAGTACTAAATTGGGGATTTTCAATTTGTTCTTTTTCTAGCTTTTTCAATTGCATGTCCAATTCATTGACCTCCCTTCTCTCTGTTTTAATTAAGTATGCACTCAGGGATATAAAACTTCCACTGAGAACTGCCTTTAGTGCATCCCACAAATTTTGGTATGTTGTTTCATTATTATCATTCTTTTGAATGAAATTATTGATTGTTTCTATAATTTCTTGTTTGACCCGCCAATTTTTTAGGATTAAATTGTTTAATTTCCAATTAGTTTTTAGTCTGTTTTTCCATGGCCCTTTATTGCATATAATTTTTATTGCATCATGATCTGAGAATGATGCTCTTAACATTTCTGCCTTTCTGCACTGGATTGTGAGGTTTTTATGCCCTAGTACATGGTCTATTTTTTAGTATGTACCATGCACTGCTGAGAAGAAAGTAAATTCCTTTTTATCCCCATTCAATTTTCTCCAGAGATCCATCATATCTAGTCTCTCTGATTCTATTCACCTCCTTAACTTCTTTCTTGTTTATTTTGAGGTTAGATTTATCGAGTTCAGAGACGGGGAGATTAAGGTCCCCAACTAGTATAGTTTTGCTATCTATTTCTTCTTCTAATTCCTTTAACTTCTCCTCTAGGAATTTAGATGCTATACCACTTGGTGCATATATATTAAGTAGTGATATTGCTTCATTCTCAGTGATGCCTTTTAGTAGGATATAGTTTCCTTCCTTATCTCTTTTAATTAGATCTATTTTTGCTTTTGCTTTATCTGAGATAAGTATTGCTACCCCTGCTTTTTTTACTTTAGCTGAGGCATAATAAATTTTACTCCAACCTTTTACCTTTACCCTGTGGGTATCCCTTTACTTCAAATGTGTTTCTTGTATACAGCATATTGTAGGATTATGGTTTTTAATCCATTCTGCTATCCGCCTCTGTTTTATGGGAGAGTTCATCCCATTCACATTCACAGTAATAATGACTATCTGTCTCTTCCCCTCCATCCTATTCCCTCCCCTGTTTATGTTTTTGTTTCTTCCTTCTCCCTTCCCCTCCTTGAAGTTTTCCCTTTTGACCACCCCCTCCCTCAGTGTTCCCACCCAGTGATCCCTCTTCTTAACCTACCCTCTCCCCTTATTACTGTTTCCCTCCCTTCTAATTTCCCCCTTTAGTCTCCTCTTTTTCACACACCCCCCCTTACCCTTCTGCTTTCTATAGGACGAAATAAGTTTTTATACTTATCAGAGTGAATTACTCCCCGTTTGATTCCAAACCAATGAGAGTAAATTTCAAACATTGCTCCTCTCCCTTCCTCCTTTTCCTCTATTTAATTAATTTATGTGACTATTCACATTAAAATCTTAAACTTCACTCATTTAAGTTGATCCCTCTTTGAACCAGAACCAGTGAGAATAGTGTTTAAATGATGTTCCTCTCCCTCTTTCTTTCCCCTCTTCTATAGTATTTTAGTGTCCCTTCAGATGGCATATTTTACCTTTTCCTATCTAATCCTTTCCTTTTTCCCATTACAGTCTCTTTGATCCCCTTAATAGTTTTTTTATTTTTAGACACCAGGTTAGTGCATTCATACCCACACCCTCTATCTAAGTATAACCCTTTTGAAGGTCATGATAATCATAAAGATTTTGAATATTGACAGTTATCAGCTCCACATATAGGGATGTGAACATTTTGCTCTTGTTGCATCCCAAGTAATGAGCGTGTGTTTGTGGGTGTGGGTGTGTGCACTTCTGCATGTGTGAGTCTGTGTTTCTCTTGTTTACCTTTTTATGTCTTTCTTGAGTCTTGTAATTGGAGATCAAATTTTCCATTGAGCTCTGGCTTTTTAATCAGGAACATCTGGAAGTCCCTTATTTCATTAAATGTCCATCTCCTTGCCTAGAAGATTATGCTCAGTTTTGCCGGGTAGTTAATCCTTGGTTGTAGTCCTAGCTCTCTTGCCCTATGAAATATCAAATTCCAGTCCCTCTGATCTTTTAATGTAGAAGCTGCTAGGTCCTGTGTGATCCTAACTGTAGTTCCTCGATATTTGAATTGTTTCTTTTTGGCTGCTTGTATAATTTTTTCTTTAATCTTGTAATTCTGGAATTTGGCTACTATATTTCTTGGAGTTTTCAGTTTGGGATCTCTCTCAGGAGGAGTCCGGTGAATTCTATTGATAGTTATTTTATCTTCTGATTCCAGGACCTCAGGACAGTTTTCTTTGACAATCTCTTGGAGGATGTTGTCTAGGCTGCTTTTTTCATCATGGCTTTCTGGTAGACCAATAATTCTTAGGTTGTCTCTCCTGGATCTGTTCTCTAGGTCAGTTATTTTTCCAGTGAGATATTTTACATTTTCTTGCAATTTTTCGATCGTCTTGTTTTGTTTGATTGACTCTTGCTGCATCATAGAGTTCTGAGCTTCAATTTGATTGTTTCTAATTTTTATCAAATTATGGTCTTCAGTTATTTTTTGAAGTTCCTTTTTTAGGGAGGTATTTTCTCCAATTACTTCACTGAGACGTTTATCCAAGTTGGTTACTGCCTCCCTGATTTGGTCTTTAAAATTTTTCTTAAGCTCCTCCAGGAATGCTATTTGGGCTTGAGACCAGATCATGTTTCCTTCTGTGGTCTCAGGTGTGGGTAGAGAGTCTATATTGTCCTGTGTGTTTTGTTGTTCTTGCCCTGCATAGTATGCTCGAATAGACTTTTTTGCCTTCCCCTTCTTCTCAGCTTCTTTTTTTCCCATTGTGACTTCCCGTTTCTTAGTGTCTCAGGCTATGAGTTTAGGGCCTGATCCTTGACTTTGAATACCTCTGGGTGGCTAGTTTATGGCTAAGTCAGGGAAGTCAATGAGGGATGTAGATGAGTAGGTATGGGTGTGTCTGATCACTTCAGATTTCTGCCTCTATACCCCTGGGCTATAAGTAGGCTTTTGTTGGTGAGGAGAGGTGGGGCTTGTTGGGACCCCACTCTCTCTTCTCTTCAGACTCCTGGGTATCTCAGTTACACCCCTTCTTGGAGATTCTCAAGCCTGGGGCTATTTCCATTAACTTGGGATTTCAATCTGGGTGGGAGACTTATCTTTGCGTTTTCTGCTTCATGAAGGAGGGATGGGAGGATGGGAGCAGCTAGAATTTACTTTGCCATTCCAGCCCCTGTATTATACAGGCAGGCAGTTTCTAAACTTCCAGGTTGGGGGCTGAATGCAGCCTGAGAAGCCATTCTCTCCACTGGGGGCCCGACTCTCCTACCTGGCTCCAATGATCCGTTCCCTCTGCGAGATGACTGAGATTCTTCCTTGGTAAGTCTGCAGGCTGGGGCTTTTTCTCTCTCTGGTGTAGTCTGCTTGCCTGCTCCTGGGTCTGAGCTGTGCAGACCCCACGCGCTCTGTGCTCGACCTGTGCGGACACTCTGGGCAACCTCCTGGGCTGGATTCTGCCACCCTCTGTCTTCCACTGGGCTCCGTCACTCCGGAATCCGCTCAGATTTACCCTTTGAGACTTAGTGACCGAGGAGCTCAGCGAGGTTACTGCTTCCTTTCCGCCATCTTGGCTCCGCCCCCCCTAACTCTAGGCTAGAGTTTTATCAATTAATTTTAAAATTATTGGTCTACGCTTTCTTAAACTCTTGTTAAAAGGAATATATGTCCCTGTCCAGGCTTCTGCCTCTTCTATTATTCTCTAAAATTGCTGAATAATTCACAATTATATCTATAAGTTCTTTTAGTATATAAAATGTCATTTATCTGCTATTTAATCAGATTATTAATCAGATGAAAATTGGGAGAATATTGTAACTCTAATGGGGAAGAGAGGACTATCCGGGAAGAAATAGGACCTCAGCTTATAGTGCATAGATTGATGATGATTAAAGAGGAGGAAAAACTATTTAATTCTTATTAAAATTTTGTTTTCTCTGCCATAGAGAAGACGTTTTAGTTCAGAAAGAATACAGTAATATAAAAATAGGGAGCTGATTTCAAAGACAAGTAGGGTGATGGTGAAGACTGCATCTAACTGTCTCTGATGGGCTTCTCACTACATAAACTGCATCTGAGGCTATTAAAAGAGTGGACAGGTGTCATCAATGTGTCACTGTCAGCAAGATCATTAAAAGATCTCATAAAACGGGAGAGGTACCATGGCTCTGAAGAGGCAAACATTTGAATAGTCAAAAAGAAAGAGGGAAAAATGGAATCCTTAAGCTGCAGGTCAATGAGCTGGACTTTTATTCCTAGCAAAATTATAAAGCATAATTTTAAAGGGGTGGCTAGTGAACACAGAGGAAGAGAAACCGTTATCACAAAATCACCTATGAACTCCTCTGCTTGGCATTTAAAGCCCTTCAGAATCTGAACTCCAGGCTGCCTTTCCAGACATACTGTACCTGACTCCCTTTTCCAGACTCTGTGGTTGTATACGTGTATACACACATATATATATCTATATGTATAATATCGATCTGTGTGTATACATATAGACATATATGTATACACACACATGGATCCGTCATCTTTCCCAGTAGAATGTAGGTTCCTTAAGGGCAGAAATGGTTTCATTTTTGCTTTTGTTATTCCTATGATAGATCATTAATTGGACTCCTGTTTTATTCCCAGTATTAACCAGTTTGACATTATTCCATAGGGATAGTGATTATAAGTTCTGATATTAGATCGCAGAGCTATGAACTGCAGAGTGTAAGTTCACTTGCTTCATCATCACACCTGTTAGATATTTTGACCTGGAAGTCCCCTATATATACATCTGAAATATATAATGTCTAAAGCACAGCTTATTTTTCCCCCAACCCATCCCTCTTCAGAATGTCCTGATTTCTGTCAGCTTCACACCTCAATGGCATTCTTGATTCCTCAAGTCTCATTTCTACCTCCACAACATCCCTCATATCTATCACCCTCTCTCTACTCACATGGTGAGTATATTAGTTCAAGACTGTATTAGCTCTCACCTGAAGTAACCTAGTTGATCCCCCAGGTTCTAGTCCTTTCTCTTATCCATATTCCCGACAATTGCCAAAATTGTTTTCCTGAAGTGCAGGTCTGACCGTGTCACCTGAGTTTATTTGCTCAATAAACTCTAGTGACTCCCTATGGCCTCTATTGATGACAAAAATTGCTGGGAAAACCGGAAAGCAAAAACTAAGCATAGATCAACATTTCACACCATATACCAAGATAAGCTCAAAATGACTTAGACATGAAGAGTGATATCATAAGCAAATTAGGGGAGTATGGAAAACTTTAACTGTCAGAGAGGGGAATCACAGGAAATGTGATGGATAATTTTGATTAAATGAAATTTAAACATTTTTGTACAAATTAGAACCAAAATTAGAAGAAAAGCAGGAAACAGGGAAAGAATAACAGCCGTTCTCCAATGGGTAAGTGGTCCAAGAACAGGCAGTTTTCAGCAGAAGAAACTGAATCTACCTATAATCATCTGAAAAATGCACTCTATATGCAAATTAAAACAACTCTGAAATACTACCTTTACCTATCAGATTGGTTAACATGACAGAAAACAAAAATGACAAATGCTGGAGAGGATGTAAGAAAATAGGGACATTGGGGTGGCTAGGTGGCACAGTGAATAGGCACCGGACCTGGAGTCAAGAGGACCTGAGTTCAAATCTGGATGCAGACACTTAAAACTAGTTGTGTGACCTTGGGCAAGTCACTTAAGCAAAAATGCCCCACCTTCCCCCCTCCAAAAAAAAAAAAAGCAAAAAAAAAAAAAAAAGAAATAAAGAAAATAGGGACACTAATATACTGTTGGTTGAGTTGTGAGCTTGTCTGACTATTCTGGAGGAAAATTTGGAACTATGCCCAAAGGGCTATAAAACTCTGCATGCCCTTTGACCCAGCAGTATCATTATAAGGTCGGTACCCCAGAGAGATCAGAGAAAAAGGAAAGATATACAAAATTATTTTTTTCAGCTCTTTTTATGGTGGCAAAGAATTGGAAACCGAGGGGATTCTAGTCAATTGGGGAATGACTGAACAAGTTGTAGCATATATATGATTGTGTTACAATACTATTGTGCTGTAAGAAATAACCAGCAAGATGCTTTCAGAAAAACCTGGGAGGACGTGTATGAATTGATGCAAAGTGAAGTGAGCAAAACCAGGAGATCATTGTATATAATAACAACAATATTGTGACTGATCAACTCTGAAAGACTTAACTACTTTGATTAATGCAGTGATCCAAGATAATTCCAAAGCACTCATGATGAAAAATGCTGTCTACCTCCAGAGAGAGAAGTGATTAACTCAGAGTGCAAATTGAAGTATAATTTTTCCACTTTCTTTATTTTTCTTGCTTTTTTTCTTGCAGTTTAGCTAATGGAAGTATGTTTTGCCTGATTTTACATGTTTGTCTTCTTAATGGGTGGCAAAAGGATGGGATGTAAGGAGAAAATTTGGAACTCAAAATTTAAAAGAAAAGAATGTTAAAAATAAATAAGAAAAATTTTAAAAAAGAATACCTGGCCCTGGTGGTTTGAATTTATGAAGAGCAGCTCTCCTTCCTTCTCAAGAGTTCATCAACTATCACAACGTAATATTCCATTCCAAAAAATGACCAGGAGTTATCACTGATCTCATTGGCCTAGAATCTGAAGCGAGTGCCTTTTTCTTGCCTTTGAAGTATCAGGATACTTGCCTGTCTCTTGCTTTGAGGCACCTTTCCATTCTGTGGTGATTTTTTGGAAATCACTCATGATACTTCAGCAATCCCTTATATATATTCTGGACCCTTGGAGGTGATTCCAGAAAACCAGGGGAGAGCATCTACCTCTTCATGTAGCTTTTCTAAATGTTTTGGGTTGGTTTTTTGTTGTTTGTTTGTTTTTTAAGCAATTGGGATTAAGTAACTTGCCCGAGGTTATAGGCCAGTTATTTTTGTGTGGGTGTTAAGTATCTGAGGCCAGAACCTATCCCAGGTCCCCTGACTCCGGCCAGCGCTCTTACTCACGGCCACCTAGCCACTCCTTTTTTTAAAAATCTGTTCTAATATTTAAATTTCATGTTTGACCATGCTAAGCATTGTCTTCCCTGTTATGAACACAGTCTAACAAGTACGAATATACAGTGGAGTCAGAGTAGATTTTCTAGTTGACTAACTTTTGAGGTCTCTGGACATGATTTGCCTTTCTGAAAAGGTATCAGAGAAAAGAGCCAGATGGATCTGTGAATTGGTCCAGCCATTATAGAAAGGAATTTGGAACTGCACCTCCAAAACCACTAAATTATAACTATTGTCCCAGTGATTCTATTAGTAGGTATGTACCTTCAAAGATTTCAAAGACAGGGAAAGGACCTATATAGATAGAAAATTTATGTCAGCATTCTTAAGAATTGGAAAGTGAGTGCCCGGTAATTGATGAATGGCTGGACCAATTGTGGCATATGATGTAAAAAGATACTACTTCTCTGTAAGAAATTATGAATATTACAAATACCCCTTCTATCTCAAAGGAACCTGGGGTAGACTAATATGAACTAATGTAGAGTGAAGTGAGCAGAACCAAGAGAACATTTTATACAGTGACCACAGTATTGTAAAAGACAACTTTGAAAAATTTCAAAACTCTGATTAATGCAAAGATGATTAAATCATTCTACCCATTTCTTGACAAAAAGGCTTAGAAGGGGGCCTCCATTTTCAGACCTGCCTAATGTATTAAACTGTTTTGCTTGACTATATATGTTTCAAGAGATAATGTTGGGAGCAGGCTGAGTTTATGGGTACTGAAAGAGATGCAAAAAAAGTTTTAAAAATTACACTGAAGAAAACAAAAAAGTTCAGAAGGGGAATGTTTACTGGATGACTTTATCATTACTGTTTTAAATTTCCTCTGTACGTTTTTTAAAACTACAAAATAGTTCGTGGTTTCATGTACATGTTTAATATACAATCTTCTCTTGTTTTTCTTTGCATACTGAAATGTTTGTTGATGCTTATTTGTAATAAAAAAGAAAATATAAATTTCTTTTTTTTTTTTTTTTTGGAGGGCTATTGGGGTTAAGTAACTTGCCCAAGGTCACACGGCTAGGTTTTTGTTTGTGTGTGCGTTAAGTGTCTGAGGCTGGATCCGAACTCAGGTCCTTCTGATTCCAGGGCCAGCGCTCTACTCACTGCGCCACCTAGCCGCCCTGAAAATATAAATTTCTAAAAAGGAAAAAACCCATAGAGCAGAAAGTTATGGAGACAATACTCCATCCAGCTCCAAAAATCTCAGTATAATCTACAGACATTTTGTTAGCCTGAGAAGCCAACATGTGGCCATAACTATTTGGAAATGCTTAAATCATTGAAGGATTTTCTTATGTGATGGTACCTTATTCAGTATCCCTTGTCACCTGGGTACACCTGCACAAGATCAACTCTCTGATATCCTGGCAACCTCAACTCCATTGGTCTACTTTCTGGTATTCTTGCCCTACTTTCTTGCCCTCCTTCCTGTTTGCCCCTTGCAATAAAGAGAGATGCATTGCATACTGAGACTTCCTCATAAGTGGGCAGTCACTGACTCTTGACCCAGACAGTCAGTCCTAGAGCCCCTTTGAGCAAGCATCCTTAAAAACAGAACCAATAATATCAGCATACTGAGACAAAATATCAAGACAGAATTGGCCAAACTCAAGTCTTATCTGAACCAAACTAAGGAAGTTGAGAAGTTACTTTTACATGATCTTGGCAATACTTTTCACCTGTCATCAACCCACTCAGGGCTTTCTGGCCCTAAAGTGGTGGTGTCTGTTTTCTATGAATTATGTTATACCTGATTCTGCCAATCCTTACAGTATGAATACAGTATTTAAGAAATCAGGCTTTAGGCTTGGTCCTTTGAGAGATCAGTTAGCAATATCCTGCTTCTTGGCCCCCGACTGGTACCTGTTACTAATTACTAATTACTAAGGGTAATTACTAATTATCCTTTGCACAGTTTTGTAAGGTTAGCTAGTAAGCTTGCAGAGGCATGCCTACTGCTCCCAAAGCAGATGGGGAAAGCATGCATGGAAGCAAGCATAAGTTTTTGGAGGGGGGGCAGGAACCTTGCATACCCTGTTAACAGTGGGTGAAATGGTAGGTACGCAGACAATATCTTAGCACTTTGTTACATGATGTCTTGTTGGCATGATAGAAAGAAGACTGGGACCAAAAGATCCATACTGTTCATATCAGACCTTTTAAGAGCAAAAAAAGAGTTGTGGATAGAGTTCTAGTCTTATCTTTAAGAAGACCCAAGTTAAAATTCTATCTCAGACTCTTACTAGCTGTGTGACCTTGGGTAAATAACTTTGCCTCTTTCAGACTTACTTTCTTCATCTGTAAAATGTGGATTTACCTCCAGAGTTGTAGGGAGGATCAACTGAGAGATAATTTATGTAAAGTACTTTGTAAACATTAAAGCCTTATGTAAATATCAGTAACTAGTATTTATTACCACTTAATTTCAATTCAACCAATATTTGTTGATCCCCTATTCTGTGCAAGGTATTTGTGCTAAGCCTAAGATACAAAGACCAAAGGACACATTCTCTGCCCCCAAAGAATTCATATTCCACTGAACGGTTTGGTGTAAGGGTTAAATATTCCTCCATTAGGGGATTTGGGGACAGAAAATTTTATAGGGTATAGATTGAGGAGTTTGGATTAGTTGAGTGCTAAGGTCTCTTCCAGCTTTAACAGCTAGACATGCTCTGTCTTCCTAGACTAGATTGTTGTCAGATTCCTGGCAAGATCCATGTTGTCAACATCTTCTGAGTCTTGTTCCATACAACCTCTCCCCGTCCCCAGTCATTCCTACCTGGGAGGTGCTTTGTGTAGTTGCCTATTGAAGTGGATACTGTTTGGGGAAATGAATGAGTGAATGAATGGTCAGAAGGCACATTATAGATATCAAGTCCAGAAATAAATCAAAGCCATGAATTGAGGAATAAAACATCTTCAATTAGGATAACAGCATAGCAAACATGCCACCCTGGGAGATGTCCAGTGGGTTTCCCAACCAAAGAGAACCATGGGAAAGTTTTTAAAGTTTTAGGAGGAGATGGGAGGAGCAATATGAGCCCTAGTCATGAGACTGCAGTGGTCCTTGGCAATCCAGGCAAAGAAAGACACTTCATTCTGGCTGTTTTGCCTTTCATGCCATGAAAGCCAATGGAAGTGGGCAAGGACACTAGAAGCTGAGATCTAACTTGAGCTGGGCTCCCCCACAAGGCAAAATCCCTGGGTGGGCGGACCTAGAGTGTGGTTCAGTTCAATCTAATCTAAGAGTAAATATTTTAAGAATAAGAATGCAAGGACTTACTGAAATCCTGATATTACAAGGATCATTTTAAGGGAGTGGCAGTCTATATCACAGTTGATATTTTCTGCCATATTAACAGTCATACTAACACTTTTCTGTCACAGATAAAGATGTTTCCAGTTCTTAGCAAGATTGTGCTTTGTTTCCTAGGTACACAGATAAGCTGCTTCTCTCCCAGTTCCTTTTCCTGGCGCCAGGCTGCTTTTGTGGATTCCTACTGCTGGGCAGCGGTTCAGCAAAGGCATTTCTTGAACAATGATTCAGAAAACCTCCCATTGTGGCTCCATAAGGTATGTGTAGGTAAAACTTCATGATCCCAGCACGTTAGAACCTGAGAGAGTGGGGCAGCTAGGTTGTATAATAGAGCTCTGGATTTGGAATAAGGAATATCTAAATTCAAATCCTCCTTTTCAAATTTTTCTCCTCCTCTTTCTTCTTTTTCCTCCTCCCTTTCTTCCTCCTGTGAGGGATAATTTGCAGTGACGTTTCCCCATTCTGAAAATTCAAATCTAGAATGGCTTCAGCATCCACTAGGCCCAAGTTTAGAAGTCACCTGACCTTACAGGAATCTGGGACTTAGAGCAATGGATACCCTCCCCAGTGCCACCTCAGCACAAGATATGCCAAACAAGGGCAAAACTGCCTTCCTGGCCTTGCACTGGACACCTACTTGTTTCTGTGTCTCTTGTCTCCAAGATAGATTCCTGCACTTTGGTTGTGGTCCAGCCTATCAATGAGAGGGAAGGCCATCTGGGGGGTTGGGTTTCTGCATTAGAAGGTTATATAACCATGGGCTTGCTTCTACCTGTTGCTCTTTTCCTGGCAGATGCCATTTGAGTGACGGGGCAGAGGGCCTTTTCTCATGAGAAAGAATAAAGACCTTTTCTTGTCTCAGATTCAGACTCTGAACTCTTTTATCCCACAATTTCCTCTTCTTCTCCTCCTTTCCCTCTTCTTCTTCCTCCTCCTCCCTTCCTATTCTTCCTCTTCCAAATGAAAATTAAATCCACCTTCAGTGTTTTTGTAAAGCTCAGAAGAGCTGATGTATGTAAAGCTATTTACAAACCTTAAAGCACTATATAAATTAATTGTTGTTTTCTGTCTAACCTTACTAGAATGTAAGCTTCTTGAAGACAAGGATTGTCTAGGTTTTATATCCCTAATGCTTAGTGCTGTACTTGGTACATAAATAAACACTTAGTAAATGTTTTTCTTTCATTCAAAACCCTCTTATATCACAGAGAAAGATAGTCGCAGAATTGTAGAGTGATTTGCCCACGTGTGACAGGGTCAGGATTTGAACATTCCTCCAATTGACCTAGAAAACAAAATTACTAATATGGAAACTAAAGTGATTTTCAGTGCTTTTTTCTTTTGAATTTGTCGGATTAAATTGAATTGTATGCAGAGTTACAATATAGTTCCCCCTTGGAGCTGGAACTAAATGTTGTCTGGAAGATAGACTGTTGCAGAAAGTGATGCTTGTCTGCGTAGAAGGCAAAAAATCGCATCAGATAACTAACTCTAAAGTTGATGAACTTTGCTGTAGTGCACCAAATGGCATTTCTCAAGAAGAAAGCTCCTTTAGTGATGAAGTGGTTCATAACCACCTTTTATGTGTTAATGAAAGCAGAGCCCTGTTTCAGCCGGCCTTCAGTACCAGCCACTGATTCCTTTTGTCCATCATGAAAACAAATGGAGTAGTTGTGCATCTTTTATAATCCCCATCTGCCTAGAGGAACACAAAGACGCAGCTCTCAGCAGGCTTATCCTGTCCTGAAAAGCCAAACACTGGAGTTTACTCTGCTCTGTTCTGCTGCAGGACATAGACACAACATTGTTATTCTCCCTCTTTTTAAAGGAGCATTTCTGCCTGACTCACTCTAGTTTCCTTAATGTTTATTTCATGGGATTTGGCTTATTGTTGGGGGCCTGACATTTGGCACCCTATTCTGTTTCTGCTGGGTCCTCTTCTCCTTCTTGATTGTTTGGATTTCAGCCCTAAGGGCAAACAGGGTTTGTTAACTATAGACTTTAGTCACCAGGGAAACAAAATAGTATAGAAAAAACAGTTCTTGAGTGGAGTTCACAGGTGCAAATTATAGAACTAGGAGCAACCCAGATACACTGGGAGTGCATGTTCCTAAAAATACTTGTCTGTATCCCAGGGGTGGGGGTGGGAAACAGTATTCCTTTGGTAAAGAGCTAGATTTGGATTCAGGAAGACCTAAGTTCAAATCCAGCCTCAGAGGCTTACTAGCTGTGTTACCCTGGGCAAGGCACTTAACTTCTGTCTGCCTCAGCTCCCTCTTCTGTAAAATGGGGCACTAGGTCAGATTCAAATGAGATAATATATGTAAATAATTTTGTAAGCCCGAAAACACTACAGCAATGTTTACTACTATTATCTTCCCACAGTAGATGGATAGATTTCTTCTCAGAGGTAAAGACCTCCATTTGTGGTTTTAAAGGTTTTTTGTGTTATTTTCTCCTGAAAGTACTAGATTTTAAAGCTGCCAGTATTTGTTCTTAGTTGACATTATATAGCCCCTTATGGTTTACAGAGCCTTTTACCTTTATTGTCTCGTTCGGTTCCCCACAATAAGGATGTAGTTAGCACAGTAAGGGGTATTTATTCAGTATCCTCACTTTGCAGATGAGGAAGCTTGGGGTACAGAGTGGTTGTGTCTTGTTAAAAGTCACAGAACTAGGAAGGGTCAGAACTAGGACCCAGTTTTTTTTACTCCAAATCCAGAATTCTTTCTGTTCTGTGTCCCACAGCTGTTCATTTGTATGCAGTCCTGTGCTGGTGGGGAGGGTTAGGGAGAACACATGAGAGAAATAAAAAAGAAACAAAATCCCTCATGGAATCTGTTATCTCATTGTGGAGAGATCACCAGGGCGCCTCAAATGTTAGATAGCACAAATTGTTTTTATATGTTGTTGGGAGAAAAAGAAAATATTGTTTTAAAAAATGTTGGACAAAGGGCTTCTGGGAAGATGGCGGGAGGCGAGTGTCTGGTGTCAGCCACTGCCTTGGTGCGGCGGAAGAGTTGGGATTTTGCCGCTATCTCCTTCAGCCCCGCGGCTTTGCTCTCCCGAAAGATCGAGAGAACGCCCCGGAGGCTCCCAGTTTGCAGATGGAAGGTAAACTTTTCTTTCCTTAGTCGACCAGACCTTCCAAATCTGGTGTATAGGAAGCTAAAAGGCAAAAGCCCAGGTGTCATTTTCATCCCAGGATATCTTTCTGATATGAATGGGACAAAAGCAATGGCAATTGAAGAGTTTTGCAAGTCTCTAGGTCATGCCTATATAAGGTTTGATTATTCAGGATGTGGAAGTTCAGAGGGCAAATTTGAAGAAAGTACAGTGGGAAAATGGAAGAAAGATGTTCTCTCCATAATTGATGACCTAGCAGAAGGACCTCAGATATTGGTTGGATCTAGCATGGGTGCCTGGTTGATGCTTCATGCTGCAATTGCACGCCCAGGAAAGGTAGCAGCTCTCATTGGCGTAGCGACAGCAGCAGATAGCATAGTAACAAAATTTGATTAACTTTCTGTCGAGGCAAAAAAGGAAATAGAAGTGAAAGGTGCATGGAAGGTGCCATCAAGATACAGTGATGATGGGTTTTTATGTCTTTCAGTACAGTTTAATTAAAGAGGCAGAACTACACTGCTTGTTATGTGGCCCCATCCCTGTGACGTGCCCTGTAAGATTGCTCCATGGCATGAAGGATGAGGTCGTTCCATGGCAAACTTCCATGCAAGTTGCTGACCATGTGATTAGCACAGATGTAGATGTCATCCTTTGTAAAAATGGTGATCATCAAATGAAGGAGAAGGAGGACACCAAACTTCTGGTGTATACCATTGATGATTTAACTGATAAACTTACCACCTCAAATTGAGTTTATGGTGGCACAAATATATGCTTTATTGTGTGGCCAATCAAAACCCTATTTTTAATTGAAATTGCAGACTAGTGAATCAGGAAGACAAGGGTTGACAAATGAAAAATACTGGGCTATAAGTTTTTTTCTCTTACCTCCATATTGTAAATGCTATATGAGAATGATGCTACATTTGCACAGATGGTACATATTATGACTAAAGTATTCATTGATGGAAATCTTTCTCTTCCATCTTAGACTTTTTTCATTACAATGTTTCCTATACTTTTTTTTTTACCAAGAAAATGTTTGTGTTGACTGTGCCGACTGTTATATTTGGTTAATATTTCTTGAATTGTAAAATGAAACTTAGTTTTTCATTTAGGACCATTAAATGTGAAGATTTGTGCAATAATTGTAATGGTTTTTTGTTCGGATAAGCAAATTCACAAAATGTACCAGAATTGTTCAGTGAAATGAAAATTTGAAAAAGTCTGATTATAATAAAATTCAAAATGTAAAAAAAAATGTTGAACAAGAGGACCATAACTGTGATAAATGTCATATAAATGGTAGGCTTTTATAGAACTTCTGTTGCTCCCAGTAAAGTGTCAGTTATCCAAGGGCACAAATTGTTTCAGGTTTTGTCTTTGTATTTCCAGAGGCTAGTATAGTTACATAGATTTAGAGCTGGAAGTGACTTCTTCTAGATTGAATCCAACCATTCATTCTACAGATGAGCAAACTGACAGTGAAAAAAAAAACACTTATTAAGTGCTTACTGTGTGCGAATCATTGGGGTCACAAATATCAATGGGAAGTTACTATAGTCCCTGCCCTCAAAAAGCTTACATTCTAATAAGGGAATTTCACACACATAGGGGAGTGTTGGCCAGAGAGGATATCTTGGTTTGAAACCTACAAGGATGGTTAATGGCACTATGGGGAAGTAGATTTGTACACTATCCTTCCTAATAGTAATGCTTCCAGTAAAATCAGTCTAAGACAGAGCACAGAAGGATTGTTCTCTCTATATTCCTGGAAGCTTTCTTATTGTAGACCAAGATCACATTAGCTTCTGATGCCTGCTCTTTCATACTTGACTCACATAGAGATTGTAATCTTTAAAACTTTCCAGAGCTTTTTCATACAAGCTGATGCCTAACCATGTCTTTACCACCTCGTACTTTAAAATATTGGCTTTTTAACCTGTGTAAAATTTTGTATTTTTAAGCATTAAAATCCATTTTATTCTGTTCCTTTGTGCTAGTCTGCGAGAATCCTTTTGGATCCTGACTCCATCTTTCAATATGTTGGCTATGCCAATATGCTGTCATCTGCCTATTTGAGAAGAATGCCAACATGACATTATCCAAGTCAGTGACCAGTGAAATTGATCAATAACATTGAAATATTAAAACAGCACAAGGGCCAAATTCAGATTCTTTTGGAGAGCCTCCAAGTAGACATCTGACTGTTTTGCGTCTAGCTTTTCAACTCATTTATTAGGAAGTTTGGGAAGTTTCATGAAGGAGTAGGACTTTAGTTCAACTTTAAAGGATAGGTGGACTTTGGGTACCTGGAGAGGAGTTGAAGAGGGTTGCAGGCAGGGAAAACAGCATGAGCTAAAGCAGAGAGGTAGGAACATGAGCATTTCTACAGAGGGCAATTAAGGAGACTGGCTTGACCAAAGAGAAGGTTCCATATTGGTGAGTGGTGGGGAATACACGATGTTGGGGCCATAGAGATGTATAAATAAATGCCTTTTCATTCATTAATTTATTCATCAAAATATAACTTCAGGAATGCTATAGCTTTTTTATCTAAACAAAATAATTTAATTCAACTAATATCTTTAAGTAACTGTTTTGCTAGGTAATTTGGATATAGGCAACTCAGACCCTTCTCTTAGAGCTTAAAAGCACCTGATGGTTTGACATTCTGATTTCCTGGCATTTTAATTATTTAACTGTCTTACGAAACTATAAAGGCTTGCACCCCGGACTATAGCAATGAGCTCGTATTTTCCTAGGTCTGCCCACTTCTTAGGGGAGACATTCGGAAACCAAAGATTATCATCACTTTCCCCTTGACCTTTCTTAAGTTCTAAAAAAGCCCCTCTTGGGTAGTCTCCTGTGACCAATAATTACAACATCAAAGGTACTTTTTAGAAATTCCCTTTATTGTGGCGACCTATCTATCTCCATCATCAACCTGTGTGGTGCTTACTTTGCATTAGTTAATGTATCTGATTATGATTCTCTGTATTCTTTTTATTCACTATTTTTACAGTATTATATTATTGCATTTACATTCATGTTATTTTGATCTACTAGAAGCAAAATTTCCCTATATCAGTTGTAGCATTTGAGCCTGTCCTTTATGGTTATATTGTTTCCTCTATCTGTTGTGTTGGGCTGGCATTAGTTCCAGGACCAGAAT
This sequence comes from Gymnobelideus leadbeateri, assembly GCA_011680675.1. Classification (NCBI taxonomy): domain Eukaryota; kingdom Metazoa; phylum Chordata; class Mammalia; order Diprotodontia; family Petauridae; genus Gymnobelideus; species Gymnobelideus leadbeateri. The sequence continues at coordinate 890,138 of WOXC01009037.1, read as the reverse complement.
TCTTCCCATCTTCCCTTAGCCTGCTTTCCTGCCCATGTTACATCCACCCAGAGGTTTCTTCAATGTGTATCTTAGAAGAAAAGATACTGTGCTTAGAGGCAGTTAAGTGGCACAGTGGATAGAGCATTGGACTTAGAATCAGTAAGACTTGAGCTCAAATCCAGTTTTAGACACTTGTGACCCTGGGCAAGTCATTTTAAACAGTTTGCTTCAGTTTCCCCATCTGTAAAATGGGGATAATAATATCCCAGAGTTGTTATAAAGATCTAATGCAGTAATTGTAAAACACTTAGCATAGATTCTAGCATGTAGTAGCTGCTATATAAATGTTAGTTGATGTTGTTTCAGTTGTTTCAGCCATATTCAATTCTTTGTGACCCCATTTGCCCTTTTCTTGGCAAAGATACTGGAGCAGTTTGTTCTTTCCTTCTCCAACTCATTTTACAGATGAGGAAACTGAGGCAGGTAGTTAAGTGACACAGTTAAGTGACTTGCCCAGGGTCACACAGCTAACAAGTGTTTAATGTTCGTTATATTCAAATTTAACTTTAGATACTGTGTGACCCTAGGCAAGTCACTTAACCTCTGTCTCAGTTTCCTCAACTACAAAATGGAGATAGTAACAGCACCTACTTCCCTCCTGGAGTTTTTGTGAGGATCCAATGAGATAATATTTGTAAAGCACTTAGTACAGTGCCTGGTTCATAGTAGTCACTTAATAAATACTTGTTTTTCCTTCATGAAGGCAATTTTTCCACATTCCTCGATAGCGGTGAAGACTCAAACTAAGAATATTTATCTGGAATGCTGTTAAATCAGAGTGTGTTAGAGCTAGAAGCAGTTCTAATGACTTCATTTTGCAGATGAAAGAACTGTGGTTCCATTGTGTGCAGAACCTAGCTCTTCTTCCTATTCCAGGTCACTTTCCTCTGAACAGTGCTTACACAGATTTGGTGTATGTAGCCATCATCTCATCAGCCCTCTAGCTGAAGTTGAAAACCCTCTTAAGAACCTTTATTCCCCAGAAGAAACTGGCTGCTGTCTTGTCTCTGTGATTCCTTTGTCCCTGTTCAGTCAAGTCCACGCTGCTTAGTCTGGCATCCAAGCATCTATTCAATGTGATGTCACCCTACATTTCTGGCTTATGTCTCACAAATGCCCTTCCTGTCTAGGCTACAGCTACAGCTGATCTGGGCCAGGAACATGAAGTTATCCAGCACTCACTCCATACATTGGCTTTTGTTCTTCTTTATGCATGGTATCCCTGCCTTATAATTGTGGGCTTGGTGAAATCTGTCTGTTCTTTCAAATTCAGTACAAATGCCATTTTCTTCCCAAAGGCTTCCCTGAACCTTCCCTCCCCCTCCTCTTCTTGGTTTGGATGATGTATTGTCTTCCTTTGTACCTCTCACAGATTTCAGTACATGTGTGACCTATCTTGGGGAAGAAGATCTTCCCTCCAGTGGTATGGATTGCCAGTCTTCCATTCCTTCTCACCCTGTTTGACTCTTCTGTGAATCCTTCAGTAAATCCTTGACAGAGCATCCATATATATGGCGGGGGCCTTCAAATCATAGACTTAGAACCTCCTCTAGACAAGATCTAGTGTGGCTTCATGTTGTCTTATCTAAGACTTGTTCCAGTTAGATAATTGTAAAGCATTTAGCATACATTCTGGCTTTTAGTAGGTGCTATATAATTGTTAGCTGTTATATATGTGCAACACTTTGTGACTCCATTTGGGGTTCTCTTGGAAAAGATACTGGAGTGGTTTGTCACTTCCTTCTCCAGATCATTTTGCAGATGAGGAAACTGAGGCAAACAAGTTTATATGACTTGCCAGGATCACACAGCTGTTGTCTGAGGCCAGATTTGAACTCAAGAAGATGAGTCTTCCCAACTCCAGACCTGGCACTCTATCCACTGTGCTACCTAGATGCCCTTGTTCAAAATTAGCCCTCTTCATTTTCCCATTATGTGTCTTTTTGATGATACCTTTCCCACTGCTTCCTGTGTGTAATTCTTCTTCCTGAAAATACAATACAACCTGTTTAATACCCACCATGCATCTCCCCATAGCCCTTTGGATGACCTGGAATTTCCAATCTTCAGAGACTGGTATTATGTTTATTTTGTAATATGGTTATCTATGCCTGCCTTTTTTTCCCCTGACTTTAATTGCCTTGAGTACAGAGGTCCTATCTTATTTTTTATCTTTGTATCTCCCTTTATCTGGCATGTTGATTTGCAAATATTAGTCATCTAATGAGTTAGTTCAGTCCAGATGCTCTCTTACTCCCCCCCATCCACTTTCCAGCATCCCTTTATGTATTATCTTCTCCTATTAGAATGTATGCTCCTTGAGCAGGGACTGTCTTGCTTTTTTGTATTTGTATCTCAAGTCCTTAGCACAGTGGTTAGCACATATTGAGAGCTTAACAAATGCCCTATCTAATAATAATACTAATAGCTAGTGTTTGTGTAGCACTCTAAGGTTTACTAAATTCTTTACAAATAATATCTCATTTTACCCTCACAATAACCCTGGGATTTAGGTGCTCTCATTATTTTTATTTTGCAGATGAGGAAACTGAATCAATCATAGGTTAAGTGACTCACTCAGGGTCACATAGCTAGTGCCTGAGACTGCATTTGAATTCAGGACTTCTTGATTCCAGGCCCAGTGTTCTATCCATTGCACCACCTAACTGCCTTGTCTATTAGAGGAACCACAAAATGTCTCCACATGGACCCCTTTCTTTTTCTTATCGCTTTCCTTCCTCCTTCTTCTGTCCCTTTCTTTTCCCTCCTCTTTTGCATAGGCTTTGGTTAATGGTTCTCATAGAAGTCATATGTGCTGACAGTTGAGAAGAATTAAATAGATCCCAGCAGATGGCAGTATAGTATCATTTATTCAAAGAGATTTGGGGGTGTAATACTGCTTATATCCTTTCTGCAACATCGAAAAGCTCAAAATGTAGCTTTGAAAAAAAATCAAAAGTTTAAAACCAATTTTTCTTTGACCCTTGGTTTGCAAGAAACAGAAGATATCAATGATAACATTTATCCGTGGTTGTGTAACATAATAGTTGGAAGGGCACTGAGTTTGTGGTCAAGAAGAACAGGTTTCAAATCCTCCCTCAGACACTGCCTACATGACCTGGGCAAGTTTTATAACTTCTGTGTACTTAGATTTCTTCATCTGTTTAGTGAGAAATTGGACTGATAGCTTTTGAGGTTACTTCTAACTCCAAAGCTAGGTTCCCCTTGACTATGTAAACTCCAGTGATGGCCCTGGTGAGGACCAAGGATAAAATACCTTTGAAGCTAGAATTATCTTCTAAGATTAGGTGCTTCCTTGGGGCCAGGTGGGGGTGGAGAGAGAGATTACGCCTATTGAATCACTGGTGAGGGCAATAGTAATAATAATGGCTGGCATTTAGTGATTCATTAAGGTTTGCCAAACATTTTTTATGTACTAAATCATTTCATTTCTCTGTGTCTCTTCTATAAATGAAGGGGGTTGGCCTAGGCCACCTGTGGCCTTCTAGATTCTTAAGTATGGCTTTTTGACTGAGTCCAGATTCCAGTCAAAATGGCACACTTAAAGATCTAGAAGGCCACAGGTGGTCTCAAGGCCACAGGTTCCTCACCCCTAGACTAGATGATCCCTGAAAACCCTTCCAACTCTAAATCTATGGTCTTATTACCTTCCTTAATCTTCACAGCAACTCTGCAAGGTACTTATTCTCCCTATTTTTCAAGATTCAGAAACTTAGGCTCAAAGAGGTCGTGACCTGTCCAAAGTCAGATAACTAGTAATGTCAGACAGAGGTAGGATTTTTAAATCCCAGGTCTTTCCAGACTCGTCTTGTATACCACAGTGCCTCTGACAGGGTTTATATATTCAATAGTATAGTTGTGCATTTGAGAGAGAGTGAATATCATAGGGCTTAGAAGAACCTTAGAGATAGTCTAGAACAACCCCCTCATTGTATAGAGGAAGGAAATGAGGCCAAGAGATGTTGACCAAGGTCATATAAGGCAGAAAGTTTCAGAGCTGGGTTTTGAGCCCAGGCCCTCCGACTCTAAAGGCAGCCCTTCTTCTTCTGTGCTACACAGAAAGAAGCTTTCACTATCCTTTTAATTTATCCATCTCCATTTTGCAGTGGAACCAAATCAGTCACTCAATCCTGAACCCAACCAAACCTTTTATTCAGTACTGCTGTTCTCCCTGCTCATGCCCACTGATATCCCTTAAGTCTTCATTGCTCCTCCCATTCCCATGATGAAAACCTTTCCATAGTCTAGACTCCCCATTCCTTCCTAGTCCTCTCCCTCCCTCAGACCCCATCTGGGTGGATAACAGGAGAGCTAGAGGTAAGGGAACAAAACAAATGTTATGAATGACCTAGAAATGAAGCCTCTAGTGAAGGCCTCTTGACTCTGCCCAGGCCTCTCTACCCAAGGTAGAAATGGACAGACAGTATCTTTTCAGCAAACGACCTACAGCTCTCTCACAAAATATCCTAAATCAGATTTTGAAGGGAGAAAGTTTGTAGACACACACACATACAAGCATCAGGTCTCCTTTACTAAGATGCTTTTCCCCCAGTGCCATGTTTTTCATTGTTTTTTAATTTCTCCCAGTAACCTCTCCCTCCCTCCGCACTTCAACCCACCCCACTGAAACAAATTCCCACATTAACCAAGTCTGAAAATGTACATCTGCATTTTAAGTTTATCACTTCTATGTCGGAAATGAATGGTGCCTTTTATCTTCACTCTTTTGGATTTCTGGTTTGTTACTGTGTTGATTAGAGTGCTAAGAAGTCTTTCAAAAGCCATCCTCATGTTTTTTCCCATGTTCTTTGCTTGGGTGAAGAGAAATATTAAAGGCTATAATTGGGCCCTTTTCCAGGTGCCTGTTTTGGTGAATTAACTTTTAATCCCATGTTCTCACAAATTCAGCCAAGGTTTGGCCCCATCCTATCTTTTCAGTCTTACGTATTACTGCCCACTCTGCACTCTACAGGACATGCCTACTGTTTCTTCCTGTTCCTTGTATATGTTTTATCTGCTTCTTTGTGCCTTTGTCCCCCATTCCTCCTCATCTCCACTTCTCAGAATCCCAGGTTTCCTTCAGGAGGCCTTTCCAAGTCCTCTACCTTACCACTCCCACTCCATCCTCATCTGTTGCTGCTTTCTCCTGAAAGGTCTATATCTTGTATATAATAATCTACTTGTCTCCCTCACTAGAATGTTGAGAGCAGGGCATTTTTTTTTGAAACCTCAGCCATAGTAGGGTGCCTGCGTGTAGTAAGTGCTTAATAAATCCTTAATGATTGGTCAATGGGGAGAAAAGTTAGGCATATAGAGAGAGGGAGGAAAACAGTGGTGACAGTACAGGCAGTACTCATTTATTCTTTCCTATCAACATGGCCTTGGTGTGAGAAAACTTCAAAAGAAAAAGTAAATACCCAGAATTCAGTACATTTAAGTGCCCATTTTTCCTAATTAGAATGAGCCAGGGTGAGCTGTTCATTAACACTGAATACCACAAGGCTGGGGCAAGTTGGCAAAATTACACTGCCCAATGAACAGCCACTTGTTCATTCATTCACTCAGTTTGAGATAATATGCTATTATTCTCCTGCCTTTGAAACCAAGCTGGCTTAGAAATAGATTTCTTGAGACCAAGGTGAAAATCATACTTTTCTCCAGTGGGCTATGGTAGATAATGCCTGGCTTTCGAGACTATGAATCCTGGCTGACTTTGTTATCCTAGTAATTACATTTCACAACAATGCAAACTCTGCAGCCTGGGCCTGGGTGAAAACTTCCCTTGCTGTGTTAGTAGGAATCTCGAATGAGGCAGCCAGAGGCTTCCTTAATCACCCACTATTGTATGCCCAAGGGGACTGTGGGAAGCAGGCTAACATTCTTTGATAAAACTAGTTACATACCAGTATGGGATTAGCTGGAGAATGAAGTCTGTGTAGCAGCAGGAGCGATCATGTCTCCTCAGACTGTTTTCGTTCCCCTCAGCAAGGCTCTTGAGGGATGAACCAGGAATTTTGGATTAAGGACAGAGCAGCCTTCCTCCTCCAAGACAAGGGAAAATTCCTCCTTTTTTTGAATAAGCAGTACATCTCTATTTGCTGCCACCTGTGGGTTATGGAAGGAAGGGGGGGGTGGCGGAGAAGACTTTATAGTGATGGTGGTCATGGTATTCATACCTTCCTGTGAACAAAGTTTTGATATGAGGACATTTCACAAGAAAAACTAAGCAAGTAGAGTTTATTCTAAGTGAGAAACTCACATATGGACATTCTGAAACTGGTTCCGGATGGCCCACCACATAATTGAGAGGAGCTTTTTTCTATTGCCTGTATAGCAGAACTGTTGCCATCAGCACTGGCTTTCTCTTTGCTGTATTTATATCTAGGAGAACAAGGTGGCTCCTTCACCAATGGCATCTAGTGGAGAGACTATGCTACAAGGGATGTTTATATTGGGCTCACTGCAAAATCTGGCCTAGATTCTGATTTCTGCATTACCATGACTCACTCTCCCAGTTTTTGAAACTCCTAAGGTCAGAGACTCCTTTTCTGGCCCCTAGAACAGAAAAGAACAAATGAGCAGACCAAGAAGCCTTGCTTCTTGGGAGCCCTATGACCTCAGTTGGGGAAAGGTCACTGAGAGGAAAGGAGTCCTCATGGCTCTTCCCTCATAGCATAGTCTAGAACCATTTAGCGCCTTCTTTCTCTGGATGTTTCAGAATGTCCACATGGGAGTCTCTTCAGGGCATCTTCACTCTTATGCTGGAGACAGCTCCCTTAGCATCCCATCCTCCACATGGAGACATCATCTTAGCAAGCTGTTCTGCATGTGCACCAGACTCCCCTTACAAATATAATGAAGGCTTCGTTCTTTAACCTTGTTATCTTAACTCTGTGGTTTCATTTGCCAAGGAATTGTGTATGATTTGAACATCCATATGAGGGACTCCTTGTTGTGAGGTTTTCAGGGTACATTTTGCTCTAGGAAGCCAAGCATTGCAAAGCCTATTTGGAAGAACAAAAGGTCAGGAATTTCAAAGAAACCAGGGGAAAAACAGATGTAAAAGAAGGAGATTCGGCAGTATCAGACTTTAAACTATATTACAAGGTGATAGTATTGTTGAAGTGTAAAATGGATAATTCTGATTATCTTAAATTATAATTTTCTTGTATAAATAAAACCAATGTAACCAAGAATAGAAGGAATGTAGGTTATTGGGGAAAAAAATGTCATAGTCTCTCAGAATGGATGTGATCATTTTGGAGTATTGCTGTGGTATGCTGTGGAAATGATGGGCTAGTTAATTTAGGAAAATATGAATAGACTTGGACCTCTAAAGGAAGATGCTATCTGCCATCAGAAAAAGTTATCAAAAGTGGAAATGTGCATAGGTCTTACATATGTGCATATAAATGTATATATGTGTGTGTGTATGTGTATAGATATTTATGTATATATATATATATGTTAGTATACATATATATGTGTATATATATATATGTATAAATATGTGTGTTTCTTCATGTCTAATTGTAGCCTTCTTGGGGGGTTGAAGGAAATAAAGTAAAAAGTACACAGCAGAGAACAAAAGAAAACCTGTAAGGAAGCAAAGAAAATCTGGGTAGCTTGGAAAACAATGCAGAGTATTTATTATATAGGTTTTCTTGAAATGGAAATCTTATTGTTTTATATTGAATCCTTTCTTATGTTCTACTGTATACATGGCAATGTGTTTTTTTTCTTTTCTCATTTTTGTATTTAATTTTAAAATGAATAAAAAATTTACCAAAAAAACGAAAGAAAGCCAAGTATCTTATTGTTGCTAACCAACAATAAATATAGCAGGTCCATTTATTCTCCATTATCTTCAGTCAGTTATAAGACTAGATATCCCCCAGCTATAAATCTAGTAATGTCAATGAGGTTCCAGCATCCATGTCTCTAGCTATCGTCCCTGTCCCATCAGTAGCAATCAGTAAGTAAAAATGTATTAAGCACCTGCTGTATGCTGGGCACTGTGCAAAAAAAACACCAGCAAATCCCAAGATTATAGTTGATTTCCCACTATGGAGACTAAGCACCCAAGGGCAGTAGTGAGAGCATCATTTAATCCCCAACTCAGGTGTGTTCAGTCCTAATAGAAAAAGCCATCATAATACAGAATCCACTCTTCCCTTGGAATCCCTGCTTATATACTACTCCCTAGGCTTTCTTTCTTAGGCTGGAAGGAAAAACTGATCATCTGACTTTCCCACAGAGAGTGGAGGGAGAGAGAGGTACCTCTTTCACTTTTGGCACAGGGGTAAACCAGATTCAAACCTTTGCAGACTGTAACTCTCTCTCACCTAGTCCCCAGCTGACACATGACCATGTAAAGGCCTTCCCACTCAGGTCAAAGAAAGGACCTCTTTGTCTAAATACTTGCATGGCCTACTTGGGAAATTAACCAGGTATAGACTGTGTTCTCTTAACACTTAGCTTCCCACACATCAGTTCTGTACAGTTCCAGAATATATCAGTCATACTTCCAAAATGATGCCTTTCCTTCATAATCACACACTGTACGTTATATACACATACCCTTCAGCATGTGAGGGAAATCAAAAATAGAACCATAAAGGCTCAGTTAGCTCATTCAGCAAGGGTTTATTAGGCATTTACTATGTGCCAGGCACTTTGCCGATTGCTAGGGATAACCACAGATGAACAATTAAAAGGATTTACCCTTAGGGAGCTTACATCCTATTGGGGAAAATATGTATACAGAAAATGAAGTACAAAGGTAATTTCGAGGGGGAAAGCTACCAGAATTACAGCCAGGGATGTGGGGGTAATGGGAAAGGAAGGGAGAATACGTAAGACAGGCTTCCTGAAGCAGGTGGCACCTGAGTTGGGCCTTGATATAAGCCAGGGATTCTGTGAAGTAGAGATGAAGAAGGTGTGTATTCCAGGCAAGAAGGAAGACTCATACAGTGGCACAAAAACAAGAGATTGGGGACAATGGGCAGTCTGCTTTGACTGTAATGTAGCATGTGAGGGAAAATAATGGGCACGAAGCCTAGGTAGATAAACTGGAACCCGACCAAGGAGGGCTTTAAAAGCCAAGTAGAGGAGTTTGTGTTTTATCCTAGAAATAAGAGGGAAATACTGGGACTTGTTGAAGAGGGGAGTATCATTGTCAGGCATGTGCTTTGGGAATATCCATTTGGAAGCTTTGTCGAGGGTGGATTGGAGAGGGGAGAGGCTGGAGGCAAGGAGACCAATTAAAAGGTTATTGCAGTGGTCCAGGAGAGCAGTGGTGAGGGCTTAAAAAGAAGACTATAGCAATATGAGGAGAGAGAAGGCAAGAGATGCTGTGAAGGTCAACCCAAGGAGACTTGGCAACTGATTGGATCTGAGAGATAACAGAGGAGGGAGTTGAGGAGGACTCTGAGGTTGTGACTCTGCCTCTCTGGACTCATGAAGTTACCCTGGACAGAAGAGAGAAGTGAAATAGGAAACCCAAAGGAGACTCCTGGTTTGGTTTAATGACTTTCTCTCTCTCTCTCTGTTTCTTCCCTTTAGTTTTTCCCTTACATTTTGTTGCTGCTGGCCATACTGTTGTACATGCCCACTTTGTTTTGGCGTTTCACTGCAGCCCCTCACCTTTGTTCGGATATGAAGTTTATTATGGAAGAACTTGACAAAGTTTACAACCGGGCCATCAAAGCTGTAAAGAGTGTTCGTGATGTTGATGTGAGAGATGGCGCCAGCCCATTTGTGAGTGTGAATGAGAATTTTGGGCAAAGGTAAGACTGCATGGGGATTCTAACAGACTCTTGACAGTTTCTTGCTCTAATCCTGAGGCCTAGAGCAATCTAAAACCAGTCTTCAGAAATCTCAGTCTGTCTCATCCACCTATAATAATGCCTGCATTTCTACTGCTAGAATTCTGTTCTTTCTTTAGGTTAAACAATGCCTTTTTCTTTTGAAAAGACAAGCTTTCCCAGGGAAAATTTGGTAAAGTATTGATGCTTCTAAAATATAAATTAGCTTATCAGATTGCTTACAATTTTTCTTCCTATATTATAGCAACTCTTTTTAGTGTCATGGTGTATATCTAAATATACATACACACATATACACTTGTGAATATGTGTGTATATACACATATCCAAAACATACATACATGTGTATACACATGTATGTATGTCATTTTCTTTTTTCTTCATTTTCAGTTGTGAGTTAATTTGTTAGACTCAGGCAATTATACAGCTAGGTCACAGTGTGAATAATGAGTCCTCTGAAATGGTTGTGTATATTTGAAATCACACTATTCAAGGTTATAACAATATAAAATAATGACAGTTGCCCAGCCTAATAGAAATATGGATTGTGAATTTGAATAGTGGAAATACTTCCAAGAATTCACTGTTCATACCACTGCACTAATTAGGACCTAGATGTGTTTTTACTAGCCCTTGTTATATGCATTATATCCTTGGCGTACTATACCTATGTCTTTTAGTTGCCTATTTTGGGATATAATAATAATACATTGCTTTACTCTTCTTTCTTTGGGTTTTTCCATGAGCAAGAATGGTGCTTTCTTGCTTGTTGGATTGCAGCATAGTACAGTAGGAAAAGCACTGATCTTGGAGTCAGAAGACCTGGGTTGGAGTCCCAACTCTCTTTACAAACTTACCACGTGGCCTTTCAAAAGTTATTTATCTTCTTTGAGCCTCACTTTCTTTGTTTATTAAATGAATGAGCAGGTGAACTTGACATTCTCTAAATTTCCTTCTGTCTTTAAAAGGTCTTACTTTAGTGACAAAACGTTTATGAATCTCAGTCCTTCTTATAAAATATACTATGAATTATTGGGGTCTTATATGGTAGAGTAGAAAAAGAACTCAGCTGAGCTCCCCTAACATTGCCCTCCAAACAACTTTAAAATAATGCCTCAAATCAAATTCTGGAATAGCAGTGCTAACAAAAGTTCACTTAAAGCAGATTTCTCTGATAAAGGCCTGATTTCTCAAATCTATAGGGAACTGAGCCAAATTTATAAAAATAAGAGCTATTCTCCATTTGATAAATGGTCAAAGGACATGAACAGGCAATTTGCAGAGGAAGAAATCAAGGCTATCAATAGTTACAGAAAGATGCTCTAAATCACTAATTAGTGCAAAGTAATTAATACATGCAAATTAAAACAACTCTGAAGTACCACCTTAAACCTATTAGATTAGTTTACATGACTGAGAAAGAAAATGACAAATGCTGGAGGGAATGTGGAAAAATAGGAACACTAATATACTACTCATGGAGTTGTGAACTGGTCCAACCATTTTTTTTTTTTTTTTTGCTTTTTGGAGTACTGTTTGGGGTTAAGTGACTTGCCCAAGGTCACACGGCTAGTTTTTTGTGGTCAGTGTCTGAGGCCAGATTTGAACTCAGGTCCTCCTGACTCCAGGGATGGTGCTCTATTCATTGTGCCACCTAGCTGCCCCACTTTCAAGTTTTCTTGAGGAGAAAACTAGAGCTGAACAGAAAATTTGACTTTCAAATACAAGAGGCAAGAGAAGCATGAGAAGGTAAATGGTAAAAAGAAATCATAAGGAATTTATTAAAGTTGAACTATTTATCTTCCTACATGGAAAAACAGTCATTGTAACTCATGAGACTTTTCTCAGTATGAGGATAGTTGAAGGGAATATATATGTGTATATACATATATATGTATGTATAGGAGGGTGTATGTTGGGAGAAAAGACAAAAGGAGAGATTGAATAAGGTAAATTATCTCATATAAAAGAGGCAAGAGAAAACTGTTACAATGGAGGGGAAGAGCAGGAAGGTGAAGGAATGGGTTGACCTTACTCTCATTGAATTTGGCTTAAGAAGGGAATAACATACACACTCAACTGGGTAGGGGGGAAGGGTATAAGAGGGGGAATGATAGAAGGGAGGGCAGATTGGGGGAGAGGGTAGTTAAAAGCAAACACTTTTGAAAAGGGACATGGGAGGAAATATAGTTAGTCTGTCACAATGTAACTATTATGGAAATGTTTTGTGTAACTACGCATGTACAACCTATACAACCTATAACCTCAGTGGGGGTGGATGAGGAGGGAAGAAGGGAAAGAATCTGGAAATCAAAGTTTTAAAAACAAATGTTAAAAAAATTGTTTTTTACATGCGACTGGGAAATAAGATATACAGGCACTGGGGGTATAGAAATCCGTCTTGCCCTACTAGAAAGTTTGGGGGGTGGTATGGGAGAGGATATAAGATAGAGCAGATTGGGGGAAGGGGTATTCAGTAGGCTTGCTATTTGGGGGCAGGGGGTTGGGGAAAGATGGGGAGAAAATCTAACTCAAAATCTTGTGGAAATGAATGTTGAAAACTAAAAATAAATAAAAGATTAATTTTTTAAAAATTACATGTAATTAAGAAATATTTAAATGAAATATGTAAGTAAATATATATAAGAAAAATATAAGAAATTTACAAGAAACAAGTAAGGAGAATAGAAGAAATATTTAAGTAAAATATGTAAGTGAAAATATATTTAAAAATCAAATAAGCTCTGCAATATTTAATGTAGGGTCTCCATTTCTTTGACTACATCTATTCATGCCCTTATAAAGTCACAGCTTTGGTTCATTACATAATAGTATTGAATATATGGAAGTGTAGATCCATCCCACTTATTCTATGAGATTCTAATTCAGTTTTTACTTAATCATTCTCTTCTCTCTCTTTTTTTTCTTTAAAGCATTTGGGAAATCTCTGAAAGCCATTTCAAATACCCAATAGTGGAACAGTACTTGAAGACAAAAAAGAAGTCAAAGAATCTAATAGTCAAGTACCTTATCTGCAGGGCTGTGACCTTCCTGATTATCCTGCTGGCCTGTGTCTACCTGGGTTATTACTTCAGCCTTTCCTCCCTGTCTGATGAGTTTGTCTGTAGCATCAAGTCAGGAATCCTGAAGAATGACAGCACAGTTCCGGAGCAGATTCAGTGTAAGCTCATTGCAGTTGGGATTTTCCAGCTCCTCAGTTTCATTAACCTGGTGGTTTATGCTCTTCTGGTGCCTGTGGTCGTGTACACATTCTTGGTTCCCTTTAGGCAGAAGACCGACGTTCTCAAAGTGTATGAAATCCTGCCCACCTTTGATATCCTGCACTTCAGGTCGGAAGAATACAATGATTTGAGCCTCTACTATCTTTTCCTGGAAGAAAATATAAGTGAACTTAAGTCCTTTAAGTGTCTCAAAGTCCTTGAGAACATTAAAAGCAACAGTCAGGGGATTGACCCCATGCTACTCCTGTCTAACCTTGGGATGATCAAGACTGATGTCGTAGATGGTAAAACCACCAAGCCTACAGACAAAAAGGGAGCAGAAACCAGGAATGATGCGACAGAACTTAACGGTAGGGATGCCTTTAAGGTCAGAAGTAAAAGGCAGCCCTCAGAGGACTGTTAGCCACCCTTTCTTGGGTAGACACAGATATTATTACCACCTCTATTGAACGTTCAAACATGTTTTAGTATTATTTTAGAGGAAGATAATATAGAGTAAGGAGGAGGACAGGAATGGGCATTTCCTGGTTGGAAGAAGGAGGGGTTCAATATCATCCTAAAGAATTCTAAAGAGAAGACACCCACAGAGCCCCTTTCACTTTCTTTCCTTTCATCTTCCTTTTCTGTTTCTTAGCTTCTTTGCCTCCATATCTCCTGTGTATTTATCCATCTGTCTTTCTATATTTCCATATAATATGTAATATTATTTATAATATAAAATATAATACATATACATATTATCTACCTATATTTCAAATTATATGTATCTATATAATTACATTTATATACCTCTTTCTCCCATCTATCCCTCATTTATCCGTATCTATTTTATATATCTATCAATCAATCTCTTTATCTACCTATATCTTTATATGTCTATATCAGTCTCTAAGTGTATAACATCCTGCCCACCTTTGATATCCTGCTCTTCAGGTCAGAAGAATATAATGACTTGAGTCTCTACTATCTTTTCCTGGAAGAAAATATAAGTGAACCTAAGTAATATAGATATCTATTTCTCTCTTTCATCTATCTGTTATTTATTTTCTGTATTTCTTTCTATGTGTGTGTATGTATGTATATATGCATGTATGTATCTATCTGTCTATCTATCCATGCATATGTGTGCCTATCCAATTCTGGGGCTTCCATGCTCTCCCTCCCATTTCTGATGATCTTTCCAACTTTCAGTGAAACCATTAATTATGTCTCAGCCAAGCACTGAGACTCTGCTGTGTTTTGTCTGCCTCTTGAAGTTGACGTATGACTTGAGGTGTAGTCAAAATTGACTGAAAGCAAAATCTAAGTTCTAAAACTTGCTTAAATCCTTTGATAATTCTGGAAAAAACAAGCCAGATCTGTTGAAGTTGAAGTATAACTATTTTTTTTTATAAAGCAATTGGGATTAAGTAACTTGCTCAAGGTTACACGGCTAGTCATTATTTGTGTGTGGGTGCTCATTTTCTGAGGCCGGATTCGATCTTGGGTCATCCCAACTCTGAGGCCGGTGCTCTTACTGCGCCACCTAACCGCCCCAAAGTATAACTATTAAGATATGCATATTTGTGTGTATACCTTCTGTCTTCCTGGTGAGTCTGTCAGTATGACAGATTTCACAATTACCTACATATTTCTATAATGAAAGGAACAGTTCTCAGATTATTGACAAAGGGGGCAAATCAAAGAGTAGTTGGCCAACTACCTAGAATTCATATAAGCTTCCTCTGCCCCAACTAGCTCTGTTTGCCTCATCAGCCTACCAGATGCTTAATTAAGCCATCTAAAAGACAAAATTAAGTTCTCACATTTGGTTAAATACTTTGATAGTTTTGGGAAGCTAAGCCAGATCAGTTTTCATGTTTTCAAAAATATCCTGTTTTCAGTTTCCATAATTCTAGTAGAAACTTTTAGTGATTTTTTTAAAGGCATTGGATGGTGACAATTAACCTTAAGTTCTCATGTAATTGTTGATTTGAATGGTTGTCTGGGAATAACTTCCAAATACTTAAATGTGCCTAAAAACCAAAATCTGATAAAGCAAAGGGAAACCCTTTTCAGAGTTTATCCAGATCAGTTAGGAGAAAAGCAACTTCTAGAGGCTAACTCTGGTTCCCTTCAATTAATGCTGCCATCTAAAATGTGGGGGTTTTGTTTTGTTTTCAGTTTTGACAGATCAGGATCTAAGCAATGAAGCCAAAGCAAATAATGAAGAGAAGAAAATTCGCCAGAGACTTCTAGAGTCTTCACAATGACCCTTTCCTTCTAACGTTCAGTGTTGTGACTTTTATGATGAGTAGCATCTCGATTATGGTGCAAACCTTGTTGATTAGAGAAATCAAAGGATCAGTCTATTTATCCACCTTGGATTGGGACCAACTCACAAAAGGTGAGGATGGTGAGGAACTGATTTAGTGTCTGCACTGGGATGATGAGCTCAAAGATTCTCAGTATTATGAGCAAGAGGCAAGGTAATGGTGGTTTAAGAACATATTGAATAAATTACCCATGAACTAAGAAGACTGCTTCAAGTATAGCTACCAGAACCATTTTAAATACATAAATAATAAAACAGTTAAGGTATGAAGAAGTGGCACCAGCAAGAGAGCTAGAGAAAAGCCATTCTGTGGAAGATAGTAGTGATCAATTCCAGATCAACGTAAAGATATGAACTTACAAAAGATAAAAATCAAGTAAGGATTATCAGGGAATATTAAGTTCCAGGGTACTTAATAATCACTGTTGGACCATAAAGCATCCTATATGTGGATGGCAAGTGGGTAGAAAAACTGACTTCCTCCTAAGTGTCTTATTTTGGGGATAATAAAAATTAGATTCTATTGGTAAAACTTTTGTATCACATTTTAGGTTTTTTGGTCCCCTTAATTTAAGCAGTTTCTAGATGAGACCCGTCTAACGTCTTCAACAAAGGCTTGGGTTTGGGGGGGGGGAGGCTTTTTTGTTTTTGTTGGTGGGGTTTTTTGCAACAAATATTGTTGTAAAACAGACATTCAAGACAGGAAGTCCCAGATGTAGGGAACATTAACCTGAAAGAGGCTAGTTAAAATAAAGATGAAATATGAAATAAAATAGGGACAAAAATAACTTATTAAACCCACATCTGAATGACTCCAAATGCTTTAAAAACCCAGGCATAGAATCCAAATTAGCAAAGTAGAAAACTAAAGGGAAGAATATTTCATATTGCAAAGGGAGCTACTTCCCAAAAGGGAATTCCTTCAGGGTTTCTTCAAACCTTGAGCTCACCTAATACATTTAAGGGATGATTCCATTGAAATACAGCTTGAAGGGGACATTTCTTTAGCTTAAAGGTGAAGCAAACCTGTATTGGATTTCTGTCAGAAAGCACTAAATAATTCCTGCCAAAATATGTCACTTTAGGAAAGGATTCAAGTCTTGGTCCTAGAGCCATTTGGCCACTAGTTTTCCTGAAATATTTTATAGACAGTTTTTATAAATAATAGCAGGTACAGACATGCTATGTACAGGTGGGTAGATCAGGTAATTTTTTCATGTGAGAATTTGAAGCCATTGTGGGGAGCCTGTGCCCTTCTAGGTCCTTGGGTACAGCCTTTTGACTGAGTCCATGTTTTATAGAACAAATCCTATTATTATGGGGATTTGTTCTGTGAAGTTAAGATTCAGTCAGAGGGTCGCACTTGAGGACCTGGAGGGCCACATGTGGCCTCAAGTCTGCAGATTGACCACCCCTGGTGTAGATCTTACCCCCATTTAAATTTTATGAATATAAATCCTTTAAAAATTCCATTTGTGAACCTCTCATGGTCTTGACTACATGTTTGTAGTTAGAAGTGAATAGTGGTTTTTAGCTGAGCAGACCTCAATCTTCACTAGTCAGGCCTGGTTGTTTACCCAGCATAATTATTTGTGGAACTGTTGCATCAGATGGTATCATAGTGTCTCCCTCATAATTTTTTTAAATAGATTGATTTTTCTGTGACTAGAATTCTAGAATAGCTAATGATGTACATTAAGAAGTCAGTGTTAAAAATCTTTTTCCATTTCATGGTACTCTTTGAGTTTGTAGTGCTATCTTTTGGAATGTATCTTGCTGTGACCTTAGACACATTGACAGCTTGGTCTCCTTATGCTGCATTATCATGTATGTCTTCATAGCAGAGATGCTCAAGCCCAGCCCTCTTGATGATGGGAGGATGGTTTACAATATAAATACTGTTTGTTTAGAGAATCCGATGTGTCTCATGCAGCCTCTATTAGTCTTATTTTCAGAGTTTTAAATACCAACATACTTCCCTTACCAATGGCTCTAGGTTCTCTGGGGCTAGCATGGGAAAGAGATGATCTAGCTAAATGTTCTGGACTTAGAATCAGGAGAATACTGACTGGGTGATCCTGGTCAAATCACTTAACCTCTTTGAGCTTCAGTTACCTATTCTGAAAAATGGGCACCCAGATTTCATGGTGTTAATAATAGTATCTCACCAAGCTGTTGAGAGGATCAAATGAAATGATGTTTATTAAGTACTGTGCTTTGTAAACCCTGAAACAGGGGTGGGTACCCTGTGGTGTGCATTTGTCTCACCTCTTTTTTTTTTTTTATTTGCACAGCCTCCAAGTTGAGAATGGTTTTTACATTTTCAATTTCAAATGTAAAATTATTATTTAAAAATGTAAAAAATCACTCTTAGCTCTCAGGGCATTCAAAAATAGTAAGTCCCTTGCCTTAAAGCACTGTACCTAATGGATGTTATTTTATTCGCTACTACCAACCAATGTTATTATTTTATCATATCTGGTCATTTTGAAACTTCTCAACAGGGTTGCTGCAATTAACTGTTTTGAATTTTGCCTTCTTTTATTTCTCTCTGACCACTTTCTGGCCAGAGGTGCTAATGAGTAGGAGAGGAAGGCAGAGGTTGGAGGAAGAAAGAAAAAAGCAGGAAACTAATTCTCCTCCTCTCTTAACCTCTCTCCAGGTGGGTAACTGGCTCCATTACATCTATAAAAAGCCCATCTCCACACTTTGTAGAGACTCTTTACCACTTAAGGGGGGGTGCCACAGGTGATCTGCCTTCTCTCTAGACGATTGTTTGTTGCCCTATCCCTTCCATAATTTCTCCAGGGTCCCATGTGCTTTGACTGGATGGGGTCTTATCTAGTGGCAGGTTCCTAGCCAATCTTGATTTGCAGGATCCTAGATTTAGAGTTCTACATTCTCATATTAAAAATGAGGAGACTAAGGCCCAGAAAAACTAGGTGACTTGACCAAGGTCATCCATTAAGTGACAGAATCATTAAACTCAGGTCCTGTACCACCAAGGTTAGCCCTCTTTCCACTGTACCATGATTCCAATTGGCAGTGGAATAGTAATGATTTTTAGTAAAATCTTTTGCTGAAAAAAAACTAAGTAATTTCCTTGTCTTTTGAATATTGTTAGTCTTTACTTTCAAGGATGTGGAAAAATCTGCTCACTCACATATTTGAAACTGTCTACAATGGGCCTTGCCCAAATGCAGGAAACCCTTTAGACCTGAGGTGAGGAAGATGTGTCCTCGAGGCCACATGTGGCCTTCTAGGTGCTACCCTTTGACTAGATCCAAACTACTCAGAATAAATCCCCTTAATAAAGGGATTTGTTCTATAAAACTTGGACTCTGTCAAAAGGCTACAGACAAGGACCTAGAAGGCCACAGGTTTCCCACCCCTGTTTTAGAGCCATTATCTCTGCCTTGAATAAAGCTGTTGGAACCATCTTTGCCCAAATGGGAATTAGTTCAGCAGCTTTTTTAAAGGCCAGATCCAAGTTCTGCAAATCTAATCCTTACATAATCATAGGTTCATTATTCTATTTATTTTGCTGAGCCTAAGCCACAGGTGATAGCATTTGTATTACTTTGAGATCCTATTCCCTATGAATTGAGGCTTTGGTTTTTAAGGGCCTTTGGTGATTCTTTGTAATTGGGCAAAACTCATTTAGTTATTTGCAGTTCTATGAAAACTACCAGTTCCTGAATATGGGTAGTCAAGGGCTTCATATTCTCTGTATTGGGACAACTTTAAGCTTTCAAAAGCCATTTAATGTTTACTTAGAACGATCATGAAGAGTTGAAATTTTGAAGGCCATGGAAATTACAGCGTGATCTCTGCGGGCGTGGAGATCAATTGAAATCTTCACTTTCCAGAAATTGTGATTTCATCATTAAATAGTTCTCTCTGAGCAGTGTTCTTGGTGTTAATGCCATTTTGCCCCATAACTATAGGTAGATACTTTTTTCAAAAGACTGAGGAGGATGGCATGGAATCATGACATGATTACTAGTAATTAACTCCAAGTGACCACTGTGTAGCCTGCTTTGAATTGGAGTTTTTTGCTTCTTATGTTCCCATTTCAGCTGTAAAGATAATCTGCCATTTATAGTATGAGACTCGATAAAATAAATGATTTCTTTGTGAAGTCTTTACAAGTTTACTATGAATTTATTGAGCCTTTTGGTCTGTCTGCCAGAGGGAGGAATATATGTGTTAGGTGACAGGTGTTAAGTATAACAAGTACTCAGTATATAATGTTAGATCCATGAGTGACTCTTGTGCTTTGGAGGGGAAATGATTGTGTTAAAATTTGCTTATAGCTCTATGAATCTTGCAGGTTAAAAGTCTGTTTCAAGGTGGGGCTAATGACCAGTGTTACATGGCCTGAGGACATGCACAATTGCAAAGTGCACCTGTTTTGTGCTCAGAACCAAAACTACAGTGAAATTGCCTGATGCAACCAGGGCAAGCACTTTCAGAAACATCTCAGATTCATTAAGCATTTGATTTTGAATTAATTTTTGGTCATTGCATGTTCAGAAACCTTTTACTTTTGCCAGATTTTTTGTAACCCAAATCCTGATCCACAGTTTAAGAAGTGCTTTGTTGACTTAAATTCTCCAATCACTAACAGCATTTCCCAAATACCGCTCTTTAGACCCTGGTGCTCTACTTAGTGAGATTGGGGGCTCCAGAAGACAATGTCAATGATCTTTTTCCCTCTAAAGCACTAACTATGAAATTAATTTCATAAACAAAGTATTAATTATTCTAAACAATGATTTTTTTTGTACTATGGAAGTAGACTTAATTCATTCTTTTTTTTCCTGCCAAATCTCCCTGGCCTTTTTTCATGGGGATATTTTATACCTCCAGATGCTCTGGACCACCATTTATGGAACTCATCATTATATTTTGAGGTCCAAAGAGTTCACTGAGCACATTAATTTGGAAAATGCTGTACTCAGTTATTTTTTTAACTCTAAAAGAAAAAATTATTTCTGCTTAGCTTCTTTGATAAAGGTGACCCCAGCAGACAGGGAGAGGATAACAGCTTAAGACTTTGTTATGTCTCTCTGTCTCAAAAAGAAAAAGGAATGCGGCCCCTTCCTTCTACCCCCCAAAGAAAAACTCCAACACATTTTCTTGAAATATCTTTTCATAAGACATAAATGTCTTTAAAATACTGCAATATGATGTTTATAGATGCTAATACATTGCTTATTTCCTTGAAAAGAATTAACTAATTAATTAACTAACCTCTTAACTAAGAATTAACTAACTAATCAATTAACTAACCTCTTCAGACTTCCATTAAAAAGTGGTAAGAGACTGAAAATAACATGGAAATAAGATAAACAAGGCTGCTATGTTTACAAGAAACATTAAACATAATGTTGTAGTTTTGCACTGTCAAGTGTCCCCATCCCCCAAATAAAAGTTTTCTGAAGAAACAGAGTGTGCATGTATGTTCATGTATGTGTCTTTTTTTTTTTTTAAAGCAATTGGGGTTAAGTAACTTGCTCAAGGTTACAGGGCTAGTCATTTGATTTATGCGTGGGTGCTCATTTTCTGAGGCCGGATCTGATCTCGGGTCATCCAAACTCCGAGGCCGGCGCTCTTACTCACTGCGCCACCTAGCCGCCCCTTTAGGGCAATTGGGGTTAAGTAACTTGCCCAAGGTTACACGGCTAGGTTTTTGTTTGTGCGGATTAAGTGTTGGAGGCCGGCTCCGAACTCAGGGCCTTCTGATTCCAGGGCCGGCCTGCGCCACCTAGCCGCCCCAGTGTCTTTCTTTTTTAAATCAACAAATTCATTTATTTTTAGTTTTCAACATTCACTTCCATAAGATTTTGAGTTCTAAATTTTCTTCCCATCCCTCAACTCCCCCTTCCCCAAGATGGCATGCAATCTGATATAGGCTGTACATATACACTCATATTAAAGATGTTTTCACATTAGTTATGATGTAAAGAAGAATTAGAACCAATGGGAGGAACCATGAGAAAGAAGAAATAAATAATAAAAAGAGACAAATGGTATGGTTCAATCTGCATTCAGACTCCATCGTTCTTTTTCTGGTTAGCATTTTCCATCATGAGTCTTCTGGAGTTTTCTTAGATTCTTGCATTGCCATTCTTTCTTCACAATGGGAATCATATTCATAGACTTTAGGATGAGACATGCATGGCCCATCTTGCCCCCCTGCTCTCCCAATTGAATCTCAAGCATCCAGGATTTTTAGAAACCCAGCTGACAATAACTAAAAAATAAAGCCCCTGATTAAAGATCCCAGATCATGGAATTTCAAAGGATTAATTTTCAAGATTTTTGATTGGGAATTTTATTGCTGGGCTAGATGAGAAGGAGGTAGAGAATATACCTTCAGCTTCCAGGAATCATTCGTTCAGCTCTTCTCTCAAAAGCAGGACATGGCTTCGCATGGTAGTCACTGAACATCTTGCAGCCCCTTTCTGCACCCTGAGAGATGACCCCACAAAACCTAAACTGACCTTGCTTCATTTGGTTTGGGAGGAGAAACTCTACATGGGATGCCAGCTTGAAGTCTTCCTACACATTTCAATGTTGCCCTTGGGCTCCTCCATTACCTTCCCTCAGGTACAAGCCCCTGCCCAACTGGACAGATTGCAGTGGCTACGTATTTCCAACATGAAGTCTGCCAACTCCATATTGCTACCCCTTCTTATGCTTTTGAATGACCATTTTAAAAAATAACATTTTCCCCAATTACATGTAACAATTTTTGACATTCGTTTTTTTTAAATGTTGAGTTCCAAGTTTTCTCCCTCCTATGCTGACTGCCCTTTTCCCTAAGACAATAAGCAATTTGATATAGGTTCTATATGTGCAATCAAGTAAAACATATTTCCTTATTAGTGGTGTTGTGAAAGAAGAGACAGAAAAGAACAAAAAATGAGTGAGAACTAGCATGCTTCAATCTACATTCAGACACTATCAGTTCTTTAGACATTTATAGCATTTTCCATCTTGAGTTCTTTGGAAATGTGTTGGATCTGAATGGCCATTTGTCAATGAGTACCACACAAATGCTCTCTAGCTATAAGCACTGACATTTGCTCTGTAGTTTTGTCTTTTTTTTTTAACCAAATACTTTGACAAAGTGGAAGTGGAAGTAAGTATGAGAAGCCTGGAAAGATAATAGATAATAGTTCA
Organism: Gymnobelideus leadbeateri; assembly: GCA_011680675.1. NCBI lineage: Eukaryota > Metazoa > Chordata > Mammalia > Diprotodontia > Petauridae > Gymnobelideus > Gymnobelideus leadbeateri. The sequence goes on along the minus strand of WOXC01009037.1, from coordinate 867,501 downwards.
AATTATAAAGGCTTCAGATGACAGAGGATCTTACATTTGATCCTAGGGGTAATGAGGAGCCACTGAAGTTTATTGAGCAGGGAAAATCACATAGTTACATCTACACTTTAGGAAAATCATGGTGGCAGTTGTAGGGAAAATGGATTGGAGTGGGAGTTGAAGCAAGGGGGGACAAATGAGAAGGGTATTAGAATAGATCATGCATAAGTTAACGACGGTCTTTTTTAGGATGTCAGATGTTGTAAGAGCAGTTATTTAGGTATGGATTAGACTCAGTAATGACAGATGCCCCTTCCATTCTGGAATTCTTTGATTCTCTATGAAAGAGATCTATTGGTTCAGAGAAGAACCAAGAGTAATGAAATGGGGAGAAATACAGGACAAAAGAGGGCCCTAATATACTTCTGTCTCCTTTGCTGGTATTTCCTTTGTGTCCTGCCCACTAACCCTGGGTGTCCCCCTAGGTTTTCTCTGGGTCCCTCCTCTATCCACTATTTAATCTCCCTTGGTGATCTCATCAACTCCTATGGGTTTGGTTATATTCTCTAGGCAGATAACTCCCAGATTCATATGCCCAGCCCTAGTATTTGCTAAATTACTTGCTTATCACCAACTGGTATTTTGACATCTTTAGTTTGAGTGTTCATTAGCATCTCAAAGTTATTTCCAAAGCAGAATTTATTATATTTCTCCTTAAATCTTCCCCTCTTCCCAGCATCCCTATTATTTTATTTTATTTTTTGCTTTTTGGAGAGGGGAAGATAGGGCAATTGGGTTTAAGTGACTTGCCCAAGGTCACACAGCTAGGTTTGTGTTGTGTCTGATATCGAATTTGAACTCAGGTCCTCCTGACTCTAGGGACAGTACTCTATTCACTGTGCCACCTAGCTGCCCCAAGCATTTATATTATTGTCCAGGGCACCACAATCCTCCCAGTTACACAGCCACATCCTCAATTTCTCACTCTCACCCACTCCACATACCCAGTCTACTACCAAATCTTGTTACTACATTCACAGTATCTCTCCAGGCCTTCATCATCTCTCGCTTGGATTATTTCAACAGCCTTCTAATTAGTCTCTCTGCCTCAAGTCTCTCTCCAAGTCAATCCAGCCTTCATTGAGTTGCCAAAGTGATTTTTTCCTAAAGTGCAAGTCTGACCATGCCACACGCCACCCTGACTCAATAAACTTCGGTGATTCCCTTTTAACTCCAGGATCAAATATAAAATCCTGTTTGGCATTTCAAGACCTTCACAACCTGGCCATCCCTACCTCTCCAGTCCCCCATGTAATTTATAATCCAGCTGCACTGACCTCCTTGCCGGTCTTAGACACAATACTCCCATCTCCCACCTCCATGCCTTTGCAATACTTGTCCCCCAAGCTATAAGTGCTCTCCTTCCTCACCTCTGCCTTCTAGATTCCTTTGCTCTTTTCCAAGACTCAGCTTAAACCTCACTTTCTACAGAAAGCCTTTCCCAGGCCTCACCATATTGCACCTCCCGCCCCATGCCTTCTGTTTTAGATGACCTAAATTATATATATCTTATATGTACATTTGCATACTATCTCCTCCAACAGACAGTGAGCTCCTTGAGGACAGAATCTGTTCTGGGCTTTCTTTGTAACCCCAGGAGTTAGCACAGTGCCTGGCACATATAAGCACTTAATGACTGTTGACTGACTATCCAGTGAACCCCTATTGTCTCATCATACAAATTTTAGAATGTGAATTGCAGAAAGGAGTTTGGGGATCTCAGCCATATTCTACCCCATTTTCCTAAAATAATAATAAAGGTTGACATAAGGTTTGCAAACTTTAAGGTTTGCAAACAGTTTTCCAGAGATCTCATTTTATTCATATGATAACCCTGTGAAGTAGACACAATATTATTCCCATTTTAGAGAAGAGGAAATGAAATGCAGAATAGGCAAATGGCATGCTTTTACAACCTTGGCCTCTCTTGACCCCAAGTACAGGACTCATTTTACCATGCCATCTTCATAAATTACACCTGGCCTCTAGTACACGCCTGGAATTGGGATAAGAATTTCTCTCAATATATGTCAATCAGCAAGGAAACATTTATTAAGTTTATACTATGTGCCAGACATTCTAATGGAGGAAGAAAATATATATTCATAAAAGAAAACTGAAGAAAACAGAAAAATCAGGGAGGAGTTGAGGACAAAGATATAGGGGAATGGTAGAGGATGTTGGGAGTGTAGCTTGGAGAGGAATGTGACATGGCTGGCCTGGGGTGCCACCCTTAATGGGGGCTCTTGACTAGGTTCAAGAGTTATGAATTGATGTCAGATAGCCCTAGAAGGGACTTAAGCGGTTATTAAATTTCCTCATTGTGCAAAGTCACATAAGCATTAAGATCATACCCAGAATTTGAACTGAAGTCCTTTGTAAACTAATTAGATGATGTTTTAGGAAGCAAAATATAGGTTTATGAGATCAGGATTTATTTATCAGAAATTGTAGCTCCATGGGTAGAACTCAGCAGGAAGTAGAAATACTAACATTCTTTTTTTTTCTAAGTCCCCTGGTGCAAAATCTACATTTCGATCGGAAATTAAGGATGCAATTGAATTTAGGCTTCCATGGAAACTTCTTCATTTTAAAAGAAAAGTTTTCTGTCCTTGGTAGTTTGAGATAGATTGGATACTCATAAGCATTTTAATGTGAAACAATTCAGTTCATTTTGGGAAATATGAGAGCCATTACAATGGAGAAGGCACTGTTAAGTACAGAGGCCCCATGAGGCCCCCTTGCCTCTTTCAAAGTACTTTATAAAAAAATATTATCACTTGGCATAAGCAAGGATACATTCAATGAGAACAAACTGCCTAGGAGGAGACCTAAGGTAAAGCATTTCTGCGCTGGAGATAAGGCTTGACCTGCATTTCAAAATGGTGTCTTCTGTGTGTTACTGCCTGTCTGAGATTCTGTGCCTTTGCTATTTATAATGCAGGGGCCTGAATTTGTCACAATATGTCTATCCACCACAGAAATGGAAATTTCCCAGAGTTAAAAAATATGTATACTTATGAAATGTAATATATCTCTGTGCATTACAACCTATTCAGCTAGCTCTGTGTGGTGGTAACAATGAAGTCAAAGGATCTGTATTCAAATACTTCCTAGGGTACTTACTACCCATGTCTGGCACATAGCACATGCTCAATAAATACTTTCTTGTTAATTGACATGTCTTGAGAGAAATTCTTATCCCAATTCCAGCTGTGTACATGATGAAGAAGCCAGATGTAAAACATTACTTCAAGTCAGGGGGGCCTCTGTGGTCCCCCTTAGCCCTAAAGCTATGATTCTGTGAGCTGGAGACAAAGCTGTGATTCCAGAGGATGCATTGGGGGAGCCCTAGGGCGGATCCTCATCCCCCCTTGTCCCAGAGTTCCTAACTCCCCAAGAGAGGAAGACAGCCACATTAAAAAGAAACAACCAGTTTTGTCTTCCTCGAGGGAGTGGTTTTTCTTGTTTTTACCAGTTTATGTTCAGATACACATTTTGTTAATGAAGTGTATAAATAAATAAAGCATATAGCACTGTAAGATCTACAAAATGCTTTACATATGAAACAGTTAGGTGACGCAGTGAATAAATCGCTGGTCCTGGACTTGGGAAACTCAGATCTCACTTCAGACATTTTACTAGCTGTGTGACCCTGGGCAATTCCCTTAACCTCTGCCTCAGTTTCCTCATCTGTGAAATGGGGGCAATAATAGCATTCACCTACTGGGGTTGTTGTGAGGATAAAACGAGATCTTTGTAAACCTTAACATGCTATATAAATGTTAGCGATTGTTACTCTATATAATCACATTCCATCCTTGCCACAAGCCTGTGAATTGCATGCTACTATTATGCCTGTTTCATAGATGAAGTAAATGAACCTCGAAGCTGATAAGTGCCTTACCCATGGTCACACTACTAGTAGTTAACTGAGATGGGAGTTAAACCCAGCACTAGGCTTCATGTTGTTTAATCATTCCAATCATGTCTGACTCTCCATGACTGGGGACTGGACTCCTTACATGAATCCCTTGTTAAGTAGAAAGATTAGGATGGAAACTCAGGTAAACTCAGGCTCTAGCTCCAAGCTCCACCACTTATTAGTTGTGTGAGCAATTTAATTTTTCTTGATCTCTTATGAAATAAAAGGGTTGGACTAGTTGTTGTTCAGTTATGAACAACTCTTTGTGACCCCATTTGGGGTCTTCCTGGCAAAGATACTAGAGTGGTTTGCCATGTCCTTCTCCAGCTTATTTTACAAATGAGGAAACTGAGGCAAACAGGGTTAAGTGAGTTGTCCAAGGTCTCCCAGCTAAGTATCTGAGGCCACATTTGAATTCAAGAGGAGAAGTCTTCCTGATTCCAGGTTTGGCACTCTATCCAATGTGCCTTGAATGCTGAATTTGGGGTTAGTGGTGCCTTGAGTCAGGAAGACCCAGATTCAAATCCTCTACCTGCCATTTGATCCTTGTGTGATGATTTGGTTTACTGGGGACATTTTCTTTGGAATTTTAAATAGAACAAATGTTCGAGTAACTTCTATGTCTCAACACCAGGCTCCTCCTGTCTCCTCTATGAACATCGGTCTTCTCATGAGTAAAATGGGGATACCAATATTTTCACTACTTTCTTTTTTCTTTTTTTTTTGGTTTTTGGAGGGCAATTGGTGTTAAGTGACTTGCCCAAGGTCACACATCTAGTTTTTGTATTGTGTCTGAGGCCGGACTTGAACTCAGGTCCTCCTGACTCCAGGGCCGGTGCTCTATTCACTGCACCATCTAGGCGCCCTGACTACTTTCTTCATAAGAGACAGAGGCAGTTTGTCATTTCCCTCTGCAGCTCATTTATAGATGAGGAAACTGAGGCAAACAGGGTTAAGTGTCTTTCTCAGGCTTACGTAGTTGTTGCCAATTTTGAACTCAGGAAGATGCGTCTTCCTGGCACTCTATCCACTGTACTACCTTAGGAACATTTTTATAAACTCTTGAAAGGGCAGAACTAAACAGGAACTGGGGTTTTCCTTCCTTTGTCCTAGGCTAAAAAGGATTTGGAGCACCATTTGTGTTCTTGGGGGACAAGGCTAAAACATGTTCTCTCACTCCTTACCCCAACTCCTATCTCACTACCCAACCCCACCCCAACCCCCCAACACATTCACAGAGAAAGTCAGAGTAAAGTTGAAGATGGTGACTGAAGTGAATTGCCAGGTGAGAAGAGAAAAGTTGTGACTGGTCCTGGCTGTCAGTGCTCACGTTCCCAAGGTGGAAAGACAAGAGAGAGCACTCTTTTTCCTTTTGGCTTCATCTTCTACCACAAGCATTTTCTGTTCCCAGATAGGTACAAAGAAGCTACACCTCCATACTCCTGTGCTCCACTCCCTGTCTCCCCTCACACTGAAGCTCCCTCCCTATGGTAAGCGGTGAGGAATTGGGTTTTACTTCTCTCGTATTCCTCACTCAGGACATAACACAAGGCAAGATACACCCATGAAAACCTTCCAGATTGATAGACTTTGAGTTGTTTTTCAGAGGAGCACACTCATGATGTGAAAGGGGTGCTTCTTTTGGGCACCTCCAAAGTTCTTGTATCCAGGGGCCAGTCAGTTCATATCAGCCTCCTAGCTGATATGTAGATACTCAATTCTGAAAATATTTATTAAGAATCTTTGTAGCATCTGAAGGCATTCCTCAGCTCATGAGACAGATGCCCCAGAAATAGTTATCCCAAGTTTAAGGCACTCTATGCCTCCAACTCAACTAAAGCCATAGCTCATAAGCTCCCATCCCTGCATTTACCCTTAGTAGTCAGCCAGTTCAAAGCAAGGCATTTAATCAATTAGTAATCAAAGGTTCAGCCTATAAATCTAGGGCTCACACAAATGCACAGTTTAGCTAGGATTCCTGCACACACATAGAAAAAGTCCATATGACCAGAGCTGAAGAGGCCACTCATGTCTCCAACATTACAGGCCCTACAGGTCTTTCAGCCATAAAAATAATGAGATATAAATAAAATAAAAGACATAAAAGGTGTCATCTCACTTCTCCTATTGGGCCACTGGTCCAGTAGTCTCTGCTTAGGTGCTAATTCAATGGATTCTATGTGAATTAGGCTCAGCTTAAATCCTTTACTCTCTCTCCCTTAAGGGAGGAGGATATGCTGTTATGTTCTCTTAGCTGGGAGCTCATAGGTCTTTTCCTGTTTCAGGTCTTATAGGAAAAGGCAGAAACTTTTACCTTGGAAAGCAAAACAAGCAAATAAACAACAACAACAAAAACAAAAAACAAAAATCCCTGCAGATTCTCCTGTCTTTGTTCCCTCAAATTGTTGGGTATTAAATAAATAAAAATGCTTTGGGAGCTTTTTAGACACAAGCGTCAAGTTCATTAGAACAAAGACAAGATTCCTAGCAGATAGCTAGGACTCTTAAGTTTAATCTTTTTTTCCTTAATTAAACTTACAAGTTACTAGACTGTATGGAGAATAAATGTAATAAAGGTAAACTGATATATACTCCACACATAATCCGTTTATTAATGGTGACTTCTATAATTCTTTACAAAGAGGGTCAGACTGGCCACCTTAGTAAGGCCAGCAACCTCAGCAAGAAGAAGGGTATCCTCTTTGTTGACACTCAGGAATGGGTAGGTGGGAGTGGTTTGGGTAGTTTGAGAACATTACAGTTGGTTACACTTGGAAAAGTGGGTTGGCATTCAGTTTTGGTTAATCACTCTTGCTCTGACAATTAAGGAATGTTCATTTTTTATGGGACTCACCTGCCTCTTGTAATCTTTGTTAGGGTACCAGAACCACCAGGTTTGATGCCCCCTTGGCAGAAATTAAGGACAGATAAGAACAGATGACATGTCTTGGGGGAGGGGGTGTTAGCTTATTAAGCTGGTTGGGGTTTACAGACAAGAGGCAGATTTCCAGGAGCTAACCACATGAATGATAATAACATTCCCTTCCAACCACTCCTTTAAACTAATTCAGACTAGGAAAGATCACATTTCAGAGTGAGGTGAATTCAGGCAGATACTAATAATTATAAAAATCAATATAGCATAAAATCAATTACATTATAAAGTTGATCCAGTAAAAATCAGAGATACTATTAATTTTTATCTTTCACAGTTGGGGCCTCTGTGAACCACAAACATTCCATATACCTTCCATTTTAATCTGTGAAGGCAAGGCTATAAAAGACTCTGGAGAGCAGTGGTCTTTAGTTTTCAAAGTTCAAGTCTCTTTCCTTCTCCCATGTAATGAATGGGTGACTTAGAGTAAATGCCAAATCCTGGGAGACAGAACCATTGCCTCCTTCCAGTTGCTCAGACACATTCCTTACCTTTCTCAAGATATAGACATCAAAAGCCTGAAAGATGATGTGTCACCAGAGTTGTACTTACATTGTATGATGTACTATTGAGCTAAGTATTGGGGGATGAGGAGAGCCTGGAGAAGGCATCTATTTACCATTAAGTGTGCTCTTCTGAAAGATGGAAAATTCAGAATTAATCAATCTAAAAGATTTTCATAGTCAATGTATCTTGCTTTGTGTTAGGTCTTGCCTCAACTCCTAAAAATTAGGAGCACAGGTCATAGGAAGAGAACTTCAAGGAGGGGGAGGTAGAGAATGGAGCACAGAAATATGGTAGTATAATATTTGTACTATTTGTAGGAGACCCCGTGGGTGCAAAGTCCTTGTCCTTAAGATATTCTAATCTATTAAGGGGGCAACAACAGCAGATAGATAAATGATAGCTAGGCAGAGATAGATAGATAACCTAATATACATATATGTACATATCAATACAATAAAAAATTTCCACTCAGCAAACATTAATTATCTACTACATAGAATACACAATCCAAAGATTCAAAGACAAAAAAGTTTGGGCTTCATTGTGCTTACACTTTACCTCATGAGACAAAATTATATTCTGGTAAGCAGATAGGAGGAGTCCAAACAGAATGGGATAAGGGGTCTGAGAGAGGAAAAAGTATTTTTAAATTGAGGGACTTGAGGATAGATGATGGAAGGAGAGGTCACAAAAGAACTCCACTCTTCAATGTCCCCTTCAAATGTAGCAATAGACTTGAAGACAATAGAAAAAGGAAAGCAGAGAGATAAAAAAAATCTCCATAAAAGAAAATTTTCTTAGAAAAAGAAAAGGAATAATAAAAAAAGAGGATCAAACAAAAAAAAATGTCCAGCTCAATGAATAGATATAATGTATTAAAAGAAAATGAAGTGGTCAAAAGGAAAATATAAAAAATTAACATCAATAATGTCCCAAGAAAGGAAATTAGAATTCTAATACAAGACACATTCACTGGCATATTAAATATACTTCAGGAAATAAAGAGAAAAATGAAATTAACAAAAAAATGAACATAAAGTTATAAAACCCATCAACTTGAGGGAATCACTTATAGCTACCTAAGTCTAGGAAGGTCTCATGAAGGAAATAACACCTAGGAAGGGCTTTAAAAGAAAGGAAAATTTTCAAAAGGCAGAATTTGGGGGAGGAAATCATTCTAGGTATGAGTTCCAGAATGGGAAAAAGAAATAGAGGTGAGAAAGGACAGGATGAGGCTAGGGAAGAGTGATTCCGATTTGGCTGAAACGTAGCGTGTAAGAAGTGGCATAGAATGTGAAAATTTGGGAAGCTAGTTGGAAGCTTATACTGGACCCTGAATATATGACTGAGAAGGGGTTTTAGGTATTTTTTAACTTTTAAAAATATTAGTCCTTGTTTCCCATTTTAAAAAGGCACTGACTAACTGAAGAATCTGGAGAAGGATAATCAGATTAGTAGATTAGTTGAAGGAACTTTAGATGTTGAACTTGGAGAAAATAAAACTCATGGGGGACAGACTAGCTTCTTTAAGTATTTAAAGGGTTGTTGAATAGAAAAGAGATTGTGGATGTGTTCTACTTGGCCCTAGAAAATAGAACTAGAAGCAATGATGGGTATAAACCGCAAGGAGGAAAATCAGGCTCAATCTAAGGAAAAGCTTCTAACAATTAGAGATGCCTCAAAATGGAATAGAGTGCTTCCAAAGGTGGGATAACTTCATGAATAAATGAATGAATGAATGAATGAATGAAATATTTATTAAATACATATTAAATACAAAACACTCTCCTAAGTACTGGGGATACAGATAGAAAAGCAAGACAGTCCCCACTCTCAAGGGGTTCACATTCTAATGGGAGGAGACAATACATATGGAAAGTTTCAGTTGCAAGTCAGATGGAAAATTCCCATGATCCTTAGGGTGCAGTGGCAAAGCAGATATTGATGTTTCTTTTCTAATGTCATTTCCACTACTAAAATCCTATCAGTTTCTGATATTGAATAATCTCATAGTGCCAAGGTTTAGCTAGAACTTTATTTCCTGGGTCTACAGTAACTGTGGCTGGAGTATCTGCAATAGCAGTTGGCAGGTTGCAACTCCATGGGAATTGCCCTCTAGAATGATGGCTGAAGGTGCTGGGCTACTCCCATGGCACACAAGGTAAGGGTCCTGACAGGTAGGAGACATAGTAGATAAAATTTGTGTCATAGAACTAAATGTCACTAGATGGGAAGTCCAGAGCAATAGATTCTTTTTAAACATTAATTATTTTTAGTTTTCAGCATTCACTTTCATAACATTCTGAGTTCCAAATTTTCTTCCCCTCCCTACCTTCCATTCACCCCAAGACAGCATGCAAGCTGCTATAGGCTCTACATATACATTCATATTAAATATATTTTCTTTTTCTTTCTCTTTTTTTTGAGCAGTTGGGGTTAAGTAACTTGCTCAAGGTTACACGGCTAGTCATTATTTGTGTGTGGATGCTCATTTTCTGAGGCAGGATTCAATCTCAGGTCATCCCAACTCTGAGGCCGGCGCTCTTACTCACTGCGCCCCCTAGCCGCCCCTTAAATATATTTTCAAATCAGTTATGTTGTACAGAAGAATTAGAACCAATGAGAGGAACCACAAGAAAAAACAAACAAAAAGAACGCAAATACTATATTTCAATCTGCATTCAGAATCCATAGCTCTTTTTCTGCATGTGGATAGCATTTTCCATCATGAGTCTTGGAATTGTCTTAGATACTTACATTACTAAAAAGAGGTAAGTCTATCAAAATTAGTCGTCATACAATGTTGTTATTATACTGTGTCCAAAGTTCTCCTGTTTCTGCTGACTTTTCTCAGCATCAGTTCACATAAGTCTTTCCAGGTTTTTCTGAAGTCCACCTGTTCATTTCTTATGGAACAATAGTATTCCATTATATTCATATACCACAATTTGTTCAACTATTCCTCAGTTGATGGGTACCCACTCAATTTCCAATTCTTGGACCCCCAAAAAAGAACTGCTATAAATATTTTTTGTACATGTAGGCCCTTTTCCCATTTGTATGCTCTCTTTGGGATACAGCCCTAGTAGTGGTATTTCTGGATCAAAGGGTATGCATATTTTTATAGCCTTTTGGGCATAGTTCCAAATTAGAACAATAGATTCTAATCCTAGCTCTGTCACTGACTGACTTTGTGACCTTTAGGTGACTTAATCTCACTGGGGTTTATTTTCCTTATCTATAAAATGAGATAGCTGGACTGGCATTGTGGTTCAAGAGCCACCTTTGTCACAAACACATATATACTTCATAATACATTCACATGCAATACATTCATATGTATGTATGTATTCTTAAATTCCTGTCCTTCTAGTAATATACACATACAACACCAATCTGGGAGGGAGAACTGGCTTACTGGATAAGAGTCAGGATTAAAGAGTCAGAAAAAGATATATTGACAGGCTAAATCATCAGATCAAATCTAATAAGATGACATTTCACAGGAATAAATGTAAAGTATTAGGTGAAAAGTAGAGCAACTAGGTAGCATAGTGGATATAGTGCTGGGCTTGAAGTCAGGAAGACTCATCTTCCCAAGTTCAAATCTGACATTAGATACTAGCCAAATGACCCTGGGCAAGTCACTTAACCCTGTTTGTCTCAGTTCCTCATCTGTAAAATAAGTTGGTGAAGGAAATATCCTCTTTGCCAAGAAAACCCCAAATGAGGTCACAGTCAAGCAGAACTGAGATGACTGAATAACATTAAAAAGAAAATCAAATTCACAAGTATGAGAGGAAGGAGGTATTCATAGCTAGACAGTTATTCATCTGTTAAAAACCTAAGAGTTTTTTAGTTAGATAGAGACAGAGATAGATAGATAGATAGATAGATAGATAGATAGATAGATAGATAGATAGATAGAGATAGGTTCCTACACATGCATACATATATATGTATATTGAGAATTTAAACAACTTTGTTCTTATTTGTAATTATTATCCTCCTACTAGATTTAAAGCTTTTTGAGGTCAAGGACTTTGTACTTACAGGGTCTAGTATTGTTCAGTGTAGGTGTAAGGTGTAAAGTGAGAACATGTGAGAACAAAGACCTTTCAGGTCTTTGCTAGGGCTCAAATCATGCCTTTGATGTTTAAGACTAGTATGACTTTGGTCAAGTCACTTAATTTCCCTATAATTCAATTTCCTCATCTGTAAAATGAGGAGGATTGGATGAGATGGCCTCTAAGGTCCCTTTCAGTTTTCAATCTATGATCCTATGTTCTGATGGTGCTTTGCAATTTTGAGATGGTTTTGTAAATCCAAACGAAGAGAGAATCTCAAGAAGGGGGATGTGCTCCAGAGTGTCAGAGCCTGAAGAAGAGTCCAAGGACAATGAAGGACAGAATAGTGACACTGTTCTATCTATGTGAACAAAGCACTGCTACTGCCAAAGGAAGCAATGTGTGGGTGATGCTCTACACTCTTGTTCTCACTTCACTTACCTATGAGCAGTCTCTCTGATATGTCAGCTAGGGATTTGGGATTCTAACCAAGATGATTCATCCCTGAGCACTGATCTGCTCAGGATTAATTAAAAAAGGGCAGGAAGCCAAGGGTATTTGGTTTTCCTTAGATGAGGAGCTCTCAGAAGCAAGGAAGAAGATTTTATGATTTCCCAATGAGTGGGATTGCAAGAAGAGACCAGGGGATGAGGGAGGCAAGGTAGAAATATCGTATGCCTTTCTCTGCTCCTAAGTCACTCTTTGGACCTTGGTTCATTCATCTATAAATAAAAGAAGTGAAATCAGACAATCTCTAAGAACCCTTAGAACTCTGAAAATCTATGGTTCAGAGGAGAAGTATATTGTACTGGATAGGATTTCAGTTTTGTCACCAGAAGGACTGGGTTCAAATCCAGTCTTTTACACTTGCTAGCTGTGTGATCATGGGCAAGTCAGGTTCCTCTTCTACATGATCTACTGTCCATTAGACTGTGAGCTACTTGAGAACAGGGACTGTCTTTTGAACTTCTTTGTATTCCCTGCTCTTAGTACAGTATGTGGCACATAGTGCCATAGAGTTGAAAGTTAAGTTGAAATTTCTTAACACTTATATACTGCTAAGTATGTTCTAGGCACTGTGTTAAGTGCTCTACAATTATTATCTCATTTGATCCTTACAACAGCCCTGTGAGGTAGGTGCCATTCTTATTATTCCCATTTAATAGATTAGGAAATGGAATCAAACAGAGGTTAAATGACATTCCCAGAGTCACACAGCTAGTAAGTGTCTGAAGCTGGATTTGAACTTAGGTCTTCCTGACTCTAGGCCCAGTGCTTTTTGCATTGTTCCACCTAGTTGAGTTTAGTCAAAAGAGCTCATTTGTAACTTAGCTTCTTTGTTTTGTTTTTTGTTTTTCCCAAAGATCAGTTCCTTAAAATGAGCATTTCTGGACAGTGCCAAGATGGCAGAGTAAAAGCTTGAGGTCTCACTCCAACCACCTCCAATACCTGTAAAAAAATTACTCTAAACAAATTTTAGAGTTATAGAATCCACAAAGTGACAGAGAGAAACAAATCTCCCACTGAAGGCAGCCTGACAGGCTGACAGGAAAGGTCTATCGCACCAGGTTCAGAGCCAAACATGGTCCCATGGGAGCCTGCCAGCCTAGACTCACAGCCCAGACTGCCAGAGCAGACTTTAGGAGAGTGAATCACCAGTAGCTATGGTGGGTTCTGGACTTCTCAACTCATAAATGCCAAAGAGAAAGTGAAAGGTCAGTAGGGAACTCTGTTGGAACTAGGTGAGAAAAGAGCAGGGTCTAGCCCCTGCCCCTGGGGCAAGAGGTGGCAGATGCATGGCACCTGCAGCTGTTGCCATATGGCTCCCTCCAGAGCTCCTGGCCTGCAGATTGTAGCAGGACCAGGCAACCATTTAGAGGGTAATCACTCTTGCTTTGACCTGCTTAGATCTGGGTCACAGTCTTGGGTGGTGATCCTGGGGTGGGGAACACCAGTGTGCCAGAGCTTGTGGTGGCTATAGGAAGGCAACCTTCTCATAGTTCTAACAACTGCGGAAACCCCAGCAATTTGGGATAGAGCTCTCTCCACTCTGGAAGCAGAGTCTTACAGTGGCAAATAGCTCAGAAGTCAAGTAATTGGCTGGCAAGATGAGAAAACAGAGGAAGCACAATCAAACCATAGAAACTTTTGAGGGCGACAAAAAGTATCAAAACATGGAACCAGAAGAAGACAACAAAGTCAAAACTCCTGCATCAAAAGCTTCCAAGAAAAATATGAACTGGTCACAGACCATGGAGGGGCTCAAGGATTCTGAAAATCAAGTAAGAGAAGCGGAGGAAAAATTGGGAAAAGAAATGAGAATGATGCAAAAAAATCATGAAAAGCAAGTCAACCGCCTGACTGAAGAAAATAACACCTTAAAAAATAGACTAAATCAAATGGCAAAAGAGGCCCAAAAAGTTAATGAGGAGAAGAATGCCTTTAAAAATCTTAATTGGCCAGATGGAAAAGGAATTTCAAAAGCTCACTGAAGAGAATAATTCCTTCAAAATTATATTGAGCAAATAGAACCTAAAGACTTTATGAGAAATCAAGATACTGTAAAACAGATCCAAACAAATTATAAAATAGCAGGCAATGTGAAATATCTCACTGGAAAAACCACTGATATAGAAAATAGATCCAGGAGAGATAATTTAAAAGTTACTGGACTGCCTGAAAGCCATGATAAAAAAAAAAGAGCCTAGAAATCATCCTTCAAGAAATTCTCATGGAAAATTGCCCTGATAGTCTAGAACCAGAGGGCAAAATAGAAATTGAAAGAATTTACCAATTGCCTCTTGAAAAAGATCCCAGAAAAGAAAACGCCTAGGAATATTATACCCAAATTCCAGAGTTCCCAGATCAAGGAGAAAATATTGCAAGATGTCAGGAAGAAACAATTTGAGTATTGTGAAAACACAATCAGGATAACACAAAATCTAGTAGCTTCTACATTAATAGATTAAGGGCTTGGAATATAATATTCTGGAGGTCAAAGGAGCTAGGATTAAAACCAAGACTCACCTACCCAGAAAAACTGAGTATAATGCTTCAGGGGAAAATATGGTCATTCAATGAAATAGAAGACTTTTAAGCATTCTTTTTTTTTAAGCAATTGGGGTTAAGTAGCTTGCTCAAGGTTACACGGCTAGTCATTTCTGTGTGGATGCTAAGTCTGAGGCCAGAACTAATCCCCGGTCCTCCTGACTCCAAGCTGGTGCTCTTACTCACTGCACCACCTAGCCACCCCACTTTTAAGCATTCTTGATGAAAATAACCAGAGCTGAACAGAAAATTTGGCTCTCAGATACAAAAAGCAAGAGAAGCATGAGAAAGTAAACAGGAAAGAGAAATAATAAGGAACTTATTATTAAAGTTAAACTATTTGCATTCCAACATGGAAAAATGATAATTGTAACTCATGAGACTTTTCTCAGTATGAGTATAGTTGAAGAGAATATATATATATATACATATATATATATATATATATATATATGTATACATAGATATATGTATGTTTAGGAGGGTATATGTATATATAAATACATATGTGAGTGTGTGTATATGTGTGTACATGTATACCTAGAGGGCACAGGATCAGTTGAATAGGAAGGAATGATATCTAAAAAATAAAATTAAGAGGTGAAAGAAGAATATATTGGGAGAAGGATAAAGGGAGAGATAGGATAGGGTAAATTATCTCATATAAAAAAAGGCAAGAGAAAACTGTTACAATGGAGGGGAAAAGCAGGAAGGGGAAAGAGAATGAGTCAACCTTACTCATTGAATTTATCCTTCCTTATCTTAAGGAAGGAATGACATACACACTCAGTTGGGTATCTTACCCTACAGGAAAGTAAGGGGGAAAGGAATATGAAGGGGGATGATAGAAGGGAGAATAGATTGGAGGAAAGGGTAGTTAGAAGCAAACTTTTTTGGAAAGGGACGGGTCAAAGTAGAAAATAGAATAAGTGAGGGGTGGGATAGGATGGAGGGAAATATAGTTAGTCTTTCACAATATAACTATTATGGAAATGTTTTGCATGACTACACATGTACAACCTATATTGAATTGCATGTCCTCCCAGTGGGGGTGGGTGAGGAGGGAAGAAGGGAAAGAATCTGGAAATCAAACTTTAAAAACAAATGTTAAAAAATGTTTTTTACATGCAACTGGGAAATAATATATACAGGTACTGGGGTATAGAAATCCATATTTCCCTACTAGAAAGTTGGAGGGAGGTGTGGGGGAGGACATAAGAGAGAACAATTGGGGGAAGGAGTATTCAGAATACTCTCTGTCTTGGGGTGGGGGTAGTGAAAGACAGGGAGAAAATTTGTAACTCAGAATCTTGTGGAAATGAATGTTGAAAACTAAAAATAAATAAATAAATTGGAAAAAATAACTAATAAAAGAAAAAAATGAACATTTATGGTATGGGAATAAAGAAATGACACCCAATCTATATAATTTCCAAACGGCAAAGATCTTCATCCTTCAAATTTCTTTGTCAGTATTTAAATAAACATACTTGTTAACTTGTTGACCAGTGATATAATATCTATCTACACAAAGTTGTTGTAAGGCTTAATTGTGATAATAGATGCCAAGCACTTTGCAAATTTTGGAGCACTTACATAACCACCAGTTACTATTATGATTCTAATTTAATCTGTGGGCAACTAGATGGTGCAATATATACAGCACCAGCCCTAGCTGGTAAGACCCGAGTTCAAATTCAACATCAGACCCTTACTAACTGTGTGACCCTGAGCAAGTCACTTAATATTTTTTGCTTCAGTTTCCTCATCCAACCTTTGCTCATTGAAGTGGAACCCATTGCTGCCTGGGGCAGCAGCCCTTTCCACTTATTAACAGTTCTAATTGTTAGAAAGCACTTTCCTGACCTCACACCTAAATCTACTTCCCTGATACTTCCACCTATTCTAGCTCTCCCTCTTCAGGCTGAGCAGAAACAGTCCAATCCCTCTTCCACAGAAAACCTTTCTCATTTAATTAAATATTCTGTTTTTAATTCATAAGCATTTTTTCTCTCTCCTTCTTCATTTAGGAAGGAAAAAAAAGAAAAGCAAAAGCTTTGCAACCAACACTCTTGGTCAAGCCAAACAAATTGACCCAATTTGTCCATGGACAAAATATATGTCTGATTCTGTATCTTGAGTCCATCACCCCTCTGTCAGGAGATGGGGGGCATGCTTCATCATCAGCCCACCGAAAGGGGGCGATTAGAATTGTTAAGCCATTCACAAATTTTTGTTTAATACTATTATTGTATAAATTGTTTTCCCAACCCCTTTCAGTCTATATCAGTTCATATAGGTCTTGCTAGGTTTTCTGAAAGTGTTCCTTTCATCATTTCTTACAGCACAATACTGTTCCATTACATTCGTACATCACAATCTGTTCAGCCATTTCCCAGTTGATGAGTTTCAGACCTTTGCCACCTTGAAAAGAGCTACTATATTTTTTTAACATAAGAGTCATTTTCCTCTTTCTTTGATCTTTTATCTTGAAGCTTTTGAAATACTTGAAGACAGCTTCCATGACCCACACCCAAAATTTCTTTTCTTCAGGCTAAAGCTTCTTAGATCCTCCCACGTCATGATCTAGAGACCCTTCCTCACACTGGTCTCATTCCCCTGGATCCAGGCCTAGCTTATAATCTTTCCAGGAATCAAAATTAAGCTCACTGGCCTAGAGTTTCCAGCTGTCACACAGATGACTTTTGGTTGTTTTTTCCCACTTCCTTCCTTTCAGTATAGGTCTTCAGGGCCTACAGACTTGCGTTTATCCAGGACAGAAAAGTACTCTTTTATCTTCATATATACTACAGAAATGTACAATGTTATTATTATATAAGCTAACATAAAAATCATTGATTCCAAAATAAAGTAGATAACACTGGTGGCTAAGTGGCTATCACTGCTCAGCCAGAGTGGTGGTTAGACCTCAACAGCAGAGATTTTCAAGATTAGGGATCCTCCCCCAGTACTTAATATACTAATTCTGAAAATTATAACCCTCTGGGTATTTAAGCCCATTGGCATTTGCTTTGTAAACAGTGTGGTATAGTGAAGAGGCAATGTTAAGCTCATGGAACCCAAATTCCAGCTCCTCTAATTACTATCCATCTGTCAAGAACAAGCACTAATTAAAGACCCACTTGCCAGGCTTTGTTTTAGAGTCTCAAGATCTTCAGATACAAAAATTAATGCATTCCACTAATTAATCTCTAAAATCCCTTTGAATTCCTAATTCTGTGAACCTTTCTGAGCCTTGGTTTTCTCATTTGTAAAGTGGGACTAATAATACTTGTACCACCTGACCTTCCAATGTGGTAATGAGGAAAGCAATTAAATGCTACCAAAAAAGCAAAATTGCATTAGAATTTAAGAAAACAGAAGAACATGTCTGAAAACAAAAGTGTCCTGGTGGCTCAGGGGTTATCTCCCTGAACTCTATGTCTTGACAGAAACTTGATGGTGTAGACTTATTGTAGAAATTTGGTTTCTGTGTAAGGAGTCAACTTCTTTCTTGTCTATCTGGATTGGTCCAGTTACAAGTCTTCCTGCGGCCAGCAAGGACTCTCACCCCTTCTGTAGGTCTCTATCAACAACCTAAGGAGCTGTAGACATGAGGAGCTCCTCTTTTATCACACACAAAGAGAGAAAGATGCTTTTTGGAGTGAAAGATATGTAGTCAAGGAGGAGCCAGTGGCCTCTTTTGGGCTCTAACCAGCCCGTCCTCCTCTGTGATGCAGAACACTGAATGATGAGCTGTTATAGAAACCTCTTCCAAAAAGGAATCCTGACTCTGCACATGGGGGTGTAGGGTGAGAGATGAAGTCTTATGCAACCCACTCACAGAGCTGGGAATCCCCTCCTCTGGCCTTTCCAACTCATATTCTAAATATTCTGCATGACAGAGGCCCACAATGCCCACACAGCCCACTAGGCCCACCAACCATCTGGCTGCTTTTCACAGGGATTCTGAGTCAGGGATATTTCCAAGCTGTTTAAGGGAATGCATACAGTACTCTCAGCCCCTCTTCAACTCCCTGCTCTCATGTGCCATGACAGCATTTCAAGCCACACAGATGAAAGGCACAGAGGTTGACCTTGGAAATTCTAGAAGCTTCTGATGGACACTTGGCAATAGATAATAATAGATGGCATCATCCCCATCTCTCTTCCTATATGTAGAAAGCTGACGAGGGCAGAGAACCCAGCTCCCGCATTCTCTCTCTGGTTAATTCTGTATGAGATAGGTTCCAGTTGCAGTTGCTTGACAGCTGATGTGAAGGCAGGTGATATTAACCAGGGTACCCCTGGGTCTGCCTTAGGAAGGATGCTATACTAGAAGCAACTTATGTTATAATTGTCATGTGCAATCTCACATTTTTATTTCAGCACCCAAAGGACTTGTGATTTCACTTTGTGACTATTTTCTCCATTGATGCAGATTATGATCTAATTATAATTTAACAGATTATCTGAGAGCTGCAGTTTAAAAAATTCAGCAACCTGTGGCAAGACCAATGGCAAACCTCACCACATTAACTAAGTGAATCCTCAAACAACTGCATAAAGTTCATTCATTCCCAGGCCTGTTTTCTGACACCTTCCAGCTTGGTTTATTCTGCCAGAAAGTGGATGCCTCTGCTATATCCTTTGAGAGCCCATTCCCCCCACATCATGATGAGGTCTCAGAACACACCATGGAGAGGTCTCTCAGCTTAGAGATTTGGTAGTTCATTTGTTCTGACTCTAGGGGCTATGACTTCTGCTTCCTTGTACTCTCTAAGGACCACAGACCTGGATTTGAAAGGGACCTTACAGGTAATATCCCACTGACTTCCTGTACAGAGGAGGAAATTTAGGCCTTAGAGAAGACAAGTGGCCAGTCTAGATTTAAACTCGGGTCCTGTGACAACAAATTCAGTTCTCTTTCACACAACAGAGCTCCATAAATATTTCAATCAATAACCATTTATTATATGCCAGGAACTGTTAAGCATTTTGCAAATAGTATGTCATTTGATCCTCACATCAACACTGTGAAGCAGGTACTATTGTTATTATTCCCATTTTATAGATGAGGAAACTAAGGCAAAAGGGGATCTTTTTTTTAAGTGACTTGTCCAGGGTCATACAACAAATGAAGTGTCTGAGGTGGGATTTGAACTCAGGTCTTCCTGACTCTAGTCCCAGTGTATGGCTCTATCTACCATACCCCCTAGCTACCTTAGTAGTAGAGTAAGAGAATGAGGCTGACTGGCTTCAACCACAGTATACTTGTGTTTCTTCATCACAGGTCTACAGGTTGTTCTTCTCCTTTATAGATGTAACTTTCTAAAAATGGGTATCAGAGGGTAGCTCTAATGCCAGAACTGTTCAATACTGGGATTCATATTTGTGAAGTCACTAAGCATTTACAAAAGGTTCACTTTACCCTGACACAGCAAGGTTATGCAGCAAGGGTACAGTCATGTGGTGCCCTCTCTCCTCATGAAAATATATCAGGTCAGCAGGTCAGGGTGTAATGGTAATGGAATTTGAACCCCACAGTGGGATGGATTTGTTGACGTGAAGAGAGGGGGCTGAACTGGGAGGAGCTGGTGCCGTGTATAGGGAGAGGCCCAAGCTGAGAGAGGCCAAAAGAACTTTTGGGAGCAGCATCATGGAGGGAGAGAGAGAGAGAGAGAGAGAGAGAGAGAGAGAGAGAGAGAGAGAATGAGAATTGCCAGCCAAAGCTGCCTGGACTGCTGAGGGCCAGTTGGAGCTGCCCAGGACTTCTGAGAACTGCCACCCGGAGCTACCGAGAACCTCAGTTCTCAGCATGACTGTCTGTTTTGATGTACTTTGTCAGATTCATTTGCTGATTGAGGCCTCAGACCTTGTTGGGCCTAGGTTGATTTCACTGGCAGAAGGTGAATTGAAGAGGATGCTGGCAATGAGCATGAATGTTATGATGTCTTTGTTAAGCTTCGTCTTCCCAGAAACAGAAACTGCTGTGAACTTGCCTTGGGACAAGATGAAGAAAGGACCTCTCCTTGGGTACTGAATGCTGTGATGATATTGTATGATATTGTAACTTAGTTGTGACCTAGGGGTGGATGGCCTTTGTGCTTTCCACTGCCTCTTGAGAGGGTGCTTGGTGGTGACTGATGATATTGTAATTCAGTTGTGATCCAGGGGTTTGGAAAACTTTTGAACCTTTGTATTTGTGACTGACCAAATTAATATACTTTGTTTACAATTGGAAACTAATCACCAGTTGAGAAGAAAGAAGACTTTGTGATTGTCTAAATGAATGTATTACCCAGGGGTGGAGTACTTTGTACTTTGTGATTGAATTGAGGACTTACTAAATGATTGAGTTACACATGGTCAATGCTGTATTTTGATTTTCTGTGGATGTTTTGCCTTAATTTGTTACTGAATAAATGGAGTCTACAATGCTTGTAATCAGAACCTTGGAGGAAGCTCATGCTTGGTGTTACACAAGGTAAGGTAGGTGACTCAAGTGAACTTCAGAAATCTACCAAGCCCAAGGAGCTTAGACTTCACGTGGCTGGGACTTTATATTCCCTTTGATGACCAGGAAACTGCATTAGTGAAGCTTGTGACCTGATGGTCCCAGGGGTGTCTTTGTCTTCTTTTAGGTAAAGCCTTCCCATCTTGTGGGTAGGAAGAAAGAGGCTATAGATACACTAGTCCTATCATCACAATGGGGTTATCTTCAATTCTGCTGAAGGCAGAGTTCTCCTAAAGGGATGTCTTATTGGTTCTTCTGACCTAAAAAAGAATGGGGAAAGAGAGACTTAATAGAAATGAGCCCAACAAAGGAGAATTTGAAGAGCATGTCAGGAACCAGCATTAAGGGACTTTAAAAGGGATTAGGGGAAGGTAATCATAATGGCCACATAAGCAGTGGCACATGGCCATCTTCAGAGAGGCAGCCCTTGTGTAGTGACTATGACCTCAGATTTGTAGTTAAAGGATTTGTATTTGAATAACTCTGCTTATATTGGCTAACCTTGGTCAAGTCTCTTCCTCTCTGGGTCTCAACTGCCTCATTTATAAAAACAAAGAGGCTAGACTAGATGACCCTTAACTTCTTTCTAAGCTCTAAGTAATTCTAGTGGCAGTGGAAGTAGTCCAGCCACAGCTAATTTAGAGGGAGCTGGAGGCATAAAAAAAAAAAAACGTGAATGCCCACAGAAAACTGCAAGCATCAAATGTCGGAAACTGTTGATAGAACTTATACCCTTACCAAACAATTATTATATCCTTCATCTATAAACTGGGGATACTAGTACCTATATTATGGGAATTACTGTGAATATCAAAGAAAATAACTTATGTAAGCAGTTAGATGGTAGAACCTTGGACCTGGAGTCAGGAAGACCCGAGTTCAAATCTTTCCTTGGATGCTTGCCAGCTGTGACTCTGGACAAGCCATCTACCTTCCCTTTGCCTCAGTTTTCTCATCTGTAAAATAAAGGTAATAATAACACCTACCTCTTGGGGTTGTTGTGAAGAAGAAATGAGATAATATTTTCTTCCTTGCACTATCAGAAATTTATCAATCTGTGAAGGCATCAATTTGTGACATAGAATACTCTCAGTCTATAATAGCTCCCATTTACATAGTGCTTTAAGGTTTGCAAAATAATTCACAAATATTATCTCATTCAATACTTACGAGGTAGATTCTGTTATTACTCCCATTTTGCAAATGAGGAAACTGAAGCGCACAGAGGTTAAGTGACTCACCCAGGGTCACTCTATTAATAAATGTCTAAGGTAGGATTTGAACTTAGATCTTCCTGACTCCAGGCCCAGTACTCTATCTACTATAACTATAGCTACCGGTAGGTCCCAGCCTAAATTCAGGGGAAGCCTGAGGATAATTATATACATCAAGGAACCAAGGAGGTGGGGTTACAGAATGAGGGGGAAGGGGTCTAACCAGGGAATACCCAAAGGTTACAAAATCAGGAGCCCAGATGAAGATCAGAAGCCCCATAACAGGAGAGGGGCAGGGGATAGGATATAATTTAGAACAGGAAGAGGTACCCTTAGATTGCCAGGGACAGACAATTTACATACCTGGTTTTTCCTCCAGGCAGACTATTCTTATACACAAGTACCATCCACCCCTACCAGTGCCTCAGAAATCCCTGCTCTGAGTAGCACCCTGGGATTAGACTAGTAAAGTCAGAAAAGCAATTATATCAATTCACCTAGGGGTAATCAGGCTTTGGGAAACCAGTTTATGCTACCAGGCTCACCAGGGATTGATTCATAAACCACAGTACCAATTTGTTCATTTATAATGAGGTATCTAGCCTTTTACATAAATTACATTGACCAACTCAACCTCAGGCACCTCCTCTTTCTTCCCTCCTTCCCTCCAACTATTGCATTCTCTAATGAAAAATACCTGTACTTTCTAATAGACTTAGGAAAGTCAAAGGGCAGAGACCATATTTTTATTTATTGAATTATTTTTTTTAATATTCTTCTTAAACCACTACAAAATGACCCTATCATGGAACATTGTTATTTTCATAGCAAGAAAAAAAATTCCTCAGTCCTATCCACTGCCAAGAATCAGCATGATTTCTTTTTCTTTGTTTTTACACTCCTCTCTCTCCACCTTCCCTCTACCATACTCTGTCTTTGTCTCTTAATCTGTCTCTGTCTCTACCTCTGTCTCTCTCTGTCTCTGTTTCTATTTCTGTCTGTCTCTGTCTCTCTCCATCTCTCTCTGTCTCTCTCTCTCTCCCCCTCTCTCTCTCCCTCTCTGTGTCTGTCTGTCTGTCTCTCCTCTCTCTCTCTCTCTCTCTCTCTCTCTCTCTCTCTCTCTCTCTCTCTCTCTCTCTCTCTCTCTCTCCCAGTGGCTGGCAGAGATATAGAAAAGAAGATCAGCATTGCATTGTGGTGTGTTGAAAAGCTCACCCAGTTAGGTAGGAGTCAAAAGACCGGAGTCTGAGCCCCATCTCTGACACTAACTTGATGTGAGACCTTGGATGAGTAACTCAATAAAGCCTTGAACTCAGAGTTGAGAAGACTGAGGATCAAATCCTACTGAGTAGCTGTGTGACTCGGGGTATGGCACTCAACCTCTCTCAGATTGTTTCCTCACCTGTAGAAATAGAAATAATAATATCACCCTCACGAGGCTATTGAGGAACAAATTAAAAGGTACATATTTCGCAACATTTGCAAAATATAGTATTTAGCAACTCAAAATACTATGAAATGTGTACATCTCTCCAGACCTTAGTTTCACCATATGTACAATGAGAACGTTGGATTAGATGATCTCTAAGGTTCTGTCCAGATGTGGAATTTGGTGGGTCAATGATTGTAAAAGGCTATGATCCAAGCAAGGGAACTAGTGAGCTTGTCACATTGCCAGGCTGCCTTTAAGAAAAGGGAACAGGAAACTCAGGACACTGGAAGAGCATCTCCTGTTCTCCCAATTGTCTGTCTGTGCCTTCATCCAGAGATGACAGCCTCTGGTTCCTGAAACTGTCTGTGTAGGTGCTTGCAGGGCCATCTGAACTGAGTATCCCTTCTCCTCAGGCAGCTCCAACCAAGGCCTGGGGCCAAGAACAGGGTTAGTGAAGAGGGCCCTTGCTTTCCCTGCTCCCCTCTCCATCCCCTAGGCCCTGGATGCCCAGGTGCCTAGAATGAAATCAAATCATAGTTTTCACAGTGCAGAGTCAGCTAGCCCTAATTCATCCCTTCTGCCCAAGATAAGACAAAAGCAACACTTCCTTGACTATATTCAGTCATGTATAGATCGTTGATCATAGATCATTCCATTGAAACATTGGGCCACAGCCAGGTGGTACAATGGATAGAGCTTATGGCCTAGAGTCAAGAAGTCCTAAGCTCAATTACAGGCTGAAACACTTAGTAGCTATGTGACCCTGGGCAAGTCACTCAAGTTCTGTTTGCCTCAAATGAACAATGGGGATCATAATAACACCTCTCAGGTTTGTTGTGAAGATCCAGTGAGGTAATATTTGTAAAGGGCCCAGCACAGGGACTGGCATATAGGGGGCACCATGCAAATGTTGACTGTTATTAGCATTACTGCTATTTTCAGACTGTAGTTTTGAATGTTACCTTATTCTGGGATAATCCACCAAGCAATTTAACCACTTGTTGGTCCAGCTCTCTCCCCACTTCCGCATCCATCCCTTTCCCCCTACTTACAGGGGCCTCATTGCCTCACACCTGGATTATTGAAAGAACCTCTGGTGGGTTTACCTGACTCAGGTCTCTCCACACTCCAATATATCCTCCATTCAGCCACTAAACTGATTTTCCTAAAGAGCAAGTTTGACCATCACTCCACTTCTCACCCCCTATTTGATAAGCTTCAGTGGCTCCCTATTATCTGCAGGATCAAATATAAACTTCTCTGTTTGGTATTCAAAGTCCTTCCCAACCTAGCCCCTTCCTCCTTTCCAGTCTTCTTATACCTTATTTCCCCACACATACTCTTTGATGCAGTATCACTGGCCTCTTGACTGTTCCGTGAAGAGGATATTCCATCTCTTGGCTGGTAGCATGCTCTCTGGCTCTCCCCAAGGCCTGGAACAGTTTCTCTCCTCCACTCTACCTACTGACCTCCCAAGTTTCTTATGACTCCCAATTAAAGCTTCTACTGTAAGCCTTCTCTGACCCCCCCCCATTCCAAGTGCCTTCCCTCTGATAATTATTTCCTGTTTATCATGTTTATAGTTTATTTCCTAGATATTTGTTTACATTTTGTCTCCCCCATTAGATCGTAAACTCCTTGAGGGTAGGGACTATCTTTTGTCTCTTTTTGTATCCACTGGGCTCAGCACAATATCTGGCAATAGTTGTCTCTTATTGAATGTTTATTGATTTATTAATTTGCTCTCCCCTCTTCACTACCTACCCTCAAGTCTACTGTTTTCATCCATAGATACCTTTTGAAAGGAATTTAGCCAACTTCATTGACTGACCTGGAGATTATAAAAAGTCACAAGGTATTGAAATATATTGCTATTTAATTGAGGCATTCCTCTAATAGAGCTAGAAGAATTGAAAGATTATTGAAAAAGGGAAATTGAGACAGGGAACTGTGGATAGCCATAGCACTCTGTACTGGGAACAACTAGTTGGCCTCCTTCATTATATGTGTGAAGACACTAACACCAGACGTCATCTTGCCTATTTTCCTCATCTTAGATCTTAGTTTTTTTTTTTAAATACATATTTGGAAATTTTCCTCCCATCAAAAAATGAATATTAGAGCATCAATGTAGGAAGACTACCAGTTTCAGGCATTAAAATGTTTTCCACAAAAACTATAATAATTAATATTAAAATTTCAGCAGAGCTGAAGAGAAAAGGAATAGAGAATTCAGAAACGCAGAATTCCTTAGCTGCAAAGTATCTCAATTGACATCTAATCCAATGCATAATTGAAAAGGAACCCTTTTGGTCTTTGAAGATCAGATTACAAATTACTTGGAAACTAAGTAATCTAATCTTTAAAAATAAATAGGCCAAAGAACAAATCATAGAAACAAACAATAATTTCAGTGAAAATAATGGCAACAATGAAACCACACAATAAAATTTATGGGATGCAACCAAAGCAGGACTTATGGGAAATTTTCTATTTCTAAATGCTTACACCAATGAAAGAAAGAAGAGATCAATTTTTAAAACTACGAAAATAGTTTAAAATTTCCAAATAAGTGTCAAAATAGAAACTGAAAATCAAGGGTGAGATTAATAAAATTGAAAACTAAAAACCAAACAAAAATAAAGCTGGGAGATAGTTTTAGGGAGGGGGGGTAGCAATAAAATAAATAAAACATTGGCTAATTTGATTTTGAAAAAGAAGGAAGAAAACCAGCTTACCAATATCAAAAACAAAAAATGAAAGAACCAATGAAGATAAACTAAAAGCAGTGATTAGGAAATCCAGCCTAACTGGATTTCCCAACTGGAAATACACACACACACACACACACACACACACACACACACACACACACACACACATAGTCTGTATATATATGACAAAATATTATGTACATACATATATATTAATAAAACTGATCATCTAAATAAAATGGATGTATAGTGACAAAAATATAAATTGCTCAGATTAATGGAAGAGAAAAGAGAATATTTAGATAAACCCATCTTAGAAAAAAGGAATTGCACAAGTCATAAATGAGCCCCCCAAGATAAAAAATCCAGTACCAGAAGAATTTGCAAGTTAATTATACCAAACATTTAAACTACATTCCAATGCTATATAAACTGTTTGCATAAAAATGCATAAAGAAAGAGTCCCACCATATTCCTTCTATGAACGACACATTTCTAAGAAATAAATCTGGTTTTTAATACATAAACCAGGGAGGGCAAAAGCAGAGAAAGAAAACTACAGGTCAATTTCCCTAATGAATATGGATGCAAAATTTTTAAATACAATACTAGCAAGGAGATTATACCAATATATCACAAAGATCATATACTACAAGCAGGTGATATTTATACCAAGAATGCAGAACTGGTTCAATATTAGGAAAACTATCATCATAATTGGCCATATCAATAAGAAAAACGATATAAACCATGTGATTACTTCAATAGACATAGAAAAGGCTTTTTGACAAATACATCCATGTAACCCATGAAAGGAAAATGAATTTTGGAGTTGCCATTGGGCCAACACCCTGATATTCCAGTGAGTTCTTTCTTACAGAATTTCCATAGTACACCCTGCCTGAGGCATGTGTAGACACTAACACCATACTTCATCTTGCCTATTTTCCTACTCTTAGATCTTAATTTTTTTTTAAAAAATACATATTTGGAAATTTTCCTCCCATCAAAAAATGAATATGTTAGAGCATCAGTGTAGGAAGACTACCAGTTTCAGGCATTAAAAATGCCTGAAACCAGAGACAACTAAGTGTTGCAACAGATAGAGTGCTGGGCCTGGAGGCATGAAGTGAGTTCAAATCCAGCCTCAGACACTTATTAGCTGTGTGATCCTGAGCAAGTCACTTAACTTCTGATGGCCTCAGTTTTCTCAGCTATAAAATGGGGACAAATAACAGTATCTACCTCATAGAATTATTGTTAGGATCAAATGAAATACATGTAAAATGCTTAGCATGGCACCTGGCACATAGTAGGTGCTATTTAAATACTTTTCCCCCTCTTCCCCACCCAGTGATTAAAACTCTGATCACCCTCCGCCACCCCAGGAGTTAAATATATAGGGAGCTACAGAATAATAATAATATCAATAATTTCATAATGCTTTAAGGTTTGCAAAGTACTTTACAAATATTATCTCATTTGATCCTTACAACAACCTTGGAGAGTAAGTGCTACTATTATCATCCCCATTTGACAAATAAGAAAATTTAGGCAAATAGAAGTTGAGTAACTTGCCTAGGGTCCCACAGCTAATAAGATCATGAGGTTACATCTGAATGTAGGTCCTCTTGACTCCAGGTCCAAGGCTCTCTTCCCTTCCCAGGAGACTCCTTCCCATTAGTTACTCAATAAATATTTATTAAGAACCTACCATATGGCAAGCAGTATGCTAAGTACTGGGGTTCCAGATAAAGGCCAAAGACAATCTCTGCTCTAAATGAACTCAAAATCTAATGGGTGATCCAACATGCAAATGACTATGTTTATCAGTCTCAGAGAAACCAAGAGAAATCAGATATAATCAACCGAAGGAGGGCATTAGCATTACTGGTTGCTGTCCTTCGCTCTTGAGGAGGACCAAAATGACATCACTATGCTAGAGTAAAGTTTCAGTGTGTCTGATGGTAGCTGATCAGACCAATACAAGCTCACAGTGCCCTACCACAGGCTGTGGACAGAGGCTGTGTGAACAGATGGGGTGGATACTCTAAACTTGTGCATTCTGCATTTCCTTTGAGCTATTCCAATTTTGCATTGCTCAGAAAGCACGTGTGGCACCTTTTCTGATGTGAGCATGCCATGCTAGGGAGTCCTGTGCCAGAGTCTCCCATGTCACACAATTAATTCCAAAGTTCTTGAGGGAGATCTTGAGAGTATCCTTGTATCGCTTCTTCTGACCACCAGGTGAACACTTGCCCTGTGTGAGTTCTCCATAAAACAGCCTTTTTGGCAAGTGTACGTTGGCATTCAAAAAACGTGGCCAGCTCATCAGAGATATGCTTTCTGAAGCAGAGTTTGAATGCTTGGCAGTTTGGTTCAAGTAAGGACCTCAGTGTCTGGTATCTTATCCTGCCAGGTGATCTTCAGAATCTTCCTAAGAAAATTCAAATGGAAGCTGTTCAGTCTCCTGGCATGGCTCTGGTGGATTGTCTGGGTTTCATAACAATGATGTCAGTACCACAGATCCATAGAATTTCTGTTTGGTAATCAGTCTAATACTTCTTCTCTCCTATACTTTCCTTTGGAGTCTTCCAAACACTGAGCTAGCTCTGGCAATGCGTGCATCAACT
This sequence comes from Gymnobelideus leadbeateri, assembly GCA_011680675.1. Lineage (NCBI taxonomy): Eukaryota > Metazoa > Chordata > Mammalia > Diprotodontia > Petauridae > Gymnobelideus > Gymnobelideus leadbeateri. The sequence continues at coordinate 838,470 of WOXC01009037.1, read as the reverse complement.
TCATTATCAATGTGTACATTCCTGGAAAGTACACTATCAAGGTAAGTGAACTTATCCCCAGCATTCAAAACTTCTCCATTTGCTATAACTAGTGGTTCCATGTGCGGATGGTATGGTGGTGACTGGAGCACCCGAGTTTTCTTGGTGTTGTTAGGCCAAAATTAGCACAAGCAACAGAGAATTGTGGCTCCAAGAAGTTGTAGCATGCACAGTGGTCACACCCCAGTAAACTGTTTTGGCAGACAGGCTAAACCAGGTTAAGGGTAACTGAGGGGTCTCAAACCCATTGGTGAGTTAGGTGGGTATCTACCCCAAGCATGTGAAGACTTCCCCTGATGGAATGGGCAAATGAGAACGATTTGTACCAATGGCCACGAAGGCAGCTGAAGCAGGCACTGTGGAGAGCTTTAGAGCTTGGTTAGACATCAAAGATGCCAAGGTCATTCACTGCATCTTGAGCCACCACCAGTCACCTTGAGCATTAAGGGAGGTCAGGAAAGGCTTCTTGTGTAGAAAGTAGAATTTTAGCAGGGACCTAAAGGAAGCCAAGAGGGAGATTTGAGAAGAGAATTTCAGGCATAGGTGAAGCCCATGAAATGCATTGAGTCTGGAGATGGAGTTTCCTCTTTGGGGAACATTAAGAAGGTTGGTATCATGCCATGTATGTGGGCTCAAGTAAGGTGGTGGAAGACTGGAAAGGTAGGAAAGGTCAGGGTCATGAAACTTTGAATGTTGAGCAGAGGATTTTGTATTTTTTACTGAAGGCAATAGGGAGCCACTTGAATTAATTGAATAGGGGCATGGAGAAGGGGGAGTGAAAATGTCAGACTTACAATTTAGGAAGATCACTTTGAGAGTTAATTGGGGATGGACTGGAGTGGGGAGAGGTGCATAGCAGATAGATTAAACTTCAGGCTTTTGCAATAGTCAAGGCATGAAGTGATGAAGGCATGCACCTGGGGGGGTGGCAGAGTCAAGGAGGTAAAGGAGGAGAGGGAGCAAGCATTTAGTAAGTGCCTATTATATGCCAGGTTCTGTACTAGGTTCTTTACAAATATTATCTCATTTGATAATATGAAATATACAAGAGATGTTACAAACATTATATCAAAAGACTTGGCAATAGATTGGATATGGAGTTGATAGAGAGTAAAGAATTGAGGATGACACCTAGATTGTGAACCTTGTTGACTGGGAGGAAGTTGGTACTCTCAGAATTATAGGGAAGTTAGGAAGAGCAAAGGGTTAGGGGGGGAAGATAATTCCATTTTGGACCTGAGGATAAGATTTTAACAGGATATCCAGTTCAAGAAAGCCAATTGGCAATTGGAAATGTGAGAACAGAGGTGAGCAAAAGAGTTAGGTCTAGATAAATAGATTTGGGAATCATTAGCATAGAAAGACAATTAAATCCACAGGAGATAATATGGTCATTAAATGAATTTGTACATGAGTAGAGAAAAAAAACAGCCAGGACAGGGTTCTTGGGGATGCCTGCAATTAGCAAGCACAAACTGGACAGAGATACATCAAAGGACATGATCGGTCAGAAAGATAGGGTAGAAGAGGAAAATGCCATATCAAGGAAGAGAGGGTGATCAACAGTGTCAACCTCTCTCAAGAGAGAGTTCAAGGAGGAAGAGAATTGAGAAAAGGCCATTGTATTTGGCAGTCAAGAGGTCATTGGTAACTTTGGAAAGAGCAGTTTCAATTGAATGATGAAGTTGGAAGCCAGATTGAAGAGAATTAAAAAAGAATTAGGGCAAAGGAAGTGGAGGTACTATTTTAGACAGCCTTCTCAAGAAGTTTAGCCACAAAATGAAGAAGAGATAGGAGATGAGAGCAGAGATGGAAGGATTAAGGGAGGGTTTTTTGAGTATGGGGAAAAATGGACATATTTGTAAACCATAGGGAAAGAGCCAGTAGACAGGGAAAGAGTGAAAATAAAGGAAAAAGTAGGGATGACAGAGCAGACAATCTTTTGGAAGAGACAGGATGGAATGGGATTGCTTGAACAATTAGAAGGGTTAGTTCTGATAAAGGATAAGGTTTTCAATGGGTTCCAAACCCTAGGCCTAAGTGAGCTACATTCTGGGTTCAAAATGACCTTGAAGATGTGTTTGACTGCTGAGATTTACCAATCATCTGTGAAAAATCCTGGAGGATAAGAGAAGCACCGAAGTACAGAAAATAGCCAAATATCCCAAGTTTCAAAAGAGAAAATTAAGTTTCATCTCCAAACTAGGTTGGCAAGCTCTGGAAAATTACAGAACATATGAAAGGGATGGTTTTTGAGCACTTAAAAACAAAGCAAGAAATAGAGAATTTAAGCAACCCAATTTCAGAGAAAGAAATTGAACAAGGCACAAATGAACTTCCAAAGAAAAGAAATCCAAGGTCATATGAATTCACAAGTGAATTTTGTCAAATATTTAAGAAACAATTAATACCAGTATTATACATACTGATTTCAAAAATAGTAAAAGAAAGGATCCTACCAAATTCCTTCTATGACTGTTTATATTATACAAACTGGGGAGAATCAGGACAGAAAAAGAAAGCTATAGACAAGTATATTTAATTAACATAGAATTTTTAAAAGTTTTAAAAATATTAGCAAAAAGGCTGAAAAAACATATGACAAAGCTTATATGCTATGATCAGATTGGATTTATATAAGGATTGCATGATTGATTTAATATAAAGAAAACATAAACTTAACCATATTAATAACAAAATTGGTAAAATTTTTGACAAAATGCATGTCCATTTCTGTTAAAATGAGTAAACATAGAAATAAATGGAACTTTTCTCAAACTTTTAAGTAGTGCATATTTAAAACTAAAAACTCCCTTTACATAAAATGGGGATAAACTAAATCATTTCCAATAAAATCAGAAGTGAAAAAAGGATGTCTATTGTCACCACTTCTATTTGACACAGTACTAGAAATGCTGGATATAGTAATAAAAGAATAAAAAGTAATTGAGGCAATAATTATTGCATTTACAGATGATATTCTGGTACACTTAAAAAAACTCTAGAGAGACAACTAAAAATTAATTGAAGCAATAATTTCAGCAAATTGGTACGATATAAAATAAATCCACAGAAATCATCAGCATTTCTATATCATACCAATAAAACCCAGCAGGAAGATATACAAAGAAAAATTCCATTTAAAATCACTACAGCATGTATAAAATATTTGGGAATCTACTTTCCAAGATACATACAAGAACAATATAATTACAATGATAAACCACTGTTTATAAAAGTAAAAATAGACCTAGGTGATCAGAAAAATATTAATTGCCCACGGGTAGGACGAACCAATATTTTTAAATGACAGTACCACCTAAATTAATTTACTTATTCAATACCAGTTAAACTCACCAAAAATTACTTCATAGAACTAGAAAAATAATCATAAATTTCATTCAGAGGAAAAAATGTTAAGAGTCTCAAGACAAATTATGAAATATATAATTTAAATAAATAGCAATGAAGTTACTCACAGTTCCAAATCCCAAACTCTCAGTACCATTTCTAAAAGTACTGGTTAAAAATAGAGAGGCTGATCAGTGGAATAGATTAGGTACACAATGTACAGGGAAAAAAAATGTTTCTACTGACATACTATTTAAGAAACACACAAACTTGGGGCAGCTAGGTAGCACAGTGAGTAGAGTGCTGGCCCTGGAGTCAGGAAGACCTGAGTTCCGATCTGGCCTCACACACTTAACAAACAAACAAACAACCTAAAACTAGCCATGTGACCTTGGGCAAGTTACTTAACCCCAATTGCCCTCCAAAAAGAAAAAAAAAAAGAAAGAAAAACACAGACCCTAGTTACTGGGTTAAAGACTCACTATTTGGCAAAAATTGCTGGGAAAATTGTACAGGATTATGGAAGAAATTAGATGTAAACCAATACCTCATACAGAGCTTATACAAAGATAAGCTACAAATGTGTATGTAACCTGAATATAAAAGATCACATCATAAATTAGAGACATGGAAAAATTATATATCAGATCTATGACTAGGAGAAAATTTCATAGCTAAACAAGGAATAAAGAGAATCATAGCAGATAAAACAGAAAATTTTATTACATAAAAGTAAAAAAAACCTTTTGTACAAACAAATCTAATAAAGCTATAATTAAGAGGGAAAAATTAACTGGGGGATAAACGCTTTGGAGAAAGTTTCTCTGATAAAGGTCTCACTTCCAAGATAGCTAAGGAACTAATTCAAATTTATAAGAATAAAGATCATTCCCCAATTTGATAAATGGTCTAAGGATAAGAATAGGCAATTCCCAAGGGAAGACATCCAACCATATATTTCAAATTCTTCAAATTACTACCAATTAGAGTAATGCAAATTAAAACAACTCTGAGGTTCCATCTCACGTTCATCACCAGAGTGGCAAAGATGACCAAAAAAAGGGAAATGACAAATGTTGGAGCAGTTGGGAGGGAACAGGCACTTGAATGGGTACAAGCATTCTGGAAAACAATTTGGAATTATACACAAAAAGTTACTAAACAGTGAATGCCCTTTGAATCAGCTATGTCTCTGATAGTCCTATACCCAAAAGAGATCAAAGAAAAAGGAAAAAGTCCTCTATATACAAACATATTTATAGCAGTTATTTTTATGGTGGCAAAAAAAAAAAACAACCAATGAACAGCAACCTGTAAACTGAGGATGTTCATCCATTGAGGAATGGCTAAATAAGTTATGCTGTATCAATGTGATAAGAGTATTATTGTGCAATAAGAAATCAGGAATTATATGACTTCAAATAGATATACAAAGACTGCTGTGAATTGATGCAGGGTGAAGTGAGCAGAATCAGAGCAATTTTTACTCTAATATCAATATTATTAAAATAAATAATTTTGAGATCTTTTATAGACTGATGAAGCATGAAATTAACAGAACCAGGAGAGTGAATTATACAATGATAATGTAAACACAAATATCTTTGAAGGCTGTAAGACCTATCATCAACACAATTACCATTCATGATTCCAGAAGACTGATGATGAAACATGTTATCCATCACAGAGAGGTGATGGATTATTGTTTGAAAATTAAGGTAATCTAAGAGACAATGATCTGAGCATGGTCGATTTATGGGTTAGGCTAGCAGTAACCAATACATTCATGGACTGCTAGATAGCATCCTAGATAGAATGCTGGACCTGAAGTCTGGAAAACTCATCTTTCTGTGTTCAAATATGGCCTCAGACATTTTCTATCTGTGTGACCCTGGACAGTCACTTCATTCTGTTTGCCTCAGTTTTCTCATCTGTAAAATGAAGTGGAGAAGGAAATGGCAAACCACTCCAGTGTCTTTGCCAAGAAAACCCCAAATGGGGTTACAAAGAGTTACACAACTGGGGGGCAGAGTAAAAACAGCTCGTCCAAGCCACTCTGCCCCCAGATTCCCCCCAAACTATGTAAAAGGGGACTCTGTACAACTTCTGGAGCCCCAGCACCCACAGAACGACACAGAGAAGCTAACCTCCCCCTGAGGACATCCCAGCAGCCCTGCAGGAAGGACCAGCGCAGCGCTCGGGAGCCAGCAGCGTGCAGCACGCAGAGCGCAGGGAGCCGAGCCGAGCCCAGGTCCGTGTGAGCCGAGGTTTTAGCCCCAGGGTGGCAGGGCCAGCAGCCAGCTGGAGGAACCCCAGAACACCAGGAGCTGTGGCGACTCCAGAATTATCAACATAGACATGCCTAGGACAAAATAAGAGGTTAGTGTCCTATGGACTTTGGGACCTGTATTTGGGGAATGCGTCAGCTCCCTCCCCTGGGGGCTAGAAGCCGCTGAGGAGACACGCCATTTTGTAGTTTTCAGAGGCAGATCTGGCTCCCAGCCTACAAATCGTGGGGAGATCCAGCGATCAGTCTTGGGGGTAATCACTCTTGCTTTAACCTCCCTGGATCTGGATTGTGATCTAGGGTGGAAGTTGTGGGTGGGTTTACAGCTTGCCAGAAACGGAAGTTGCCCCCCACACGTTCGGGACGAAAATTCCTCTATCTGGCCTTAAAGCCATAGTGTGGCAACAAGCCCAAAAGTCAAGCAATTAAGTGGCAACATGCCAAGGCAAAGGAAACAGAAAATGCAACCCTAGACTCCTATTTTGGGGGCATAGAGCGGGAAAAGGACTGTGAGGTCAGAAGTCCTGCTCCAAAAGCCCCAGGGGAAAACATGAGCGGGTTGCAGGCCATAGAGGACCTTAAGAAGGACTTTAAAATCAAATAAGAGAAGTGGAGGAAAAATTGGAAAGAGAAATGAGAAGGATGCAGGAAAAGTATGAAATGAGGGTCAACAGCCTGACAGAGGAAAACAACACCTTAAAAAATAGACTAACTCAAATGGCAAAGGAGGCCCAAAAGGGCAATGAGGAGAAGAATGCCTTAAAAAGTCGAACTTGCCAGATGGAAAAAGAATCTCAAAAGTTCACTGAGGAGATTCATTCCTTCAGAGTTAGACTAAAGCAAATGGAAGCCAATGACTTTATGAGAAATCAAGATGCTATTAAGCAGATTCAAACAAATGAAAGATTAGAAGGCAATGTGAAATATTTCATGGGAAATACCACTTACCTGGAAAATAGATCCAGGAGAGACAATTTAAAAATTATTGGACTACCTGAAAGCCATGATCAAAGAAAGAACCTAGAAATCACCCTTCAAGAAATTCTCAAGGAAAACTGCCCTGATGTTTTAGATCCAGAGGGCAAAATAGAGGTTGAAAGAATCCACAGATCACCTCCTGAAAAGATCCCAAAAAGAAAACTCCCAGAAATATTATAGCCAGGTTCCAGAATCCCCAGATCAAGGAGAAAATACTACAAGCAGCCAGCAAGAAACAATTTCAATATTGTGGAAACACAATCAGAATAGCACAGGACCTGGCAGCTTCTACACTGAGGGATAGAAGGGCATGGAATATGATATTCCAGAGGGCAAAAGAAATGGGAATGAACCCAGGGTCACCTACCCAGCAAAACTGAGTATTTTGTTTCAGGGGAAAATATGGACATTCAGTGGAATAGAGGACTTTCAAGCATTCTTGAGGAAAAACCAGAATTGAATAGAAAATTTGACATCCAGACACAAGAAGCAAGAGATGCCTGAGAAGGTAATCAGGAAAAGAAATCAAAAGGAACTTATCAAAGTTGAACTATTTACATTCCTATATGGAAAAACAATAACTGTGACTGATGATATCTTTCTCACTATGAAAATAATGGAAGAAGGGTGTGTGGTCATATGAATACATATGTGAATGTGTGTGTATATGGTTACAGTTATATATGGATAGAGGGCATAGGTTGAATTTGTTGGGAAGGGAGAATACTCAAGGGATGAAATTATGAGGTGAGAGAGGAAAGTGGCAAGAGGAGATGGGGAGAGACAGGGTAGGGTAAACTATCTCATGTAGAAGAAGCAAGGGGAAGTGGTTGCAAGGGAGGGGGAGAATAGGAAGGCTAAAAAGCCAAAACCACATTCACATTGAATTTGGTTCAGGGAGAGAATGACATACATACTAAATGGGATATCTCAACCTGCAGCAGGATAGGGGGAAGGGGGATGAGAGGAGGGATGATGGATGAGAGGGCATCCTTGGGGGGAGAGGAGGTTGGAAGTACCCACTATAGAAGAGGGACAGGATCATGTACGGAATGGACCAAGTGGGGGGTGGGATGAATGGGAGGGAATTATAAGCAGCCTTGTACAATATATATACTATGATAATGTTTTGCATAGCCAGACATGTACATCATGTACTTAATTACTTATCTCCCAAGAGGGAATGGGTGACAAGGGAGGAAGGAAATGGATCTGAAATTCGAGGTCTTAACATTAAATGTTTCAAATATATATATACATACTATTATTAATACTCTTTTGCTTGTAATAGGGAGATAAGATGTGCAGTCATTGGGACACGAAGATTCACCTTCCTCTAATGAAAAAGTCGATGGGGGTATGGGAGAAGGTATGGGAGAGAGCAGATTGGAGGAAGCGATATCTTGTGGGACTGCTATTCTGGGAGGTTGGGTAGGGAAATAATGGGGGGAAAATGATTGTAACTCAAAATCTGGCGGAAATGAATGATGTAAAACAGAAGTTAATAAAGCATTTGTTTAACAATAAAAAAAAATTAAAAAAGAGTTACACAACTGAAATGAATGAGCAACAAACCAATAAATTGGATCAATGACCTCTGTCAATGACCAAAGACCCCAAGGTACAGATCACCAGCTTTCATAGTTTAGGGGAGTACAGAGCTAGGTAGGTGGGGAAGATAATCCAATGGATTACAGGATAGACAGCATCATGGGGTGGGGCAACATGATTGGATACATCAAGGAAAGTGGGCTAGCACCCATGTAGGGCTCATAACCACCCCTCTCTATCATTAATGAATGCTTGATTGATTTATGGGACTCATCTGTATCCTAAGGACATTATTAGTGGACAAGGGATAGCAGATTCCCTGGCTCCTAGGAGGGCTTGTTAGGGAGATAAGACCCTCCTTAACTGTACAGGATCTGGCAAGAATAGACAAAATACTTCGTGGAAATATACCAGATCAGCTTGTAGGCCTTTAAAGATAAGGTCTTTTAATTATACTTTTAAACTAACCTGAAAGGAAGATTTTTAAAAATATTTTTAAAAATTTGAACTTCAGAAAGTGAAAATGAACACTTAGATATACTCCAGCAGGAAGCCTTACTTGCTAGTCATTTGCTGACTATTGACAGGGACATCTCAAAAGATCAGAGATACCCAATAATGACTGACTGGTGGTGTTAATATGCATGTAGTTTTCAAAAGAAACATTTGTAGAACACCTCAGAATCATTGGAGGTCAAGTCTAGAGCTGCCTTCCTAAGCAAACAGTTGCTCTCCTTAAGATTGGGGAAGTCACTTCTCCTTGTATGTGGTTCCCTGCTTGTAATCACCTTCATCCTTCCTCCTCATCCCCTAAATCCTTCTCCTTCAGTTCTCAGGAACTATAGGAAGTCATTCAGTAGCTCTCTGATATGGACCTTAGAGGTGATCAAATCCAAGTCCATTTTATGGATGAGAACACTGAAGCCAAAGAAGGTAGGCCACTTTCCCAAAGTCACACAGAGAGTGAGTAATAGAAACAAGGTTGTTTCCACATCTTCTGACTCCAAAGTCAATGTTCTTTTCACTATAAAATGGTACTGTAAAAAGAATGTTGTATTTGGTGTTGACGGATCTAGGTTCAAAGCCCACTCTCCTATTTACTGTTTGGGCAAGTCTCTTTATTTTTCTGGCCTCAGTTTCCTCATCTGTAAAATTAAAAGGTTGGATTAAATGACCTCTACGATCCCTTACAGCTCTAAATCTATGTGGATCTCTATGTAATGCCACCTTTGAGTTCTAATTTGCTCTTGTTGGTAACTTACTTTAGCTAAATTCTTCAGTTGGTTCTTCTCCCGTTTCTTGTTCCTATTGTCTTGATTAGAGTGAAAGCTCCCTGAGCACAAACACAATGTCCTCAAATTTCTTTTGTAACACTTTATTCTGCCTTCAGCACCTATTGCAGACACAGAAGGAACCTCAGTTGTCCTGAATGATATTTTGAAGATGTAGAAAATGATGACTTTCTCAATTCCATAAGAAATAAACTCTTCTTTGGGAATAATCTGTTACTATATTCTCATGCTCCCACTTGCCCCAAGAAATCCCAGGTATACTCACCTGCCTTGAGAAAAGGACATTTACAGCGTGGCGCCCAAGGAGGGTTCTCCCCCGTCCCCATCATGAGGGATGTAGGAAGAGCATCTCCACCTCCAAAGATAAATAACCAATCAATCAACAAGTATGTACTATGGAGTGATTATTTCAACTTGGGTTGAAATATTGGTTTACCAAAATGAAGGGCATGGAGAATCTTACCATTTCTAAAATGGTAATCTCATATTCTAGGAGCCCACACTTTGGATCATAGACATAGTGCTAATAACCTAAAAATCAATCTCTTCAAGGGTCACCAAGAGTCTAATTGACAAGTCCAGTCTCATCTAGTGGTTCCAGAAAGGGACCCAGACAGGGAGATGTTCCTGCCCTCCTCCCTTGGTCCTCTTCACCACCTTTGAATATTACTTCTAATGGTCACAAAGTCCCAGGATTGTCTACAAAGATCTCAGTCTCAGAGCAAAGAAAATGGCATTTATAAAATGGTTGGAAAGGAAAAGAAACAAGCTTGTATTCCTCCGATGTGCCAGACACTGTGCAAAGCACTTTAAGAATGTTATCTCATTTAAGGGGATTTGGAAGGATGAAGGATGCAATCTTCAGTTATGGAAAGGCAGCATAACCTAGTGGAAGAGTGTGGGATTTGGAGCTAGGGACCCTATGTTTGACTCCCAGATCCTCTCCTTACTGTGTGACCTTGGACAAGTCCCTGGATACAAAGACAGGATTAGGCAGAAATCTTCAGCCTATTTCCTCTAGCTCTGAAGTGTCAACCTCTTTCAACACTTCTCTGGGGGTCAGTAAAATAAGGGGAACAGAGTAGAATATCTCTAGGATGCTTTCAAGTTCTTATTCCGAAATTCCTATGAAGGTTCTTAGTCTGATAATCCTATGAAAACCATGGCTTTGTGGGTCTAAGGTGGGAGATGACTGTAAGATACCTCCATGTTCTACAGAATCAAAGAATCCTTTTCATTGGGATATGGAAAAAGAGTAGAGAATTCATAGCTTAAGTGTTTAAGGGACACAATCCATTGTATGGATGACAACTTGCTTTTAAAAAACAAAGTTGTGTTCAGAGCTCTGGGGTCTGGGACTACACGTTCTCAGCTTGCTGGAACTGCTGCCCCACAAACCCCCTCCATCATCTCTGCACCCCCCAGGACCCTCTCCTCCCCCCCCCATATACTTCCTGAGCCACCCAGGACATGGGAATAATTTTTCAGGGTGAGAAGGGGACAGGTGGGGGGAGGGGGCGAGAGAACCGCAGGGAGGGGGAGAGGGAGAGGAAGAATTGCTACCAAGGAAGAGCTGGCCCGAAGAGCTCAAGATGACAGAAGCACCAGTAACAACCAAACCTCAGAAACTGCTGCACCAGCTGAATGTTCTGTTGGAACAGGAATCTAAATGTCAGTCAAAGGTCTGTGACTTGAGACTAATTGAATCTGATCATAATAGTGACCTTCAGATGATTGCAAAACTGAGGGACTTCGGGAAGCTAGGTGGCACAGTGAATAGAGCACTGGCTCTGGAGTCAGGAGGACCTGAGCTCAAATCCAGCCTCAGACACTTGACAATTACTAGCTGTGTGACCTTGGGCAAGTCACTTAACCCCAATTGCCTTGCTTTCCCCCTCCACAAAAGAAAAAAAAATACTTCCCAAAAAAAAGGCTGAGGGACTTCAAAGTGAAAAAAGACCTTCTTAGCCTATTGCACTTCTTTGGTTTTGACACAGAGACTTTTTCTCCAGCTCTGAATTTACTGGACAGATTTCTGTCCAAAATGAAGGTACAGCCCTAACATCTTGGATGTGTGGGATTAAGTTGCTTCTAGCTGACTGTGAAATCGACAGAAGAGAGAAATGTCTCATTAGCCGCTGATTTGATCCAAGTAAGTCAATACAAATTCACAGTTTCTGACCTGATGAGAATGGAAAAGATTGTATTAGAGGTGTGTTAGAAAGTCAAAGCTGACTGTCAGTTTCTACAGCTCTATTGTTCTCTCATTCATGAAAACTTACCATTTAAAAGGAGAAATAACCCAAGTTTTGAAAGACTGGAGGTTCAGCTAAAGGTATGCCATGGTAGAATAGTGTTTTCTAACACAAAACCTTCTGTATTGGAATTGTCTATAATCGCACTGGAGACTCAAGCACAGAAATTTATAGAGTTGACAGAAAGAGTAGACTGTCTTCAGAAACATTCCAAGATAAACTACACTGATCTGACCTTCTGGCAAGGAAGTGTCTCAGGCTAAGTGTCTGACTGAATACTCGCCAAACAACTGTTCTAAACCAAATGTTCAGAAATTAAAGTGGACTGTGTCTGGGCATACTGCACATCAACTGAAGCAGTTATTATGAAATGGCTCATCTTCCAACAATCCCTGAAACTTGGTCTTAATAGGATTCTTATGGTGAAGAAATTCAACTATTTTGAAGGGTTATTTCACATCAGAGCTGTGGACTCCAACATCAGAATGGATTTAAGTTGTGAAGCCTAAAACATAACAACAAGGTTAGCATTGATGTTTTCAGACTTGAGGGGAAAACAGGCTATAGTTGAAAATTGATTATGTGTGCTGCAGTTGGAAATGTGCTCAGGACTAAATTATGATCTTCTTTGAAGCATGTTTATAGAAACCAAAACTCAAATGTGAAACCCTAATGTAGAATAAGAATGGGAGACTATACCACGAATTGACAGTTAATCATGATCTGATCCAGTAGTATATGGATCGGTGTACTGATTATAGGTAGTATTGAAGGCAAGGTGTGATTGGTTTTAATTGATATTATTGGAATTATGATATAAGTTTACATTGAAACAGATCAACTTCAGAAAAACAGTATGATGCACTTTGGCATAATCAAGGTTACTACTCTTTGAGGTAGTATAAACAACCCTGTTAAAGTCTTATACAACTAGATAGTTGAATAATTTTAAAGATTTTTTGTTTGGCCTATTTTTCATTTAAATTTGATTATAAAATTCTATTAAAGTTGTAGACAGCTATGTTAAATTTAAGGGATTTTCAATATTATCCCAGGGAACAAGTGGTGTAGTATACAAATTTTTATATAGAATCATTTTTATCTCAATATCTAACCCCTTGGAAAAAAATTAATTTCTATTGTACAAGCAGCTTTCATGGTCTGCCAATCTGAAACCTCAACTGTGCCTTTCTAAAGCAATACATGCTAATACTAACACTCTAGAACTTTTAAATAAGGATTACTGTTCATATGAAACTGGACCATTAATATAGAGCTTTGTACTTAAAAGCCATACATATGGGGTATGTTGTTGTCAAAATGTTCCTGTTGCAACTAAATATATAGTGACTAAAGTAAGTTGTCCATCCAGATTCAGGTAAGCAGCAATTTAATTGACTAATTATGTGATAATTGGAGCACTTAAGGCTAGTTGTAGGTTAATGAATCTAAATTGATATATGGGGTTGGGAAAGCATATAGTTACTCAGTGTAATATATAGCTTAGCTTCCACAATATCTATAACTAGTTCAGATTTCCCTGTGACATCACATTGTGGGGCAAAAACAACTTCCCTTTAAAGACAAACCAAAGAACCACACTATGTCTCCTATGTCTTCTGCTTCATTTTGTAAAGCGTTTTGTAGATGTACTCTTCAGTGACTCCTAAACACCTGATTCATTGAAGAATTTTCTTTCTAATTCATCAATGCAAAATTAACTTGGTTGAAGTAACTTAACAAAGTACCATTTATTTTCTGGTACTAAAAAGTAACCTTTCAATAAAACTGTTGAATGAAAAAAAAGCATTAAAATTGAAGTTTCTTTCTGAATACTAACATTCCTTAATGTAGAATAAGAATGGAAGACTATACTGTGAATTCAGTTAATATTGATCTAATCTAGTAGTATTTGGATAGGTATGCTGATTATAGGAAGTACTGATGGCAAGATGTATGTATAGATTTGAGGAAAATCTAAGAAAGAAAAGCTTGGTATCTAGGGTCCCTTCCTCTGTTTTTGAATGGACAGTTGCTAAACCTCAAAGACAGTTGCTAAGACCTGTTTGCAAAGTGCTTTGGAAATACGTGCATGAAAGTGTTTTGTATCCAAATTCTTGAAGGAGAAGTTAAGTAAGTTACAGGAGGAAATAGACAGTAGAACTATACTGGTGGGGGAACTCAAATTTTCCCTCTCAGAACTAGATAAATCTAACCACAGTATAAACAAGAAATAAATTAAGGAGATTAATAGAATTTTAGAAACGTTAGATATGATAGACCTCCAGAGAAAATTGAATGGGAATAGGAAATATGTGCATAGATCATTTATTAGGCTCTGCTTCATTCTCCCTTTCTTCCATTCTTTTTTTGCCCTTCTCTCTCTGTATCCTCCTTTTCTGCTTTCAAGAACCATTAGCTCAAACCCCATCCCTACTATAGCACACTGTGGTGTGGGAAAGAGATTTAGATTCAAATTTGAACACCTATGCTCTAGATCTAGGTATTGATGCAAATTTTGGCATTGTAAATGCTATACACACATATTATGTATATGTATATATGTGTGTGTGTGTGTGTGTGTGTATATATAATATATACAGATATATGTGTGTATGTATGTATACATATACATTCACACACATACATGCAAACACACACACAGAGGAGCAGCTAAGTGGCAAAGTGTATAGAGTACCAGGCCTGAAGTTAGGAAGACTCATATTCCTGAGTTCAAATCTAGCCTCAGGTACTAGCTGTGTGACCCAGGGCAAGTCACTTAAGTTTTTTTTTTAACTTTTGCCTTGGTTTCCTTATGTGTAAAATGATCTGGAGAAGGAAATGACATCCCACTCCAGTATCTTTGTCAAGAAAACCCCAAATAGCATCATGAAGAGTTGGGCATGCCTGAAAAATGCCTAACTACACATAGACTTTCAGAATTAGAAGGGTTCTCAAAGTTTAAACCATAGCTGAAGCAAGAATAGCATCTGCAAAATCCCCAACAAATAGCCATTCAGTCTCTTTTTGAAGGCCTCCAATAAAAGGGAATTCACTGCTCAGTAGGCCCAGTAGAGGCAGCCCATTCTATTTTGGTACAACTCTTATAGATATAAGCTTGTTCCTGAATTCTCTCTCCCTCTAACATGTACTCATTGCCCCTAATGCTGTCCTCTGGGCCTGAGAATAAATCTGGAACTCACTCAAATGCTATCCTTCCCCACCCCACCCCCCAAAATACCTAGCTCTTTCTTTCTGTTCAATTCCCCTTACCCTCCTTTTCTTTTTAAACCATACTCCAGATATTCTTCTACTTTTAAAATTCTTAAATCACGATGCTCTGAACTGAATACTTTCCTTTAGTGGTTTTCTGAAAAGTCCAGAGCACAATGTGAACATCATTTCCCTTGTTCTGAACACTGTGTTTTTATATTGTTTTAACCTGACAAAGCAAATTAATGGGAGCAAAGATTCAAGTAACAAAACGACTTTCTTAAGATGTTCACTAAAGGATGTGAAAACAGGATCAGGTGCTTGCCATCTATTTTCTCTGGCCTTTAAGTGACAGCTTCTTTCAGCACAGCCAGCCCTGAACCTACTCAGCTTCCTGTGTTTCCCTAAATATTGTGCCATGACTATACATCCCTACAACATCAAAATGGAAACCTGAAGGGGACAAAGTTCCAGAGACCTCTGAACGCTGGAAGTAGAGCTAACCTCAAGTGTTCATGGTGGCATGTGAGACCTCTCCACCCTATTATGAACCAGCTTAAAATTCCCGTTATGGTAAAATTTGTATCCTTGAAAAGGATAGATGGGAAAATACTGGCAGCATCCTGTGACTTCTCCTGGAAGCCTTGTGCAAATTGCCTTAGGGCAAGGCAGGGGATTAAGAGCATCTTGGGACTTGAGGGACATGACAATCATTCAACAAACATTTATTAAGCACCTGACACTATGTGCCAGGCACTGTGCTAAGTGAGGGAATGCAAAGACAAAAAGGAAATGCATCTCAGACTCAAGGAACTTATATCCTATTAGGAGATGCAATATGTGCAGATGTACTTTCTTCTTTTTTTTTTTTTTGGAGGGGGGAGGGCAGGACAACTAGGATTAAGTGACCTGCCCAAGGTGACAGTCTAGTAAGTGTTAAGTGTCTGAGTTTAACTTGGGGTTTACTGTCTAGATTTCTCTTTCTTTCTTCCTTCCTTCCTTCCTTCCTTCCTTCCTTCCTTCCTTCCTTCCTTCCTCCCTGCCTGCCTTCTTTCCTTCCTTCCTTCTTTCACAATGCCTTAAACCCAGTTCACTCTGAAACTCATACATTGAACCACAATAAGTCCTTGCCCAAGCTCCACTTAATGACTACTTTGGGGGTCATTCTGGCTTAGTGTGAATGTTAACGGTAACTGTGGTAACTGTTTCTCTTTGGAACAGCAACCCTGAGCATCTTCCCTTCCCAGCTTGATTTTTTTCTTTTTCTACCTAAAGGGGCCATCCCTTGATCAGAGATATAGCAAGGATTTAAAGGTACAAGCCTCCTTACCCCAAATTTTGGGAACACAGCTCAGTTCCTACATAACATTGGTCCCACCAAGTTCACATCCAGATGTGGCATGACTACTAGATAAATCCTCATCTCAGCTACCAATAGCTTAATTTATAAAGGTCATTCTCAAAGTTTATCCATTGTTTTTTGAATCATTGGCACTATGCCGGCTACTAACTCAGATTCTGGAACACTAGGATTCCAAGGCACCATCTTGACTTTTCAAAACTTACATAACTGAAGACACCATTCCCTTCACCTAGAATGTAAAAGGACAAAGGACAGAGACTGGTGCTCTTTCACAGGGCCACAAGGCCTCAGAGGCAGAGGGTCCTAAGACATCTCATGGAATTGCCTCTTAACAGATGTTGTCAGAAACAGAGTAACTGAAATCCCCCCAAGAGAGCTAAGGCAAAGAGACCAAACCAAAACTGAAGGTCTCCAAAGGCATCAAAGAGCCTCCCATTCACCTTAGGGTTGAACAAAACCAGTTCCAGGATGTCTACACATGTTCCAATATCTCTTTAAGGTTCTCTGACCTCCCCATTACACCTAAGCTGCAATTTATAATGTTGAGAGTCTCCTTGACCACCGAGAGATTGTGACTTGCCAAGAATCATCCAGGTCTTAAATATGAGGATGGGCATTTGAACCAAGGGCTTCATATTTTCAGACCAGCCAAGAGAAAGTTCTTATGAGTTTTCAAGTATGTATAATTAGGGGGTGCAAGTGTTGATGTTAATATTTGATGGGCATAGAGACTCTGTTATGTAAGTACATGGTGCAGTGGCAATCGAATGACTCTAGACCAGGAAGACATGAGTTCATAAGAGATCCCACCTCTGATACTACCTGTGCAACCACAGGTAAGTCCCTTGATGTCTCTGAGCCTGAGTTTCCTCATTTGTAAAGTGAGGCAGGTGGATTAGATGGTTTCCTTTCCAGCTTTAGAGCTAGGATCTTATAGGTTCGGGGCACAGATAGGGAGGAATAAAGAGAGGAGCAAAGTCTTACAAGAAGAGGACAAACTCCCCTGATGATGGGAGACACAGATGATAACAGGGAGACAGAAGTGGATCCATCAAATGGAAGCATATTGTTTTAAATATTGTCTATGGTTGTCCTGCCTTCGTTAAAATGGAAACTTGAGATGTTCAAGGCTCCAAGTAACTCCCTGACTTCTCTCAGCTTGAAGTTCTCCAACTTCCTGGACCTGTCTCAGCATGTGACCCCAAACGTCCTGTTGTCCTGCTGTGGCAGTGAAAATGGATTCCAGATGGCATGGAGAAATTGGCTGAATTAACTCCCTCTTTTTTTGGCTTCACTCCCATTGCCCATCTCTTCTGTTTTTGTCCGAGAGTCAGCAGGCAGAGCCCTGGGAGATGAGGGGAGGGTTGGGGAAGGAAGGGGGAGCCTTTCATGTTTTCCATCAGTGGTTCTACCATTAACTTGTTAGATGACCTTAGGCAGCCTATATGATATCTTTTCAGGGCTTCAGTTTCCTCATCTTTATATAATAGGGGTTTGAGAGCTAATCGGCATCCTGGGATCTGTAATTTAGAGAGAATGTTTGTCCTGGGTAGAGGGAGCAGAAAGGACCATGCCTTTCAACAGAGCCACCCATAGGTGTTATACTTAAAATTAGGATAATAACATCTTTCTTATCCTTTCCTGCCTTATAGGCTTAATGTACAGATCAAATGCTATAATGGGTAGCAAAATTGCTTAAAAGTGTAAGCATTGATCATTGTTATTACCCCCATGTCTGTCAGCATCTAAAGTACAGAGATCTTTCTGAACAGGGTTGCTTTTACTGGTAGGGAACCTTCCACCTCCTCCCCAAATATAAATATCGGAGCCTCAGCTCCCTTCAAGGTAGACCTACTCTCTTTCTATTCCCCTTTTTTATGTTCTCATTGAAGGCCTAAAGAGCAAGAACCTGAGGGATGGAACAGACCCCTGAATGTATGACCCCATACCTGAACAAGAAGCCCAGTAAATGGTCATCCAACCTCTGCTTGGAGTTCTCCAGTAAGAAGGTCTCCCAGTCTCTGAGGCATTCATTCCCTTTTTGGATGGCTCTAATCATCAGGAAGATTCTTTTTTTATAAATCCCAAATTTGCCTCTTTGGAGAGACCCAAACATTCCCAGATCTTTATATGGCATGATTTCAAAGCCCTTCTCCATAACTGTTTGCTTTCCCTCAGGCACTCAAGAAAAAGTATCAATGCTTTCCTAAAATGTGACTCACCAAAGTGAACACACACTCTAGATGTGGTCTGACCAGCACAGAGACCAGTTGGCTTCACTTCTCTACTCCTGAACACTGTGCCTTTCTTAATGCAGATCGAGATTGCCTTAGCTTGTGTGGCTTACATATTACTATTGGCTCACCTTGAGTTTGCAGTTCATTAGGGACCCAAGTCTCCTTCTAACAAATAGCTTATAGCCACACCTCCCCATCTTACATTTATGTCCTTCCTCCCAAGCCTGAATTGACTTGCCTGCCAGTTTCCCATAGTCTCTATGCAAGCTTGAGCTAATTGGAAGGCTCTCAGAAAGTGCTGCCAAGTATTGAACTATCCCTGATAGGGGACTTTGGACTCAGAATCACCACCCCCAAACCTTTTGGTCTTTTCTTTATCCCCAAGACCTCCACAAATGTCAGCACAGCCTAGTACATAGTTCCCCAAAGACACACACAAGACATAATTGGAAAGTACTTCAAGAATGCTAGACTTCCACAGGCACATTGCATTACTCCAAAGACTTTGAGTCCTTTCTTCTCAAACATCTCAGGTCTCTGTGCTGGTCAGACCACATCTAGAAAAGGGAAATGTATGCTGTTCAGTGGGGCCATTTCACATGGGTAGCCTCCATTCCTAAGCATACTGAGATGCCTGATTAAGAGCCATGATTGAAAGGAATATCCTTTATGGCCTACACCGAGGCAGCACTCAATGGGCCATACCATTGGACAATTATATACTCTGTCATCTAATAACTGTTTCATGTGCAATGGGGTAAGGAAAGAGAAGAGACAGTAGAAGGAATGAGAGAATGCTTCAGAGCCCAGGGCAAATCATATCATATTTCCATGGCCCTTGCCCCGACAAAAAACATTTATGTCCAGGTTAGATCAGGTTAAAATGAACAACAGGAAAAGCTATGAAGTAGAAAAAAGTTACAAATGGTTATCATGGTTAACTGATGGGGTTGTGAAGTATGGAAACTGGCATAATCTTTGGCTTGGTGTTGTTTGGGAGGGTAAACAAATTAACAGTTCAACTTTGTGAGTCAATTTACAAAGTGATGTACTTAGAACAACTCTGAGAGGTGGGTAGTATAAGCATTATTTATACCCATTTTACAGATAAGGAAACTGAAGTTCATGAAGTTGGTTCATGGTATATTGTAGGTACAGCTCTAAAGCCAGCATCCTCTTGTTTCATGTCCTATTTTGGGACAAAATGAGGCACTTTGCAAGTCACTGAATATTTAACAAAGGAGGAAGTTTACTTTGCCCTAGCCTAGCAAGGATATGCGACAAATAGCTTCTTTGCATGCAGCCCCTTTTATCTCCTTGAAACTTGTCTGGTCAATAATGACTCATCAGGATACAGAGATTCAATGGTCCCAAGCATCCACCAAGTCTAAAGTTTATATAGTCTTCAAGAAATAGACCTGAGATGATCTTAAACGAAGATAGGTGATACAGAGGATAGAACACTGGACCTGCAATCCAAAAGGTCTCACTTCAAATGTGGCCTCAAATGCTTCCTAGCTGGCTGATCCTGAGACACTTGACCCTGACCTGCCTCAGTTTCTGCACCTGTAAAATGGGGATAATCACAGCACCTACCTCCTTGAGTTGTTGTGAAGATAAAATGAGATCGTATTTGTAAAGTATTTTGCAAACTTTAAAGTGCTATCTATATAAATGCGAGAGATTATTATTATTAGGAACAATTTTCCTTTTATCTATCCTTCTCAACTAGTCTGTAAGTTCTTCAAAGGCAAGGATCATCTTATACTTCTATGTTCCCTGTAGAGCCTAGCAAAGAGCAAAGTGTAATTTTTATTTCCACAGAGCAGCCCTATCTGTATTCAGTGAAGGAGTTTTGGAGTCTGACAAAGCCTTCAGCATACATATTTTTTAAAAAGATATGGCCTGGTTTGTCATCATTTAATACCCTGGGGCCAGGCAAAGCAGCACAAGATGCTGCAAAAGAAAAATAGAAATGGTAAAAGCAGACTGCAGCTAGGAGAGGCAGAAATGTGGAACTTGGAGTCAGGAGACACCCAGGTTTGAATCCTGCCTCCCATACTTAGTGTAAGCCATGGATAAATCTAAACTCTGTGAGCCTGTTTCCCCTGATGTAAAATGGGATAATGATATCCATAGTAGTTACCTTTAAAGAGAATTAAATAAGATGTAAGAATGATGTTTCAGCCTTGCTCACAATCAATGGAGTAAATGAAGCATTTTCAATAGAATTTTATTGTTATCTTTTGTTTTTACATCATATTTACATTACCTAGTTTTTCTCTGTATCCCAGCCCTTCCCACTCCCAGAGAGTCATCCCTTATAACAAATAATTTTTTTAATGGAAAAAGAAGAGGAATAAGAGGAAAAAATGATCAAAATAGAAAAATCTGACATTGTATTATGACAGGGATGAGCATATACACAGAGTGCTTCAGATAGCATTTCCTCCTAAGAGCATTATGGTGATGTAAAGGAAGTATCTTTTTTTTTTTTTTTTTTAAAGCAATTGGGGTTAAGTAACTTGCTCAAGGTTACACGGCTAGTCATTATTTATGCGTGGGTGCTCATTTTCTGAGGCCGGATCTGATCTCCGGTCATCCCAACTCCGAGGCCGGCGCTCTTACTCACTGCGCCACCTAGCCGCCCCTTTAGGGCAATTGGGGTTAAGTAACTTGCCCAAGGTCACACGGCTAGGTTTTTGTTTGTGTGGATTAAGTGTCGGAGGTCGGCTCCGAACTCAGGTCCTTCTGATTCCAGGGCCGGCGCTCTATTCACTGCGCCACCTAGCCGCCCCGTAAAGGAAGTATCTTGAGGGAATTGGAGTACATATGCAATGTCATTCTGTAACTGGTTCCCGTGGGCTAACTAGGTGGTGAATAGGAGACTCTTTCATTGGCTGCCAAAACATCAAAAAGGGAAAAAAAAGCACTAGAGACTGAACCTTGGCCATCGTTACACTTCTCTCTCTTGGTTTGACTCCTTTACCAAAGGCATCCAATAAGAGAGACAATGATGTAATGTCAGTTCTCAGGCAGACACTTGGGTCAGCCCAACATGGAAATGCTGACAAGCAAAGAATGACCTTCCAGATCCAGCTCAACTGTAGCTGAAATGAGAACTCATTCAGAAGGCATGGTACATCTGGATATGAACTTGATCTGACCAGTGTTATGAAGAAACTATGCTAAGCGTGAGCTCATTCTCCCTGAAGAACACGTTGAGATAAGGAGAGCAAGTGCCCACCTCCCAAGGGTTAATGGAAGGCAGACTCTTTGTATTATTATTCTTATTATATCTTCAGGTAAATATTTCTTGGCAAAAGCTAATTGAAGCTTTGTGATTAAACAGAAGTAGGCACCCATTACTGACACCTGACCACAGCTTGGGGTGCTTGTGCCAAAGGCATTAAAGAAAAGACAACATCCTTAAAACCACTCAGAGTATGCCTTGAATCCTGAGTGGGCAGATATAACTGTTATGGGAATGGGAATCTGAAAATCTTCCCTGACCCTTGGCCCTTTGATAGGCTTAAGTGACTCTGAGAACCTTCCCTGATTTGAAAATATACTCTGCCCCCTAATAGGCTGAATGCAGTCACATGGAGCCTGTGGCAGGAGGTTTGTTTTTCAGGAATGCCCGCACCTTGTTACTTTGTGATTGGGCAGTGGGTCACAAGGGTTGTGACATTCTCTGACCCAGGAGAAGACTATATATACCCTGGTGTGAGGTTTGGTTTGGGGGCTCACTTTGAGAAGAGTTGTGTGATTTGACCAGACAAGACTCTGGGCAGTCATTAAAAGCCCCCTGGCTTTGAAAAACCCAGATGCTGATGCTTCCCTCTCTGGTAACTAAGTATAGATATAATGGTCAGACAGCTGGAAGCCTGTCTGCTGATCTGTTTCTTAGTCTGTATTTGTTGTCTGCTTGTAACTTCTGTTTGTTGTCTGCTTGTAACTGTTCTCTGAAGTTCAGAGTGCTAACCTTTTCCTCTGAACTAGGTAAATGACATGTTTGATTAAAGCAGATTGTTTATCCATTTTGAGCTGCTTTCCTTTAGAAAAGCAGATCTAAGAACCTGTGTTGGCAGCCACCCTGGGTATGCTGGGGTGCTTGCTGCTACAATAGCTGACCTGGCTCTCAGATAGTGGGACAAAGCATGGTCACTACATGTGCAATGTTCTGTGCCTTTGGCACCTCTGTCTTTGCAGAGAAGTGGGAGATATATCTTTTCATCTCTCTTCTAAAATTTGTTCTTTACAATTTCACAACATCCATTTTCCATTGTTTTATGGTTATTGTTCCTTCCATTTACATTGTTGAAGTCTTTGCATATATTATTTTCCTGGCTCTGCTTAGCTCATTTTGTATCCATTCATGTAAGTCTTTTAAAGCTTCTCTGTATTGATCATATTTGCTATTTTTTACAGCACAGTAATATCTCACTACATTCATAGCCAAAAAATTTGTTTATCTACCTCCTCAAATGAGTATCTACTTTATTTCCAGTTTTTTTGCTACCACAAAAAGTGCTGCCATCAATATTTTGTATTTGGAGTCTTTTTTTTTTAAGTTAATAACCTCCTTAGGGGTCTATCTAGCAGTGGAATCTCTTGGTCAAAGACTCCATGGACCTTTTGGCCACTTTGTTTGTACTGTCTGGCAGAGATCACTATGGCTGGCTCAGAGTGTGACCTTCTTTTGAAATCATTACTTCCCCTTTCTCTGTAAGTAGAAAAAAAGAAGAAAATCTTAGAATTAAGCGATCAATCTGCTTGGAGACAATGAAATTAGTTCCAGGGGGTTTAGTCTAGGCCAGGGGAAGGTCTTGGTGCCAAGTGGCTTCTTTTCTCTGCAAAGCTTTAAAAAAAAAAAAAAACCTCTAAAATGCAAATTGAACAATGGATTCATAAAATACTTTGAGCCCCCAGGCAATCTGTTGATTGCCAAGCCAGCATGACAATCTCCCAGTCAGCTGAATTTAGAATAGTTAAATATCGGTTTTCCTTCCATCTCTCACACTTTCTACAGCAAAACACAAACTCAGAGAGCCACAAAATAATCTTATCTTTATTGAACCATATTTTTGAAAAAGTGAATAACTTGTAGGCAAAATATTTAAATATCAAAGCAACCCTTACTGTCATCCATTGCAAGAGAAAAAGGGTAAAAAAAAAAGAGTAGAGTGTTCATTGTTGCAGCACTTTCTCAAAGAAGCCCTGATTCAGTCACACAACTGGATTCTTACTGTGATGAAGGGAAAGGAAGAATCCAGATTCAAAATGGACTGCTATGTCTCCCAGGAAGAGGCAAAGGCCACATCTGCTGCCACTGCTACTCCCTCTCCAACTCTTCCCCTGTCCTCTAGAGGGCTTTTGCAAACTCCTGATGGTCTTTGGAAGAAATACAACTCCCAAGATCTATATCAACGTATACCTCCTTGGAGACAGTTTTTCCAGCTTTTCCAGAAGAGCTATTACATTTGCATAGAACCAAATTGCTTTCTAGAATGGTTGCACTAATTCACAGCTCTACCAATAGTGCATCAGTGTGTCCATCTTCGCACAATGTGAGGTGAAACCTCAGGATTGCTTTGATGTGCATTTCTCTTATTCTTTGTTAGTGAATTGAAACATGTTTTTCATATGGTTGCAAATAATTTGCGATTCTTTTGAGAACCATCTGGGGTACTCAGAGAGGGTTAGCACTTCTGGTATGAGGGCTTGCCTACCCCTTTTTAGGGCTGCTCATCCACCTTTAGTATCCACCTATCAACATGTGACTCTCACCTATGGCTCCAAGAAACAGTGGCACGTGCAGCTACTGTACCTTGGCAGAACCATCTTGGCTGATGATCTAAACAGGTTGAAGGTAACTGACAGGTCTCAAACCCATCTATGAGTTAGGGGGATGTTCACAGGACATTCTTGTAGGATCTGGGAGTTAGCCTAGAATAAGCTTCCACTGCTCACTGATTCCCTTTGAGGACCCTTAGGAAAACCCACATGATAAACCTCTTAAAACAGCAAACTTTTCTCACTCAAAGAGCAGAATATGCAGAGGAAGGTATTTTTTATGCTTCCAGCAAAGAAGTGAGTGTGGTGCTTACAGCAGGAGTGAGGTTATATAGTTCTATCCTTCCTGGTAGACTTAGGGTTAGTCAAATGCCTCAAATTCCTCACTTTATTTCCCTACATTCCCTCTCTATATGCAGATTACATAGGTCTGAGATACTTGAGACCTGACTGGGCCTGACCTCCTCTAAGGCCAGAGCTATGTGTCACACCCACCTTTCCAGCTCCCTCAGGCCATTGTCATAGCTCCAGGAAGGCCAGGGTTTTAGTAAAGTAAGATAAGCAAGAGCTTCCCCAGGGCTATTGACCATCTCCCAATAACTTTTGTGGGAGCAAAGCAAGACACCATTATATCCCTCTTATACTTTTCTATAAACTCATAATGTGTGGATAAGTCCTTAATAATTTGAAAGAAACATGAGACTTTGGGCCATTAGATGAAAGGCAGGGTAGGGATCTTTAGAGGGGAGGGTGGGGGAACAGGTAAAAGGTGGGGTATAGAATGGTGCTTAGATCAATGGGAATAGGAGGATGAGGGAGGAATCTCTAGAGGGGTGGGTGAAGGAATAGGTCATAGGGGGCTATAGAAGGGTGTTTAGATTTATGGTAATGGGAGGATAGGGAGGGATCCTTGGAGGGGGGTAGGAGAGTAATAGGAGGGCAAGGTAGCGGGTAGAAGTAAAGTAGAGGAGGCAGGAGGGACAGGAAACAAGAGATATGCACAAACATAAAAACAAAGCTTGGGAGTAGAGAAACTTGGGAAACTATATGTCTCTATATGTGTGTATATATGTATATGTCTATAGCTGTTGAGAAATATATCTGCACTTCTGAGGGAAATAGCCTTCTGGGCAGGGGGAGAAGAATAAAGTTTTAAAAATAAAGTTAAAGTTAAAAAAGAATAAAGTTAAAAATAAAGTTTGTTCTCTGCACAGCAGAGAACAAAACTTGTGAGGAAGAAAAGATGGACAGCTCTCAACACAACATGTAGTATTTATCATGCAGGTTTTCTTGAAATAGAAATTTATTGTTACATACTTTGAATCCTCTCTTATGTTCTGCTATGCACATAACATGCTTCCCCCCCTTTCTTACTTTGTATTTAAGTTCCAATATTGAAGTTTATGATATGCTTTTTTTTTCTTTTTTCTATTCTGTATTTGTGTTCTGGTGTTTGAGGATAAAACAACATTTTATCAGGCAGGGTAAATAAGAGGCAATCTCAGAGGTAGGACATTACATAGTGGGGGTGTGGAAACCTATTGCAAAAGGTAGGATTTGAGATGAGTCTTTAAGGAAGCCAGAAAAGGCAAGAGGCATAGATGAGAAGGGAGAATCTTCTGGGCATAGGAGACAGCTAGTGAAAAGTGCTGAGTCAGGAGTGTCGCAATTGAGAAACAACCAGGAGGCTGTTGTCACTGGATTGTAGTTTTTGTGGAAGGGAATAAAGCACGAGAAGTCTGGAAAGGCAGAAAGAATCCAGATTGTGAAGGGATTTAAAAGACAGAGCATTTTATATTTGATCCTAAAAGTAATAAGAATCCATTAAATAGGAAAGGTGACATGATAACTTTGGCAGCTTAGTGGGGAAAAGCTTGATGTAGGGTGGTAAACCAGTAGGCTATTATTATTAAAGTAACTACTTCAAAGGTTGGTTTAATTATCTCTCTTCAGTTAGGTGTTAATGTATTTTTAAAAATACTATGCTCTAAAATCCAGGTGCCAAATACAGCCAATTTTTCAAAAAATTCTAAGACCCAGGGAGGAATATAAAAGGGGTTTGAGAACTGATTGGCAGTAATAAGCATGCTGTACTCTTCCCTGGTCAGATCACGTATTGAATATTGTCTTCAGTTCTGGATGTCACATTCTGGAAAAGACATTGAAAAACTGGAGATGATGCAGAGGAAGACAACTATGATCGTGAAGGATCTTGGGATCATACCATATGAAGACTGGTTAAAGGAACTGGGACTATTTAGCTAGAAGAGAATGCTTAGAAGGAATTTAAGACCTGTTTAGGAAGCCCCAAGTCTAACTATTGAAAGAAGTCCAAACCAAAAAGTTGAGCTTAGTCTAGAAGACAAGAGGACACTCTAAAAAAAAAAATAGAACCTATTAGAGAGGGAGGAATATTGCTTTGATTATTTGTATATTTTTATAAATCCTTCATTGTTTTCTTCCATGCATTTCCTTGTGGGCTCTTATGAGTCCTTTCAACTTTCTGGGACATTAAATAAAGGCTGTCTTATACCTGGTAAATGAATTTGCTACCTTGAGTATTTGTATAGAATATGAGAAGATCTTCTTACCCACATATGTGGAGACCTATACATGAGAGAAAGCATGGTGTAGTGGATAGAGGGCCCATCCTGGAAACCAGGAAAATTTGAAGTTGTATCCCTGGAGCATACTGGCTGTGCTACCAGGACAAGTCAAAAGACCTCTTAGTGCTCTAGACCAGTAGTGTCCAAAACAAATGGAAATGGAAGCCACTAGACCATATTTAAGGATCCCTGCGGACCACACAGTGACTTAGAAAACCACATATTAACTTTAACTATATTCTATTATGTTTTATCTATTTTATTAAATATTTGCCAATTACGTTTTAATCTGGGTCAGGCTTTACTGCAATGTTGCCAGACAGGGTAGAATGTTTGATTGACACTTCTGTTCTGGGGCAACTCTCTAAGATGCTAAGTTTCAGAGAAAGTATCAAACTATATTGGTTAAGGAAAGAAGGAAAGAAATAAACATTTATCAAGCACCTGCTTCCTGTCAGGCTCTGTGCTAGGCACTTGCAAATATTATTTCATTTAATCCTCACAACAACCTTGAAAATTAGGTGTCTCGTTTTATAATTGAAGAAACTGGGAGGTATGAAAGCTAAAAATGTGATGTGGGATGGTAACCCAAGATAAAAACAAATCCATGTGTACCCAGTATTTAAGCATTTTGGGCCATGAGATACATGTTTTTCTTTCTTAGCTACTACTCACAATCTGTTAATTAGTTATAGCAAAATTTGTTAATCCCAAAAGTGCTCAATTGGCTTTCTAAAACCATCTCATCATTGGCCAAGAAATTTTTCACATGCTGGACACAAGCTTTATATGGAATAAGCAAAAGGCACCTTTTTTTAGGTCAGGATGGGCCCCCTGGGACACTGACCAACCATCACTGTAGCAAGAGCTGAAAGTTGTTGATGCTGCCCTCATAGTGACTTTCTCCTCCAGTAAGACAAAAAAAGCTATGAGCACCAAATTGGTGTGCATTTATTCAGCAGAGGTAGTCTCCAGACAGCTGCCGCATTTGGGATCTGTTACATACCCCAGCAGTCAGGACCTAGGAGAAGCAACACGACTGATGCATCTACTTCAATCAGAGTTGCTGGAAATTACATTCACTAGCTAAAGGCAGTCAATTTCCACCTTATAATAAACCTCACTTCACTCTGTTAAGTCATTTTCTGCATCCTATAATTCAAGCTTGAGCACTGATCTGCTATTCCAACTGGCTAATATACTCCCTTATTTTATAGATAAGGAAACTGAGGGACAAAGAAGTGGTCATTTTCCTAAGATTAGACAGAACAGAATGGTTGTGAATTCCTTTTTTTTTCTTCTTTTTTAAGAAACCAGCTTCAGAATTATTTTGTCCCTTGCCTCTGTATGCTTATTGAGAGATGTCTTATCCCTGGCATGTTGCACAGTATCTTTGAAAATTTGTTTTACTAATACCGTTTTTTAAAAAAATGTCTCACCCAGTGAGACATCTGTTATAACAAAGAATAACAAAGAAAGGGGGAGGGGAAGCATTTCAGTAAAACTAACCAAAATATCAACTAAGTCTGACAATATACATAGTACTCCCTATCCATAGTCCCCCATCTCTTCAAAGAAGGGAGGGAGGTAACACAGTGTCTTAATATGTGTTTCCTGAATTGAACTGAACTGAATGGTACTAATTGTGTCCAAACAAAGGAAAAGGGGAGATTCCAGACAAATGTTTCAATGTACAAAATTTATCCAATAGAGAAGTGGATGCCATTGGCAATACAACCACTGACAGATTAAGGGCAACTCCTTTGAAAGTCATCACAAACACAGGCAGACATCATTTTGGCATTAAACTCTAGGGTGTTCAAAAGAGAATTGATTAGCAAGTAGACTGACCAGGAAATTGTCACTACATGTAATAGTGATAAAAGGGAATGTAGAATGTTACATCATGGTGCTTTTTGGGATTCCAAAGACCATACTGCTACCAGAAATCACTTTTGTGGTTCAACTGTGATGCATCATGAAAGTGCATGACAAAGACGAACAACTAGCCTCCCTAAGCAATATAGAGACCACGTAAAAAGTTCTCGAGGTTAATGATCCTAGTGATAGTAAAACAAACCTGACTCTTAGGGCTCATCCTTTCCTTTTAAGGAAGACTAGCTGTCTTAGGCACCATAATGGGAGCTCCTTTGCAGACAAATAATGTTTTTCCATGTTTTTTTTTGGTCCCTGCTTCATTTCACCTGCAGGTCCCCCATATTTCAAGCAGCTTCAGTGTTATGACAAGCCAGAGGCAGGTAGTGGTCAGGGCACACACAAGGACAATGTGGACACTGAAAGTTAGTTTCTGAGAGTACCAAACTCCAAAGAGGAATGGAGCACAAAAGCCAAGCTCAATGTTAAGGAAATTTGAAGATCTTCCCTGCCTATTAATAGGCACATAGAGCCCTGACCCAGAGCTAATCAGGTTCTGGCCACAGGGAGTTTCCAATCAAGTGCTGGGACAGAAGGATTTTCAAGCTTCTCAGCACTCAGCCAATCAGATGCCAAGGCTTTGTTACATATTCTGGGAGGCTGGCATTTTGCTTTGGGGGTTCACTCATGAAAAGAATCTTTTCCTGGTTGAGACTGAGTAGCCATTTGTTCAGAGATCCCTGACTGTTCAGATGTTTGTGCTCCCTTGGTCCAGCGATGTATATAAAGTATATAATCATGTTGCTATATTCATATAGCTGGAGCCCTGTCTGTTGGTCTTTGTGCTAATTTCTCTGCTTGTATTTTCTCCAAGTTCAGGGTACTGAGCTGTCCCCTAAAGTAGTGAATGTAATTAAAAGCAGGATTGTTAGTCCCTTTTTGAGAAGTCTTTCCTTTAAAAGCAGATCAAAGAACCTATGCTAGCAGGCCATCCTGGGTATGCTAGGGTGCTTGCTAATACAGTAAGTAAAGTGGAACCAGGGAGGTAAGAATAGTCCAAATTTGAGTGTAAATAAACTTTGCAGCATATTAAAGAGGCCATAAAGCAACCAGAAACCAGGCAGGCAAGAAATCAGAGCAAGCATTGAGTAAGAAACTGGGAAAGCCCAGGAACTAGTAACTACTACCTAAAACCACAAAGAACGACTAAAAGGGGAGATTCAAAGCTAAGAACACACAAACATATGTACCATGTTTCTGCACTTACTCCCTTAATTTGTGCTCTCATTCATGAGTTGGGTAGGCAGAGGATGGCAACAATTCTCAGGGTCTCACTTCTGAGATTCATTTAGCTCTCAGCTTAGGCATTCACTCAAATGGCATAGCAAATACAATTGTTATAAAACATTTCCCTCATAACTCTAGGGCTCACTCCCACACGTACAAATAGTGTCTATAGGAAGAGTGGGCTCAAATGCAGAATATAATGAGAGGAATGTTCAATCATTTTTTCCACTGTGTCTGACTCTCTGTCACTCCATTTGGGGTTTCTGTGGCAAAGATACTGGAGTGACTTGTCATTTCCTTCTCTAGCTCATTTTACAATTGAGGAAACTGAGGCAAACAGGGTTAAGTGACTTGCCCATGGTCACACAGCTAGCAAGTGTCTGAGGCCAGATTTGAACTCAGGAAGATGAGTCTCCCTAACTCCAGGCCAGGCATTCTATCCTCTAGGCCACCTAATTGTCCATAAACTTTCTAACAAACAATTGCTGTTCAGTCCCGTCCAACTCTTCATGCCCCATATGGGTTTTTTTTAGCAAAACACTGGAGAGGTTTGCCATTTTCTTCTCCAGTGGATGAAAGCAAACAACTTAAGTGACAGTTACATAATTAGGAAGTTGCTGAGGCCGGATTTGAACTCAGGTTTCCTGAATCCAGGCCCAGAGCTCTATCCACTGAGCCATTTTGACAAAGTCAACTTACAATTCCTGGTATTCAGGTACAATGTCTCTGCTACAATGGTTGCTTAGTTGGATTCACAGATTTTTCTCTTCTCTATATTCTGATTCTCTTCTCTGCTGTCGGGAGTCATACTTTTTGATGCTGTTTCCATCCCATAGTTGACTGAAAACACTTTTTGATGGAAACAGACAATCAGAACTGAGTCTGAACAAGCTCTTTAGAACTCCATGATTAATCAAAAACTTAGTGTGAGATATTAGGTCATGCCCTGAGTGATGGTGTAACCTAGAAATGTCTCAGAATGGGGATTAGATAGTAAAGGAAGGGTGAGAAAAAGAGATTCTAAGAATCTGAGAATCAAGAGACTGGAGGAACCATGGAGCAAAACGAAGACCAAACTGGCAGAGAAGGGAGATATCAAGGATAGTCATTAGCTCTATAGTGATCTTGGAGAGAACAATCTAAGCTGAGAAAAGTGCCAAGGCACATAGAGCACAAGAAAGGCACAAGAAAAGTTCAGCTCTTTCTCCAACTTCTCTTCCTAATCCCTAACAATCTATAAGACTTGGTAATTAATCTAATCTACTATTTTCATTATAAATGTATGTGAGACAGAGACCACTACCAAAAAAATCAATACAAAGACTTAGAGACTTGAAAGCAGAGATGAGTTTGTTGCTTTCTCATGAGAAAGGATACCGCCCCCCTGTCACTCTAATGATGCCAGCCAGGGAAGTACAAATTGATTCCAGAAAGCAAGGTCCTTTTATACCTTAATGCAACCTCCCCTCCCCCTCAACCCTCTTCCCCTTATCCCATTGACTGGTCTTCAGGGGTCACAATCTATTCCCGTGAATCTTACCCATTAATAAAGAACAAAGGCAGTTACACAAGTTTGGAGACAAGAAAAGGAGCAAAGTTTTGCAAGAGTACAAGGTAACTATACAGATAACTGTAGATGTTATTCTGTAAGGGAGTAAACTTGTTTCAATAATACAAAAACTATTAACTCTTTTGAGGAGGCTTCACTTCTGAGAAATCATCCCTCACAAATGTAAAGGTAGACAGAGAACCCAACCTCTGCCTAAGTGTTAGGGATTTTCTTAAGTGGAGGCTCAGAACAATTGTTACTGAATATAGGACTTTTCATCTAAAATAAGCTCTCTGAAACCTAAGAGGAGGGAACCTCTGGGCCATTATATTGACCCCCAGGTTTAAAATGAACTAATAACACGATGTAACAGGATAATACATTAAGATTGAATCTATTCTTTTGTTTCATGTATCTGGTATTAATTTGAAGTCAAGAGTTCCAGACAATAATCTGATTTAGGGTTAGACAATTTCCTGTAATGCCTGTTTAATTTCTGTACATGTCCCGTACTGCCCAGTATCCATTTTTGGGTCAAACCAAACAACGGAAGTTGTATGAAAGCTAGGGCTACAAAACCCAGATTGCTCCCAAGAACCTCTTTGATTAGCATGCAGATGAAATTGAGAAATAACAAAGACTGAAGTAGTAAAGCCAGACCATGGCCCTCTACATTTCTGATCCTAGTCCACATTCCTATTTTTATGGTGTCTGTCTGTGAGCAACAACAAGAACAATGACAAACCTGCTTTTGTGCTAACTCAGCAAAGGAAAACTTCCTGGTCTCCCTAGAAATAGAAGCAGTGTATTACCTAAAAGGAGGAGATAAATAAGATTATTATAAAAAGTGATTCAGGGCACAAAACTGTGCCTTCCGTGATTCATTTACTACAGAGAGCAGAGACAAATAGAAATTGGAAATCTTTATTCACATGCTTTTACAAAGTCCAAGTATTAGGCCACTCAGTATGTCTATAGTGGGGGCTGCCTCATCAGGGGAGGCAACTTTCCAAAGATACTTCAGGGCTTCCTCCACTGAAAATTCTCTGCTCACTGCTAATTACTGCATAGGTTGGTACCTTATCATCTTCAATGATGATGACCAGGATTCATAGCTGCTGTGCTCTGACGATGAGAGCATAATACTTTGAAAGGTCAACATTCAGGATAATCAAAGAAGCCACATTTAGATCTCCTTCCTATCAACCACAACTCTAAAATAGCTTGTATTGATTTTCTCTGCTGAAAAGTCTATAGATAAATACTAGCAGCACAGAAATCACAATGGCTTTTTTTTTACATCCTAACATAAAAATAACTTTTAGAACCCAGTATATTTTCTATTGATTTTAAGACTAAAGGAGGAAGATGAATATATGTGTAATATATGTGCACACACATGTATATACACACATATGTATACCTATATTGTGCATATGTTATAATATATGTTATGGTTCTTGATTTAGCGGCATTGAGTAGGATAGGGGAGGTATGAGGCAGCTAAGTTATTTTTGGAACCTGGGAGATAATGTGCTGTAATATAGTGTAGTATGGCATCATACTGTATGTGACAAATAAAAGTTCAAGAGACATAGTTTTAGGTAATTAATAATTTTATTAATCATCCTAGTGGATAATGAATAAAAGGGGTCAGGGGCACTATCAAATGCCAAAGACCCCTCATGGAACCCACTCAATGCTTATGTGCCCTTGGAATAATGGGTGTTCCTGAGGATGGCAATCAACTCTGATTGGTTAACAATTAATGAGAAGAATTAATATTATAATGAGAAGTGGGCTTATTCTTATTCATATATATACCCACACATGCATATATATAATTTTATTTTTCCTCAATTAAATGTTAAAACAATTTTAAAATATTTTTTAAAAAAGTTTTTAGTTCCAAATTCTTTTCCTTCCTGCCTCCCCCCTACCCCTCTCCCTGAGATGGTAAACAATCCAATATAGTTTATACATGTGCAATCATGTAAAACATTTCCATATTAGTCATTTTGTACAAGAAGACTTGAAGAAGGAAGGAAAAAGAAAGAAACAAAGGAAGAGAAATATAACATGTTTCAGTCTATATTCATACACTATCAGTTCTTTCTCTTAAGGCAGATAATATGCTTCATCATTAGTCCTTTGGGATTGTCTTAGATCATTGTATTTCTGAGAATAGCTAAGTCATTCACATTTTTTCATCATACAATATTGTTGTAACTGTGTACAACTTTCTCCTGGTTCTGTTCACTTCACTCTGCTATTCTTACATGTTCATGTAAATCTTTCCAGGTTGTTCTTAAATCATCCTGCTCATCATCATTTCTTACAACACAATAATATTCCATCACAGTCATATACTACAGATTGTTTAGCCATTCTCTATTTGAAGAACATCTTCTCAGTTTCCAATTCTTGGACACCACAAAAACAACTGCTGTTAACATTTTTGTACAAATGGGTCTTTTTGCCCATTTTTTGATGTCTTTGGAATATTGACCTAGCAGCGAAGTTGCTGGGTCAAAGGGTGTGTGCACACAGTTCTTTTTTTTTTATTATTAATTTATTAGTTTAGTTTCAGTTAACAAGATTCAATTCCATAGTTCCTTGATTTTCAAATTTCCTTTACTTCCCTCCCCCCTCCCCTCATGACAGCATATAGTACAGTATAGGGTCTGCAAATGCATTCATATTAAACATTATTCCAATTACAAAGGCATATTGTACTAGGTGGGATGAAAGATGGTAAGGAAGAAGTAAAACCAAACAATGAGAAGAACAAGATCATTTAGTTTGCTTCCATCAGGATTCAGGCTCAGTTCTTTCTAGTTATATCTCTGGATGGCGCATTTCTCACTTTCTTGAGTCATTCGGGATTAACTTATATCACTGCATTGCTGAAAAGAGTCCAGTCTGTCATAGTTGGTCGTCACAGATATGGTATGTCTGTGATTGTATACAAATTTCTTCTGATTCTACTCTTCTCGCTCAGCATCAGTTTGTATAAGTCTCTCCAGGTAATTATGAAATCCGTCACCTCCTCGTTTCTTATAGCACAATAAAATTCCATTACATTCATGTACCACAACTTGTTTAGCCATTCCCCAATTGATGGGCACCCCTTTAGTTTCCAATTCTTTGCAACCACAAAAAGGGCTGCTAAAAATATTTTTGTACATATGGGTCTTCCTCCCACTTCTATGATCTCTTTGGGATATAACCCTAGAAGTGGTATGGCTGGGTCAAAGGGTATGAAATTATTTATAATCCTTTGGGCATAATTCCAGATTGCTCTCCAGAATGGTTGGATAAGTTCACAACTCCACCAGCAATGTATTAGCGGTCCAATTTGCCCACATCCTCTCCAGCATTTGTCACTTTCTTGTTTTGTCATCTTAGCCAATCTGACTGGAGAGATGTGGTATCTCAGAGTTGTTTTGATTTGCATTTCTCTAATTAATAGTGATTTAGAGCATTTCTTCATATGCTTATAGATATCTTTAATTTCTTTCTCTGAAAACTTCCTATTCATATCCTTTGACCATTTCTCAATTGGGGAATGACTTGTATTCATATAGATTTGGCTCAATTCTCTATAAATTTTAGAAATGAGTCCTTTATCAGAGACACAAGTTGTAAAAATTCTTTCCCAATTTCCCACCTCCCTCTTGATCTTGGTTACATTGGCTTTGTTTGTGCAGAAGCTTTTCAATTTAATGTAATCAAAATTATCCATTCATTTTATAATGCTCTCTAATTCTTGTTTGGTCCTAAAATCTTCCCTCTCCACAGATCTGTCAGGTAAACTATTCCTTGCTTTCCCAAATTGCTTACAGTATCATCCTTTACACCTAGATCATGCACCCATTTAGACTTGATTTTGGTATATGGTGTTAGATAGTGATCTATGCCCAGTTTCTGCCATACTGTATTCCAGTTTTCCCAGCAGTTTTTGTCAAATAGTGCATTCTTATCCCAAAAACTGGGGTCTTTGGGTTTATCGAACAATAGATTGCTATATTCATTAACTGCTGGGTCTCCTGCACCTAATCTATTCCATTGATCCACTACTCTACACCTCTGCCAGTACCAAGCAGTTTTGATGACTGCTGCTGTATAATACAGATTAAGATCTGGCATAGCTAGTCCACCTTCCCTAGCATTTCTTTTCATTAATTCCCTTGATATTCTAGACCATTTGTTTTTCCAAATAAATTTTGTTATTATTTTGTCTAACTCTACAAAGTAGTTTTTTGGTAAATTGATTGGTATGGCACTAAATATATAGTTTAGTTTGGGTAAAATTGTCATTTTTATTATATTAGCTCGACCCAGCCACGAGCAATTGATATTTTTCCAACTATTTAGATCTGTTTTTATTTGTATGAGAAGTGTTTTGTAGTTGTGATCATATAGATTCTGGGTTTGTTTTGGCAAGTAGATTCCCAAATATTTTATAATGTCTACAGTGACTTTAAATGAGATTTCTCTTTCTATCTCTTGCTGTTGAGTTTTATTAGAGATGTACAGGAATGCTGAGGATTTATGTGGGTTTATTTTATATCCTGCAATTTTGCCAAATTTATTTATTGTCTCAAGTAATTTTTTACTTGATTCTCTAGGATTCTCTAAGTATATCATCATATCATCTGCAAAGAGTGACAGCTTGGTCACTTCTTTGCCTAATTTGATTCCTTTGATTTCTTTTTCTTCTCTAATTGCTACTGCTAACGTTTCTAGTACCAGATTGAATAAGAGGGGTGATAGTGGACACCCTTGTTTCACTCCTGATCTTATTAGAAAGGCTTCTAGTTTATCCCCATTGCATATAATACTTGCTGATGGTTTTAGATAGATGCTAGCAACTATTTTAAGGAAGGCTCCATTTATTCCTATACTTTCTAGTGTTTTTAATAGGAATGGATGTTGTACTTTGTCAAAAGCCTTTTCTGCATCTATTGAGATGATCATGTGGTTTTTGCTAGTTTTGTTGTTGATATGCTCAATTATATTGATGGTTTTCCTAATATTAAACCATCCTTGCATTCCTGGAATGAATCCTACCTGATCAGGGTGTATTATTTTGTGATAAGTTGTTGGAGTCTTTTGGCTAATATTTTATTTAGAATTTTTGCATCTAAATTCATGAGGGAAATTGGTCTATAATTTTCTTTCTCTGTTTTATCTCTTCCTGATTTAGGAATCAGTACCATATTTGTGTCATAGAAAGAGTTTGGTAGGACTCCTTCTTCACTAATTTTCCCAAATAGTTTGTAGAGTATTGGAATCAATTGTTCTTTAAATGTTTGATAGAATTCACTAGTGAACCCATCTGGCCCTGGAGATTTTTTCCTAGGGAGTTCATTGATGGCTTGTTTGATTTCTTTTTCTGAGATGGGGTTATTTAGGTAATTCACTTCCTCTTCAGTTAATCTGGGCAATTTATGATTTTGTAAATATTCATCCATTTCACTAAGATTGTCATATTTATGTGAATACAATTGGGAAAAATAATTCCTCATTATTTTTTTGATTTCCTCTTCATTGGAGGTAGATTCACCCTTTTATTTTTGATACTCATAATTTGGTTTTCTTCTTTCTTTTTTTATCATATTGACTAAGGGTCTATCAATTTTGTTGATTTTTTCATAAAACCAGCTCTTAGTTTTATTTATTAATTCAATGGTTTTCTTAATTTCAATTTTATTAATCTTGCCTTTGGTTTTCAATATTTCTAATTTAGTACAAAATTGGGGATTTTCAATTTGTTCTTTTTCTAGCTTTTTCAATTGCATGTCCAATTCATTGACCTCCCTTCTCTCTGCTTTAATTAAGTATGCACTCAGGGATATAAAACTTCCCCTGAGAACTGCCTTTAGTGCATCCCACAAATTTTGGTATGTTGTTTCATTATTATCATTCTCTTGAATGAAATTATTGATTGTTTCTATAATTTCTTCTTTGACCCACCAATTTTTTAGGATTAAATTGTTTAATTTCCAATTAGTTTTTAGTCTATCTTTCCATGGCCCTTTATTGCATATAATTTTTATTGCATCATGATCTGAGAATGATGCGCTTAATATTTCTGCCTTTCTGCACTGGATTGTGAGGTTTTTATGCCCTAGTACATGGTCTATTTTTGAGTATGTACCATGCACTGCTGAGAAGAAAGTAAATTCCTTTTTATCCCCATTCAGTTTTCTCCAGAGATCCATCATATCTAGTCTCTCTAAGATTCTATTCACCTCCTTAACTTCTTTCTTGTTTATTTTGAGGTTAGATTTATCGAGTTCAGAGAGGGGGAGATTAAGGTCCCCCACTAGTATAGTTTTGCTATCTATTTCTTCCTCTAATTCCTTTAACTTCTCCTCTAGGAATTTGGATGCTATACCACGTGGTGCATATATATTAAGTAGTGATATTGCTTCATTCTCAATGGTGCCTTTTAGTAGGATATAGTTTCCTTCCTTATCTCTTTTAATTAGATCTATTTTGCTTTTGCTTTATCTGAGATAAGTATTGCTACCCCTGCTTTTTTTACTTTAGCTGAGGCATAATAAATTTTACTCCAACCTTTTACCTTTACCCTGTGGGTATCCCTTTGTTTCAAATGTGTTTCTTGAAGACAGCATATTGTAGGATTATGGTTTTTAATCCATTCTGCTATCCACCTCTGTTTTATGGGAGAGTTCATCCCATTCACATTCATAGTAATGATGACTATCTGTCTCTTCCCTTCCATCCTATTCCCTCCCCTGTTTATGTTTTTGTTTATTCCTTCTCCCTTCCCCTCCTTGAAGTTTTCCCTTTTGACCACCCCCTCCCTCAGTGTTCCCACCCAGTGACCCCCCTTCTTAACCTACCCTCTCCCCTTACTACTATTTCCCTCCCTTATAATCCCTCCCTTTAGTCTCCTCCTTTTCACCCCCCCCTTACCCTCCCACTATCTATAGGACACAATAAATTTTTATACTTATCAGAGTAAATTACTCCGCGTTTGATTCCAAACCAATGAGAGTAAATCTCAAACAGTGCTCCTCTCCCTCCCTCCTTTTCCTCTATTTAATGAATTTATGTGTGTATTCACGTTATATTCTTAAACTTCACTGATTAATTTGATCCTTCTTTGAACCAGAACCAGTGAGAATAGTGTTTAAATGATGTTCCTCTCCCTCTTACTTTCCCTTCTTCTATAGTGTGTTTTGATGCCTCTTCAGATGGCATATTTTACCTTTTCCTAGCTCATCCTTTCCTTTTTCCCATTACAGTACCATTGATCCCCTTAATAGTCTTTTTTTTTTTTAGACTCCATGTTAGTGCATTCATACCCACACCCTCTAAGTATAACCCTTTTGCAGGTCATGATAATCATAAAGATTTCAAATATTGACAGTTATCAGCTCCACATATAGGGATGTGAACATTTTGCTCTTGTTGCATCCCAGGTAATGAGCTTGTGTTTGTGGGTGTGGGTGTGTGCACTTCTGCATGTGTGAGTCTATGTTACCATTGTTTTACCTTTTTATGTCCTTCTGGAGTCTTGTAATTGGAGATCAAATTTTCCATTGAGCTCTGGCTTTTTCATTAGGAAAGTCTGGAAGTCCCTTACTTCATTAAACGTCCATCTCCTTGCCTGAAAGATTATGCTCAGTTTTGCTGGGTAGTTAATCCTTGGTTGTAGTCCTAGCTCTCTTGCCCTAGGAAATATCAAATTCTAGTCCCTCCGCTCTTTTAATGTAGAAGCTGCTAGGTCCTGTGTGATCCTAACTGTAGTTCCTTGATATTTGAATTGTTTCTTTTTGGCTGCTTGTAGAATTTTTTCTTTAATCTTATAATTCTGGAATTTGGCTACTATATTTCTTGGAGTTTTCAGTTTGGGATCTCTCTCAGGAGGAGTCCGGTGAATTCTATCGATAGCTATTTTATCTTCTGATTCCAGGACCTCAGGACAGTTTTCTTTGACAATCTCTTGGAGGATGTTGTCTAGACTGCTTTTCTCATCATGGCTTTCTGGTAGACCAATAATTCTTAGGTTGTCTCTCCTGGATCTGTTCTCTAGGTCAGTTATTTTTCCAGTGAGATATTTTACATTTTCTTGCAATTTTTCGATCATCTTGTTTTTTTTGATTGACTCCTGCTGCATCATAGAGTTCTGAGTTTCAGTTTGATTGTATCTAATTTTTAGTGAATTATGGTCTTCAGTTAGTTTTTGAAGTTCCTTTTTTAGGGAGGTATTTTCTTTTTCCAAGTTGGTCATTGCCTCCCTGATTTGGTCTTTAAAATTTTTCTTAAGCTCCTCCAGGAATGCTATTTGGGCTTGAGACCAGATCATGTTTCCTTCTGTGGTCTCAGGTGTGGGCAGAGAGTCTATATTGTCCTGTGTGTTTTGTTGTTCTTGCCCTGCATAGTATGCTCGAATAGACTTTTTTGCCTTCCCCTTCTCCTTCTCAGCTTCTTTTTTTCCCATTGTGACTTCCTGTTTCTTAGTTTCTCAGGCTATGAGTTTAGGGCCTGATCCTTGACTTTGAATACCTCTGGGTGGCTAGTTTATGGCTAAGTCAGGGAAGTCAGTGAGGAATGTAGATGAGTAGGTGGGGGTGAGTCTGACCACTTCAGATTTCTGCCTCTATACCCCTGGGCTATAAGTAGGCTTTTGTTGGTGAGGTGAGGTGGGGCTTGTTGGGTCCCCTCCCTCTCTTCTCTTCAGATTCCTGGCTGTCTCAGTTACACCCCTTCTTGGAGGTTCTCAAGCCTGAGGCTCTTTCCATTAATTTGGGATTTCAATCTGGGTGGGAGACTTATCTTTGGCTTTTCTGCTTCATGAAGGAGGGATGGGAGGATCTGAGCAGCTAGAATTTACTTTGCCATTCCAGCCCCTGTATTATACAGGCAGGCAGTTTCTAGACTTCCAGGCTGGGGGCTGAATGCAGCCTGAGAAGCCACTCTCTCCACTGGGGGCCCGACTCTCCTACCTGGCTCCAATGATCCGTTCCCTCTGCGAGATGATTGAGATTCGTCCTTGGTAAGTCTGCAGGCTGGGGCTTTTTCTCTATCTGGTGTAGTCTGCTTGCCTGCTCTTAGGTCTGAGCTGTGCAGACCCCACGGGCTCTGCGCTCGACCTGTGCAGACACTCTGGGCAACCTCCTGGGCTGGATTCTGCCACCCTCTGTCTTCCACTGGGCTCCGTCACTCCGGAATCCGCTCAGATTTACCCTTTGGGACTTAGTTGTGCACACAGTTCTATAGCCCTTTGGGCATAGTTCTAAATTGCTTTCCAGAACAGTTGAATCACAATTCTTCCTACAATGTATTAGTATCCCAGTTTTCCTACATCCCCACAATATTTACCATTTTCTTTTTTTTTGTCATATTAGCCAATCTGATAAATGTGAGATGGTACCTTAAAGTTGTTTTAATTTGCATTTCTCTAATCAGTAGTGATTTAAAGCATTTTTTTTTTTTTGCTTTTTGGAGAGCAATTGGGGTTAAGTGACTTGCCCAAAGTCACACAGCTAGTAAGTGTGTCAAGTGTCTGAGGCTGGCTTTGAACTCAGGTCCTCCTGACTCCAGGGCTAGTGCTCTATTCACTGTGCCACCTAGCTGCCCCTAAAGCATTTTTTCATACAACTATAAAATACTTTTATTTCTTTGTCTGAAAACTTCCTGTTCATATCTTTTGACCATTTATCAATTGGGGAATGACTTGTATTTTTATAAATCTGACTCAGTTCTCTATATATTTCAGAAATGAGACCTTTATCAGAGATACTTATTGCAAAAAAATTTTCACCAATTTTCTGTTTTCCTCTTCAGTTTTGGTTGCATTGGTTTTGTTTGTGCAAAAACCTTAAAGTTTTATATAATCAAAACTATTTTACATTTTGTAATGCTCTATTTTCTTTTGTCCTAAACCCTTTATCCATAGATCTGACAAATAAAACTATTTCATACTATCCTAATTTGCTTATGACATCACCTTTTATGTGTAAATCATATACCCATTTGACTTTATTTTATATTTGGTGTGAGATGTTTGTCTATACTTAGGATTTATCCAGACTATCCCCACCTAGGGCAATCTAGACAAAAGGGGATCTATTTCTACTCAGACCTGGCAAACTAAAGCACAATGGGCTGAATTCTACCTTAGATTAAATTCTTTGTAAGTTTTTCTAGTTAGGTGGGGTTTCCCATCTAGAATCCAAAAGCATGTACTTCTAAGGATTTGGACAATCTCATCCATCAACAATGTCCTTCAGAGACTCAACAATCTACAGTTTCCTGAAAAAATCCTTGTCTTAATTCAGTGATTGATTATTAACATGAGAGAAATAATAATTTTTCTTATGTAGGAATAATACCATTTGTCTTTGACTCAAGAGACTTGCATTTGAGTCTTGGTCTCATTATTGATTGGTTGGGTAACCTTGGGTAAATATTCTAGATTTAAAACTGGAAGGGACCTTAGAGATCATCTAGTCAACCCCTTCCTTTTGCCAATGATGAAACTGAAGCCCAGAAAATTTAAGTCATTTGCCCAATGTGACCAGGCAGTTAGGAGGAGCCCTGGGACTTGAGTCAGGAGAACCTGAGTTCAAATTCAACCTCAGACACTTAGCTGTGGGAACCTGGACAAATCACTTAACCCTGCTTGCCTCATTTTATACATCTGTAAAATGAGCTGGAGAAGGAAATGGCAAACTACTCCAGGCTCTCTGCCAGGAAAACCCAAAATGGGATCACAAAGAGTTGAACATAACTGAAAAACAGTGAAACAACAAAAGTGTTGTATTTATCTTTAGTTTATTAAACATTTCCCAGTTGCATTTTAACTTGATTCTGACCATACTAGGGAGCTTTTCAGGCAACTGACTGCCTAGGGTTTGACATTTCTGCTGTAAGGGTTACATAAATGGGAGTTATTGTTACTATTATTGTTATCTTTCA
Source organism: Gymnobelideus leadbeateri (assembly GCA_011680675.1). NCBI lineage: Eukaryota > Metazoa > Chordata > Mammalia > Diprotodontia > Petauridae > Gymnobelideus > Gymnobelideus leadbeateri. Next base: position 795,832 of record WOXC01009037.1, on the reverse strand, counting down.
ACACTAACTTGCAAGATAGAAAGGCATTATTGTTCAAAGCCCTGATAACGATTGACACAGGATCTTTTCCTGCCTTGAGAAAAGCAACTCCCCAAAGTTGAGATGGCTACATACCTCACAGGATTTACAAGGAACCTCAGAGGCCTTGTAATCCAACCCTTACCTAAATAACAATTCTCTCTACATTCTCACAAGTGGTCCTCCAGGTTTTGCCTGCAGACTTCTATTGAGAGGGATCTGGTTAAATCCTCTGATAGCCCATCCCATTGAGGTATTACAGTTCCACATTGTTGGAAGTTGGGGGCATGGCACCCTCATATCTTGAAAATTCTGGCAAAAATTTTTGGTCCTCCTTCATACTAGAGAAGAAGTCTGAATTTTTTCTTTTTTTATGGGATGTTGATATTATATAATTCTATACATATATTTTATGCATTTCTGAGTTTCTAAACTTTTTCTGTGTCATCTTCTGGCCTTTGTGTGTCATCTGTGTCTTCTGCAAACCTCCCCCCAAATTCCTATTTAATTTTTCACACCGACCTGCAATAAATCAAAACCTTGATGGGGAGAGGCCTAGAACCCTCCTGCTTGCCTTCCTCTGGATTCTCTCCAGCTCATCAAAGCCCTCCATAAAATAGAGAATCCAGAACTGGAGACAAAGTGGAATACCTAGAGATTTTCTATGAGCATGGCAGAGTACAGTGAGATTATCACTTCTTCTGTTCTGGACACAAGGCAGTCTAAGATCACATTAGCTTTTTTGGTTTACTAGTCACATCGTTAATTAACTTCAATTGAGTGTGCACCAAAACTCCCAGATCTTTTTCAGTTGAGATCTAAATCGATAGTACTCCCTTAGCCTACTAACTCTTTCTAGTATTCCTGTCAAACCAATCAGCCAACCAACAAATAAATAAAGAAGAAAATAGATGAAAAGATAAAGAAATGACTAAATGAATAAGTAAATAGATGAATTGAGATAGATGATAGGCAGATAGATGAATGAAGGAATGAATTTAGTCTGACATGACTAGTTCTTGATTAAGCCATGCTTCCTTTCCTAGGTGCTTACTAGCCATCCTTGTAATACCTTCTCAAATCTTGCCACTGATCACAGTCAAGGTCACTGGCTCATTTTGCAGACTCCACTCTCTTCTCTGGCCTTACAGCACCTCTCCTTTTCTTCACAAGCTTTTTGCTGAGAATGTCTGATCAATCAGCCTCACCATTTCTTTTTATACAATGAGATAGTTTTTCTTAGCCCGGTGACTTAAACTCAATACTTAGATGCTCTCTTACTATCTCCCTTCTATCTTGTGTTGAACTCCTTAACAACCTTTTTGTTGTCTCTTTTCCACCGCAAGAGTATTTTTGGCAAAACAGGAGCAAAAGTAGAGTTGAACAATTCTGCCATTTTTCTATCTTCTGCTATTACCAGCCCATCCAATCATCCCATTTAACCTGAAAAGCAATCTTATCCTTTCTTTGATCTTCTCCAATATAATGAAAAGCAAAAACAAAGTCCTCTCAACTTCATAGATTCTTCTGAGGACAAAAGTTTCAGAATATTAAAACTGGAAGGGACCTCAGAGATTTTTCCAGTTCTACCCCTACCTGACACCAGGGTCATCTCTAAAGTATCCCTGACAAGGTGTCATCTAACCTCTCAGTCAAAGACCTCTGGGAACAGTAACACTACCCAGAAGCCCCCTTCTAGTTTTCAAGATCAATCATTATTATTAAGTTTTTCTTTATAATATTGTACCAAAATCTGCCTTATAATTTCCATCCATTGGTCCAAGTTCTGCTGTCTAGACTAGAGCCAAACAAAACAGGTCTGAAACCTCTTCCACAGATTATAAAATGTCAAAATTTGAAAAGACCTCATAGATTATATTTTAGCATCTTTATTTTACATGTGTAAAATGAGCCTCAGTCTTCTCCAAGACCATATTGTTAGTTAATGATAAACATAGAGCCTACAATACATGTCTCTTGATTCCCAATGCTTGTTCTATGATAAAAAAAAATATTAGGATACATAGGGTGTCCCAAGCTCCCAAGCAGTGACTCAGGAACCATGCAAGGAGGTGGCTATATGTAACTAAGTTCTGAGGCTCACATACATCCCCAATTTTCACTTGAATGAATGAAGCATTTATTAAGCACTTGCTATATGCAAAGCACTGAAATAAATCCTAAGGATACAAATAGAAAAGCAAAACAATCTTTGCTTTGCTTTTTAGTAAAAGCAAAAAAATAATGCAACACAGTGCCTAGCACATAGTAGGCACTTAACAAATGCATATTACCTTCCCCCTAATGGGAGAGACAAGATATATTGAAGGTTTCAACTAAAAGTCAGATGGAAAAGTCCCATGTCCTTAAGGTGCAGTGACAAGACAGATATTAATGCATTTACGTTGTTGTTGTTGTTTGTCCTTCATTCTGGAAGAGGACCATGACATCAGGAAGGTGAGACCATTACTACTGATGGGTTGGATACACAGGAGGATGACTATTCCATCAGGCTCAAGGATATCCCCATAGGTCCTAACACTGTATGGCTCAGGACCTCCAACAGGTATGCCTGCTATAATAGTCAAATAGGCATAACTATCTCAAAGCAAAGGCTATTTACTGAGCCAACTGGGAAAGAACAATAGGTACATAGCATTCCCCCATAGCCTCTAGTATGGAGGCTCCCACTCCAGGGAATACACACAGCATCTGGAAGAAGAGTGATCACAGGTTGAAGGTTACACTGGTCACAAGGCACAAAGCTAGGGTACACATGTGACCAAGGCAATACCTGCCTCCAGTACCATAGGATCCCAATATTCTTTCTCTTCCATTGGAATCCCTATGCCACTCCCCACCAAGAGGGGCATTCAAACAGACTTCCTGGGTTTTCTCCTCTCCACCATCTGACTTTCTACTATCAGGGCCAGTTGTCTCTTGAATCCATAGTTAACTCTCTTCTTTACTGTCATAAATCTTGCTATTTAAACTTGCTTTCAATGGTGCTCCTCCCTGTGTCTTTATTCCTATAGAGTATATTTCTACGGTCCCTATTGAATGTGTCTCAGCTGTGCTTCAAACTCAAACTCAAAATGTTCAATTGTCAGTTAAGAGCCACCTGAAACATATCCAGTTTTTTGTCTAGCAAATCCCTAGGTTCCTCTTCTAATTCTATGAATGAGAATTTCCTCACATTTTGTGAAGCAATACAGGGGCAATAACTCACTGTCTGCTTCTTATTTTTTGTGATCATACCTTGGGAGGAAGGTTGGCCTGGCAGCAACTGCTCCCCTCCTCCAAACACATTTGAACTTTCCCAGTCCCATTGTTCCTTTGCTCATCCCTCAGGCTCTGTGACATCTTTTCTCCTCTTTCTGATCTTTGGTTGTTACTTTAAACCCAGTTTCACCAGAACTATATGACTGAGGAAAGAGGATTGTGGTCTGGGGAGGAGAGTATTCAAATATGATCTTCCTAGACCACCTAGGTAGAACATCTCCTCCATCCCCTTGGTCATCCCCCAACTCTTTCACTTGTTTTCAGATTGTCCCTGCCTTCTTACTCATTCCCTACTGCCTACAGACATGCCCATGCTTACCCCTCAGAACATTAGCCACAAACTCATTTCTTCCTCATCTCCTATCACTCAGATGTTTTCTGCTACTTTTGCCTCTTTAACCCGACTCACATGATAAAGTGGACTCACTCCTTAACAAGGCTGATCCTCTACTTATTCAAGTAAATCCTATCACTTCCATCAGATTGCCTCCTCTACCATTCCCAGTCTTTGACTTGTTTTATTTTTTTACATTCTAATATTTTATTTTTCCAATTACATGTAAACTTTTTAAAAAATATTCAACTTTTTAAAATTTCCAAAATCTCTCTCCCTCCTGCCTCTCCCCTCCCTCTCATTGATAAGGTAAGCAATTTGTTATAGTTGATGCTTGTGCAATTATGCAAAAGATATTTCTATATTAGTCATGTTGTAAAAGAAAACACAGACCAAAAAAAAAAAACCCAAAAATAAAGTTAAAAAAAGGTTTTTTTCAATCTGCATTCAGACTCCAACAGTTCTTTGTCTGGATGTAGATAGCATTTTTCATCATAAGTCCTTTGGAATTGTCTTGGATCATTGTATTGTTGAGAATGGCTAAGTCATTCATATTTGATCATCATACAATATTGCTTTCATTGAATACATTATTCTCCTGATTCTGCTCACTTTGCTTACATCAGTTCCTGTAAGGTTTTTCTTTTTTTTCTTTTTGGAGGGCAATTGGGGTTAAGTAACTTGCCCAAGGTCACACGGCTAGGTTTTTCTTTGTGTGTTAAGTGTCTGAGGCCGGATCCAAACTCAGGTCCTTCTGACTCCAGGGTCAGTGCTCTACTCACTGCGCCACCTAGCCGCACAAGGTTTTTCTGAAAGTATACTACTCACCATTTCTTATAGCACGGTAGTATTCCTTCATAATCAGATGTCACAGCTGGTTCAACCATTCCCTAATTGATGAACATCCCCTCAATTTTCAATTCTTTGCTACCACAAAAAGAGTTGCCATAAATATTTTTGCAGATATATATGTCCTTTTCCCTATTTTTTTTTTCTCTCTGGAATACAGACCTGGGTAGACACAATTTTATAGCCCTTTGGGCATAGTTCTAAATTGTTCTATAGAATGACTGGATCAGTTCACAACTCCACCAACAGTGCTTTAGTGTCCCGGTTTTTTTCCCATATTCCCTCCAACATTTGTCATTTTTCTTTTCTGTCATGTTAGATATCCTGGTAGGTATAAGGTAGTACCTTAGAGTGGTTTAAATTTCATTTCTCTAATTAATAGTGATGTAGAACATTTTTTTGTATAACTATAGATAACTTTGATCTCTTCTTCTGAAAACTGCCTGTTCACATCTTTTGACCATTCATAAATCAGGGAATAACTTACATTCCTACAAATTTGACTCCATTCTTTCTATGTTTGAGAAATGAGACCTTTATAAGAGAAACTCTGTATAAAAATTTTTGCACAGTTATTATTACTATTTATTTCCTTCTTTCCTATTTCCCCCTGGTAATCCATTTTTCTCTCTCCTTTCACCCTGGCCCTCCTCAAAAGTGTTTTCCTACTGACTACCACCTTTCCCAACCTCCTCTCCCTTCTTTCAGTTCCATATCTTCTCTAATTCCCTTCCCCTCCTACTTCCCTATAGCATAAGATAGATTTCTATATCCAACTGAATGTGTATGTTATTACTTCTTTGAGCCAATTCTGAGGAGAGTAAGGTTCAAGAATTGTCCACCACTACCCTCCACTGTAAAGACTCTTTTGCACCTCTTTTTGTGTGAGATAATTTACTCCATTATACCTCTCCCTGTCCACTTCTCCCAGTGCTTCTCTCTTTCTACCCTTTATTTTTTTAGATAACATCCCATAGTCAACTTACACCATGCCCTCTGTGTATGTATACTCCTTCTAACTGCCCTAATAATAATAAAGTTCATAGGACTTATAAGTTTCATTTCCACATGTAGGAATGTAAGCAGTTAAACCTTATTGCAAATCTTATGATTTCTCTTTCCTGTTTACCTTTTTTATGCTTCTCTTGAATCTTGTATTTGAAGATCAAATTTTCTGTTCAGCTCTGGGCTTTACATCAAGAATACTTGAAAGTCCTCTATTTCATTAAATATCCATTTTCCCCCTGAAGGATTATACTCAGTTTTGCTGGGTGAGTGATTCTTGGTTGTAACCCTAGCTTCTTTGCCCTTCAGAATATCATCAAGCCCTCCAAACCTTTATTGTAGAAGCTGCTAAATCTTGTGACATTGTTCTATGATATTTGAATTGTTTTTTTCTGGCTCCTTGAAACATTTCCTCTTCAACCTGGGGGCTCTGGAGTTTGGTTATACTATTCCTGGGAGTTCTCACTTTGGAATGTCTTTTAGGTGCTTGTTATGGATTCTTTATATTTCTATTTTACCCTCTAGTTCTAGGAAATCAGATATCTAGAAAGGCAATTTTTAAAATAACTTTTTGAAATATGATATTTAGACTCTTTTTTTGATCATGGTTTTCAGGTAGTCCAATTATTCTTAAATTATCTTTTATCAATCTGTTGTACAGGCCGGTTGTTTTTCCAATGAGGTATTTTACATTTTGTTTTTTTTTTCATTCTTTTGACTTTGTTTTATTGTTTCTTGATGTATCATGGAGTCAGTCACTTCTACATGCCCAAAAATTGAGTGAGCTTTTGTACCTACTTTTCCATTTGGCCAATTTTGCTTTTGAAGAAGTTCTTCTCCTCAGTGGATTTTTGTGCCATTTTTTAAAAAAAACATTTGCCCTATTCTTTTTTTTTTTTTTGAGGTGTTATGGTCTTCAGCATTTTTAGTGCTTCCTTTACCAAGTTATTGACCCTTTCTTCCCTTGCATTACTCTTATTTCTTTATTTTTTTGGAGGGGAGAAAGCAAAGCAATTGGGAATAAGTGACTTGCCCAAGGTCACACAGCTAATAAGTGTCACAAATCTAAGGCTAGATTTAAACTCAGGTTCTCCTGACTCCAGGGCTAGTGCTCTATTTACTGCAACATCTAACTGCCCCCAACTCTCATTTATTTTTCCAATTTTTCTTCTAACCCTCTTATTTGATTTTTTTAAATTCTTTTTGAACTCTTTTAGGAATTCTTTTGGGACCTGAGACCAATTCAAGTTTTTCTTTGAGGCTTTGGATGTAGCTATTTTGACTTCATTCTCTTCTGAGTTTGTGTTTTGATCTTTCCTGTCATCATAGTAACTTTGTACGGTCAGGTTCAATTTTTGTTGCTTTTTAAATTTTTTTTTTTACTCTATTTTTTGACTTTCAACTTTATGTTAAATTTGGGCTCTGCTTCTGGGATGAAGGGGCCACTATTCCTGGCTCTAGGTTTTTTGTGCTGCTATTTTCAGAGATTGGGTTATATAAATTTTCAGAGTTCTGGAGTTCTAAAAGTTTTCAGTTCTTCCAAGGTGGCATGATCTAAGAAAAAGTCTGGTCACTGCCCTCCTGGCCTGTAATCTGGTCTATGAAAGACCACAAGCACTCTTTCCTCCCTGTTACTGTGACCATGGGTCCATACTCCCCTGTGGCTTCATGCTTTAGTGTGCTAGTGCTCCTCCTCTTCCTGGGACTGTAACCTAGAACTGCATATAGGTAATGCAAGAGTCCTACCCCCACTGCCAACAAAGAGTCCCTTGTAATCTCTTTCTGAGCTCAGCTCCTGCTCCCACCTCCTCCAATTCATGTAAAAAAGAACTCCAAACAAACTTTGGAGCTACAGAATCCACAAAATGACAGAGAGAAGCTAACTTCCCACTGAAGACAATCTGGCAGGCCAGCAGGAAGGGGCCAGAGCAGCACTCTGGGAGCCAACCCCAGACCCACGGGAGCCAGAGGTTTTAGCCTCAGGGTGGCCACAACCAGCCACTGGCTGGAGGGACTTGAGATCACTAGCAGCTGTGGTGGTTTCCAGAATTATCAACCCATACATGCTAAGGACAAAATGAGAGGTCAGTGAAGTGTGGACTTTGTGAACCAGGAGTTCGGGAATGCAGTCCAGCCTTTACCCCCTGGAGGGAGAAGCAGCTGAGGCACTGTGGCTGTGCAGCCATCACCATGTGGCTGCTTCAGAGCTCCTGGTCTTCAGATCATAGGGCCACCAAGTGACCAGTCTGAGGGGTAATCGCTCTTGCTTTAACCTGGTTGGATCTGGATCACTGTCTAGGGTAGAGGTCCTGGGGCACATGACCAGTTTGCCAGAGTGTGTGGAGGCTTCAGAGAGGGCACCCAACTAATAGCTCCAGCAGCTGCAAAAACCCCAGCAATTGGGATAAAGCTCCCCTTTCTGGTAGCAGAGTTCTACTGTGGCAAAAAGCTCAAAAGTCAAGTAATTGAGTAGCAACATGAGCAAGCAAAGGAAGCAAAGCAAGCAGAGCAATCTGATATTAGACTACTATTTTGGGGACAAAAAGGTTCAAAGTATGGGACAGGAGGAAGACAGAGAAGTCAGAACTCTTGCACCAAAAGTTTCCAAGAAAAATATGAGCCAGTTACAGGCCATAGAGGAGCTTAAAAAGGATTTTGAAAACCAAATAAGAGAAGTGGAGGAAAAATTGGGAAGATAAATGAGAACAATGTAATTTCTTTCTAACAATTTATGAGCTGAGAGCTCTGGAAGCTGCTGTCCCTCCCCCAGGACTGCTGCTGGCTTTCCAGGGTATAGCCTATATCAGACTTCTCTCTACTCTTACCCCAGTGAGACAGACCTTTCTGACTGACCTTCCATGTTTTCTTCGTGGTAAATTATTTCACCACATCCTTTTGTTGGTTATCCTGCTCCAGAATTCATTTTCAGGACTTATTTGGAGGTGACACTAAAAGACCACAAGTCTTGGAACTCTATAAATTGAACAGCAAAAGAACTGGGCCTCTGACCAAAAATATCATGTCCAGCAAAGCGAAGCATAATCCTGAATGAAAAAATGGACATTTGATCAACTGTTAGACTTTCAGAACTTTGTTTAAAAAAGAAACAAACCTGAACTTACTAGAAGACTAGACATATAAGAGCCAAGAGAACTATAAGGTACACCCCAAAGACTATTTACAAGGGACTAATTACAAGTAAGGACAGACTGTTCACCTTTTATATGTGTAAAATGTAAAACGTATGCATAACATTGTCGTTAGTAATTGGGTAGCTTGTAAGAAAGATTGGGTAGACCTGAGGATGATATGACTTTTAAAAAGTAAAAACATTTATGAATATATACAAAGAGGGATTATCTTATAAAAATGAAGTGCAAGAGGAATACCCAGCACATAGGAATTAGATGGGGGAGGGGGCTGGTAGTCCTGGAAACCTACTTTCATTGGGAATGGGTTCAAGAGGGAACAATACATGTGTATATAGAAGAGTATAAAAGTCTTCTGAATTCAGAAAGAAATAAAACATTAAGGGGATGGGAGGAAAGATGATAGGGGAGGATCTCTAGAGGGGAGCATGAAGAAATAGGTTAAAGGGAGCTACAGAAGGGTGTTTAGATTTCTGGGAAAGGGAGGATAAGGGAGGGGATCCTTGGATGGTAGGCTAAGTAATAGGAGGACAAGGTAGTGGGTAGAAGTAAAGTAGAGGAGTCAGGAAGGATAGGAAATAAGAGATACATACAAACATAAAACAAAGATTGAGGGGCAGCTAGGTGGCACAGTGAGTAAGAGTGCCAGCCCTGGTGTTGGGATGACCTGGGATCAGTTCTGGCCTCAGTACTTAGCACCCACACATAAATAACTAGTGTGTAACCTTGAGCAAGTAACTTAACCCCAATTGCTTTAAAACAAACAAACAAAAAACAAAGATGGAGTAGAATTTGTTAGGGAAAGTATATGTCTATTCATGTATATGATATATATATATGTATATGTATATTTATATATATACACACATATACATATAAATGTATCTATCTATATCTAAAATACATCTGCGTTTAATTGTAGCCATCAAGGGAAGGGGGAGGAAGAGGGGAAAAAAGAACAAAGTGAAAAGTACACAGCAAAGAACAAAAGAAAACTTATGGGGAATCAAAGAAAATATGGACAGCTCTTAACACAATATGTAGTATTTATTATACAGGCTTTCTTGAAATGGAAATTTATTGCTATGTATTTTGACTCCTCTCATGTTCTGTTGTGCATATGACATGCTTTTCCGCCCTTTTCTGACTGTAGATTTAAGTTTCAATATTTAAGTTTATGATGTGTTTGTTTTTCTTTTATCTATTGGTATATTTGAGTTTTGCTGTTTGAGTCAAAAAATTTTTAATAAAGTTATTTGGAAGGGAATTTGGGAGAGTTCAGGGTCAGACTGTCTTTACTTCACCATTTTGGGTCCCTCCATTTATTTTCAATCTATCACTTTCTACAACCTCATTTACTACTTTCTATAAATATACCCATGTCTCCCCCATCCTAAAAAAAGCCCTCATTTGATCTTTCCATCTCTACTGTCATCCCATATCTCTTCTGCCCTTTGTAGCTAACATCCTTAGCTACCATCCTTACCACCATTCTTACTACCTAGCTGTAGCACAGTGAATAGAGCACTGGCCCTGGAGGCAGGAGGACCTGAGTTAAAATCTGGCCTCAAACACTTAACACACACACACACAAACCTAGCATGTGACCTTGGGCAAGTCACTTAACTCCAATTGCCCTGACCTCCCCCCCTCCAAAAATAAAAACATCCTCACCACCAAAACTGCTGCCTCCAAAGTTACTAATGATCTTTTTGGGGGGGGGGCTTTTGGAGGGCAATTGGGGTTAAGTGACTTGCCCAAGGTCATATGGCTAGTAAGTGTCTGAGGCCGGATATGAACTCAAGTCCTCCTGACTCCAGGGCAGATACTCTATTCACTGTGCCACCTAGCGGCCCCTAAACTAATGATCTTTTAATTGCCTAATCCAATGTTCTTTTCTTAATCCTCATTCTTTTTGTAACCTCTGTTTAGCCTTAGACACTATGGGTCACTCTTTCTCCCTTGATCCTCTCTTCTCCCTCCCTTTTCAGGACACCACTCTGTTGGTTTTCCTCCTACCTATTTGAATACTCCTCTGAATTTTTTGCTGGATCCTCCTCCATATCATTACTCCTAATTGTAGGTGTCCTTCAAGGTTTTGTCCTGGGTCCTCTTTTCTTCTCTATTACTTCACTTGATCTCATAGACTCCCATGAATTTAATCATCATGTCTATGCTGATAATTCTCAAATTTCCTCACCTCCAATTTTGTATCTCCAACTGCCTCTCAGACATCCCTAATTAGCCGTTCAGTAGACATCTTAAACTCAACATGTCCAAAATGGCACTCTATATTTTCCCCTAAACCCTCTCCCACTTTTACTTTCCCTGTTTCTATAGAGGAGAACACCATCCTTCCCGTCCTTCAGGCTCACAACCTAGGAGTTGTCCTGGATGCCTCACTCTCTCTCTCTCACCTCCTTCTCTGTCCCCTCCCACCCCCTATCCAATGTGTTGCCAAGGCCTGTAGATTTCACCTTTGTGACATACCTCAGACATGCTCTCCTCTGTCCTCTGACACTACCTCCACTCTAGTGCAGATCCTCATCACCTCACACCTGAACTATAACAATAGCCTGCTGTTGGGTATGCCTGCCTCAAGTTTTACTTCACTCCAATCCATTCAGCCACTAAAGAGATTTTCCTAAAGAGCAAGTCTGATAAGGTCACCTGCCTACTCAATAAACTCCAGTGGCTCCCTATTCCTTCCAATAATAAGTACAAAATGTTCTGTTTGGCATTCCAAGCCCTTCATGACATATTCCCTTTCCAGTCTTCTTACATATGTGTCCTTGTCACATACTGTTCAGTGCAGTGACCCTGATCTTCTGGCTGTTCCTCAAATAAGACACTCCATCTCTCTGTGTGGACATTTCCTCTGGCTGTGTCCTATGCCTGGAATGCCCCCCTTCTCCATCGTGATTACTGACCTCCATGGCTTCCTTTAAGTCCCATCTGACATCCCACCTTCTACAGGAAGCCATCCCTAACCCCTCTTAAATGTAGTGCCTTCCTTCTATGAATTATTTCTATTTGTCCACTTTAAAGCTTGCTTTATCGATATTTGTTTGCATGTTGGGTTGTCTCCCCCATTAGACTGTAAGCTTCTTGGGGGCAGGGACTGTTTTTTGCCTCTTTTTGTATCCCTAATGCTCAGGACAGTGCCTGGCACATAGTAAAATGTTTATTGAATACATAGCATGTGCCTGGGCCGGCAATATCATCTACAAAGTCAGGTGTCAGATAGAGGGATATAATGAAGCCCCATAGTAACATAGGCACAAGTTTAGAGAAGCCTCTGCTCCCTTTGATTAGTACTCATCACCAGTGTCCCTGAAGGTACTGGAAAGGACAGTCATGCACTTCATCTTCTTAATAACAGCTGACTTTAATATAGTGCTAGCTATGTGCCAGGCACTGTACTCTAATTGTAATAACTTAGAATTATTATCTCATTTGATCTTCATAACAGCCTTGATAGGTGCTATTATTATACCCATTTTACAGGTGAAGAAACTGAGGCAAACAGAAGTTAAATGACCTGCCCAGGGTCACACAGCAAGTGAGTACCTGTGGCTAGATTTGAACTTGAGTCTTCCTGACTCCAGGCCCAGCATTCTACCTACTGTACCATCTAGCTGCTTTCTTCAGAGGGGTGAATAAATGGGGAGAACTAGAAAGCTACACTAGTCATATATAACTAAATGAGAGGTACTGAAAGATGAGGTTTACATGACATATAATAAGTCAGTTCTGTGCTTTGTAAACATATTTTTATTTTTGCCTTCTTTTCCTTGGATGCTAATAAAATCATTCTGGAAAACTCCCTTTTCTCAAGGGCAGCTGAGTGGCACAGTGGGTAGAGCACTGGGTCTGGAGCCAGGAAGATATGAGTGTGTAGCCTTGGACAAGTCACTTAACCCTTTTTGTCTCAGTTTCCTCAATTGTAAAATGAGCTGGAGAAGGAAATGACAAACCACTCCAGTATCTTTGCTATAAAAACCCCAAACGGGGTCAGGAAAAGTTGTACATGACTATAATGACTGAACAACAACCCTCTTTCTCAAGGGCCCTAAGGAGAACAAAAGGAGCATCCATTGTTAGGCCAGGAGAACCTATCAAGGGGGGGCATTATAGTACCATGAAAAGTTGACTAGTTTTGAGTTATGGGACTTGAGTTCAAATCCCGCCTCTCCCACTTGCTAGCTATGTTATGCCGGTCCAGTCATGTAATTTCTCTGTGCCTTAATTTCCTCATCTGTTAAATGAAGGAGTTGGACACAGTGACCTCTCAGCTTGCCAACAGCTCCAATTCTTTGTTCCATGATACAATGAATAGGATTCCCTTGGAAAAGATGCTGTAGTTATGAAAGTAAGAGGCTCCAGGAGTTCTGGGGGAGGGCTCCCTAGAGCAAAGCTCAAAGACACCCCCAGATGGGCTCTAGTCAGGATTCATCTCCCAGAGTTGGGCCTTTCTCACCTGAAGTTGTTTCTTCACTATGTACAAGAACTGCAAACTTCAAAGCAAGTCACCAAATGAACATCCCCACGTCCTTTATTGGAAATGAACACTTGACAGGCATCTTGCAGTCCCTCCAAACAGACTCTCTTGAGTAGCTCTTTGATGGAGGTAGCCGATATGCACTTAAACTTAATTAAAATTTTCTGTAGTAATAATGAGACAGGAAATACAGGGAAGTCTTTGAAGAAAGCTCACCGTTATCTACCTCCAAATGTCTCTGGGGAGACCTCCTGGAGTAAGGAATATGCAGAGTTGGACAACCTCTAAGACGATCACATTCCCACGATGCTGAGTCCCAGAACTATGGCATCTCAGAGATGAAAGGCACCTAAGAGGCCCTCTATTCTAACCCATGCTTGAATAAGAAGAATCCGCTATGACCTACCTGAAAAGTGGTTAATCCAGGAAGATGTTTCTTTACAAGGAGAACCCAGACACAGAGTGGGGACGTTGGGGATTAATGGCATTCACCCCACAGGACACCTCAAGAGGCAGAGTTAGGGGAGAGGCAAAGCAGCTTTATGGGCAGCTAGTGACAGAATACCAGGCATAAAGTCAGGAAGACTCATCTTCCCAAGTTCAAATCTAGCCTTAGATACTTAACTAGCCGTGTGACCCTGGGCAGGTCATTTAACCCTGTTTGCCTTAGTTCCTTCATCTATGAAATGACCTAAAGAAGAAAATGACAAACCACTCTAGTATCTTTGCCAAGAAAACCCCAAATGGGGTCACAAAGAGTCAGACATGACTGAAACAATTTAGCAAAGTGGCTATATATCCCATTTTCACCAACTGTTATCCAGGGGAAATATCCAGAAATATCCTAGAGAAGTCTGACTTTGGGGAACTTCCTGGCAAGTCTATTCAATGTTAGCCCAGAAATAATAAATGAAGGAGAATTCCCTCCCTCTTAAATGTCTACAACTATAATAACTATAACATCAGCAGTAGCAGCATTGCTAACATTTATATAGCATTTGCTATGTGCCAACCCATTGCTGAATTAGGGAGATGTCTACTCCAAGTATATGAATATATCCCCTGGCAGAATAAGTGCCTAAGAACCATTTGTTCCAGTGGCCATGAAGGCAGTCGAAGCAGATGCTGCAGAGTGTTTAGACCTTGGTCAGATGTCAAAGATGCCAAAGTTATCCACTGCATCCTAGGTCATCACAGACACCCTGACTCTTGTCTTGCCACCAGACTTTGATGTTTCTGGAAGAGAGAATAAGGTTGCTGCTGATTTTGTGCAACTCTATCTTACTTAAATCCAATTCATGCATGAGTCAAGACTGCAAAATCATCCCTGCGAAATCATTAGATCTCTTTGAAAACAAAGGATGAACAATTATGTACCAAGTTCTACACTAAGCTCTTTACAAACATCTTATTTGATACAACAACTCTGGGATATAGGTGCTATTATGATACCCCTTTTATAGCTAAGAAAACTGAGGCAGACAGATGTTAAATGACTTGCCCAAGCTCACACAGCTAGAATAAGTCTAAGACTGGGTTTGAACTCAGGTTTTTCTGATTCCCAGCATTCTATCCACTTCACCAACTAACTACTTAAATGGATGGCAAGTATTTTCTTTACTTTGCTGAGATTGGCCATCTTGAACTCTCCCAGAGGACACCATCCCAGTTCCTCTCAGTTCTTGGGTATAATCTACCCATTCCAAAATAGAAGAGGAATAATAACAGTAATAGTGACTCATGCTGGATTTGTGTCCTGTCCTGATCTCCCCACCCCCTTCAAACTGTGGGAGCATATAGCTACCAGATGCCAGGAGGGAGATGGCGTTCAAACTTAGAATAGCAGCAGGATTTAGCTCTAATTCTACTCCCTCCCTCCCTTCCCTTAGTGATGCCAGGCTGGATACCCTACACCCCTGGCACCCTACATCTCTTCCTTCTGGAGTGTCAATTCTTCAAGGGCAGGGGCCACATCTTATTCATTTTTTAACCCTAACAATACCCAGCAGAGTGTGTGTTTCATTTGTGGACTGTAATTATCCAGAAATGATCTCTCTCTATCATAATTTATTGTGCATTGCATTAGCAGTGATAGCTGTAGAAAACTGTAACTTAATTTCCTAGCCTTAATGATTCTGTCTGTATACATCAAAGATAATTCCCCCCTTTCCCCCTCACTCCCATTCTAGAAATTTCTAAATTGAGTTATTTCTGGGTTTTTTGTCTGTGTTTCAGCCCAGACACTGTTCCTCAAGGTGTGTGGGTCTCCAGGGTGGTCCACAGACTGGTTTATGATGGCATCTCTGTTAGTGATTCAACAATATTTATACTTGGGTTTCTAGCTAGAATGTATTATCTCTGTAACAAAAAATGACAGCAATAGGGACTGGACCTGGGATTTCACTGTCATAGGGAATTCCCTCTTAGGAACTCTTTTTTTTCTGATAAATTATCACTTTCTCTATAAGCTATAATGCAAGAGAACTTTCTACAACCATGAGAGGTTAAATGACCTGCCCAGGGTCACACAGCCAGCATGTGTCAATGGTAGGACTCGAATCCAGGTTTTATGAACTCTGAAGACAGCTCTCTATCCACTTTGGCATCATCACTATCATCATTATCAGTAATTTAGACAGTGTTTTAAAGTTTTCAAAATGCTTTATAAAAATTATTTCACTTTAGCTTTACAGTGACTCCTTGTGGTAGATACTAGAGGCATCATTGTTCACCTTTTACAGGAGATGGAATGAGGAACAGAGTTTAAGTGACTTGCCCAAGGTCACACCGCTAATAAATATCAGAGAAAGAGTACGAACTCAAGTCTTCCTGATTCCCAGTCCAACCCTGTAACTAAAATGTAGGCTTCTTGAGAAGCTATGAGATATAATGGAAAGACAATTGATCTAGAAAGCAGAAGACCAGCGTGTAAGTCCTAGTAGCAGGACCTCCAACAACTCACTTAAAGAGATAGAAGTCAGTCTCCTGGCCTGAGTTTCTTTATCTGTAAAGTGAGATAATCTCTAAAATCCCTTCCAGGGATCATGAAGGGGATCACAAAGAGTTATATATGACTGAAAAATAAATGAACACAATCCCTTCCAGCTTCCATATCCTAGAATCCTCCAGAGATTATCCAAGACAGTACCATTCTCCACATTTTTCTGGGGCCTCTTTTTTCTTTTTTTGCAGTGGTAAGTGGGAGTGAGCCCCCAAAGATTCTATGGCCTACCCAAGTCATTGGTGCATTGTAAAAATTTCAGAATTGTTGGGTTTAAAAGTGGGAATGACCTAAGGAAATCAGGTGGCAGGCCTGAGGGAAACTTAATTAACTCTCACTTTCCTATCACTGAATAGGTTTCCATGGGAACCAGTATTTGTGGGTGGATCTGTGAGCATAAAAATACCTTCACTTTCCATAGCTCATTTCTTTATGAAGCCTTTTCACATATTATTGTATTTATATGCAAATTATCCCTTTGAAGCAGACCTCCACATAGTATTTAACAAGTGGAGAAAAAAGGTCCATGGATGCTAATACCCAGTCTAACCAACTAGCCATGTATGTATCTACTTGTAGGTTCATAGATAGAGCATGAAGGAATCTTTAGAGTTTATCAGTTCCAATGCCCTCATTTCACACATGAACAAATTGAGGCCCAGAATGGTCAAAGGACGGGTATTCTAACCCAGGTCCACTGAGTCTTTGCCCTGTGCATGATCCCACAATGTTCAAGTCAACTTAAAATATCTACTGTGGGAAATAAGAAAATAGACATCCTTCCTTGTGGATAAAGGAATTTCCTGAGGTATAGCTGGGAAGGGAACCACTCCCCTCATTTACATAATTGAGAGGGAGGAGAAAATTATACTAGTGATTTCACAGATGTGAGGATCTTTCCTTAGAAAATTGCCTTGGGGCACTGAAATGTTCTGTGACTTGATTCAGCTAGCTTATATCAGAGGCAGGATTTAAACTTACATCATCCTGGATCCAAGACTGGTCCTCCTTCCACTGTATCAGGCTGTTTCTCATTTAGAAATAGTCGCTCACCTCCTGGTCCTGCACTCTACTCCACGTAGTCATTTAGCAAACATCTGTCTACCCTCCTCCTCACACTTCTCATGGCAGATGCATACTTCTAAAATGTCAGAAAGGGTGGAAAATGAATAAATGAAATGGAAAACTAAAAATTAAAAATATGAATGAGCTGGCAAATAAGAGAGAGTGTATGGATTAGTGGAAACTTTCCCAGAAGGAAGAAGAAACTGAGTAGAGGTGGGTTGGTGAGAGAAAATGAATATGCAAGGAAAGGGGAAAGGGAGAGCTGAATACAGACTATCTAGGTGAGTGTAAAACCTTTTGTTTTTAGTAACTGTCTTTGGATAATGTTGACGTTACCCAGTCTAAGGGACAGCAAGTTCTGATATGTTTGAAAGTATACTCTTAAGCTTTCTCTGCCCATCCTGAGTAGGTAAAGAACTAGTCAATGAGCCCAGGGAAGGGATGCCAAGTCCTTGAAAGAAAACAAACTTCAAAGGATGTGAACTAGAAAGATCTTTTTAGAATTTTTTAACAATATTGTCTGGGTAACTTTCTCCAGTTTCATGAAAACAATAGGAATTTTGGGATCACCATCTGTAAGACAAATAACATTAGCACACAGGAGGAGTGCTAGCACAGGTGCACTGGATCTAGTCAGAGAGGAAAGACAGCTTCACAAGGGTTAATAATCTTACTTTATTCTAGTGTAGTCTTCTCACAAAGAACTGCTGATAATGGGAGTACAAACTCCTACAGCATTCCCTAATCACCCTTTTCACAGGGGCTTAGGTAGAAGGGGTGGCAACTACTCCTACATCTCAATTGGGTCAAGTGAGACAGGCACAACTTGTGTATTCTCCTAAATTCCCTCAAGCCTCAATGAGGGCCATTTGAGGCAAACACAGATTCCCCCAAGCCTTGATGGGGGCCAGTCAAGGCACAGTATTCCAACTTGTGCATTCAACCCTAAGGTTCCCCATTCATTGACCAGTTTCCACCTGTTTTATATGGCAACAGACAAAAGGCATCTTGCCAGCAATAGCCTCACAAGTATATATCACCTCATCCCTGTATCTACTGCGAAGTCACAGTAAATGTTTGTATTATTTGTCATTATACAATGCTGTGCAAGTGTGGTGGAGATGTTTTGAATCATAATCATGAGAACTCATAACTAATACCTGGAAACAAGAGATTGTTATGGCTATGGATCCTGGGAAACTAAACTCTAAAAAGGATAACAAAATTCTATTTATATATACCATCTATCAAATAAGTCATTTAATAGTTTTAATTCTTTAAATAAATAGAGTAATTTTACACTTCAAATTCAGTTCAACAAACCTTGACATATAGTGCAGTGAAGGTACAAAACTGAAAAAAATTACAGTCTCTCTGGTGAAAAAAATTATAAAAACAATGTTCTGGATAAGAAAAATCAATTTATTAGTTAGACTGGCCAATAATCAAAGCACTGATGTCAGTAATCTCTCTCAGTGATCAAAGATGAAAAGGTGGCATCTAGTGTCACTAAATCTCCACATTTAATGAGGTGGTAGGCCAAGAGCTCTCAACTCTTCCTGATTACTTCACCATTGTTGGGGGGGGGGGGAGGTCAGCTAAAGAATGAGGTCTAATCATGAGATTCAGTAGCCTCCAGCAATTTGGGCAAGCAAAACTACTATATTCTGGCTTAGTTTCTCCTTTGTGACCCAGATTGTCCCAATTGTGCTTAGAAACCTAGGACTCAGGAGTCATTTTAAACAGAGAGGCCCAGACCAGGTGCTGGATGGGTCGGAAAATCATCACATTCCTCATCCAGTTCCTAGAAGCAATTTTTCCATTTGAGCTAAACTAAAAATTAGGGATTTTAAATAGAGAAGGGATTAGTAGTAATTATTGGTACTAAACTAATAGTAATAAATGATACCACACCACGATTAATTTTCTTCATTTCCCCCTTTAATTCAGGGAGAGATACAGTCTCTTCAATGAATCATTAACTTGTATGACAGTTCAGGATTTACTCACAAGAAGACCTGAAGATATTAAACACTTCATCAAGGGTTTTAAACTATAAGGTAAAGATGCTTTAATATGATGGGAATAGTATAAGGGGAAGGAAGAGAGAGATTGACTAACACATTGGCAGAAACCCTTGGGGGCAGTCCCATTTGGCAGGCAAACTTTACAAAGAACAACAGCACATGAGAAAATGAAAGGGAAGGGGAATCCACTCCCACTTTCTATTTCATCAATCCATCATATCTTAGGGTTCAAACATCTGACACAGCTGTCTGGTTTCTGAGAGCATCTCCTAATACAGTCCTATGGTGTCCTGGAAATCTCTCCTCCTGGGCATTCTGGAATAGAGTTGTTGGGGGAAGGGTAATATCTACCAGGGACCCAGATCACTATCAGTGACCAGAAACCTTGCAATTCAGTCTGGAAAGAATTCACCAGGCTCAAGCAAACTTGGAAGCCAAGATTGTAAAAGTTTATTGTTACGCTGCACAGCACAGCAGACAAGAGTTCTTATGGAACCTGCAAACTTAAAGAAAACATAGGCATAGTTTTTAAGAAGTCATAGTAGTAAATCAGGTGTCAATTATGCTAACTAGGTGAGTAAAGGTGGGATTAGGGAGGAGTTAAGGAGTGGTCAGTGCTTAAAGAAACATGCACTTTTAATATCAACTGCTCAGGCGTATTGCCCACAATTCACTGGTAAATAGCCCAAGGCGGGGCTACCTGGAGGTGTGGTTTTAGGCCTGAAATGTCTCTAAGTCAGCCATCAGTCAGGGCCAACTGAGAAGTGCCCAGTCTGCCACCCATCAGTATCATGTTTGACAAGATAGATGATGGGAACCGAGGCCAACAGAGACTCAGTTTGGGTATAATTGGCTAAGGAGTTAACCTATAGATAGGGCATTGAAGGATTCATGGGTGCAGCTGGCCACTCTACTAGGGGAGATAACATTTGCCTAAGCTAGAATGTGTATAGATAGTTTAGTGAAAGATTCATAAGTAGCTTGTTATTGTCTCAAGCAGAGATAAATAATTCACGAATTGTTGCTGGGCAGAGTACTGTCAGGGGGAAGGGGCAGAGTTAACTCTCTGAGACTGGGGAGGGGGAAATGTGATTTTACAGACTGGTTTTACAAATTGATTTTACAGACATAGATCCCAAGCACCCCATTTACAAACTGATGTTACAAACTGATATTATAGACCGATATTACAAACATAGACTGATGTTACAAATATATATATATATATATATATATACATATATACATATATATATACATATATACATATATATATGTATATATATATATATATATATATACATATATATATATATCTCCCAAGCACCCACAGAGTTACAGAAAGGGAAGGGCAGTTTATTACCTAAAATTATTTGGTGATATGAGCTAGCAAATTATTGTGTTGTTATATTCAGAAAAAAACCTTATCCTAATAATCCTTAATAACTGATAATTTCGTAATTTTTCTAAGTGATAGCCAAATCATTTCAGATAAAACTTCCTCTTTACTGTAGGCAAACCTTAAATTACACTACTTCAGAATATTACAGCACATAATCAGCAGGACTAAAAAATAACGATTCCCTAAGGGGCATCTAAGTGGCTCAGTGAATAGAACACTGGCCCTGGAGTCAGGAGGACTTGAGTTCAAATCTGGCCTCAGAAACTTAACACTTACTAACCATGTGACCTTGGGCAAGTCACTTAACCCCAATTGCCCTGCCTTCTCTCCTCCAAAAAGCTAAATAAATAAACAAAAACAATTCCTAAAATTCAAATTGAACATAATCTACAAACTTTAGTTTGGGGATCCAATTAAACCTTGATTAATAAGCTTTTAGTACTAAAGATCATTTTCAAATTAAAGCTTTAGTTAGAAATGAATTACTTAAAAACAGGTTAAAAAATTAAGCTGTACTCACCCCCTAACTACCTCTCTGCGTAAATTACCTTTCTGACAAGTCTGGTTTGGGATTTGCATGACTCAGTGAGCTATGGTATCAATGGAAAAGGACTTATTCAAATCAGTTAGTTGAAAAAGGGAAAGGCAGCATCTGGAGAAAAAAAAACAAGTGTTTATCTCAAATTGTTTTTCTCACTGCTGTTTTTGTTACTTTTGACTCTCATTATATAAGAAAAAATTTCTTAATTGTGATCTAAGCTTAAGTCTTTTAGTGTAATTTCCTTTCCCTGCTTTTTAAGATAGGTCTCTAAGAATGCCCTTTCTTAAGGTTTCCATTGATTTCAGTAGTTCCTCTGGCGGGGTTATGTGATTCAGTTGGATAACCTAGTCACAGACTTGGTGCTTGGTTTTATAAATCTAGTCAGGGTTCAGGGTTCTGTAGTAGGAGTCCCTTCCTGACTTTCAAGATGTCAAGAAATTAGATGTCCGTTTCTCAGCACCAGAAATGGTAATCACTTAATGGTTATAAAAAAGGAAAAAACAAATTATGAGTTAAGCTAGTGCTTTTGGTACAAATGAAGTTTCCTGGGAGGACAAAGAATTCCTAAATCAGCCCTTGCTTTCTATCAGGTGCATAGCATCTTACTGGCCTTATGTAGGTGAGGCTGCCAGTGAATTGCATTCTGTGTGGGATGAAAAACCCCATTCAAAATTTAATCAAGAATACGGAGATTTCTCGAGATAAAAACAGGAAATTTTATTCTCTTCCCCTGGGAGAAGAGGGCGGTCCTCTCCATGATTGATCAGGGAGAGGAGGCACGCAATAGGGGGGAACAGAGTTTTTAACCCTAATACAACAGGGTCATATTTTCCCCATTGTCCCTCACTCCCATTGGTTGGGAATGGGGGTGAGCTCCGGCTGTCCTCGACTCCCACTGGATGGGAGGAGGGGCCCACAGAGGCAGAGAAGTAGACAAAAGACTGAAGGTAGGTGGGGGGGTCACAAGATTTCTAAAAGGGCTTGCTGCTGATTGACAGCAGAAATGAAGGAGGGAGGGTGAAGTCGACAGTCAAAACTGGCACCAAATTCTAAGACACATTCTGAGAAGTTTTCAAGTTTTCACTCCCTGGACAATTCTGCTGAAAGACTCCTGTTCATAAATTAATGCTGTGCAAGAATGAGGGCTAAACTGATTCTTCTTCCTAGACAAATTAAATGTTGCTGTCCAACTTGTGTCTCTGATGAAACTATAAAAGACAAGCATGCTACTCTTACTGTACCCACACCTTCCCTTTCCACTATTAGACCACAAATGGGAAGGGAAAAGAAAAAAGCTTAATTTTTTTTCTCACAGATACTGACACAGAGAAAACAAATTTGCTCTATAATTTCACATCCCCCTTAAGGACCTTTCAGGTGAGGGAACCAGGCATCAGGCCCCTCAATTCTCCTAAGAAAGAAAAACACCTAACCATAAGACCACCAAAACAATTCAGTGTCTGCTTGGGTAGGATGACAGGACTTCCTCAGCTCCTCAAGCTTGAGAAAATTTCAAAGTGGAGCTCTCTTTTAGTGCCCTCAATTTTTCTAAAGGTCCTCTTTGGAGGTTAATAGCCTAGTTACCTTCAAAGGTGCACCTCTCAATCCTGTGGGAGAGCTCTTTTTTGAGGGATGAATTAATCCCCTGCCAAGATTAGTGTAGGACATGTACCTGGGTTTTAAATATTACCAAATATTTCCAAATTTTATAAACTGAAACCTAACATAAACTAGGATACAAAACAAAATAAACAAAAAAAATATTCACTCTGGGGCGGTTAGGTGGCGAAGTGAGTAGAGCATTGGTCCTGGAGTCAGAAGGACCTGAGTTCAGATCCGGCCTCAGACACTTAACACACACAAACAAAAACCTAGCCGTGTGACCTTGGGCAAGTTACTTAACCCCAATTGCCCAGTGAAAAGCAAAAAATATATATATTCACTCACTTTTTTTCTTTCCTCCAGAGAAAATCTTGCTGTCATGACTAGGGAGAGAGTTAATCCATGACCACAGATTACAGAGCACCACAGAGAAGAAAGCTCCCCTCTTGTGGACAAAATTTTCCACTTTGGAAAAATAAAAAAGATATGAGGAAGGTTTTTTATAAGGATCTGAGATATAGAGCCCTGAATCTCTTTGTGGTCACCAGCTGTTGCAAATAAAATTCTGAGACATTGTTCTGAGTAAGAAAAATCCATTTATTAATTAGGTTGACCAATACTCAATAAAGCAATAGTCAATGATCTCTCTTAGTGATCAAATATGAAAAGGTAGTGTCTAGTGTCACCCTAAATCTCCATATTTCCCTCCTGATACAGACCTCTCAAGCAAATAGCAATATGGATTGGTAGATATTTAACGAAGAGGTGGTGGAAGAGCTCTCAACTTCTCTGGGGGGTGGGGTGGGGGTGGGGAGGAAAGTCAGCTGAGGAATGAGGCCTGGTCATAAGATTCAGCAGCCTCTAGCAATCTGGGCAAACAAAACCATTCTATCCTGGCTTAGCTTCTCTTTTGGACTCATTCAGTTTAGCTTGTAGCACTGACCTATGTCACAGGGTTGCGATGCAAACAAATGGGATAAATATTCCATGTGTAAAGCCTGGGCAAACCACTTTATTTCTGGGCCCTGGTTTTTTCATCAGTTAAGAAAAAGGATGTAGGCAGAGGCCCAGAAAACAACCAGGTGAGACAGAGACCCTGAAGATGACCCCGGGGCATTCGGAGGCCCAGATGAGGCCTGATCAATGTGGCAGCAAGTTGACCCACCAACTGCAAGGGCCATTACCAGGCCTATCACTGCAGGGCTGGGACTGGATGAAGCAGGGTAAGAGTCAAATGCAGGACCCCTGGCAGGGGCAGCAGCTACTCCTGGGACTACCAATCCACAGCCTAGAAATTTAAAAAGGTCCTATCTGGACTTCCCGGGACCAGGATGGTAGAGTGAACCTTGGCTGCTCCAAGCCCCCCCTCTGACCCTGAAAACATAGTAATTATTGCCCCAGGGCAAACCTTTAAACACTAAAGGCTTGGCAACCCTAGAGGAAGGGCATGGCTAGGACCCTGCCTCAAAATGGATAAAAAGCAGACTGGAAAGACAAAGACTCTGGAGTCCTATTATTGTGAGAAGAAGGAACCAAATTCAGAGGGAGACAGTATTCACTCCATACCCACAGCTGAAGCCTCAACAAGGAACTGGTCTCAAGCACAGAGAGCATTCTTAGATGAGCTCAAAAGGAACTTTGAAAACCAAATTAGAGAGATAGAAGACAAAATGAATAATTCTTTTAAAATAAAAATTGCAAAATCAGAAAAACATTACAATGAAGAAAACAACTCCTTAAAAGGAAAAATATGTGATATGGAAAAGGAGCTCCAAAAACTAACAAGGAAAATAATTCCCTAAAAACTAGAATCAACCCAATTGAAGCAAATAACTCTAAGAGGAACCAAGAATCAGTCAAACAAAACATCAAGAATGAAAAATTAGAAAAAGAGGTAAAATATCTCAATGGAAAAATAACTGACCTGGAAAACAGGTCCAGGAGAGATAATCTGAGAATCATAGGCCTACCAGAAAGTCATGATGAAAAAAATGAGCCTGGACAACATCTTCCAAGAGCTCATCAAGGAAAACTGCCCTGAGATACTAGAACCAGAGGATAAAATAGAAATTGAGAGAATCCATGGGTCACCTCCTGAAAGAGATCCCAAATTGAAAGGTTTGCAAAATGTTGTGGCCAAACTCTAGAACTACCAGGTAAAGGAGAAAATCCTATAAGCAGCCAGAAAGAAACAATTCAAATATCACGGAACCACAGTGAGAATGGCAAAGGATCTGTCGGCCTCTACAATGAAAGATTGGAGGAAGTAGAATATAATTTTTCTCAAGGCAAAAGAGCTGGGGTTATAACCAAGGGTCACCTATCCAGCAAAACTGAATATATTCTTCCAGGCAAGGAGATGGTCATTCAATGATATGATGGATTTCCAGACCTTCCTGATGAAAAAGCCAGAGCTCAATGGAAAATTCAACCTCCAATTATGAGGGGCAAGAGAGACATAGAAAGGTAAACAAGGAAAACACACACATACACACACACACACACACACACACACACACACACTGTTATTTAATAAGAGCCAACTGTTTATAGACAAATAGAGGGTATGGGTATAAATTACACACAATGACGATTAAAAAAATACCCTTTTAAGGGCTACAAAGGGACTGCAATGGAAGAAGAGGAAAGAATGAAGCAGAAAAGGGTAAATTAGGCCACACAAAGAGGCATAAAAACAATATAGTAGAGGGAAAGAAGGGAGGGAGATGAGCATTATATGAGCTTTTCCCTCATTGGTTCTGGTGCAAGTAGAGAATAATACAACCAGTTAAGTATAAGACTCTATTGAGAAGAGACACAAAATGTATCATATTAGAGGGAAAGAGGGGAGGAAGAGGAGCTTTGCATGAGATCTATTCTTGTCAATCTTGGTTCGAAGAAGAAATAACATACTACACTAAAGATAAAAATCTATCATATCCTACAGGCAGTAGAAGGGGGGAAGGGCTAAGAAAGGGAGGGGTTGGTTAGAAGGGAGGGAAGAAGTAAGAGGGAAGGGGAGGATAAGGGAGGGGGCTGATAAGAAGGGAATACTGTGGGAGGCAGTGGTCAGAAGGAAAACTCTTAAGAAGGGGAAGGAAGAAGGGGAGAAAAATAAAAGCATAAACAGGGAAGGGAATAGGATGGAGGGAAAGAAACAGATAGTAATGATAGCTGTGAACGTGAATGGAATGGACTCTCCCATAAAATGGAGGTGGATAGCAGGATGGATTAAAAACCATGATCCTACAATATGCTATTTATATGAAACACATCTGAAACAGTGGGATACACACAGGGTAAAGGTAAAAGGCTGGAGTAAAATACAGCATGCCTCAGCTAAAGCAGGGGTAGCAATACTTATCTCAGATAAAGCAAAAAAATTGATCTAATTAAAAGAGATAAGGAAGGAAACTATATCCTGCTAAAAGGCACCAATGATTGGCAGAGCCAAGATGGTGGAGTAGAAACAGCTCATCCAAGCCACTCTGCCCCCAGATTCCCCCCAAACTATGTAAAAG
Source organism: Gymnobelideus leadbeateri (assembly GCA_011680675.1). Taxonomy (NCBI): domain Eukaryota; kingdom Metazoa; phylum Chordata; class Mammalia; order Diprotodontia; family Petauridae; genus Gymnobelideus; species Gymnobelideus leadbeateri. Next base: position 769,535 of record WOXC01009037.1, on the reverse strand, counting down.
GGGACTCTGAACAACTTCTGGAGCCCCAGCACCCACAGAATGACACAGAGAAGCTAACCTGCCGCTGAGGACAGCCCAGCATCCCTGCAGGCAGGACCAGCGCAGTGCTCTGGGAGCCAGCAGCGAGCAGCGCACAGAACGCGGGGAGCCGAACCAAGCGGAGCCCAGATTCCCATGAGCCGAGGTTTTAGCCCCAGGGCGGCAGGGCCAGCAGCTGGCTGGAGAGACCCCAGAACACCAGCAGCTGTGGCGCCTCCAGAATTATCAACATAAACATGCCTAGGACAAAGTAAGAGGTTAGTGCCCTGTGGACTTTGGGACCAGCATTTGGGGAATGCATCAGCTTCCTCCCCTGGGGGCTAGAAGCTGCTGAGGAGACACGCCATTTTGTAGTTTTCAGAGGCAGCTCCAGCTCCTGGCCTGCGGACTGTAGGGAGATCCAGTGATCAGTCTTGGGGGGTAATTGCTCTTGCTTTAACCTCCCTGGATCTGGATTGTGATCTGGGGGGGAGGTTGTGGGTGGGTTTCCAGCTTGCCAGAAACGGAAGTTGCCCCCCACACGTTCAGGACAAAAATTCCTCTATCTGGCCTTAAAGCCATAGTGTGGCAACAAGCCCAAAAGTCAAGCAATTAAGTGGCAACATGCCAAGGCAAAGGAAACAGAAAAATGCAACCCTAGACTCCTATTTTGGGGGCATAGAGCGGGAAAAGGACTGTGAGGTCAGAAGTCCTGCTCCAAAAGCCCCAGGGGAAAACATGAGTGGGTTGCAGGCCATAGAGGACCTTAAGAAGGACTTTAAAAATCAAATAAGAGAAGTGGAGGAAAAATTAGAAAGAGAAATGAGAAGGATGCAGGAAAAGTATGAAATGAGGGTCAACAGCCTGACTGAGGAAAACAACACCTTAAAAAATAGACTAACTCAAATGGCAAAGGAGGCCCAAAAGGGCAATGAGGAGAAGAATGCCTTAAAAAGTCGAACTTGCCAGATGGAAAAAGAATCTCAAAAGTTCACTGAGGAGATTCATTCCTTCAGAGTTAGACTGGAGCAAATGGAAGCTAATGACTTTATGAGAAATCAAGATGCTGTTAAGCAGATCCAAACAAATGAAAGATTAGAAGGCAATGTGAAATATCCCATGGAAAAAACCACTGACCTGGAAAATAGATCAGGAGAGACAATTTAAAAATTATTGGACTACCTGAAAGCCATGATCAAAGAAAGAACCTAGAAATCACCCTTCAACAAATTCTCAAGGAAAATTGCCCTGATGTTTTAGATCCAGGGGGCAAAGTAGAGGTTGAAAGAATCCACCAATCACCTCCTGAAAAAGATCCCAAAAAGAAAACTCCCAGGAATATTATAGCCAGGTTCCAGAATCCCCAGATCAAGGAGAAAACACTCCAAGCAGCCAGGAAGAAACAATTTCAATATTGTGGAAACACAATCAGAATAGCCTGGCAGCTTCTACACTGAGGGATCGAAGGGCATGGAATATGATATTCCAGAGGGCAAAAGAACTGGGAATGAACCCAAGGGTCACCTACCCAGCAAAACTGAGTATTTTGTTTCAGGGGAAAATATGGTCATTCAGTGGAATAGAGGACTTTCAAGCATTCTTGAGGAAAAAACCAGAATTGAATAGAAAATTTGACATCCAGACACAAGAAGGAAGAGATGCCTGAGAAGGTAATCAGGGAAAAGAAATCAAAAGGAACTTATCAAAGTTGAACTATTTACATTCCTATATGGAAAAGCAATAACTGTGACTGATGATAGCTTTCTCACTATGAAAATAATGGAAGAAAGGTGTGTGGTCATATGAATACATATGTGAATGTGTGTCTATATGGTTACAGTTATATATGGATAGAGGGCATAGGTTGAATTTGTTGGGAAGGGAGAATACTCAAGGGATGAAATTATGAGGTGAGAGAGGAAACTGGCAAGAGGAGATGGGGAAAGACAGGGTAGGGTAAACTATCTCATGTAGAAGAAGCAAGGGGAAGTGGTTGCAAGGGAGGGTGAATAGGAAGGCAAAAAAGGCAAAACCACATTCTCATTGAAGTTGGTTCAAGGAGAGAATGACATCCATACTAAATGGGATATCTCAACCTGCAGCAGAATAGGGGGAAGGGGGATGAGAGGAGGGATGATGGATGGGAGGGCATCCTTGGGGGGAGGGGAGGTTGGAAGTACCCACTATAGAAGTGGGACAGGATCATGTAGGGAATGGACCAGGTGGGGGGTGGGATGGGTGGGAGGGAATTATAAGCAGCCTTGTATAATATATCTGCTATGATAATGTTTTGCATAGCTAGACATGTACAACATATACTGAATTACTTATCTCCCAAGAGGGAATGGGTGACAAAGGAGAAAGGAAATGGATCTGAAATTTGAGGTCTTAACATTAAATGTTTCAAATATAAAAAAAAGGCACCAATGAGAAGGAAGCACTATCATTACTTAACATATATGCACCAAGTGGTATAGCATCCAAATTCCTAGAGGAGAAGGTAAAGGAATTAGAGGAAGAAATAGATAGCAAAACTATACTAGTGGGGGACCTTAAACTCCCCCTCTCTGAACTTGATAAATCCAACCTCAAAATAAACAAGAAAGAAGTTAAGGAGGTGAATAGAATTTTAGAGAGGGTAAGTATTGTTGTAACCCAAATCACATGCCACCTGATTTGGAGCCCACCATTAAGCCACCATTAAGCCCCTTTATATTTGTCTCTGTTTTTTATCATAAACCCTGTAACTGCTTGTAACAGCTTAAAGGCATAGTCCTGGGTAAGAGTTACCCCAGGCATAGTTCTGGCCCTTTATCTTTTCTTAAGTTAGAACTTCCCTAAATCAGTAAGCCTTGAAACAGCAGCATGTATATGGATTATGGTGCAAGCTTGTACAGAGATCACGGGGCAAGTCTATCCCATACAAGAGACCACCCTGTTCCAGGATGCTGAAGGAGCAAAGTCCCCCACACCCTTCACCCAGAATATGACCCTGGCCTGTTCCATATCCCAAGCTGGTTCTGGGAATTCCACTCCTCCTGTGACCTCCATCCTATACCCTCCACCCTGTTTCTAGGAGGGACCCTTATATAGGAAGTTGTGTAGCCCTGAGCTATGGATCCAACCAATGGCTGTTCTTGACTTCTGTATGTCATGGCTTATGTTAGCTCCCCTCCTCAATTGTGGTTTTTCCCTTTATAAGCATTGCCTATACCCAAACTCAATTGATCAATAAATCCACATCTAAATTATCAAAAACCCATATCTCAGTCTCAATCTCATTCTCTTCACAACATTTTTGGAGGCCCCACTGAGACCCAGGGATCCTAGAAGCCCCTTTTGGGCCCTAAACCACCCCTTTGAGACCTAGGCTTGACTAGGCTCTCAGCCTCTACGGGTAGCAGGCCCTGGCCATTTCATACTCTGGAGAAGTCTGAACCTAGCTGTTTCCAGGGCTCTGGGGTGTGAAATAGGCCAGGGCTAGCCTGCCTGTCTGATGCTGACCAGCCTTTACTTGGCCTTAAAGTGGATCTGAAAATCCTCTGGAGGTAAGTGTTCCCTGATAGCAGGTGGATGTTGTTTGTCCCTGGTGTAGGAGGGGGCCAAATTCCTGAGCCTCTTGAGGGTCTGCTCTTTGAGGCCCTCAGGGGACAGGTTTTGGAAGCAGAGGGAGCTGATTTGGATGCAGAGTGAGCTGCTTTGGATGCAGGCTGAGTCAAATTCCTAATCCTCTTGAGGGTCTGCTCCATGGGGTCCTCTGGGGATGGGGTTTGGACACAGAGTGAACCTGTCTGGATGCAGAGTGAACCTAATTCCTAGGTTTCAGACACATGTGCAGGAGTTGGAGGTGATGTACCCGTACTGGTTGCCAAGGCAGGTGTACCCAATCCATTGCAACCATACCTACTCCCTGGTGTGACTCCAGGAAGTTGGACTTCTGCCAGTAGTCTGCATTGTGTGACAATCGTAGCCCTAAAAGTGTCCCCACATCTTTTGCCTGTCTTGGTTTTTGCCTATTTGTGGGATGCTTATCTCCAAGGGGTATGCTCCATGTAGTCGGCTCCCATGTCTCAAACCTTGGGGCATTCTCTGAGATTGGGAGTAAATTGGAAGGGCTCTGTTTCAAGCAGGGTTAAATCACACCAGGAAGCCCATCTTCCTGCCTATTTTTGTCTGTTCTACTAAAGTCTTGTTCCCTGTCTTAGATTTTGTAGTAAGTTATTTTCACTTTTTGCCTGGCAGCTCTGGGCTGTAATCTGAAATCTCTGTAATAAGTTATTTTCATTTTAGTTTGGCTGCATCCTGTATCTAAGCCTCTTGTGGTTTGTGTGGTTTTTTGCTTCCTGGCTAAAGTTCTTTTCAGAAGGGCATCTGGATCCTCATATCATAACTGCTGTCTGTCCTCCCAAAAGTCAGGCATGGTGGCACATGTGTACTCTTAGCTACTTGGGAGGAAGTTTCAAAATTATGCAAGAACATGGGGAAGATTCAGATCCCCTTCTGAATCCCCTTCTACCATCCTCAAATATCTTGAGAGATGCTCACTACTTTCAATCTCCTCCACTGGCATCAACACCTGTCACCTCCCTCCTTGACCCAGCCTAGATATGTTATTTATGCCTCCTTCACCTGATCCCGCTATGAAGGAAGGTAAGCTCCTATCTCTCCCTCATATCGGGGAAGGGATGAGCCATTACTCTCAGGAGTTTCTCCTCTTCCTTCTCCTGGCAGTGTTCTTCGCCTCCAAAAAGCCCTCAGCTCCCTTCTTGTTCTCTTTCTAGAAAGAGACATGGACAGGGAAAATCTCCCCATAGTGATAGACCAAGGAAAAAGCAAGGCCACTGGGGAAAGGAAACACCATTTTGCTTCAAGTTCAAGGGGAAGGGGAAGGTTCAGATCATCTAAATCCCCTTCTGCCTGGAGGAAGGTCTGTCCTCTGGAAAAGTCCTTTGCTTCTATTGTAGGGAGCCAGGTCATTTGCCTTTATAAGGCATCTTCTCACAATACTTCTAAAGTTCTGTGTGGGGACACCAGGAGGACAAAGGAAGGAAAGAATAAACTGTGTTTAAAATTCCCTAAATAGGATTAGTTAAAAATTTTTACAACTTTCTCTGCATTTTTAACTTCTGGCCAAAGTTTGGCGTGCTGGAAGACTGAAAAAGGGGAAGGAGTAAATATATGTGACATTTCTGGGTGGTGTAAGTTAAAATAATTAGAACATCTATTGTGGGCCCCATTAGCACCTGTCCTGGGCCCCTGGGCACCCTGAAGCCCAAATCTCTAAGCACAGAAGTGACCCTCTCTCCTTCATATCCCTGGGTCCATGACCAGGCCTGCAATTTGTATAGAGAGGAGAAAAGCCCCGGCATTTGGTAGGCCCAATCTTCCATAATTTTTGTTTGTAATAATTGAATAAAAGCTTTGGTAATGCAGTTATTGTCATCATGTTGTTGTGTTATCATAGTATTTTTAAATTTGAAAAATTTCCTTCTATTGTCTGAATTAAGTGACCATCATTTAAATTTAAATTGGTATAAAATTCCTTTTAAGTTGTCTAAACTGGGTTAGCTAAAATTGGGTTGGATAAACTTTGTTAAATTTGTAAGATTAACCCAGCTGCATTATATAATTTTTCCTTCTGAAAGTTAAAATTGTTTCTTATGAGCATTGAATTTTGTTTTGGAGATTTTATTCCCTTGAAGTTGTATTGATATTATTAAGAATGGCTAAATTGTAAAATCTTTCTATGCACCAGTTTTATTTAAATTCTGAGATGGGCAAGTTTCTGTGATAGCAGTTGTCCCCTTTCATCATTTTGTTGGCCCTGGTTTATAGTGTGTATTTCTGCCATCTGAAACATCAGGTATCTATGACCTTTACTTGTGACTGTGCAGCAGTTTTTAAAACCTGGATTGTGTTGCATCTAGTCTACTAGCATATCCAAAATCCACTTTTGGCTTTTTGGCCCTTGTGTGGTTTAAAAGTTTTTCCTAGTTTTATGTTTTCTAGGCACAGCACCCAGATAACATCTCTAACTGGGCGCCCTCCACTTCCTGATATCTATGCAATGCTTTTCCAGACCAGGACCCATCAGCAGGCCAAAAGTACCCAGTAAGACCATGACCCATCACCCCAGTGCCAGTCCCCAGCCTTGTCTTAGTCCCTGGTCCTGGGCTACAGACCTAGCCCCTTAACAAGTGGACTGCTCTGTTCCAAGACCAGCATTATGGCCTCCCTGATCTTGGTTTGGATCTCTGGAGAAAACTGAATAGGGATAAAAAGGAATATACCTTCTTCTCAGTGGTTCATGGCACATACACAAAAATCAACCATGTTCTAGAATATATATATATATATTTTAAGCAATTGGGGTTAAGTAACTTATTCAAGGTTACATGGCTAGTCATTATTTATGTGTGGGTGCTCATTTTCTGAGGCTGGATTTGATCTCGGGTCATCCCAACTCCGAGGCCGGCCCTCTTACTCACTGCGACACCTAGCCGTCCCTTTTAGGGCAATTGGGGTTAAGTAACTTGCCCAAGGTCACACGGCTAGGTTTTTGTTCGTGTGGGTTAAGTGTCTGAGGCCGGATCCAAACTCAGGTCCTTCTGACTCCAGGGCCAGCGCTCTACTCACTGCGCCACCTAGCCGCCCATGTTCAAGGATATAAAAACCTCACAATTCAGTGCAGAAAGGCAGAAATATTAAATGCATCATTCTCAGATCATGATGCAATAAAAATCATATGCAATAAAGGGCCATGGAAAGATAGACTAAAAAATAATTGGAAACTAAACAACTTAGTGCTAAAGAATGAGTGGGTCTGGTCAGCTAGGTGGCACTGTGAGTACCAGCCCCAGAGTTGGGAGGACCCAGGATCTGTTCTGGCCTCAGATACTTAACACTCACACAAAAATAACTGGCCGTGTAACTTTGGGCAAGTTAACCTCAATTGCTTTAAAAAAAAAAAAAGAACGAGTGGGTCAAATAAGAAATTATGGACAATCAGTAACTTCATTCAAGAGAATGACAATAATGGGACAACATACCAAAATTTGTGGGATGCAGCAAAGGCAGTTCTTAGGGGAAGTTTTATATCCCTGAGTGCATACATGAATAAATTAGAGAAAAAGGAGGTCATTGAATTGGGCATGCAATTGAAAAAGCTAGAAAAAGAATGAATTGAAAATCCATAATTAAATACTAAATTAGAAATAATGAAAACCAAAGGAGAGATGAATAAAATTGAAATTAAGAAAACTAATGAATTAATAAATAAAATTAAGAGCTGGTCCTATGAAAAAACCAATAAAATTGATAGAACCTTAGTTAATATGATAAGAAAAGAAAGAAAACCAAATTACAATTATCAAAAATAAAAAGGGTGAATCTATCTCCAATGAAGAGCAAATTAAAATAATAATTAGGAATTATTTTGCCCAATTGTATGCGCATAAATTTGACAATCTTTGTGAAATGGATGAATATTTACAAAAATACAAGTTGCCCAGATTAACTGAATAGGAACTAAATTACTTAAATAACCCCATCTCAGAAAAAGGAATTGAACAAGCCATCCGTGAACTCCTTAGGAAAAAACCTCCAGGAACATATGGATCTACTGGTGAATTCTATCAAACATTGAAAGAATAATTGATTCCAATACTCTACAAACTATTTGGGAAAATTAGTGAACAAGGAGTCCTACCAAATTCTTTTTGTGACACAAACATGGTACTGATACCTAAATCAGTAAGAGATAAAACAGAAAAAGAAAATTATATACCAATTTCCCTCATGAATATAGATGCAAAAATTTTAAATAAAATATTAGCTAAAAGACTACAGCAACTTATCACAAGAACAATGTGCTTTGATCAGGTAGGATTTATTCCAGAAATGCAAGGATGGTTTAATATTAGGAAAACCATCAGTATAATTGATCATATCAACAATAAAACTAGCAGAAACCACATGATTATCTCAATAGATGCAGAAAAGGCTTTTGACAGCACTAGAAAGTTTTTAAAAACACTAGAAAGTATAGGAATAAAAGGGGCCTTTCTTAAAGTAATAGGTAGTATCTATTTAAAGCCATCAGCAAGTATTACATATAATGGGGATAAGCTAGAAGCATTTCCAATAAGGTCAGGGGTGAAACAAGGGTGTCCACTATCACCCCTCTTATTCAATCTGGTACTAGAAATGTTAGCAGTAGCAATTAGAGAAGAAAAAGAAATCAAAGGAATCAAATTAAGCAAAGAAGAGACCAAGTTATCAGTCTTTGTGGATTATGTGATGATATACTTAGAGAATCCTAGAAAATCAAGTAAAAAACTACTTGAGACAATAAATAAATTTGGCAAAGTTGTAGGATATAAAATAAACCTACATAAATCCTCAGCATTCCTGTATATTTCTAATGAAATTGAATAGTAAGAGATAGAAAGAGAAATCCCATTTAAAGTTACTGTAGATATCATAAAATATTTGGGAATCTACCTTCAAAAACAAACCCAGGACCTATATGAACACAACTACAAAACACTTTTCACACAAATGAAGTCAGATCTAACTAATTGGAAAAACATCAATTGCTCATAGTTGGATTGATCTAATATAATAAAAATGACAATTTTACCTAAATGAAATTACATATTTAGTGCCATACCAATCAATTTACCAAAAAATTACTTTATAGAACTAGGAAAAATAGAAACAAAAGTCATTTGGAAGAACAAGCAGTCCAGAATACCAAGGGAATTAATGAAAAGAAATGCTAGGGAAGGTGGCCTAGCTATACCAGATTTTAATCTGTATTATAAAGCAGCAGTCATCAAAACTATTTGGTACTGGCTGAGGAATAGAGCAGTGGATCAATAGAATAGATTGGGTACACAAGACTAAGCAGTCAATGACTATAATAATCTACTCTTTGATAAACCCAAAGACACCAGTTTTGGAGACAAGAACTCACTATTTGACAAAAACTGCTGGGAAAACTGGAATATAGTATGGCAGAAACTGGATACAGACCATTATCTAACACCATATACCAAAATTAAGTCTAAATGGGTGCATGATCTAGGTATAAAGGATGATACTGTAAGCAATCTGGGAAAGCAAGGAATAGTTTACCTGTCAGATTTATGGAGAGGGGAAGGCTTCATGACCAAACAAGAATTAGAGAGCATTATAAAATGCAAAATGGAGAACTTTGATTACATAAAATTGAAAAGCTTCTGTACAAACAAAGCCAATGTAACCAAGATCAAGAGGGAAGTGGAAAATTGGGAAAGAATTTTTACAGCCAATGTCTCTAATAAAGACCTTATTTCTAAAATATACAAAGAATTGAGTCAAATGTTTAATACAAGTCATTCCCCAATTGATAAATGGTCAAAGGATATGAACAGGCAGTTCTCAGAGGAAGAAATTAAAGATATCTATAAGCATATGGAAAAATGCTCTAAATCACTATTGATTAGAGAAATGCAAATCAAAACAGCTCTGAGGTACCACATCTCATCATTCAGATTGGCTAAGATAACAAAACAAGAAAATGATAAATGCTGGAGAGGATGTGGATCAATTGGAGCACTAATACATTGCTGGTGGAGTTGTGAACTGATTCAACCATTGTGGAGAGCAATCTGGAACTATGCCCAAAGGGATATAAGTAATTTCATATCCTTTGACCCAGCAATACCACTTCTAGGGTTGTATCTCAGAGATCATAGAAGTAGGAGAAAGACCCATTTGTACAAAAATATTTATAGCAGCTCTTTTTGTGGTGGCAAAGAATTGGAAATTAAGGAGATGCCCATTAATTGGGGAATGGCTAAACAAGTTATGGTATGTGAATGTAATGGAATACCATTGTGCCATAAGAAACAAGAAGCAGATGGACTTCATATTTACCTGGAGATGCTTATACGAACTGATGCTGAGTGAGAAGAGTAGAACCAGGAGAAATTTGGACACAATTACAGACACAACGTATGTGTGATGACCAACTTTGATAGACTGGACACTTCTCAGCAATGCAGGGCTTTAAGTCAACTCCAAAAGCCTCATGATGGAGAGAGATGTCTACATGCAGAGAAAGAACTAGAAAGAACAGAGTTTGAATTCAGATTGAAGCAAACTACCTGCTCTCTTTCTTTCTTGTTTGGTTTGGTTTCCTCTTTCCCATTGCTCATTCCATCTGATACCATCCTTCTTTATAACCTGACTAATGTCTATTGTGGAAGTATCTGCAGATCCTATACCTGTTTGTATGCCACCATGGTGCAGGGAAAGGGGGGAAAGAAAATTTGAAACTGAGAGAACTGTGGAACTGAATCTTGTAAACTAAAAGTAAACGAACAAATTAATAAAGACCAAAAATTTTAAAGGGCAAAAGGATGTGATCCCGCTCCAGCCCATCCCACAACCTGGTCTGTGTCTCTCCGTTTCTCCCCCCAGCCCCACACCCCACACCAGGTTATTAGCAAAAGGAGCATGGAGAGCCCTGGGAGTAAAAGTTATAGTGGTCAGTCCAAATATTGATTTGGAAGTATGATGCATATTATAATATTCTCTCTTTTCGGTTCATGTCTTTCTCTTAGGCATTTATGAAATGATCAATTAAAAGTGATTATCAGTCTATCATTGTTATCTCCCCCACATTGTTCTGTATATGTCAAAAGTGAACTGACTATTTAAATGTATAGTCCTTTTATTTTTCATACTTAATATTCTCTTCTCTCATACACATCCTTTTTCTTTTTTTGGAGAGGGGAAGGCAGGGCAATCAGGGTTAAGTGACTTGCTTAAGGTCACAGGGCTAGTAAGTGTCAAGTGTCTGAGGCTGGATTTGAATTCAGGTCCTCCTGAATCCAGGGCCAGTGCTCTGTTCACTGTACCACCTAGCCACTCCCTTTCTCTCTCTCTCTCTCTCTTTCTCTCTCTCTCCTAATGGTAAGAAAGAACTATCATATACCTCTATGTGAGGGAGTAAGAGGTAGCTATCACGATTGCTGGTGGCCTTATCTAGCCACTTGGGCTGCCATAAATCTATGAATGCATGGTGTTTCTGTTTTTTGGTTTCTGTTAAAGTTCATTATTTTCTTTTTTTAAGTGAATGAGTATAAAAAATAGACCAGACCACCAGAACTACAGAAACTGGAATCTCTAGCAGACCTTTGACAGTATCTGTGTCCAGTGAGCAACCAGCTTTGTAGCAATCACTTTAATTTGAGCCCATTCTATACGGGGACCAGGGTGGTAGAAGAAAGAGTGTGCCCCTGTTTGGAGGGATGTGTTTGTACTTTTGCTCCTTCTATGTCTTCTCAGTAAATATCTCTTTGTAAAAGCCAGTTGATGTTCATTGCTCCTCTATACTGAAGAGGTATCAACTAGTTAAATGGTATTAAGGAGATAGGGAGGAGATAGAAAGTAAATAATAGTAAAAAGATAGCACTGGCAAATGATACTGGGGTAGTAACCACAGGACTTTGCTATTGGAGAAAGCATGCCAGATGAGGGATTGAGTTGATATCACTAGAAAGGCACTCCCAACTCCTCAAGTGTACTCCTAGAATCCAAAATATTATGGAGGCAAGCTCGGGGACCCAGCCTAATGTGTTATAAGATTACATGCATAAATTATAAAAAGGTTCCACATTTGAAACTTGCTTGCAGGGCAGAGTTAGTTCACTGCTGGATTGGCTTCATCAGGTTGCTCCTCAAGGCTGGTTCCTCATTGGACTTGACTTCTGGCAAATTATACAATTAAATCATGTTCCTCTTCTTGCTGAGGGGAAAGAATTGGCTGCCTATTTCACATACCACAATAATCTAATGAAGCTTTCATAACCTTTTCCAGAACAATTGAGAAAAATGTGAAAAAGGTACCCATTATCTGGAGAATAACAAACATGTATTATGGGAAAAACAGGGGTCTGGCTCGATGGGGATCACAAGGGGGGTGTTTCACTGTATCTGAACTGGTTCTCCTGCTGCATCAATAATACCTCAGCTCTAGATAGTACTGTTTATATTATAGCAGGTCACTTTGACCTGAAAGGTTCATAATAACCTGGCTTTCTAATGTTGCTTTTCAAAATGCACATTTTTTGTGTAGGCATGGATGTCAATGGCCATTCTGTGGAATACCAATAACAATGTTTTAATCTCTTATACTACCCCTCCCCCCCCCCATGATGCTTGTACCTTAGGAACATCTGTTGGTCATTTCAGCTAGTTTCCAAGAAGTCTGAGTCACAGAGGTAACCTTTAATTGAATTTTAGATGTTCAGGTTCTGATGGTGTGGGATTATTATGACAGTTATTTTAAAAAAATACTATTAAATTGTGCAAAAGAGGGATGCACTGGGAGAAAGAGGAAGGAAGGGAAAGGAACTTAAAATATGTGTAAAGAGAAGAGCTTTTACAATGTAAAGGAAATTGAGTTGGAGGACTGGGCTTGAGACTTACTCTTATCAAAATTGGCTCGAAGACAGAATAACCCAAAGAGTAATTTGGCTAGAGAAATCTGTCATACCCCATAGGGAAGTCAGAGGGAAAAGGGATTGAGGTACGGAAGTTGATAGTTAAGAAGGAACATGGCAAAAAAGAGAGAAGAATAAATAAAATAAAATAGGATGGAGGGAAATATTTAGTAATCATAACTGTGAATGTGAATGGAATGAACTCACCATATAGTGGAATTTGATATCAGAATGTATTAAAAACCTGAATTCAACAATATATTGCTCACAAGAAATACGTTTAAAAGAAAAAGACAGATTAAAAATAAAGAGCTGGAATAGAATCTATTATGTTTCAGGAAAAATTAAAAAAAAAAAAGCAATTGTAACAAACGACCTCAAACAAAGCAAAGATAAAAGAAGATATAAAGAAAAGTGATACGTAAGGAAATTACATCTTGCTAAAAGGTACCATAGACAATGAGGTAAAATCAATAGTAAATACATATGCACTGAATGATGAATACAAATTCTGAAGGGAAAAGTTAAATGAGATACAGGACAAAAGAATAAAAATTAAACTAGCGGGGACTTCACTTTTCCCCTCTCAGAATTAGATATATCTCAACATAAAAGAAAAAAAAAGAAAGATGTTAAGAAGGTGAATAGAAATTCACAAATTTGGACATATTATGTTTCAGGAGAAAATTGAAAGGGAAAAAAGGTAGTTAACTTTTCTTTGAAATAAACAACACAGTCATAAAACCTGACCATGGCATAAGTCATACAAACCTAACAACAGAATGCAAAAAAAGCAGAAATTTCAAATGCAGAATTTTAAAACCATAATGCAATAAAATTATATTCAATATAAGGTCATTAAAGTTAGATTAAATTTAATTAGAACCTAAAACTAAAGAATGTGTGGATCAAAGAACAAGTCATAGAAACAATAAAATGACTAAAGAGAATGAAAACAATGAGACAACATCCCAAATTTTTGGAATGAAACTGCACAAGCAAAGAAAATCTATATCTCTAAAAACTTAGAACAATAAAATACTAAAATAGCATATGAATAAAAAGATAAAAAAATAAAAATTTTCACATAAGCAACAAATTAGAATTGCAAAAATCAAAAGAAAAATTAATAAAATAGAAAGTAAAAAATGAATAAAATAATTAAGGCATAAAGGATCTGTTTTAAAAATATAAAATAAAAGCATATTTGATTAATTTGATTCACAAAAGAAAACCAAAATACCAATGTCATCGATGAAAAAGGTGAATTAATTACAAATAAAGAAGAAATTAAGGATATTATTAAGAGCTTTTTTTCACAAATATATGCCAAAAATTAAACAATCTTAGTAAAATTTATGAATATTTATAAAATTATAAATTGCCTGGATTAACAGAAGAGGAAATAGAATATTTAAAAACACTATCTTAGAAAAAGAAATAGAAAAATCCATTAATGATATAGTAAAAGAAATAAATATCTAATTACTATACTATAAATAACTATTACAGTTGAATTAACATGTGAATTCTACAAAATCTTTAAAGAACAATTTATTTAAATACTAAATAAAGTATTTGGGAAAGATAGGTAAAGATGTAGTTCTACCTTGTTCCTTTTATGACACAGATATGGTGCTGATAACTAAACCAGGAAGAGTAAAACCAAAGAAAACTATATGCACATTTCCCTAATTAATATTGAGGCAATATTGATGTTTGGTTCAATATAATGAACTATCAGCATAATTGACCATAACAATTAAAAAACAAAAAATGATGTTATTATCTCAATAGATTTTAAAATCTTTTTTAAAAATAAATCTCCAATTCCTATTAAAACACTAGAAAACATGGTAATGAGTGAACATTTCCTTAAAATGATAAATAAAATCTATCTAAGATAATAAACTAGCATCATTTGTGATGGGAATAAGCTAGAAACCTTTCCAAAAATATCAGGCATGGAGCAAGAAAGGTTCTTATAACTATTAGTTAATAATTAAAAATTTTAGAATTCTTTTAAAATTATTTCAGAGCTATTCAATATTTTAACATTTAGAAATGCTACCTATGGTAATAAAATAAGAAACAGAAATTCGAGGGGTGGAGCCAGGATGGCAGAGTAGAAACAGCACTTCCAAGGTTCTTTGCCCCACACAACTTCCAAACAATGTAAAAAGGGACGCTGAACAACTTCTGGAGCCCCAGCACCCACAGAACTACACAGAAAAACTAACCTCCCCCTGAGGAGAACCCAGCAGCCCTGCAGGGAGCGGCAAGCCCAGCACTCTGAGAGCAGGCAACACTGCGCTCTGGGAGATGGCCCCAGGCCCGTGTGAGCCACAGTTTTAGCCCTAGGGTGTCTGGCCCAGCAGCCCACTGGAGGGACCCCAGAACACCAGCAGCTGTAGTGATTCCAGAATTATCAGGACAGATATGCCTAGGACAAAGTGAGAGGTTAGTGCCTTATGGACTTTGGGACCAGTATTTGGGGAACACCTCAGCTTCCTCCCCTGGGAGGCGAAAAGCTGCTGAAGAAACAAGGCACAGAAGCCATTTTGCAGCATCAGTGGCGGCTCTAGCTCCTGGTCTGTGAACTGTAGGGAGACCCAGCAATCAGTCTGGGGGTTAATCACTCTTGCTTTAAACTGCCTGGATCTGGATTGTGGTCTGGGGGCGAAGTCTGGGGTGGGTATCCAATTTGCCAGAGCAGGTGGAGGCTTTACAGAGGCCACCCAACCTCCAGAAGTTGTGAAGACCCCACGTTTGGGCGGAAGCTCTCCTGTCTGGTGGCAGAGTCCTACTGTGGCAACAAGTCCAAAATTCAAGTAATTAAGTGGAAACATGCCTGGGAAAAAGAAAGAAAATATACAGAAAAATTCAACATTGGACTCCTATTTTAGGGGCAAAGAGAATCAAAGCATGGAGGAGGACTGTGAGGTCAGAACTCCTGCACCAAAAGCCCCAAATGAAAATACAAGCTGGCTACAAGCCATAGAGGACCTTAAGAAGCAGATAGGAGAAGTGGGGGAGGAACTGGGAAGATAAATGAGAAAGATGCACTAAAAGTATGAAATGACAGTCAACAGCCTGAGGAAAATAACACCTTAAAGAATGGACTGATTCAAATGGCAAAGGAGGCTCAGAAGGGTAATGAGGAGAGGAATGCCTTAGAAGGCCGAGTTTGCCAGATGGAAGGGGAATCTCAAAAGCTCACTGAGGAGATTCATTCCTTCGGGGTTGGATTGGAGCAAATGGAAGCTAGTGACTTTGTGAGAAATGGAGATGCTGTTGGACAGATCTGAACAAATGAAAGAATGGAAGGCGGTGTGGAGTATCTCATGGGAAGAACCACTGGCCTGGAGAATAGACCCAGGAGAGATAATTTGAAGGTTGTTGGACTGCCTGAAAGCCATGATCAGGGAGGGAGCCTAGAAATCATCCTTAAGGAAGTTCTCAGGGAGAATTGCCCTGATGTTTTAGACCCAGTGGGGGAAAGAGAGTTTGAAAGAATCCACAGATCACCTCCTGAAAGGGATCCCAAAGGGAAGACTCCTAGGAATATTATAGCCAAGTTCCAGAACTCCCAGATCAAGGAGAAAATACTACAAGCAGCCAAGAAGAAACAACTTCAATGTTGTGGAAACACAATCAGAATGGCACGGGATCTGGTGGCTTCTGCACTGAGGGATCGAAGGGCATGGAATATGATATTCCAGAGGGCAAAAGAACTGGGATTGAAGTCGGGGGTCACCTACCCAGCAAAACTGAGTTTCTTGTTTCAGAGGACAATGTGGTCGTTCAGTGGAATGGAGGACTTTCAAGCTTTCTTGAGGAGGGAGCCAGAGTTGAATAGAAAATTTGACATCCAGACACAAGAAGCAAGAGATGCTTGAGAAGGTAATCAAGGAAAAGAAATCAAAAGGAATTTATCAAAGTTGAACTGTTTGCATTCCTACATGGAAAAACAATGGCTGTGTCTGATGAAGTCTTTCTCATTATGAAAATAATTGAAGAAGGGTATATGGGCATATGTTTACAGTTATACATGGATAGAGGGCACAGGTTGAATTTGATGGGAAGGGGTGGTTCTTGGGGGGTGAAGTTAAGAGGTGAGAGGAAAGTGGCAAGAAGAGATGGGGAGAGACAGGGTGGGGTAAACTGTCTTATGTAGAAGAGGCAAGGGGAAGTGGTCGCAGGGGAGGGGAAGAACAAGAAGGCAAAAAGGCAAAAGCATATTCTCATTGAAGTTGGCTCAAGGAGAGAATCACATCCATACTAAATGAGATATCTCACCCTGCAGGAGAGTAGGGGAAAGGGGGATGGGAGGAGGGATGATGGAGGGGAGGGTATTCTGGGGGGAGGGGAGGTTGGAAGTACCCACTATCAAAGAGGGACAGGATCAGGGTAGGGAATGGACCATGTGGGGGGTGAGATGGGTGGGAGGGAGGTATAAGCAGTCTTTTACAATATATCTACTATGGTGATGTTTTACATAGCTATATATATACAACACATACTGAATTGCTTATCTTCTCAGAGGGAGTGGGTGACAAAGGAGGAAGGGAATGGATCTGAAAATCAAAGTTTTAAAATTAAATGTTTCATAAGATGTCCAGGCATTGGTGCTCAGAGATTCACCTTACCCTAATGGCAAAGTCGAAGGGAGTATGGGAGAGAGCAGATTGGATGAGGGGATAACTAGTGGGACTGCTGTTCTGGGGTTGTGGGTAGGGAAAGAATGGGGGGGAAAATTGTAACTCAGGATCTGGTGGAAATGAATGATGTAAAGCAGAAGTCAATAAAGCATTTGTTTAATTTAAAAAAAAGAATTACAAAGGAAAAAAAGAAACAGAAATTCGAGTAATTAGAATAGGTAATAAAGAAATAAAATATCATTCTTTGTAGATGGTATAACAGTGTGCTTGCACATACAACAAAAGAAAATCAATAAAATTCTGCTTAATATAATTATCAATTTCAGTAAAATTGAGAATATGAAGTAAGCCCACCTAAATCTTGAGCATTTCTTCATTTACAAAGTGCAGTTACAAGTAAAAGAAAGAGAAATTCCTTTTAAAATAACAGTAGATAATATAAAATATTTGGGCACCTACCTGCCAAGACAAACCTAGAAGCTTTATGACAACCACTTACAAAACCCCTTTTACATGAATAAATTCAGACCTAAGCAACTGGAGAAATATTAGTTGCTCATAAACAGAGTGAGCTAATATACAAAAAAATTACAATTCTCACTAAATCCTAATCCAGTTACTAACCCAAACATGATTTTTAGAGCTAGAAAAATAGTAATAACAAAATTCAACTGGAAGAACAAATGGTCAAGCATATCAAGGAAATCAATGAAAATGTGAAGCAAGACCTCTTAGAAATATCAGATCTCAAAATGTAATGCAAAGTGGAAATCATGAAAACAATCTGTTACTTGCTAAGAAATAGAATGGTGGGGGGCAGAGCCAAGATGGCGGAGTAGAAATAGCACATCCAAGCCACTCTCCCCACAGATCATCTCCAAACTATGTAAAAGGGGACTCTGAATAACTTCTGGAGCCCCAACACAGAACGACACAGAGAAGCTAACCTCCCAATGAGGACAGCCCAGCAGCCCTGCAGGAAGGAACAGCACAGAAGTGGAGGAAAAATTGGGAAGAGAAATGAGAAGGGTGCAGGAAAAGTATGAAATGAGGGTCAACAGCCTGACTGAAGAAAACAACACCTTAAAAAATAGATTAACTCAAATGGCAAAGGTGGCCCAAAAGGGCAATGAGCAGAAGAATGCCTTAAAAAGCCGAATTTGCCAGATGGAAAAAGAATCTCAAAAGTTCACTGAGGAGATTCATTCCTTCAGAGTTAGACTGGAGTAAATGGAAGCTAATGACTTTATGAGAAATCAAGATGCTGTTAAGCAGATCCAAACAAATGAAAGAATAGAAGGCAATATGAAATATCTCATGGGAAAAATCACTGACCTGGAAAATAGATCCAGGAGAGACAATTTAAAAATTATTGGACTACCTGAAAGCCTTGATCAAAGAAAGAACCTAGAAATCACCCTTCAACAAATTCTCAAGGAAAATTGCCCTGATATTTTAGACCCAGAGGACAAAATAGAGGTTGAAAGAATCCACCCATCTCCTCCTGAAAAAGGTCCCAAAAAGAAAACTCCCAGGAATATTATAGCCATGTTCCAGAATCCCCAGATCAAGGAGAAAATACTCCAAGCAGCCAGGAAGAAACAATTTCAATATTGTGGAAACACAATCAGAATTGCACAGGACCTGGCAGCTTCTACACAGGGATTGAAGGGCATGGAATATGATATTCCAGAGGGCAAAAGAGCTGGGACTGAACCCAAGGGTTACCTACCCAGCAAAAGTGAGTATTTTGTTTCAGGGGAAAATATGGTCATTCAGTGGAATAGAGGACTTTCAAGCATTCTTGAGGATAAAACCAGAGCTGAATAGAAAATTTGACATCCAGATGCAAGAAGCAAGAGATGCCTGAGAAGGTAATCAGGGAAAAGAAATCAAAAGGAACTTATCAAAGTTGAACTATTTACATTCCTATATGGAAAACCAATAACTGTGACTGATGAAATGTTTCTCAGTATGAAAATAATGGAAGAAGGGTGTATGGTCATATGAATACATATGTGAATGTGTGTATATATATTTACAGTAATACATGGATAGAGGGCATAGGTTGAATTTGTTGGGAAGGGAGGATACTTAAGGGGTGAAATTATGAGGTGAGAGAGGAAAGTGGCAAGAGGAGATGGGGAGAGACAGGGTAGGGTAAACTATCTCATGTAGAAGAAGCAAGGGGAAGTGATTGCAAGGGAGGGGAAGAATAGGAAGGCAAAAAGGCAAAAACACATTCTCATTGAATTTGGTTCAGGGAGAGAATGACATCCATACTAAATGGGATATCTCAACCTGCAGCAGAATAGGGGGAAGGGGGATGAAAGGAGGGATGATGGATGGGAGGGCATCCTTGGGGGGAGGGGAGGTTGGAAGTACCCACTATAGAAGAGGGATAGGATCAAGTAGGGAATGGACCAGGTGGGGGGGGGGGATGAGTGGGAGGGAATTATAAGCAGCCTTGTACAATATATCTACTATGGTAATATTTTGCATAGTAGACATATACAGCATATACTGAATTACTTATCTTCCCAGTGGGAATGGGTGACAAGAGAGGAAAGAAATGGATCTGAAATTCGAGGTCTTAAGATTAAATGTTTCAAATATATATAAATACTATTATTAATACTCTTTTGCTTGTAGTTGAGAGATAAGATATACAGGCATTGGTTCACAGAGATTCACCTTCCTCTAATGGAAAAATCAAAGGGGATATGGGAGAAGATATGGGAGAGAGCAGATTGGAGGAAGCGATATCTTGTGGGACTGCTATTCTGGGAGGGTGGGTAGGGGAAAAACAGGGGGGGGGAAATAATTGTAACTCAAAATCTGGCAGAAATGAATGATGTAAAACAGAAGCTAATAAAGCATTTGTTTAAAAAAAATAAAATAGAAAAGTGATGCCTGAGAAGGTAATCAGGGAAAAGAAATCAAAAAGAACTTATCAAAGTTGAACTATTTAGATTCCTACATGGAAAAACAATAACTGTGCCTGATGAAACCTTTCTCGTTATGAAAATAATTTAAGAAGATTATATGGACATATGAATACATATGTGAATGTGTGTATATATGTTACAGGTATACATGGATAGAGGGCACAGGTTGAATTTGTTGGGAAGGGATGATACTTCAGGGGTGAAGTTAAGAGGTGAGAGAGGAAAGTGACAGGAGGAGATGGGGAGAGACAGGGGTGGGGGTAAACTATCTCATGTAGAAGAGGCAAGGGGAAGTAGTTGCAGGGAAGCGGAAGAACAGGAAGGCAAAAAGGCAAAACCTTATTCTCATTGAATTTGGCTCAGGGAGAGAATCACATACATACTAAATGGGTTATCTCACCCTGCAGGAGAGTAGGGAGAAGGAGGATGAGAGGGGAGTTGATGGAGGGGAGGGCATTCTAGGGGGAGGAGAGGTTGGAAGTACCCACTTTCGAAAAGAGACAGGATCAAAGTAGGGAATGGACCAGGTGGGAGGTGAGATGGGTGGGAGGGAAATATAAGCAGTCTTTTACAATATATCTACTATGGTAATGTTTTGCATAGCTATACATGTACAACACATACTGAATTGCTTATCTTCCCAGAGGGAATGGGTGACAAGGGAGGAATGGAATGGACCTGAAATTCAAGGTCTTAAGATTAAATGTTTCAAATGTAAAAAAAAAGTATTTTTTGTTATTCGAAGTACAGGGGATGGTTTTCTTGGAAGGGAGAGGAAGGATAGTTGGGAGAATTTGGGAAATATAAAACAAAAGATATCAATAAAATATATTTTAATTTTTATAAGGAAGCTTTTGTTGATTGGTGCCCCACAAAGCTCTCTGATCTAGGGTAAAGTATGATTATTGTTCTCTTGGATAGAGCTTTGCAAGTTCCTGCTCCCAGTAAAGGTCTGGGTGACATAGTTATAGGCTTGCCTCTGGTTAGGGGCCTCCCAAATTTGCAGGTCCTCAGTCTAAGCTGCCTCTGAGATCCCTAAAGAGCTCAATACTTAATGTTCAAAGAAAGTATCAGGAAGACACAATAGAATACCAAAAAAAAAAAAAAACAAACAAACAAAGTTCAGATATTTCCTCTAGAAGTGTTTTAGGCCTGGCCCTGACATAAAGTCTCAATTCAACAAATAAATCTGGAAGAATAAGGAAACAAAAAAGACTCCCAGAGCTTCTGTAGTGTCAGAGACACCCAAGAGAGAAATCCACAGGCAGTGAGATGGAGTTTATGGCAGCATGATGGAAGAGGAGGGAAATTCCCAGAAGCAGCTGCAATGAAAAGGTCTTAAAATTAAATGTTTCAAATATATATATATATATTAAAAAAAGAAATAGAATGGTGTATCAGTAGAATAGATTAGGTCAATATCACATGGTAGTAAATGAGCATAATATCCTAGTGTATGATATAACCAAAGATCCCAGACTTTGGAACAGGAAAACACAAACAAATATACATATATGGATAGATAGATAGATAGATAGATAGATAGATAGATAGGTAGATAGATAGATAGATAGATATATACATATATAGATATAAATATAGATATAGATATATAGAGATATAGTTATATATGTCTATAGATATAGATATAGATAGATATAGATATATAGCCTAAGTACTTTCTTAGCAATATATGTGTGTGTGCATGTATATGTATAGCGAGACAAAATCAAAATGTTTATATGATTTAAACATAAAGGGTAATATCACAAGCAATTAGAGAAGCATGGGATAGTTTTCCCATAAGATCTATGGATAAGGGAATAATTTGTGAACAAACAAGAAATAGAGAGCATTAGAGATATAAAACAGAAACGTTTGACTGCCTCAACTTCACTGTTTTTTTTTTTTTTTGCACAGAGAAAACTGAAGCAAGCAAGATTAGAAGGAAAATTTTAAAACTGGGGAAAATTTTCACAGCAAATATTATTTTCATAAAGGCATCACTTCTCAAATACATAGAGAAAGAACTCCAATTTACAAGAATAGTAGTCATTCCCCAATTAGTAAATGGTCAAAGAACCTGTACAGGCAGTTTTTAGATAAAGAAATCAAGGCTAAGGGAAGCTAGCTAGCACAGTGAATAGAGCACTGACCCTGGAATCAGTAGGACCTGAGTTCAAATTCTACCTCAGACACTTAATGCTTTCTCTCTGTGTGACTTTGGGCAAGATGTTTAACCCCAATTGTCAAGCCCTCACCCCTCCAAAAAAAAGAGAAATAAAAGTTATTTATAGCCATGAAACAAAAATACTCAAAATCTCTACTGATTAGAGAAATGCAAATTAAAACAACTCTGAGCTACCACCTCACACATATCACATAGTTAAGTGGAGTAGTGGATATCATGTCAGTCCTAAAGTCAGAAACATCTTCCTCTGTTAATAACTGACTTTAGACACTTACTAGTTTTGTGACCTTCAGCAAATCACTTAACCCTTCTTGCTTTAGTTTCCTCATCTTTACATTGATGAAAAGAAGAAAATGACAAAGCCCTTTAGTATCATAGCCAAGAAAATTACAAAACAGGTAATGAAGATTTGGATGTGATTGAAAATGATCAAACAACAAAACTACAGAAAAGGAAAATGACAAATGTGAGAGTGGATGTGATTGTGGAGGTGCAAATAGATCCAATCATTCAGAGAGCAATTTGAAACACCGATCAAAGGGATAATAAACTGTGCACATTCTAGGAGTAATAAACTGTGCTCATTCTTTGACCCAGAAATACTACTACTATATCTGTACATGAAATAAATGAGAGGTAAAGGAAAGTCTCCTATATGTACAAAAATACGACAGCTCTTTTTTTCTGTTGGCAAATACTTGGAAATTAAATGAATAATCACCAATTGTTGAATGGCAGAATAAGTTTTAGGATACTGTTAATCAAGATGAAACCAAAGCAATAACAATTATTTTGTTCAGTTATATGGCAAGAAATTTAACAATTTAAGTGAAATGGAAGAAAATTTACAAATATACAAATTTCCCAGATTAACAGAAGAGGAAATAGAATATCCAAATAAAGCCTTATTTTTTTAATTTTAATTTTGTTTTTTTGGAGGGAAATGGAGTTAAATGACTTGCCCAAGATCACATGGCTAGTTTTTGTGTTAAGTGTCTGAAGCCAGATTTGAACACAGGTCCTCCTGACTCTAGGGCAGGTGTTCTAGGACAGCGCAGCAGGCTGGCAGCAAGTGTCCAGCACAGTGCTCTAGGAGTAAAGCCCAGCTCTGCCTGAGCAGAGGTTTTGGTCTCAGGGTGGGCCTGAGCAGACAATGGCTGGAGGGACTTCAGCTCATCAGCAGCTGTGGCAGTTTCCAGAATTACCAACCCACAGATGCCAAGGACAAAGTGAGAGGGTGGAGGTACTGGGGTGGGTGAGCAGTCTGCCAAAGTGTGTGGAGGCTTCAGAGAGGGCACCAACTAATACCTCTGGCAGCTCAGAAAACCCCAGTGTTTGGGATAAAGCTCACATTTCTGTTAGCAGAGTTCTACTGTGGCAAAAGGCTCAAAAGTCAAACAGTTGAGTGACAACATGAGCAGGCAAAAGAAGCAAAGCAAACAGAGCAACCCAACTTTACATTCATATTTTGGGTACATAAAGGATCAAAGCATGGAACACAAGGAAGACAGCAAAAGTCAGAATTCCTGCACTAAAAAGTTCCGAGAAAAATATGAGCTCTCTCCTTTTCTACCACTTCTCTTATTTGGCTTTTAAAATCCTTCTTAAGGTCCTCTATGGCATGGAACCTGCTGGTATTTTCATGTGGGTCTTTTGGTGCAGAAGTTCTGACTTCCCAATTCTCCTCCTGTTCCATGCCTTGCTCCTCTGCCCCCAAAATAGGAGTCTGATGTTGTATTTTTCTGTTAATTTTGTTTCCTTTGCCTAGACCTGTTGCCACTCAATTATTTAACTTTTGGGATTGTTGCCACAGTAGGACTCTGCCAGCAGGTAAGGGAGCTTACATCCTAAACACTGGGGTTTTCTGAGCTGCCAGAAGTATTAGTTGGGTACCATCTCTGAAGCTACCATATGCTCTGGCAAGCCGGTCACACACCCCAAGCCCTCCACTCCAGATCACAATCCAGTTCCAAGCAGGTTAAAGCAAGAGCACTTACCCCCCAGACTGATAGCTGGATCCCCCTACAGTGCACAGGCCAAGAACTGAAGCTGCAACATGGCACCTGTGCTTTGTCTACTCTGCAGCTTCTCATCCCTAGGGAAATAGGCTGACATGCTCTCCCAACCAGTCCCAAAGTCCATAGGGCACTGACCTCTCACTTTGTCCATGGCATCTATGTGTTGATAATTCTGGAAATGCCACAGCTACTGGTATTCTGGGGTCCCTCCAGCCAGCTGCTAGTCCGGCCACCCTGGGGCTAAAACCTCTGACTCATGGGGGCCTGGGCTACACTCCCAGAGTGCTGTTCTGGCCACTCCCTGCTGGGCTGCCAGAGCTCCTCTCTGTCATTTTGTAGGTTCTGGAGCTCCAGAGGTTGTTCAGCATCCTCCTTTTACATAATTTTGAAGTAGTGTGGTTTGGATTTCTGTAGAAGTGCTGTATCTACTCTGCCATCTTGACTCTGCCCCCCCAAATAATGACTTTTAAGGGAAAACCAAGCTTTTTTTGGATTATGAGGCATAATTAGAGTAATTATTCGAATTTACAAAATGCTTTGCCGTTTGCAAAAATAACAAATTGCCCAACAACCTTGTGAGGAATGAGGAAACTGAGGTTCAGCAAAATGAGTTGCTTTATGGAAAATCATCTTAGGAGTAGGTGCTAGAGCCATGACTCAAACCTAGATCTTCAGACTGCAAACTGAATTGCATCAATGACATCATTATGGTAGCTGGATCATTGTGCCTGAGTTTTATAAAAGATTTTGGAAAATATGACTTTAATGTCAACTTTTTTCCTTATTTATTTTCAGCATTGAGGAAGTTAAAACAATACCTAACTTAGGAAACTTCTATTTTTTTTACATTTTTTCCTATCTAATCTCCTATTGGTACTTGATTTCCTCATATTAAAAATAAATTTTATGATATTCTACTTAATTATCATAACTTGGATAGCTACTTATCATAATGACAATGAGGGCACTCTGTACTATTTGTTGAGAAAAAGTTCAGTACATTCTATTGGGTTCGTTATAATCTTAACCATTTATATAGACATAGATTGGTCAAATAAAGTTGCTGGCCAACAAATATAAACAGTTTCATTTATTGTCCTATCCATTCTTTTGGTTTGCTTTTATGTTAGAAAAAATGTCACAGTGTTTCAACTTTGGAAATGTGAAAGAAGAAATTTTGTGCTCCTGAAATCACTTAGGATGCTTGTGAACATCTTATATATCTAAGGAGGACAAACTTCAGGGGAGTTCTGAAGCCTACATTTTGTTTTGATTTATCACTTAATAAGGATCATGTTTCAGTATTTCAAAGTTCCGAATATTACATAACTTATGTTTGTGAGGATTCCTTGCAACCATATAGATTGTAATGTATCCTTCAAGTAAGGTTTCATATCTTTCATAAAAGGTCCACTAAAACCAGTAGAGGTTTTCCTCTAGGCCTACTGATAGTAGGTAAATACTGCAATATTGTTTAACAGCATCTTGATTTCTCATAATGTCACTAGCTTCCATTTGCTCCAGTCTAATTCTGAAAGAATGATTCTCCTCAGTGAGCTTTTGAGATTCTTTTTCCATTTGGCAAATTCGGCTTTTTAAGGCATTCTTCTCCCCATTGCCTTTCTAAGCCTCTTTTGCCACTTGATTTAGTCTATTTTTTAAGGTGTTGTTTTCCTCAGTTAGGTTGTTGACTCTCATTTCATACTTTCCTTGCATCTTTCTCATTTCTCTTCCCAATTTTCCCCCACTTCTCTTATAGGCTTCTTAAGGTCCTCTATGGCATGTAGCCAGCTTGTATTTTCATTTGCAGCTTTTGGTGCAGGATTTCTGACCTCACAGTCCTCCTCCTGTTCCATGCTTTGATCCTCTTTGCCCCCAAAACAAGAGTCTAAAGTTGCATTTTTCTGTTTATTTTGTTTCCTTTCCCTAGGCATATTGCCCCTTAATTACTTGATTTTGGGGCTTGTTGCCACAGTAGGACTCTGCCACCAGACAGGAGAGCTTCCGCCCAAACGTGGGGTCTTCACAACTTCTGGAGGTTGGATGGCCTCTGTAAAGCCTCCACCTGCTCTGACAAATTGGATACCCACCCCAGACCTCCCCCCAAGACCACAATCCAGATCCAAGCAGGTTAAAGCAAGAGCGATTAACCCCCAGACTGATTGCTGGATCTCTCTACAGTTCGCAGACAAGGAGCTGGAGCAGCCACTGATGCTGCAAAATGGCCTCTGTGCCGGGTTTCCTCAGCAGCTTTTCGCCCCCAGGGGAGGAAGCTGAGGTGTTCCCCCAAATACTGGTCCCAAAGCCCATAGGGAACTAACCTCTCACTTTGTCCTAGGTATATCTGTGCTGATAATTCTGGAATCGCCACAGCTGCTGGTGCTCTGGGGTCCCTCCAGTGGGCTGCTGGCCTGGCCGCCTTGGGGCTAAAACTGTGGCTCAGGAGAGCCTGCGCTCAGCTCCCAGAGCACTGCGATGTTGATTCCCAGCACACTGTGCTTCCCACTTTCAGAGAGCTGTGCTGGCTGCTCCCTGCAGGGCTTCTGGGCTGTCCTCAGCAGGAGGTTAGCTTCTCTGTGTCATTCTGTGGGTGCTGGGGCTCCAGAAGTTGTTCAGATTTCCCTTTTACATTGTTTGGAGGTGGTGTGGGGCAGAGCACCTTGGAAGTGCTGTTTCTACTCAGCCATCTTTACATTTACATTAAATTATTTATTTTTGGTTTTCAACTTTCACTTCCATAAGTTGATCCAACCTCCAATGTCAGGGGCAGCCAAGTCTTACCTTATTCCGGCCTTCATTGTACACCTGGTCTTAGTCCAGCTACTTTCCCCAAGAACAGAGTTCCAAGCCAGAAGATTCTTAGAGTAACAAGACTTTATTCAGCAGTTTCTTATGCAATTACATCCTAACTTCTACCTGATCAGCTAAGAGTTCAAAGTATATAGTGTATAATTGTATAGCCATCATAAACTTCTATCTTTGGGAGTACAACATTATCCTTGTTCCCATATGCCTCTTATGTCACAGCCAGGTACTCTGTATCAGGTTCTGAGCACTGGGCAGGATGTTCCAAACCTCCTCAAACCTCCCTGGAATCTCAAGGCTTCGCTTCCCTTGAAGACCCTATTGGTTGGCAACAAGTCAGAAGGTCAAGGAGCTCTCTTCACGGAACAGAGCTCTCTCATGTATGATTTACCTTTACAATGTTACTGTAGAGTCAGCATGCTCTGGGTCTCAGGCCTCCAGGGGAACTGCACATATACCCCCAAAAATAAGTTTAAAATTTTCTCTCCCTCTTCCATCCCCAAGACAGCTTGCAGTCTGATATGGGATCTACACATACATTGCTATTAAACACATTTTAAATTAGTCATGTTCATTGAAGAATTATAACATGGGAAAAACCATGAGAAACAAATATATATAGCAAAAAAGAAAATAGCCTGCTCCATTCTGCACTCCAACTCCATTGTTCAAAAATACCTTGATTTCTCATAAAGTCTCTAGCTTCCATTTGCTCCAATATGATTCTGAAGTAATGATTCTTTTCAGTGAGCTTTTGAGATTCTTTTTCCATCTGGCAAATTCGGATTTTTAAGGATTTCTTCTTCTCATTGGCTTGTTGAGCCTCTTTTGCCATTTGAGTTAGTGTATTTTTTAAGGTGTTATTTTCTTCAGTTAGGTTGTTGATTCTCTTTTCATGATTGTTTTGCATCATTCTTATTTTTCTTCCCTATTTTCCTCCACTTCTCTTTTTGGTTTTTCAAAATCCTTCTTAAGCTCCTCTATGGCCTGTAACCAGTTCATATTTTTCTTAGAAGCTTTTGGTGCAGGAGTTCTGACTTCATTTTCTTCCTTCTGTTCCATGCTTTGATCCTTTTTGTCTGCAAAAGAGAACTCCAAAGCTGGATTGCTGTGCTTGCTTTGTTTCCTTTGCTTGCTCATGTTGCCACTCAATTGTCTGACTTTTGAGCTTTTTGCCACAGTAAATCTTTGTTCCAGAGAGGAGAACTTTGTCCCAAATTCCTGAGGTTTTCTCAGCTGCTGGAGCTATTAGTTGGGTGCCTTCCCAGAAGCCTCTACTGGCTCTGACAAAGGGGTCCCACACCCTAGGACCTCCATCCTAGACAGTGACCCAGATCCAATTAGTTTAAAGCAAGAATGATTACCCCTCAGACAAGTTGCTTGGTCCCCCTCCAATCTGCAGGCCAGGAGCTCTGAAGCAGCCATATGGCCACTAAGCCTCAGGCTCTTCTGCCTCCAGGGGGAGAGGTCAGACTGCACTCCTGTACCCCGTGTTCCCAAAGTCCACTGACCTCTCACTTTGTCTTTGATGTTTATGGGTTGATAATTCTGGAAACCCCACAGATGTTGTTTATCCCCTCTCTTGAAGTCCCCCCAGCTGGTGCTCATTGTGGCCACCCTGAGGTTAAAATGGCTGACACATGTTGGCTGGGCTTTTTTCCCAGTGTGCCTGCATGATACCTTCCTGTCTGGCTGCCTGGCTGTCTTCAGGGGGAGATTTGTTTCTCTCTGTCCCTTTATGGGTTCTGTAGCACTAAAGTTTGTTTAGAGTCATTTTATAGGTATTTGAGGTGGTTATTAAAGGGGCATATGGAGTTTTCCTGCTTCTACATCAGCATTTTGGCTCTACTCCCTAAGCTACATTGTTTTGTTTACCTATAGACCATATCTTTTATCTGTTCCCTTTCTTCAAATCTTTATAGGCCCTCACTACTTCTCATTTGGATTATTACAATTGTTTATAAACATATACTTGCCTCCACATTGTCATCTATTGAGATTTTGAAGTCATAAAACTGAAAGATCACCCCACCATTCAGCACAATCTAATGCCCTACTGCCAACATTTGTTCAAGCACAATTTTCTCTGCTGTCTAAATTTCCCCCAAGCACAATTCCAACCTAATTTTCTAGGTTACTGAAATATTACTCCTCTACATGTACTTTATCATCCAGACAAAATGATCTTGTTCAAGCTTCCCCCTCACCAAATTTTCTATTTTACATTTATGTACCTTTTCATAGATTGTATACTCTACATGTGGAGTATACTTCCTCCTGAGCTCTGTCTCTTACAATTCCCATTTTTTTAATAATTTTACAATTCCCATTTCTCTTTTTATAATTAATTTATTTTTAGTTTTCAACATTCACTTCATAAGATTTTGAGTTTTAAATTTGCTCACCCTCCCTCTCCACCCCCTCTCCAAGAGAAGCATGCAATTTGATATAGGCTCTCCTTATACATTGTTATTAAAAATATTTTCACCTTAACCATGATGTAAAGAACAATTAGACCGCATGAGAGCAAACATGAGAAAGGAGAAAGAAAACAAAACAACAAAAGAAAAAGTCAGAAAATAGTATTCCTTTATTTTTTTTTTTTAATCACAGTCCCACCACACTCTTCATTTCCATGATTTACAGCCAGTCCCAGCTGCTGGTCGAGCTTTTGCAGAGAACATTATTGTGTGTAAGTTGAGCACAGCCCCTCTCGAGAAGAGGCCCCCTCCCCCTGCCAGGGGGACTTGTCATATGCCCACCATGTCCAACAGTGTGGAGAGATGACGCTCACAGACCAGCTCCTCCTCCCGGGTCCTGTGGATCAGGCTTTCTAAGCGTTTTACTTTGTCTGTCAAAGACAGGTCCATCTCCGGGGACAGCTCCCACTGGTCAGTGGTCTTCTCGTCCTGGGCGCTGGTGGTCGCCGATGTGCGCCGAATTGGCTGAAGAGTCTGGGGCGACGAAACAAGAGCTTGAGGAAGGTAGAGGGGGAGGGGGCTCGAGCCTGGCCCCCGCTCGACGTCTCCAGTTAGCCACTGGCGCAGCTGATCCTCGAACCTCCGGCTCTCCTCCTTCTCCAGTTGAAGGCTGGCGGACAGGCGCCCCGGGAGCAACTCCAAGGCCGAGGCTGTGCAGGCGAGCTTCTCGCCATCGGGCACATGGACGACAGGGCTGCTCTCCCAGCCTCTGGTCCCCCCACAGGGAATGTGGAGGCAGGAAGAGAAGAAGCCCTCAGCAGGCGATCTCAAAGGCTTCACGCCCAAACTTGCGTGCCTGTGCCGCTGGGCCTCCTTCTGGGTCTGCAGCCTGGCGTGGTCCCAAGACCCGGGGACAGCATAATTCTTCAGATGGTTCTGGAGAAAATAGACGCAGACCTGACCATCTTCACTCAGAGCCTCTGACGTGACAGGCAGTCTGGGCGGCTTCCAATCCTGCAGCTTGTGGTTGATGCAGAGAGCCAGGATGTCATCCCACGGGATCTCATCCTCTGAGGGCCCCAGCTCTCCCAAGGGCCACACATCCTTGTTGTGCCACCTGCTGTACGTCCGACTCAGAAGATTCTCCACCTGTGACTGAAGGATGGGCTGGGTCTGTCCACAGCTCGGAATCTGGGAGACGTACTGGAAAATCATGGTGCACACCAGCCGCCAGGGAGCACCCTGCGGGGGAAGATCCATGTGGGGTAGCTGGAAGGAGAGCACTGCCTTCTTCAGCCAGGCCAGGTGGCTGGGCGCATTCCACTGGAGATGAGGAAGCACCTTGTTTCCCCCCGGCTCCGAGAACTCCGTGATGGGCCAGGACAGGCGGCAGAGCTGCTCGGAGGAGGCCGCCTCCGCCAGGAACCGCAGCACGCTGTTGAAGAGGTCAATGATGGCGCCGGGCTCCTGCGAGGTCAGGCCGGCCAAGCGCCGCTCCTTACGGTCGTAGAAGAAGCGGTTGCTGAACTCGCGGCTGACGCCATCCTCGATGTACTGCGGCAGAGTCTGGCAGCAGAGCTCCAGGGAGCTGGGGCAGTGAGAGAGCAGCCACTTCACAGCTTGGGACACCCGGCCAGTGGCTTGGAGATCATTGACTGTGGCTGGGATCTCCAGAATGATGTAATCCGAGATAAGCTGGGATGAAACCAAGTCCTGAAGCATCAGCCCTTCCTCCACTTCTCTCGTGGTGGCCCCCTCCTGGCCGGGCACAAGGACCACCAGGGGCACAAGGGGGTGGGAGGGCTTTGCCTGCAGGAGCTGTTTGAGCTGCAGCAGGGCCGAGAACCAGTACATGTCCTCCTCCGCCAGCGCGACACTCTTCCCCCGAGCAGGCAGAAGGAAGAGGAGGCCACTGGTGCCCAGAAGGTCCTTCTGTGACTCAGTGGCATCAAGGGCCGAGTTGCTCAACAGGCCATGGGACACCTTAATGCACACATTGACCCAAACTGTCCGATCCCCTTTGGTGCTGCAGGAGTTCAGCAGGGTCAGCGTTTGGATCCCCTCGGAAGCACAACAGGCACCATTTTGTAAATCTTCATAGCCCATGAACTTGACTTTCAGCCAGTTTGCTAGAATCCTGCTGGAGTAGCCAGAAGCAGGCTCTTCACTGTCGGGCAGCACCAGTACCAGCTTCCAGAACACTCTCTCCCTCTGCCCAGGGTAATGCTCGGCAATAAGGGCTGGCAGGTCCAGGGGAGTCCACACGGCTTCACTGAGTAACTGCTGGTAGAAGTATTGAACCTTCATCTGATGTATTGCCTTGTTTCTCAGCCATAGTAACCTGGTGCAGGAGACCCCCAGTTTTCCTGCGCGCCCCAGATTCAGGACTCCCTTGGCCAGGTTGTCTTTAGTAATCGGACACTCAGCACTGGGGGACAAGGCCTGAAGTCTGTTGCTGAGATCCACACAACAGGGGGCCGCAGGGAACGATCTCATCTCTCTCTTGAGCTTTTTCCGGGCTGTGACAGCTTTTCTCCACCGCTGCACGTATTTAGAGAAGCACTGAAGTTCCTGCAAGGTCTCTTGGGCACTCTGGAATATCTCCTCAGCTAAGAACAAGTCCATGAGACCATCACAGACGTCCTCAGAACAACGGGCCACGCGGGCCCTCCGCTCTGTCTCCACGGCACTCTTCAGCTCCCGCGAGGACGTTTCCCGCACGCTCTCGGCCACCACGAGATCCAGCAGCTCAGCCGCCAGGACCTGGCTCAGCTGGACCAGCAGGCACTCTCTCTCCTGTCTCCGTCTTTGATCTTCAGCTCTTTTCTCCTCTTCCCGAACTCTTTCTCTCTTTATTTCTTCAGCAGCGACCTGCCTCAAATAGTCTGCTGTCCTTGCGGCCAAGAGCTGCTCTGTGGCCATATTGGAAACCCCCAAGGCTGCAGCCGCATAGGCGGCCCCAGTCTGGCCGATTTCTTTGCAGTTGCTTCTGAGGACGTCCTGGACAATGTCTTCGACAACTGCTGCGATGTCCGAGTCAGTGTAAGTAGGCTGAGGCTTGGGAGGAGGCAGCTCAGGCTGCCCGACAGGCTGGAACAGAGAAGATGGGGCAGCCGACGGCGGGGCAGGGGCAGGTGCAGGTGCAGGTGCAGGGGCCGTGAGGGCCGGCGGCAGCCCGTCAGTCTGGGTTTGTGGCTGCTGAGCCGGGGGGACAAGCAACAGCTGAGGCAGGACGTGGAGCGCCAACACTTCTGTCCCAGGGTTGGCTTCTTCCACCTTCCCACTTCCTCCACTCTCCACGCTGGGTTTCTGCTCACTCACAGTGGGCTCGGTGGCCACGCTCTCTCCCACATATTTGCCCTGTGCATTGAAGCTACACACTGGGGTGTGACAAGGGACGGGGGGTAACGGCCCCCCGTTCACCACTTCTCCCACTGAGACAGCGAGCTTCTCCGTGATAAAAGTGCACTTCTTTGCCTTGGACAAGCCCTCGGGTTCCAAGAACGCAGACCGATTAAGCTCGACACAGCCATCCGACACACTGAGGCCATAGTAACTCAAGAAGTTGGTCGCTTCCTCGGAGTCTCTAAACAGTAACATGGGCACCAAGTCGTCCAAGGGAAAGCTGCTGGACCTCTTAGTGCCCGCTGTGTAAGCCACTTTGAGAGCCCGCAATGCATCTTTGCGGATCTGATTGAAGTAGCAGTGCAGCAGGCAGGCATTCAGGTAGGAGGCGGACCGCACAAGCTTGAAGAACCTGACAAAGTTGTTGCTGTTCAGGGCTGTGAAGGCCTGCACAGCAAACTTCACCTCTGGGGAGTTTCGGATATTGGGCCGGAACTGCTGTATCTCCCTCAGGATGTCTCCCTTGTTGAGACTGAGCAGGATGCTGTAGCCTCGGAATTCTGCTTCACTTGCACAGAGGATGCCCTTGTTGGCCAGGTCCTGGTACATCTCCTCGAGGCTCTGCAGACACTTAGTCATGTTCTCATTGTTGATCTTGGCGTCAAAAGAGGACATGGGCTCTTCGCACAACGAATGCGCGCAGTGGATGTGGAATCGGGTGCACTTTTCAATCAGTGACACCGTCAGGGGGTCACAGAGGCACTGCTGCGTGATGTCCTTTCTTATTCCGCGGGTCCTGTTCCACACAAAGTCGTACCAGTCACGTGAGCTCCCTTCCTTCTGGTCCATAATCCGAGTGATGAGGTAGTCCATGGTCATGCTGAGTACCCCCGAGGGACGGAGCTCATGGGGCAGGGGCTCTTCCTGGTCAGCCGAGGATCGGCTGTATTCTTTTATTGCTGCTGCATGATCCACCTGATCCGTTCCAGGGATCACTTCAAAAGAACTCAGCAGGTTCCTGGTTTCTCTCATGTACCGCTCTTTCTCAGGACACATGTCTGGGCACGTACCAACGAAGACTTTCCCTTCATCCAGATCCGTCCTTTTGACTCGAGCTTGCCTCATGATCTTGTCCCTCTGGTCAAGGAGGCGGTACTTGTCCTCTGACGTCTCAGCCACTGTCCCAATCAAGGTGCCGAGGGTGGTCGCTGACAGGCCCAGGTTGTCAGAGCTCAGGACCCCAGGCCCAGAATCAAAGGACTCCCCTTCAAACTGCAGAGACTTGGATAGGCTTGCTTTCTTAACTGGAGAGCTCTTGGCCAGAAGGCGGCTCCTGCTGCCAGCTGCACTTCTCAGGAACGGTTTGCAGAGTGGGGAGGGCTGGAAGGGAGAGTCTTCACAGCTCTGAGAGGCCCCCCCCTCACTTGACAGTTTCTCCTTTGGTGAAAAGTCCTTCTTGCTGGGACGTATTTTCTTCTTGTGCCAAAAGATGAGCAAGTCTTTGTGCAAGCCTTTCCCTTTCTTCCGAGCCAGGGCGGCAGACCCGTGGTCTGAGAAGTGCACAATGGAGAACTTCCGGTGGCGCCTGGGGTAGAAGCTCTGCACCTTCCCAAAGCGGCCAAAGTGTTTCTCCAGGACCACTTTGTCATTGAGGTAGTTGGGGACGTTCTTGCACTGAATGGCGGTGAGCGCAATCTGTGAGGAGCTGCTGGAGCTGACCACACTCTCCTTCCTCCACCACTGGGAAGTGGCGGCCCTGCTGGCGGACCTTTCCTGGCGGTCTTTGCTGGTCATTTCTTCCTCCTTCAGCCAGGGGGTGGACAACACCGTCGCTCCCACTGGAGCGGCGTGCTCCGCTTCAGTGGACTCCAAACCACTCGCTGCCTTTTTCATTTTCTTGCTTCCTAGGCGGCCAACTTCTTTGTTGCTTCTCAGCCCGTCGTGCAGCGTCCACCCAAACCGGCCACCGCCACTCTGGCGGGTCAAGCGGGGAGGGCGCTTTTCTGGAGGATGATCACCAAGTGACAAGAGCTCCATGTCTTCTGGGGCATCGTAGCCCAGTCTCCTGGGGGATCGGCCATGGTCTTTCTTTCTCTTCAGCCCTTTCACGTGACCAGGTAGCGACCCTCCCTGGCCACCAGCATCATGCCGTCCTTGCTTGCCCACGGCTTTGCTCCTGGAGAAGCTTTCGCCCACAGGGAGGGAGAATGTGAAGGATCCCGGGGTTACCTGGCTCTGCGTCTTCTCCAGCTTTGACTCCGCCCCCAAAATCACTCTGAATGTGGCGTTTTCAGGAAGCTTAAAGCTGAAATCAGATGCGCGCA
This sequence comes from Gymnobelideus leadbeateri, assembly GCA_011680675.1. Lineage (NCBI taxonomy): Eukaryota > Metazoa > Chordata > Mammalia > Diprotodontia > Petauridae > Gymnobelideus > Gymnobelideus leadbeateri. The sequence continues at coordinate 734,311 of WOXC01009037.1, read as the reverse complement.
AAGCACTGCCAGAAGCCTCTCCACTGCCAAGCCCGAAACCAGTGGCACCAGAGAAAGCTCCGAGACTGGCTGGCGGCTTGAAGCTAAAGCCCGGGTTGCCGGGGCTGGACGAAGCGGCAGGCCCGGCAGCTGCCGTGAGGGCAGAAGCCTGGCACGGGGCCTGAGCAGAGTACAGCCCGAGACCAGAGGCAGGCAGAAATCCCTCCGTGGGCGCTGAAGAAGACTGGGCCCCCCCAGAGGTCTGGGAAAAGCTGGAGGATGACACAAAGCCCGTGCTCAGTGCTGAGCCCACAGCGCTCTGTCCAAAGAGCGAGGGCTGCCCGAAGCAAAAGGGTAGCTGAGCCTGGAATGTCGCCAGGGAGCCGGGGGAAGGGCTGGAGAACATGTTTGATGGCTGCCCCCCAAAAGGACCGCTGGGGTTCATCTCTCGAACCGACTCTCACAGAGCAGAGGAGACTGGAGAGCTATGAGAGCAGTGACTGCTTCAGGTGCTTCACTCTGTCCTGGGACTCTAGGGGCAGGGCCTTTTATAGGACAAAAGGGGGGAGGGGCAGGTCTGGCTCCTCCCACAGGGGGTATTCCCAACAATGGGATGTTCACACCTCCCAGTCCACCATTCTTCTTCACCTTATTGACCCAGGCAAGGTGACAGAAGTGTGAATCCACTGAACCACCAATCACTTGGAAGTTGATTCTTCAGCTGGATAGGGGTAGAAGGGGTAGAAGAACAACACAATGTATCTCCCTTTGTAGTCTTTGAACTGCTGATAAGGCATAACAGCAGTAGCTTTGAAATTGGGAGCTGGGTACCCAATCTTGGCATTTCCAGCTGACATGTTGACAGCAATGGGGAAAAAATGTAACTCAAAATCGGGCAGAAATGGATGACGTAAAAGAGAAGTTAATAAAACGTTTGGGAAAAAAAGAAAAACAACAAAAAAACCCCAAAAATTATCGGTTGCTAAATAATCTAGCAAAGGGAAACTGCCTTATCAGTTCTTCTACCTTCTACCCTACCCTTCTACCCCTTCTACCCCTATCCAGCTGAAGAATCAACTTCCAAGTGATTGGTGGTTCAGTGGATTCACACTTCTGTCATCTTGCCTGGGTCAATAAGGTGAAGAAGAATGGTGGACTGGGAGGTGTGAACATCCCATTGTTGGGAATACCCCCTGTGGGAGGAGCCAGACCTGCCCCTCCCCCCTTTTGTCCTATAAAAGGCCCTGCCCCTAGAGTCCCAGGACAGAGTGAAGCACCTGAAGCAGTCACTGCTCTCATAGCTCTCCAGTCTCCTCTGCTCTGTGAGAGTCGGTTCGAGAGATGAACCCCAGCGGTCCTTTTGGGGGGCAGCCATCATTTTTGATGGTGCTTTTATAGTTTCCTTCCTTATCTCTTAATTAGATCTATTTTTGCTTTTGTTTTCTCTGTGGATTGCTACCCTGTTTTTCTGTTTTTTACTTTAGCTGAGGCATAATGTATTTTACCCCATCCTTTTAACTTTACCCTGTGTGTATTCCCCTGTTTTAAATGTGTTTCTTGTAAACAGCATATTGTAGAATTATGGATTTAATCAATTCTGCTATTCACCTCCATTTTATGTGAGAATTCATCCCATTCATAATCAGTTATGATTTATATCTGTATCTTGCCTTTCCATCCTATTTCCTCCCCTATTCACTCTTATTTTTCTCCTTCTTCCTTCCCCTCCATAAGTGTTTTCCTTTTGACCTACCCCTCTCTCCTTATCAGCCCCTCCCTTTTACTGCCCTTAGCCCTTACTACTTACTTCCTCCCTTCTAACCAACCCCTCCCTTTTTCTAAGCCCTTCCACTCTCCTACCATCTGTAGGATAGGGTAGATTTTTATGCTTAATATAGAATGTTATTTCTTCCACGAACCGAGATTGATGAGAAGAGATCTCTTGCAATGCTCCTCTCCCTCCCCTCTTTCCCTCCATTATGATAGGTTTTATGTCTCTTCCAGAGAAAGCACTATACTTAATTGATTATGTTATTCCCTCCTTACAACAGAACCAATGAGGGAAAAGTTCATATAATGTTCATCTCCCTCCCTTCTTTCCCTATGCTATAATGTTTTTAGGCCCCTTTGTGTAGCATAATTTACATTTTTCTGCTGCATTCTTTCTTCTTCCTCCTTTGCAGTCCCTTTGAAGAACTTATTAAGATTTTTTAATCATCATTTTGTGTAATTTATACCCACTACCTCTATTTATCAATATCCCTTTTAGACATCACCATAATATAGAATTCTCAATATTAACAGGTATCAACTTCCCATATAGGGAAGTAAAAAAGTTTGCCCTTATTAAATAACAAGTTATGTGTGTGCATGTGTGTGTGTGTGTGTGTGTGTGTGTGTGTGTGTGTATTTTCCCTATTTAACCTTTCTATGTCTCTCTTGAGTCTTGTAATTGAAGGTTGGATTTTCTTTTTTCCTTTTTATTTTTTTGTTCTTTATTAATTTGTTAGTTTACTTTGAGTTTACATGATTTAGTTGCCCAGTTCTTTGAGTTTCAGATTTCTCCTCCTCCCCTCCTTCCCCCCTCCCATGGTGACATATAATCAACTATAGAATCTACAAATAGTTTCATATTAGACATTAGTCAGGTTATAAAGAAGGATTGGAATGGATAGAATGAACAATGGTAAAGAGGAAACAAAACCAAATAAGAAAAAGAAAGAGAGCAGGTAATTTGCTTTAATCTGCATTCACACTCTATTATTTCTACTTCTTTCCCTGAATATAGACATTGCTCTCCATCACTTTATACATCACATTGCTCTCCATTACTTATACCCCTGCATTGCTGAGAAGGTTCCAGTCTATCAAAATTGGTAGTCACACATATGTTGTATCTGTAATTGTGTACAATTTTTTCCTGGTTCTGCTCTTCTCACTCATCATCAGTTCATACAAGCCTCTCCAAGTAAATATGAAGTCCATCTACTCTTTGTTTTTATGACAGGATAGTATTCCATTACATTCATATACCATAACTTGTTTAGCTATTCCCCAATTAATGGGCAAACCCTTAATTTCCAGTTCTTTTCTACCACAAAAAAGCTGATACAAATATTCTTGTACATATGAGTCTTCCTCTTGCTTCTGTGATCTCTTTGATACAACCCTAGAAGTGGTATTGCTGATTCAAAGAATATGAAATTACTTATAGCCTTTTGGGCATAGTTCCAGATTGCTCTCCAGAATAGTGTGTCAGTTCACAACTCCACCAGCAATGTGTTAGTGTTCCAATTTTTCCACATGCTCTCCAGCATTTATCATTTTCCTGTTTTGTTATCTTAGCCAATCTGACTGATGAGATATGGTACCTCAGAGTTGTTTTGATTTACATTTCTCTAATTAATAGTGATTTAGAGCATTTTTTTCATATGCTTAAAGATATCTTTAATTTCTTCCTCTGAGAACTGCCTGTTCATATCCTTTGACCTTTTATCAATTGAGGACTGACTTGTATTCTTATAGATTTGGCCCAATTCTCTGTATATTTTAGAAATGAGGCCCTTATGGGAGACATTGGTTGTAGAATTTGTTTCCCAATTTTCCACTTCTGTCTTAATCTTGGTTACATTGCCTCTGTTTGTACAAAAGCTTTTCAATTTCATGTAATCAAAGTTATCCATTTTGCATTTTATAATGCTCTCTAATTCTTGTTTGGTCATGAAGTCTTCCCCTCTCCATATATCTATCAGGTAAACTATTCCTTGGCTTCAGTACCATCCTTTATACCTAAATCATGCACCCATTTAGACTTAATTTTGGTATATGGTGTCTGAATTCTGCCATACTATATTGCAGTTTTCCCAGCAGGTTTTGTCAAATATTGGCTTCTTATCCCCCAAAATGGGGTATTTCAGTTTATCAAAGAATAGATTATTATAGTCATCGACTGCTGAGTCTTGTGTAACCACTCTATTCCATTGATCCACTGCTCTATTCCTTAGCTAGTACCCAGTACTAGTACCCATTCCTAGTAGTTTTGATTAATGCTGGTTTATAATACAGATTAAAATCTGGCATAAGTAGGTCACCTTTCCTAGCATTTCTTTTCATTAATTCCCTTGATATTCTGGGTTCTTCAAAATGAATTTTGTTGCTATTTTTTCTAGTTCAATAAAGTAATTTTTGGTAAATTGATTGGTATGGCACTAAATATATAATTTAATTTAGGTAAAATTGTCATTGCTATTATATTAGCTCAACCAAGCCATGAGCAATTGATGTTTTTCCATTTAGTTAGATCTGACTTTATTTGTGTAAAAAGCATTATATAGTTGTGTTCATATAGGTACTGGTTTTGTTTTGGCATGTAGATTCCCAAATAGTTTATAATGTGTACAGTAACTTTAAGTAGGCTTTCTCTTTCTATCTCTTGCTGTTGGATTTCATTAGATATATGCAGGAATGCTGAGGATTTATGTGGCTTTAATATCCTACAACTTTGCGAAATTCATTTATTTTCTCAATTAATTGTTTACTTGATTCTCTAGGATTCTCTAAGTATGTCATCACATAATCCACAAAGAGTGATAACTTGGTCCCTTCTTTACCTAATTTGATTCCTTTGATTTCTTTTTCTTATCTTAATTGCTACTGCTAACATTTCTACTACCAGATTGATTGAGGGGTGATAGTGGACACCCTTGTTTCACCCTTGATCTTATTGGAAAATATTTCTAGCTTATCCCCATTATATATAATACCTGCTGATGGCTGTATATATATGCTACGTATTATTTTAAGGAAGGCACCATTTATTCCTATATTTTCTTGTGTTTTTAGTAGGAATGGATGTAGTACTTTGTAAAAAGCCTTTCCTGCATCTATTCACATAATCATGTGGATCCTGCTAATTTTATTATTTATATGATCAATTGTACAGGGGCAGCTAGGTGGCACAGTGAATAGAGCATTGGCCCTGAAATCAGGAGGACAATGAGTTCGAATCCAGCCTCAGACACTTAACAAAAAAACTAGCCGTGTGACCTCGGGAAAGTCACTTAACCCCAATTGCCCTACCTCCCCCTCCCCTCCAAAAAGCAAAAAAGAAAAATCTATAAAAGTCAGAAGACCTTAATTTAAAAAAAAATTATACTGATGGTTTTCCTAATGTTTACCTGCACATTACTGGAATAAAAACTACCTAATCAAAGTGTATTATTATTGTGATAAGTTGCTGTAGTCTTTGTGATAACATTTTATTTATAATTTTGAATCTATATGCATGAGGGAAATGTGTCTATAATTTTCTTTTTCTGTTTTATATCTTACTGATTTAGGTATCATAACCATGTTTGTGTCATAAAAATAATTACGTAGGACTCCTTCACTAATTTTCTCAAATAATTTGTAGAGTATTGGAATCAATCATTCTTTAAATGTTTGATTGATAGAATTAGTTAGTTAATCCACCAGTCACTGGAGTTTTTCCTAGGGAGTTCACTGATGGCTTGTTCAATTTATTTTTTTTAAGTAGGCAAAACCCTTTATATTTATCTTATTTAATTTACTAAACACGTCAATCAGATAAACCTTCCAAATATTATTATCTACATTTTTTTTTTACCTTTCCTCCCACCCCCAGCCCCCATGATGGCATGTAGTCCAGTATAGAATTTGCAAATAGTTTCACATTAGACATTAGTCAAGTTACAAAGGCGTATTTTACCAGATAGAATGAAAAATGGTCAAGAGGAAATAGAACCACACAAGGAAAAGGAAAAGATCAAGTAGTTTGCTTCAATCAGGATTCAAATTCAGTCCTTTCTAGTTATTTCTCTAGATGTAGACATCTCTCTCCTTCATAAATCTTTTGGGATTGACTTATATCACTGCATTGCTGAGAAGAGTCCAGTCTGTCATAGTTGGTCTTCACACATATGTTGTGTCTGTGATTGTATACAAATTTCTCCTGATTCTACTCTTCTCACTCAGCATCAGTTTGTATAAGCCTCTCCAGGTTAATATAAAGTCCATCTGCTCCTCGTTTCTCATAGCACAATAGTATTCCATTACATGCATATACCACAACTTGTATAGCCATTCCCCAATTGATGGGCACCCCTTTAATTTCCAATTCTTCGCAACCACGAAAAGAGCTGCTATAAATATTTTTGTACATATAGGTCTTCCTCCCAGTTCTTTGATCTCTTTGGGATATAAACCTAGAAGTGATATTGCTGGGTCAAAGGGTATGAAATTATTTATAACCTTGTCGTCATAATTCCAGATTGCTCTCCAGAATGGTTGGATAAGGTCACAATTCCACCAGCAATGCATTAGTGTTCCAGTTTGCCCACATCCCTCTCCAGTATGTGTCATTTTCCTGTTTTGTCATCTTAGCTAATCTGACTGCTGAGGTGTGGTACCTCAGAGTTGTTTTGATTTGCATTTCTCTAATCAATACTGATTTAGAGCATTTCTTCATATGCTTACAGATATCTTTAATTTCTTTCTCTGAAAACTGCCTGTTCATATACTTTGACCATTTTTCAATTGGGGAATAACTTGTCTTCTTATAGATGTGACTCAATTCTCTGTATATTTTAGAAATGAGTCCTTTATCATAGACATGGGTTGTAAAAATTCTTTCCCAATTTCCCATCTCCCTCTTGATCTTTGTTACATTGGCTTTGTTTGTACAGAAGCTTTTCAATTTAATGTAATCAAAATTATCCATTTTGCATTTGATAATGCTGTCTAATTCTTGTTTGATCCTAAAGTCTTTCCCTCTCCACAAATCTGACAGGTAAACTATTCCTTGCTTTCCCAGATTGCTTACAGTATCATCCTTTATACCTAGATCATGCACCCATTTAGACTTAATTTTGGTATATGCTGTTAGATAATGGTCTATGTCCAGTTTCTGCCATACTATATTACAGTTTTCCCAGCAGTTTTTGTCAAATAGTGAGTTCTTATCCCAAAACTGGGGTCTTTGGGTTTATCAAAGAGTAGATTATTATAGTCATTGACTGCTTAGTCTCATGTACCCAATCTATTCTATTGATCCACTGCTCTATTCCTCAGTCAGTACCAAGTAGTTTTGATGACTGCTGCTTTATAATACAGATTAAAATCTGGTATAGCTAGTCCAACTGCCCTAGCATTTCTTTTCATTAATTCCCTTGATATTCTAGACCGATTGTTCTTCCAAAAAGTTTTGTTACTATTCTCTCTTACTCTATAAAGTATTTTGTGGTAAATTGATTCATATGGCACTAAATATATAATTTAGTTTGGGATATAATTGTCATTTTTATTACATTAGCTCGACCAAGCCACAAGCAATTGATATTTTTCCAATTAGTTAGAGCAAACTTTATTTGTGGCTAAAGTGTTTTGTAGTTGTGATCATATACGTCCTAGTTTTGTTTTGGCAGGTAGATTTACAAATATTTGATAATGTCTACAGTAACTTTAAATGGGATTTCTCTTCCTATCTCTTGCTGTTGAATTTCATTAGAGCTATACAGGAATGCTGAGGATTTATGTGGGTTTATTTTATATACTGCAACTTTGCTAAATTTATTTATTGTCTCAAATAGTTTTTTTTTTATTTGATTCTATAGGACTCTCTAAGTATATCATCATATCATCTGCAAAGAGTGATAGCTTGGTCTCTTCTTTGCCTTCCTTTGATTTCTTTTTCTTTTCTAATTCATACTGGTAATGATTCTAGTACCAGATTGAATAAGAGGAGTGATAGTGGACACCCTTGTTTCACTCCTGTTCTTAGTTTTATTTATTAATTCAACAGTTTTCTTAATTTTAATTTTTTAATCTCTCCTTTTTTTCATTATTTCTAATTTAGTACTAAATTGGGGATTTTCAATTTGTCCTTTTTTGACCTTTTCAATTACATGCCCAATTCATTGACCTCCCTTTTCTCTAATTTATTCATGTATGCACTCAGGGATATAAAACTTCCCCTAAGAACTGCCTTTAATACATCCCACAAATTTATTATATTGTCTGATTATTATCATACTCTTGAATGAAATCACTGATTGTTTCTAAAATGTCTTGTTTGACCCACTCGTTTTTTAGGATTAAATTGTTTAATTTCCAATTAGTTTTTAGTCTATGTTTCCATGGCCCTTCTTGTTTATTTTGAGGTTAGATTTATCAAGTTCAGAGACAGGGAGATTAAGGTCCCCCACTAGTATAATTTTACTACCTATTTCTTCCTCTAATTCCTTTAACTTCTCCTCTAGGAATCTGGATGCTATACCACTTGGTGCATATATTTTAAGTAATGATATTGCTTCATTCTCCATGGTGCCTTTTAGCAGGATATAGTTTCCTTCCTTATTTCTTTTAATTTGATCAGTTTTTGCTTTTGCTTTATCTGAGATAAGAATTTCTACCCCTGCTTTTTTAAATTTAGCTGAGGCATAATAAATTCTAATCCAGCCTTTTACCATTACCCTGTGGGTATGCCTTTGTTTCAAATGTGTTTCTTGTAGACAGCATATTGTAGGATTATTTTTTTAATCCATTCTGATATCAGCCTCTGTTTTATGGGAGAGTTCATCCCATTCACATTCACAGTAATGATGACTATCTGTCTCTTCCCCTCCATCCTATTCCCTCCCCTGTTTATGTTTTTGTTTCTTCCTTCTCCCTTCCCCTCCTTGAAGTTTTCCCTTTTGTCCACACCTGCCCTCAGTGTTCCCACACGGTGACCCCCCTTCTTTACCTACTCTATTAATTTACTACTATTTCCCTCCCTTCTAATGCCCCCCTTTATTCTCATCCTTTATATCCCCTCCTTTACCCTCCTACTGCCTATAGGACACAATACATTTTTATACTTATCAGAGTATGTTACTCCCCATTTGACACCAAACCAATGAGAGTAAATTTCAAACAGTGCTCCTCTCCCTCCTTCCTTTTCCTCTATTTAATGAATTTACGTGCCTATTCATGTTATAATCTTAAACTTAACTGATTATGGTGATCCCTCTTTGAACCAGTGAGAATAGTGTTTAAATGATGTTCCTCTCTTTCTTTCCCCTCTACTATAGTGTGTTTTTATGCCTCTTTGAATGCTGTAGTTTACCTTTTTCTATCTCATCCTTTCCTTTTATCCCATTACAGTTGCTTTGATCCCCTTAAAAAGGTTTTTTTTTTTTAATCTTCAGGTTAATTCACTCATACCCACATCCTCTATCTATGTATAACCCTTTTATAAATTTCAATATTGATGGTTATCAGCTCCTCATACAGGGATGTGAACATTTTGCTCTTGTTGCATCCCAAGTTATGTGCACGTGTGCATGAGTGTGTTTGTGTGCATGTATGTATGTGTGAGTCTGTGTTTTCCTTGTTTACCTTTTTATGTCTTTCTTGAGTCTTGTAATTGGAGATGAAATTTTCCATTGAGCTTTGGCTTTTTCATCAGGAAAATCTGGAAATCCCTTATTTCATTAAACAACCATCTCCTTGCCTGAAAGATTATGCTCCCTTTTGCTGGGTAGTTAATCCTTGGTTGTAGTCCTAGCTCTCTTGCCCTATGAAATATCAAATTCCAATCCCTCTCATCTTTTAATGTAGAAACTGCTATGTCCTGTGTGATCCTGACTGTTTTTCTGCCATATTTGAATTGTTTCTTTTTGGCTGCTTGCAGAATTTTTTCCTTAATCTTTTAATTCTGGAGTTTGGCTACTATATTTCTTGGAGTTTTCAATTTGGGATCTCTTTCCAGAGGAGTTCTGTGAATTCTTTTGATAACTATTTTATCTTCTGATTCCAGGACTTCAGCACAGTTTTCTTTGACAATCTGTTGGAAGATGTTGTCCAGGCTTCTTTTTTTTATCATGGCTTTATGATAGACCAATAGTTCTTAAGTTATCTCTCCTGGATCTGTTCTCTAGGTCAGTTGTTTTTCCAGTGAGATATTTTACACTTTCTTCCAATTTTTCAGTATTTATGTTTCATTTGATTGTCCTTGGTACAGCATAGAGTTCTGAGTTTTAATTTACCTAATTCTAATTTTTACCAAATTATTGTCTTCGGTTAGTTTTTGCAGGTCTTTTTTAGGGAGGTATTTTCTCCAATTACTTCACTAATTTTACTTTTTAAGCATTTGTTTTCTTCAGTGAAACTTTTTTTTTCCAATTTGGTCACTGCCTCACTGATTTGGTGTTTAAAATCTTTCTTAAGCTCCTCCAAGAATGCTATTTGGGCTTTAGACCAGTTCATATTTCCTTCTGTGGTCTCAGGTGTGAGTAAAGAGTCCAAGTTGTCCTCTGTATTTGGTTGTTCTTGACTTACATAATAAGCTCAGATGGATTTTCTTGCCTTCTCCTTCTCTTTGTCAGCTTCCTTCCTTCCCATTGTAATTTCCTATTTCCTAATTTCTCAGGCTGTGAGTTAAGGGCCTGCTTGTTGACTTTGAATGCTGTAGCCTCTGGGTATCTAGTTTGAGTCAAAGGCAGGAGTCTCGGGGAGGTATGCTGATGTGTACAGAGTAATCTGTGGAGGAGGGGTGGTCTGGCCACTTCAGATTTCTGCCTCTGTACCCCTGGGAGCCCAGGAAGGCTTTTCCTGGTCAGGTGAGGTGGGGCTTGTTGGGACCCCTCCCCCTCTTCTCTTCCAACTCCTTGCTGCCTCAGTTACACCCCTGCTCAATGACTCCTGAGCCTGAGGTTATTTCCACTATCTTAGGATTTCAGTCTGGATGGCACACTTATCTTTAGGTTTTCTAGGTCATGTAGGAGGAATCTGAGCTGCCAGAGTTTACTTTTTCATTCTGGCTTCTGGTAAAATAATCAGGTGATTTCTAAACTTCCAGGCTGGGGGCTGATAGCCCCAGGAGAAGCTGCTGTCTCTGCTGGCAGCCCTGTGCCCTCTCTTACCTGGCTCCAATGATTCCTCCTGTCCCCTGGTGAGATGCTGATGATACAGCTGGGATTCATCCTTGGGATATGTGTGTTGGCCAGCTGGGACTCCTCTCTCTGGTGTAGTCTGCTGGACTGCTCTCAGGTCCAGCTACGGTTAAGGAGCTCATATTCTGGTTAGGGAGTCAATGAAAACAGTTATACACAGAAATGCACACACACATACCTTATTATTTGGTGATAAAAAGGTGAAGTCCTTCTGCAGATGGTAGGATTTTAGCTGAGACTTGAATGAAGCCAAGATGTTGGATACATAAAGCAGAATAGAGTATAAAAACATCAGAGAAGTAGGAAGGAGTCACATTATGTACCCAAAAAAATTCTATATGGAAGAAGGAAGAACTAGAGAGCCACTGGAATTTTTAATAGGGTGCTGACTTGTTCAGATATGGAGTTCAGGATTGATGAATGACACATGTTGCAGGTCTTGGTGGCTATAAGGATAGTGATCTCAAGAGCAATGGAGAAAATTTTAAAAAGAAAAGATTTGAGAGGGAAAGAAAATTGGAGTCAGTTGGATGTCCAACTTAAAATGTCCAATAAACAATTGGAGACTAGATGTAGATCTGAAAAGATAAGTAGGAAAGTAGATCTGAAATAAGTAAGTTGATTTGAAGTAGGTCTGAAAACCATCTACATAGTGATGATGGTTGAATCCATGAAACAGATAATATCACTCCAGCATTTGAGAGGTTTAACGGGGTTCTGTGAAAAGCATCTAACTTTATTGTTTTACATTATTTTCCAAAGATTTTCTCCCCAACTGGCACCCTTCGTTCAATCTCCAATACACTTTCTTTATGTTTGCTCTTTTTCAGCCTCTCTTGACTATGGATTCCTTTTGTGTATGTCTTTGCTATTAGGTGTTGTATAAGATTTACTGTCATAAACTATTAAAGCTATTTTCTTAATGCCAATTTTTTTATGAACTGTCTTTTACAAATTTAACTTCCTTAAACATAAATTTATAAATTGTGTATATGTATACATATATATACACATATACACATACATATACACACATATACACATATATTTATTCATTTCTATTCATATATAACATAAAGGTGTGTGCCTGTGAGTTTATAATTATGTAAATATGTACTTATACATTTTATATGCATAATAAATCTGTAATCCTGTTTTCAAGGCCTGAGATAATGTAAGTTGTTTGGGGTGATATGCCAATATGCGGTATCGCTTGTTGTTCAGTTATTTCTCAGTCAGGTTAATTCTTTATGATCCCGTTTGGGGGTTTCTTGGCAAAGATACTGCACTGATTTACCATTTCCTTTTCCAGCTCATTTTAGAGATGAGGAAACTGTGGCAAACAGGCTTAAGTGACTTGCCCAGAGTAACAGAGCTGATAAGTGTCTGAAACTCGATTTTAACTTACATGTTCCTGACTTGAAAGCTGGCATTCTATGCATTATGCTACCTAGTTTTCCTCATATGTATAATTTATATCTTTTGCTTGTCTTTTCAAGGATTGGTGGTTGGGAAGGAAAGAGGGATAGAATTTAGAACTCAGAATTAAGAAATAAATGGTTATTGATTTGTCATTTATTTCTCTAGCTCAAAAGATGTGGAACTGAAGCAAGCAGGGTTAAGTGACTTACCCAGGGTCACACACCTAATAAGTGTCTGAGGCGATATTTTCACTCAGAAAGATTAGTTTTCCTGACTTTAGGCCCAGCACTTTTCCCATTGTGCCACCTAGCTACCCATAATATTACTCAATGAATAGCAAAAGACTCAAGTTCTTAAGATACTTACAACGTGTGTAAAAGAAGCTCATATCCATATATGTCCATAATTAGTGTAGTCATATTTGTTTGTTTTATTTCCTGCACAGTTAGAGTCTTGACTAGATATGGCCCACCTTAATAGTTGTGTATATGTGTCACAGAGGTGGACATGCGTACTCATTTAAACAATAAGAAAATTATACATGGAAAGAATAAGCAAAACAGTAAAAACTTCAAAATTAAAAGGAAAAGATCATCTCTCTTCCAAAAGTTATACAAGAAAATAGATCCCTACTTTGCAGAACTGATAGTGGTGGTGCTGGAGGGAGTCCCATGGATATAGAACATTTCATGTATCACCAGGTTTTTTTATTTTTATTTTTCTCTTTTCGTGTTTTCACTTCTTTTTATAAGTTGTTATAAGGGCTATGTCTCTCTGAGAGAGGTAGAGGAGGGAACAGAAAAAAATAAACTATTTAAAAGAACACATTTTTTTGTTAGAAAGGATTTAAACAAAGATAATATCTTTGGTAGTCTCATAGATGCACATTTGATTTTGTGATATCTAAATTATGTATAGATTATAATTATACCTTTCTGGGCTTCCTCAACAAAAGTAGTTCTCACAGTCATGTGTTATATTCATAAAGTTCTCACAGGTAAAACAGTTACCGTATTGATGCATTCATGAGTCTTTATCAGTGGCTTCCTGTCAATAGTCAGTCAACAGATAAGATTAGCTCAAGGAAAAAACATTTTTTCTTCTCTTTTTCTTTTTTCATTTATGTCATTAATTTCCACAAGAATCTGAGCTATAAGTTTTTTCCCCATTTTTCCCCAACCCGCCACCCCAAAACAGCAATCCCACTGAATATCCCCTCCCCCAATCTGCTCCCTGCCACATCTTCCTCCATCCACCTTCCAACTTTCCAGTAGGGGAGGGTGGATCTCTATGCCCCATGTCCTGAATATCTTATTTCTTATATTATGAAAAATAATTATATTATATTATATTATGAAAAATTATTATTATCATATACACATAAATAAATATATATATTAAACATTTGATTTAAAAACTTTGAATACCAGATTCTTTCCATTCCTGCCTCATCACCCACCCTTCCTGGGAAGATAAGCAATTCAATATAAGTTGTGCATGTGTAGCTATGCAAAATATTTCCATAGTGGATATATTGTGAAAGACTGACTATATTTCCCTCCATCCTATCCTATCCCCCACTTGTTCTATTCTCCACATTGATCCTGTACCTTTTCAAAAGTTCTCCACATTGATCCTGTACCTTTCCAACTTCCCTTCCACCTAGCCTGCCCTCCCTTCCATTATCCTCCCTCTCATCTCCTTCCCCCATACTCTACTGTAGGGTGAGATACCCTATTTAATGTGTATGTCATTCCCTCTCAAAGCCAAATTTAATGACAATAAGGTTGACTAATTCCTTTTTGCCTTACTGTACTTCCCCTCCATTGCAACAGTCTTCCCTTGCCCGTTCTTTTTTATTATTAAACAAATGCTTTATTAACTTCTGGGTTACATAATTCATTTCCACCAAATTTTGAGTTACAATTTTCCCCCATTTTTCCCTACCCACCACCCCAGAATAGCAGTTCCACTAGATATTCCCTCATCCAATCTACTCTCTCCCACATCTTCTCCCATACCTCCATCAACTTTTCCATTAGGGCAAGGTGAATCTCTGAGCCCCAATGCCTGGACATCTAATGAATCATTTAATTTTAAAACTTCGATTTTCAGATCCATTCCCTTCCTCCCTTGTCACCCACTCCCTCTGAGAAGTTAAGCAATTCAGTATATGTTGTACATATATAGCTATGTAAAACATCACCATAGTAGATATATTGTAAAAGACTGCTTATACCTCCCTCCCACCCATCTCACCCCCCACATGGTCCATTCCCTACTTTGATCCTGTCCCTCTTCGATAGTGGGTACTTCCAACCTCCCCTCCCCCCAGAATGCCCTCCCCTCCATCCTTCCCCCTCTCATCCCCCTTATCCCTACTCTCCTGCAGGGTGAGATATCCCATTTAGTATGGATGTGATTCTCTCCTTGAACCAACTTCAATGAGAATATGCTTTTGCCTTTTTGCCTTCCTGTTCTTCCCCTCCCCTGCAACTACCTCCCTTTGCCTCTTCTACATGAGATAGTTTACCCTACCCTGTCTCTCCCCATCTCTTCTTGTCACTTTCCTCTCTCACCTCTTGACTTCACCCCTTAAGAATCATCCCTTCCAATCAAATTCAACCTATGCCCTCTATCCATGTATACCTGTAAACATATGCCCATATACCCTTCTTCAATTATTTTCATAATGTGAATCTGTTTAATAGTATCTTGATTTCTCATAAAATCACTAGCTTCCATTTGCTCCAGCCTAACTCTGAGGGAATGAATCTCCTCAGTGAGCTTTTGAGATTCTTTTTCCATCTGGCAAATTCGACTTTTTAAGGCATTCTTCTCCTCATTGCCCTTTTGAGCCTCTTTTGCCATTTGAGTTAGTCTATTTTTTAAGGTGTTATTTTCCTCAGTCAGGCTGTTGACTGTCATTTCATACTTTTCTTGCATCTTTCTCATTTCTCTTCCCAATTTTCCCCCACTTCTCTTATCTGCTTCTTAAGGTCCTCTATGGCCTGTAGCCAGCTTATATTTTCATTTGGGGCTTTTGGTGCAGGAGTTCTGACCTCACAGTCCTCCTCCATGCTTTGATCCTCTTTGCCCCTAAAATAGGAGTCCAATGTTGAATTTTTCTGTTTATTTTGTTTCTTTTGCCCAGGCATGTTGCCACTTAATTACTTGATTTTGGGGCTTGTTGCCACAGTAGCACTCTGCCACCAGACAGGAGACCTTCCATCCCAAACGTGGGGTCTTCACAACTTCTGCCAGTTGGGTGGCCTCTGTAAAGCCTCCACCTGGTCTGGTAAATTGGATACCCACCCCAAACTTCCCCCCAAGACCACAATCCAGATTCAGGCAGTTTAAAGCAAGAGTGATTAACCCCCAGACTGATTGCTGGATCTCCCTACAGTTTGAAGACCAGGAGCTAGAGCCGCCACTGATGCTGCAAAATGTCTTCTGTGCCACGTTACTTCAGTAGCTTTTCGCCCCCAAGGGAGAAAGCCAACATGTTCCCCATATACTGGTCCCAAAGCCCATAGGGCACTAACCTCTCACTTTGTTCTAGGCATATCTGTGCTGATAGTTCTGGAATCCCTCCAGCCGGCTGCTGGCTCAGATGCCCTGGGGCTAAAACCATGGTTCATGTGGGCCTGGGCTCGGCTCTCAGAGTGCTGCATTAGCCACTCCCTGCAGGGCTGCTGGGTTCTCCTCAGTGGGAGGTTAGTTTCTCTGAGTAGTTCTATGGGTGCTGGAGCTCCAGAAGTTGTTCAGAGTCCCCCTTTACATCATTTGGAAGTTTTGTGGGGCAGAGCACCTTGGAAGTGCTGTTTCTACTCCACTATATTGGCTCTGACCCCCCTTGCCTGTTCCATATGAGTTTACCACATTCTGACTCTCCCCATCTCCTCTCATTATATTTCCCTCTTGCCTCTTAATTTCACTTTTTAAGTATTATACCTTCCTTTTTAATTGGTCTTGTGTCCTCTGTCTATGTACACCTATGCACATATATAAAAGCACTCACATATCTATTCATATGCCCATATAACCTCCTATATAGACATATATATGTATACTTTATATATAAATATATATGTAAGTATGTATGTATGTGTGTGTGTGTGTGTGTGTGTGTATATATATATATATATATATATATACACAAACACATACCCTTCAACTATTTTCATATTGTGAAATGTTTCAGAAGTTACAATTATCATTTTTCCATGTAAGAATGTAAATAGTTCAGTTTTGATAAGTTCCTTATGATTTCTTTTCCCTGTTTACCTTCTAATGATTCTCTTGCTTTTTGTATGAGAATGTCAAATTTTCTATTCAATTCTGTTTTTTTCATCAAGAATGCTTGAAAGTACTCTATTCCATTGAATGGTTATATTTTCCCCTGAAACATGATACTTAGTTTTGCTAGGTTGGTGATGCTTGGATTTAATCCCAGATCCTTTGACCTCCAGAATATCATATGCCAAGCCCTTCAATCTCTCAGTGTAGAAGCTGCCAGATCCTTTGTTATACTGATTATGTTTCCACAATATTCAAATTGTTTCTTCTTGGCTGCTGGAAATATTTTCTCCTTGATCTGGGAACTCCAGAACCTGGCTATAATATTCCTAGGAGTTTTCTTTTTTGGGATATTTTTCAGGAGTTGATTGGTGGATGCTTTCAACCTCTACTTTGACCTCTGGTTCTAAAACATCAGGGCAATTTTCCTTGAGAATTTCTTGAACAATGTTTTCTAGGTTCTTTTTTTGGATCATGGCTTTCAGATAGTCCTATAATTTTTAAGTTATCTCTCCTGGATCTCTTGTCCAGGTCAGTGGTTTTCTCAATGAGATATTTCACATAGCCTTCTATTTTTTCCTTTGTTTGGATCTGTTTAATAGTATCTTGATTTCTCATAAAGTCACTAGCTTCCATTAGCTCTGATCTAATGCTCAAGGAAGGATTCTCTTCAGTGAGGTTTTGAGATTCTCTTTCCATCTGGAAAATTTGGCTTTTTAAGGCATTCTACTCCTCATTGCTTTTTTGAGCCTCTTTTGCCATTTGAGTTAGTCCATTTTTAAGGTGTTATTTTCTTCCGTTATGTTGGTGACTCTCATTTTATAATTTTCTTGCATCATTCTTATTTCTCTTCCCAATTTTTCCTCCACTTCTCTTATTTGGTTTTCAAAATCCTTCTTAAGCTCCTCTACAGCCTGTAATCAATCCGTATTTTTCTTGGATGCTTTTGGTGCAGGAGTTCTGTCTTTGCGGTATTCCTCCTTTTCCATGCTTTGATCCTTCTTGTATCCAAAATAAGAGTGTAAAGTTGGATTGTTCTGCTTGCTTTGCTTGTTCATGTTGCCACTCAAGTACTTGACTTTTGAGCTTTTTGGCACAGTAGAACTCTGCTACCAGAGAGGAGAGGTTTGTCCCAAATGCTTGGGTTTACTCAACTGCCAGAGCTATTAGTTGGGTGCCCTCTTATAAGCCTTCACCAGCTCTGGCACACTTGTCACACATCTCAGGACCTCCATCCTAGATAGTAATCCATATCCAAGCAGGTTAAAGTAAGAGTGAGTACCCCTCAGACTGGTCCCATGCTCCCCCTACAATTTTCAGGCCAGGAGCTCTGAAGCAGCCAGGTGGTGGCAGCTTCAGGGCAGCCATGCCTCAGCTGCTTCTTCCTTCAGGGGATAAAAGCTGGACTGCACTCCTGAACTCCTGGTTCCCAAAGTCCACATTACACTGACCTCTCATTTTGTCTTTGGCATCTATGGGTTGATAATTCTGGAAACCACCACAGCTGCTGGTGATCTGAAGTCCCTCCAGCCTGCAGCTGATTGTGGCCGCTGTGAGGCTAAAACTTCTCACATGGGGCTGGGTTCAGAGTACTACACTGGCCCCTTTCTGCTGGCTTGCAAGGCTGTCTTCAGTGGGAGGTTCAACTCTGACATTTTATGGGTTTTCTAGCTCCAAAGTTTGTTTAAAGTAATTTTTTACATGAATTGGAGAAGGCAGAAGTGGAAGCCATGTGGAAGTCCTGTTTCTACATTTACATTTATATTTTTAAGTTGCCATTGAAATAGCATTAGTGGGGTGGCTAGGTGGCACAGTGAATAGAGCACTGGCCCTGGAGTCGGGAGGACCTGAGTTTAAATCAGCCTAAGACACTTAACACTTACTAGCTGTGTGACCTTGGGCAAGTCACTTAACCCCAGTTGCCCTGCCTTCCCCCCTCCATAAAGCAAAAAACAAAAAAGAAAGAAAGAGAAGAAAGAGAAAGAAAGAAAAAATGAAATAGCATTAGCTCCAAAATATCCCCCTTCCCACAAACCTAGGTTCACTCACATAAATATTTATGACATGGTTTTGAAGAGTGATCAGATATTTAGAGTACCACAGAAGTGTGGCATAATTTGTCCAAAGAAATGCATCCTTTTCATATTACAGGATTTCTATTTCCTTTTCTCTCTAATTGAATAATAAAGTTGTTCTCATAGGCAACAACATCCCCTACCATAACATCCAAATGCTCTGAATTATAATGAAGCTTGAGTATAAGACACAACATCTCCAGACTGTGAATATTCATTGGCTGTTTCCCAGGTTTAGAATTGTCTTTTTCTAGGTGTGCCTAGGTGGTGCAATAAATAGAATTGTCTTTCTTCTCAGCTCAATTTATAGGCTTCTTCAATTGTCTTGTAAATAGTTCTTTTGATATTAGATTTTGATATGTTTGAGAGTATGGGGTTATCCTTTCCTTTAATTTTATCCCCAAACTCAATACAGTGATGACTCATAGTAGGCATAATAATAAAAGACTATTGATTTGACCTATTTAGTTGGGCACCCAGGTTCTGTTCCTCTCCTGAACTCAGCTTATAATTGCTAAGGCTACCTCTCACTTGAATCCACTGTATTTTCTGCTTTCAGGAGTGATATTTTTTAAAGGTGCTTAACTCACTGTATTTCTGTATCTGTCTGAAAAGTTTGTCTCTGCTGTGTCCTGGAAGCTAGGTCTCCAAATAGCAAAGTACCTCTGCTAGTAAACACTAAGTGTGTACATGTCTTTGTGTGCGAATGTATATGTATGTGTGTATATATGTATGTATATATATATATATATATATGCATTATTTATGTATTATATACATGTATGTAGGGTCAAGGGTTACAATCAACAAAACTTACCTTGGTCTGGATTTGACTGCCAGAACTGACGAGCTAAAATTTTGGATGGCAATAAGGAGCAAGGACAAACTTCATCCACTCAATGTAATTTATCCCTCTCAATCAGCCAAGTAAAATCCCATACATTTTAAAGTGACAAAACATTTTGTAATATATATTTACACTTTATCTTGATACTTTTTTGTCCCCATTATCTGTCCTGTCCTTTCCTTTCTGTGATTATATCAACTGGTGTTGGTGGTGGAGAGAAGTTAATCAGCTGGCCAGATATCAAAAATCATCTTACCATATGTCAAGATCTTCATAAAGTTTGAAGTCTTTCATTAGTACCAGCCATTTTTATATTTTTTCTCTCATTTTCTTGAGGAATTATTTTTGTTTTTGTTATACTGCTTTTTTAAAGCCTAGGGAATTAATAAATCTGATTATATCTAAAAATAAGCATAACCCAATGAGTTTTTATGCCTTCACAAAAGAATGTAATCAGAGGTGAGGGAAGAAAGACCATGACTGGTTTCCTTTCAATATTTTATGATATGAAGGCTAAGAAGTACTTTTTAATTATTAAAATAAAAATGCAAGTTGATAACAACTAGTAAAATTGAGAAAGCATGCAAAGGGGTTAACACTGAAATGACTATGCAGTGCTTAGAAGTTGGGCACAAACATGAAAACTCAACTGTGGCAAATCAATTGTCATCTTTAGTGACTTTTTCATATAAGAGAACGTACTTCTCTCTGGAGTAAAATAAGGAAGTTTATAAACACTGAGATTTGTTTCTTATTGTCTGAACATTATCTGGATCCTTTTTGTAGCTTATACATTATGGACCTGGGAGAGGAAATGGGCCCATGCCGGTTTTTTATTTAATAGTCAGAATTTTTTAGGTCTGTCAGCTTCATATTGATAATTCTACAGAGCAGTCCTTTTACATTGAGTATCTAATATTAGATAATTGGATAACAGATCCATAGCTGGAAGGAAATTTAGAGGGTACCTAGTTTTATCCCTCAAATGACAGTTGAGAAAACAGATCCAGGAATGGTAAGTGATTTTCTCAAGCTCACAGATATTAATCATGAGTCGTCAAAATAGATGCTCTAATTTGAGAGTCAATGGTCTTTTTATTGTATCATACATTTTCTATTAATTTATCCTGTGTTCAATTTTCTTTTGATTTACATTCTATTATGATGATTGCATGGAACTTTTTTTTTAAAGCAATTGGGGTTAAGTAACTTGCTCAAGGTTACACAGCTAGTCATTATTTATGTGTGGGTGCTCATTTTCTGAGGCTGGATTCGATCTCGGGTCATCCCAACTCCGAGGCTGGCGCTCTTACTCACTGCGCCACCTAGCCGCCCCACATGGAACTTTTTATGTGAGCAAAATATAAGCATGGCTTGGTAGACAATGGGGCCAGGGAAAGGAGTGAAAGCTTTGGAAAGAAACAACGTTAATTTAGTAGGTCCATTTAATAGAAGATAGGCTATGTTCTCTTTTAACATTATGCTGGAAATGAAAACTAAATAGCTTCTTGCTAATTTAAGTATAAGATGCTAATTAACTGAATACATATTGATTTTTATATAACTAGAATTATATGATTTGTCATAATGTAAGTAATTATAAATGCCACAATCTTGCTTTGGAAAGTAGAACTTATATTAACTATATTTTATCTTATTTAATATGTTAGAGTATCTTGATTTGATCATTGTATATTATGACAAACTCAATAAATAAACTCAATAAAATTCAAAACAGAAAATCAAATTGATACTAAATATTATCATTGATGCTGTGGACATAGAGATGTTTCAACAACCCACCAAAAGGGTTAGCAGTTTCCTTCTGAAAAACTCATAAAATACAAAATGAAATCAAGTGGCAAATATGCTACAGCCTTAGACTTGCAATCAGGAAGAGCTAAATTTAAATTCTGTTCCAGACATTTATTTCTGATGCCAGATATTTCACTTAATCTCACTTAGTTTGTTTCCTCATCTGTCACTTGGAGATGCTAGTAGCACCTACTTTACAGGGTTATTGTCAGTATCAAATGAAATAGCATATGTAAATCACTTTGCAAAGCTTAAAGTCATATATAAATGTTAGTGATGATTATGATGACGATGATGATAATGATGATGATGATGAAAACAATGATGATGACAATGTGTCACATACCATGCTAGGTATCAGGAATAAAAAGGTTATCAGTCAATCAACTGATATGAGACACACAGTCCCTTTCTCTCAAGGAACATATATTCTATCAATAAAAATAATAGACAGATAGATGATAGATAGATTGATAGTTACATAGATGGATAGATAGCTAGAGTGCATGGATTATATAGATGCATGGTTATAAATGCTCATGCATACATGAATGATTATGTCTATATGCATATATACATACATACATACATATATGTAACTTTTATATGTAGTGTGTATATAAGTGTGTACATTTGCATTTTATTTGTACATTCATATACATGTGCATATATACAACATAGGCAACCCAGGTTAATTGACCTTTAGGGAAAATTCCTTGAAACATACACAGATATTCCTCATCTGGACCCAGTTAACTCTATGAAAACTTGGGGGAAATCTGCTTCCAGTCAGGAGGCTAACTGGCAATAGGCAGAGAATATATGTGCACGCTAATAAGAATAGCTGGGTCCCCCCAAAAAAGGGATATAAAAATGTTCTCAATATGTATTATGAATCAGCTGTGAAATAAGAATATTTCCAACTTGCATACACAAAAAGAATGCTAAAGGTGAAAGAATCACTATGTGCCTTAACAATATGATTAGCAACTTAATGGTTCCTAATAGTTACAATCTGTTCACAAGCCAATATCATAGGGTTCATCAGGACCCAAAACAAATTTTCAGGATTGTTAATACCATATTACATTTATGCATTACATTGAAGCCTTTGTCTATTTTTCATAAAATTCAAGATTTCTGGAAAAATGGTGAGACTGGGCCCATCCGTACTCTGGTTGCTCCCATCTCCGATAAGAGATGTCACCTGCTGTAAAACATTATGGTTCTGGGAACATTTTAGCTGTTGGCACTTGAAGGACTCTCAGAATCTTCAAACATTCCTGAATTCAGAAGTTTGCCACCTGGACACTTCCATTTCAAGGTTGCTGCTCAGTCACCTCAGTCAGGGAAAGACAAACAAATGAAGCTGCCAAAAGATAGTCTCTGCTTTTCCTTGAAAGGACAGGGATTGTAGCTTACTTGCATTTCAACCACACTAAGGCCAGGTGAGTGAAATGGGCAAGTTGGCCTTCTCCCATCTGGCTCTCAGGAAGCAACTCCAAGCAGTCTGGCCTCATTTTCTGCAAGAAAGGAAAGAGCAAAGGACAGAGGATAAGGACATCACTTTTGCAGATCATGTATTGAGATATCCCTGATTCTGGCCCAGCAACCATGTAGGTATATTTACTTATTTATAGCTAAAAGGAGATCTTTCCAAAATTCATTATACTTATGCATTCCTCTCTGTGTAACCCCAGTGCTTAGCATAGTGACTGGCATATAGTAAGTATTTAATAACTATTTGTTGACTGATTGACTGACTGGCAAAGGAATGATGCCAACAAACAAGTTCAACCACACTTTATAAATAAATTAAATGCATATAAGATAATAGCAGTGCAATTTGAGGGCAGAGTATAAAAACAGCTCGGGATTTTTTTTTTAATTTCTCTCAGGAGGTAAAATAATTTGATTTGAGCTTCAAAGTGAGATAGGAATTCTAAGAGATGATTGTAAGAAGTTTTTGCATTCCAAACCTGCCTTAAAGATTTAGTAAAAGCAAGAAGTTTAAAAATACAATTTCAGAGCCAGCCTTCAACCTTTAACAGTTATTAACTGTGTGAACATGGTCAAATCAGCCTCCTCATCTGTCAAAAGGTTATAGTAATGCTTCTCTTACCAATCTCATAAGATTACTATGGGGATCAAGAGAGAAAATGTATGATAAGCACTTTGTAAATATTAAAATGCCATATAGATCTGACATAAACTTTCCATACATTTGATTGTGTAGCCTATGTAAATCTATGTGTATCCTATAAAGTATCTAGCATTTATCCCTTCAGAGAAGTTTTAAGAGCTTCAACTATGCCAGTACCGTGCTAGTTATTATTATTTGAGATTCAA
Source organism: Gymnobelideus leadbeateri (assembly GCA_011680675.1). Lineage (NCBI taxonomy): Eukaryota > Metazoa > Chordata > Mammalia > Diprotodontia > Petauridae > Gymnobelideus > Gymnobelideus leadbeateri. The sequence continues at coordinate 710,573 of WOXC01009037.1, read as the reverse complement.
CAGAAGATTCCATTCATTCATTTATTTATTCAAAAAATAGCACAAATATTAAGAGCCTACTATGTGCAGAGAATTACTAGGTACAAGGGGACATACAAAGTTTAGATGATCAATCAACAAGCATTTATTAAACATCTACAAGGTACCAGGTACTGTGCTAAGCACTTAGAATAAAAGTACAAAAAACTGAAATAATCCCTACTTGCAATAAGCTTCCATTCTAATGGGGGTACAAGAAGTACATATACAAATATATATGACACAAGGTAGATGCAAGATAACAGTGGATGAGAAGGTACTAGTAGATAAGAGGATGAGGAAAGACCTACTGTAGAATATAGTTTTTGAGCTAATTTTCAAAGGAAATCAGAGGTAGTAAGGAAAAAGAGCATTTCAGGAATGGAGGGAGGAGGAGGGGCAGCCAGTAAAAGAGTCAAAAGAAATGGTAGGATGAACAGTAAGTAGGCAGTGCCCAGGCTGTCAAGAGGTATAAATACCAAACAAAAGAGTTTATATTTGATCCTACAGGTAAGAGAAAGCCAGTGGAGCTTATTGAGTAGGGAAGGGGGTGGCAGAGTCAGAGCTACATTTTGAGAAAATCACTTTGGCAGTCAAGTAGAAGATGTATTGAAGGGGGAAGGCACTTGAAACAGGGACACCAATGAGGAAGCTATTGCCATACTCTAGATACTGAGGGTCTGAAGACAGATGGTGAATGTGCAAGTGGAAACAAAATGTAAAGAGATGTTATGGAGATGGAAATGACAAGATTTGAAAACTGATTCCATATGCGAAGTGAGAGAGTGAGGGGCCAAGAATGACACCCAGGTCATGAACCTGGAAGGATGATGGTCTCCTCAACATTAATAGGGAAGTTTAGAATGGGAGTAGGGTAATAAGTTACATCAAGGAACACATGTACTAAAAGTAAATGTATGCACTGTACTTGAGGTCAATCAGAGGCATAGGAATCAAATAGGTAATTAGGAACCAGGGGATAAATTAGGAATACTAGAGGTCAAGGCACGGCTGGAAGGGTGGGGATTGGGGTGGGAGGGTAGAAAGGAAGGATCAGGAACTCAGAATAAGTCACAATATTCAAAAATAAGACCTTAAAACTGAGGCAATCACCACTTCAAGCAGTAAGTCCTTTATATGATTCCTTCTGGGGGAGAAATGTAAGAGATTGAAGCTTGAGGGTTTCCTTGGTTTCACAGCATGGCCATTCATTTGAAAGCCTGCCTAGGAAATACGTGTGTGTGTGTGTGTGTGTGTATGTATGTATGTATGTATGTATGTATGTGTGTATATATATATATATATATATATACATATATATGTACGTGTGTGTGTGTGTGTGTATAGCCCAGTGATACCAGTAAACCAGGTTATCATGAACCTTTCAGTCTCAAAATGACCTACTAACAATTGCAAAAAAAATATGGCTAGCCCAAAGCTTGCAGGCTAAAACGGGGATCCATATTAGGGATGTGTGTAAATTGTCTTATCTGAGAGTTGCATGATACTGGGCTAAAGGTGGAGCCTGACACTATCCTTGGATAGTAGGGCAGCAGGTTTTGTTAGAGCTACATCAAGCATACCAGCTAATGGAGGAGACTCAACACCCATCATGGCAATGATAGAATGCAAGAGAACGCTCCTTGTCAAGACGTAGATTCAATGACTAAGAAGCAGGAAGAATCATAGAGGTCAGATAGTCCAGATTCTTCATTTTAAAATCAAGGAAACTAAGACTTAGAGATATGAAATGACCAACCCCAAATCATATGGGTCATAGAAGGCAGAGCTATTTGTTCCCAATTCCAACCCAACATTCTACTCCCTCAAGATCTTTTTTAGATCCTGTTTTATTTAATGTGTAAGACATACTAACTTTGTTTCACCTGAAAATTTGATAAGTATGTCATTTGTGTTTTCATCCAAGTCATTGAGAAAAACATTAAACAGTATAAGTCTAACCACATATACCTGGGACACTCTATTAGCAACCTCCTTACAAGTAGACATCTAACTACGAATGACTATCCAGTCATTCAACCAGTTCCAATGCTCCCAAGTGTCATTTATCTTACCTCTTTTAATTTATTCTACAAGAATGATTTGAGAGACTTCAGCAAGTGCTTTGCAATTCATAAGTTCCAAAGATAGATGATAGTACCCTGCAGTGGGTGCTGAAACAATCCAGGGGGGTGGTAGTAGCCTCAGATGCAATTGGGGGAGCTTTGAAAAAAATAAGGGGGCAGTGAATTTTGTTAAACAAATGCTTTATTAACTTCTGTTTTACATCATTCATTTCCACCAGATTTTGAGTTACAATTATTTTTCCCCCTGTTTTTCCCCTACCCGCCCTCCCAGAATAGAAGTCCCACAAGATATTGCTTCCTCCAATCTGCTCTCTCCCATATCTTCTCCCATACTCCCTTCGACTTTTCCATTAGAGGAAGGTGAATCTCTGTGTCCCAATGCCTGCACATCTTATCTCCCAGTTACAAGCAAAAGAGTATTAATAATAGTATTTATATATATTTGAAACATTTAATTTTAAGACCTCGAATTACAGATCCATTCCCTTCCTCCCTTGTCACCCATTCCCTCTGGGAAGATAAGTAATTCAGTATATGTTCTACATGTCTAGCTATGCAAAACATTATCATAGTAGATATATTGTACAAGGCTGCTTATAATTCCCTCCCACTCATCCCACCCCCCACCTGGTCCATTCCCTACATGATCCTGTCCCTCTTCTATAGTGGGTACTTCCAACCTCCCCTCCCCCCAAGGATGCCCTCCCATCCATCATCCCTCCTCTCGTCCCCCTTCCCCCTATTCTGCTGCAGGTTGAGATATCACATTTAGTATGTATGTCATTCTCTCCCTGAACCAAATTCAATGAGAGTGTCGTTTTGCCTTTTTGCCTTCCTATTCTTCCCCTCCCTTGCAATCACTTCCCCTTGCTTCTTCTACATGGGATAGTTTACCCTACCCTGTCTCTCCCCATCTCCTCTTGACACTTTCCTATCTCACCTCATAATTTCACCCCTTGAGTATCCTCCCTTCCCAACAAATTCAACCTATGCCCTCTATCCATATATAACTGTAAACATATATACACACATTCACATATGTATTCATATGACCATATGCTCTTCTTCCATTATTTTCATTCTGAGAAAGATTCATCAGCCACAGTTATTGTTTTTCCATATAAGAATGTAAATAGTTCAACTTTGATAAGTTCCTTTTGATTCCTTTTCCCTGATTACCTTCTCAGGCATCTCTTGCTTCTTGTGTCTGGATGTCAAATTTTCTATTCAACTCTGTTTTTTTCCTCAAGAATGCTTGAAAGTTCTCTATTCCACTGAATGACCATATTTTCCCCTGAAACAAAATACTCAGTTTTGCTGGGTAGGTGACCCTTGGGTTCATTCCCAGTTCTTTTGCCCTCTGGAATATCATATTCCATGCCCTTCGATCCCTCAGTGTAGAAGCTGCCAGGTCCTGGGCTATTCTGATTGTGTTTCCACAATATTGAAATTGTTTCTTCCTGGCTGCTTGTAGTATTTTCTCCTTGATCTGGGGATTCTGGAACCTGGCTATAATATTCCTGGGAGTTTTGTTTTTGGGATCTTTTTCAGGAGGTGATCTGTGGATTCTTTCAACCTCTATTTTGCCCTCTGGATCTAAAACATCAGGGCAGTTTTCCTTGAGAATTTCTTGAAGGGTGATTTCTAGGTTCTTTCTTTGATCATGGCTTTCAGGTAGTCCAATAATTTTTAAATTATCTCTCCTGGATCTATTTTCCATGTCAGTGGTTTTTCCCATGAGATATTTCACATTGCCTTCTATTCTTTCACTTGTTTGGATCTGTTTAATAGTATCTTGATTTCTCATAAAGTCACTAGCTTCCATTTGCTCCAGTCTAACTCTGAAGGAATGAATCTCCTCAGTGAGCTTTTGAGATTCTTTTTCCATCTGGCAAATTCGACTTTTTAAGGCATTCATTGCCTCATTGCCTTTCTGAGCCTCTTTGGCCATTTGAGTTAGTCTATTTTTTAAGGTGTTGTTTTCCTCAGTCAGGCTGTTGACCCTCATTTCATACTTTTCCTGCATCTTTTTCATTTCTCTTCCCAAATTTTCCCCCACTTCTCTTATCTGCTTCTTAAGGTCCTCTATGGCCTGTAGCCAGCTTGTATTTTCATTTGGGGCTTTTGGTGCAGGAGTTCTGACCTCACAGTCCTCCTCCATGCTTTGAGCCTCTTTGCCCCTAAAATAGGAGTCCAATGTTGAACTTTTCTGTTTATTTTGTTTCATTTGCCTAGGCATATTGCCACTTAATTACTTGATTTTGGGGCTTGTTGCCACAGTAGCACTCTGCCACCAGACAGGGGAGCTTTCGCCCAAACGTGGGGTCTTCACAACTTCCGCCAGTTGGGTGGCCTCTGTAAAGCCTCCATCCACTCTGGCAAGTTGGATACCCACCCCAAACTTCCCCCCCAGATCACAATCCAGATCCAGGCAGTTTAAAGCAAAAGCAATTAACCCCCAGACTGATTGCTGGATCTTCCTACAGTTGGAAGAGCAGGAGCTAGAGCCACTACTGAAGCTACAAAATGGCTTCTGTGCAGCTGTTTCTTCAGCAGCTTTTTGCCCCCAGGGGAGGAAGCCACGTGTTCCCCAAATACTGGTCCCAAAGTCCATAGGGCACTAACCTCTCACTTTGTCCTAGGCATATCTGTGCTGATAATTCTGGAATCGCCACAATTGCTGGTGTTCTAGGGTTCCACCAGCCGGCTGAAGGCTCGGCCGCCCTGGAGCTAAAACCGCGGACCTGGGCTCAGCTCTGCGTTCTGCGCTGTCAGTTCCCAGCATGCTATGCTGCCTGCTCTCAGAGTGCTGCGCTGGCCACTCCCTGCAGGGCTGCTGGGCTATCCTCAGCAGGAGGTTAGCTTCTCTGTGCTGTTCTGTGGGTGCTGTGGCTCCAGAAGTTGTTCGGAGAACCCTTTCACATTGTTTGAAATTTGTGTGGGGCAGAGCACATTGGAAATGCTGTTTCTACTCCGCCATCTTGGCTCCGCCCCCTAAAGTCCTTCTTAAGGTCCTCTATGGCCTGTAACCCGCTCATGTTTTCCCCTGGGGCTTTTGGAGCAGGACTTCTGACCTCCTAGTCCTCCTTTTATTCCATGCTTTCATCTTCTTTGCCCCCAAAGTAGGAGTCTAAGGTTGCATTTTTCTGTTTAATTTGTTTCCTTTGCCTTGGCATGTTGCCACTTAATTACTTGACTTTTGGGCTTGTTGCCACACAATGGCCTGGTGCCAGACGGGAACTTTCCTCATGAATGTGTGGTGGGGGCCAACTTCGGTTTCTGGCAAGCTGGAAACCCACCCACGACCTCCCCCCCCAGATCACAATCCAGATCCAGGGAGGTTAAAGCAAAAGCGATTACCCCCCAAGACCGATCGATGGATCTCCCTACAGTTCTCAAGGCCAGGAGCTGGAGCTGCCTCTGAAAACTATGAAATGGCATGTCTCCTCAGGGGCTTCTAGCCCCCAGGGGAGGAAGCTGACACATTCCCCAAATACTGGTCCCAAAGTCCATAGGACACTAACCTCTCACTTTGTCCTAGGCATGTCTATGTTGATAATTCTGGAATCGCCACAGCTGCTGGTGTCCTGGGGTCCCTCCAGCCGGCTGCTGGCCCTGCCACCCTGGGGCTAAAACCACAACTCAGGCGGACCTCTGCTCGGCTCCCCGCACTGGTCATTCCTGCGGGGCTGCTGGGCTGTCCTCAGCAGGAGGTTAGCTTCTCTGTGTCGTTCTGTGGGTGCTGGGGCTCCAGAAGTTGTTCAGAGTCTCCTTTTACATAGTTTGGAGGTTATCTGTGGGGACAGTGGCTTGGACGTGCTGTTTCTACTTCGCCATCTTGGCTCCGCCCCCTAGGGGCAGTGAATTTTGAAAAACCATTCGTACATGTCTCATCTGTCATATAATACAGAATTAAAGTCATAGTGACATTATTTTCCAAATAAGTACATTATTTACAAGTTATAATCTATCAGTGGTCAAGTCCAACTACATGTCTTAACAAGGAAATGTTGGCTCGAAAGCATGTCTCACATTGTCAGGAAGTCTAGTGTGCATCAGCAGGAATATGTGCATGTAATGATTTGTTTACAATATTATACTATATGGTTACATGTTGCAATATTTTGTCATCAAAATTTCAATGCAGAAAAAACAATTTTACAATAAATAATTAAATTTTAGATGCATCATTTTTAAAAGAATATATTTTTCTTTGAAATGATGCAATTCTTTAAACCATTAAAGGGTAAAAAGAAAGTAGATTTTTAGGGGGGTGCTGAGTAATTTTTTTTTTTTGCTTTTTGGAGGGCAATTGGGGTTAAGTAACTTGCCCAAGGTCACAAGGCTAAGTTTTTTTGTTTGTGTGTGTTAAGTGTCTGAGGCCAGATCCGAACTCAGGTCCTTCTGACTCCAGGGCCAGCGCTCTACTCACTGAGCCACCTAGCTGCCCCCTGAGTAATTTTTTAAAGGGGGTGATAGACCAAATAAGTCTGGGTACTTCTGGTTTAAATAATCTATGTCTACAGCATTCCTGTCATCTACAGGTTTAATAACCCTGTCAAAAAGGGAAATGAGGTCAGTTTGGTATGTTATGTTATTCATGGAGCCATATTCCTCTTTATATGACTGACTTCCTTTTATGGATTGTCTTTAGTCATCTTCTTAATAACATTCTGGAATTTTGACAGTAATGAAAGTCAGGGTTGCCTGGTCTATATTTTATAGATTCTATTATCAGTTTCTTTTTGAAAATTGGAAAATTTTACCATTCTGCAATCCTATATTACTTTCCTCTTTCTTAATGATTAATCAAGTTGGCAGCTAACTAGATATATAGGGGGTTGGAGGAGGAAAAATTATAAAAATGGCTCAGATTATGAATTTTGTCTACTGAAATCATTAAAAAAAATTAGAGAAATTCTGAGTAAGGGTAGTTGGTGGGAGAGGAGAAAATGAGTTCTTTTTGGACATGTTGAGTTTAAAATACCTATGAGATTTCTTAATGGATACATTCAGCAGACAAAGTCATGTGGGACTGCATCTTAGGAAAGGAATTAAGACATATAGATTTGGTAAAACTTTGAAAAGATATTATAAATAAACCTGTGGGAGCTGATGAAATCACTAAGACATTGTGGAGAGAAGAGAGAAGAGAGTGCAGAACACAGTCTTGGGGAATGTTTATGCTTACTGAGCAGGAGATGTATTGAAGACGTTGAAGAAACTAAGGAGTAATCATACAATAAAGAGAAAAATTAATACAATTTCACAAAAAGCTAGGGAGAAAACAGAATCTAAGAAAAGAATGTGGTCAATAGTGTCACAAATTGCTAAGAATCAACTTCAAAAACAGACCATTGACTTTAGTAGTTAAAAGATCACGGTAATTTTTGAGCGACCAGTTTCAAAGAGAGGGTTTAAGGTCAGAAGTCAGATTGCAAGGTTGGTGGCACTTTCCTGCAAGTAACAATCACGCTATCATGAGTCTGTCATTCACTCCTTTTGGTAGACAGTCAAGCTTGTTGACTAGACTAGTTTTGGTTGCAAAACCTAGGCCAACCTCATGGCACTCCCCGTCTCTGTGGCCACTCCAGAAAAATGTGTATCCAGCTCCAACTTTGGTAAGGTGGCATTCATTTGCCAGCTTTGTTTCACTCTGGATTGCTATTTGGATGTGATACCTGCTGAGTTCTCTCATAAGAGCTGTTCATCTTTCAGGTCTACTTGATATCATGTTGTCCTTAAGCGTGCACACTTCCATATACCAGTGGTGAGGGAAATCATCTTTTCATAAGGTTTTGTACATTTTGTGTGTGTGTTTTAACCACAGGGTGAGACCCCCACCTGCCAGGGTAAGCAGGCCAAGGTTAGGTGAAGCACACAATTTTTAGAGTACCGTTTATAGTCCCTTCCTCATGCCAGCAGGTGAGCAGTGTGGTCCTTTAGAAAGGCTATTCAGACACCCAGGGGACTGCTGAATTCTATCGTAGCTTCAGTCCATGAGAAGATAACCCTAAGGCCTGGGCTGCCTTGTGCAGGGTTGTAACTACAGCTTCCAGTGTATCCCCACAAATTGCTTCATCACTTGCTTGTCACCATGGAACTCTGAGGTAGGTAAAAAATGATAAAATGTTGAGGGTACTGTCTTTTGATCCATGCATAAATTGGATTTAAGTGAGGCAGACTTGTTAGAAGTCATCGGCCTCACTCTCTTCCAGAGTCATCAAAGTCCAATGGCAAGACAAAGTCAAGATGACTGGTGATGACTTGAGATTTAATGGTTGGCCTTAGCGTCTTCAATGTCTAACTAAGCTCTAAGTATTCCACAGTGCCTGCTTCAAATGCCTTTCATGGCTATTGGAACAAATTGTTCTAATCTGCCCATTCTGCCAGGGGAAGTCTTCACATGCTTGCAGTAGATACTCTCCTAACTCACTGATGGGTTTGAGACCCCTCCACTACTCGTAAACTGATTTAGCCCACCTGCCAAAATGGCTTACTGGGGTGTGGTTGCTGTGCATGCTATAACTTCTTGGAGCCAGAGATGAGAGTTCAGTGAATCAGGTGGACACCAAAGACAGAAAGCAGCCCTAAGAAGGGCTCAACAGCCCTCACACCAGAGGTTCTAGTCTTCCTTGAACACACCCTACACCCCAAGAAGAAAAGACATGTAATATAACATAATAATCAAAAGAACACTGACCTTGCACTCAGATGATCCAGGGTTAGGTCACAACTCTGGCAGTAATTTTTGTTTGAAGTTTTGATAACATTGATAACATTTTTGTCTTTACACCATAGTAAATTAGCAACATAATATCCCTCCATACTGTAGAATTCTCCATTATAACAAAGAAAAACAATTAAGCAAAACTGATTGATCCATAGATCTGAAGGGTAATTTTATCCTGGTTTCTGTAATTTTCTTATCATATGATTTTCATGTCTGCAACACCCTCTATTTGGATGTTATCTTAGTCTAAATCTGATTTTTTCCATATTGTTGTTCAATTTTCCCAGTAGTCTTTTTTTCAGGGAGTTGAGTCCTTATTCCAATAACTGGGATCTTTGTGTTTGTAAAATCTTAAGAGTATTTCATAAATTTGCTTTTATTTGTTATTTGCCTAATGTGTTCCATCTACCAATTTCTCTTTTTTTTTAACCTAGTACCTAATTGTTTGATTAATTACTGCTTTGTAGGAAAGTTTGATACCTGGCACTGCTACACTCCCTTTATTCCCATTTCTTTTCATTATTTCCCTTGAGATTATTCAACTTTTTTCCTTCATATAAATTTCATGATTATTTTTTTTATTCCAAAAAAGTAATTCTTTGATAGTTTAATTGGCATGCCATTGAATAAATAATTTAATTTAGGCAATATTGTTATCTTAATTTTTACTATCTAGACTTATCCTACCCATGAGCAATTAAAATTTTTCCAATTATTTAGGTCTGTATTTTAATAAACAGATGTTTTAAATTATATTTATATAGATCTTGTGTGCATTTTGGAAGGTAGACTCCCAAGTAACCTATCAGATCTGTAGATGGAAGGAAAGTTTATGATCAAAGAAAAAAGATCAAAGAAACTAAAATGGATAATTTTGGTTACATAAAACTAAAAAGGTTTAGTACAAACAAATCTAATAAGACTAAGATTAAAAGGGGTAGAAGTACTGGGAAAGAAATCTTTGCATCAAGTTTTTCTGATGCAGGTCTGTTTGCCAAGATAGATAAAGAATTGATTTAAATAGGATTTGGGCATGCAGTTCTCAAAGGAAGAAACCTAGGCAATCAATGCATAACTTCATGGAAAAAAATGCTCTGAATCACTACCAATTAAAGAAATGAAAACTAAGGAAATTCTGAGATTCCACTTCACATTCATTAGATTGACAAAGATGACAAAAGGAAAATGATCAATGTTGGAAAGATCATGGGAAATTAGCTATTTTGATGTACTAGTGGTGGACTTATGAATGGGTAAAATCATCATGGAAAGCAATCTGGAATTATACATTGAAAATTACTAATTTGCTAAATTACTAAATTTACTAATTTACTAAATCAGCAAAGTACATGCATTTTAACCCAGCTATACCATTGCTCAATCTATACCCAAAAGAGATCAAAGAAAGAAGTAAAGGTCCTTTATATACAAAAACATTTATGGCGGCTCTGTTTGTGGTGACAAAATCCTGGTAATTAAGAAGATACCCATCAGTTGAGGAATGGCTAAATAATTTGTGGTATATGCATGTGATGGAGTACTGTTATACTTTAAGAAATAAGGAAATGAATTATTTCAAAAAGTCATGAAAAGTCTTATATGAACTGATGCAGAGTAAAGTAAGCAGAACCAGGAGAACTATTTATACAATAACAAAAACACTATAAAACAACTTCTAAAGTTGTGAGAACTGTGATCAACCAATGACCATTCACCATTCCAGAAGATTGATGAAAAGAAGTGATGCATTTAAGATCCAGAATGAAACATGTATTTCTGTATATTTTTGCATAAATCCAGTGAAGGAATTTGTTTTCCTTGACTATGAATATTTGTTAAAAGATAACTGCTTTTCTTTTCTTTTTTCCCCAATGTATAGGGGAGTGGGAGAGAGAGAGAAATAGATTTCTGTTAATTTTTTAAATAGATATGAACTGTTGTTTGCACTTTTGAATGAGGCTGTCTGGATTATTCATTTTACTTAGCTGCTTGACTTCATTACAAGTGATCTCTCATTAAGTGAGAGTAATCTGTAAATGCTTATAATGTAAAAACAAAACACATGAATAAAATTTAAAAAAAACTGAAACGGCAATGGTGTTTGCCAGCATATTCAAATTTGGCACTGGCACTCATCCCTTCTCTCTGGTGAGAAGAGGGAAAAGTTTTTTGTCATCTCTTTTTTTGGAACCAGTACTAGTTAGTTGTATTGAATGTGATTTTATCTGCCTTCTTGTTTTGTTTTCATCTGCATTATTGTAATCATTGTGAATGCTTTTCTCTTGGTTCTACTTTCTTCATTCTACATCAGTTCAAACAAATTAGCCCATATTTCTCTGAATTCTTTATACTTCCCATTTCTTATGGAATAATAGATGGCTTAGTGGATAGAGTGGTGGACTTAGAATGAGAAAGACCTGCCACTTACTAACTGAATAAATCATTTAGCCTTTCTCAGTTTGTTTACTCTTCTGTGAGATGGAGATGACAATGTGCCTACTTCATACAGTTGGCAGGATTACTGTGGAAATAAAACAAGACAATACTTGGAAAATGTTGTGCAAACCTTAAAATATTATATGATCGCTAATTTTCATTATTGTGGTTACTGTCTTCTGCTCTCATTGAAATTTGACTCTTCCTGGTGACATTGCATTCCTGGTCATCCTCTCCTATACTTGTCATACTTTTTCTTATATCTCTAAACTCACTGAGTTGGAACACTCCTAACTTCCCTTTGGCACTTCTGTACTCTGCTTCTACACCATCACTCCGAAAATCCTACACTACAAATTTATGTTATATAATCTCAACTAGCCCTCATAAGAGCAAGGCAGTCTTCCTCCCCAATTGATTTCCTGTCCTACTATTCATTATGACTCCTCTTCTCGAGCCTCCCATAATACCTCTCCCTTCTAGACCCTGTCAACCAAGGTTCAAATAAGAGAAAAGGGAAAATTTGAAATGAAATATCCAAAGACTCATTAACACTCTTGTAAACACAGTTCATTTGGTAACTTGAATAAATATACCTTCGCCTTGATGAAAAAACACAATAGCCGCAATCTCCTTACCTTGGCATGAATATTTGGCCTTCACAGGTTCCTGCAGGGACTTTCATATCAGCATGTGTTAGGAGCTGTCTTTTCAGAGAATTATAATGGGTTAGAGCTGGAAGGGACCTTGACAATGATCTAGTCTGACCTCCTCATTTTAGAGATGAGGAAGCTGAATTGCTGAGACGATAATGACTTATTCAAGGTCATGCTACTCATTAGAGGCAGAGCTGCGATGAAGCCCTAATCCCCTACCATTTCCATGACACCTGATTATTACCATTTTTCTCTGAGATACCTGTAAAGTATAAACAGCCCAACACCCAGACTACCTGGAGAAATGGCTTGATCACTTGTCCCTTCCATCTCTTTCCCTAGGACATAGGTCTTCTTGCTCGCTACCTCCTAAATATCTGTCTTTGAGCCAGATTAATAAGGGTAAAAAAGATAACACTTGGCTCTCCCTGCTTGGGAAGAAAAAAACACAAGGATACTTCAACACCCTTTTTAGAAGCCAAGGTAACTAACATAAGTGCCTCCTCATCAATACTGCCAACAGAATGGGGTCAACAACCAATTCCAACCACTCTCAGAAGCAAACTATTTCTTGTCTTATGGACGTTAAGATTCACCCTTTTTCTCTGTCCTTGGTACTTGTAGCCAGAGCTATAAATGAAGGTAGGGTAGTCAGTGCTTCAGCCAAGGATACTAAAATTTAGAGAGCCATATTTCTTCTCCCTATAGTTTCTCCAGCTGGCCTTCCCTGAACCTAGTGTTGTGCCCATATTGCAATCTATCACATTTTGCTTGGCCCATTCTGGGGTTAAAAGAAATGACCCCTACCATACATTTACTCCACAGCCACGTTCCCAATCTGTTGTCTCCTTCTCCTCAGTCACTGGGAGTTCGGGAGGGGATGGTCATAAGTGATTAGATACACTGCCAGAGACAGTTAAGGCTAGCTAGGGAACAGGCCACTCTTCAACTGGCACTGTTCCCAACTATGAGTGGCTTGTACAAAAACTGTTTAAGGTACAATGATGGTGAAACATGGTGTGCTCTGAAGGTGGAACCCTGAAACTTTCACATGAACCAGTTGAGCTCTATAGCCTCCCAAGCAATGGCCTCTCAATATCTCCCCACAATCTCCTTCCAGGACCCTGACTTGGCCCATAGGCACAAGAATTCCTAGTTTCAACTTTGGTTGTGAATATGTAGGTGAATTAATTTGATATTAGAAGTATATAGGCTTCATGGAGGGCAGAGAGCATTCCATTTCTTTACTTTGTACTCCCAATACCTAGCACAGTGTTTGGCAAATTGTTCATGTTTAATAGATGTTTGTTCAATCAATTAATCAACGAATCAGTCAAGAAGCATTTCATTTATGGGATCATAGATCCATACCTGGTTTTGAACAACTAAAGTCTTGGGGCAGAGCCTGTTGGCCTCAGAACTCAAACAACATCCTTATAAGTGTAACCCATATCAAAAGAACTCAGGAGCTAACTTAGTGAAAAGTCACTTCTCAAAGAGGTCTTTGATATCAAGGTAATTTATCTGAAGTCCTGGAATGAGCCACTTTGGCTCCCAACACTGTAAAATGGGAATAATAGTACCTACCTCAAAGGGCTGCTGAGAAGATCTTAGAACTAAATCTGGAAGAGACTTGGGACCATTGAATCCAGTGGAGATGAGGAAAATGAGGCTTAGAGATGTTAAGTGACTTGCCCAAGGTCACACAGCTAGCAAACATCAGGGAGTCCATGTATGCAAAGCAATTTTTAAAGCTTAAAATACTATATCATCCGCACAAACAAAAAACCTAGCCGTGTAACCTTGGGCAAGTTACTTAACCCCAACTGCCCTAAAGGGGCAGCTAGGTGGCGCAGTGAGTAAGAGTGCCGGCCTCGGAGTTGGGATGACCCGAGATCAGATCCGGCCTCAGAAAATGAGCACCCACGCATAAATAATGACTAGCCGTGTAACCTTGAGCAAGTTACTTAACCCCAATTGCTTTTAAAAAAAAAATACTATATCAATGGAAACTATTGTTATTGCTGTAGTACAAATAGGTGGCTTTTTATACATCAATCCAGAAAAATGCCATATTTGTTTCTTTAAATATGTGTTTTACACACACATGTGCAAGCACACACACACACATCTGTTGCAAAATGCTAAACAAATTAACTACAATTCTTCTGCCTGGCATGGCTAAGATAAGTAGCTGGCACAGAGCTTTGTCAATCAAATAAGAAAATGAGAATGAAATGGAATATGGCAGCCCTTCCTCCTAATCCAATCCACTGGATGTTTCCATGAGGATAGGGTCCTGCCAGATTCCTTGAGTTCCATGGGAACAGCATAACAGCAATAAAGAAATCTGGCTCTCTGTGAAGAGGGCTGAATATTCCAAGTGATAAGATGGCAAACACACCCAAAGCTCCTCTTTCTTTCTTGGAAATCCTTCTTTACCTGCTGAGCTTGCAAAGATCTAAGCTGCTGTCTTTGATTTGATAAGAAATAGAACCTTTGGTTTGGAAAAGACCTCAGATTCAGCACTGCTTCTCCTAAACCTAGGGCCCCACTGAGGTTTGTCCCAAAGTTCATCAGCATCTTGAAGCCTGGGTGTTCCTAGTGAGGTCAAGAGCCTCTGTGGGTACAGGCTTACAAAATCAATAAGAACAAAAGGAACAGGCAGAAAACAGAAAAGGGAGAAAGTTGGAGGGGAAGGCAAGAAGAAACAGGAGAAAAGAGAGAAATCAAGTTTTAACAAGCATAAATGCTTACTTTGTACTGGGCACTGGGCCAAGTTCTGGGTTATAAAGAAAGGCAAAAACAATCCCAGACCTTAAAAAGTTCACATTCTAGAGGGGAGACAGCATACAAAACATCTACATTTAAGAGACATACAGGCTAAGGTGAAGGTAACCTCAGAGAGAAGGCACTGACTTTGAGAAAGTCAAGGAAAGGTTTACTACAAAAGATGAGATTTTAGCTGAGACTTAAAGGGAGTCAGGAAAGCCAGACATCGGAGCAGTGAGAAGAGAGAAACTTCCAGGCATGGGGGATAACCAGTGAAGATGAAACAGAAAGGCAAGTGCTGAGAGTGGTAGAAAGGGGCCACTTTTGATCTCCACAGAGATCTCACCACACTAGTCTAACCCACCTCCTGAGCCTGGAGAGTGACATTAGCTCATATTTCTACAGTACTTAGAAGCTAGCATATCCCTCTCATCACAACCATCTTTTGAGTTGTGAGCATGATTGTCCTCATTTTATAGATGTGGAAACTGAGACTCAGAGACAGATGAAACGGTTTGCCTAGTGATGTGAAGGCATTTTGGGGGAAAGGTCCGAGACAGTCTTATAAAGCCAAGGGTGGCCCTCTTTCTGGAGGCAGGTAGGTGGTTCATCAGATAGAGTGCTGTTCCTGGAGTGGGGGAGATATAAGTTCAAATCTGACCTCAAACACTTACTAGCTGTGTGACCTCGGGCAAGTCGCTTAACTTCTGTTTGTCTGATACATGGGAGAAGGAAATAACAAGCCATTATAGTATCTTTGGCAAGAAAACCCCAAATGGGCTCATGAAGAGTCAGACACAAATCAAAATGACTCAGCAACAAAACAAAGTACTCTTTCCACTATACCATGTTGCCTCTAAATAAGGGAATGTGTGCATAGGCTGGCCAGGAAATGTTAACTTGGACTTGGCAATTAAGGCATTATCATCTGACAGGAGTAATAGATCTCTGAGCCAGGAACAGCTAGGAAATTCAGGCATTGTCCATTATTATTTCAAATCCCTCTCCTTCTTGCAATCTGTTCCAGTCGAACCAGTTGACTAGTAGTACCCTATTCATGATGATGTCTCCTACTTCTCTTCCTGTTCACAGTTGCTCTCCTATACCTGGTATACACTTGCTCCTCACCTTGGCTTTGGAGAATCCTTAACTTCCTTTACAGCTCAGGTCCATTGCCACTTTCTCTAAGAGGCCTTTCCAAGTATCCTCACCTTAGGGTTCTCTGCCTCTTAAAATGCCTTTGTATTATTTTGAGTGTATGTGCTTATACATACATATACATGTACATACATAAGTGCATATAAGTATACATGAGACTAGTGAATAGCAAGCTGGCCTTTGAGCCAGTTATTATTTTTCTCTTGTACTCCTGATGGCTAGCACAGTGCCTAGTATATATAATGCAAGCCTTTTTTTTTTTTTTTGCTTTTTGGAGGAGCAGTTGGGGTTAAGTGACTTGCCCAAGGTCACAGGGCTAGGTTTTTTTTGTGTGTTAAGTGTCTGAGGCTGTATTTGAACTCAGGTCCTCCCAACTCCAGGGCCAGTGCTCCATTCACTATGCTACGTAACTGCCCCTTAGTGTAAGTCTTTTTTTTTTTTTAAGCAATTGGGGTTAAGTAACTTGCTCAAGGTTACACTGATGACATTAGTGGGTGCTCATTTCTGAGGCCAGATCTGATCTCGGGTCATCCCAACTCCGAGGCCGGCGCTCTTACTCACTGCGCCACCTAGCTGCCCCTTTAGGGCAATTGGGGTTAAGTAACTTGCCCAAGGTTACACGGCTAGGTTTTTTTTGTTTGTGTGGATTAAATGTCTGAGGCCGGCTCTGAACTCAGGTCCTTCTGACTCCAGGACCGGCGCTCTATTCACTGTGTCACCTAGCCGCCCCTAGTGTAAGTCTTAATAAATATTTGTTGAATTATTTTGCTTCTTTTTCTATTTTCTTCTTTTTTTCTTTTTAAAATTTATTTATATACTTTTAGTTTACAACATTCAGTTCCACAAACTTTTGAGCTGCAAATTTTCTTCCGCTTCCTCTCTTTTCCCCTCCCCCCCATGGTGGCATGCAATCCAATATAGGATCTACAAATACCTTCACATTAAACATTAGTCAAGTTGTAAAGAAGGATTATAACCAATGAAATGAATGAGAAAGAAGGGACCAAACAAAACAAAACACAAAATAGAAAGAGCAAGTAGTTTGCTTCATTCTGCATTCAGATTTTTCTGAATGTGGACATCCCTTTCCACTAGTCTTTTGGAGTTGCCTTATAACCTTGCATTACTGAGAGGAGCCCAGTCTATCAAAGTCATCACAGATAAACTGTGTCTGTAATTGTGTACAAATTTCTCCTGGTTCTGCTCTTCTCACTCAGCATCAGTTTATATAATCTCTCCAGGTTATTATGAAGTCTGTCTGTTTTTCATTTCTTATAGCACAATAGTATTCCATTACAATCATATACCACAACTTGTTTAGCCATTCCCCAGTTGATGGGCATCCCCTTGATTTCCACTTCTTTGCCACCACAAAAAGAGCTGCTATAAATATTTTTATACATATGGGTCCTTTTCCCGCTTATATGATCTCTTTGGGATACAGCCCTAGAAGTGGTATTGCTGAGTCAAAGGGGAATTATTCTGTTAGTTGAGTTTTTTTTAATGCCACTCCTCAAATTATATCACAAGTAATTGTCTATTGAATTTCCTCATGAGGGTAGTCCTTTTGAAGTGCAGCCCTCCCTTTGCAGTCTCCCTTCCTCACCCCAACCCTAACCTGCCCCTCCCCAACAGAATAGCCTAAAACCCTGGGAATCAATCCCTCTCTGTATCCTCAGTAAGATTCTATAGACTCACAGAAGTATGCCCTCCAATCCCTCCATTACCATAGCCCCTGGCTGCCAAACCAAATGACTACATAATAATTTCTCTGGGTCTGAGATGATGGATGCTAGCATGAAAAAAATATCACTGCAGCTACAATTTTAATTTCCTGAGGCATATAGATGTTTGTCTCAATTATTGGCTAACGGCTCCCCTGCTCACATTAGTCTGTCACATCTTTAAGAGATGGCAGTTCTCATGGCTGCTCCCTTGATCTCTGAGCCAAAGGAGCAGAGATTTCCAAATGAGACACAAATTACTTATGCATAATGGAAATTTCCCAAAAGCCTTGGGACCCTTGAGCCTGATTTTATTTTTCACTTCATTTCTCAGTAAGAAAAAAGTGTTTATGGGAAGAAAATTGGAGATGTCCTAGAATCCAAGTAGATGTTAGTAACATTCGCTGCATTGACTTCTAATTAATGTATCTCTCCCTTCCCTGGAATTCTCTAGCCTTCTTCAGGTCTAGTGGGCTCATACATAAATATAAACCACCATCCAGACAGTACAAATATGAATTGACCTGTTGGTAGTTGTATCTCTGCCTCTCCAGACAAAAAAAAGTTCCTTAGTAAATGGAATCCATCGTCTCCAAGTGTTTTAATACTTTTAGAAGGTTATAACAGATAAAATGACTTGCTGAAGAAAGTGAATATAGGCATTCAATTAAGAACCACTAGTGAACAAGTTGGGCAACAGGCAGCTAGGTAGTGTAATGGATAGAGTGCCAGGCCTGGAATCAGAAAGACTCATCTTCCTGAGTTCAGATCTGCCCTCAGACACTCACTAGTTGCACGACCCTGGGCAAGTCATCAACTCTATTTTTGCCTCAATTTCTTCATCTGTAAAATGAACCTGGAGAAGGAAATGGCAAACTACTCCAGTATCTTTGCCAAGAAAACCCCAAATGGGGTCATGAAGAGTCAAACGGGACTGAAATGACTGACAAGTGAAAAAGCTGAGAGCCATAGAACTTCTTTCGTGGATCAGAGCAATCACTGTTGAGCTTTGGGGGCATAGAGAGTGGGGAAGTGGAAAGAGAGATCTGAGATGGCTGACACCAGAGCCTGCAGGGCTGTCAGAAGGACCAGTCAAGAAGCCTGGATCATAGAAATCCACAGTTTCTATGGGAGTGGAGGAGAAAGGACTTGCTCCAAACCTGGGGTAACTCTTGGTCTGGGGGCCTCTGGACGAGGGACGATTCAGTTTAATAATTAACTTCTTATTCTCCAGGAGAATGTGCCTGCAGTTAAAGAGAATTACTGGAAGAAACCAGTGAATGAATGAAATAATCTCATCAATTATTTCTCAGAAGTCCTAGGATGGAGAAATAGACTGAAAATAGCTCCAAGTCAAAACCGAAACAGGATAAATGGTATCTCAGAAGTTAAAACGTAACCAGTTCCACACTAGGTATTGAAGAGGATATAGAAATTGATCATTGCTTTTATTTTTCTAGTACTTTAAACTTTAAAAAACACTTCCCTTGGGGTGGCTAGGTGGTGCAGTGAATAGAGCACCAGCCCTGGAGTCAGGAGGACCTGAGCTCAAATCTGGCCTCAGAAACTTAATATTTACTAGCCGTGTGATCTTGGACAAGTCACTTAATCCCAATTGCCCTGCCTTCCCCCCTCCAAAAAGCAAAAAAACACCACTTCCCTCACAACAGTCCTGATCGGTATTATTATAAGGTCAGTATTATTAACCCTGTTTTGTTGTTGTTGTCATTGTTTGTCCTTTGTTCTCGAAGAGGACCGTGACCTCAGGAAGGTAATGCCATGACATGCAAGTGAATTGGATTTAAGTGAGGGAGGGCTGTGAAAGGTCACCAGCCTCACTTTCTCCTCTGGGGCCATCTGGGTCCAGTGGCAAGATATAGATCAGGTTGACTGAAGATGGACCTGTTATCCCTGTTTTACAGAGGAAGAAATTGAGGCCTAGAAATGTTGTTTGCTCAAGAAACCATGGCAGGCCTCTCTTGGGGAGTAAGAATGTAACAAAGGTGATCAGAAAACCCCCGATCACTCTTACGAGTCTCCCCCAGTCACCTTACTAATAATAATAGCTAATATTTAGATGGAACTGGAAGGTTTGCAATGTACTTTACAATCTCATTTGATTTTCACAAGGATCCTGGGAAGCAAGTGCTATTATGATCCTCATTTTATAGATAAGGAAAGTGAGGCAGACAAAGGTGAAGTGAGTTGTCCAGGGTCACAGTTTTTAAATAAGTTGTCTAACTCTCAGTTTACCTCCCTGTCCACTGAACCACCCACTGCCCTGATGAGATCATAGAAAGTGAACCTTTAGATCTCTGTCCTTGGCCTATCCGTAGAGGAAAAAGGTGACTCCTGAATGGCTCCCAGTGACCTGGAACAACCTTAAAAAATGATTTAATACTGAGAATTAGGGGAGATGGAACCTTCTCTCTCTATGGTCTAAGAGTGAGCTATAAAAAAAGAGCTCAGCCACCTGGGACTTTTTTCTTTTTTAAATTTGACTTGATTTCCAAATTTTCTTCCTCCAAACTTCTTCTCCTCACCCATTGACAAAACAAGAAAAACAAAACCCATTACAAATATATATAATCAACCAAAAGAAATTCCCACATTACCCATGTCAAAAAATAAATAAATATGCTTCCATCTGCCCTGAATCCATGAACTCTATCTGGAGGTGGGCAATATATTTGATCATGAGTCCTCTAGAATGTGGGTGGTAATTGTGTTGATCAGCATTCCTAAGTCTTTCAAAGTTGTCTTTACAGTATTATTGTTATTATGGAGTTATTTGCCTAAGACACCATGACAGGCCTCTTGGAGGATAAGAATTTAATAGGGGTGAATAGGAAAACCCCTGATCAATTCCATGAATTTCCTCTAATCATCTTAGTAATAATAATAGCCAGTATTTAGATAGGATTTTTGGGTTTGCAAAACTGGTCTCCTGGTTCTCCTCATTTCACTCTGCATCAGTTCATACGAATCTTCCCAGGTTTCTCTAAAACCACCTCCTTCATCATTTCTTACAGCTCAATAGTATTCCATCACATTCATATACCACAACTTGTTCACCCTAGTCCCCACATTATGGATATTTTATATAAATATATAATTATATAATATATGTATTATAATTATATAATATATATTATAATTATATAATATATGTATTATAATTATATAATATATATTATAATTATATAATATATGTATTATAATTGTATTTTTATTAGAAATATAAATATTATATTTATATTCTTTATATATAAATTATTATATAATTTATTTTTATTTATTTATATATATAGTTTGTTGATCATATGATTTTTAAATATTTATGTATAATATATTATATTATATTTAATATAAATAATATATTAAATGTTATAAATATATAATTATGAAATTATATATAATTTTTCCATCACAAAAAGAGTTGCTACAAATAAGTTTATACATATAGGCCTGCTACCTTTTCCCACATGCCTTGTCTCTCTTGGACTTCCAGATAGGAGTGCAGCAAGGGGAGAGGAAAGAATGTATCTCTTCCTCCAAGGCCTCAGCAGAAATGATGGTTTACAGTTTACCATCCAGAACAGTTTTCCTGGGCTTTCCCTGGTCAAACCCACACCTCTGCATGGTTTTAGGGACCCTGGAGCTTCCTTGGGGGTTTGGAGAACACTGTGAAGCATCTGCTCAGTGATGGTAGCTCTTTGGTGAAGGACTGCCCCTAAAGCCCATGGTTCACTTCATGTTTGCTCCTGGCACAATTCTGGAAAGTAGTTGACTTTGTACAAAACAGTATCTGGTGGGGTTCCAAGAGCTGATGTGATCCCTCAAGCAGCTAATTCATAATCAGATAGGCATGATGGTAGGACATATGTGCTTGCCCTAGTGTGCCTGAGACTGGAGTCCTTAGACCTTCCAGTTCTGGCTGCCTTTTTCCGATTTTGTATTTCTTTTTCTGAATGTAGATCAGAAACCAGGAATGAATGTTCCCAGCCATGGATATTCCCTCTTGGACCATCCTGAATTCTAGTGTTCCTGAGCTCTAGTCAGGCACCAGCTACCCAGAGAGGGAAAATGTCTTTAATAACATGCTTCTCACCAGAAAAGAGAATCACTGCCAGCATCACTGTACAGCAGAAGAACTCAAGTCATGCCATGTCTTGGCAAGGGCCTCCATTATAATTGTTGTCAGTTGCTCATAGAGCGCAGGTCAGCAGTGAATGTAAAACAATGTGTTTCCACAAACCATCTTTACCCTCCAGGGGAGTGTAATGAGCATATTAAGGTATTCTATGCTTCTTCAATTTGTTTTTTTTTTTTCTTATGTATCCCTATGTCTCCTGCAATTGCTATGGTGGAAGAGATGAAAAAAATCTGTCCCATATCTGATATCCATATTGTACATTGAGAATCTTTGTGGAAGGAGTCCCTGTTTAGTCATATTCTGAGAAAGCTGAGATATGGCCCACACAAACTTTATTTTAGAGCTTTCCCCAAAGAAAACCTAAGTGGAGACGCTAATGTTCCAAGGAGAACTTGACCACTCTGTCGTCTGATCCCTAGGAGCAAACCTGGGTATATGTGAGTCCAGAATCCTATTGTGAGAACACAAAAATGAATAAGACTCAATCTTTGCCTTGAGGTACTTAAATTAGAAAAGGACTTAGACAAATGAAAACAAAAATAAAAATGAAATACCAATAGAAGGTAACAATAAAAAAATATCACAGGGGTGGCTAGGTGGCACAGTGAGTAGAGCGCTGGCCCTGGATTCAGAAGGACCTGAATTTGGATCCGGCCTCAGACACTTAACACGCACACAAACAAAAACCTAGCCATGTGACCTTGGGCAAGTTACTTAACCCCAATTGCCCTCCAAAAAGCAAAAAAAAAAAATATCACAAAATGGGACAGATAAATTGTGAAAAGTGAAACAGTCTCTTCTCTCGAGAAGCTTGCATTCCAATTGAGGGAACAAAAAATGTATACACATAGGAATGTAAAATATTTTAAAAAGCAAGGTACAAAACATAAAGTTCCATATAAGTGTCAGTAACTTAATCTATAGTCCTATGGACAGTTATTTTGGGGAAGTAACTCAGGCCACAGGAAGAATGGGGTTTGCACTCTTAACCTTGTCAGAAT
The DNA here is from genome assembly GCA_011680675.1 of Gymnobelideus leadbeateri. Lineage (NCBI taxonomy): Eukaryota > Metazoa > Chordata > Mammalia > Diprotodontia > Petauridae > Gymnobelideus > Gymnobelideus leadbeateri. The sequence goes on along the minus strand of WOXC01009037.1, from coordinate 687,832 downwards.
GGAAGGGACAATGGGGTGCTATGTGACTGAGAACTACAAATAAGTAAAAGTACTCCTTTGTGTTGTTCTTACCAGCTTTTACAGCTCAGATGAGCAGAAGTAGATGGCACAGGGACTTCCATTAGACTACTTAGGGGTGGAATAAGCATTTATATAGTGCTTTCAGTGTGCCTAGCACTTTTTACAAATATTATTTCCTTTAGTCCTCTCCACAACTTTGGGTGGTTTGTATTATTATTATCCCCATTTTATGGTTGAAGAAACTGAGGCAAAGAGCATTAAGTGGCTTCCCTGGCTCACACAGCTAGTGTGTGAAGCTAATTTTGAGCTCAAGGTTTCCTGATTCTAGGCCTAGTGAAAGCTAATGATGCTTTGAATGTTAAGGAAGCTAAATCTGCCATTTGGTAGATGAGAGATTGGCATTGATAGCTGTATACTGGTAAAGCCATTTCGTCTGTCAGGTTCCCAGTTTTCTCACTTTATGGGTGAATAAGACTAGATGGTCTCCAACGTCTTTACCCACTTTCATGTTCTCTGATTCTTTGATTCTGAGAGAGTAGGAGTGGTAAAAGTTCATTTGGTGGAATCAATGGTTTTTTGGTAGGACTTAAAGATCATAGGGCCATAAGTCTAGAGCTAGAAGGGCTGAAATCCAACTCTCTCAATTTCCAAGTGAGGTTGCAGCTTTTTCTTTTACATTCTTTCTGTGGTACGTGTGAAGTGTTCACAGACTTGTGTTGGTCCATGACAGGATTTTATCTGATACCCCTGTGCAGCATACATTAATATAAGGAAGCAAGCAATGAAGAAGCCAAGAGCTTGGATCCAGTCTAGAGCAGCTAACTGAATTGTCTAGGCTGAGCTTGCTTCCATTTTCCTGCTAGGAGAACTATGCTTATGGAAGCCAGGCAATTAATAGCCCTAAGCTGAATCTGTACCCCTGAGAGTCCATTTCTTAAGTATGACCCTTCAACTAGCTAAGTGGCTAACCATCATATGATCCAAACTCTATTTTCCAAGCTTATTGATGGGGGTAAGTGGAGACCATTTTCAAAAGCTCAGCATGACAACTGCTTTTCATCAAAGTCCTTCACTCTGCCTTACGAGGAAATAAGGTTGGTTTGACACAAGCTCTCCACAAAACTCGTGAAAGGTGGTAAGCCTTTTTGTAATGAGGATTACTGGGGACACATTAAACTCCTTAAGAGAATAAATGTGGAGCAAGAACCAGATGTCCAGATCACTAAACTTTGTTCTTTCAAGTTCTAAAGAACATACTTGAGGATAAAACTTAAGGGAAAACCAGAGCATCTCAGTGTTTGAAGGGATTTCACAGGTCATTAATCTAACTGGAATCAAAATTTCCTCTACAGATGTGCCTGATATGTGTTCATCTAAATTTCCCTTAAAGGTTTTATCATTATTAAGCAATATTTCTAATTATAAACAAGTTGGGCAACAAGGTCTTGTAGTAATTCATGAGTTTCAGAGACCTTAGCTCTAGTTTCGAGTCTGTCACTAACTAGCTTCATGAACTTGGGCCAGTCATATCACAATGATCCTCCTATTGGAGGGAGAGAAAGCAGACCAGTTTGGTTAAAGTAGATCATTCATGGAGAGAATTAATGAAAGATAGACCCTGATTTAAGAGGACTTTACATTCTGGAAGAAATAAAGGAGTTTGGACTCCATCCTGTTGACTATGAAGAACCATTGAAAGACTTTGGAAAAAGGAATAATATAAACAAACATGGCAACAATATACAGCATAAGTAAGTCTTTTTCTTCACTGCAGAGGTGAAGGCCTATGTAGAGGAATATTTAAAATACTTAATGTGGAGATTATATATGCATGAGTGTGTGTGTATATATATATGTGTGTGTGTGTGTGTTTATTTATACACATGTATATATCATTACCTTAAGTATTTTAAACATATACACATATATGTATGTATATATATGGAAACTTCCATTTGCTTTGAGCACCAATGTTAACATTTGAAGTTAGTGTCAAAGTCAATACAGCAGTTAAATGTCAATGAGTGCCAATGTCAACACTCAAAGTTAGTATCAATATCAATATAGCTGTTGACTGTCAATGAGTGCCAATGTCAACAGATCAGTTCAGTGTAGCACATGTTGTCCCACATAGTCTGTGTTTTGTCTTTGCTTAACTTTTTTAAAATATATTTTGTTTAATATATTTTAGTGAAAATGTACACAAAACTGGAGATATAGGACGGTATTGAATTGGCAGTCATATGCATAAAGGGTATTGCTGAAGCAGCAGAAATGAATGAGAATCTAAGCTTAGTAATGATCCTGGAGATCATATCTGGATGACCTGCCAATATCTCAAATTCAATATATGCAAAAGTTTGTCCTTCTTCCTAACTTCCCTATATCAACTAATGGTACCGTTATTTTCTTAGTCTCACATGTTATGTTATCATCCCTCTAATTCAGCCAATAATCAGTCAATAAACATTTATTAAGCACTTACCATGTTCCAGGCATTGTGCTAAGCTCAAGGGATACAAGGAAAGGCAAAAGGCAATCTCAGCTCTTAAGGAGCTGGCAGACTAAAGGAAGAGGCAATGTGCAAACAATTACACAAAGCAAGGCATATTCAGAATAAATTAGAACAGAAGGAAGGCATCATCATTAGGGCTAATTGGGAATGGCTTCCTGTAGAAGATGGAATTTTAACTGGTGTTGAAGGAAATCAGAGAAACCATGAGGAGGAGGTGGAGAAAGAGAGGATTCCAGGCCTGGATTCTAGCTAGTGAAAATGCCCTCTCCCTCGCCATTCCAAATTTGTTCCTAATACCCAGGCCTATATCTGTAACATCATACCCATTCATCCCCTTCTTCCATTCCTATCACACCAAAATGCAATATTCCATAGTGCATAGAGTGATAGGCTTGAAGTAAGGAAGACTATGGATTCAAATCCTACCTTTATTATTTACTAGATGGTGACCATAGCTAAGTCTCATAACCTTTTTGAGTTTCAATTTTATCATGTATAAAATGGGGGCAATAATACATCAGAGGGCTGTTGAGAATTAAATAAGTAAGTTAAGTGCTTTGAAATTTTCAAAGACTATAGAAGCACCAGTTATTAGTAAGCAGAACCACATCATCTTTCTTTTGTATTAAGAGCCTCTTAGATGGTTTCCCTGACTTCCACCTCTCTTCCTTCTAATCCATTGCATGCAGCCCTGCATATTAATGTAACCTCTCCTGAACTGTAGGTCTAGTCACATCATTACCCTAATCTAGTGCTTTCAATGGTTTGCCATTTCCTACTGATCAAACTCCACTGGCTGCCACTCAAGATCCTCAATCTGTCTCCAACTTTCCTTTACAACCTTATTACACTACTTCCTTTACTACCTTATTAAACTACTTACAACACAAACTACTCTCACACATGATCAATAACTTAGAACAATAAGGCACATTATTAGTCATTAAGTCCAATCTTTTCATTTCATAAATGAAGAAACTGAGATTTAGCAAGGTTAAGTGACTTGCCCAGGGTCACATAACTCAGTATGTCAGGAAGGATTTGAATTTAGGTCTTCTTGACTCCAAGATCTATTATTATAATATTTGTAAAGCACTTATAACAGTACCTGGAACATAATAGGTGTTTAATAAATGTCTGATTCTTTCCCCTTCCTCTGTTTCACTTCTCATATTTTTCTTTCTCCATGTTTTTACTCAGGCCTAAAATAATGTCTTTTCCTATTCCTGCCAATTTCTCCCTGTAAAAATCTCATTAATCTTAAAGTCAGGTTCACTTCTTCCACATATGTTAAAGTCCTTTCCTTCCTTCAAGGCCCAATAGAGATGTACATATACTCCAAATGAAAATGATTTCTTATTCCTCAAATTTCTCACAACATTTTCCACCTTATGTTGCCCTGGTTGTAATAGTAAGTATAAGCAAATAGAACAACAGGAAGATAATCTCAACCTATGTGTCAATATCTGTCACAAATTTTAAAAATCTATTAAAACCTTGACAAAACCCCCAAATTTAGTCACTATACTCCTTGATATTGGGTAAGTTCAATGTTAAGAAGAACAAAGAAAAAAGATATTGGTTCTGGATTAAGTGAAAGAGAAAAAGTGTTTTTAGATTATTTAGAAGACATAACTAACTGTATATCATAAATATTTTCTTCAAAAAGAAGAGCAGAAGGAAAGAAAGTAGGCATACACATGAAAATATTCATAACTGCATCATCTGTAATACCAGAAAGATGAAAACAAATTATGTCTCCAACAATAAGGGAATGGCTGAATAAATTGTCATATATGTGAATATAATGGAATATTCTTATTCTCATAAGGAATGACAAATACTTAGAATTCAAACACAAGAAGACTTACATGACATTGCAAAGTGAAGGAAGTTGAGTCAAAAGAAACACATTTGTGTATGTATGTATTATGTATGTACACATACATATACATGTGTGTTTATAGTAACGAAAATTAAGACAACACAAAAAGCCCTCAAATATATTGAACAACTGTTAAAATATTAAGAGCAAAACCTTCCTTTTTGTTAATATCTGGCTAACAAAAAAGAGGAAAATTACACATCCTATCAGTCACAATCACTCTAATTAGGGTTTCAGATAAAACAACAAAAAATCAATAATGCCAAAAAAGAAAAACAGAAAGCTAAGTTTCTTCACTTGGAAACAGAGGGATTTGGATCCAATGGCATCTAAGGTCAGTGTCAGCTATCTGATCTAAAACACAGTCAAACAGATTGTTGGAAAAATTAGGACTCACTCAAATTGGCAGGTCGAGTCCCTGTAGGAAGGCTTCTATTTATCCCATCAGAGTCTAAGGGTAGCACTGAGGGCTGAAGAGTGGGATCATTCTAGTAATACAACTCATGGATCCCCAGTGGTGCACTTTCCCTCCTGATGACCAACTGATATTAGGCAACTAGATAGTACAGCAAATAGAGTATTAGACCTGGAGTTAAAATCTGGATTCTGAATTACTAGCTGTGTGACCCTGGGCAAGTCACTTAACCTCCATCTGCCCCAGTATCCTTATCTGTAAAATGGAGATAATCATAGTAACTATCTTCCAGAGTTGTTGTGAGGATCACATGAAATAATATTTGCATAAAGCTTTACAAACCTTTAAGTGCTATATAAATGCTACCTATTTTTAGCTATTAGTTTATCAATGAGTCATCTCAAAAATCTGTCACATACTTTCCAATCAATACGTACAGAGTCCTGATTCTACAAAGTAGACTCAAGCTTAGAGAATACATATGGCAAACTAATAGCTCTTAAAAGTTCTTTTTTTGGGATTCTTCAATATGTTCCCCTTAGATATGGTGTGACTTTTCCTGTTGGGTTCCCTGTTGAGCCTTGAATAAAGTGCCTTTCCTCACTGTGCCCAATCCGGCCTCTCTTCCTCATTGTCAACAACAGCTGTTGTCTCGGAGGACATGGCTAGCATATTCAATAAAAAAGTCCAAATCTTCTGATCCTCACAAGTTCACAAGATCCTCCTCTAGTCAAGGGTGGGAAGAGGAAAACAAAAGCAAAGCCCTCTCCTCCCCAAATAAGCAATTCCTTCTCATGGAATTGGCTTGAGGTTTCCCCCACTAAACTGCTAAATGCTTAATCCTTTGAGTCCTACACTGGTTGAGAAAAATGATTATCAACAACCAATAATTTAGGGAGATCCAGAGTTTCCTCTTTTTCTATGGTCCTCATTTCAAAGTTAAGTCTCTTGAAGGACATTGACTTAATTCTCCTCAATCTTGGTCAGACCCCACCCAACCTTACAAGGAATCTCTAATCAAAGATGAATTCCATTCAGTCAAGCTTGGGTAAAGGCAGAGCCTTTGTCTAGATTGTCCAAGGCTGGTCTGGGTATAGGGATAGACTCTCTGTCCAACAGTGACTTGGTTTCACTCTCAGCCCCTCAAAACAGGGAGCTTACTTCTTTTTATAGAGTTCACCTTTCATGAACTATTACCCAACCAGACTAGATTGCCACCCTCTGGAACACTCACTTTTGCAAAGTCATGTAAGCTTTGAACCTACCACCATGAGGGTCTTGGGCATTGGAAAGGGCCAATGACCTATTTTACTAAAATGCTAACATCATTAATAAAATAACTAATTACCCATAAATTATGTCACCTGAACTTTTTAAACATCTCATTGGTTTGCTCTTTTATAGACTATCCATTGAGGAAAACCAAGCTTCCTCAATAAATTCAAGCCTACTTCTTGTGTAATAGCACTCTAGTTCATCTAATGGCTTTAAGAGATAGCTACATTGATCAAGAACTTTTCAAAACTTATTCTAATGGCAAGTAGGTGATGAAGGAGATTGAATCCAAATCTGACCTCAGACACTAGCTGTGTGACCCTAAGCCCATAACTAGTAAGTCACTAAACCTCTATCTGCCTCAGTTTCCTCAACTCTAAAACGAGGATAAATGATAGCACTTTTACTACACATGGCTATTGTGAAGATAAAATGAGATAATACTTGTAAAGCACACAAAACAGTGCCTGACACACAATAAGAATTTAATAAATATTTATTCCCTCCCTATATCTGTCTAAAGCTTATGATTGATCCATTAGAAGTATCCAGATACTGTTCACACCTAGAGACCAACTGGGGTATATTCTCACTTGAAAAAAGTTTTCTGGGGCAGCACCTAGTCACTCATTCTAAATGGGATGGGGATAATTGACTGAGTTAATGGACCATCCCACCATCATACATTGACTGTGTCTGATAGTATATTCAATAGTCCTCCCCACCTCTTCAAAGAAGAGAGATAATATAAAAAACTTAAACAAAATCCTAGCAAAGATGCAGCAATAATATATCCAAACACTAAGTCACTAAGACTGAATTTGATTCATACTAAGAATAAAAAAAATGGTTCAACGTAAGGAAAACAATCAGCATTAGTAATCATATATACAATACCTCCAAAAGCTACATGGTAATGAATACACTTGAAAAAGCCTTTGACAAAGGTATTCATGTTAAAAATAAAACAACACAGGGACATGGAAGGGCCATAATTTAATATTATCAAAAGCATATATCTAAAACCATGACAGCATAATTTGCAATGGAAAATCACTGGAAACTTTCCTAGTACAAAACAGGAGTAAGACATGAATGTATCTTCTCTCCTCTATTATTTGATATTGTCTTAGAAATGCTAGTTATAGAAATATGGCAAGAGAACAAAATTATAGATATGGCAAAATTATTCTCAAATGCAGACAACATAATGGGTTAGCTAAAAAAAAAATCCAGAGAACTGGACAAGGTGGCACAACCTTTAGTCCCTGCCACCAAGAAAGCTGAGGTTGGTAGATGGAGTTTGGGAGTTCCAGAGTTTGGTTTAGTTTTGAGTTTAGTACGGTTAAAGTTATTTGGATGTCCGCACTAAATTCAGTACGAATAAAGTGAGCCTCTAAGAGCAAAGAATCACCAAATTGCCTAAGGAGGAGTGAAAAATGGAGCCCAGGAAAAATGCAGCAGGTTGAATCTCCCACACTGTTCAACCTCAGGATCAGTCCTATGAGTGGCAGCTGCATTTCCAGTCCCAGTGAAATATAAAGACCCAGTCTCAAAAAGGAAAAAAAAGAATACAGAGAATCACCAAGGAAACTAAAAGATGATTATTATATTTACTAAAGTAGCAGGAAACAAAATAGGCCTACAAAATTGTCAGCATTTCCATATAGTACTACCACAAGCCAGGAGTAAATTATAATATGAAATATTCCATTCAAAGCAACTACAAAAAAAAACAACACTCTTCTTTACCAAAATAAAGGAAGACAATTGGAGCTATACACTGTTTGTGATTGGCAATTTTACGTTATCTTGTTAAATTTAGCGTGTACATGCTTTTAACAAAAGAACCGAAATAATAGCAATTCAGTTTTATATTTAATCTTTTTTGTTCTTATATTTTTAAACATTTATGTTTGTTGGCCTTTGTCAAATGATTAATTTAAAAAAATAATAGGAATGAAAATGGCATAGCTCAACTATATTATAAATTGGTAATCATCAAAGTTATTTGGTCTGATTAGGAAATAGCAAAGTATATTAGTGAAATAGACTAGAAAAACAAGAATCAGGAGCAATTGAAAAAAATGAACTTGTGTCCATAAACACAAGAATATATTTTTACTCAGAAAGGAAGTACCTATTTTATAAGAATTGCTGGGGAAATTGGAAAGCAATTTGCCAGAAATTAGATTTAGATCAACATCTTATGCCATAAACTCCAAATGAATATGCAACCTAAATAAAAAAGGTCTTATCATTAATAACAGCAACAACAATAGTAATAACAAAATGAAAAGACTGTGGACATATAATGTATGAACTTGCAATTTGGGGCCCATATGTCACCAAAAATTAAGAGGGAATTAAAAGAACGGAGCTCACTAAAACCACATATATCTAAAGCAGGATGGCTTAAGCTGGCATTTATGAACTTGGTTTTTTTTAATAGTTAGATCTGATAACTATATTTCAATATACTTTGCTTCCCTTGGAATCCTGTGTGTTTTATTTAAAAACATTATTCTGAGAAGGGTCCCACAGGGTTTACCAGACATTCAAAGGGGCCATGACACAAAGAAAGATCAAGAACCCCTGATCTAGAGGTACCTACAGAAGCAGGGGTGAATATTAACAAGCAAGCCTGAGCCTTAAAGGCAAACACTGTCTTTCCACCTCTTTTTGAATCCCCACTGCTTTACATAATGCATGGCATAGAGTAAGTATTTAATAAAGGTTTATTGACTATTAACTCGCAGATAATAAGAGGTTGAATAAAAATGGGGATCCGGCATGTATCAATGAAAGGGGATCCTCTTCCATGAGTCTGTAAGCCAAATCAAAGGTCCTTTCGTTAATGTTGCAGATGTATAATGAACTGACAAAGGGAGATAAATACTAGGAGCAACAAACAACCATTAACTGAATTTGCAAACCCTTTGAAATATTTTTCTGTTACCAGCACCTCTGCAATCAACTAAGAAAAAAATAAGTTTTAATCATCAAACTCATTACTTTAGAAGTTAGTGTTTGAATTTTTTAGCCAGTAAAGTTGTTTAATCTTAAGCATAGAAATATTTTGTCTTTTTTTAAAATATGATTTCCAATAAACACTTGAAGTCATATAAGTGACTACTCTAGAAATAAATTACTCATCAGTGCCCTAGGTTGAACTTAATAATTCAATTCAATAACTCATCATGATTATGTTATTTATATCCTATCCTAGGTTAAGTATTGTGTGATTAAGCTTCACCTGCATGATAAATTACATTGCCATCAGTTATTCTATAATTACTTCAAGGCATCATCAGCCTGTTGAGTGGTGACCTGAAAGACCCCTGACTTGGGGGACCTAGTCATTCTTCTTTTTAAGGCAATATTTTCTTTTTTTCACCAATTACATGGTAAAATATTTTTTTCAAGTTTCAAGTTCATATTCTTTCCTTCTCCCCCTCTCTTCCCCCCTCTCTGAGATGGTAAGCAATCAGATAAAGTTTATACATGTGCAATCATGTAAAACATTTCCATATTAGTCATTTTTTAAAAGGAAGGAAGGAAGGAAGGAAGGAAGGAAGGAAGGAAGGAAGGAAGGAAGGAAGGAAGGAAGAAAGAAAAAGGGTGGCTAGGTGTTTCAGTGAATAGAGCACTGGCCCTGAAGTCAGGAGGACCTGAGTTCAAATCTGGCCTCAGACACTTAATACTTACTAGCCAGTGTGACCTTGGGCAAGTCACTTAATCCCAATTGCCCTGCCTTCCTCCTTCCAAAAAGCAAAAAAGAAGAAGAAGAAGAAGAAGAAGAAGAAGAAGAAGAAGAAGAAGAAGAAGAAGAAGAAGAAGAAGAAGAAGAAGAAGAAAGGAAGGAAGAGAAAAGTAGCATGCTTCAGTCTATATTAAGACATTAGTTTTTTCTAGGGAGACAGCTAGCACAGTTCATCATGAGTTATTTGGGATTGTCTTGGATCATTGTATTGCTGAGAATAGCTAAATCATTCACAATTCTTTATTGTATAGTGTTGCTGTTACTGTGTACAATGTTCTCCTGTTTCTCCTCTTCACTTTGCATTAGTTCATGTAAGTATTTCCAGGTTTTTCAAATATCATTGTGCTTGTCCTTTCTTATAGCACAATATTATTACACCACAGTCATATACCACAGTTTATTTAGCCGTTCCCTAACTGATGGGTATATCCTCAATTTCCTATTCTTGGCCACCACAAAAAGAGTTGCTATAAATATTTTTATACAAATGGGACCTAAACATTCTTGACATATTCCTCTTGACTGACCTTTCTTCTCTAACCAAGTTATCAGGATCTTCAAACTACCTGTGATTGACCAGGATGATGTCCTATGCACTAAACTTTTCTCTTAATTCTCCTATCAATTTAACTGAACAAACATTTATTAAATGTAAGGTCCTGTGCTAGGCACTAGGTATACAAAAACGAGATTTTTAGGAAATAAGAGTCCATTTCCTAAAGGGACTTAAAAGTCTTCTGGGATATTGGGGAGAAGATAATGATATGTATGAGAGGGGTGGCTAGGTGGCACAGTGAGTAGAGCGTCAGCCCTGGAGTCAGAAGGACCTGAATTCGGATCTGGCCTCAGACACTTAACGCACACACAAACAAAAACCTAGCCGTGTGACTTTGGGCAAGTTACTTAACCCCAATTGCCCTCCAAAAAAAAAAAAAAAAAGGCAAAAAAAATGATATGTATGAGATAGGGTAAAGCAGTGAATTGTGTTGGGATTGGAGTCAGGCTGACCTGAGTTCAAATCCAGACTCTCACATTGCTTAAACCTATAACCCTGGACATATATCTATATGTGACTCAGGTAACTCTGTTAAGATTTACAATCAAAGAGGGGAAGTATTAACAGGAGGAGTTCTATGTGTTGATGAAATCACATCTTTTTCCTGAATTTAACCACTAAATGTTTGAGCTAGAACTTAGAGATCATCTTGTCCAAAACATTGGTACAGGTGGCATACCCACTTGTTAGGAATGTTGTAAAAGAGACTCCTGTCCCTATCCTTGAGATACTGGTCTATCAGTCACTGCTTTATTCACTTTTTGCCACAGTGAGAGATAAACAGAAAAAAAATCTGCAAACTTTTATAAACTTTGAGGGAAGGAAAGATAATAAGCAAATGGAAATTTTTCCTTTATTAAGATTCTGGGAAATTGCTTTAAGTCTTTTGATTGATTTTAAATGAAGAAAACCTTGAAATCATATGGATTACTTGTACATTCCCTGGGTTGAAGTTAATAATTCAACAAACATTTATGGAGTGTCTACTGTGTGCTAGACACTGGGGTGGATAAAAAAAAAAACTTAGAAAAAAGATGTGATCTATCTAAAACCATATGGCCATGACCTTGAACTAAATTAATATGAGCACTGAGAGGTTTTTTTTTTGTTTGTTTTGTTTTTTTTTTAAAGCAATTGGGGTTAAGTAACTTGCTCAAGGTTACACGGCCAGTCATTATCTATGCGTGGGTGCTCATTTTCTGAGGCCGGATCTGATCTCGGGTCATCCAAACTCCGAGGCCGGCACTCTTACTCACTGCGCCACCTAGTCGCCCCTTTAGGGCAATTGGGGCTAAGTAACTTGCCCAAGGTTACACGGCTAGGTTTTTGTTTGTGTGGATTAAGTGTCAGAGGCCGGCTCCGAACTCAGGTCCTTCTGATTCCAGGGCCGGCGCTCTATTCACTGCGCCACCTAGCCGCCCCAGCACTGAGAGGTTTTAAAGTTGCTGCACAGATTTCTGAGAAGTACTCATTTGTTTACTGAAATCAGCCAGGAAATATTTATTGAGCACCCACCTATTTATTGAGGGCACAGAGCTAGGTGCTCTGTGGAATAGAAAGAAGCATTAGAAATTGTCCTTGTCCTCAAAAAATTTATAGTAAAAACAATTAGTTTTTATAGCACAGATCTTTAATTCTATTATATATTGTGAGTTTGTTCCAAGTGTTTATCAGAGAAGAGAGCTAACAAAGCTTATGCTTATCTTTGTGTTCATGAACATATTAAAAAAATTTATTAAGAACTTGCTACATGCCAAACACCACGCTAAGTGCTGAGAATACAAATAAAAAACAAGACAGACCTTGGTCTCAAGCTCATATTCTAATTGGAATAGATAGTACGTAAAAGAGGATTCAACTATAGGATGGATGAAAAGGTCCGGTCGTCCTTTCTATGCATCAGAGGGTCAGATGCCATACCACAGGGTTCGTAGGGCATAATGGCAAATTAGATGATAAGGTCCAGTGGTTCTTAGAGGTTGATGCCAGAGCACATAATAAGATTCATTGGTTTTCCATCTTACCAGAAATGTTGTAATTGTTGATTCCCTACTCATAAAGTGGCATGCATAGCCATGTCTGTATGATAGTAGGGGGAAACAGAAGGAATCTAGCTTGTGACCATTGGGAATGAGGGAATAGGCTCAAGATTTATAGTAGAATATAGGCTCTGGGTTCTTTCTCATAGGGGTGGTAATAGGAAGGTCAGCATTAAACTTGGAGGGAAAGGGAGAAAGAGGAGCTGGCAAGAAGATTGGAGAGTTTGGGATAAGGCTCCACCTAACCTCTGCTTTGCTGGACTTTCTGCTGAGATCCAAGTTGTAGGAGATCTGGGGTGAGGGGAAGGAAAGGTAGGCTTCCCAAAACAGCTTCCCCTTTAATATCCCCCCAAAAGTTCACTGTACAAAAATGACCATAGCTAAGTTTTCATGAATTAACTAATTGATGAATAACAGAAAATAGATTTAAGAAGCCTTTAACTGCATGCAGTCTGATGTTCTATATTTCTCCTACCTTGGATATCCCATAGTCTAATCATTTCATTTTACAGATAATGAAACTGAGGTCCAGAGAAGGAAAGTAATTTGCACAAGATCACACAGCTGGTAAGTGGCAGTGACTCAAATCTTACGGCACAAAAATTAAGTATACTTTTCATTACCACAAAGTTGCTTCTTTGCTTTGGAGGTCGGTCCTATCAGAGCCCCTTAATGGTACCGTTCTCTCTATTGTCCCCCTGGGTATTACAGTCTATGAGGTAACTATTGCCTCTTCAGATCTATCAAATAATTCTTCCCTTCTAGTTCCTAATGGGTCAAGTCAAATTAACAAGTATTTATTAATTGAGGGGATATCCATCAATTGGGGAATGCCTGGACAAGTTGTGGTATATGAATGTAAAGGAATACCATTGTGCTATAAGAAATGAGGAGCAGATGGACTTCAGAAAAACCTGAAAAAACTTTTATGAACTGATGCTGAATGAAGCAAGCAGAACCAGGAGAACACTGTATATAGTAAAAGTCACATTGTACAATGACTAACTTTGATAGACCTAGCTCTTCTCAGCAAGGCAAGGATCTAAGACAACTCCAAAAAATACTCAGGTGGAAAATGCTGTCCACATTCAGAGAAAGAAATACAGAACATGAACGCAGATTGAAGCATATTATTTGCTCTCTTTTTTGTCTTTTTGTTTTGTTTCTTCTTTCTCATGGTTCCTCTTCTTTACAACGTGACTAATGTGAAAATATGTCTAATATAAATGTATATGCTTAGCCTATATCAGATTGCATGCCATCTTGGGGAGGGAGGTGGGAATGGAGGGGGAGAAAATTTAAAACTCAAAATCTTATGGAAGTGAATGTTGGAAACTAAAAAAATTTTTTTTTTTGCTTTTTGGAGTGGGGGAAGGCAGGGCAATTGGAATTAAATGACTTGCCCAAGGTTACACAGCTAGTAAGTGTTAAGTGTCTAAGGTCATATTTGAACTCAGGTCCTCCTGACTCCAGGGCTCTATTCACTGTGCCACTTAGTCACCCCAAAAATATTTTTTTAAAAAAAGTGTTTATTAAGCACCTAATATGTTTCAGGAGGCTGGAATAGTGGGTGATACTTGAATCAGAGTAACCAACCAAAAAACTATTGCAATAGTCTAGGCATGTAGGCCTCAGGGGCAGGGCTATTATAGCAAAAGCAATGAAACTATGCAACTATTTCATTCTGATGCTGTCAGTTATCTGATGTCAGTTAGGTGATTCAATGGATAGAGTGCTAGGCCTGCAGTCAAGAAAACCTGAGTTCAAATTTGACCTCATATACTTACTAGTTGTGGGACCCTGGACAAGTCACTTAACTCCTGTTTGCCTTAATCAACTGGAGAAGGAAATGGCAAACCCCTCCAATATCTTTGCCAAGAAAAGCCCAGGGACAGTACTGACATGCTATGGTCTACAGGGTCACAAATTATTGGATATGATTGAACTACAACAGTATGTGCCAGATGTTGTACTATGCACTGGGGATACAAAGAAAGGCATGAATAAACAAACACATAAACAGATGAATAAATGAATAAATCTCTAGGATCTCACAGTTTAATGGGGAGACAACATACAAACAAGAAATGTGCTGGATAAATTAAAGATAATCTCAGAGAGAAGGCACAAAGATTAAAGATAAGTAGGAAAGCCTTATTGAAGAAGGTAAAACTTTAGCTAAGACAAAGAAAGTCAGAAAAGTCAGGAAGGAGAAATGGGGAATGAGAGTTCCAGGCATGAAGGACATCCAGAGAAAGTGAATGGAGTTGGGAGGGGAAGTGTCTTGTTCAAGGAGCAGCAAGGAGGCCAATGTCACTGGATCACTGAGGAAATGGAAGGTACTAAGGTATAAGAAGACTGGGAAGATAGGAAGGACGCAGATTTTGCAGAATTTAAAAGCCAAACAAAGAATTGTATTATTTGGTCCTGGATATAAGAGGGAACCACCGTAGTTTGCTGAATGAGAGGGTGCCATGATCAGAGCTGCACTTTAGGACAGCTTGAGAGGTGAGTAGAGCATGGACTGGAATAGTGGGTATACTTGAATCAGGGTGACCAACCAGAAGACTATTGCAATAGTCTAGGCATGTGGGCCTCAGGGCAGGTCTATTATAGCAAAAGCAATGAAACTCTTCGTGTTTCATTCCTGGCACATAGTAAGCGCTTAATAAATCTTATTGACTGGAAAGACATATATTAACTGATACAAAGTGAAATGAGTAGAACCAGAAGAACATTATACACAGTAACAGCAATATCGTAACACAGTCAACTATGAATGATTTAGCTAATCTCAGCAATACAATGATCCAAGACAACTCTGAAGAATTTATGATGAAAATGTTATCCATCCCCAGACAAGGAATTGATATAGTCTAAGTACAAATCTGAATACAGATCTTTATTTTTTTGGATTTTTTTTGGTCTATGTTTTTTTTAAAAAACCATTACTAACATGGAAATATATTTTGCACAACTTACATGTATAACCTAAATCAAATTGCTTGTCTTCTCAATGAGAAGAATGGGCAGGAAAGGAGGGAATTTGGAACTTGAAATTTTAAAAACAAATGTTAAAAATTAATTTTATGTGTAACTGGGGGGAAATAAAATACTAAATAAATCATTTTTTAAAAGTTGTTGGAAGCATGCCCAAGGATAAATAGAAGACATCCCTATACTACTCCTTTGCAGTGCTGAGTGGTCCACTGGTAATGGATATTGCATATGTTAACATACTTTTTCAATATATTGATTTGTTTTGTAAACTTTTTCTTTTTATTTTATTCTTTAAAAGTATTTTTTGTGTTAGAAACACCACTTCCAAGGTGCTCTGCCCCACACCACTTCCAAACAATGTAAAAAAACTTCTGGAGCCCCAGCACCCACAGAACGACACAGAGAAGCTACCCTCCTGCTGAGGACAGCCCAGCAGCCCTGCAGGGAGCAGCCAGCACAGCTCAGCGATCTGAGAGCATGCAACACAGCGTGCTGGGAACTGACAGCATTGCGCTCTGGGAGCCGAGCCCAGGCCTGTGTGAGCCGAGGTTTTAGCCCCAGGGCCACCGGGCCAGCAGCTGGCTGGAGGGACTCCAGAACACCAGCAACTGTGGCAATTCCAGAATTATAAACACAGACATGCCTAGGACAAAGTGAGAGGTTAGTGCCCTATGGACTTTGGGACCAGTATTTGGGGAACACATCGGCTTCCTCCCCTGGGGGCAAAAAGCTGCTGAGGAAACAGCAGCACAGAGGCCATTTTGCAGTGTCAGTGGCAGCTCCAGCTCCTGGTCTGCGAACTTTAGAGATATCCAGCAATCAATCTGGGGGTTAATCACTCTTGCTTTAACCTGCTTGGATGTGGATTGTGGTCTTGGGGGGAGGTCTGAGGTGGGAATCCAATTTTCCAGAGTGGGTGGAGGCTTTACAGAGGCCACCCAACCTCCGGAAGTTGTGAAGACCCCACGTTTGGGGTGTAGGGAATAGACCAGGTGGGGGGTGGGATGAGTGGGAGGGAATTATAAGCAGCCTTGTACAATATATCTACTATGGTAATGTTTTGCATAGCTAGACATGTACAACATATACTGAATTACTTACCTTCCCAGAGGGAATGGGTGACAAGAGAGGAAGGAAATGGATCTGAAATTTGAGGTCTTAAGATTAAATGTTTCAAATATATAAAAATACTATTATTAATACTCTTTTGCTTGTAATTGGGAGATAATATGTGCAGGCATTGGTTCACAGAGATTCACCTTCCTCTAATGGAAAAGTCGAAGGGGGTATTGGAGAAGATATGGGAGAGAGCAGATTGGAGGAAGCGATATCTTGCGGGACTGCTATTTTGGGAGGCTGGGTAGGGGAAAAACAGGGGGGGGAAATGATTGTAACTCAAAATCTGGCGAAAATGAATGATGTAAAACAGAAGTTAATAAAGCATTTGTTTAAAAAAATAGAAAAGAGATGCCTGAGCAGGTAATCAGGGAAAAGAAATCAAAAGGAACTTATCAAAGTTGAACTATTTAGATTCCTACATGGAAAAACAATAACTGTGCCTGATGAAACCTTTCTCATTATGAAAATAATTGAAGAAGGGTATATGGACATATGAATACATATGTGAATGTGTATATATATGTTTACAGGTATACATGGATAGAGGGCACGGGTTGAATTTGTTGGGAAGGGATGATACTTCAGGGGTGAAGTTAAGAGGTGAGAGAGGAAAGTGACAGGAGGAGATGGGGAGAGACAGGGGTGGGGGTAAACTATCTCATGTAGAAGAGGCAAGGGGAAGTAGTTGCAGGGGAGGGGAAGAACAGGAAGGCAAAAAGGTAAAACCTTATTCTCATTGAATTTGGCTCAGGGAGAGAATCGCATACATACTAAATAGGTTATCTCACCCTGCAGGAGAGTAGGAGGAAGGAGGATGAGAGGGGAGATGATGGAGGGGAGGGCATTCTAGGGGGAGGAGAGGTTGGAAGTACCCACTTTCAAAGAGGGACAGGATCAAAGTAGGGAATGGACCAGGTTGGGTGTGGGATGGGTGGGAGGGAAATATAAGCGGTCTTTTACAATATATCTACTATGGTAATGTTTTACATAGCTATACATGTACAACACATACTGAATTGCTTATCTTCCCAGAGGGAGTGGGTGACAAGGGAGGAAGGGAATGGATCTGAAATTCGAAGTCTTAAAATTAAATGTTTCAAATGTAAAAAACAAAAGTATTTTTTGTTATTCGAAGTACAGGGGATGGTTTTCTTGGAAGGGAGAGGAAGAATAGTTGGGAGAACTTGGGAAATATAAAACAAAAGATATCAATCAATATATTTTAATTTTTAAAAGGAAGCTTTTGTTGATTGGTGCCCCACAAAGCTGTCTGATCTAGGGTAAAGTATGATTATTGTTCTCTTGGATAGAGCTTTGCAAGTTCCTGCTCCCAGTAAAGGTCTGGGTGACATAGTTATAGGCTTGCCTCTGGTTAGGGGCCTCCCAAATTTGCAGGTCCTCAGTCTAAGCTGCCTCTGAGATCCCTAAAGAGCTCAATAATTGATGCTCAAAGAAAGTATCAGGAAGACACAATACCAAAAAAAAAAAAACAAGCAAAGTTCAAATATTTCCTCTAGAAGTGTTTTAGGCCTGGACCTGACATAAAGTCTCAATTCAACAAATAAATCTGGAAGAATAAGGAAACAAAAAAGACTCCCAGAGCTTCTGTAGTGTCAGAGACACCCAAGACAGAAATTCACAGGCAGTGAGATGGAGTTTATGGCAGCATGATAGAGGAGGAGGGAAATTCCCAGAAGCAGCTGCAATGAAAAGGAAATTGAACTGAAGGAAACATACCAAGTTAGGTAGTACCTTAATGCACAAAGAATTTTAGACATCTCTAAGCCAGAGACCATATTGAGTGGCACAGGAATATGATGTTTCAACAAACTAAACCCATCTATAGAGATAGAGATATAGAAATGAAATTCTGTTTAATGAGACAGTGTTATTCTTACTGTCCTGAAGACAGGATGGGATAGGTCCTGCTAGGACTGTGGGATTATGGTTCAGTTCAGAGCCCTTCAAGAAAAGGCAGCACAGTGAGGGGAGAAGACATTGGGTTTGGGTTCAGAACTCCTAGATTTAAATCTCCACTCAACCACCTGCTAGATTTAGACACATCACTTTTACTCTCAGGGTTTCTGTTTCCTCTTTGTAAAAAAAGAGGAAGTTGTAGCAATACCACTGCTAGGTCAATATACCAAAGACATAAAAAAAGGAAATGTACCTATTTGTACAAAAATATTTATAGCAGCTCTTTTTGTGGTGGCTAAGAATTGGAAATTGAGGGAATGCCCATCAGTTGGGGAATGGCCAAACAAGCCATGGTATGTGATTGTGATGGGATATTATACTATAAGAAAGGACAAGCAGAATGATTTCAGAAAAGCCTGGAAAGACTTACATGAACTGATACAAAGTGAAAGGAGCAGAACCAGGGGGACATTGTACACAGTAACAGCAATATTGTATGATGAAGAATTGTAAATGATTTAGCTCTTCTCAAAAATACAATGACCCAAGATAATCCCAAAAGACTCATGATGAAACATGCTAGCCACCTCCAGAGAAAAGAGCTGATACTCTCTCAATAGAGACTATTTTTCACTCTTTCTTTTTCTTTCTTTCTTTCTTTCTCTTCCTTCCTTCCTTTCTTCCTTCCTTCCTTTCTTTTTTCATTATTTTTTGTTTTATTGTTCTTATAGAAAATTACTAATGTGAAAATGTTTTACATCATTGAACATGTATAAACTATATCAGATTGCTTACCATCTCAGGGAGGGGGGAGATGGAGGAAAGAGGAGGGGATAGATAGAATTTGGAACCCAAAAGTTATTTTAAAGTGTAAAAAAATTAGCATATAATTGGGGGGGGGGAATAAAATATCATATGAAAAAGAAGGTATTGTTACCAGGTGACCTCTAAAGTCTCTTCCTTTTCTGATGTTTTGTGATTCTGCAGTTTTGTGAAACTGAACCTGGAAGTAGATCTGGAGGCATAAAAGCAAGGTAGATCTTAAAGATGCCAATCAAATTAAGCCAGAGAAGTCAACATAGAGGGGAATGTATGAAAACAGGAAAAGAAGAGTTAGGTATAAAATGGCGTTTAAATGTATAGTGAAACAAATCATCATTTTTATCTTGACTATGTTTCTTCTCTATGACTTGTACATCCACAACCTTAGTTTAGACCCTTAGCATTTCTCTGCTGGACTACTGCTATAGTCTCTAATTTGTTCTTTCTACCTGAAACCTCTCCTCACTCTAATCCATCCTCCACACAACTGCCAAGGTGAATATCCTAAATTGATTATGAGGCTTGATAGTAATTAGGGTCAAGATGGGCTGGAGCATATAGCTAGTCTTCCTTTGTTTAATTCAATATTGACGTGGTAGAATTTGGCTTTTATATATAAGCTAATACTTCCTCTGGCAGGGAATAAGGGTTAGATGGCCAGATTCTTCTAGTGGTGTGGTGGAAAGAGCAGTGGACTGAGAGTCAAGTGCCCTGGGTTTTGTTCCCAAGTTTTCTATTAACTATGTATGATCTTCCATAAGGCATTTTGTCTCTCTGGGCCTCCATTTCTGACCCTCAAAAATGGGAGGCTAGACTGTGTGATTTCTAAGGTACCTCAAAGTTCTGACTATGTTTATCTGACCTTATTTTTTAAATTAAATAAAAATTTTATGTTTATTTCCAGTTCTAAATTCTTTCCCTCCCTCCACTCTGTTCCTTACCCACTGAGAAGACAAAAAATATGATACCCATTATACATATGAAGCCACATAAAACATTTTAACAATAGCCATGTTGCCAAAAAAAAAGAAAAAATTTAAAAGTGAAAAAATATACTTTAATCTTCACTCAGAGTAGATCAGTTCTCTCTCTCTGGAAGTGGCTAGCATTTTTTGTCATGTGTCCTTAAGAATCATCTTAGGATCACTGTATTGATCAGAATAGCTAAGTCTTTCACAGGTGATCGATCTTTTGATATTGCTGTTATTGTGTACAATGTTTTCCTAGTGCTACTCATTCCACTTTGTGTCAGTTCATCTAGACTTCCTAGGTTTTTCTGAAACCATCGCCTTCATCATTTCTTATAGCACAATCGTGTTCTACCATAGTCATATACCACAACTTATTTAGCTATTCCAGTTGATTGAATGCCCTCAATTTCCAGTTCTTTGCCACTATAAAAAGAGCTACTACAAATATTTTTGTACATTTGGATCCTTTTCCCTTTTCTTTGATCTCTTTGGGATATAAATCTGGCAGTGGAAAAGAGAAAGCATCTGGAAGACACAATAGAATACCAAAAAAAAAAAAAAAAGCATAGTTTAAATATTTGTTGAAAAGGGATGCACAGCTTTATAGCCCATTTGGGTATGGTTTCAATTTTTTCTCCAGAATAATTGGACCACTTCATAACTTTACTAACAGTGTTTATGTACCTATTTTCCCACATCCCCCCACTATCTGTCATTTTCTTTTTCTGTCATGTTAACCAATTTGATACATGTGACTTGGTACCTCACAGTTGTTTTAGTTTGCATTTCTCTAATTATTAATGCTTTAGAGCATTTTTTCATGTGACTATTGATAGGTTTGATTTTTTTCTCTTAAATACTGCTTGTTCATATATTTTGACCATTTAACAATTGGTAAACGGCTCTTATTTTTATACATTTGGGTAAGTTCTTCATATATTTGAGAAATGAGACCTTTACCAAAGAAATGGCATAATTTATTCTCAATTCCCTGCTTTCCTTCTAATTTTGACTGTATTGGTTTTGTTTATACAAAAATTTCTCAGTTTTATGTAGCCAAAATTATCCTTTTTACATGCCTTGATCCTCTGTCTCTTGTGTAGTCATGAGTTCTTTCCCTGTCCATAGATCTTCCAGGTAAATGCTTCCATGCTCCCCTAATTAGCTTATCATACCTCCCTTTATTTCTAAATCATGTACTTATTTTGAACTTATCCTTGTATAAAGTGTGAGATGTTGGTCTATGCCCTGTTTCTGCCAGACTATTTTCCTGTTTCATGAACATGTTTTGCTAAATAAAAATTTCTTGTCTTGACAAATGACAAATAGTGGGGAGAATGTGGGAAAATAGGTACACTGTCACTGTTATTGGAGCTATGAAGTGGTACAATTATTCTGGAGAACAAATTTGGAACTATACACCAGCTGGAATCTTTAGGTTTATCAAATACTAGGTTACTGTGCTCATTTCTTTTGTATACTGGACACCTAACCTATTCCATTGATCAACCACTCTATTTCTTATCCAGGATGGTGATTGCTTTGTGATACAGTTTGAAATCTGATATTAATAGGTCACCTCCCTTCAATTTTTTTCACTGATTCCCTTAATATTCTTGACCTTTTGTTCCCCCAGATGAACTCTGTTATTAGTTTGTTTGGGTTTTTTTTCTGGCTCTATAAAGTAATTCTTTGGTTGTTTAGTATGACACCAAGGAAGGAAATTAATTTAGGGAATATTGTAATTTTTATTATATTGGCTCAACCTACCCATGAGTAATTAACATTTTTGCAATTGTTTAGATCTGTCCTTATTTATGTAAAAAGTGTTTTTAAATTGTGCTCATATAGTCTCTAGGTGTGTCCTGGCAGAAAGACTTTCAAGTAAGTATTTTATACTGTCTTCAGTTATTTTAAATGGAATTTCTCTTTCTATCTCTTTCTGCCTGTTTTTCTTCATGTAATATATGAAATGCTGATGATTTATGCGGGTTATTTTATATTCTGTGATTTTGCTAATGTTAATTGTTTCAGCTAGGTTTCAGTTGAGTCCTTAAGATCCTGTAAGTATGTCATCATATCATCTACAAAAAGTAATAACTTTGTTTCCTTATTGCCTACTCTTATACTTGCAATTTCTTTTTTTTTTTTGTCTTATTGCTCTAGCTAGCATTTCTAGCACAATGTTGAATAATAATGGCAATAATGGATACCCTTGCCTTACCCATGATCATCTTGGAAAGGCTTGTAATTTATCCTCATTACCAATAATGCTTGCTCTTGATTGTATATAGATTTTATTCATCATTTTTAGTAAAGCTTTATTTATTCCTATGCTTTCTAGAGTTTTTAATAGGAATGGATATTGAGTTTTGTCAAACTTTTTCTGCATCTAGTGATATAATCACATGGCTTGTTTTTTGTTATTGCTATAGGTAATTGTGCTTATAGTTTTCCTAATATTGAAAGAGCCCTACATTACAGGTATAAATATACCCTGGTTATGGTATATGCTCTTCGTGACATATTTCACTAATATCCTTTCTGGCATATTTTTTAAATTTTGCATCATTATTCATTAGTGGAATTACTCTATAATTTTCTTTCTCTGCTTTTTCTCTCTCTGGTTCAAGAAACAAAGCCATTTTTCTGTTATAAAAGGTAATTGGTAGGAATCCTCCCTTACATGTTTTCAAATAGTTCATATAGTATTGGAATTAAATGTTCTTTAAATATTTGGTAGATTTTGCTTATAAATCCGCCTAGTCTTAGGAATCTTTTCTAAGGGAGCTCATTTATTACTTGTTCCCATGACCTTGCAATGCAATGTTAAAGAATTCAAGAAATTAAAGCCACAAAACTCCCAAATGACCAAGGTCCAGGCAGATTTGGTCCTTGTCCAAGGTACTGAAACCCTCAACAAGCAACCATCCTTGGACAGTGGTTGCTGACTTCTAAGCCAGTGGGGGAATCACAGAATCATGGAATCATAGATCTAGAGGCCAAAGGGAACTTAGAGGATATCTAAATAGTGATTTTGTATCCAAATTTGACCTGCAACAATCTAAAATCTATAAACCCCCGCTAATTCAACTACTTGGTCCTCTGTCCTCATGCTACCAATGTTGAGCTAGCATGAGCTTGAACTATATTCCCCAGGATCTTTTATTCCCCAGAGAGTGTTCTTTCTACTATCCACTATGGTTACCAAATTTAATTATGCCTGTGACCATTTGCTGTGGCTGGATATCCAAAAGATCAGTTTAAGTGGGTTCAAACTTGACACATTTACCTGGGAAGAGATCAATTGAAGCTTTGTGTAGGAGGTAGCAACTAAACTGAGCATAGAAGGGAGCTGAGTATTTCAGGACTCAAAAAAAGAATACTTCATTTGTCCTATCCATCATTTCTCAGAGATAGGGAAAGACCTGTTGCTATTCCTTTTTTTACTTATCGATACTTAAAATGGGGCTATGATCTCATCAGTATGGTTATTACTGTCATCAGCTCAGGTCAAAACACATCCATGTCTTCTCTTTCCCATAATTCTTGTTCATGTGGATTTTCATAAAGGATTCATTTAACACATTGGGAGATTTCTTCTGATTCCTTTACTATCTCAGAGATCTTGGTATAGCATTCGGGTGTCCATCTTTTTCCTCTCGTTGTTATAGGAGTGGTAAAATTCTTTCTAGTTATAAATTACCTTGATGTTTTTAATGACAGTCTTCATGCAGATCCAAAATGGTAATGAAGTGAATCTGACTTATATTCACCATGTGCATCTGAAATGCCCTTAAAGAAAATTGCACATAGACTTGCCTAGGACAAAGTAAGAGGTTAGTGTCCTATGGACTTTGGGACCTGTATTTGGGGAATGCGTCAGCTCCCTCCCCTGGGGGCTAGAAGCCGCTGAGGAGACACGCCATTTTGTAGTTTTCAGAGGCATTTCCGGCTCCCAGCCTACAAATCGTGGGGAGATCCAGCGATCAGTCTTGGGGGTAATCGCTCTTGCTTTAACCTCCCTGGATCTGGATTGTGATCTAGGGTGGAAGTTGTGGGTGGGTTTACAGCTTGCCAGAAACGGAAGTTGCCCCCCACACGTTCAGGACGAAAATTCCTCTATCTGGCCTTAAAGCCATAGTGTGGCAACAAGCCCAAAAGTCAAGCAATTAAGTGGCAACATGCCAAGGCAAAGGAAACAGAAAAATGCAACCCTAGACTCCTATTTTGGGGGCATAGAGCAGGAAAAGGACTGTGAGGTCAGAAGTCCTGCTCCAAAGCCCCAGGGGAAAACATGAGCGGGTTGCAGGCCATAGAGGACCTTAAGAAGGACTTTAAAAATCAAATAAGAGAAGTGGAGGAAAAATTAGAAAGAGAAATGAGAAGGATGCAGGAAAAGTATGAAATGAGGGTCAACAGCCTGACTGAGGAAAACAACACCTTAAAAAATAGACTAACTCAAATGGCAAAGGAGGCCCAAAAGGGCAATGAGGAGAAGAATGCCTTAAAAAGTCGAATTTGCCAGATGGAAAAAGAATCTCAAAAGTTCACTGAGGAGATTCATTCCTTCAGAGTTAGACTGGAGCAAATGGAAGCTAGTGACTTTATGAGAAATCAAGATGCTGTTAAGCAGATCCAAACAAATGAAAGATTAGAAGGCAATGTGAAATATCTCATGGGAAAAACCACTGACCTGGAAAATAGATCCAGGAGAGACAATTTAAAAATTATTGGACTACCTGAAAGCCATGATCAAAGAAAGAACCTAGAAATCACCCTTCAAGAAATTCTCAAGGAAAACTGCCCTGATGTTTTAGATCCAGAGGGCAAAATAGAGGTTGAAAGAATCCACTGATCACCTCCTGAAAAAGATCCCAAAAAGAAAACTCCCAGGAATATTATAGCCAGGTTCCAGAAT
The DNA here is from genome assembly GCA_011680675.1 of Gymnobelideus leadbeateri. Classification (NCBI taxonomy): domain Eukaryota; kingdom Metazoa; phylum Chordata; class Mammalia; order Diprotodontia; family Petauridae; genus Gymnobelideus; species Gymnobelideus leadbeateri. The sequence goes on along the minus strand of WOXC01009037.1, from coordinate 662,613 downwards.
CCCCAGATCAAGGAGAAAATACTACAAGCAGCCAGGAAGAAACAATTTCAATATTGTGGAAACACAATCAGAATAGCCCAGGACCTGGCAGCTTCTACACTGAGGGATCGAAGGGCATGGAATATGATATTCCAGAGGGCAAAAGAATGGGAATGAAACCAAGGGTCAACAACCCAGCAAAACTGAGTATTTTGTTTCAGGGGAAAATATGGTCATTCAGTGGAATAGAGGACTGCCATTCTTGAGGAAAAAACCAGAATTGAATAGAAAATTTGACATCCAGACACAAGAAGGAAGAGATGCCTGAGAAGGTAATCAGGGAAAAGAAATCAAAAGGAACTTATCAAAGTTGAACTATTTACATTCCTATATGGAAAAGCAATAACTGTGACTGATGATATCTTTCCCACTATGAAAATAATGGAAGAAGGGGGTGTGGTCATATGAATACATATGTGAATGTGTATATGGTTACAGTTATATATGGATAGAGGGCATAGGTTGATTTTGTTGGGAAGGGAGAGTACTCAAGGGATGAAATTATGAGGTGAGAGAGGAAAGTGGCAAGAGGAGATGGGGAGAGACATGGTAGGGTAAACTATCTCATGTAAGGGGAAGTGGTTGCAAAGGAGGGGGAGAATAAGGAAGGCTAAAAAGGCAAAACCACATTCACATTGAATTTGGTTCAGGGAGAAAATGACATACATACTAAATGGGATATCTCAACCTGCAGCAGGATAGGGGGAAGGGGGATGAGAGGAGGGATGATGGATGGGAGGGCATCCTTGGTGTGAGGGGAGGTTGGAAGTACCCACTATAGAAGAGGGACAGGATCAAGTAGGGAATGGACCAGGTGGGGGGTGGGATGAGTGGGAGGGAATTATAAGCAGCCTTGTACAATGTATCTACTATGATAATGTTTTGCATAGCTAGACATGTACAACATATACTGAATTACTTATATACCAAGAAGGAATGGGTGACAAGGGAGGAAGGAAATGGATCTGAAATTCAAGATCGTAACATTAAATGTTTCAAATATATATATAAATACTATTATTAATACTCTTTTGCCTATAATTGGGAGATAAGATATGCAGGCATTGGGACACAAAGATTCATCTTCCTCTAATGGAAAAGTCGATGGGGATATGGGAGAAGGTATGGGAGAGAGCAGATTGGAGGAAGCGATATCTTGTGGGACTGCTATTCTGGGAGGTTGGGTAGGGGAATAATGGGGGGAAAATGATTGTAACTCAAAATATGGCGGAAATGAATGATGTAAAACAGAAGTTAATAAAGTATTTGTTTAAAAAAAAAAAAAGAAAACTGCAAATTTGTTTCTTGAGAAATCATGGTCTTCCGTGATTCACATGGACCTCTGAGAGTAAATTAATGTTAAAGAGATGGGCTTTTGCAACTGTGAGCAGCTTAAGATCAGTAGAAACACAACATTATTTACCAAATGGAGTCAACAGCTTGTTTAAATAGTTTGGAATTGTTGTAAATTCTAACAGTATCTTTATATATTTTTCCTTTCTCCTAATGTTATATTGATTTTGAGCCCTCTTCTAACCAGGCAATAATCTGACAGCGCACAGACAGCTGTTCCTAAAAGGAATACTATGAACAGGACACACATATAGCTTATACTCAAATGAATAATTAACTAGCCATCTTCTGTATGTTAAGACACAGTTAATCATTTTTTGTGTAATGTCATGGGAATGTGTTGTTGTATCTTATTTCATCTCTGAGCAGGCAGACAGAACAGTGGATAGAGCACTGGACCTAAAGTAAAGCAGGCCTGAGTTCAAACTTGACCTCAGATACTGACTACTCGCATAACAACAAGCAAGTCACTTACCCTCAGTACACCTCAGTTTCCTCTTCTGTCAAGTGGGAATAACAATAACATCTACATCCAAGTGTTGGTGAGTATCAAACAAGATAACATATGTGAAGTAAATAACAGTTGTAAAGTGCTCTGTAAGCCATAAAGCACTACATAAATGTTAAGTATTTGGGACCCAGTTCCTCATCCATCCATTATATTATCTATCCAAGATTCATGTACTGATGTACTACCTCAATGAGCTGCACAACTAGCTTCAAGTAATAATCTGGGCCTTATTTTTATCTATTTTGCTTTTGCCAATGTGAATAGTAAGGCTAATTTCTTTAAAACAATTATGGATTATATGAAGGTCGGTTTTTTTCCCAATTGCTTTATTAACTTTTGGTTTACATCATTCATTTCTGCCAGATTTTGAGTTACAATTTTTCCCCTTTTTTCCCCTACCTATAATGCCAAAATAGGGGTCCCACAGGATATCCCCTCCTCCAATCTGCTGTCTCCCATAAATTTTCCCATACCCTGTTCGACTTTTCCAGTAGGGCATTGTGGATCTCTATGTCCCAGTGCCTGCATATCTTATTTCCCTATTACATGTAAAATAGTATTAATAATAGTTTATATATATATGTGTGTGTATATATATATATATATATATATAAACATTTATATATATATAAACATTTAATTTTAAAACTTTGAATTCCAGATTCATTCCCTTCCTCCCTTGTCACCCACCCTTACTGGGAAGATAAGCAATTCAGTATAGTTTGTACATGTGTAGCTATGCAAAACATTACTATAGTAGATATTTTGTAGAGGACTGACTGTATTTCCCTCCCTTCTATCCCACCTCCCACTTGTTCTATTCTCTACTTTGATCCTGTCCCTTTCCAAAAGTGGGAGCTTCCAACTTCCCTCCCCCCTAGTCTGCCCTCCCTTCCATCGTCCCCCCTCTTATCCCCTTCCCCACTACTCTCCTGGAGGGTGAGATACCCTATTTAGTGTGTATGCATTCAATGAGAATAATGTTTTGCCTTTTTGCCTTCCTATTCTTCCCCTCCATTGTAACCATTTCCCTTGCCTCTTCTGTATGAGATAGTTTACCCCGTTCTGTCCCTCCCCATCTCCTCTCGTTATATTCCTCTCTCACCTCTTAATTTCACCTTTTAAGCATCATCCCTTCCTATTAAATTGGTCCTGTGCCCTCTATCTATGTATACCTGTAAACATATATACACACATTTGCATATGTATTCATATACCCATATGCCCTCCTATATAGACACACACATACACATATGTGTGTATATTTCCATTCCCTTCAACTATTTTCATACTGAGAAAAGTTTCATCATCTACAATTATCATTTTTCCATGTAGGAATGTAAATAGTTCAACTTTGATAAGTTATGATTTCTTTTCCCTGTTTACCTTCTCATGCTTCTCTTGATTCTTGTGTCTAAATGTCAAATTTTCTATTCACCCCTGGTTTTTTCATCAAGAATGCTTGAAAGTCCTTTATTCCACTGAATGACCATATTTCCCCTGAAACATGATATTCAGTTTTATTGGGTAGGTGATTCTTGGTTTTAATCCCAGTTCCTTTGACCTCTGTAATATCACATTCCAAGCTCTTTGATCCCTCAATGTAGACACTGCCAGATCTTGTGTTATCCTGATTGTGTTTCCACAATATTCAAATTGTTTCTTCCTGGCTGCCTGTAATATTATCTCCTTGATCAGGGAATTCTGGAACCTGGCTATAATATTCCTAGGAGTTTCCTTTTGGGGATCTTTTCCAGGAGGTGATCTGTGGATTCTTTCAACCTCTATTTTGCCTCTGGTTCTAAAACATCAGGGCAGTTTTCCTTGAGAATTCCTTAGAGGATGATTTCTAGGTTCTTTCTTTGATCATGGCTTTCAGGTAGTCCAATAATTTTTAAATTATCTCTCCTGGATCTATTTTCCAGGTCAGTGGTTTTTCCCATGAGATATTTCACATTGCCTTCTATTCTTTCAATTGCTTGGATCTGCTTAACAGCATCTTGATTTCTCATAAAGTCACTAGCTTCCATTTGCTCCAGTCTAACTCTGAAGGAATGAATCTCCTCAGTGAGCTTTTGAGATTCTTTTTCCATCTGGCAAATTTGGCTTTTTAAGGCATTCTTCTCCTCATTGCCTTATTGAGCCTCTTTTTGCCATTTGAGTGAGTCTATTTTTTAAAGTGTTATCTTCTTCAGTCAGGCTATTGACTCTCCTTTCATAATTTTCTTGCATCATTCTCATTTCTCTTCCCAATTTTTCCTCCACGTTTCTTATTTGCTTCTTAAGGTCCTCTATGGCCTGTAACCAGCTCCTATTCTTCTTGGAAGCTTTTGGTACAGGAGTTCTAACTTCACTGTCTTCCTCCTGTTCCATGCTTTGATCATTTTTGTCACCAAAATAGGAGTGTAAAGTTGGGTTGCTCTGTTTATTTTGTTTCCTTTGCCTGCTCATGTCGCCATTCAATCACTTGACCCCTGGGCTTTTTGCCACAATAGAACTCTGCCACCAGACAGGGAAGCTTCCTTCCCAAATGCTGAAGTTTTCTCAGCTGCTGAATTATTAATTGGGTGCCCTCTCTGAAGCCTCCACACACTCTGGCAAGCTGGTTGCACACCCCAGGACCACCCCCCTAGACTGCAATCCATATCCAAGCAGGTTAAAGCAAGAGTGAATACCACTCAGACTAGTCACTTGGTCCCCCTACACTCTGCAGACCAAGAGCTGAAGCAGCCACCTGTGGCTATGGGGTGCATTGCCAGTGGTGCCTCAGCCACTTCTTGCCCTGGGGGCAAAAGCTGATGCACTCCTAACTACTGGATCCCAAAGTCCACACCGTACTGACCTCTCACTTTGTCCTTAGCATCTATGGGTTGATAATTCTGGAAACTGCCACAGCTGCTGGTGATCTAAAATCCCTCCAGCTGATGTCTGGTCAGGCCTGCTGTGGGGCTAAAACTGTGGGCTTTTTAAGGGCTGGGCTTGGCTCCCAGATTGCTGTGCTGGCAGATTCCTGCCAGCATGCTGGGCTGTCCTCAGTGGGAGGTTAGCTTCTCTGTGTCATTTTGTGGGTTCTGTGGCTTCAAAGCTTGTTCAGAGTCACCTTTTACATGAATTGGGGGAGGTGGAAGCTGGAGCCCCACAGAAGTCCTGCTTCTACTCCACCATCTTGACTCTGCCCCCCTCTATGGAGGTCTTAATGTAATTAATACAAAGTCACCTATGATTAGTAATAGAAAGTGTTGCCATGGCAAAATGGTTTTTAAAATTAGCAAATAATAGATAATGCTTTTGTTTTCTGTATCATGCAGGCAGTTGTGTATTTGCAAAGATCTGCTCTGCTGTATAAAATAGTCTGGGAAACCTGACTTTTTCTTTTATATCAAGAATACCCTGTGATTTATGTACCATGCTCATAAAGATTTTATGATAATACATAAACCATTCTAATAAGGATTTTATAGAGACAAAAAATACTTATATGGGACCAGAGTTCTTCCCTTCTGGGGCAGGGAGAAAGACATGGTAAAACATTGTCTCTGCTCTTTTATATTCTTTTGGATTCTTTCCTTCTGAGATATCTTAAAAATTGGTCCTTGAACACCTTTAAAATTCTGTCACATTTAGCATGAATTTCTTTTGTATCATTGTGTGTTGTCCTTCTAGTATATTCTACAAATGTTCTTGGAAGGGCATAAGATAGCTGAATTCCACATAAATCTCCCTACAGGCTCATTTTTGTTTTCACTGGGTTTTTTTTTTGCTGAATTTGTGAATTCTACTCCATCCTCCTCCATAATGTTTTGCCAATGAATTAATATGCCAAATTGGTATTGTTCTGGGTTGCCATGTTTCTCTTATTGGAAAGGAAATTGTTTGCTGGCTCAGGTGGTTTAGGGGCTCTTTGTTCTACTTATTGTAGAAACAGTTTTAATTTAGTTATATTGTTTATATAAATGATGATGGAGTCCAAATCTTTACTTTTGTGCATTTCCATTTTTTGTTTCTTTAAATATATCTGGTTGGAGTTGCAGAAATAATATAATGTCATTTCATCTTCCTATCTTCTTAATCTGGTGCTAAATTTAACCTTTATTCTAACGAGACATTTATCTGACTTCCCATAGACATTTCATTATTGAGCGTCTTCCATGTCAGTATTATAGGTACTTTCTACCTCTCAAAATATTGTCAGTTTAATTTTTGATGCGGTCACTTAGTGCTCACCAAGTGCAGCACCCTAAAAGAGAAATCAAACTAATAGGAGACAACACATATGGCCAAGAAGAGAGTGACAAACCAAGGACAAATGGATGTAGAAATATAATAACCCAAAGAAGGAGGTAGTTTCAAGGAACATGGCTCCTTACACCAAAGAAGAATGTTAATTATGGATTCAAGAAACAACTTCCAGACCACAAAGTGTCAGAATCTTTGAGTTACTTCTTAACCATATGTGTATCCTACATATGTGTCTTACCACCATTGCACTCTAATTTTGATCTCATTCTTCTTATGGATCTGTGTGTATTTATGAGAAAATGTGTCCTAAAATTTTGGGGATTGGGGGGAAGAATGTTTTATTATTAACACCTTAGTAAATAGCTTTTCTAAAAGCTAATTGTCTACTAGCTAATTGTAAAGAAAAAGCATACTAATGGGGGCTCATATACTACAGTGCTAGAAACACTGCAACTCAGGGTTACTCCTAGAACCCTGATAGTAGTAGAAGTCACCCCTCTGGGAAGCAAACTTGTGAATTTGGGTGCAAGTTGGGAGAATTGTCCTAAGAGTATGTGTGTGCTATAATAGAATCAAAGTATGCATTTAGTTGGAAGAGAAAAGAAAATATGAGAAATTAGAAATATTTTCATCTCTATTTCACAAATGAGTAACACATATAAGGTTGTCCTCTAAGGAAGAAGCAGCTACCTGCCCTCTGGGGAATGCTAATGTGAATATATAGATGATATCAGATGAGGGATCACTCAAAAGAGTCAGAAGAATGAGAGGTGAGATATTTGATGACTTCTTTTTGTAGGTTAATGAGAGTTTTTTGTTGATCTGGTAATTACAATAGGTCTGCTGACTTCCCACAACATGATAGAAAATCTCCTTAGGTTTTTCAAAGCAAATGACTACTGCCCACTGCTGTTCATTCCTGTAGTCATGGATGATATTGCCAAAATAAATTGTGATATATGATTGTGATGGAATACTACTATGCTATAAGAAATGATGAACTCAGTCATCGTAGAAAAATATTGAAGGACTTGCATGAAATAATGAAGGGTGAAATGAGGAAAGCCAAGAAAACATTGCTGTTTTAAGAATGATTTTGAGCAAATAAGTCATTTTGACTTTATAAATACCCAAATTTAACAATAAAGAATATGTGAAGGAAGATACTATCTGCATCCAGAGAAAGAACTGATAAATAATAGTATATATGGAATAATTTTACACACACACACATATACCTATTTGTGCTTAATGGTAGCTGACTGTAGGGTGAGGGGGGAGGGAAGAAAAGGAAAAAAAGAAGAAATTTACATGATAACTTTATTGTTTATATGTAATAGCAAGTTGTACATAATAGATTTGCAGTTTCATGTATAATCATCTTTTTTATTATACTGTTACAGAAATACTTCATTTATTCCATAAATTAAAAACAAAATTTTTTAAAAGAAGATACATGTGTCAAACAAAATCCAGGAACCAGATGTAGGGATTGGGTAAGAGGATTTGGGTAAAATTCAATGAAGTCAAAATCAGAAGTCATAGTATCATAGGAATATACTGCAGACCACTTAGGTAGAAAAATAAATAAATGAGGAAGTCAAGAAACATCATATGCCTACCACAGAATCATGATATTATAGGGGTGGGAAACTTCAGTCACCCAGATAGCTGCCCAAACTTATTCTCTCTCCATACAAAACAACTAATAATTTCTTCACTTGCTTTAGTAATGAAGGAGAGAAAATACTATTTTGGATCTGTTCTCATCAAGCTAGATGCTGAAATAGAAATTATGGAAACTTTGGTAGAAAGAAGTCTCTCAATTATAGAAGTTGTGATAAAGGTGAGAAAAGTAGGGAATAGTATTTTTACACCTTAGATATTGGGACAGCTGATTTCAAAATGTTCAAAGTAAAGACAGGGGGTGTCCAATGGGCAAGAATTCTATAGGTGAGGGCATCCCAGAAAGAATGGTAAGCTATCTAAAACTGTACACTAAATACACAGGAACAGTTGTAATGAAAATGGGGAGTCATATAAAGAGGTGGATGTGGATGTGTAGGGACCTCACCAACCAACTTAAATTGGATTGCTCATCTCATAAATTAATCGGTCATCATGTATCAAGATAAAAAATCTTGTAGAAAATAAATCCTTGACAATTTATCCCAGTGTCCTATGATTTCTGGGCCCAAGCATCTTCTCCCCTCGGCTAGCCCTACAATGACTGACTGTTAGGATTTTTGGTCCTTTATAATTAGCCAAAGTGACCACTTTTCATCTTCTATTCATTATTCTTAGTTTTGCAAAGGAAGTCTGATTCCTCTCCAAATACTTGACAACTCTTCAAATACTTGAAGATGGGTACTTGAAGACTGTTGGGCCTCCTCTAAGTATTCTCTTCTCAAGGCTAACTATCACCAGTGGCTTCAACTGCCAGTCAAATAGCATGAGAATACAAGGCCTTCCCCCACTATGGTTACCTGCAGTCTAATTTGTCAATGTCCTTTCTAAAATGCAATTCTGACCTGAGCACAGTACTTTAAATGTGCTCTATCCCAGGCAGAGCATCGAGACACTAACAACCCCCCAAAGAAAGGTAACATGTTGTAGAAGATAAAAATCTAACATTATAGTCAGAGAGAACTGGGTTCAAGTCCTGCTTCTGATACATACTGGTGATGTAACCCTGGTCAAATCACTTCACCTCTTAGACCCCCTAGGGGTGAGGATTGGCCTGTTGGTAGGTTCTAGCTGACAGAAAGTGACCTACTTATGTACTAGAAAGTTCCTATGTAACCAATAACTGTCTTGGTCAGATGCATTTAAAGTTAAGAATGCAAGGTTTGCAAATGTCCTAATTACAATGCCCTTGTGGTCAACAAGACTCCTCACACTAGGTCCCAAAGTTCAGACCACTTATTCATTGATTACCCTGATAGTAACACAACAGAAGCTAGTTTTATAGAAATATTTTAATAAGTGTATTTTAATATAATTTCTTCTTTTATAATTCTATGTATTCTATTTGATGCATTTAAAATATTCTGAGAGGGGTGGCCAGGTGGAGCAGTGAATAGAGCACCAGCCCTGGAGTCAGGAGGACCTGAGTTCAAATCAGGCCTCAGACACTTAACACAAAACTAGCCATGTGACCTTGGGCAAGTTACTTAACCCCAATTACCCTGCCTTCCCCCTCCAAAAAAAAACAAACAAACTATAACCACAGCATATTTTAAAGGGGCTGCTAGGTAGCGCAGTGAGTAGAGCGTTGGCCCTGGAGTCAGAAGGACCTGAGTTCGGATCTGGCCTCAGACACTTAACACACACACAAATAAAAACCTAGCCATGTGGCCTTGGGCAAGTTACTTAACCCCAATTGCCCTCCAAAAAGCAAAAATAAAATAAAATATTCTGAGAAAGGGTCCATAGGTTTCATCCAACTGGCAAAGGAGTTCATGATGCAAATATATATGTGTGTGTGTACATATAAATATACAGATACATATATAAAATATACATGTATACACACATACAATATATATACATACATGTAGGTGTGTAGCTATGTTTATAAATATATACATATCTGTATTATATATATGTATATATATTTATTTATTTAATGAACCCTAGGCACATAAGAAAGATTGCAATGTACACTTGGACTCAGGAAGAGCTGTGTTAACATCCCATCTCAGGCACTGCTTAACCTTGATCTCGCATTGTCTTCTCATCTGTAAAATGGCAAATTAACTATAGCACTTACCTTATGGGTTTGTTGCAAGTTTAAATGAGATGTCCTATGAAGGACTTTGAAAACTTATGTTTTACAAATGTCAATTATTATATTTTGACCTTCAAGCCCAGTAAAACTTTCAGAATTGTTTCAAACTATTATCTAGCTCTTGCTTTCCTACCTTGTTTGTATGAGTTTGATTTTTTTAAACTCCAATTTCAGACTTTATATTAATCTCTACTAAGTTTTTAGGATCAAAGATTTAGGATCCATCTAGTCCAACCTTTTGATTTTACAGATAAAGAAATTGAGATCCAGAGAGATTCTTTCTGCTCCTGGCTTTGGGCAGGAGGGGGTGGGGCAGGGAATACATCTCTATTTTCTTTTGTTGTTGTTGTTAATTTATTTAGTTTTCAACATTCATTTTAATAATTTTTACATTTTCTCCCTCTCCCTCTGCACCTCCCTGCCTAAGACAGCATGAAACCTGATATAGGCTCTACATATACATTTCTATTAAACATATTTTCACATTAGTCAGGTATATAGAAGAATTACAATGAATGAGAGTAACAATGAGAAAGAAAAACATAAAACAAAACAAAAAAGAAAATAGTCTGCTTCGATCTGTGTTCAGACTCCATATTTCTTTTTCGGGATGTGGATGGCATTTTCCATCATGAGTCTTTTGGAATTGTTTTAGGTCCTTGGCATTACTGAAAAGGGCTAAGTCTATCAGTCAGTCATCACACAATGTGGGTATAACTGTTCTGCTTGCTTCACTCAGCATCAATTCAAATAAGGCTTTCCAGGTTTTTCAGAAGTCCTCCTGTTCAGCATTTCTTATAGCACAATAGTATTCCATTACATTCACATAGCACAACTTGTTTAGTCAATTAATGGGCATCCCCTCAGTTTCCAGTTCTTAGCCACCACAAAAAGAGCTGCTATAAATATTTTTGTACATGTGGATGCTTTTCCCATTTTCATAATCTCTTTGGGATACAGCCCTAGAAGTAGTATTGCTAGGTCAAAGGGCATGCACATTTTTATAGCTTGTTGGGCATAGTTCCAAATTGTTCTCCAGAATGGTTGGATCAGGTCACAAATCCACCAACAATGAATTAGTTTTCCAACTTTCCCACATCTTCTCCAACATTTATCATTTTCCTGTTTTGTCATGTTAGCCAATCTGATTCAAGGTATGATCTGATATCTCAGAATTGTTTTGATTTGCATCTCTCTAATCAATAGTTATTTAGAGCATTTTATATGACCATAGATAGCTTTTATTTCTTCCTCTGAAAACTGTCTGTACATATCTTTTGACCATTATCAATTGGGTAATCATTTCTCTATATATTTTAGAAATTAGGCCTTAATCAGATACATTAGTTGTAAAAATTCTTTCCCAGTTCTCTGCTTCCCTCCTAATCTTGGTTGCATTGGCCTTATACAAAAACTTTTCAATTTAATGTAATCAAAATTATATCTTTTGAATTTCATAATGTTCTCATCTCTTGTTTGGTCATGAATTTTTCCATTATCCATAAATCTGACAGATAAACTATTCCTTGCTCCCCTAATTTGTTCATTATATCAGCCTGTATATCTAAATCAGCCTTCATGCCTATTTGGACTTCATTTTGGTATATGCTGTCAGACACTGATTTATGTCCAGTTTCTACCATACTATTTTCCAGTTTTCCTGGCAGTTTTTGTCAAATAATGAGCTCTTATCCCAGAAGCTGGGGTCTTTGGGTTCATTAAATAGTAGATTGCTATAATCATTGACTTCTGTGTCTTGTGTATTTAACCTATTCCACTGATCTACCCCTCTATTTCTTAGCTAGTACTAAGTAGTTTTAATGATTATTGCTTTATAATACAATGTAAGAACTGGTATGGCTAGGTCACCTTCTCTAGCATTTCTTTTCATTAATTTCCTTGATATTCTGAAACTTTTGTTCTTTCAGATGAATTTTGATATTATTTTTTCTAGCTCTATAAAATATGTTTGTAGTTTGATTGGTATGGCACTGAATAAGCAAATTAATTTAGATAGAATTGTCAGTTTTATTATATTAGCTCAGCCTACCCATGAACAACTGATATTTTTCCAATTATTTAGATCTGACTTTATTTGTGTGTAAAGTGTTTTGTAATTGCGTTTATATCGATTTGTTTTGGCAGGTAGACTCCCAAATATTTTATAATGTCTACAGTAACTTTAAATGGAATTTTTCTATCTCTTCCTGTTGGACTTTGTTAATAATATATAAAAATGCCAATGATTTATGTGGGTTTATTTTATATCCTGCAACTTTGCTAAAGTTGTTTAATATTTCAAGTAGTTTTTCACTTGATTCTCTAGGATTCTCTAAATATATCATCATATCATCTGCAAAGAATGATAATTAGTTTCTTCTTTGCTTATTCTAATTCCTTCAATTTCTTTTTTCCTTCTCTTATTGCTAAAATGAACATTTCTAGTACCATATTCAATAACACTGGTGATAACGGACATCATTGTTTCACACACTCTCCCACCCTCCTCCATCTTATTGGAATTGCATCTAGCTTATCCCTGTTACATATAATGCTTGATGATGGTTTTAATAGCTGATACTACTTATCATTTTAAAGAAGGCTCAGTTTATTCCTATGCTTTCTAGTGTTTTTAATAGGAATTGGTTTTGTATTTTGTCAAAAGCTTTTTCTGCATCCATCAAGATAATCATATAGGGGTGGCTAGGTGATGCAGTGAATAGAGCACTGACCCTGGAGTCAGGAGGACCCGAGTTCAAATCTGGGCTCAGACACTTAAACTTTATTAGCTATGTGACCTTGGGCAAGTCACTTAACCCCAATTGCTCCTATAATAAAGCAAAAAAAAAAAGATAATCATATGGTTTCTGTTAGTTTTGCTGTTGCTATAATCAATTATGCTGATAGTTTTCCTAATAGTGAACCAGTCCTGCATTCCTGGTATAAACCTACCTGATCAAAGTGTATTATTTTCATGATAAGTTACTGTAATCTTTTTGCTAATATTCTATTTAAAATGTTTGCATCTATATTCATTGGGGAAATTGGTCTATAATTTTCTTTCTCTGTTTGGAGTTTTTCTGGTTTAGGTATCAGTGCTATATTTGTATCATAAAAATAGTTTGGTAGGATTTCTTATTTGCCAATTTTCTAAAATAGTCTCTGTAGTGTTGGAATTAATTGTTCTTTAAATGTTCAATAGAATTCATTTGTAAATCCATCTGGCCCTGGAGATTCTTTCCTAGGGAATTCAATGATGACTTGTTCAATTTCTTTTTTTGAGATGGAGTTAAGTACTTTACTTCCTCTTTTGTTAATCTGGGCAGTTTATATTTTTGTAAATATTAATCAATTTCACTGAGATTGTCAAATTTATAGGTATACACAGTTTTAATTTCCTCTTCATTAGTGGTAAAGTCACCCTTTTCATTTTTATACTGGTAATTTGTTTTTTCCTTTCTTTTTTTTAAATCAAATTATCCAAAGGTTTATCAATATTGTTATTTTTTTCATAAAACCAGTCTATAGTTTTATTTATTAGTTCAATTGTTTTCTTAATTTCAATTTTATTAATCTCTCCTTTGGTTTTCAGTATTTATAATTTGGTATTTAATTGAGGATTTTTAATTTGTTCTTTTTCTAGCTTTTTCAATTGTACACCAAATTCATTAGTCTCTTCTTTCTCTGTTTTATTCATATAAGCATTCAGAGATATAAAACTTCCCCCTTTCACAGCATCCCACAAGTTTTGGTATGTTGTCTCATTATTGTCATTCTCTTGAATGGAGTTACTGATTGTTTCTATGATTTATTGTTTGACCCACTCATTCTTTAGGATTAGATTATTTAATTTCCAATTAATTTTTAGTCTATCTTTCCATGGCCCTTTATTACATATATTTTTATTGTATCATGATCTGAAGAGGATGCATTTAATATTTCTGCCTTTCTACACTGGGTTGTGAGGTTTTTATGCCCTAGTACATGGTCAATTTTTGTGTATGTGCCATGTATGACTGAGGAAAAGGTATATTGTTTTTTATCCCCATTCAATTTTCCCCAGAGGTCTACTATATCCACTTTTTCTAAAATTATATTCACCGCCTTAACTTCTTTCTTGTTTATTTTGAGGGTAGATTTATCAAGTTCAGAGAGAGGGAGGTTAAGGTCCCCCACTAGTATAGTTTTTGTTGTCTATTTCTTCCTGTAACACCCTTAACTTCTCCTCTAAGGATCTGGATGCTATGCCACTTGGTGCGTATATGTTTAGTAATTATATTACTTTATTGTCTATGGTGCCTTTTATCAGGATATGGTTTCCTACGTTATCTCTTTTGATTATATCTATTTCTGCCTTTGCTTTGTCTGCAATTAGGATTGCTACCCCTGCTTTTTTTTTTTTACTTCAGCTGATGCATAACATATTCTACTATAGCCTTTACCCTGTGCCTATACTCCTGTTTCAAATGTGTTTCTTATAAACAACATATTGTAAGATCATGGTTTTTAATCCATTCTGCTATCCATTTCCATTTTATGGGAGGGTCCATCCTATTCATATTCATAGTTATGTTTGCTATCTGTGTCTTTCTCTCCATCTTATTTCCCACCCCCCCCACCCTGTTTAGGCTTTTATTTATCCCTTCTCCCTCTTCCTCCTCAAAAGAGTTTTGCTTTTGACCACTGCCTCCCTCAATCTTCCATCTCTTCTGTCAGCCCCACTCCCTTTTCTTTCCCTTTTCTCTGACTACTTCTTCCCTCCCTTCTAACCATCTCCTCCCTTTTCTTTCACCTTCCCCCTCCTACTACCTGTAGGACAAGTTAGATTTCTAGATTTTTCATTCTTTAGATTTTGTTTGACTGATTCTTGATGCCTCCTAGAGTCATTAGCTTCTATTTGCCCAATTCTGATTTTTAACAAATTGTTTTCTTCAGTTAGCTTTTGTACCTCCTTTCCCATTTAGCCAATTTTACTTATTAATGAGTTGTTTTCTTCAGCTAAGTTTTGTACCTCCTTATCCATTTGGCCTGCTCGTTGCTTTCTTATGCTGGAAATATACACTACCTCTTTAGCCCCTCTAATTTGTCAATTCTTTCCAGGTGCTCTGCTTTAAGGAAAGTGACCGGGTCAGTTCTGTTGTCATTCTTCTCTATGTTCCAGTGTACTTTCTGAAATTTCTCCATCATGCTTCCACGTAAGTGCCTCCTTTCCCCACCCCACACATTCTTTTTTGTTTCTTTTTATGTGTAGTTTTCCTCCATTAGAATGTAAATTATTTGAGGGCAAAGGTTGTTTTTCTTTATCATATTTGTATTCCCAGTATTTAGCACAGTGCCTGGTAAATGGTAAGCAATCAATAAATGTTTATTTATTTTACTTGACTCAAATAAGTTCTTTAAATTTCATCTTAATAGATTCAGCCCATACAGATCTTTTTGAATCCTGATTCTTTAGTCCAGTGTGTTAGCTATCTCTCATGGCTTTGTGCCATCAACAGATATGATAAATATGCTATCTATCCTTTATTCAAGCCAATTCTATACAGCTGAGAAACAAGCACAGATCCCCAGGGGTATAGTACAGTTCTCCTTCTAAGTGGATGGAAATTCATTAATGATTACTCTAAGTAGTAGTCATTATTACAACCAAATTTCAACTGCTTCTAAATTCACATAATTGTAGTTACTCAATCAGCCAGTCAATAAACATTTATTAAGTGCCTACTACATACAAATTACTGTATTAAGAATAGGAGATACAGTGGAGCCAAGATGGTGGAGTAGAAACAGCACTTACAATGTGCTCTGCCCCACACAAATTTCAAACAATGTGAAAGGGGGCTCCGAACAACTTCTGGAGCCACAGCACCCACAGAACAGCACAGAGAAGCTAACCTCCTGCTGAGGACAGCCCAGCAGCCCTGCAACGAGCGGCCAGCGCAGCGCTCTGAGAGCAGGCAGCACAGCGTGCTGGGAACCAACATCGCAGCGCGAAGAGCTGAGCCCAGTCCGTGGTTTTAGCCCCAGGGCGGCCGGGCCTTCAGCTGGCTGGAGGGACCCCAGAACACCAGCAATTGTGGCGATTCCAGAATTATCAGCACAGATATGCCTAGGACAAAGTGAGAGGTTAGTGCCCTATGGACTTTGGGACCAGTATTTGGGGAATGCGTGGCTTCCTCCCCTGGGGGCAAAAAGCTGCTGAAGAAACAGCTGCACAGAAGCCATTTTGCAGCATCAGTAGTGGTTCTAGCTCCTGGTCTGCTAACTGTAGGGAGATCCAGCAATCAGTCTGGGGGTTAATCGCTCTTGCTTTAAACTGCCTGGATCTGGATTGTGGTTTGGGGGGGAAGTTTAGGGTGGGTATCCAACTTGCCAGAGTAGGTGGAGGCTTTACTGAGGCCACCCAACTGGCAGAAGTTGTGAAGACCCCATGTTTGGGTGGAAGCTCCCCTGTCTGGTGGCAGAGTCCTACTGTGGCAACAAGCCCAAAAATCAAGTAATTAAGTGGCAACATGCCTAGGCAAACGAAACAAAATAACAGAAAAGTTCAACATTGGACTCCTATTTTAGGGGCAAAGAGGCTCAAAGCATGGAGGAGGACTGTGAGGTCAGAACTCCTGCACCAAAAGCCCCAAATGAAAATACAAGCTGGCTACAGGCCATAGAGGACCTTAAGAAGCAAATAAGAGAAGTGGGGGAAAATTTGGGAAGAGAAATGAAAAAGATGCAAGAAAAGTATGAAATGACAGTCAACAGCCTGACTGAGGAAAATAACACCTTAAAAAATAGACTAACTCAAATGGCAAAAGAGGCTCAGAAAGGCAATGAGGAGAAGAATGCCTTAAAAAGTCGAATTTGCCAGATGGAAAAAGAATCTCAAAAGCTCACTGAGGAGATTCATTCCTTCAGAGTTAGACTGGAGCAAATGGAAGCTAGTGACTTTATGAGAAATCAAGATACTATTAAACAGATCCAAACAAATGAAAGAATAGAAGGCAATGTGAAATATCTCATGGGAAAAACCACTGACCTGGAAAATAGATCCAGGAGAGACAATTTAAAAATTATTGGACTACCTGAAAGCCATGATCAAAGAAAGAACCTAGAAATCACCCTTAAAGAAATTCTCAAGGAAAATTGCCCTGATGTTTTAGACCCAGTGGGGGAAATAGAGGTTGAAAGAATCCACCAATCACCTCCTGAAAAAGATCCCCAAAAGAAAACTCCCAGGAATATTATAGCCAGATTCCAGAATCCGCAGATCAAGGAGAAAATACTACAAGCAGCCAGGAAGAAACAATTTCAATATGGTGGAAACACAATCAGAATAGCCCAGGACCTGGCAGCTTCTACACTGAGGGATCGAAGAGCATGGAATATGATATTCCAGAGGGCAAAAGAGCTGGGATTGAAGCCAAGGGTCACCTACCCAGCAAAACTGAGTATCTTGTTTCAGGGGAAAATATGGTCATTCAGTGAAATAGAGGACTTTCAAGCATTCTTGATGAAAAAACCAGAGTTGAATAGAAAATTTGACATCCAGACACAAGAAGCAAGAGATGCTTGAGAAAGTAATCACGGAAAAGAAATCAAAAGGAACTTATCAAAGTTGGACTATTTACATTCCTACATGGAAAAACAATAACTTTGTTTGATGAAACCTTTCTCATTATGAAAATAATTGAAGAAGGGTACATGGCATATGTTCACAGGTATACATGGATAGAGGGCACAGGTTGAATTTGATGGGAAGGGATGATTCTTTTTTTCTTTTTTTTTTGGAGGGCAATTTGGGTTGGGTGACTTGCCCGGGGTCGAGCGGCTGGGTTTTTGTTTGTGTGTTGGGTGTCTGGGGCTGGATCCAAGCTCGGGTCCTTCTGGCTCCTCGGCCAGCGCTCTGCTTGCTGCACCTCCTAGCCGCCCCAAGGAAGGGATGATTCTTAAGGGGTGAAGTCAAGAGGTGAGAGAGGAAAGTGGCAAGAGGAGAGGGAGAGAGACAGGGTAGGGTAAACTATCTCATGTAGAAGTGGCAAGGGGAAGTAGCTGCAGGGGAGGGGAAGAACAGGAAGACAAAAAGGCAAAAGAATATTCTCATTGAAGTTGGCTCAAGGAGAGAATCACATACATACTAAATGGAATATCTTACCCTCACTCACTCTCCTGAGTAGGGGAAAGGGGGATGAGAGAGGGGATGATGGAGGGGAGGGCATTCTGGGGGGAGGGGAGGTTGGAAATACCCACTATCAAAGAAGGACAGGATCAAAGTAGGGAATGGACCAGGTGGGAGGTGAGACAGGTGGGAGCAAAATATAAGCAGTCTTTTACAATAGATCTACTATGGTAATGTTTTGCATAGCTATACATGTACAACACATACTGAATTGCTTATCTTCTCAGAGGGAGTGGGTGACAAGGGAGGAAGGGAATGGATCTGAAAATCGAAGTTTTAAAATTAAATGCTTCATAAGATGTCCAGGCATTGGGGCTCAGAGATTCACCTTGCCCTAATGGCAAAGTCGAAGGGGGTGTGGGAGAAGATATGGGAGAGAGCAGATTGGATGAGGGGATATCTAGTGGGACTGCTATTCTGGGGTGGTGGGTAGGGAAAAAATTGGGGGAAAATGTAACTCATAATCTGGTGGAAATGAATGATGTAAACCAGAAGTTAATAAAGCATTTGTTCAATTAAAAAAAAGAAAAAGAAAAAAAGAATAGGAGATACAAAGAAAGGCAAACAACATGCCCTGTTCTCAAGGACTCACAATCTAATGGGGGAGACAGCATGCACACAACTATGTATAAACAAAGTGGGATAAATGGGACAGCCAAGTGTCACAGTGAATCTTAAAGCACTGGGCTTAGAGTCAGGAAGGCTTTGTTCAAATGTGGCCTCAGACACTTAATAGCCATGGGACCCTGGGCAAGATGCTTAACCTGTTTTCCTCAGTTTTTTCATCTGTAAAATGAGCTGGAGAAGGAAATGGCAAACCACTCCAGTGTCTTTGCCAAGGAAACCCCAAGTAGGGCCACAGAAAGTCAAATGTCACAAGACAACAACAACTAACAGAGAAGAGGCACCAGGCTTAAGGGGAATTAGGAAAGCCTTCCTAGAGAAGGTGAAAGTTTACCTGGGATTTAAGAAAGCAGGGAAGAATAGAGACAGAGACTGAAGAAGGAAAGTGTTCCAGAGATGGGGGACAGCCAGTGTACTACTTTTGAACTATTGCCTCTCCCACCTTTCTCCATATTTTCCACAAGAGCATTATGCAAGATTGTCAAACGCTTTGCTAAAAACTAGGTGAACTCTATCTACTGAATTTTTCTAATCCACTAGTAACTGTCAAAAGAAGCTGATGAGGTTATTCTAAGAATGTTCTGTTCTTGAGGAAGCTGTACCTGCTCTTTGTGATTCCCCATTTCTTTTTCTCTATTTACCATTCTTTTTTTTAGAAAAAAAAATCGAGTTCATTGGCATCTCCTTTTAACTGTTCTCTTTCTGTTTCTGAATACTGAGGCATGTTCCATTCCCCAGTCCTGAAATACTGCTGTTCTTCATGTTCACTCAAAACTATTACAGTGACTGTTCAGCAATCATGTCTGCCAGTTTATTCAGTACCAAGGAACAAGTTGGCCTGGCCCAGTTGTCCTGAATACAGTAGGAGAAGATCGATGCTCCCTTCCTATTCCCATGCTTATCTTCTAGACAATTTTGTTCTATCCTTTCCAGTGCAGGGTTTATCCTCCTTAGCAGAGAAAACATAAGCAAAGTAAAAGCTGAGCATCTTCGTCTTCTTGCCATCATCAGTTACCATTATCCCAGCTACCTTTGGCTCGGACTCTATCCCATTTTGGAGTCTCCTCTTTCCCCCAATATATCTAAAAATCTTTTTTGTCACCCTCAGTATTTTTGCCAACCTTATATCGTTGTGTGTACCAACACTCCTGCCACTATGCATTCTTACAAGGACTGTGCTGTGCTTATATATTCATCCTTCATTACTTGCCTTTTTTTTCTTCCTCTGTTCATGTCTTTTAAATATCTAACCCAGTTGATTAGCTCCTTGCACATCTGCCTCTACAGACAATTCCCCATTTTCTCTTCTTCCAGATTCTCTTTGTATCTTTAAAACTCCATTCTTCAGAACTCCTCCCTTTTGGGATAAACTTCCCCTAAAGAGTTTTTAATCCATGCAATGATGCTTATCCTTTCTCTGAAACCTAAAATCTCAGATGTATGTCAGATGATACCCAGTTTCCCTCTCCCTCTCTTAGACAAATTGGGATATAGTGTGTTCACTTTCCCCAAAGATTCCTTCATTTCTACTTCAGCAGTCAGTTCTTCCTTGGTGGTGAAAACAAGATCTAAAGTAGAGGCACCACCTTTTGAAAGATAAAGTTATCAAGACAAGCCAGGAAATTATTAGCTGTTCTGCTTTTGGCAGAGAGAGAGCTTGAGCAAATGTCCAGATAATTTAAGTTCCCCATTACCACAATATCATATCTCTATGCCAGATTGTTTTCTTTGACCCTCAATTATTTCCTTTTTTCCTTCTAGGTAGTCTGGAGCACACTGCAATGACAAAATTATTTCTCTGTCATAATCTTCACTCAAATAGTCTTCCCCTCACTTACTCCATACCCAGCTTTGTTCCTGGTTTTCATCACGTGGATATATTTTTTAAATATAAGTCAAATAGTCTGTCCCTTCACAACCTCCTTTTATCTATCCTGTTTACTTTTAATGAATTATATCCTTCCAGGGTCATATCCCAACTGGGGTCCCATCCCACTACCTCAATGGTGCCTGTGATGTCAGATTTGCTTCCTTGAGTTAAGATCTCCACTTCACCTTGCCTGTTGTCCATACTTTGTGTATATATAGATATGTTTGAAGTCATTGATTTCATGGCTGGCTTCCTTCTTTTATTTCCTGTAAATTTCTGGACACCTCTACTGTTTTCTGTTTCCTCCATTGTAGTAATTCTTTACAGAATTGTATCTAGCTTGGTAGATAGATATAGAGATAGAGATATAATTATAGATATAGATATAGATGGTGGTTGTGAATCAAAGAAGGTTTTGTGGTTTTTTTTCCATTTTCCCCTTGATCTTACTTTATTATAAAGTCACTCAGCAACAAGATGCATGTCGAGATGGTAATTTGTACTGGAAAGTCTTGGAGTCAGGAGAGATTTACGTTTGAATCCCACTATGACAAGTATTAGTCACATGACTTTAACGAAGCCCCTTGACCTTTTGAATTGCCATTTTGACACTTAAAAATGATACTTACACACCTTGAGTCACAGGGCTGTTGTAAGGCAAGTCTTTTGCAAACCTTATTTATGATGGAACATATCAGTTAATATTATGTTGGCTAAGTTCGTAGGATCACTGTGAGTCCTCCATATAATTGCTCCATCTCTTCATACTTGATTGTTGGTACATAGGCTATGTCATTATCTTCATGGTCTGTCTGCTGCCATTCACCATGAGCCCTGCAGAGTAAGATGACCAACTATCTCAGAAAATACTATTTCTTGCTTTATTTGGGCACATGATGAAACAACTTTAGCTCCTGGGATGCTTGGCCTTGGTTGTGAGCTTCTGCATTATCTTGTACAGAACCAGAACTCCATCCAACTCCATACCATGCTTCAGGTATCCTAGCCATCATCCTCTCTCTTTCCCCCCACAACAATGTGTTTCTCCCTTGAGATTATAAGTTCAAATAGATGAGTTCTTGTCACATCTTGCCCAGACTCAGGCCTCCATGATATTCCCAGTCATCCTAACCTTTATAGCATCCCTGTATGTGTTGCCTTCCTCCACTAGAACATAAGCTTCTTGAAGGCAAGAACTATTTTACTTGATTTGTACTTGCACTCTGCAGTAAGCACCATACCTGGCACATAGTAAGTATATAATAATTGCTCTATTTTCTCCATTATTCAACTCCATTTAAGGAGAGAGCCCCAGCTCAGACACTTCTTCATTTCTCTTCTGGCTGTACCACTTTGGGATTTATCTGACTGACTTCACCATGCCCTATCATCAGGTACCTTCTTCCTACCCCTGCCCCCTTTATGAGTTTTGTCTTCCCCAGTTAGACTATAAGCTCCTCAAAGGCAGGAACTGTCTTTTTCTTTTTGCATTTGTATCCCCAGAACTTAGCATGGTTCTTGGTACATAGTAGGCACATAATAAATGCTTAACAATTATTGACTTTTATTAACAATCTATGAGGCCTCCTTATATTTAAATGAAATGTCTTAATATGCCTTGGTTTCATTCATAGCAAGAACATCAGCCTGGATGTGGCTCAGGCCCCCAGAAATGCATCACATTGTTGGTTGTTGGACAAAGATTATAAGTGGAGTATAGGCTATTAAATTTGTGTTTGTTGACAGTCTGGGCAGTTCTTACTACCCTCTTCCCTGTTCTGTTGTCATCACTTGAAAAAGTGGAAGAGAATCACAAAGGACTGAAGGTCACTGTGCATTTTTATCCATTTCATGAATCACCATAATGAATAAAAAAACACATCAGTTGCCTTATGGCCAGCCTTCTGGTAAGGAGCTTCTCTGTGCTGAATTAGGCTTGTCATGGACAGACAATATAGTCTGTTCCTGGAATTATACTTTAGGCTTTTCTGCTTTTGCAGAACTTGTCATAGCTTGTCCTCCACTATAGTGTTACCTTCACATGGAGCCTAGCACAGTGACTGGCACAAAGGAAAACACTCATTAAATTCTTGTCGAATAGAATTACATTTAACTGAAGAACCCAGAATTGTTTCCATGCCATGATGAGGTATCAGAACAGAATTTTGGTAAAGGTTTCCCTTTAATAGGGAAGTGAACTTAGGTGCCAGGTTCTTTTCACTCCAGCGTCCACTTGAGTTCACCCCAAGAGTGTCATAAATTCATAATTAGTATATTACTTATCCAGATTGAAGGGCTTAATTCTCATATCTAACTGGCCTATGGACCCCAGACCATGCCTCATCCCATCTGACCATCCACTAGGAAAACAGGCTACACCAAAGAGGTGTGAGAGGAAAATGCCACTGGCCTTAGAATGAGGGAAGTTACTTCTCACTGTGCCTCAGGCTCCTTATCTGTATCCTGGTTATAGATAAGGCCTCCAGCTCAAGTCCTATGGTTTTTCAATTTGCCCTTCCATGGTTCATGTCCCTCCCCATTTACCCATTTTGCCTCTTGCTCAGACAATAGTAATCAAATCAATATAACCATTGTTGGTGGAAAGGGAGTGACAATGAATCCATTCAACAGCTGGCCTGGAGTCAGGAAGACTCATCTTCCTGAGTTCAAATCTGGCCTCAGACTAGCTGTGTGATCTTGGGCAACTCACTTAACTCCATTTGCCTCAGTTTCCTCATCTGGAAATTGAGTTGGAGAAGGAAATGACAACCACTCCAGTATCTTTACCAAGAAAATCCAAAGGAGGTCATGAAGAGTCAGACATGCCTGAAGTGACTGAACGGCAACAACAACAATGGGTCCATCCATGATCCCCAAACAGGCCGAGAGCAAAGGCCCCTTTTCTGTTAACCACTCCTCAATGAGTTTTATCTCCCTGCTTGAATGTAAGCTACATGAGGAATGGGACTGTTTTGTTGTTGTCTCTGTATCCCCAGCATCATCCGGTACTTAGCGAGTACCTTAGTAATAATACATAATAAATGCTTGTGGATTGATTTGGCTGCATGGTTTTTGCCTGTGTTTTCTATGTATCGCCCCATTTAGAGCCTCAAGGATGGGAGAGAAAGTCTGTTATGTCAGTTTTATGTCCTCTGTATTACCTCATCCCCTCTACAGGACTCTGTGTAGTAAGTTTGGCGAATGTTACTACTTGAAAACAGCTGCATCACAAATCTATTTGTGACTGCAGGCTATGGTACTACCTGGTGATCAGCACAACTACCCACTGCTATCCCCAGAAAGTTTCCTAACCATGCCTAAATGAAGCTTGAACCACTTCTGAAAGGAACCTCTGATTTCATCTCCATCCCCTCACCCATTGTCTCCCAGGATGACTGTCTGTCTGGATTAGCTTCTGTCCTCTCAGCTGTGGTACCATGTCCAACTCACTCCAGGAGGCTTTGGAATGTGACAGCTAGTAAGCCCCAGAGCCCATCTTGGAGCTTCTGTTCACTTCGACAAATCCTGAGAGCCAGTTCTCATTGTTGGCCACAGATAATACCATCCAAGAGTGCCAGAAATTCAGAGAGAGCAGAAGTTAATGTTGCTGGCTCATGGATACCTGCTTTTCCTTTCTTTCTCCTGCTTCCCTTGCTGTGGTTTGTTCTACTGGGTTTCCTGAGATCCTATCAGAGATCAAGATCCAACAAACTTCATCGCCTCCATTATTGCTCACATTTTTATATATTGCTTTATAGTTTACTAAATGTTCTCCTTACCAGAAGTACCAATGCATGATTGCTTCAAATTCCAATTATCTCCTCCTCTGAGAAACTAGTGCCAATGAACAATGGCAAGAAAGCTAATGACTTTTTATTTGCTTTTCTGCAAAATTGTTGTATCCCCTAAGTAAAATCTCCTTGAACGCAAAAATGCTTTTGTTTTTTATTTTTACATTCTCAGCTCCTAGGACAATTAAGCACATAGTAGGTGCTTCATAAATGCTTATAGAATTGAATTTCATAAAATCAAAGAAAGATATGTCATCCTTCCTTCCCACCATGCTTACAATTATGTCATTGCCCTCCTGAGATTTTTGGAAATTAAAGCTACATAACATCAGGCCTTAACGTGTTCTCTTCAACTTTGCTTTTTTTTTTGTGAGCCAGAGTCAGGTTCATTTGATGCAATCACTCTAACTAGCTCGGAGACAGAGCACATGGCTTTGAACCTGCCTCACGGGGTTTTTGTAGGGATCAAATGAGATAATGGATATGAAAGTGCTGTAAGATTTGCCAAGCTAATGTTATTATTGCTGTTGTTATGAATGCTTCTTCCTGAGAAACTGGCATTCAGAAATGAGGCATCTGTTTGAGTGAAGACAAATGTGGAACCATCTATGAGGGGAAGAGGCAGTGCAGGAGCCAGGCTCTTCAAATCACTGGCCAACAGCCAGTCATTCCCTGTGTCTTTTTCATAGCCCTCTCGTGTTATGTCCCAGGGACATTAGTCCTGGAACTGAGAGCAAATCAGTCATTCCTTATATTGACTTGCTGGGAATATGTCCAAAGGAAGGCAATCCAACACCTTCTCATGTGAGGAAATGTTGAGAAAACTGACCTTGTTTCATATGGAGGAAGAAAGAGGAAACAGCAGACTTCAAGTATTTTGAAGTAGACTAAGAGATTAGACTAATTATACTTGCCCCTAGAGGACAGAACTGGGAGCAATGGATGGAAGCTACAGGGAAGCATTTGCTCAGCCCAAGGAAGAACTTGCTAGCAATTAGAGTATTACTAAATAAAAAAAAATAAACCTGAGTTCTCTTCTAGTGGGGTGTTCATGTAGAGGCCGGACAACCATTTGCCAAAGATACCATAGACGGAATTCATGTATGAGGCTGTGGAGGCAGGAGGAGAGCATTGCTATAGAACACCAATCCAACTCTCCAGTGTATCTGAGATCTCATCCCTGTGGGGGACGACCTCAGTGGAGTGAGTCATAACCATCCATGCCTGCCCATCCTCTGTGATTCTCATCCTATGTTTTCTCATAGGGAGTCCACCCAAGAGTCTGAGGGTCTTCCTTGAATTCTCTTCACTTTGGGTAGATCTGAATGTAGCCTGTAGGCTGCCAACAGTTATCCCTGGTTCTCCCTACATGACCAGACTGGTTCCTTTTTTAGTCTCACATTCCCTGATAACATCCTTTATACAATTTGGTTAAAGATTTTCAATGCACTTTACTTTAGTAATGGATAAAACTCTAATCCTTATATCATGTTTGGATTTGCCCTTATAAGAAGGTTATATGGAATATTCTCTTATACTGCATTGTTCCAAAGGCAGCTAGCTGGCACAGTAGATAGAGTGCTAGGCCTAGAGTCAGGAAGACCTGGGCTCAAATTCATCCCCAAACACTTACTAACTATAACTTTGTCTCAGTTTCCCCATCTGTAAAACTAGCTGGAGAATGAAATGTTAAACCACTCCAGTATCTTTGCAAAGAATATGCAAAAAGGGGGGGGGGGTCACAAATAGTCAGACACAACTGAAAAATCACTCAACAATAATAATTTGTTTCAAAAAAAAAGAAAATTCCTCTAATTGTAGTTTTTATCATTGTATAGCTGTTGAGTAAATTATGGTTTCCAAAAAAAAAAAAAAAAATAATAATAATTTGTTTCTATGCAACATGTGAAAATTTAAGGCATCAGTTTCCAAATATGAGTCACTGAAAGGCTGGTTCTATGTGATAATGAAAAGTTTTCTGAGGAGGTGGAAAGACCATTGATTCAGTAAAGAATAATGACTCAGCAAAACCAAATCCAAGTACTCATACAAAAGTTTCAAGGAGACAATCTCTCTCTCTCTCTCCCTCTCCCTCTCTCTCTCTCTCCTTTTCTCTCTCACTTTCTCTCTCTTTTTCTCTTTTCCTAGGTGGCTTTCAATGAAGATGATTGCTGTGAACTCCTAGGGTAGAGAAGGAATATTCAACCCTATCTCCCACTGGACTACCATGTGTCCATGAATACATGTCACCTCATTTCTTTTGTCTCCTCTATGTTTATTCTTTCTCAGGTGAATGAGTATCCAGAGATGGAATTGACTAAGTTAATCAGTAGGATGGTCCAGTGATAAACCAAATCTGGGGGCAACCTGCTCAACCAGTGATGAACTGACTTGTCAGTCAAGACATCACACCTTGAAAAGATCTAGACAAGATCAATGTCAATGCCACTGCCCCAAAGTGAACTTGGTGAAGAGGAATAAAAAGACTCCATTGCTGAGCCCATGTCTTCCCTACAAGTTGAGGTAGTAAGCTAGAGGGTGGATCACTAAACTCCTCCCAAAGATTTTCTTTATAGAGGAAAGGAATTTGGACCCTCTCCCTTTAGATTGTAAGCTCCTTGAGGGAAGGGAGTGTCTTCTTATTTTGGTATCCCCAGCTCTTAGTACAGTGTACAACACATAGTAAACACTTAAAAAATGTTTGTTGAATTGAATTCAATTTGAGCCCACTTTTTCAAGGACATTGTATACAGGAGGGAGAGTATTCCCTGAGATTGGGTAGAATGTTTCAAACAAACCCCCACTTTCCCTAAAGGAGCCTGTGTCCCATTTGAGGGATGTTTTCTGTATAACATCTTAGTAAATATCTCTCTTGTTATAGCCTCTCAGTAATAAAAGTTCATTGTTATCAAATGGTTGATTGATATTAGAGGGGTCACATTGAGTTGGGGGTTGTGAGTGATAGTATTGGAAACCCCTGAGAAAGTCAGCTGCCCTCTGGCAACCCAACCTTCCAACAAGAGTAGCATTTGGGAGAATGAGCAAAGGGCAGGTGCTGCCCATATATTACTTCATCCGATTCTCACAACAACTCTGTGAGGTAGGTATTATTATTGTTGTTTTCATTCTACAGATGAGTAAACTGAAGCAGAGTTAAATAGCTTTTCCAGGATCACACACCTAGTAAGTGTCTGAGGCAGAATTTGAACTCGTGTTCCTAAGACCAGTAAATTTGTAAACCATTTGTTGAGTTATTTACTGAATGCAAAGCACAATGCTAGTTGTTGTCTGAAGGAGTTCACAGAAGTGAATGAAAACTTGATAGCTAGTCCCACCAACCTTTTAGCTGTAACCCATTTACACATAGGCAGAGTGGGCATCTGACAACATGGTTTGAGTTCAGGGGTTAGAGGGTTTCCCTTTCCCCTTCTCTCAGTGACTGATGCTCCATATTGCACAATTTGTCTTGTTTTTAGTTATGTACAGTTGGATACGTGACATTCAACTAAATTCCATACAGCAAACATTAAGAGCTTACCATGTGCCAGTCAGTGTGTTAGGTACTAGGATAGAAAAACAAAAATGGTCTTTCATAGGTTTAGAGTTAGAAGGAACCTTGAAGGCCACTGAGTCCAAACCCTCCATTCTGAGACACAAAGAGCAAGTGACTTGCCCAGGATCACACAACCAGTAAATATATGGGACAACGAATCCAAAGTCTTCCTGTTTTCAAAGTCAGCACCCTACCCTCTATTTTTACTATTGTTCAGTTGTTTTAGCCATGTCTGACTCTTCATGAGCCTATTTGGAGTTTTCTTGGCAAACATACTGGAATGGTTTGCCATTTCCTTCTCCAGATCATTTTACAAATGAGGAAACTGAGGTAAACAGTTAAATGACCTCAGTAGGGTCATCCAGTTATAAGTGTCTGAGGCCAGATTTCAACTCAGAAAGGGGAGTCTTCCTAACACTCTATCCACTGTGCTACATAGTTGTACCCTATCCTCTGTACCAAATGGAAGCTGTCTTTACCCTTCAATGGACTTACTTACATCCTGCTCTAAGCTAACATCAGCAGGCTGTTTGAATATGCCAAAGGACCAATGGACAAGGTGAATTGTAGTGAAAAGTTAAAATTCTGTGTTGTTCTATCCTAAATTAGATTTTGTGACTTTTGTCAACCTTCAGAGTTTGGTCAAAAAAGAGATGACTAAAATTAGGTCATATATATGCTATTTATTCCTTTTAAGCTAGCCAACATACATGTGTGGAAGACAATAAACTGAGCTCAAGGAAAAAAATCTAAAAGAGAGAAAGAAAATGAAAAACTTCATATGCCTGGGGAAAGTGAGTTTCTACCAGAACTGAAATAGAAGTACCTGTAATGGAAATGCAGATTTAAAGATCTTCCCTGCCCCTAGGCCCTTTGATTAGCTTAAGAGACTCTGAAAACCTTCCTTGATTTGAAAATATACTCTGCCTCCTAATAGGCTGAATGTGGTCACATGGAGCCTGTGGTAGGAGGCTTGGTTTTCAGGAATGACCACACCTTCATGCTGTGTGATTGGGCAATGGGTCAAGAGGGTGGTTACATTCTCTGAGCCAGAAGAAGACTATATAATCCCTGATTTGAGGCTTTGCTTTGGGGCTCCCTTTGAGTAGTGTTGTGTGATTTGGCCAGATGAGACTCTGGGCAGCCGTTGTTGAGAGCCCCCCGGCTTTGAAAACCCAGATGTTGATTCTTCCCTCTCTGGTAACTATGACTTGGTATTGATATAATGGTTGGACAGTTTGGAAGCCTGTCTGTTTGATCTGTCTGTATACTCTGAAGTTCAGGGTACTGACCTTTTCCCCCTGAACTAAGTAATATATGTTTGTTTGATTAAAGTAAGCTTGTTAACCCATTTTGAGTTGCTTTCCTTTACAAAAGCAGATCTAAGAACCTATATTGGCAGTCACCCTGGGGATATTGGGGTGCTTGCTGCTACAGTACCTTTTTTGACCCAAACTATTTTTTCTTTGAAAACTTCCCTG
This sequence comes from Gymnobelideus leadbeateri, assembly GCA_011680675.1. Classification (NCBI taxonomy): domain Eukaryota; kingdom Metazoa; phylum Chordata; class Mammalia; order Diprotodontia; family Petauridae; genus Gymnobelideus; species Gymnobelideus leadbeateri. The sequence continues at coordinate 633,192 of WOXC01009037.1, read as the reverse complement.
GAAAGAGAGTTGAGTATAAGTAAAGTGGAGAGAGCAGCTCCTCCTAGCTCAAAAAGTTCTTTGCTAAGCCTGAGGAAATTCTGGCTGAGAAGGGAAGCTAGGTGAAATAAGAAAAGGCATTCTCTAAATGGATAGATGCCTAGAGCTGGGAATAAGAGCTGACAACTGGACACTGAGTCAATCTGAGGATGAGAAAAGAGAAGACTTCTCCAAAACCATGTAAATTTAAAGGAAAGAAAGGGCAAACAACTAACAATTGGAACTATTCCTGCAAGTGCTCAAACTGTTGGAGCCAGATGCATGCTGGTAAATGTTTAACAACTGCCTCTCTGGGAAAAATGTATACAGGACACATTTAAATGTAATCTGCATTTTTAATATTTCTTATCATTTTCTGAAGTCTAGACAATGAACAAAATAATGAATCAATCCCTAATTTGTAGTGTTTGCTGAATTCCTAGATGTAAATGCTCACAATGAACAATTGGCTGTGCCAACCCCTGGTTGGAGCTGAAAAGGACTTTAGAGAGCATCTAATCCAAGGTTTCTGAAATTTTTTTGTGTGTTTGTAATGGTAATGGAATTTAAAGATCCCCTTGTATTGGCTTGGTTTTGGGGTTAAGTGCTAAAACCCAGAGTTTGTGAATCCCACTTATGGGATGGATTTGTTGATGTGAAGAGAGGGGCCTGAACTGGAAGGAGCTCCTGCCATGGATAGAGAGGTCCAAGCAGAGGGAGGCCAGAAGAACTTTTGGGAGCAGCATTGTGGAGGCAGAGAGAGAGAGAGAATTGCCAGAGGCCAGAGTTGCTGTGAGAGAGAGAGAGAGAGAGAGAGAGAGAGAGAGAGAGAGAGAGAGAGAGAGAGAGAGAGAGAACTGCCAGTTGAAGCCATCCAGATTGCTAAGGGCCAATTGGAGCTGCCCAGGACTTTTGAGAACTGCCACCCAGAGCTGGTGAGAACTGAGGAGGCATGACTGTGGTGCTGGTATTTTTTCTATCTGTTTTGATGTTACTTTGCCAGAATCATCTGCTGGTAAAGGATAGTGCTGTTTTTGCAGAGGTCCTGGAACCTTGCTGTTAGTTCAGATGCCCTGAAGGAGGATTTTCTTGTTGTATGTTTACAGGAATCCTAGAGGAGTGTCTTGCTGATGTTTTCAGGGGTCCTGAGACTGTCCTGCAGGCAGAGAGTGAATTGATAAGGACTCTGGCAATGTATATTGTGGCTTTGTTAATCTTTGTCTTCCCAGGAACAGAGATTGCTTCTGGTTAAGATGAACCTTTCCTTGGGTATTGAATGCTGGGATGATAATCTTAACCTTGTTGTGGCTTAGGGGTAGATGTGCTCTCCACTGCCCCTTTGAGAATATGCTTGGTGGTAACTGATGATAATTGTAATTCAGTTGTGATCCAGGGTGAAAAACTTTTGACTTTTATACTTTGTGACTGAGCAAGTGAATGTACTTTGTTTATGATTAGAAACTAATCTCCAGTTGAATAGAGAGCAGCACTTTTTGTGGCATAAAATAAAGTAGACCATCACTTGGGTGATAGCTAAATAAATTGTAGCATGTGAATGTAATGGAATATAATCTTGCTATAAGAAACAATGAATATGATGAATACAAAGAAAAACAAGTAGACTATATAAATAGATACAAAGTGGCTGTAAGTAGAACCAGAAAAATAATATATACAGTGATGAGAGCAATGTAAATGAAAGAACAATACCAACTAAACACCTGAAATGATATACTTTGAAATCATAGCAACCACGCTTGACCCCAGAGAAGACACAGGAGAATTTATCTCCCTCCTTTCTTTGAATGAGTGTGGAACACTACAGATATCAGACTTCTTTAATGTATTGGTTAGTTTTAATGAACTGCCTCTTTCTTTCTTTTTAATGTTATTCTTTGTTATAAATTTTGGTTGTCTAGCAGAGAAAGGGGAGATATTTGTAAATTAAAAGTATCAATAAAAGTTTATTAAAATAAAAAAGTAAATTTTAAAAAGACGTCTTTTCTGATTCCTCTAATTGCTAGTGCCTTTTCCATTGAAATCACTTAGTTATTTGTTTGTTAAATATTCTCTACTTATCTATGAACATACTATGTCCCTCCAGAAAAAATGTAAGCTTCTTTAAGATAGGGATTATCTGATTTTTATATTTGTAGACCAAATGCCTATCACATAGCAGGCCAAATAAATGCTTATTGATTGACTGTTTGATCTAGTAATGGTTCATTGATGAGCTATTTGTCCAAGGCCAGTTAGATTCAGAATGAAGTATCACTTACTTAGCTCTAAGGTGATGGATTCTTTGATCAAGGCAATTCTCAAAGATAGTATATTAAGTCATCAAGGAGCAGCCATCTGCATAAATGGAAGACATGTCCACACTAATCAAACCATAGATCTTTGAAGTATGAGGATATGAAATATTAAATTTTGGTCTGTATATCTAGCAAACATTTAGCCATTAAGCTAGAATCTGACGCTGGACTTGGAATTTCTTCAAAGGTAGCCCTTATCTATTTTTTCAAGTGTCTTCTTCTCTGATTCCCCAATAGGAAATCTCTATTCAGATTGATCCATTCACTGCCATGCTCCACCGCCCTAACACACACACACACACACACACACACACACACACACACACACACACACACACACACACAGAATCCTTGAACTTTATCACCCCTTTTTCTACCTCTGGGGCTCCACCTCCTTAAATTCTATTTTTTCTTCAAGGCCCAGTTCAAATCCTGCCTTCTCTAAAGCTTTCTTTTATTTTTTTTTTGTATGTTTTGTTTTGGAGGGCAGTTGGGGTTAAGTGACTTGCCCAAAGTCACATGGCTAGTAAGTGTGTCAAGTGTCTGAGGCTGGATTTGAACTCAGGTCTTCCTGACTCCAGAGCCAGTGCTCTACTCACTGTACCACCTACCCGCCCCTAGAGGTTTCTTTGTTTCTTATTATTTTTTAAAGACAGTTAACAATCATTTATCAAGCACCTACAATGTTCCTGGCACTGCTCTAGGTACTGGGGATACCAGACTAAAATAAACTAGGCCTTGTTTCAAGGATCTTAAAGTTTATTATAGAGATTACTAGTTTTTGCTGAACTGCTTTCTAATTTTGCCAGCAATTTTGTGAAATAGTGAATTTTTGTAACAAAAGCTTGAATCTTTGGATTTATCAAACTCAAGATTATTATGGTCATTTGATAATATTGTGTGTTGTGTACTTAACCTATTTCTCACAAGCTGTGTGACCCTGGGCAAGTCACTTAATCTCTGTCTGCCTTAATCCACTGAAGAAAGAAATGGCAAACCACTATAGTATCTTTACCAATAAAATCCCATACAGGGTCTTTAAGTGGTAGCTAGGTAGCCTAGTGGATAGAGTGCTGGGCATGGAGTCAGGAAGACTATTGGTTAGTTTTGTTTAATTTTTCTTCCTTTCTTTTTTATTCTTTCTTATAAAGATGGCTCTCTGGGTGGGAAAATTATATTTTGGAAAATGAAGGTGATATAAAAATAAAAAATATCAATAAAATTGAAAAGAAAGCTGTGGATCTTCATAGATGATGATGGGACCATATCCTTGATGCAATTATAGAATCATAGAATGTTAGAAATGGAAGGAACTTTAGAGATCAAATACAAACCACTCATTTACCAGAGGAGGAAACTGAGACCCAGAGGGATAAAGTGACTCGCCCAAATTAATTTAGCTAGTAAGCCACAGATCTAGGCATTGAACTCTTTATCAACTTCCAAATTTATAGCACACTTTTGAGAAATAAGAAATTCATACTCAGCTGGTAAGTTTAATGAAATATCTAGAGCCTAACTTAGTGCTCAGAACAAAATATTCTATGCATATTTGATGAAGAATGGAATAAATCTCTCTTCCTTTTTTCTTTGCCTCTTCCAATAGCTAGACATCATTCACTAAGCACGTCTATGTATATAAATGTATATATAACCCTCCCCCCCTTATTTTTGGTCAGGGCCTGTGATTTCATCTATGCATGGATCTCCAAAGATGAAAATGCCTTCACCAAAGCAAATTGGCAACTAAACTGTAATATACATCCACAGAGAGTTGTCTAGGTCCCTGAGAATTTATCTATCACATGATGGAGTATCTACTGTATATCAGAGACAACACTTAAAACTAAGTTTTCCTGATTCTAAGGCCAACATCCATCCACATTATGACATCAATAAGAGTATATGTATGTATGGGTATGTGTGTGTATGTATATGTATATATATGTATAGATATACATATATATGTGTGTGTATGCATATGTATGTATGAATAAATAAGTGGTAACTACCAGAGAGAAAAATCTCTATGAGGAAAGGAAGAAGACTAGGCTTCAAGAGATCCTCTATTTCATGCCCCTACCTTGAGACAAGACCATAGCTTAACCATCACAATTAGATTAAGATTTATCCCATTTTTAATGACCTCCAGATAAAATAAAACATATCTTAGTCATTCTCTAAGTCCAAAAGTCTGATAAGGAAATTGTTTCATATGCAAAGTAGAGCGGAAGGTGTAGTAGGAGTTGGGGAATTTAGGTTCTATTCCCTGTTCTGTCCTCAGTTATCTGTGGGGACTTTGTCAAATCACTCTTGCTCTCTGGTCATCCATCCTCATTATGAAGAGGTTGGTCTAAATGATCTCCAGAGTCCAGAGTCTCTGCCAATAATTCCATGATTCTGTTGTGTTGGGCATCTATAAGCAGGCTAGGGAGGAAGGAGACTTTCATAGGATCATCCTTAATTACTGCCAAAATGGACTCTGCTTTGTGGATTAGAGCCCTTTACTTGGCCTAAGAGGATGAAACTATCATTTCTAATGCATAAAATAGGGATAATTAGAGCATTTATGCCAGAGTTGGCATTATAATCAAATGAGATTATATACATACATATATATGTATATATGTAGAGAAAAAGAGCTTTGTAAACTCTACAGAGCTATATGTATGAGCTATTTCTGCTCATTATAATAATAAAACATATTTACATAGTGCCTTAAGGTTTGCCATGTGCTCTCCTTACAACATTTTGTGAGATAGATCATATAAGAATCGCCATTCCATTTTACAGTTAGGGAAATTGAGGCTTTGAAAGGTTAGATGATTTAGCCATGATCACAGGGCTAATAAGTGTTTGAGGCAGGATTCATGATTCCAAGTCCTCTCATGTCCTTTCTACTCTACCTGATGAATCCATCAATTAGCATAATAGCCATCACAGACACATTTTTCCCTGGGTTAAGACTAGAGTGGGGAGGAGAAAGGACACTCACTCCTTTCTGTTCCCAAACAGACAGGACATAGCTTCTTTCTCTCTTCAAATGAAACATTTCTGTTTTGGGAAGTGGGCTGCCAATTTAAGTCAGTAGCAGAACTCGAGTCACGGGATCTTGGTGATGAAAAGGTGATAATCAGACTTAACTGATCAACTTGCTCATCAAATCAGAGAGCTATGCCCCAGAAAACAGCCTCAGAAATACAGCGAGGATGTGTAACTTCCTATTTTGTTTTATAGGCAGTTCTAAATTATTCAGAGCTGCAGAGAGACAGGGGTCGATCTGGGATACTGAAATCCCCAGATAACCCGAGCACCTTCTTTGAACAAGATGTTACCACAACTTCTTTCCTCCCTTTCTCTCTTCTCCCTAGAGTTCCTGATGAGGAAACTAATGAGGCTGATATTCCAACTCAGACCCTTCTCTGCCTCGCCACCCTCCTTTCTAGACAAGGAACAAATGACTTCTATAAGAACATCATTCACTTATTCAGTCCTTTAGTTAGGGAGGCAGAGTGGTCCAGTGGGAAGAAATTTCTATTTAAAGTCAGAAGACTTGGGTCTCAGTTTCCTACTCTGATCACTGATATCTTTTCCATCTCTGAAGTTATTAAAAGTTTATGCATAAGAAGTATTTAATTAATGGATATACAACATTGACATTGAACTAGTGCATTAAACAAAGGTAGTGGGATAATTGTTCAATTTCCTCTGGTACTTTAAGATCTAAAATGGAAACTCTCATTAAACATCAACCCTGAAGGGTTTGACATTAAGCCCTGTCCTCATAGGGACCCCCTGAGGCAGATAGGACATTTCTAGCTGAGTTGGGACCAGGTGTATTCTCATTCTCATTTTCATTTCAACTCCATGTGCTACATGGGTCTGAAACTTACAGAATACTTTTACATACAAAATTTCATTTGATCACCATAGCAACCCTTTGAGGAAGGTAATGGGATTGTTATTATGCCCATTTTATAGATGAACAACAGATTCAGAGAAGTGTGGAGTGCAGTGAACTGTCTTGGGTCACAGCACTAATACAGAACTGGATTTTGAATTCAGGGTTGTGGTCTCCAAATCCAACATTCTCTCTGTTGTACCATACTGCCTTTTAGTAAAAGGTGTCTATAGGATTTAGAGATGTTAGTGTCCTTAGAAATCATCTAATCCAACCATGTTACTTTGCTAAATAAAAACCTGGGAGGTAGGTAAGGAGGCATGAGACTCCTCTGTGGTTTGTTATTTTTTGGTCATTTTCCATCATGTCCACGACTCTGTTAGGGATTTTCTTGGCGAAGATATTGGAGTGGTTTGCTCTTTCCTTCTCCAGCTCATTTTACAGATGAGGAAACTGAGGTAAACAGGGTTAAGTGACTTGCACAGGGTCACACAGCTAGCAAGTGTCTGAGGCCAGATTTGAACACAGGAAGATGAACCTTCTTGACTTCAGGCTCCGCACTCTAACTGCTGCCCCACCCACCTATCCTTATCCATAATAACAGAGGAGCTAAGTAACAGAGTCAGGATTTGAACCTTTGGCTCTAAATCAATGGCTCTTGATCCAGGTACTTCCAAATTCCTTGGTAAAGTGATTACCTCCTTTAAAAAAAAAAAAGTCAATGAATCTCTAGCCTTAGAAGCCAGGAGAGTTCAGGCCTAGAGGACTCCTCTCCCCTTCTGTACCATTTCAGCTTTTTCCTGACCTTTCACAGTCACTCAGGAGTCCCAGTTAATCTAATTGCAAATAGCATTCAGGGCTTTAGGGAACATACTCATTGGGTTCAAATGATTGATAGGCTCTGATTGGACTTGGAAGATCTTCACTGAATAGGATGTTGACAAGCAAGACAGACCTCAACAAAGGCAAACCTTTGCTCTATGCCTTCTCTATCAGTAGGTAAAAGAGAAGCAAGTATTAGAGAAAACCCTCCCATTTCTTTAAAAGAAACGTTTTCCCTTATTATTTACAAGGAGCTTCTCTAGGGCCTGGTGAGGTCATCACTTTAGAACAACAGGAAGACTAAGAAAGTAGACAGACCTGTTCCATCTCTTCAGACAGGACGAGGTTCTTTGTGTTTGTTGCCAAGAGAGTAAGATGACTCACCGGGCATTCTCAAGCCCCCAGTAACCATGGCAACCAGGTAAGGTACACAGTTTTCACTAAAAGAATAGAACAGCTCGATTCTGAGAAACAGAACAAGTTTGAACCATGTTTAAGAGAGGTGAAGAGAAAGAATCATCAAATGGGTGTTGGTGGTCTTTGATGCTTTCTGAGAGACTTAGATGTTAAATAAGAAAGTTCAGCATATCCGGCACCTGAACTTACATGGGATGTTATATCAATATATACGGGAAATTAAAGGCGATGTATTGCAAAAGAAATCAGTTCTCTGGAACCATCAATCAACTCAATCAACCATGTCCTCTTCTGGAAAAAAAATCTAAAGTTTTCTTCTTTCTTCTCATATGTAGACTAAGAGAGCAAGTACTCAAATCCACGTCATTTGGAGATTTTCTGTTACCAATCCTTCCATTTTTGTAAGACCCAAAATGCATTGTGGGTCTTCTGTGAGCTCTCTTGTTAATTTCCCAGTGCCAAACCCAAACAGAACTCTAAGACTAAAATAAATCTAGGAAGGTCTGAGGGTACTGTCTTCCATATGCTTTGGAATTTAAACTTCCCCAATTCTTAAATTTGAAATCCTTAAGGTATTATTAGATAGGGAAACAATTCAACAACGACATTTCTAACACTACTATTATGTGTGGAGAACTCTCTGAGGTGCTTCAGAAAGTCAGAAAGTTATTAAATTGTAGAGCTAGGAGGGACCTTAGAAATTATTCAGCATAACCTCCTTTAAAAAAAAAAAAACAACCCACAGGGGCGGCTAGGTGGTGCAGTGAATAGAGCACCAGCCCCAGAGTCAGGAGGACCTGAGTTCAAATCCGTCCTCAGACACTTAACACAAAAACTAGCCTTGTGACCTTGGGCAAGTCAACCCCAATTTCCCTCTCCAAAAAAAGGCAAAAAACAAAACAAAAAAACCACAAACAAAACAAGTGAGGAAACAGCTATAGAGAAGTGGTGTTTATTTCAATTCCACAAACTATTGAGTACTTCTTAGGCATTCTGTATTGTGCTGGGAGAGCTACAAAATTGCTGATAACAGCTTGTGCTTATATTTGACATTCAAGTATTCAAAGTACTTTGCTCACAACAGTCTTAGGAGGGAAGTAATACAAGTATTTTTTATACCCATGTGACTTGGTCTTGATCAAGTAAATCATGTCTCCTGACTCTTAACTGGATTACTCTTTCCACAATGCCATACTGACTTTCCTAAGTCCTTATAAATTTATAAATACACATATGCTTATAAACATGCCATAAGCAATATTGTATCATTGTTCACTCATTTTAATCATGCCTGGCTCTTCATGACCCCATTTGGGACTTTCTTGGCCAGCTCATTTTACAGATGAGGAAACTAAAGCAAATAGGGTTAAGTGACTTGTCCAGGGTCACACAGCTAGTAAGTTTCTGAGGACAAATTTGAACTCATGAAGATGAGTCATCTTTACTCCAGGCTCACACTCTATTCTACCACCTGGCAGCCCTAACCAATGATAGCTATTCATAAAAACTATGGCCTTTGTAAAAGTTATGGGACTTAATCTAGAAAGTCTTCATGGTAAATGTGAGTCTTGCACAATATATTGAAAATGGGGAGAAGAAAAAAACTTGGTAAAAAGGTAGAGAAATGTAATATTTATTCCCCATGGGAAGATATAGTATGGGTGAGGGAAAGAGATAGAAATGGCAGAGGTGTCTTCAGAGGATATGAGAAGCCAGGATGCAGTGGAGAAAGGCAGCTAAATAAACCAAGGACATGTGGCAGCGGACCTGCAAATTCATTTTTATTTAATTTGAGAAACAAATGAAAGCCATAATACTCTTTGGCAAAGTAAAGCAATATTATTGTTTCTTCCCCTGTAAAAGTAGAGGGAGTAATGAACTTCATGCTGTCTAAGGTCCCTTCTGGCTCTGATATTTTTTTTTTTTTTGGAGGAGGGAGGCATGGCAATTTGGGTCAAGTGACTTGCCCAAGGTCACACAGCTAGTAAGTGTGTCACATGCCTGAGGCCAGATTTGAACTCAGGTCCTCCTGACTCCAGAGCCAGTGCTCTATTAACTGCACCAACAAGCTGCCCCATGGCTCTGATATTCTCTCAGAGTCAAATTAGGACTCTTGGGGTTTGATCTCTCCTGGGCTGTTCTATCCTCACTCAGACTTCTTTTACATTCAATGACTCTTTCACTTCATTTGTTGCTATCAGACCTGGACAATCACCCTCTTTTAATTGTAATGAACAATTTCTGTCTCTTTTGTTACTGGTCAGTCATTCAGACATATCTGATTCCTTGTGACCCCATTTGAGGTTTTCTTGGCAGAGATAAGGAAGTGGTTTCCTGTTTCCTTCTACAGCTCATTTTGCAGATGAGGAAACTGAAGCAAACAGGATTACATGGCTTCCCTAGGATCTATATCATTAATGATACTTGCAGCTGCTATGGAGGTTTAAGACTGATAACACCAGCACACAGGAGGGCTGCTAACACAGATTCTTGATCTCCTTTTCTAAAGGAAAGACAACTTTAAAGGGTTTAATAAGATATGTAAGTAGAGAGAAGCGAGTATCTAAGAAATAATCCAATAGACAGGGCTCCAACTGTCTAAACAGTAATAGAGCAATTTACATCACCAGACCAGGAAGCACCAACATCTGAGTTCCCAAAGCCTGGGGCCCCTTAACAATAGATACCCAGAGTCTCATCTGCCAAATCACAAAGACCTCAGGTGAACATTCTTCCCATGAGGGAGCCCCAAAGCAAAACACCAGCCTCCAGAATATATATAATTTTGACTAATAGGCTTAGAGCCAGAAGGCATCACAACCCACGAGTGACTCAGTGCCTAATTGACTCAGTACCAAAAGGTGTAAAAATCTTCTTGCAAGCAAGCCTCCCCTTAAGCAAGCTCCTCCTTAGGCAAGTTCCTCCCCAAGGCACCTGATGAGCTCTATGTGACTCAGGATGTATTCCAACTGTGAACCTGGCTGGAGCTCAAAGCAGCAAGACTTCCTTGATTGAAATACTGTGTACCTTTAGACCTAGGAACATGGCCCCAGGTGTGGTCACATAAGCCTATTAATGGACAGGGAAGGTCTTATATTCCATTAACCCTACAGGGTCACACAGCTAGTGTCTGAAACTAGATTTGAACTCAAGTCTACCTGACTCCTAACCTGGTGTTCTATGGACTGCACCACCTGTCACTGAGACCATAAAATCCCATACAAAATTTCAAAACCTCAGGGAATCCTGGTGTAAAAATCTAAGGAATGGGCAAATGTAGCAGCCCTCTGTGTTGACAATGAAACTGGGAACAAAATAGATGTAGATGTCCTCCTCACCTGGATTGTTCTCCCTCCTTACTGTTGCCTTTTGGCATCTCTAGTTTCCTTTGAGGATCAACTCAAGTGCATTTCTTAAATGAGAAGTTCCCTCGGGGAGGCTAGGTTACCCAGTGAGTAGAGCGCTAGCCCTGGAGTCAGAAGGACCTGAGTTCAGATGCGGCCTCAGACACCTAACACACACAAACAAAAACCCAGCCACGTGACCTTGGGCAAGTTGCTTAACCCCAATTGCCCTCCAAAAAAAAAAAAAAATGAGAAGTTTCCTGAACCCAACTGTTATCACTCCCACCAAAAACTGACTTTTTCTATATTTTATATTTCTTCATCTGTGTGTGATATGGCAGGGCATAGAGGAGAGAGAACTGGCTTTAAAGCCAGGAATACCAAATCCAAGTCCAAGTCCCTCCTCTGACACATACCATAGGACTCTAGGCCCTTAACACTCTTGTGCTTTCAACATTCTGGCCAACTTTAAGATCACAGGTCTGATACCTAACCTACCTATGTGTCTGTCATTCTCCCCAGCAAAGTACAAACTTCTGGAGGGTGAGAAATGTTTTCATTTTCACATCTTGCAGTCTCGGCCTGGTGCGTGGCACTTATTAATGAGTGCTTATTGGATTGAGAAACAGTTGAATAAATTAAGATATATTGATTGAATATAGATTTCCTTCACAAGAAATCATGAATGAAAATGATGAGTTTGGAAGCACCCCAAATGAGCCTAGGAGGTGAGCCCTGCCCTGCCCCTCTCCACCCCTCCCAGGGAGGCAGCATTACCCTGCATCGTAGGAGGCAAAGGCAGTTCAAGGGGAGGACTACTCCAGGATTCACATAGTCCATACAGATGAGCAAAGAGAATAGGAAAAGGGGAGGAAAAGAGTTGTCATGTTCATCGGTGTTGCTTTGTGAAGGCACACAGGTAAGTCCACAGTGGGGGGCTTCAATGCATAGTCTTCTTTGATCACTTTTCCTCCTGGTCACATCCTGCACCTTACCTCCTATCCTGTTGCCATCAACTCCCTCTGCCTCACCTCATCATAGGGAATTCAGAAACATGGGAGAACTTCATTCAATGAAGTGATTCAGAGTGTAAAAAGCTGCATCATGAGAAGAGTGAACATGATCACTACAATAATAAACGGCAACATCTAAAAATGAGGAATTAGCATTATTATCATTTATTATTATATCCAGTCCTTAGGTAACTGACTCAAACTCTTGGTGGGGACTTCAGAAGTGGAATAAAGCATATGTCATTAGAAACAGTTGCTGTCTTGGCTTGCTTTGCTTCAGTTAGGTTACAAAAAAGAGTTCAGTGGGAAGGAAGAGTTTGGGAATATGACCTAAAAGAAAAGGCAGTAACAGTGATGGGGTGCTTAGGTGCCTGTGCTTGAACCCCAGTTCCAAAATCACATTTCTCCCTAGCCTCAAAACACCATCTCAGGCACTTTCTCTCCGGTCAAGGGCAGCATGCCCTAGCAAAATACTTATCTCTCTTTCTGATATAGTAGCAGCCAGCTGTACCTACAGAATTTAATAGTTTGAACCAGCTGTGTACTGGGTCATACAGATATTTACTACTCACTGACTTATCATATGTATCCTAGACTTAGTCATATGTATACTCCCTTAAGTTTATCTTGTCTAACAAGACATTGATAGGGGCAGCCTGGGTATTTCTCAGTCAACCCTGACCATTAGTTGACTTAGTGATGTTTCAGGCCTAAAACCACACCTCCCCATAGCCCCCCCGCCCCAGGTTATTTCCCAGTGAACTCTGGGTAAAATACCTACACAGTAGATATTAAAAGTGCATGCTCCTTTAAGAACTGACTATTCCTTAACCACTCCCTAATCCCACCCTCATTCACCTTAGCTAGGTGCATATTTGGCATGTTTTACAATAGTTTATCCTATATAAACTTTAACTGTACCCCTCTAAGGAGGTAGGTTGCCTAAGAACTCTTGCCTGCTATATAGTGTAACAATAAATCTTTTGCCAGCTTGACTTAAAGAATGCTTGAGTCTGTGAATTCATTCCAGACAACTTTCAGGGAACTCTGGTTTTGGGGGGCTCCTGGAGACTCTGAACCTCATCAACGAGACTAGTTATTAATAAAATAAAGCTATTAATAAATAAAATACTCCCTCAAGGATCAAGTTTCATGAAAAAGCAGGAATGATTTTTAAAGAAATTAAGTTTTATTACTTTCAAGCATAGTTCATAACTTCATATCAGTTAACAAAGTATTATTGAGTAGAGGCTCTTTGAAGACCTGCTTCAATAAATAGATAAGAATAATTCTTCAATTAGCATATAAATTATTTGAAAGTTAATGAGTATTTCTAAAGGGCCTGAAAACAATTTGTTTTCTTATATATGTTAATCATTTCCTCTGAAATCCTGTTTACTCTATGAATTTGTTTAGATGAAGGTTTTCTCCATAAATAGCCCTTGGCCTAGTCTCTACCTAAACTGTATAGAATTCATTTTTTAAAAAATTTTATTTATTGTATTTTTAATTTATGGAATAAAAGAAGCATTTCCATAACATAGTATAATAAAAAAGATGATTGCACATGAAACTGCAAATCTATTATGTACAACTTGATATTCCTTTTAAATATATAATGAAATTATCATATAAATTTCTTTTTTCTTTTTTTCTTCCCTCTCCCACCCCCATCCTCCCATCCTGGAGATGGGTTCCATTAAACACAATATGTGTGTGTATGTAAAATCATTCTATATATACTTCTATCTATCAGTTCTTTCTCTAGATGCAGATAATATCTTCATATTAAAGTGGATATTTTTTTACTTCACCATGACAGTCACACACAGGCTACTCAACATATTTGAAATAATAATGTAAATAAGCCCATAACAAAGGCTCTGAATTTCTACAGCCTGAACTTGATCTGGGGGAAAGAAGGGAGGGGCGGCATTTTCTTTTTGACTCATGCCTTCACTAGAGATTTCCCCTGGAGACATATAAATTTGGCTGTTACATGGTCTCTCAGTGGGTTTTTTTTTCCCACTTAATAGTTATTTATTTTCTTCCAATTACATGTAAAGGTAGTTTTCAGCATTCACTTTTTTTTTCTTTTTGGAGGTGAGAGGCCAGGGCAATTGGGGTTAAGTGACTTGCCCAAAGTCACGCTGCTATTAAGTGTTAAGTGTCTGAGGCCAGATTTGAACTCAGCTCCTCCTGACTCCAAGGCCGGTGCTCTATTCACTGCACCACCTAGCCGCCCCAACAGCAGGCTTCTTTTACAGCAGACCTGCACAACTTGGCCAAAGTTGGTAGGGACCAAAATTAAAATAGGCTAACTTCTTTGGGCTGCAGATAGGTTTTTAGCATCCCACTTTCCAAGTAAAGGTATAATTAATGATTAAACTATTTCTCACAAACACTTTTTTTATCCAGACATAATCCAGGAACTACAGTTAGCAAATACTTCTTTATGAAGTCACCTTCAGTAAGACTTCCCAGCAGAAGCAATTTCTTTAGAAATCTGAAAAGTACCTTATTTACTTTCTTAAAAACTGTTGTTCAGGGGTGGCTAGGTGTCACAGTGAGTAGAGTGTCAGCCCTGGAGTCAGAAGGACCTGAGTTCGGATCTGGCCTCAGACACTTAACACACACACAAACAAAACCTAGCCGTGGGACCTTGGGCAAGTTACTTAACCCCAATTGCCCTTAAAACAAACAAACAAACAAAAAACTGTTGTTCCCCACAGAGATGTTCAACAATTTGGACACTTTAATTTGTTTTTCATCGGTGCCTAATTTGCTTAAATCAGGATGTTTTGATTCAATATGGCAATGACGATTATATCCCTTCAGAATGGCTATTTTTGGCAAACAAGGCACAATATTCGTCTCTTGTAAACTTGTAAACAAGTATCTATTTGTCTACTCTCTATGTTCTGATTCAATCTTCTATTTCTTTTTTTCACCCATTTTACAAAAACTTTAACGTTAGAACCAGAAAATCTTCACAGCAACTGTTCATATACAAAGAGATACTCTACGGAATGTCTGACCCTAGAGAGAGTTAGGTGGTGAGGTGAATAGAGCACGGACCCTGGAGTCAGGTGGCCCTGAGTTTAAAATTTGGCCACAGACACTTGACACACTGACTGGCTGGTAACCTTGGGCAAGTCACAACCCCAATTGCCTTGCCTTCCCCCCTCCAAAAAAAAGCATGAGTTATTCATGAAACTTGGAGGGTGGCCACACAGCAAGGGAGGGGAAGAAACCCCTGCATTGTTGCTGCTCAAGCAGGTGGCTGAACTCACTTTGTCCCTATTCAGCTCCAGTAACAGAAAACACAGTGAAAAGATACAACTCTTTCCCCTCTCAGACTAAAGATGAACTGACGGTGGTGGTTGCCGAGGGTTACATGATAAATAGAAGGGAATGTGCAGTGGCAACCCACCCTCCAAGTTACATGATGGTCCCAGTAGTGACTAGTGGAAAGTGAGTTAAGAGGGGCACAGAAAAAGCTCTCATTATATCTTTACTTTCTTTTATAACCCTCTACACTTTTCACAAACCACCCAAACTACGTTGACAGACCACAAGTGGCCCAAGGGCCATATGTTGTACAGGCCTGTTTTAAGGAAAACATGTTTAAGCATCTGTAAAGTTGCCTTTCTTTCTGGTCTCTGTCCCTCTTAAGCTCGCCAGCCTTCTGAAGCCTGCTCATAGCTGATTAAGCTCAAGGGTGTAGCTCAGGTATATAAATTCATTTTGTCATTATCATCAATAATCATCAATGTGCAGTCAACATAGCAATAATTACCAAGGCAAGCAATTCTCACTTTATCAAGGAACTATAAACGTGCTAAAACAAAGAACTGAACAAACCAGATAAGGACCTGATGGGGTGCATGGTGTCTATGTTTGTAACATCAGTTTGTAAAATCAATTTGTAAAACCAGTCTGTAAAATCACACTTCCCCCTCCCCAGTCTCAGAGCATTGACTCTGCCCCTTCTCCCTGCCAGCACTCTGCCCAGCAACAACTCATGAACTGTTTATCTCTGCTTGGAACAATAATAAGCTACACCTATGAATCCTTCACTAAACCATCTATAAACATTTTAGCTTAGGCGAATGTTATCTCCCCTAGTAGAGTGGCCAGCTGCACCCATAAATCCTTCAATGCCCTATCTATAGGTTAACTCCTTAGCCAATTATACCCATACTGAGTCTCCTTTAGCCTTCATTCCCAACATCCATCTTATCAAACTTGACACTGATGGGCAGCAGACTGGGCACTTCTCAGTCAGCCCTGACCTCTGGCTGACTTAGTGACATTTCAGGCCTAAAACCACACCTCCAGGTAGCCCCTTCCCTTGGGCTATTTCCCAGTGAATTATGGGCAATATGCCTGCACAGTTGATATTAAAAGTGCATGTTCCTTTAAGCACTGACCACTCCTCAGATCCCACCCTTACTCACCTAGTTAGCATAATTGACACCCTGATTTACTGTTTTGACTCCTGAACACTATACCTGTGACTTCTTTAAGTTTGCAGGTTCCCTAAGAACCCTTGCCCGCTGTAAAGCGTAACAATAAACGTTTACAATCTCGACTCCAAGTTTGCTTGAGCCTACTGAATTCCCTCCAGCCTCAGGGACTCTGAGTCCCTGTGGAACCTATTGCCCTTCCCCCCATCAGACCCATGACAATGTCTAATCATATCCACTAAATTATACTAACAAAACAACAATAATGACAATGACTATTTCTACTGAGATTTACAGAGTACATTATGATTATCATATGTTTTCTATCCAATTATTTCATTGAGTCTTACAGCAACCATGAGCAACATATATTATCTCCACTTTATAAATAACAAAATTGAATGCGTCGGGAAGCACTTTGGTGTGGTGTGGAAAGAACGATGAATTTGTGGTCAAAGACTGAGGCTGAATCCCAGCTAAGCTACTTATTATATGCTTGGCTTTGAGACAAATCATTGAACCTCTCTGAATCTCAGGTTTTTCATCTATAAAATGAGGAGGTTGACTTTAATGACCTTTAAGGCTTATTTTAACTCTGAATCCAATAATCCTGTGACTTGCCCAGAATTACATAACAATTCAGTCAGGAATACAGTGCTCTACCCTTTAATATTTTCATTATACCCCACTTCTGTCTCTTTGGATTATGACAAGCCAGGATGGGAAGTACACTGAAAACTAAGTACATAGGTGATTTAAAGGAACTGGACACATTTAAACTGGAGAAAAGAAAGTTTGGGGAGGGGTGTGTGAAATTGATTTCTTTGATATTTAAATAGCTGTCATGAAAGGGGAAGTAGACTTAGACTTAGTCTGTGTAGCTTTAATGGGAAAAACTGGTAGTTGTGGTTGTCCCTCATTCTCAAAAAGGACCAGAATGGCATCACTATGTTGGGATCAGTTTGTCCAGCTGTGGCTGATCAGACCGATATGAGCTTGGAATGCTCTACCACACATCAGGCACAAATAGTCCATATGAACAACTGGAGTGAAAATATCTTTAAATTTGCACATCTCACATTTCTTTTGAGTTACTGCAATTCTGCTTTGCACATAGAGCATAATGCTTTCTTTGATGAAGGCACACCATGCTTGGCAGTCCTGTGCCAGTGTCTCCCATGTCTCACAATCAATTTAGTCTGTGAACTCTAATGGGAAGAACTAGGGCTAATGGGTAGAAATTACAAGGAGATGTAAATTCAGGTTTAATGTGAAGAGCAATTTTACCAAAATTGCTTCTGCTACTGCTGTTCAGTCATTTTTCAGTCAAACCCAACTCCATTTGGAGTTTTCTTGGTAAAGATACTGAAGTAATTTGCCATTTCCTTTTCCGTGAAATGGAGACAAACAGAGTTGAGTGACTTGCCCAGGGTCACACAGCTAGTAAGTGACTGAGGCCAGATTTGAACTCAGGAAGATGAGTCTTCCTGACTCCAGGCCTGGCACTCAATCCACTGAGCCACCTAGTTCCCCTTACCAAAATTACAGTTGTGCAAAAATCATGCAGCAGTGAGTTACCTATCTCAGGGAGTGCTCAAGCCAACTGAACAACCATTTGTTCAGCATTTTGTAGAAAGTATATATCAGATAAGAATTAGACTAGATAATCTCTGAGATCTTTATTAACTAAAAGATTTTGTGATTAAATATTCCTATTTTTTCTAGACAAGTGGTGGCCCATAAATGGTAACAGAATTACAGAATTTGAGAATGGGTTCCTCTAGGAATCCTCACTATAATATATTTGACAATTGAATATCAACCTTCAAGGACATACAGGGAGGGGGGATCATTAGAATGTTGAAGGCAGGGAAAAATCTTTCTTTTCAATCAAATGAGATAATATTTTGGAAAATACTAAAGACATTAAAATATTTAATAAACAATAAATGACTAAATGAATATTTAATAAAAATATCAAATATTAAAATATAATATTTGGAAGAGCACCTGGCATAGAGCTGAATAAATGCTTCCTTCCTTCCTTCTTTGACCCTGGAAGCAATTAACACTGCTAAAACCATGGTGTGATGTAGTTTCTTTGTGTACACATTTGGCAACTCACCAGTGGGTCTATGAACTATATAATTCACTCAGTGCAATCACAAAACATACAGCCTTTTAAAAACTTTCATTTCTTCAAAATAGCAGATGGACCCACAAATTACACTTAAAGTAGTGTACCCAGTCTGTTAAAAGCAGTCATCTCCTTCAATCTAGGAAGAGTTAGAAAAATAAGCTGAAAAAGCTATGAACTCAAACTGAAACAGAAAGCCTTTACTCTGCTCAGAGGGAAAAAAAAAACCTACACACACACACACACACACACACACACACACACACACACACACACACATACACACACACACACACACACACACACACACCACTGGGATTTAGTGGGAGTGGATTAATGACCAGAGTGTTACAGTAGAAGTGTATATATTAGTCAAAATGAAACATCAGAAACACCAGAAATAGAGGCTTTGTGAATAGAATTATATAGTGCCTGAATAAGAGAAACAATCTTCCCAAGGTTCTCTGTCCCACTTAAAGCATTCTTTAGTACTGTATTCGTTCTAGATACCACAGAACTGAAGGACATTGCTACAGTGGAATATACTCAGGCAAGGACAGCCAGTATGATGAAGAAAGCATGCTAAATAAGGATGAAAACAAGGAATGAGTGATTTTAACCTGGAGAAGAGAAGATGTAGGGGTGGCCATGATTAGAAATTTTATTACCTGAAGGATGCAATTCAAATCAACAACTATTTATCCTACTGTACACTAAGCACTAAGTAGCAGACACTGGGACAAATAAGAAGATTTGATGAGACACAGTCCCTGCCCTTATGGAACTTACAGTATAATGAAGAGATAAGGTACATATACAGGATTTTTTTTTGGAGGAGAGAAGGCAGGGCAATTGGGATCAAGTGACTTGCCCAAGGTCACACAGCTATTAAGTGTCAAGTGTCTGAGGCTGGATTTGAACTCAGCTTCTCCTGAGTCCAGGGCCAGTACTCTATTCACTGAGCCACCTAGCTGCACACCCCTCCCCGCCTCCCCGCTTTTTTGCTGCATTATGTTGTATTTTGCTGCATTTTTACTGCATTATGTTCACATTATGGCAGAAGTGAGGGAAAGGATTACACTTACTGTGCCAGGCCCATGTGCCCAAATGAGAATCACTGGGTAGTGGTTACACTACTTTAAAAACCACTTTAAAAATTTAGATTTTTGCCCAACATAGAGAGGACCTTCATAACAATTAGAACTGTCCAAAAATGTAATAGGGCAGTTAGATGGCACAGTGGATAGAGGGCTAGGCCTGGAACCAGAAAGATTCATCTCCCTGAATTCCAGTCAGGTCAGCTGTGCTACCCTGGACAAGTCACTTAACCCTCTTTATCTCAGTTTCCCCATCTGTAAAATGATCTGGGGAAGGAAATGGCAAACTGCTCCAGGATCTTTGCCAAGAAAACCCCAAATGGGGACACAAAGAGTAGGACATGACTGAAACACCTGAACAAAAAATGGAATGGCTTACCTCAGTAGGTGGCATGTTTCACAGTATAGGAACTTGTCAAGGGAAGGTTGAATGACTTGTCAAAGAAAATGTAGAATGGACTAGAAGAGTTTGGACTATACAATTTCTGAAGTTCCTTACAACTTGAACTCAAAGTGTTGTCATAAATATCTCACCTAGATTGCAAACTCTTTGAGGGTAGACATGTCTTATCTTTTTTTATTCTGTAAATCTATTGCAGATTTTGGTAATTTTTGCATTAATAAGCTTTATTATGACACCAGTCATTTTCCAAAAAAAATAATAATAACTCAGTCATAATACCTTCCCATAAAAAGTTAAGCAAAATCATCAACTATAGTCATTGTAACTGACAGTAATTAAGTTTTCTATTTTTTATTTTACCATTTATTGACAGAAAGGATATTATTTTGTTTCCTTTTTAATTGATTTTTGTTCATTTCAATCAAATAAAATCCTCATTCTCTCCCTCCCACACCTACTCCACATTGAGAAAGAAAGAAAAAAACTTGAAATAAACATATATAGTCCAGCAAAACAAATTCTCACATTAGCCATATTTTTTAAGTCTAAATCTCTACTTTGAGTTATCACCTTTCAGTTTAGAAGTGGGTAAAATGTTTCCTCATAAGTCCTTTGGGATCATGGATGGTTATAGTGTTGATCAGAGTTCCTAACTCCAAGTTTTTTGTGTTTACAATATTATTGCTCCTATATAATTTGTTCTCCTTGTTCTTTTTATTCACACTGTTTTATTTCATATATCTTCCCAGGTTTCTCAAAAACCATCCCTTCATCATTTCTTACAGCATAGTTGCAGTTATCACACTCATACAGCATAACTTGCTCAGCCCTCCTCCACTTGATGGGTACCCCCTCAGTTTCCAATTCTTTGCCACTGCAAAAAGAGATGCTATAATTATTTTTATATATGAGTTTTTCCTATTTCTTTGATTTCTATATGTAAGAGTCTTTTTCCTCTTTCCTTGATTTCTTTGAGGTATAGACCTGGGTCAATGGGCATGCACAGCTTAATAACTTTGGAAACATAGTTCTAATTACTTTCCAGAATGGTTGAACCAGGCTGGATCAACAGTCCATTGATGCTTTCCCATAGCCCCTCTAGCAATTGTCATTTTTCTTTTTGTCAGTTTTGGAATCTGATGAGTGTGAGATATAGACTTAATTTAATTTGAATTTTTCTAATTATTAGTGACTTAAACATTTTTCCATATGCCTTGTGATAGCTTGGATTTCCTTTTGAAAACTGCCTATTCATATCCTTTGTTTATCAAATGAGTAATGAATGACTCATTCTTATCAATTTGAATTCATTCCCTATATATCTTAGAAATGAGATCTTTACATCCCTCAATTAATTAAAGGCCAAAGGATACAAACAGTCAGTTTTCAAAAGATGAAATCAAACCTATCAGAAGGTATATGGAAAAATACTCTAAATACCTACCAATTAGAGAAATGCAAATTAAAACAACTCAGATACACCATCTCACACCTATCACATTGGCTAATATGTCAGAAAAGGAAAATCACAAATGTTGAATGGGGTTGTGGGAAAATTGGGACACTAAATCACAGTTGGTGGAGTTGTGAACTGATTAAATCATTATGGAGAGCAATTCGCAACCTAGTGCAAAAGCCTATAAAACTATGCGTATTCTTTGATCCAGTGACACTACTACTAAGTCTGTATCCTAAAGAGAATTTAAAAAACAAAGAGGAAAAGGACTTACATGTAGAAAAATATTTATAGCAGCTCCTTTTTGGTAGCAAAGAATTGAAAAGGAAGGGATGCCCTTTAATTGGGGAAAGGCTGAACAAGTAATGTTATATGATTGAAATAGAATACTATTGTGTTACAAGTGTTATAAGAAATGATGAGCAGAATGGTTTCAGAAAAACCTGGGAAGACTTATATGAACTGATACAAAATGAATTGAGCAGGACCAGGAGAAAATTGTGCACAGTAGCAACAACATTATAAGGATGATCAACTGAATGACTTAACTATTCGCAGCAATACAATGATACAAGATAATTCTGAAGGACTCATAAGGAAACATGCTATCCACCTCCAGAGGAAGAACTGATGAAACCTGAATGCAGATCAAAGCATACTTTTTTTTCTTTATTTTTCTTGTGGGGAGGGATTCAGTATGTTTTCTTTCACAACATGATTAATATGGAAATGTTTTGAATGACTGAATATGCATAACTTATATCAAATTGTTTGCCTTCTCAATGGGGAAGAGGGAGAGGAGGAAAAGGAGGGAGGAAGGAAGAGAATTTGAAGCTTGAAATTTTTTTAAGTTCTAAAAATTGTTTTTACATGTAATTGGAAAAAAATATTTTAGAAAAAGAAACAAGATCATTATCAGAGAAACTTACTACAAAAATTTTCCCCCCATTTTGTTGTTGGGTCATTGCAGTTGTGTCACTCTTCATGACCCCATTTTTGGTTTTCTTGGCAAAGATTCTGAAATGATCTGCCACTTTCTTCTCCAGTTCATTTTACAGATGAACTGAGGCAAACAGGGTTAAGTGACTTGCCCAGAGTCACACAGCTTGTGTCTGAGGCCAGATTTGAGCTCATGAAGATGTCTTCCTGATTTCAAGTCCAGTGCTCTATCCATTGTAAGACCTCTCTGTCCCATTTTCCCCATTTACCCTTTCCCATGATTTTAACCTACATTGGTTTTGTTTGTGCCTTTGCAGTAATGATCCTCATTTATATGTATTTTCCTATCCTCTTATACTTTGCCTTCTTCTGTTTCCTGTTCCATCTTTATAAAGAAAAGGTTGGTAAGAAAGGAGTACTCAGTACCAGTGCTATAGGTTAATTCTCTTCTCCCTTGCCCTTCTTCTCTTTCCCTTTCCCAGAGATAAATCACAGGTTCTTATCCTTTCTTTCGTACACACTTTTGCTTTAATCACCTTTTTGATATCCACTTTCCTTAGAATTGATGCCTCCTGTAATCTACCCTTCCTTAAGGTATTGCCCAAACCTACTTGGATGGAAGTGCTATACAAGATGGAGAAATTACACAGAACTGACCCAATGTACAAGTATTCCTCAGCTTACAAAAAGATTCACCACTGGGTTCCTTTCAATATTCAGTTTATAAAAGTGTAATTTTATAACTTTTCATGAACACATCTACTGCAGGAAGATTATATAACTGATGTACAAGCTTGGCAATCCAATGGCATCTTTGCCATGACCAGCTAACCCAAACAGTTACATAACAAGAAAAACAGAGATCCCAGTTCTGCCAGCTTTCAGAGCTCAGGTGGTATCTGAGCACCTGTCACCCTGTGGACAACATAGGGAGGAACACAACAGCTGGTATCACCAAACAATATCTCCCAGGGTCCAGGAGCAGGCTGCTCTTCAGCCACACTGCCAAGTCCATGCAGGAAACTGCTCCAGCAACCCAACCAACCAGAAGTGCCTCTCCCATTCCCCTCCAAATCTCCATCCAAATACTTGTGTGAGGATAAGTATAAGCCTCCATGAAGAGGAACAAGGCTACAATATATGTAATGTTTTTTATGTGTTATGGACCTTTGGGGCTGTATTTGGCTATTGACTCCTCAGAATAATGCTTTTAAGTGTATGAAATAAAATACATAGTATTATGAATAGTTATTGGACACAAAGATATAATTTTTCCATTCCAAGTTCATGGACCTGCTGAAAACTATCTACAGACTCTTTGGAAGGGGGAGTGTCCATGGACTGCAGGTAAAGAACTCCTCATCTAGTAGAATACTCACAGATGTCTATTAGGGACTTCCAGCAACTTCTTGGTTCCTGTTTGGCTTCAGAGATGATAGCCCCTCCCTAGAACAGGGACCTCCCTCCATAAACCTAAACCACAAAGATTTAGAAGCTGCTGCTCTCTCTTTCTCCTTTGCTCTTATCAATTCCTGGTGTTCCTTCAACATCTTAGTGACAAATTGCTCCAAATACATCAATACAGTCACCTGATATATCTCTATGGTCTTGAAGAGCTAGCTCTAGAAGATTTAAACAGCAGCCTATTATTCTGTCTTTACTCCCATAGTCATTGCCCAGCACTCAGTCCTCCAGAGTCACAAATCACTAGAAACGTTTTGGGAAGAAATGACCCACTAGATCATAATTCACCCCCCCTCCCTGCCCAGGGGCTAATTGTTGCTTTCTGAGCTGGGATGCTGTGCCTAATGCAAAGGAAGACCCTCCCTAGGAATGAAGAAACCTGGAGATTGAGGAATTATAATACAATTTGTCATTCCTAGGAATCACAGATCCCGTTACAATTTGTCATTCCTAGGAATCACAGATCCTATTCTAACCTATTCTTTAATGAGATGACTGTACTTGGCAAATTAACTTTGGCTGCATGGTTCTAGTATCTGGGAGAACTTCAAATTGGCTAAAATCATAGAATTGAATCTGAAAGGGATGGTAGAGATCCTGGAATGCAACCTCTCATTTTATAGAAAAGGAAACTACACCCAGAGAGGTTATGTTACCTTCCCAAGATCACCTAGATAATCAGCAGCAGTGCAAAGTTCAAACCAAGATCTCTGACTCCAAATATAGTGTTCTTTCCTTTCTACCATGCTGATATTAGACTTTGTGCTAGTTGACATTTTAATCAAAACTAGCAAAACTCTCAAAAACATGCAGCATTGCATTGCCTCAGCTGTACCATCTGCACATAAGAAAAGGAAGAAGTTGTTCAGAATTATGTAGACCAGGGCATACCTAAGGGCTCAAGGGTGTTTAAAATTAATTGCAAAGCTTGCATAGTACATGATTTGCTTTTTGCATTTGTTTTTCAGGGTTTACAAAAATATATTTTTCAAAGTATACATTTTTGTATAATTTTGTATTTTTTATCTTGTATAATTTTGTATCCGTTTTTTTTATTTCCAAGTGTCTTCAAATGACTTTATCTGTAACTGGGTCTGGCAATGTATTGTTCATTCAGAGAGCAGATGTCTTTGCAAGTCATGCTTCTTCAATCACAACAAGGTAAAAATGAATTTCCTTCAAGGGCCGCAAACTGCTACTCTAAGGAACAGATGCCAGCTTGATGAGGCTTAGTAAGACAATGAAGGCAATTTCTTCCCTGGGTCTAACTATACTTTCTCTTGCTGAGATTTAAACTCCATTTCCTCTGGTCTCGCCTTCTGTGAGATGGAAAACGACTGGTTTGCTTCCTCTAGATAAATGCCAAAAGACCATAAGAAATCTCAGAGCCTTGTTGGTGCTGGAGCTCCAAAATCTCCTCTTCCTGCACCTCCTCCCTCTTTGAGAAGGCAAGCATTTTGACTTCAATTGTATATGTAAGGTCCTGCCAAACATATTTCCATATTAGCCACGTTGCAAAAGAAATCACAAATAAAGTAAAACAATACAAATTTTTCAAAGTTTACAAGAAAGTATGCTTCAATCTGCATTCAGAGTTCATTAATTCTCTCTCTGGAGGTGGACAGCATTTTTTTATCACGGAATTGTCTTGATCAGAGTAGCTAAGTCATTCACAGTTGATCATCCTTATAATATTACTATTACTGTATATAGTGTTCTCTTGGTTCTGTTCACTTCACTTTGCATCAATCAGTTCACGTAAGTCTTTCCAGGTCTTTCTGAAACCATCTTGCTGATCATTTCTTATAACACAATAGTATTCTATCACAATCACATGCCACAACTTATTCAACCAATCCCTAGTTGATTCAGGGATCAATTTTTCCATTACATTTATCATGTTTTCTGCTCTTCTGGAGACTTTCAACTCTACATCTCTCTCCACAGTAGGCAACTAGGTTGCACAGTGAATAAAGTACTGGTCTTTAAGTAAGGCTAGACTTAACTTCAAATCCTGCCTTGGACATTGACTAGCTGTGTTATCCAGGTCAAGTCACTTTACCTCTGTCTGATTCAATTTCATTTGTAAAATGGGAATGATAATAGCACCTACCTCCTAAGTGGTATATAGATGTGAACTATTATTATTGTTGTCAATATTAATACCCTCCACCTTGAATCACCAAGGGCCTCATTAGACCCAAGAATAAGAACAGTATGGTGGAATAGAAAGAGCAGGGATCAACCTCGGCTCTGGTACTTACTATTTGGTTAACCTTGCCCAAATCACTCCCCTTCACCAGGCTGCAGTTTCTTCATCTGTTATATGAATGGATTGACCTAAATGATCTCTGAGGTCCCTTCCAGCATGGTGAATCCATGATACTATTGAGCTTATGAACCAGAATGTTCTTGAGCTGCCTTGATGGAGAAGAACATCCATTTGTAGGGAAATAAAAGCTGAGTCAGTGAGTGGGTGAGGGATATACTGTACTCAAAAGCTACATTCCAAAAGGATGTCACAGTCTGACTTATTCCCAGGGAATTGTAATAACTAAAGCCTGGCTCTGATAAAAGATCAGTTGTAGGGGCAGGATGTGATGGGATAAAAGAAGCAGAACTGAAAGAACCCAAAGTTGTTCATGCACCTCTCATCAGAGGAGATGATTTCTCCCCAATGTCCTAAACTCAGAGATGTGAGGACTCATATTCTTTCTGTGCCCCTCCCAACCCCGTCCACCTCATGTCTCCCCTACCAAGGCCTCAGATGAACATCTCCTAAGTCAGCCCATAGCATATCTTTATATACATGGCAAAGCAGCTCAAAAAATAAACAAAACAAGACAAGACACTGTTCAGCAAAAGGATAAACCGTATGTTCGGTTTATTTATTTGGTCTTTTGTGCTCCTAGTCTTTTTGGATAAACATGGCCCAGTATGGTGTTTACCAAACTTCCTACTGTAGAAACAGCTCTGAGACTCTATGAGCCAGCAGCCACAGAAATTAATTTGTTTTCCATCATCTTCATTGTGACTTTTTCAAGGGTCTACTCCATTTTGTTCAGTATCTTTCTTTTACTGAGTACTATATGCTATATTCTGGCAAAAGCTTAACCAGAGCTGAGAGGGAAAAGAGAAACACTTTACTCTGCTACTTTCAGTACTCTTGGGGATCTGAGGTGTCTCATTTCGAGGGAAAGTGTTTGAGGAA
This sequence comes from Gymnobelideus leadbeateri, assembly GCA_011680675.1. NCBI lineage: Eukaryota > Metazoa > Chordata > Mammalia > Diprotodontia > Petauridae > Gymnobelideus > Gymnobelideus leadbeateri. The sequence goes on along the minus strand of WOXC01009037.1, from coordinate 606,186 downwards.
GGGTTGGGAGGATGTTTGGATTTTTCTACTTGAGTCTTATATATAATCCCTGCTCCCTTTTGTTAGGAGAGATCTAGCTAGGAACAGAGCCACAAAACCTAAGAAGAGGTTGGAGGATAGACTTTCACTGGTGACAGAATGGAAGGGCTCCACTAATAAAGTCAGGAGAAACTGAAAACTTAAGACAGATAGAAAGGCTGAATTAAATGGACCCAGAGGAGTAAGACTGGAGGAGGATGATAAGATCTTAGACTGAATCAGGTCATCTAAAGCCAAGATGAGAAGAACCACAGGCCAAGTGCACAGAGGTCTGTCTTTACCCTTTTCTTTTGCCTGAAGTACTAAACAAATATGAATTATTGCTCTTTATTTTCCTAAAAATAATTCATATGCTGCCCTTTAAAGAAATTAAACATACATTTACAGTATTTTAAACTTTAAAATGAATGACTGTGTTCTTAACAATTTATGACCTATGCTTTCTATATTCACTCATATTCTTTCTCCATCAGAGCCCTAAGGAGCCATCATAGCATGTCATGTCTTGAAATTCAGAGTAGAAGGTCATCCCCAAAGGATGAGATCCTAGAAAACACATAGCATAGTCAAGACAGAAAGGAAGAAAGAAGCATCTAGCCAGGGAGGAACTCATGGGGCAGGGGAGGGAGAGAAGAAGCATCAACTGGTATCCTGTTTTAACTAATTATCCTTATTAGGTGCTAAATTTGGGCTTTTCTTCCTGTTGATGGAATACAAGTACTGTCATCCTCTAAATTTCAATACCTTGAGACAAAGCATTGGTGGACACACCCTAGTTATAGCTGTATTCTCTCTTATTCTCCTTATTTTGTGTATATTTTTCCTTCTGTGTCATTATAGCAGTCCACCACAAAGTTCTACCCTAATTCCTCACCACAACCTGGTTCTCCAGGCTCTCCAAATGGAACTGTGACAGATTCTACCATGCTAGAAAGTCTTTGGATAAAATCCCAGAAATAGAGCATACCTCCTTTCCAAGGACCAAACTAGCTAAATGTGAAAAGGTTCATTACCTATTAGACTTGATAATGAGTTCATTAGTTGTGGCAATCTGGGAAAGAAATAAAAGTACAAAATGGCCCACAGTCTTGTGTTCCCCCCCTATTGATTCTGTAGTATGGTCTAAGAGTGATGGAAAAGGAAGACAAAAATCAGGAAGAGTAACAGTTTATAGACCAACTGCAAAGGTCAATTTAGCTGTGAATACCCCAAGTGAAATATTTGCTCCAAATGGGCATACAACTATTAGAAGGACTTGATTGAATCAATCATGTCATTCTTACTATAAACAAGACCAAAAGAAAGAAGAAAATTGCAACTAAACACAAGAATGACCCAAAAGTTCTCCTTGGAGAGGCAATGTTATTTTATTTTTTTTCCAAATACTTTATAAACTTCTGGTTTACATCATTTATATCCGACAGATTTTGTGTTACAATTTTTCCCCTACCCACCACCCCAGAATAGCAGTCCCACAGGATATCCCTTCACCCCATCTGCTCTCTCTCATATCTTCTCCCATACCCCCTTCAACTTTTCCAGTAGGGCAAGGTGAATCTCTGTGCCCCAATGCCTGTATATCTTATTTCCCAATTATATGTAAATAGTATTAATAATAGTATTTATATATTTTTAAAACATTTGATTTTAAAACTTTGAATTCCAGATTCATTCCCTTCCTCCCTTGTCACCCACTCTTGCTGGGAAGATAAGCAATTCAGTATATGTTGTACATGTATAGCTATGCAACACATTACCATAGTAGATATATATTTCCCTCCCTCCTATCCCACCTTCCACCTGGTTCACTCCCCACTTTGATCCTGTCCCTTTTCAAAAGTGGGTGCTTCCAACTTCCCTTCCCCCCAGCTTGCCCTCCCTTCCATCATCTCCCCTCTCATCCCCTTCCCCCCTACTCTCCTGTAGGGTGAGATATCCTATTTAGTATGTATGTCATTCTCTCCCTGAGCCAAATTCAATGAGAGTAAGGTTTTGCCTTTTTGCCTTCCTGTTCTTCCCCTCCCTTGTAACCATTTTCCCTTGCCTCTTTTATATGAGATAGTTTAGCCATCCTGTCTCTCCCCATCTCCCCTCGTTATATTCCTCTCTCACCTCTTAATTTCACCTTTTAAGGATTATCCCTTCCTATTAAATTCAACCTGTGCCCTCTCTCTCTATGTATACCTGTAAACATATATACACACACACACACACACACACACATATATATATATATATATATATATATATATATATATATATATATATATATGTTCACATGCCCATATACCCTTCTTCAGCTATTTTCATATTGAGAAAGGTTTCATCAGTTACAATTATCATTTTTCCATGTAGGAATGTAAATAGTTCAACTTTGATAAGTTCCTTATGATTTCTTTTCCCTGTTCACCTTCTCATGCTTCTCTTGCTTCTTGTGTCTAAATGTCAAATTTTCTATTCAACTCTGATTTTTTTCATCAAGAATGCTTGAAAGTCCTCTATTCCACTGAATGACCATATTTTCCCCTGAAACAAGATTCTCAGTTTTGCTGAGTAGGTGATTCTTGGTTTTAAACCCAGCTCCTTTGCCCTCCAGAATATCATATTCCATGCCCTTAGATCCCTCAGTGTAGAAGCTGCCAGATCCTGTGCTATCCTGATTGTGTTTCCACAATACTGAATTTGTTTCTTCCTGGCTGCTTGTGATATTTTCTCCTTGATCTGGGAATTCTGGAACCTGGCTATAATATTCCTAGGAGTTTTCTTTTGGGGATCTTTTTCAGGAGGTGATGGGTGGATTCTTTCAACTTCTATTTTGCCCTCTGGAGAGGCAATTTTAAAAGTTGGGAAAGTTGCTTTTATTATGTATCCAAAAACAAGAAATTTCATTCTATGAGATGTTTGTATATCTCTATTAGAGTAGTCTTGATAAGCAATCAGAAAAAAAGATCATCATGAAAATAATTACAGCTTATGCACCAACATCTGTTGCAGAGGATGGAAAGACAGAAAGGTCCTTGAAGGAATGCAAAGACCTTCCAAGTTTATCAGTATATACTTTGATTCCTGGTAACTTAAATGAAAGTAAGAATTGACAAGATGGTTAAAAATAAGCTTGAAAATATGGTTTAGAAGTAAGGAATGTAAGGGGACAAAATTACATATATTATATAAGATCTTCACACCTATCCATTATGAATACTCTCTTTGAGAAAATCATCAGAAGGCACATTACATGGTAACTGTCGAATGATATCTCAAAAATATGAAATTAAATGTTTTCATATACTGGAAATGACTTCTTACTGATGAAGGAGTCATTCCAGAAGCATTTCTCTATTATCTGTGACAACAAAGATAAAAATAAATGGAAGATTAGAAAAAAGAATAAAAATTAAAAGGTATGGTAAATAATTAAAATAAATCCAACCTGACCTTTTAAAATAGACTATTGATACCAAAAAATGGGTAATGGATGGAAGAAAGTAGAGCCAATTCATTATAATAATATGATACAGAAATTTAATCAGAATTTTTATTTTAGTTTGCCCTAGTGAAGCTAAAATAACATGAAAACCACCATAGTCAATGAATATGTTATTTATTTGTCTAGCAGAGATATATAGACTCCAAGGATAATATCACGTTACAATATAAACTAATTTGCAAAATCTTATGGAGAATGATCATGGAAGGTTATGGGTTGTATTTTCTCATAAAAGAGAGAGAAACCATAGAGGGAAAATAAACTTAAAGAAAGATTTGTGGAAAAATCAGCCAAATAAAGTTAAACTGAAGAATTTTTGAGGATAAAACTGGAACTATGAGTCAATGAAAGGTGGAAAAGGTCTAAAAAAGATTTTTGTAGCAAACTTTACCATCAAGGACAGCAGAACAATGGCATTTGAACTTTAACATCAAAGCCCAACGTGTGCTTAAAGAAAAAATAGAAATGTCATGGAAGAAAGCCAAGATGAACTGAACTAGATTAAATCTACATAGAGGGGATCTGTGTTGAAAATGACGAATTTTTGAGGGCTTTGAAGGATTAGTCCTCAAGGTATCTGAAGGAGGGGAAGATAGTAAAGGCATGGAAAAATCGTGGACTTATAATTATCAAAAAAGGTGACTGAGAGAATATACATATATACATATATATACATATATATATATATATATATATATATATATATATATATATATATATATATATATAAATATAAAACCAAAAACTCACACGCTTTCTTTCCTGTTTATATAAAAATTTATGAGAATGCTCCATTAAGGGTATCCTTACTGAGGATATTGGGTGGGAACAGGTGAAGTTTCACAAACAATATGCCATGATAGACCATATCTTTACCATCACAGTATTGATCAAAAGATGAAAAAAACGGGGCGTCTAGGTGGCGCAGTGAGTAAGAGCGCCGGCCTCGGAGTTGGGATGACCCGAGATCGAATCCGGCCTCAGAAAATGAGCACCCACACACAAATAATGACTAGCCGTGTAACCTTGAGCAAGTTACTTAACCCCAACTGCTAAAAAAAAAAAGATGAAAAAAATGCAGGACAGGTTCATCTGAGATCCTATTTAAAGCTGTAAATATTTCTGGAAGGGAGAAAGCATTCAATTAAATCACACTAAGGTATTATTGATTCACTAGCTTCATTTTCTCCTGACAAGAGGAATCTCAGAGCTCCATGATAGTAGGAGTGGGAACTGAAAGTGAAAGGCCCCCAAAGTCATACTTTTCTGGAAATTTATAATTTCCTTTAGAGTCAACCCCATTCTCTCCTATTTTAACAGACATCTGCTAGGTACCAAACACCATGTAGCCTAGGGGTGAAGTGGATAGAGTTCTGGGCCTTGAGTCAGGGAGATCTGAATTCAAATCAAGCTTCAGATACTAGCTATATGACCCTGGACAAGTCACTTAACACTGTTTGCCTCAGTTTCCTCATCTATAAAATGAGCTGGAAAAGGAAATGACAAATCACTCCAGTATCTTTGCCAAGGAAACCCCAAATGGGGTCAAAAAGAGTCACACATGACTGAAAAACAACTGAACAACAAGATACCGTGCTAGGTACTGGGAAAACAAAGATTAAAAAAAATCATTGTAAATACCTTCAAGGCACATAATTGCTTTTTATTTGTTTTACGTTCCATTCAAACTGTCCCACACATCTCATAACATCTCCTATCTTCATAACTTTGTATTCTTATTTTTTAGGGAGAAAAAATATGTACACATAAAATCACATATAAAAACACAAATTAATTTCCAGAGGGAAGACAACAGCAGCTGAAGTGTTGGAATAAGCTTCCTTTTGAAGTAGCACTTGGGTTGAGCTTTAAAAGAAGCAGAGGTGAGGAGGGAGCACATTCCAAGCATGAGGGACTGGGGAAAGACACCGAGACAGAAGCAGCAAGCACTTCTGTGGGGTTTGGGGCTTTGATTTTGGTTTTGCTGTTATTGTTGGGGGTTGGGGCTTTTCTAGCCATTTGTGACCTGACCCTTTCCTACCTTTCCAGTCTTCTTACATTTTACTGCCTTCTTCATACTATACAATCCAATGGCATTGTTCCTTGCTGTTGCTCACACACAATACTCTATTTCCAAACTCCATGTATTTGCACAGATCATCTCCCATGCCTGGAACTCTCTCCTTTCCCATCTCTGCCTCCTGGCTTTTTTCAGTTCTCAAAGTTCCATCTTTTACAAAAAACTTTTTGCAAACCTCTTAATACTAGTACTTTCCCTCTGAGATTACCTCTAATTTATTATACGTATGTGTATATACATATATATTATATATATATATAAATAAATTAGAGGTAATGTGTGTATACATATGAACACATATGTATGTATTGTGTATATATATATGTATCCAAACAGTATCTATATTATACAACATTGTACAATATGAGAAACACACTTTTGGGGTTCACAGGACTTCCCAGGTAGGGTCATGGAGGTAGCCTGGACAAGTTTCCATGTTCACTGCTCCCTTGGGAGCCTTTAGGAAGATCCATGTGGGATACCCTTCAATACAGCTGGGGGGACCACAGGACTTCCAGGTAGGGTCAAGGAGTTAGCCTATGATAAGTTTCCACTGCCCACTGCTTCCCTTTTTGAGAACCCTTAAAAAGATCCACATGATGTATCCCTTAAACAGCAAACCGTTTCTCACTAAAAGAACTCAAAAGAGTAAAGAGGAAGTGTTTATTATGTTTCTAGCATGGAAGCAGGTGTGGTACTCACTAGAGAAACACCCACCACAATATAGAAGCAGGTGTGAGGGTCTACAAATTCTGTCTTTCCTGGTAGACTTAGGGGTTAAATTCCTCAAATTCTTTACTTTATTTCCTTCTACATATATACATATATATATATATATATATATATATATATATATATATATATATATTCTCCATCCCCTCTCTATATATATATATATGTAAAATCAAATATATAATATATATTTCAAATATATATATATATATATATATATATAATCAAATTCCTCAAACGTTAGTCAAATTCTTTATACTTGTTACTTTATTTCCCTCTATATATTCTACATTCTCTATATATGCAAATTACATAGGCATGGTAGTGAGGATACTTGTGACCCAGGCATGACTCCTCAGGTTCAAACCAGTTTTTCCAGTTTAACCCCTTTCTTCTTTTTTGCTTTTTTTTTTTTTGGAGGGCAATTGGGGTTAAGTAACTTGCCCAAGGTCACACGGCTAGGTCTTTGTTTGTGTGTGTGTGTTAAGTGTCTGAGGCCGGATCCGAACTCAGGTCCTTCTGACTCCAGGGCTGACACTCTACTCACTGCGCCACCTAGCCGCCCCAGTTTAACCCCTTTCTAGGATAATCCATTGGAGCCTGGAGCCAGGAGAGCCACTGTTTTAATAAAACAAGATAAGTGAGCTTCCCCACAGCTATTGATCATCTCCCAATAACTTTTGTGGGAGCAAAGCAAGACACCATTATATCCCTCTTACACACAATATGGGCAAGCAATATATATGTATGTGTAACTATTTCTCTTAACAATTGGAACCCCAGAGCTACATGATAGTAGGAGTGGGAACTGGACTCTCAAAGTCACATTTTCCTGAAAATTCACAATTTCATTTAGAGTCAGCTCCATTCACTCCTACTTAAATCATATACATATATGTATATTATTACATTATGTACAAATGTTATAAATGTATATTTTGTTTGTCATACGTGTATACTAGATCATATGTTTTATATTATAACATATTATACGTAAAACTTTATATATCATATACATATACACTCATATATATGCATGTGTGTGTGAAGAGAGAAAGAGAGGAAGGAGAGAAAGAAAGAGAGATTGTACACATTTGTTTGCCTATTGCCTTCTGCATTAGATTATAAGCTCCTTGAAGGCAGGGACTGCTTTTGCCTTTCTTTGTATCCCCAATGCTTAGCACAGTGTCTGGCACATAATAGGTTCTTTTTTTAACAAATGCTTTATTAATTTCTGGTTAACATCATTCATTTCCGTCAGATTTTGAGTTACAATTTTTCCCCATTTTTCCCCTACCCACCACCCCAGAATAGCAATCGCACAAGATATCCCCTCATCCAATCGGCTCTCTCCCATATCTTTTCCCATATCACCTTCGACTTTACCATTAGGGCAAGGTGAATCTCTGTGCCCCAATGCCTGAACATCTTATCTCCCAATTACATGCAAAATAGTATTAGTAATAGTATTAATATATATTTGAAACATTTAATTTTAAAACCTCGAATTTCAGATCCATTCCCTTCCTCCCTTGTCACCCATTCCCTCTGGGAAGATAAGCAATTCAGTATGTGTTGTACATGTATAGCTATGCAAAACATTACCATAGTAGATATATTGTAAAAGGCTGCTTATAATTCCCTCCCACCCAACCCACTTCCGACCTGGTCCATTCCCTACTTTGATCCTGACCCTCTTCGAAAGTGGGAACTTCCAACCTCCCCTCCCCTCCATCATCTCCCCTCTCATCCCCCTTCCCCCTACTCTCCAGCAGGGTGAGATATCCCATTTAGTATGTATGTCATTCTCTCCCTGAGCCAGATTTTGGTTTTGCCTTTTTGCCTTCCTGTTCTTTCCCCTCCCCTGCAGCCACTTCCCCTTGCTTCTTCTACATGACATAGTTTACCCTACCCTGTATCTCCCCATCTCCTCTTGCCACTTTCATCTCTCACCTCATAACTTCACTCCTTAAGTATCATCCCTTCCCACCAAATTCAACCTGTGCCCTCTATCCATATATAACTGTAAACATATATACACACATTCACATATGTATTCATATGCCCATATACCCTTCTTCCATTATTTTCATACTGAGAAAAGTTTCATCAGTCACTGTTATTGTTTTTCCATGTAGGAATGTAAATAGTTCCTTTTGATTTCTTTTCCCTCTTTACCTTCTCAGGCACCTCTTGCTTCTTGTGACTAGATGTTAAATTTTCTATTCAACTCTGGTTTTTTCATCAAGAATGCTTGAAAGTCCTCTATTCCACTGAATGACCATATTTTCCCCTGAAACAAGATACTCAGTTTTGCTGGGTAGGTGACCCTTGGGTTCATTCCCAGCTCTTTTGCCCTCTGGAATATCATATTCCATGCCCTTCGATCCCTCAGTGTAGAAGCTGCCAGGTCCTGGGCTATTCTGATTGTGTTTCCACAATATTGAAATTGTTTCTTCCTGGCTGCTTGTAGTATTTTCTCCTTGATCTGGGGATTCTGGAACCTGGCTATAATATTCCTGGGAGTTTTCTTTTTGGGATCTTTTTCAGGAGGTGATCTGTGGATTCTTTCAACCTCTATTTTGCCCTCTGGATCTAAAACATCAGGGCAATTTTCCTTGAGAATTTCTTGAAGGGTGATTTCTAGGTTCTTTCTTTGATCATGGCTTTCAGGTAGTCCAATAAATTTTAAATTATCTCTCCTGGATCTATTTTCCAGGTCAGTGGTTTTTCCCATGAGATATTTCACATTGCCTTCTATTCTTTCATTTGTTTGGATCTGTTTAACAGCATCTTGATTTCTCATAAAGTCACTAGCTTCCATTTGCTCCAGTCTAACTCTGAAGGAATGAATCTCCTCAGTGAGCTTTTGAGATTCTTTTTCCATCTAGCAAATTTGGCTTTTTAAGGCATTCTTCTCCTCATTGCCCTTTTGGGCCTCCTTTGCCATTTGAGTTAGTCTATTTTTAGGGTGTTATTTTCCTCAGTCAGGCTGTTGATTTTCATTTCATACTTTTCCTGCATCCTCATTTCTCTTCCCAATTTTTCCTCCACTTCTCTTATCTGCTTCTTAAGGTCCTCTATGGCCTGTAACACGTTCATATTTTCCTTTGGGGCTTTTGGAGCAGGATTTCTGACCTCACAGTCCTCCTCCTATTCCCCGCTTCCATCCTCTTTGCCCCCAAAATAGGAGTCTAATGTTGCATTTTTCTGTTTATTTTGTTTCCTTTGCCTAGGCATGTTGCCACTTAATTACTTGACTTTTGGGCTTGTTGCCACAGTAGGACTCTGCCACCAGACAGGGGAGCTTCCGTCCCAAATGTTGGGGTCTTCACAACTTCCAGTTCTGGCAAGCTGGATACCCACCCCAGACCTCCCCCAAGATCATAATCCAGATCCAAGCAGGTTAAAGCAAGAGCGATTAACCTCCAAGACTGATCTCTGGATCTCCCTACAGTTCACAGGCCAGGAGCTGATGCTGCCACTGGAGCTGCAAAATGGCTAGTGTGCTGTGTCTCCTCAGGGGCTTATAGCCCCCAGGGGAGGAAGCTGATGCGTTCCCCAAATACTGGTCCCAAAGTCCATAGGGCAGTAACCTCTTACTTTGTCCTAGGCATGTCTGTGTTGATAATTCTGGAATTACCACAGCTGCGGGTGTTCTGGGGTCCCTCCAGCTGGCTGCTGGCCCAGCCGCCCTGGGGCTAAAACCGTGGCTCACGCGGACCTGGGCTCGGCTCTCTTTGTGCTGGGCTGTCGGCTTCCAGAGTGCTGTGCTGGCCCTCCCTGCAGGGTTGCTGGGCTGTCCTCAGTGGGAGGTTAGCTTCTCTGTGTCGTTCTGTGGATGCTGGGGCTCAAGAAGTTGTTCAGAGTCCCCTTTTACATAGTTTGGAAGTGGTGTGGGGCAGAGCACCTTGGACTGCTGTTTCTACTCCTCCATCTTGGCTCCGCCCCTCCCCCCCCCACATAATAGGTTCTTAATAAATGCTAGTTGACTTGACAGTACAATTTTGTTGAAATGGTGTCTGAAGATTAATAATATGCAATAAGCCTAGATGGGAAAGTTAGGGTCAGATTGACTGTAAGCTCCTGAGAGTAAGGCCTTTTTTTTTTCAGCTTAGCTTAGTACCTGGAGTATAACAGGCCTTAATGAGTGTTTATTGACTGACTGACTGAGGCTGTGAGAAAGGATCTGTGGTGGGTTACAGCAGGCCTACAAACATTGCAAAGGATAAAACAGGTCCAAGGGAAAACAGATAATATTTCAAAGGAAAGGTATATAATCTATTTTTTATTAACAAATAGATAGGATTACAAACTGCTAGGCATCGAGGGAGATTGATGAACAGTATCTCCCTGCCCCTGGGGCAGAGAATTGAATTTTCTTTGCTTTATGCAAAGAATAGACAAAAAGACTATTTTATAGAGAACCCATACAGGAAAAGCACTCACCCGGTGGTCAGAAGAAGAGATATGAGGACACTCTCAAGGTCTTTCTTAAGAACTTTGGTATTGATTTGATACACGGGAGACACTGGCACAGGACCGCTAAGCATGGGGTGCCCACATAAGAGAAGGTACTGTGCTCCATGAGCAAAGCAGAATTGAAACAACTCAAAGAAACAACACAGGATGAGCAAATTTAGAGTATCCAACCCAAATGTTCACATGGACTATTTGTGCCTGACCTGTAAGAGAGCATTCTGAGCTCATATTGGTCTGATCAGCCACAGTCAGACACGTTGAAAATAGACCCTAGCACAGTGATGTCACTTTGGTCCTCTTCAAGAATGAAGGACAGCAACCAACCAGCTTCATGAATAATGCATAATGGATAGAGATAATTTATACTGATGATAGGGCATCTGGGAGTATCCCTAACCCACCCCCACTACATCATATAAAACTGCCCAAAACAGAAGCACAGGGTCTTCTTAAACCCAGCAGATTCTTCACTCCATGCAGGCCACATTTACCATGACCTAACCATCCTATCCATTCCATGAAGAAAAAAGGAAAAGAGACAAGATCTGACCCAGAACCAGAACCAGACTATCAATAAGTATCCTTGCTCTGTATTTAGCTATATCTTTGTATGCTTAGTAAACATATTCTTTGATAAGCCCTGTTTTCTTGGTGGGTCAGACATCTGCATCACCTTCATTCCTGGGCTTAGGATGACTTTCCAAGGCTCCAAGCACAAGCTTTAAAAAATTAAACAGAGAAATTAATATTTTATCCTAGAGGGAGTAGGGAGCCACTTTACCTTCTTGAGCAGGGGAGTGATATAGTTAAATGTGTATTTAAAAATATCACTTTGGCAGCTATGTAGAAGATTGGGGATAGGAGAGACTAATTACTGGGAGATCAGTTAGGAAGCTGCTGTAATAGTCCAGACAAGAGGTGATAAGGTTCTGAACTACAATGGTAGCTGTGTGAATGGAGAGAAGGGAATCAATGTGAGAGAAACAGCTTAAAAATTCACTAAGATTTTGAGGGTCATCCTGTAATAGGGGAATAGAATTAGTAAGATTTGGTATCTGATAGGATGTGAGGCCACCTCACTTACTAGCTGTGTCACTGGGCATGTCACTTATCCTTGTTTGCCTCAGTTTCCTTATCTGTAAAATGAAGTGGAGAAGGAAATAGCAAACCACTGTGGTATCTTTGCCAAGAAAATCCCAAATGGGGCTAGGAAGAGGGAGGAGGAAAAGGGGGAGGAGGAGGAGATGGAGACAGAGAAACAGAGCTGACTGGAAGGATGGTGGTCCCTTTACCATAAATAGCAAAGGTAGGAAGTGGTAATAACTTGGGGAGGGAGGTAAAGTAATGAATGAGTTCTGCTTTGGGCACATTAGGTTTGAGATGTCTATGGGATATCTTGGTAGAGAGAGCTAATAAGCAGTGGGTGATTTGGGGAGGGAAGGGGGCGACAGAGACAGACAGAGAGACAGAGAGAGACAGAAAGACAGAGAGAAACAGAGAGAGAGAGAGAGAGAGAGAGAGAGAGAGAGAGAGAGAGAGAGAGAGAGATGGAGAGAGAGAGACACACACAGAGAGAGACGGAGAGAGAGAGAGCTGGATTATATAGACCAGGGAGTCATCTGCTTAGAGATGATAGTTGGCTCAGAGAGCTGATGAAATCACTAGAAGTATAGAGACAGAAGAAAAGAGGATCCAGAAGGGAACCCTGAAGAACACTAAAGGATAGAGGGTTGGACTGATACAGTAGAAGATACTTGCAAAGGAGCCAAAGGGGAAGGAGAAACGGGACAGAGCCCCTAGTGAATGATGTTTTGTGTCAATCATACCTGAGTTCAAATTTGACCTCAGACACTTAACACAAAAACTAGCTATGTGACCTTGGGCAAGTCAATTAACCTCAATTGCCCTCCAAAACAAACTAACTAATGAACAAAATAAGTTTGTTATTTAAATGATTGGCTTGGTCCAAGGACAGTTAGTTGGAGGGAAAGATGACCCTAATTATTGCCAGCTGTATCCAATTAAAGAAGGAAATGAGCAAAGTCAGAGAATAGGAGATTGATTAGCAATAGCTATCACAGCCCAGCATCTTGCCTTTTGCTCTTCCTTTGACTTGCACTAGAGGGAAATAGAGCCCACCTAGTGTCCACATGGGAAAAATAAGCCTAGTCTTTCCTGCCTCTCTTTTGTTCTCTGAAGTGGCTGTTATTTGAATTACCTTCCCCTGGAGCTGGACTTGGCTTCTCTTCCGCACACCTGTATCCAATTGGGAATCAGATTAAATGAAAGATGGAGCTATTGACCACAAAGTCCCAGTTGCTCTTATTAGAGGGGGAGGAAGACAAATCAGACAACTGCTGCCTTCCTAGTCAGTGCAGGCAGCCCTTTTTGAGGGAGGAACACCTTCCTTCTTTTCTTTTAAGGTATGCTTTTTTTCTTGCTCTGGGGTTTCTGCTTGGAGTTCTTGACTCACCAGTGTCGGAGGCTCTGTGGATGTTTTAACCTTTCTGTTTGGAGAGGCAGCTATGCTATGGTGGCTAGAGAGTGATGCTTAAAACTAAGAAGACTTGGGATCAGATCTCACCCCTCATATACGGTTCTGAATCACTGGGCAGTTCTCTTAATCTCTCTCATTGCTCTAAGGAACTCTCTAAAATTATCAACCTCAGATAAGGTGTCAACCTGCGTTGTTAGAGGGAGTTTCCTTCAACCAGCAGATCCCTATCCTGTTGGTTCTTAGCCTTAGGTACTATCAGTAGAAGGGATGTGGGCTATTCAACTAGAGACTATTTAGGATCTGGTCTTTAAACAGATTTGGGGCTTCGTCGTGATAGTTCCATGATGAGCACCGTGAAGGAAGGAGCCACTGATTTCTAAAGGACAAAAATGAACAGAAGGTAAGGTGAAGAATAGGTTGCCAGGATGGGTAATGGAATTATTCCTGTTGTCTTATGAAACAGTCTGTTGTCGGGAGTGACACAGATATAGTGAGGAAGTGGAGGAAAAAAGTGAAAGCTGTTTCTGGGAAATTCAAAGTCTTCTGTTTCTTTGAATGCCCTCTCACCCCCCCCCCCATAGTGCTAGATGGTAGCAATCATCATAATAGAACTGAGCTTTCAGATTGAGGCAGCCTTCCCTCCTTAATTGCATGTCCATGTTCAAGTAAGTGACCAGGAATGCTTTCCTAGGTCACTAGAGAATGCTAAGAAGAACACTTGTGCATACTTTATTTTTTTTACCTGACCCTGTCCTTAATAGTGAGAGGAAAGGCTGGTGAGAGTGACTGATTTCCATCTCCCACACAAACAGACATCTACACACTTCCAAGCATGTCCTGGAAGTCTATATATGGAGTGGGGAGCAGGGAAGGGTGGAATTACATTAAAGTTATGGTAGTGCTTAAGAGTTTCTACTACTTTTGAGTAAACTATGTGCAGCCATGCTAATTTAGGTTCCTGAGGATAGCACAAGAGAGAAACATCAGCACAGGTACCCAGAATTCCAGTCTCAAAGTGGGTGTGTGGGTGGAGGGAGAGGAGTAGAGCAGGGAAAGGAGGGAGATAAAAATGAACCCTAGCCAAAGCCCAGTTATCACATAGGGCTCTGGGGGCATATATAAAGTGGTAGAGAAAGGGATTCCAAGATAGACTCTCATTTATGTTCCCTGGCCTCTACAACATTGACAAGGCCCCATCTGCTTCCCCAGGCAGCTAGGTGGCACAGTCCATTTAGAAGGTTGGGACCCTGGATTGGCATTCCCCATCAGGCCAGTACAACCATTTTTCAGGGCACTTAGAGTACCATCATATATTTTTTGGTTACATTCGAGAACCAAGGTCCTCTCCTTCCTCCCCCTCCAAGATGTCTTGCCAAACATGAATGGATTAGGGAAGAGGCCCTTCCATAGGTCTCCCTTTCCAAAAGCAGGTTGTCTACCTTTTCAACAGCAAAGCAATGGAATGGTGGTGGCTAGGGTTTCTGGCTGCATCTGTGGTCCGGGCTGAAAGGGAGTTGCTCAACATTTGCATGGATGCCAAACACCACAAGAAGAAACCGGGTCCTGAAAATGAGCTCCATGAACAGGTATTGAATCTTGGCCTTGTACTTGGGATGCGCACATAGAATCATAGATTAAAGACTTCAAAGGAATCTTGAAGTTACAGATAAGGAACCTAAAGTCCAAAAATTGGGGAGTACCTTATTTGAAGCCATACAAGTTTATAAGCAGAACTGGACTAAGACCCAGGACTCCTAACTCTGAGGTAGCTAAATGTCAGGGTGGCTAAAACACAAAACCTGGAGTCAGGAAGAGTTGAGTTCAAATCCTGACCCCAGACATTAGCTGTGTGGCCCCCAGCAAATCCTTTTTGTGCCTCAGTTTTACCTTCCCATAAAATGAGGGATGTGGTCTCTTAATTCCCTTCTATTCTGAGTCTGTGAGCCTATGACCATACTCTCTGGTCCTATGGTCCTATGACCATAATGCCAGTGTTTAGTCTCCTTTGGGAAAATAAGACTATTGGTCTAATGAACCTATGTGAATATTTATTCATCTCTAGCAAGTTTGCTTAAGCCTTGTTAAATGCAACTTGGACATATGTGACTAATGTCAAACTAAGGTCACCAATATCCTAGATCAACATAATCCAGAATTCTCATAATGTTGTTTTCAGCTGTGTCCAACTCTTCATGACCCTCTTTGGGGTTTTCTTGGCAGACATACTGAAGAGGTTTGCCATTTCCTTCTCCAGCTCGTTTTAGAGATGAGAAAACTGAGGCAAACAGGATTAAGTGACTTACCCAGAGTCACATAGCTAGTAAGTGTCTGAGGCTGGATTTGAACTCAGGAAGGAGTCTTTCTGACTCCAAACCTAGTGCTTTATGGACTGTGCCACCTATCTGCCTGGGTGAGCAAATGGGGCCTTGTCAATGTTGTAGAGACTATGGAACATAAATGAGAGTCTTTCTTGGAATCCTTTTCTCTACCACTTTATACATGCCTCCAGACTCACTGTGTGATAGCTGGACTTTAGCTAAGGCTCATTTTTATCTCCCTACTTTCCCTGCTCCATTTCCTCCTTCCCTCCCCACGCCCCACTTTGAGACTGCAATTCTGGGTACATGTGCTGATGTTTCTCTCCTGTGCTATCCTCAGGACCCTAGTAATAGTATGGCTGCACATAGTTACTCAAAGTAGAAGAAACTTTTGAGTACTCCCAGGTCCACTATAACTTTAATGTAATTTTTCCCCATTCCATATATTTGCCTCTAGCCCTGCCCCCCCCCCCCCGCCACTACATGCCTTGGCTATCCTGTGGAAAGTGGCAACAACCCTATGTTGTAGAAGTGGAGATGTTAGGGCAGCTTATACCTCATTTGAGCCAGAGGAGATTGAGCCATCCAGAATTCCCATGTCCTGTCCCTCTCAAATACCTTCCCTCCATACCCTATCCCCACCCAGAAACAGAAAAAGAAAAGAAAATTTTCTGACTCTTCTGCCCTGCAGTGTAGCCCCTGGAAGGACAATGCCTGCTGTACAACCAACACAAGCTGGGAAGTTCACATGGATATGTCTCCTCTATACAACTTCAACTTCAGGCATTGTGGTGTGATGACCCCCAGCTGTAGGAAGCACTTCATCCAGGATGCCTGCCTCTATGAGTGCTCCCCAAACCTGGGGCCCTGGATCCAGGAGGTGGGTGGAGCTGGGGAGGAGGCAGCCAGGTGCTGTGGCCTGGGAGGGATGCTAAAAGGAATAGTAGGCTCTGATAGCAGGATGCTCACTGCTTAGCTGGAAAAGTAAAGTACAAAACCACCAAACAAGAGTCAGAAAGGTCCCTAGTCATCTAGTCCATCCCCCTTATTTTATAAATGAGGAAATTGAAACTGAGAGAAGAGAGGTGACGTAGCCAAGGTCATATGTCCAATGACATTTGAAAGGGATTACCCTGTCAAGTCATCAAGCATTACTTTACGCCAGGCACTGTTAAATTGCTAGGGTTATAAATCTGAAATAAAAAAAAGGTGGTCTCTGCCCTTAAACAGCTTACATCCTAATGGAGGAAGACAACATATAAAATGGAAGCTGAAGTGGGGGAAGGGGAGAGAAGGAAGGCAGACCCTACTCCCACTCCCCAATGCCCTCCACCTTCTTCAAAATGTTGGTTCTGGAAAGAAATCAGCAGGGCAGCAGAAGTGACTGGTGGGAGAAAGCAGCTGAGAAATGGTGAGAACTTTGTTCTAGAATCCCCAGAGGTCCTTTAGAAAGAGTCATGACCTCCTTCCCCTAGAGGAGAAGGGGCTAGGAAGAGCTCCTCACACATGCAGAACAGGCATGTTTCTGACTTTACTACAGAAAATCAAATTGGGAGTGAGAGGGGCCTAAGGTCAACAACAAGCTCCGAAGACAGAATTGAGCCTGCTCTTTCTTTCCTCTCCCATCATCCCAGGTGGGCTCAAGTTGGCGGAAGGAGCGTGTCCTGAATGTGCCCCTGTGCTGGGAAGATTGTAAAGAGTGGTGGGAAGACTGCCACACCTCTTATACCTGCAAGTCTGACTGGCACAAAGGCTGGGCCTGGAGATCAGGTAAGTTGGATGGGCAGGGCAAGAGAGGGCCAGGGCAGAGTGCACACTGCTGCCTGGGACAAGGTTTGGTATCACCTAGACAGACTGGGCCTACAGCTGCCATAGCTAGCTGGCCTGATGATACTCTGACAACCATCTCTAGTAGGAAGAGTGGCCATTCCCTTTTACTTAGCTCTTGACCAATACTGTGCTTCCTTCCCCACCTCAGGTAAGAACCACTGTCCTGCCCTGGCCCTCTGCCACCCTTTCCCTCACTATTTCCCATCTCCAGCTGACCTCTGTGAGAAGATCTGGAGCAATTCTTACAAGGCCACCAAGGAGCGCCGGGGCAGCGGGCGCTGCATTCAGATGTGGTTTGACCCTGACCAAGGCAACCCCAACATTGCAGTAGCCCGCCACTATGCAAGCCACACCATTTCCCAGCACCTCCCTGGCCTCATGTTCTTAGCTCCCCTGCTACTACTTGTTCTCTAAGAGCACCTAACACTTAAATACAAACTCTTCTCAACTGCCAACTAGCCCTTCTTCATGACTCCTGGACAAAAGAACCTGGGACTTTCCTCCCCCTGGGGCTCTTTAAGCTGGAAAGAGGCTACTTTTCTCCCTCCCTTTTATGCATATGTCTGTGGGAAGATCAGTTTTAGAAGTGACCTCTACAGTGTTCTGCTTTGTTTGATCCCCTTCTCCCTTACAACAGAAGTGGCCTCCTTGGATCAACTCTTTTCCCTTGAAAGAAACACAAACTAGGTGGCTAGGTCTGACACTTAACCTACAGGGCCCTAAGAAGAAGGAACACAGGACTTGAGTTCTGACTATTTCTCTTTGTTCCACAGCAAAGCCGAGGTCAGCCAGGTGTGGATTTCCTTACTTTATTGATCCCCTTAATAAAGGGATATCTTATTTGTTGTTCTGATTGAATTTTTGATCTGACTGCATACAGGAAAAACAATTTGGAAAAGGGCCAGTTAATCCTTCAAATACTAATATTTACCTGTTGGCATTCATGTTCAGGGAGAAAGAATCCCATACCAACTGGCACCTTGTTTGCCGCTCTGTTAGAAAGTTCAGTGGAGGCAAAGGTTAGGGCCATTGCCTATAACAAGTCTGTGAATGCCAATTATTCAGCATTCCCTGTCCTTCATTATTCAGGAAAACAGGGAAGTCGAGGCTCTGTGCCTTACAGGCCCCTCACTGTCTGCTGCAGGATGTCTGTTTTGGCTCCTATGTGAATAATGTTCATTTCAGGTGACCGAATCAGAGTTGTTAGGACTTCAGCACTAAGAAGAAAAATAAAAAAGGGTCAAGATTTCCCAGACAAGTTTCCTAGTTGCTTCCTCCCCCCATTTTTCCTGTCCATTTTAAAACCTTTCTTTGTTCAGGGTTGCCAAGAGCTTCTCCATACTGCATGATGCCTTCATCATATCAATTTTGCCAAAGTATAAAGATACAAAAGCTGTCTCTTTAAAGCTCTGAGTGTTCAGCCATTTAGAGAACGTTATCCACTGGTGTGTTGGCTCAGTCTATTCTGGATAACCCCAAATAACTGGCATCTGTCTCGGCTTACAACTGACAGTGGTTTGTAAGACTTGCAAAGTCAAGGACTTTGAAGGAGAGAGGTAGCTCGTGGCAGATAGAGGCCCAGCCTTGGAGTCAGGAAGACCTGAGCTCTGTTCAACCTCTGATCTAGCTGGGTCACCATAAGTAAAAACGTCTTAACCTCTCTAAACTTCAGTTCCCTTATTTATAAGACAGGAAGGAATGCTATTTCCCTCCCACCCCATTCTGTTGACCCAAAATATAATCAACACCAAGGTATAAATGAGGTATTTAAAATAACTTTAAAAAAAATCAATTTGCCTGATGCCTTTTTCATCTTTTCAGAATTCTAATGCCCTTCTGATTGGGTCAAGAGGGGAACAATTTGAGAAAACAAAGGAGCTGTGTATAAATAGCTAAACAGCAGAAACTCAAGTACTTTAAGACTTGGAGACAGATGTAGAGGAGACCTTGGCGTGTGGGGGGGGAGGGGGGTGGATATACATGAAAGTCTGAGTATAATTGTAAGCTATTAAAGCTTAAAGTTGTGAAGTTTAGATCATATAGCTTTAAAAAGGGAGCTACTAAACCAGTAGGAGATATTGTGTCCTATGGGGATTGGAGAAATATTCCAAACTGATACAGAAGCAAAATGGGGGTGATAATTGCAACCATCTCACATTAGGATCATGAAGTTCAAAACAAATCTATGTCAAGCCTCCTCTGACCTTGAGGGTCAGCTGCTGCCACATTCTACCTCCCTTCTCCTTGGACTCAGGACTTTCTGATCTTTGTTGCAAACTGAGGTTGGTTACACATGAGGAGAAAATCCATAAGAACTCACGAAGGAAGGAAACAGAAAAGGGAGCCAAAGGACCAAGCTACCATCTCCCTTGGTTGAGTCCATGTTTCATATGAGGAGTAGCATACACCATCCGCCAGAGTCAAAACAAAGACTACTTGCCACACAGGAACATCATAGCAGAGAGGGCCATACAAGAGTTAATCTTTTAATTGACCCAGCAGCCTGTCCCTACCTGACTACTTCAGAGGGAGAAGGGCAAAGGGACCATTAAAAGTTTTGTCATGTCATAATAAAATGAAGTTTTTTTCATGTGGCTGAAAGTAGGTCCCAAAACTACCCCAGGTTCCACCAGGACCAAGAATGACGTTGAGGCCACCATTATGCCAGCAGAAGATATGGAACAGATGTGATGATTTATCCTCACCCTAGAAAGAAAAGTACTAGTACTTTTAAAAAACATATATTTTCAGGATATTCATTAATTTCTAAAGGGTTGTTGAATGTCTGTTTACTAGATCCAAGGAGGGATACAAAGAAATACAATATGTTCCAAAAACTCTTAGTACCGTTTTAAGAATGAACAGATTAAATTGATTTTTTGAAATACACTAAGATTCATTGAATTGTATGGAACTAGAATTATATAGAACTGGAAGAGAGCTTGAGCTCATTCAGTGCAATCTCCTGTTGTGATACCTGGAAAAAAAAAACCCAGAGACATTGTTTCTGGTCAACAGTTTGTTTTTCCTTGCAAAACAAGGAAGATACACAGAAACATATATTTCTAACTACAAACTCAATTTTTTTAAAATAGTGCTTCTTTTATACAAAAAAAAGTAACACCACAAAATCAAAGGAAATACTCTTTTCTGATTGACCATACTAAGCAGGTACATGAATACATGGGAGAACAGAAAAACAAACTCAGGAAGTGTTGCTTTTAAAAAATAGGGGTGATATATTGTACAAAAAAATAAAAGCAAGATATAAATGGTGTATAGTACCACCAATTGACTACAGTAAAAAAATAATTATTCAAACAGGACACAAGGCATAAGAAATTTTCCTTATATGTGTTATTATATGTGTTATATGTATTACTATTCAGTTATTTTTCAGCCTTGTTTCACTCTTCATGACCCCATTGGGGTTTTCTTGGTAAAGATACTGGAGTGGTCTTACTATTTCCTTCTTCAACTCATTTTAAAAATGAGGAAACTGAGGCAAAAAGAGTTAAATGACTTGCCCAGGGTCACACAGCTAGTAAGTATCTGATGCCACATTTGAATTCAGAAAGATGAGTCTTCCTGATTCCAAATCCAGTGCTCTATCTACTGCACAACCTAACTTCCCATTATGCATTGTTTTATGTGTGTGTGTATATAAAACAATATATTAAATCTATCATAATATAATAACAATTTTTATTTGTATATACATACATACAAAGACAGACAGGCAGATAGACAGACAGATAGATAGATAGATAGATAGATAGATAGATAGATAGATAGATAGATAGATAGATAGATAGATTTTAACCTCAAAAACTACAGTTCTGCAACTGCTGAAAACCTTGATGAAGTTACTTAGGGTCAGAGTTAGTTAAAAACCATTTCACTCCTCATTTAAAATATGAAGCAAATTTAAGCAAGTAAGCTTAAGTCAGTCAGGTTCTGAACCAACTGATCTAACTCTAAACCCAATGTAGATTGTAAACTCCTAGAACTTAAGTAAATTTATTAAGTGATAAATAGTCCTCCTGCTGCCTCATCTGAAAAGCTAGAACAAGGGCACAGAAGCTCCTACTAAGCAAGGAAAGCTTCAAGTACAAACCTAGTGATGAACTGGTAAAACAGAGAAGGGGAAAAGTAGATAGATTACTAGACCTGGAGTCAAATCTGGTTTCAGATATTTGTTAGCT
The DNA here is from genome assembly GCA_011680675.1 of Gymnobelideus leadbeateri. Lineage (NCBI taxonomy): Eukaryota > Metazoa > Chordata > Mammalia > Diprotodontia > Petauridae > Gymnobelideus > Gymnobelideus leadbeateri. The sequence goes on along the minus strand of WOXC01009037.1, from coordinate 584,516 downwards.
GTGTGACCCTGGGCAAACCACTTAATTCTGTTTGTTTCAGTTTCCTCATCTGTAAAATAAGTTGGAGAAGGAAATGGCAAATTACTCTAGTATCTATACCAAGAAAACCCCAAGTAGGGTAATGAAGAGTCAGACACAACTGAAACAACTAAACAACAAAACAATGAGCTGTCACTCTGTTGGTCCTCAGACTACCTCAGTAAAAAGAGGATTCTCAGTACTATCTTTGCTCAGATGTAACGAATGTTTCAGCCACAATGACTCTGAAAACTCATCCCTAAGTGAGTGTGAGCCACTAATAAAAACCACATGTCATTGAAATATTGAAATAAGTACCCTGAGCAATATATAAAGTATTTCATTGAATAATAGGGATGGGAAAGACCTTTATCTGCATCTGCCCAGGTATTCCTTCAACATCCACGTCAGGTTCAACTTCCATTTGTAGCCCTCCCTAATGACTTCATTTAAAATGAATAATATATTATACATGGAATTAATAATCTAATCTTCCATAGTCAGGTAAAATATAAGAGAAAAGAGAAAACACTTCTATAAAAACATCCTTATTAAAGGAGCTTAGAAATTCATCATTTTAGAGGCAGCTAGGTGGTGCAGTGAATAGAGCACCGGCCCTGGAGTCAGGAGGACCTGAGTTCAAATCTGACTTCAGACATTTAATTAACACTTACTAGCCATGTGACCCTGGGCAAGTCACTTAACCCCAATTGCCCTGCCTTACCCCCACCAAAAAGCAAATAAAAAATAAATAAAATGGTGACAATAGTTTAAAAAAAAAAGAAATTCATCATTTTAGATCATTTTGATTACATTAAATTGAAATGGTTTTGGTACAAATGAAGACAGTGTAACCAAGATTAGGAGGAAGTAGAAAATTGGGAAAGAATTTTTACAACCAATGTCTCTGATAAAGGACTCATTTCTAATATTTACAGAGAGCTGAGTCAAATTTATAAGAATACAAGTCATGGGGGGCGGCTAGGTGGTGCAGTGAATAGAGCACCGGCCCTGGAATCAGAAGGACCTGAGTTCGGAGCTGGCCTCTGACACTTAATCCACACAAACAAAAAAACCTAGCTGTGTAACCTTGAGCAAGTTACTTAACCCCAATTGCTTAAAAAAAAAAAAAAGAATACAAATCATGGGGCGGCTAGGTGGCGCAGGGAATAGAGCGCCGGCCCTGGAGTCAGAAGGACCTGAGTTCAGATCCAGCCTCAGACACTTAACCCACACAAACAAAAACCTAGCCGTGTGACCCTGGGCAAGTTACTTAATGCTAATTGCCCTAAAGGGGCGGCTAGGTGGCGCAGTGAGTAAGAGCGCCGGCCTTGGAGTTGGGATGACCCGAGATCAAATCCAGCCTCAGAAAATGAGCACCCACACATAAATAATGACTAGCCGTGTAACCTTGAGCAAGTTACTTAACCCCAATTGCTTTAAAAAAAAAAAAAAGAATACAAGTCATTCCCCAGTTGAAAAATGGTCAAAGGATATAAACAAGCAGTTTTCAGAGAAATAAATTAAAGATATTTATAAGCATATGAAAAATGCTCTAAATCATTATTGATTAGAGAAATAGAAATAAAAAAAAACTCTGAGGTATGATATCCCACCAGTCAGATTGACTAAGATGACAATACAGGAAAATGATAAATGCTGAAGAGGATGTGGAAAAATTGGAACACTGATACATTGTTGGTGGAGTTGTGAACTAATCCAACCATTCTGGAGAGTAATCTGAAACTATGTCCAAAGGGCTATAAAAAGGTGCATGCCCTTTGACCTAGCAATACCACTTCTAGGGCTATATCCCAAAGAGACTATACAAGTGGGAAAAGGACTCATATGTACAAAAATATTTATAGTAGCTCTTTTTGTGGTGGCAAAGAATTGGAAATCAAGGGGATATCCATCAACTGGGGAATGGCTAAACAAGTTGTGGTATAGGAATGTAATGGAATACTATTGTGCTATATATTAAAAATGAGGAGCAGACAGACTTCATAATAACTTGGAAAGACTTATATAAACTGATGCTGAGTGAGGAGAATAGAACCAGGAGAACTTTGTACACAATTACAGACACATCGTATCTGTGACAATTAACTTTGATAGACTGGGCTCCTCTCAGCAGTACAAGGTTAGAAGACAACTACCAAAGACTCATAATGGAAAGAGGTATTCACATCCAGAGAAAGAAGTACAGAGCTTGAATGTAGACTGAAACAAACTACTTGCTCTCTCTCTCTCTCTCTCTCTCTCTCTCTCTCTCTCTCTCTCTCTCTCTCTGTCCCTCTCGTTTTGTTTTGTTCCTTCTTTCTCATTGTTCACTCCATTGGTTATAATCCTTCTTTACAATGTGACTAATATTTGGTGTGAAGGTATTTGTAGAACCTATATTGAATTGCACGACACCATGGAGGAGGGGAGGAGGAGGAGGGGAGGGAAAGGGAGAAAATTTGGAATTCAAGGGATTGTGGAACTGAATGTTGTAAACTAAAAGTAAATAAATAAATTTTTTTAAGTAAAAGAAATTCACCATTTTATTAACTCTGAATACCTTCAATAGTTTCCCTTGAAATTATTTGAACACATTTTAAATGGTTTTGTGATTTGCTTACAAATGTTATAACTGTATTCTTTTTTTTTAAGCAATTGGGGTTAAGTAACTTGCTCAAGGTTACACGACTAGTCATTATTTATGTGTGGGTGCTCATTTTCTGAGGCCAGTTTTGAACCTGGGTCATCCCAACTCCGAGGCCGGCGCTCTTACTCACTGCACCACCTAGCCACCCCCTATAACTGTATTCTTTTAGCATCTTAAAGAGGCCTATTCACTGAGTGGGCATTGCTTCACTCAAAGTAGGAATCTGAAAAGACCTTAGCTTAAAAGGGCCAAAGTCTCTCACTACAACCTTTGCCCTCTCCAGTCATCCTGATTGATATCTGGCCACTGGACTCAGATGACTCTGGAGGAGAAAGTGAGGCTAGTAACTTTGCACAGCCCTCCTTCACTCAAATTATAGTCAATTACAAGTCATATCATCATCTCCCTGTTGTCATGGTCCTCTTTGAGAATGTAGAACAAACCACACACACACACATATACACACACATGCACACATACAATATAACACTGACCCTGGCTAGATTTTTTTTTAAAGAGAGAGAACTAATTTTATTTACATTCCCATGAATATTTAGTGCAATTCCATAAATAATATTTTAATTTGTTTATTTTTAGTTTTCAACATTCATTTCCACAAGATTTTGAATTACAAATTTTCTCCCTATCTTTCTCCTACCCCCAACCCAAAATATCGATCCTACTGAATACCCCTTCCCCCAATCTGTTCTCTCTTATATCCTCCCCTATTCCCCCTCTGACTTTCTAGTAGGGCAAGATGGATTCCTATTCCCCGGTGCCTGTATATCTTATTTCCCAGTTGCATGTAAAAAAACAACTTTTTAACATTTGTTCATAAATAATATTTTAAGGAGCTATGTAATCAACTCCTAGTTGCCCACATTAAGAGAGAGAAGTAGTAGAAAATAATTCAAAATAATAAATGCAGGTCAATCCTCTCCAAAAAACAAAGCAACCAATGTTGATTCCACAGGTCCTCTAATTTTTACTTTCTTTGCAATTCAATTACATTGCTATAAATCATATTTCTTCTCTGTGGGAGCTAAAGGGGACACCTTGCCAATACAGTAATGTCATAAGTGGAAGGTATAATTTCAAATCTAGTGAAGGAAAGAGGGAAGAACTTTCTCTAACTTGATCCATGGAAGTATCCACTTTCTGTCATAAAATCCTCAGGCCTATAGGCTGAGAGGAGTAGTAACCTCAGAGAATAACTAGTCCAACCCCCTCGTCTTACCGAGGAGGAAACTGAGCATTCCCAAGATGTGCAGAGGTACTTGCTATCAGAGCCTGTTTTTGTAACTCAGAGAGGATTTCAGCTCAAACCTCAGCTCTACTATTTATCAGGTGACCTTGCCCAAGTCACTTTATTTCCTCTTCTGTAAAATGAGGGGGGTTGGACCAGTCAGTCAACAAACATTTAATAAGCATGTAGTATATGCCATGCTTGAGTGATGTGAAAAAATCAAAAAACACAAACATAGTCCTTAAGGAGCTCATATTCGAATGGGGAGATGACATGTAAATAATTACATGTGGACAAGATAACTATACAAGATCATCTGAAAGAGAAGACACATGTGAAAAGATTGAGGGACATCTATGGAAATATAAGATGGTAGAAGGTAAATATTGCCCCTGTCACACTAAATAATGATTTATTCAGAAGAATTGTGGGGAAATTTTTTAGGCCAGATGCCTCCTAACTCCCTAATGCAAGTTTAGGATCTGGAGAAATTATATCTATGAGGCAGATTGAAAAAAAAGACTTTTACCAAATAAAAACACTCAGCAAAGCTATTATTCATAGGCAGGTGCAGTTCTCCAGGTCTTACAGGGTCACATCCAGGTTGATAACAACAGTCCTTCAGGTTGACAGCCTGTCAGATTCAAAGAGGAGGACTTCCTTCACAATATGGCTTTACATAGGATTCACCAAAAAGCTGGCCTTGGTGCATTTAATCTATCCCTTTTCTGGAGCTCCATGAATAGAGGCTACTCTTGAGTTTTAAATCCCTAACACCTTATCAGACCCTTAGGCCTAGCTAGGCAGAACAAGTAAGGCCCAAGATAAGAATGAAAGATAATTATGGGAAGCCATAATTCTTCCTTTCTTTCTCTTCACTAGATTTGAAGCCATTCTTTTTGCTTCAATTCAGTGAACCTTTATTAAATGCCAACCATGTGCCAGTCACTGTGCTAGGCAGCGGGAATACAAAGATACAAAATGAAAATTGCTTGTCCTGAAGGATTTTGCATGGTGAGGAAAGGGTAAAGGAAAGAGAAGGGGGGAGGGACAACACACTTACAGGTTTATGAAATATGTACAAAATAAGGTTTTTGGAGGGGATCACTAATCTGGGTGTCAGATTAGTGTCCTAATCAGAAGTGTCCTAAAAGAGGCTGCCATTGAACTGAGACTTAAAGACAGCTAGGGCTTCCCTGAGATGGAGGTGAGGAAGGAGAGCATTCCAGATAGTGGAGAAAACCTATTCAAAGGCATAGGAATGGGGAAAAGTTTGTGGTATATGTAGATCAGCAAACAGACCTGCAATGTAGTGATAATCCTTTAATATCAATTTAATAACCTCAAAAGGGGCCAGAACCAGGACCAGAAGAAGAGCCTGGACCTAACACTTTCTTTGTTCTCTGAGTAAACTCAGAAAATACCTCTTCCTACATCAGCAAAGCCAGATGAGGCTGACTTCATGGCCATTAAGGATGAGATCCTTAACCTGAGGGTATTATTAATTTAATTAATTAATTAATTAATTAAAATTAACTTGAGTAATGGGACATTTTCTTATCTTAATTTTTTCTGACATATACTATGTTATGGCATGTTAGTGGTAAAGAAAACACAGATATCCTGAGTCAAAATTTCAATTGACACTGTCAACTCTCTTATTTTATTGTATTTGTCACTTATCCAATTAAGAAAATTCCTTTCTCATACAATGATTAAACATTTATGGAGATAATAAATTTAAGTGACACAGACATCCTGAATTGGGATGGTTCTAAAATGTATTTAAGCCTTCTCATTCATTTGTTCAGGCAGTCAGAACTTGGGTTTTGGCTTCCTGTGCATACAATCTTACTAGCTTCATCTAGCTTTAAGGGAATAAACAATATGAATTTGCATATCACCTGTTTGCCTCCTTTAACTAGACTTTCAGGTTGTCAGTTATGGTGCCAATGACATCAGACAGAACTGTCGGAATGGCAAAATAGCCCACCCCTTCAACTCTACAGACTCAAGACACCTCAGGATCCATTTTTTTATTCCCATCTTCCAAAGGACTCTCACTGGTTTGGTTGAAGTCCACAATTCCCTTAAGCTAGTTTTGAGAATGGGGATCATTTCATGCTAAATTGTTTTGCATTAGTTAGACTCCTTTGAGGAACAATCTTTGGAAAATTAGCACAAGTATTGCCAGTGCTAGTGTTAGTTAACTAAAGGTAGCCCAAATTACGTTGGCCAAAATAGGCCTCTTTTGGATCTACTGTTAAGTTTAAGTTAAGTTTAAAGGTCAACAAAACATCTAGAATAGCCAATTCATGATGGGGATTTCTAACAAGCTTCTAATTCCCACTCTTTTTGTCTCTAAATGTGGATTTTGTATTTGTATTTATCCTGTCAATTTTTCACCTAGACTGTTTTCCTTCCTCCTTTAAACAAATTTTCAGGTTGTCAGTAGAAAACATGAAAACATGGATGGATATGAGATAAGCTCAGTCTCAAAAGGTAGGATAAAACCAAGTTGAGAAGGGCTTTAAATGTCAAACAGAGGAGTTTGTAATTTCTCCTAAAAGCACTTATGAATTCACTACAGGTAGGCTAGATGTCCCATCTGATTCCTCCTTAGCTCCTGCAAAGTGGAAATGGGATTTCTAGCAATGTATTGTTGAATTGAATTGAATTTTAGTTCGTGGTTTGGGAGTTTTCCTGGAAAAGAAGATGACTCAGCTTGAAGGAGATAAAGGAAATAGCAACTATGGTAGACCTTGAAAGGGTAGGATGCTACCCACCTCCTGATGGATGATGGACTCAAGCTGTAGAATGAGGCATATTTTTGTACATGACCAAAGTGGGAATTTGTATTGCTTAACTCTGCACGTTTATTACAAAGGTTCTCCTTTTCTTTTTTTTCAGTTGTGTAGGGGTATATGGGAGAAAAAGAAAATAAAAATTTGCCAAACATATTTGGTGTGTGCATTTTGTTTTACCTTTTCTTAAGAGAGAGAAAGTAAAAATAAATGCTTATTAATTTAAAATAAAACAATTTGAAAAGAAAACTGAAAAGAAAGGAGTAGGATTTTTTATAGGTGACAATGAGGGAGGTGGAACTTCAGGTCAAGGGAACCCAGTAGATAAAAGCAAAGAAAAGGGAGTGGCATGATGTACACAGCATGCTAAAAAAGAGTGAGTGGTCTAGAGGCAGCGAGGTGGCACAGTGAATAGAGCACTGGCCCTGGAGTCAGGAGGACCTGAGTTCAAATCTGGCATCTGATGCTTAACACAAAAACTAGCCTGTGACCTTGGGCAACTGCCCCAACTGCCCTACCTTCCCCCCTCCAAAAAAGCAAAAATAAAATAAAAAGAGTGACTAGTCCAGTCCTTAGCTGTAATCAAAAGGGAAGAGTGGATGATATTGTCAGAAAGATAGATTGGAGCCAGGTCCAGGAGGAAAAATAAAAGCTGAATTCCTAATTGATTTGTGGAATTATTAATTGAATAAGGGAACAGGCTCCTCTGGATCAAGTGGAGGCAGGCACTCCCAGTTCTTTGGATACTCAACAAGAAAGGCCACAATGGCAGCAGGAAGTAATGCTGCAGTCATACTTTAATAAAGTTCAGAGGGTATGGAAAACACAAAAACAAGTGACACCGAGGGAACAGAGGCAGATAGAGAGAGGATGGGATAGTGAAGGGAGGCAGGTAGCATGAGGAAGAGAATGGAGAGGGGGAGTGGCACAGAGAGTCACTTACTTAACCAGGGATTGGACTTGGGAGCATTCGGCAGCATCAACCCAGACAGAGATAGAAGGCTGCTCTTCGGGCAAGAGTTTGGGATCTCATTTTGATAGAATTTTTCCTGGGGAACAGACTTTTATAGGTGTCCCCTTGGGGTTAATTTGTTAACATATCCACATCATCTCAAAGTTATCAGCAACACTTGTGTTCTGCTAGTCTGATATTTGGTGAAAGGAAGAGGAAATAAAACTGATGGAAAGGTAGTTTGAGGGGACAAGTAGAGGTGGGGAATGATTTTTTTAGGATAGGGATGGCTGGTACATTTTTGAAGACCAGGAGGAAGGGGTTAATGGAGGGAATAAGTTTAAGAGGCAAGGGAAAAAGAATAATTGATAGTGCATGCCAAGGAAATGGGACCAAAGACACAGGTGCCTTTGCTCTTAAAAAAAAAAAAAAACTTTTTCCAAGATAAGAAATAAAGATGAGACTGGGGGAAGAGGGAGCAAGAAAACTGGTCTTCATGATTTGAAAGGCTGTTGTTTCAAAGATTCGACTAAAGGAGCTATTTGGCATATTCCCCCCAGGGTCTGGAAATTTAATGGAAATAACAAAAGATTCTCATAGTTGACCCCTATCATCTATATAACCACCGCTGGGGGCTAGGATGTTCAACTCTGGGGTCCAGAGGAAGCAGATTTGTTCAGTTAAGGGGACTCTACAACATCTGAGTCAAAGGTTAGAGTTGAATGACCCAACGCTTCTTTTATAGTTTGATTGGAGGAGGAAGTCCGCAAAGATAACATTAGTTAGCAGGGATTACTTGGTGCAGTGTACAATGTGTTCCACATCTTGAGATGCAAACTCCTATGCTAACTTAATCATAGAACCATCTCTAGCCTATGCAGTGATCCTTAGAACAATGAGGAGAGATGAGCTTCTTCCCTTTTCATGTTCTGGGAAGCCAAATGGAGGCATACATAAGTCAATAAATCTTTTTTTTTTGCTTTTTGGAGGGGCAGCTGGGGTTAAGTGACTTGCCCAAGGTCACATGGCTAATAAATGTTAAGTGTCTGAGGATGGATTTGAACTCAGATCCTCCTGATTCCAGGGCTGGTGCTCTCTTCACTGTGCCACCTAGCCGCCCCAATAAATCTTACTATTATTGAATAACAAGATATGTAATAACATAATAGAGTATGAGAACTAGCTACAGTCAGTGTATTCATATATAAAGAAAAATCAAATATAGGAATGATCCATAAACAGTACACACTCACATAAATTATATTTTACATACATATGTACATTTATGCCAACAGAACTGAAGACAGGAGCCAGCTGTTGCTAGATAATAGAATTTGATTTTGGTTTTTGATGGGACCTATAATTTCACTGGAGTAGGGAATTCTTGGTGAGGAAAATTTCTCAACCAATGCACATAACAACTCTTCTATAACTTTGAATCTAAGAGAGCTGCCTAGGATACTGAGAGGTTGTGACCTACCCAAAGTTCAGCATCATGTATATATTAAAGGCAGGACTTGACCCAAGGTATTTCTGACTCTGAGGTCCATCAGTTCACCAGTCACTACTATGAGAGACAGTAATCAGTCTTCTAGCACTTTTCCATGGCCCTCTGAGTTAATGTCAATAAGTAGCTATTTCCTTAACAATTTAAATATTTATTAATGCAGGAAATTTATGCAAGAGGGAAGAGAATTATGGTGACAGGTTGAGGATCTCCCTCTATTTCCCTTACTAGATTTGGAACAATTCTTTTCATTTCAATTTAACTCAACAAACATGTATTAAGCACAGCTTATAAGGCAGCATAGCATAGAAGATGGGTGGATGCAAGAGGGAAATAATACATTCTACCCAGGGCTCCACCAGACATGGGTGCCAATGTTTGTCTCTGGCCTAATGACATGACTTCATAGTCCCGAGTTAGTTTCCAAATTTCAAGGTTTTCTATTGTTTATCCCTAATTTTCAAAGAGGACCAACAACATCACAGCTGATGTCTTAACTTGCATGTGAATTGGATTTAAGTGAGGCAGAGTTTCACAACACTCACTCTTTTTTTCCAGAGTCACCAAAGTGTAGTGGCAAGACAAAAGTCAAGATGACTGGTGATGGCCCAGGGTGCAGTGCGTGACTGTGATATCTTCAATGCCTGACAAAGCTCTAAGCACTCCACAGTGCCTGCTTCAGCCACTTTCACCGCTATTGGAATGAATTGCTCTTATCTGCCCACTCTACTAGGGAAAGTCTTCACATATTTGGAGTAGACACCCCCCCTCTAAGTCATCGATGTATTTGAGGTCTATCAGTTACCCTCAACTTTGGTTAGTTATCTGCTGAGATCGGTACTGGGATGTGGCCTTTACTTGTGGTACAGCTTCTTGGAACCACAGGTGAGAGTTGAATGAATCTGATGGGCACCAAAGGCCCTAAAAAGGACTTGGCATGCCTTCATGCCAGAAGTATTAGTCCTCAGGAACACTCCATCACTCTAACTGTCATCTGGAAGAGGATTGTTTTTATTCAGCTTGACCCCAAGTGGGATCAACCACTAGAGAGGAAGTAGGAGGAAACAGTAGAAGCTAGAAAGAGGAAAATTCAGGCTTTAAAAAAAATAAAATGAGCTGCCTCAGGCAATGCTAAGTACAGGCTTACCAGAGGGTCTTCAAGCAAATGCTGGATGACAGTTTATTGATTATTGTAGAGGGAATTCTTAGTTAGGCCTGGACTAGACTAGATGGCCTCCAGGGTTACTTCCAACTCCAATATGAAGCAAAGTTTTTTAGTTAAAGTCTCTACAAGAAAAAGAAACATTAATTGGTCAGCATTTGAGGTTTTTAATTACCCCTTTAGTTTTGGGGGAACCATAACCCAAGAACATGACTAATGGTAGATGAAGCTATGAAAATAGTCAGGCTTGTCCTAGCCAGCATTCCAAGTTCAGAAACAAGACAGCTATTCCAGCCCTAGCCATATGGTCAATATGACTTTCCTGAACACTAAAATCTAGCCAAGTAAGTACTTAGAGAACTGGGGCAGCATTAATTTTGATGATCAAAATATCCAGCAAATTCACAGGCACAAACATTCAAAGAGCCAGTAGGCTGAGGCTAATCCCAGTCTTCCCAGGGGTTGGGATCTAGGGACAAGCTAATTTCTAGAGCCAAAGTCTCAGAAGTGTATCGTCACCCACCATCACTGGCACTCTAGGCAAACAGTACATGACAATGGCTCAGAAAAGTCATTTAAGATGTGGACTTGCTGGCACTGGGATACACAACCGGCTCCAGGCACACAGCAAAGGACATGAAATATGGAAAAGCTCTAGTTACAAGGAATTAATCTGGGTTCATTTCAAGGATAGAAGGTTTTGGAAGGACATGAATAAAGCTGCTGCTGCCTCCTTTATGGAAAGAGAAGGGGAAGAGGCAGGGGGCTACTGGAGCTAACTGGAACTGACTCTTGAGAGACTGCTAAATTTTCAGGGTGAGCGTTTATACCTCACTAATTAATTAGGGCCTGATTAAATGTTTCCCTGATTGTCTTGCTCAGTCACAGTCAGAGGCACTGTAACTTAACCTTAACCTAGTGACGTCATTTTGTTCCTCTTTGAGAATGAAGGACAACAGCTAATGCTGATTGTCTACCACTCAGTTATCAAACAGGGTGGAGCCTCAACCAGATTCAAATGTAATTGGGAAATATATTTTTTTAAGTTATTAGGTGGTTTTCTAAATCAGCATGTGACCTACAGGAATACTTATGTACCTTTTAGTGGTCCCACTTCCTTTTGAGTTTGGCACCGCTAGCCTATACTTAAGTAATAGAAAAGATAATAATAATGCAGATTAAATTTAAAAGTGTGTCCTCCCCCACTCTCCCTATCCCCACACTCCCCTAGTCCCGCTTCTTCTCTTCCAGAGAGAGCTGGTTTAATATTTACCCACAAACCTCTAAGAAGAGGAGTCTCCCGCCTCTGTTTCCCTTGTAGTCCCAGTAGTAGAGAAAGGAAGGAAATAGCTGCCAACCAGGGTATATAGGAGTTTCACAATCTTTTTTATCATTCTATGTTATGGAAATGTTAGTTTTATTCCATAAATTAAACTTTTTTGAAGGAGAAGGAGGAGGAGGAGGAGAAGGAGGGGAAGAAGGAGGAGGAGAAGGAGGGGAAGAAGGAGGAGAAGGAGGAGGAGGAGGAGGAGAAGAAGCCTGGAGACCTGAGAGGATAAACTGGGGGCCTACTTGCCCTGTCCCACCCCCTCCACTACTCAACCCCAACAATTCTATACAAGTGAAAGCTGGTTAAAGTGAAAATCAAGGGAGAAATGTAAAGTCCATCACATTCGGGTCCCAACCTAGCTTCATTAACTGTTACCACACTACTCACCTCCATGTACTCTACATTTCAGCCAAATAGGCCCACTTCATTACATTTCCTATCTTCATGTCTTTTCATAGGCTGGAATGTTCTCCCTTCTCACCTCTGCCTCTTGGAGACAATATTTTTCTTCAAAATTCATCTCAAGTGTCACTTCCTACAAAATATCTTTCCTACTTCCTCCAATTATTAGTGATCCCCATGAAAATTACTTTTTATTTATGTTGCTTATACTTTGTATTTACTTACCTAGGTGAATATTGGTTCCCCACTTTCCTATCCCCCTCCTCCCTAGAATGTATATTCCATTAGGGCTGGGTCTATTTCCTATTTCTTTCCCTGATATCTTACATAGTCCTTTGCACCCATTAAGTTTTTCATACATGCTTATTGAACTGAATTAAATTGGGTTTCTATAAAAAAGGATAGCCTGAGGGGAAAAGGGGGTCAGGGAGTGATTTATGCCCACACAGGCATCCTGGGTCTCTCTTAGCACCAGCTGCCTAGTGCAAATATTTCCATTTCATGACACGGCATTCTCCATTAATGACCAAAGTCATTACTCAGGAGATCCTATTTCAGTCTGTGGTTCTTATAAGAGTGACGTTGGAGACCACATACTGTTAACTCAGTTGAGAGACCTGCTCAGGCTTCATTGTTTTCATCTTTAAAAATGACTGTACTGGATTAGCTCTTTAAGGTCCCTTCTCTAAATTCTTTGAAACCTAGCTCCCATCTGATCATATAATACTAATTAAGCTCCATTTGTGCAAAGAGTTCTCAAACCTGTTTATTCAGGGCTTGAAGATGTGTAGTTCCATTTTGTTTTGGTCCGACTCTTTAAGACCCCATTTTGGGGTTTTCTTGACAAAGATGCTGGAGTAGTTTGCCATTTCCTTCTCCAAATCAATTTTACAGATGAGGAAACTGAGGCAAACAGGATTAAATGACTTGCCTAGGGTCACAGCTAGTAAGTATCTGAGGTCAGATTTAAACTCATGAAAATGTGTCTTCCTGATTCCAGGCTCTATCTACTGTACCACCATCATTCAAAACCATCCCCTTCTCTCTGTTCATACATAAGGCCCTGCCCTAGTTCTCCCCCATTAGATTTTTGAGCTACTTGAGAGCAGGGAATGTCTTTTGCCTCTTTTTTGTATCCCCGGTGCTTAGCACAGTGCCTAGCACATAGTAGGTGCTAAATAAATGTTTACTGACTGAGTTCAGGCCCTGCTCACCTTTACCTGGACTATAATAGACTCCTAATTGTTTTTCCCACTTCCATCCCCAATCATAAAATAAACTTCCTAAAATATAGCTCTGCTTCATTTATCTTCTCAAAAACCTTCAGTGACTCCTTATTACCTCTAAGAAAAAAATACAAATTCCTCAGGTAGACACTTAAGGCCCTACAGTTTGACTCCAATCTGCTTTTCCAGTTTTATTCACATTTTTCTCCTTTTCCCAATCAAACTAGACAAGTTCCCTAAACTTGACATCCCATTTCCCACCTCTGGCCATTCAATCCTGACATTAACAATCTGCCAAAACATATTTCCTCCTCAATCCCACCACTGGGAATCCTTAGCTTCCTACCTCCCCAGCTAAGCTAAGATGCCAGCTCCTCCTCAGGTTCCCTCCCTGTCAGGACAAGGGTGATTTTACTTTTCTGAATGTGGATTGACTCCTTACATCAGAGTAAAAAGCTCTAAAGAGAAATTAAAGCCTTTGTTTTTCATACTTTATATCTTGTTTCTGGAGTGAAATACCTTCCATGAAGTTAGACTTTTGGCTTCTTGCTGGGAATGCTGGTGCCTTGCTGGGATGACGTAGCAACTCCAGACTGGTCCCCAGGGACTAGACGCTATCCTGACAATAATGGAAAACTGAGAGTCAACTAAGAATCCCCCAGAACGAACATTTCCTGCTATGGTGGTAGCTTTGTGTATTGAGAGTTCCTGAGTTCTGGATATGGGTGTCAGCTGAACAAAATGAAGAGGATTATATTAACAGCACATTTCTCAGGGGAGAAAATGACTGCCACCTTGGAATTATCCTACAGATGAAGGACTAAAAGCAAGTCACACCCTGGATGGCCAGGAGATTGGCAAATTGCTTATAGAGTACAGATTCAAGATAATAGGTTATAAAATGCAAAATATCTGCCCTGGAGACCCATAAAATTATCTTTACCTTCTGGGGAGAGTATAATGAGCCATTTGAGATGATCATATTTTACGTATTTTTTCTTTCATGCACTAAGTTCTTGGTGCCTTACTCATTTTCTATAGTGAAGGAGATAAATTTCTGTCCTATAAATGATTGCATTTTGAACATTGAGTACCTTTTCTAAAAGGAATCTTGTTCAATTTTGAACCATGGGTCCAAGCTTTCTTTTAGAGATTTCCCTGGAGTCACCCCCAGGGTAGGGGGCAGAGCACAGAGAAAGAAACCCAAACCCACTCTAGGGAATCAAGCTGTCCCCTAGGACTTAATCTTATTATATTTGAGTCTAGATCATATTGTCAGGGCCTCTCGGGCCATGGGGGTACACAGACATGGTTAATACAAAATAATTTCTGAAGGAGAACACTAGTGATCAGGAAAGTTATTTTGTTTACAAGATCAAAAAAGACAAGTTTTATTGAAAGGTGAAAGAGTACAAAAGAGAACTGAAAACAACTCTTGGAAACAGATCCCCTCTAGTGAGCAGTCCTTCCCAAGGTCTATACAGTCTGAGTCATTTATAGTCACAAATAGACAATTTTCATTCCCACTGTTCCCAGCTAGTGCTGCCAGTCAAGGGTGAGACCTGCGGTCCTTAGGACAATCCCAGTAGGCAGCCTGGGACATTGCTTTCCACATGGATCCTTGGAGCACTTCTGCACATCTTCCTGTGGATCCAATGAAGCACAACCCCATGGGTGGTCCTACTGCTGCTTCTCAGGTTCCTAACCACAAATCCAAGTTACTCCCAGAAGGCAGAACCAGACAGTGCTCTTAGGCCATATCCTTTGGTAAAGCAAATGCTTATTTTTCACTGGGCACGATTCTTGAAGCAAGGTGTAATGAAAAGGATATTGGATTTAGGGTAAGAGAAACAGTGTTTTAACAGCTCTGCCACTTACTATCTGAGTGATCTTGAGTAATTCACTTCTCTGGGGCTTAGTTCCTCATCTATAAAATGAAGGGTTAGACTAGATGACCAACTCAAAAATCTATGATCCTATGATTGATAAATAACTTCTAAGGTTCCTTCAAATACATGGATTCTAAATCTATGATCCACCCCAGAGGAGAAGCCCTGTCATGTTTTCTCCATTGAGCAGGATACAGTCCTCCCTAGATTACATCACTAGTGATGCAGTACCAGACCAGGTAATAACCAGAATTACCAGAATTCAATAATTCTGCTCACAAGAATCATGATGGTGATGACATGGGAATTTTTCAATTTCCTTTTATTATTCAGGACTCAGGACCATTCCTCCTGAAAATGTTGGTTAACTAAAAATCTGTCTTAATATTAACCTCACTTAACCAAAATCTTTCCCATGGGATGAAACGTTCCTTATGTAATAAGCCAGAGGAATAATCTCAACTGTTCTTGACTCCTTGGCAACACATAAATTCTCATCCTTAATCAGAGGATTTGTGAATCCTCTAAATGTAGCTTGATTTATAACCTGACTCAGTTTACCTGTAGAGTTTGACAAAATTTGTTTACTTGGGGGATTATGAGGTTAAGACTCTGTTTAACTAAGTTTGTTGAACTTTTATGATATTGAAGGAAGTATAAGATTATGGATCTATTTCCTCTTTAACTTTTGTGGTCTAAGAGGAATGTACAAAATTGCAATAAGTAAAAGAATTCTTTCTCTGTCATTCTGATTTAATTTTGCCCAAAAGAAACCTTACCAGAATCCAGATTGCTGTTCAGATTTTCTCTGAGGCCCAAACTTATGTTTGAGCATACTAACAAAGCCTAGGATTTTACCTCTGTGTTTTCTATATTGTGGCAAATATGTATTTGGCAGCGACTGCCTACCATATGAACTCAGAGAGGAGATATTTCTACCAAAACAATAATATAATGATGATGATGATGATGATGATGATGATGATGATGATGATGATGATGATGATTGCTAGCATTACTGTGGTGCTTTAAGGTTTGCAAAGTGCCTTACTAATTATGAATTTACTCACTAAATATTAATATTATCTTATGGAAGGTAAAGCCAAGATAGCAGAGTAGTAGGAAGCAATGTGGTTGTCTCCCTTCCACAAACTCCAATAAATAGAACTAGAAAATGATCAGACTAAATCCTGAAGAGGAAAACCAGGAGAAAGTCACAATAAACCTTTTATTCAGCTCCACGTAGAAAGACAGAAAGAAAGGTCTGCACCCAGGAAGAGGCTATGTTCAAGAGGATGTCCCAGACCCAGACCAGGCAACCCTCATGATAATGACAGGCGCAAACTGACAGGTATGTCACCCATTATTCAATTCCCATGTCACAGATTCAAGGCAAAGTGATAAGGGAACTTGCACAGCATGGTGGGAGGCCCTGGGTATTGTATGAAGAAAGAAGGAAGTATAGAAACCAACAGCAACCGCAGCATGGTTCAGACACAGTCAGAGCAAGGTTTCACTTCTAGCATCTAGCCCAGAATACAGGGAATAATCTCACGCCAAAGGTGTGGTCTATAGCTCCGCCTCCCTGGGCCAGCACAGCTTTTCAACAGAAGTGACAGATGTGGAGTTTAATATTAGTCTCCTCTTTCATAGACCCAAAACAAGGCCAGGAGCTTGCAGAACTCAGATTGAGGCAGGGGAGAGGGGATACACCAATCAGTCTTTGCCCTGAATCAGACCATTTTGGGAGCACAGAAAGTTTGTAGGTCCCCAGTCTGCCCCTGAGACATGTCATAACACAACACTCAATTATCTAAGAATGCAGCAGCAGGAACAGCCCAGACCTTCTCTCCAGGTGTGGGGTAGATTTTAGGACTAACACCAAGTTTGAAGTCAGAAAGTAGACGGGGGGCGTAGCTGGGTGGTGCAGTGAATACAGCACCGGCCCTGGAGTCAGGAGGACCTGAGTTCAAATCCGACCTCAGACACTTAACATAAAACTAGCCATATGACCTTGGGCAAGTTACTTAACCCCAATTGCCCTACTTTCCCCCTCCAAAAAAAAAGGAGGCTGGAAGAATATAAGGAGAAGGAATAGGAGGAGAACAAGAATAAGAATTCCACCATAACAAGCTATTAAGATATGCTAAAGACACAAACACAGAAAAGAATGACTCCTTAACAGCTACAAGTAATGCCTCAAAGGGGGGGGGGGGGGGTAGGAACAGCTTGGGCACAAACTCAACTTGAATTCCTGGAAGAGATGAAGCAAAAATTTTTAAGTTAAAAAAAGTTTTTATAATATAATGAGAGCACTTGAGGGGAAAAATGGAAAAGAAATGAGAACTATAGAAGAAAGAATTAGAGGGTGTAGAGCCAAGATGGCAGTGTAGAAGCTTGAAAACTCCATATGTTCCCTCAAATACCTATTAAAAATGACTCTAAACAAACTTTAGGGCCATAGAACCCACAAAGTGACAGAGAGAAACAAACCTCCTGCAGGCCGACAGGAAGGGTCCAGCACAGCATGCTGGGAGCTGAGCCCAGCTTGTGATTTTAGCTTCAAGGCAGCCACAACCAGCCCTGGCTGGAGGGACTGGGGGAGAGTGGATCACCAGCAGCTGTGGTGGTTTCCAGAATTATCAGCCCATAAATGCCAAAGACAAGGTGAGAGTTCAGTGTGAACTTTGTGGGAACAAAGGGTCCAGGAGTGGGGTCAGGCCTCCGCCTCCAGAAAGAGAAATGGCTGAAGCACAGTGGCCACTGCCCCGTGTCTGCTTTAGAGGTCCTGGCCTTCAGATTGTAAGGGGACCAAGCTACCAGTCTGAGGGGGTAATTGCTCTTGTTTTAATCTGCTTGGATCTGGATTGCTGTCTAGAGTGGAGGTCCTAGGGTGTGTGACCAGTGTGCCAGAGCCAGTGGAAGCTTCTGAGAGGACAGCCAACTAATAGCTCCAGCAGTTGTGAAAATCCCAGTGATTTGGAATAAAGCTCTCTTCTCTGGAAACAGAGTTCTATTGTGGCAAAAAGCTCAAAAGCCAAATAATTGAGTGGCAACCTGAGCAAGCAAAGCAAGCACAGCAATCCGACTTTGGATTCCTTTTGGGGGGACAAAAGGGATCAAAGCATGGAACAGGAGAAAGACAGTAAAGTCAGAACTCTGGTACCAAAAGCTTCCAAGAAAAATATGAATTGGTTACAGGCCATAGAGGAGCTTATGAAGGATTTTGAAAACCAAATAAGAGAAGCAGAGGAAAAATTGGGAAGAGAAATGAGAATGATCAAGAAAATAATGAAAAGAGAGTCAAAAACCAGACTGAGGAAAATATTACCTTAAAAAATAGACTAACTCAAATGGCAAAAGAGGCCCAAAAAGCCAATGAGGAGAATGCCTTAAAAAGGCAAATTTGCCAGATGGAAAAAGAATCTCAAAAGCTCACTGAAGAGAATAATTCTTTCAGAATTAGATTGGAGCAAGTGGAAGCTAGTGACTTTATGAGAAATAGATACTATTAAACAGATCCAAACAAATAAAAAATAGAAGGCAATGTGAAATATCTCATTGGGAAAATCACTGGCCTGAAAAATAGATCCAGGAGATATAATTTAAAAATTATTGGACTGCCTGAAAGCCATGATCAAAAAAAGAACCTAGAAATCATCCTTCAAGAAATTCTCAAGGAAAATTGCCCTGATGTTTTAGAACCAGAGGAAAAAAAAATAAAGGTTGAAAGAACCCACCAATCCCCTCTTGAAAAAAATCCCAAAAAGAAAATTCCTAGGAATATTATAACCAGGTTCTGGAGTTCCCAGATCAAGGAGAAAATATTACAAGCAGCCAAGAAGAAATAATTTGAATACTGTGTAAATACAATCAGGATAACACAGGATCTGGGAGCTTCTACATTGAGGGATTGAAGGGCTTGGAATATGATATTTGGGAGGTCAAAGGAGCTGGGATTAAAACCAAGCATCACCTACCCAGCAAAACTGAGTATTTTGTTTCAGGAGAAAATGTGGTCATTCAATGAAATAGAGAACTTTCAAGCATTCTTGATGAAAAAACCAGAGTTGAATAGAAAATTTGACACTCAGATACAAGAAGCAAGAGAAGAAGGAGAAGGTAAACAGGGAAAAGAAATCATAAGGAACTTATCAAAGTCAAAGTATTTACATTCCTACATGGAAAAATGATCATTGTAACTTATGAAACTTTTCTCAGTATGAGAAAAGTTGAAGGGAATATAAATGTGTGTGTGTATATATGTATGTATGTATGTATGTATGTGTATACTTACACATATTTTCTATATAGGAAGATTTATGGGTGTATGAATACATATGTTAGTGTGTATATATTTGTGTACAGGTATACATAGACAAGGGCACAGTGCCAATTGAATAGGAAGGGATGATACTTAAAAGGTGAAATTGAGAGTTGAGAGAGGTATATAATGAGAGAAGATGGGGAAAGACAGAATGGGGTAGATTATCTCATATAAAAGAGGCAAGGGAAAACTGTTACAATGGAGGGGAAGAAGAGGAAGGCAAAAGGGAATGAGTCAACCTTACTCTCATTGAGTTCGGCTTAGGGAGGGAATGACATACACACTAAATAGGGTATCTTGCTCTACAGGAGAGTAGGAGGGAAGGGGATGAGAGGGTGGATGATGGAGGGGAAGGAAGTTGGAAGCACACACTTTTGAAAAGGGACAAGGTCAAAGTACAGAATAGAACAAGTGGGGGTCAGAATAGGACAGAGGGAAATATAGTCAGTCTTTCACCATATATCCACTATGGATATTTTGTGTAGCTACACATGTACAACCTATATTGAATTGCTTATCTTCCCAGTAAGGGCAGGTGACAAGGGAGGAAGGGAAAGAATCTGGAATTCAAAGTTTTAAAATCAAATGTTTAAAAAAATTATTATTTTTTTACATGCAACTGGGAAATAAGATATACAGGCACTGGGATAATCCATCTTGCCCTACTGGAATGTCAGAGAGGGAATGAGGGAGGATATAGGAGAGAGCAGGATGAGGAAGGGGGTATACAGTGGGATCATAGTTTCGGGGTAGTGGGTAGAGGAAAGATGGGAAGAAAATTTGTAACTCAAAATCTTGTGGAAATGAATGATGTAAACTAAAAATAAACATAAAATTTAATTTAAAAAAGAAGAAGATGAAAAAATTAGAAAGGAAATTAACATTTTGGTACAAGAGATACAAAACCTTTTCCAAGTAACAAACTCCTTGAAAATTAGAATAGACCAAATGAGAGCCAATGACTACATGAGGCAACAAGAAATATTAAAACAAAGTCAAAAAGCTAAAAAGATAGAAGAAAATGTAAGGTATTTCATAGAAAAAAAACTAGCTTTGAAAATAGATTGAGGAGGAGTGGCTAGGTGGCACAGTGAATAGAGCATCAGCCCTGGAGTCAGGAGGACCTGAGTTCAAATCTGGCCTCAGACACTTGGCACTTACTAGCCATGTGACCTTGGGCAACTCACTTAATCCTAACTGCCTTACCTTCCCCCCTCCAAAAAGCAAAAAAAAAAAAAAAAAATAGATTGAGGAGAAAAAAGTCAGTCATTGCACTTCCTGAGCGCCATGACCAGAAAAAAGAAAAAGAACTTAGACATCACATTTCAAGAAATCTTAAAAACAAACTTGCCAGATCTCTTAGAACCAGAAAATAAAGTATAAATAGAAAGAATCCACTGGCTACCTCCCAAAAGAAATTCCAAATGAAAGCTCACAGGAATATCATAGCCAAAATCCAGAACTTCCAAGTCAAAGAAAAAAAATAGCAAACAGCCAGAAAGAAAAAAAAATATGTGTCAAAGTGCCATAGTCAGGATCACACATGACTTAGCTGCCACCACTTTAAAGGAGAGGAGAATGTGGATTCATAACCAACAGTAATTTACCCATGAAAACTAAGTAGAATGCCACAGGTGGAAAACAAACCTTTAAGAAATAGAGGACTTCAACATATATTCCTGACAAAACAGCCAGAGCTAGAGAAACATTTTGAAATTCGAACATAAGAGTAAATAGAAACATAAAAAGGTAAACCTGAATGAACAACAATAAAGTCCTAACAAGGATAAACTGCTTAATTCAAATATGGGAATGATACATGTATTCCTTCTGATCCCTATCATCATTAGGATTCATAGAGTGAGTTCAATTAGAAAAGTCTTGAAGTATTTCTGTCTTGATGATCCTAAGAAAAACAGAAAGAAAGGTGGAAAGAAATAGATGGGAAGAAGGTAAGGGGTGAGGGCATGGAGAAAGAAAGGTTAGGGAAATTATCTCACACAATCACAGTACACAAGTAGACAAACATACAAATAAGGAGGAAGGAGCAATAAGAGTGACTGACACTTGAACCTCACCCTTAACTGAACTGTTCAAAAGAATGAAGAATACAACATTTCCACACACAGAATTGGACACAGAAATAAATTTTACTCAACAGGGAAATAAAAGGGAAAGGGGAGATTGAGGAGAAAGAATTAAAGTGAGGAGTAAGTCTTACGAAAAATTCTAAAGATGGAATTTTGAGGTGATGAAGAATGGAAATTTGAAGTGGTGCCCATAAATTGGGGAATGGTTGAACAAGATATGGTTTATAAATGTGACAGAATACCATTGTGCTTAATTCTTAGTGCAACAAAGCTTCCAAAGGAGTAATGAAAAATATTTTGTAGGACATGGCTAATATGGAAATATGCTTTGAGTGACTATCCATATTTGTAATGGATTTTGTTTTTCTTGTGTTCTCAAATTGGAGGGGATAGGCACTGGGGTAGATGGATTAAAAGGTAGATATTAACTTGTTAAAACAAAATAATTTTTTAAAAGGAAGAAAGAAAACTTAGAAACTTTGATCAACAGAATGACCAATCATAATTCCTGGGGTTTGTGATGAAACATCCTGTCCCTCCTCTAAAAGAGAGGAGAAAGCCAAGCACAAGCAGCTCTCCAGAGAACTGCTGCTGTGAATAGCTCTAAGGTTCTGATCACATAGTATAGTGAACTATTTATTCAGCAATAAACTAAGGCAAAAACATTCACAAAAACCAAGGTACAGCATTCACAATGATATAACATGACAACTTATCACTAAAGTGACCACATAGCTTCAAACAAAAGATATCATTCAGGATACAAAGTACAAAGGTTTCCCACCCCTAGGTCACATTGTCTTAATCACTGTCAGATCTTCCTTTTTGATTGGAGACTAGCTTCCAATCATCCTTAATTCAATCATCCTTAAGGGGTACAAGTTACAAAGTACAAAGTTCCCCCCCCCCCCAGGTCACAGTAAATCATGATCTTTTCAGTCAGCACTTAGTACCCAAGGAAAGGTCTTTTCATCTTGGCTCAAGGCTGGCTCCATGGTTCCTCTTCCATGGTCCCAGTTTTTGCCTGAATTCACCCAACCATCACCTGGATTCACAGGCAACTCTCAGTTCCTCATCCAGTTTCCATTCCATATTGAAGCTCTCACAGTGTCCAGTCCACTTCAAGTCCTTTGCAGTTTCTGTTTCTGGGAAGACAAAGATTACAGAGCCAAAACAACATTCGTATACATTGCTGGCACCATCATCAATTCACTATCTGCCTGTGAAATCAACACAGACACACAAACAAGGTCTGAGAAATCAACACAGATGAACAAACAAGGTCTGAGAATTCACCACACATCATCAGTAGGGTCCCAGGACCTCTGAAACCCTGCTCCAGGACTTCTGTAAACAAGAAAGACAAGAAAATCCTCTTTCAGGGCTTCTGAACCAGCAGTAAGGTCCCAGGGTTTCTGTACAAAGTATCACAAATACAAATCAACACAGACAGAACAAACAGAGTGCTGGCCACCACAAGTTTTCTTCTCAGCTCTGCTTCACTACATTTGTTTATAACAAAGTTTTTTTCTTGCTTTCTCATCCGTGAGGAGGGATGGAAAGGGAGAGAGAAGGCTTGTCTTTAATGGAAAATAAAATATCATTTTTAAAAACTATGCTAGGAGACCATGCCATAAACATGAACACCTCTCTTCAATATTCACAATGTATTTTATGCCAACATATAACCTACATTGATTTAGTAGTAATATAATAAAGTTATGATTCCTAAGGGAGAAATCTATTTCATTCTCAAAACAACCCTGTAAGATAGGTGGTATTACTATCCCCATCTTACAGATGAGGAAACTGAGGCAGACCATGGTCAACAGTGAGTTGCTAGTAAATGACAGGGGTAAAATTTGTAATTACTCTTTCCAAAATTATTGCTTCATACTAAGGAGACTATACCACTTTCCATCTTTAATAACATCCTAGTTAGGGGTAGCTAGATGGCACAGTGAATAGAGCACTGGCCCTGGAGTCAGGAGGACCTGAGTTCAAATCCAGCCTCAGGCACTTAACACAAAAACTAGCCATGTGACCTTGGGCAAGTCACTTAACCCCAGTTGCCCTCCAAAAAGAAAAAAAAAAGTAACATCCTAGTCATCAATTCAAGATCCATTTAGTCACTACAGATAAAGGGGTGATATATGTAGTGGAATGAATTTCAGACTTGGCATCAAAAAAGACTCAAGTTCCAATCTTACCCCACTCACTTACTAGTCACTCATTGTTGACCAGTTGACCAGATAAAGTCAAGTGACTTTATCTCTCTGAGTGACAGGTTTCTTACCTATAAAACAGGGATCATAATCCCTACACCGCAGCTTGTTAAGAAGGTCAAATAAGAGAATATGTGTGAAGCACTTTGTAAGCCTTTGAAATACTATATAAATGTTGACTAATATTATAAAATTGATGTTATTTTCCCCTCAGATACCTGGGAGGATGGGTAAGCAATTGTAATTCATTCTAGAACTGACAAAGCAACAAATTTCCCTAGTTATCTCTTTAGAATCCCTGAGAATCTCTCTCAGACAACTAGATTGGATTATTTCAATCACTCCAGGCTACTACCAGTCTCACCTAAAGTAAAGGAAGTGGAAAGAAGCTAGGTACCCTCTCGGTTCTCTAAGATATAACTCTCTGAAGAGAAATCTTTTTTGGTGATGGTGGAGAAAAAGAGTCCCTGTGCATCAGTCGGGCAGAAATTAGGTTTAGAGCAACATTTTACATATGTACTTCACCCCTTATATCAAGATAAATTCTAACTCAGGGGTGGGGAATCTATGGCCTCGAGGCCATATGTGACCCTCTAGATCCTCAAGTGCAGTCCTTTGACTGAATCAAAACTTCCATTTGTTCTATGAAGCTTGGATTCAGTGAAAGGGACACTCTTGAGGACCTAGAGGGCCACATGTGGCCTTGAGGCTGCAGATTCCCCACCCCTGCTAGATCCATGACCTAGATATAAAGTAGACAAATTAGAGGAACAAGGAAGAAATTGCCTTCAGATTTGTGAATAAAGTAAGAGTTTATGTATAATCAATTGCTAGAGAGGTTCACATGAGATAAAAATGGACCATTTTGATAAAGATAAAAGGCTTTTGCACAAACACATCTAATGCTGTAAAAATTAGAAGGAAACTAGGTACCTGGGGGAAAGCTTTGCATCAAGTTTCTCTATTAAAGTTCTCACACATAAAATAACTGATTCAAATTTATAAGCCTAAGGGTGATTCTATAATAGATAACTGGTCAAAGGATAGTAATAGGCAATATTCAAAGGTAGGGGTCCAAGCTACAAAAAACAAACAAACAAAACCACATAATATGTTCTAAACACAAATAAATAGAAAAATGCAACATTGAAGAAAACTTTGAGGTTCTCTCTAACACATATCAGAATAGTAAAGATGACAGAGGAGTAGTGACAAATGTTGGAGAAACAATGAAAAAATAGACACACTATGGGTAGGGCTATGAATTGGTCCAGCTACTCTGGAAAGCAATTTGGAACTATGCCTAAAATGTTGTTTATCCATTCATATCCTATTACCGAGCTATACCACTACTAGGCCTATAGTCCTGAAGAAATAAAAGAAAGAGAAAAATACTCTAAGTATAAAAATATTTGTAGCAGCTCTTTCAGTGGTATCTGAAATTAGAAACCAAGGGGATGTCCTCCCACTAGCAAATGGTTAAATAAATTGTGGCATATAAATGTAATGGAATATTATTGTGCCTTAAGAAATAATGAAATGGATATTTTCAGAGGTAACTGGGAAGATCTTTATGAACTGATACAGAGCAAAATGAACAGAACTAGAACATTTATATAAAGATAACAACATTACAAAGAAAAACAACTTTGTAGGACTTTAGAACTATGATCAATGCAATTATAACCCACTAGTCCAAAAGAATGAAGATAAAATACATCACTCACTTCCTGACAAAGAGCTGAAGGAGATATACATTTTAGTACAGGACCAGTGTGAGTATCTATTTTGCCATACAAGGAAGCTATGCATGAAAGGCTTTGTTTTTTTTAGGGGATTTTAATTTGCTCAATGGAGGTGGGAATGGGGGTGGGGAAAAGTAGTGGGAGGGACAAATTTTTTTTAATGTTTAAGAAAAGAGAAGAAAAATGGTCCCCATGCCAACCTCATGCACTATTGCATAAGTGCATTACAGAGTTATAATTTTCTAGTAGAAGGTAAAATACTGTATAAGGTTTTAAGTGGAAGTTTGTTGGAGACAGATGGGATCATGGAAGGCTTCCTGAAGGAAATGTCATCTGAGTTGACTTTTAAAAGATGGTGAAGATTTTCAAATCTGTGGATAAAGAAGAATGTGTGATCAAATAAGGGACAGAGAGTATCACAGAAGATAAATTGAACAATTTTATTACAAAAAATTAAAAAGTTTTTATACAAACAAAACAAATTGAGTTAAAATTTGAAGGGAAAGAACTAATTGGGGAAAAAATCTTTGAAGAACATTTCTCTGATAAAGCTTTCATATACAAATATTAAAGAGACTGATTCATATTTTTAAGAAGAGCTGTTCCGTAATTGAAAAAAGGTCAAAGAATGTGAACATGCAGTTTTCAAAGGAAGAAATGCAAGCCGTTAACAACCATATGAAAAAAATCTCTAAATCATTAGTAATTAAAAATGAAAATTAAAAGAATTCTGAGGTTCTATCTCATACTAATTAGATTGTCAAAAATTATTTTTAAAAAAGGAAAATGATAAATGTTGGATGGGCTATAGTAAAATAGGAACATAGTGTACAGTTTTTAGAATTAAGGATTGGCCCATTCATTCTAGAAAATAATTTGGAATCGTACCACCAAAATTACTAAACTGTGCTTACTCTTTTATCCAGAGATTCCACTAGGCCTATGCTAAAGAGATCAAAGAAAGAAGAAAAAGATCCATATACACATATATATTTACAGTAATTCTTTTGTAAGGGCAAAGAACTAGAAACCAAAAAGGTGCCTATTAGTTGAGAAAAAGCTAAATAAATTATGATATGTTACTATGTGGAATGTTACTGCCCTAAAAGTAATGTTAAAAGAGAAAACAGAGATACCTGGGAAAACTTACATGAACTGATGCAGACTGAAATAAGCAGAACCAGGGGAGCAATTTCTATAATAACAATAGTAATTTAAAGAAAAACAACTTTGACTTTGTAAAGTTAGAAAAAAAACTAATTTCATAATCAGTCCTCTAGAATCCTGACTGATCACTGTGTTTTTACAATGTTGTTAAATAGCTTAAGTTCTTATGTATTGGAGTTATGCATGATATTCTGTATGACATACATAATATTCCCATAATATTATGAAGAAACAAACTATCAAGACTCTCAAGGGGCATAATGAAAAAATGAGAAAGAGGCAAACTTAGTACTAGATAGCAGATGGTACTACAAAACAGTAGTCAACAAAATAATTTGTTATTAATGTGAGTCAGGTAACGTACTTCACATACCAAAGCAAATGAACCTAGTAGCCTAATGTTCAAGAAAACCACAGAACCAAGTTATAGGAATAAAAACTCACTATTTGACAAAATCTTCTGGGAAAACTGGACACCAGTCTGGCAGAAATTATGTCATTTCAATCATATAC
Source organism: Gymnobelideus leadbeateri (assembly GCA_011680675.1). NCBI lineage: Eukaryota > Metazoa > Chordata > Mammalia > Diprotodontia > Petauridae > Gymnobelideus > Gymnobelideus leadbeateri. The sequence goes on along the minus strand of WOXC01009037.1, from coordinate 557,263 downwards.
CAAGATAAGCTCCAGAAAACTACATGACCTAAATATAAAAGGTCACATGATACGTTAATATGTGGGATTTTCTAGTAGAAGAGTGAGATCCCTTTGGATCTATGAATAGGGGAAAAACTCATGACCAAGAAATAAAGACACACAAGATAAAAATGGACAATTGCAATAGCATTTTTTTTTAATTTCTGCACAGACAAATCCAGTACAGCTAAAATTAGTAGGGAAAAACAGTTAACAGGGAAATCATGGAAGTCTCATTTCAAAGATGATAAGGAATTGATTCAAGTCAGTAAGAATAAAACCTTTACCCAATGGATATGAACAGATAGTTCTTATGGGAATAAATTCAAACAATCTATAGCTATATGAAAAAATTACATAGTATTAATAATTACAGAGATTTACATTAAAGCAATTCTGAAGTTTCAATTTACACTGATCATATTAGAAAAATTTACCGAATAAGGAAAATTACAGGAGCTTCAGGAAAAGACATATTGATGTGCTACTGGTAAAGATATAAAATGGTACACAGTCATTCCAGAGAGTAGTTGTAACTGTTGAAAAAGCTACAAAACTGTGCAGGGTTTGACCATTTATAATTTAAATGATAATTCAATATTTTTTAATTTTTAAATTTTAAATAATAATTTAAATTTAATAAAAAAACCCTACCCAACTCTTTGTGACTCTATTTGGGGTATTCTTGGCAATGACACTGGAGTGGTTTGCCATCTCCTTTTCTGTCCCATTTTACAGATGAGGAAACTGAGGTAAATAGAGTTAATCAATGTACCCAAGGTCACACAATTAGTAGCTATCTGAGGCCAGATCTGAACTCAGAAAGATGAGTCTTCCTGACTCCAGATGCAGTTCTATCCACTGTGCCACCTAGCTGCCCAAACTATGTACACCCTTTAACCCAGTGATACCACTAACACTATACCCCAAAGAGATCAAGGAAAGAGGGAAAGATCTCATGTGTACAAAAATATTTATAGCAGCTCTTTTTTTTAAATTAATTTATTAGTTTAGTTTCAGTTAACAAGATTCAATTCCATAGTTCCTTGATTTTCAAATTTCCTTTCCTTCCCTCCCCCCTCCCCCCACAACAGCCAGTATAAGATCTGCAAATGCATTCATATTAGACATTATTCCAATTACAAAGGCGTATTGTACTAGGTGGGATGAAAGATGGTAAGGAAGAAAAAAACCAAACAACGAAAAGAAAAAGATCATTTAGTTTGCTTCCATCAGGATTCAGGCTCAGTTCTTTCTAGTTATATCTCTGGATGGCACTTTTCTCACTTTCTTGAGTCTTTCGGGATTGACTTATATCACTGAATTGCTGAAAAGAGTCCAGTCTGTCATAGTTGGTCATCACAGATATGGTATGTCTGTGATTGTATGCAAATTTCTTCTGATTCTACTCTTCTCGCTCAGCATCAGTTTGTATAAGTCTCTCCAGGTAATTATGAAATCCATCACCTCCTCGTTTCTTATAGCACAATAATATTCCATTACATTCATATACCACAACTTGTTTAGCCATTCCCCAATTGATGGGCACCCCTTTAGTTTCCAATTCTTTGCAACCACAAAAAGGGCTGCTAAAAATATTTTTGTACGTATGGGTCTTCCTCCCACTTTTATGATCTCTTTGGGAAAGAACCCTAGAAGTGGTATGGCTGGGTCAAAGGGTATGAAATTATTTATAATCCTTTGTGCATAATTCCAGATTGCTCTCCAGAATGGTTGGATAAGTGCACAACTCCACCAGCAATGTATTAGCGTTCCAATTTGTCCACATCCTCTCCAGCATTTGTCACTTTCTTGTTTTGTCATCTTAGCCAATCTGACTGGAGGGATGTGGTATCTCAGAGTTGTTTTAATTTGCATTTCTCTAATTAATAGTGATTTAGAGCATTTCTTCATATGCTTATAGATTTCTTTAATTTCTTTCTCTGAAAATTTCCTGTTCATATCCTTTGACCACTTATCAATTGGGGAATGACTTGTATTCATATAGATTTGGCTCAATTCTCTATAAATTTTAGAAATGAGTCCTTTATCAGAGACACAAGTTGTAAAGATTCTTTCCCAATTTCCCACCTCCCTCTTGATCTTAGTTACATTGGCTTTGTTTGTACAGAAGCTTTTCAATTTAATGTAATCAAAATTATCCATTTTGCATTTTATAATGCACTCTAATTCTTGTTTGGTCTTAAAGTCTTCCCCTCTCCACAAGTCTGTCAGGTAAACTATTCCTTGCTTTCCCAAATTGCTTACAGTATCATCCTTTACACCTAGATCATGTACCCATTTAGACTTGATTTTGGTATATGGTGTTAGATAGTGATCTATGCCCACTTTCTGCCATACTGTATTCCAGTTTTCCCAGCAGTTTTTGTCAAACAGTGCATTCTTATCCCCAAAACTGGGGTCTTTGGGTTTATCGAACAATAGATTACTATATTCATTAACTGCTGGGTCTCCTGCGCCTAATCTATTCCATTGATCCACTGCTCTACACCTCTGCCAGTACCAAGCAGTTTTGATGACTGCTGCTGTATAATACAGATTAAGATCTGGCACAGCTAGTCCACCTTCCCTAGCGTTTCTTTTCATTAATTCCCTTGATATTCTAGACCGTTTGTTTTTCCAAATAAATTTTGTTATTATTTTGTCTAACTCTACAAAGTAGTTTTTTGGTAAATTGATTGGTATGGCACTAAATATATAGTTCAGTTTGGGTAAAATTGTCATTTTTATTATATTAGCTCGACCCAGCCACGAGCAATTGATATTTTTCCAACTATTTAGATCTGCTTTTATTTGTGTGAGAAGTGTTTTGTAGTTGTGATCACATAGATTCTGGGTTTGTTTTGGCAAGTAGATTCCCAAATATTTTATAATGTCTACAGTGACTTTAAATGGGATTTCTCTTTCTATCTCTTGTTGAGTTTCATTAGAGATGTACAGGAATGCTGAGGATTTATGTGGGTTTATTTTATATCCTGCAACTTTGCCAAATTTATTTATTGTCTCAAGTAGTTTTTACTTGATTCTCTAGGATTCTCTAAGTATATCATCATATCATCTGCAAAGAGTGACAGCTTGGTCACTTCTTTGCCTAATTTGATTCCTTTGATTTCTTTTTCTTCTCTAATTGCTACTGCTAGTGTTTCTAGTACCAGACTGAATAAGAGGGGTGATAGTGGACACCCTTGTTTCACTCCTGATCTTATTGGAAAGGCTTCTAGTTTATCCCCATTGCATATAATACTTGCTGATGGTTTTAAATAGATGCTATCAACTATTTTAAGGAAGGCTCCATTTATTCCTATACTTTCTAGTGTTTTAAATAGGAATGGATGTTGTACTTTGTCAAAAGCCTTTTCTGCATCTATTGAGATGATCATGTGGTTTCTGCTAGTTTTATTGTTGATATGCTCAATTATACTGATGGTTTTCCTAATATTAAACCATCCTTGCATTCCTGGAATGAATCCTTCCTGATCAAAGTGTATTATTTTTGTGATAAGTTGTTGGAGTCTTTTGGCTAATATTTTGTTTAGAATTTTTGCGTCTAAATTCATGAGGGAAATTGGTCTATAATTTTCTTTCTCTGTCTTATCTCTTCCTGATTTAGGAATCAGTACCATATTTGTGTCATAGAAAGAATTTTGTAGGACTCCACTAATTTTCCCAAATAGTTTGTAGAGTATTGGAATCAATTGTTCTTTAAATGTTTGATAGAATTCACTGGTGAACCCATCTGGCTCTGGAGATTTTTTCCTAGGGAGTTCATTGATGGCTTGTTTGATTTCTTTTTCTGAGATGGGATTATTTAGCAGCTCTTTTAATAATACCAAAGAACTTGAAACTAAGGGGTGCCTATCAATGAGTTACTGGTTGAACAAAAATACCACTGTGCTATAAGAAATAAAGAAAAAGATGGTTGCAGAGAAACCTGGGAAGATTTGTTTGAAGTGTTGCCGTGTGTGTACACACACACACACACACGTAGGTATCTAGGTATGTATATATACACATACATACACACACACACATATATATATAAAACACAACATTGTAAAAGCACAATGAACAATCATGATTCTAGAGGACTGATTATGAAGAATGCCACCTACCTAGTGACAGAGAGCTGATGGACAAACTATTCAAAATGAGACACACATTTCTGAATGAGTCAATATGGGGAGTTGTTTTATTTAACAGTTTGTATTTGTTTTTTTTTACTTTCTTTTCCAGTGGAGAAGGAAGTTGGAAGGGAGAGAAAATAAATGTCTGATCATTGAAAAATTAATTTTAAAAACCCACTATTAAAGAAGACAACTGGGAAAATTGGAAAACCTTCTGAAATAAGTTAGATATTATTATGTTAAGGGAATTTGAAAATCTTCCCTGCCCCTTAATAGGCCTATGTGATGGAGCCCATGGTGGAAGGAGCTTGCCAAAAGGATGGAGCAGGAAGTGTGAGTGAGACAGAGCTGGGAGAGAGAGAGCAGGCAGAGCAGCTAGTGTGAGTAAAGAGAGGGAGGAGTTTTGGCTGGAGGAACTTGTTCTGGGGGAGGCCTAATGGAGGGAAGGCTCAGGGATGTTTGTATTCCTTGCATGGGTGATGTGTGGATTTTGTCTTAAAAAGAATGTTTGGGATATCAGTGCTCCCTGCATTGGCAATGTATATAGACTTCTTTATTATTATGATGAATTTGGCTTACTGGTATTTGGATAAATGTCTTGATTTCATCCTCAAGGAAGAGAGTCTGTTATATCTTGTTATTCAAACCTGGTAATATGCCTGCATATTCATAGCAGCTGCTGTGGGTATTGCATTGGTGAAATAGATATTGACCAACAATTAATTCTATATACCAAGATAAGCTCCAAATGGATACATGATATACATAAAGGGTCACATTATAAACAAATTAGAGGAGCAAGGAAGAAATTACCTCTCTAACATCAAGAGAAAGAAATGGTTTGGGACCAAATAAAGGATAAAAAGCATCAAAGAAGATAAAGTGGACAATTTCAACTACATAAAACCATTGCAGTTAAAAATTAGAGGGAAAGCATGGGCAGGGGTGGAGAAGTGGGGGAGGGAATCTTTGAAGCAACTTTTATCAGAGAAGGGTGTCATTTCCAAGACATATAAGGAATTGATTCACATTTATAGTACTAAGAACCATTCCCCTAAGGAAGAAATCCAAATTACCAATACCCATATAAAAGCTCCAAATAATTAATTAGAAAAAAATGCAATTTAAAACAACTTTGTGGTTCTACCTCACACTGATCAGATTAGCATGGATGACAAAAAGGAAAAATGTCAAATATTAGAGAGGTTCCAGGAAAACAGACACAGTAGTGGAGCTGTGAATTAGTGCAGACATTTTGCAAAGCCATTTGAGACTATGCCTCAAACTTTATTAAACTGCTCAGCCTTTGACCCAGCAATAACATTACTAGGCCTATATTCCGAAGAGATCAAAGAAAGAAGGAAAGGGCATACATGTACACAAATATTTATAAGCAACTCTTTTAGTAGGGAAAAAGAACTGGAAACTAAGGAGGGCTCCTATGAGTTGGGAGGTAGCTGAATAAATCATGGTGTATGAATGCAATGGAACACTATTATATAAGAAATTATTAAAAATGATCATTGAGGAACCAATAGGATAATTTATGCTATCAAAACAACATTGTAAAGACATTTAAATGGGAAAAGGGAAAGGAATAAGAGTTTACATGGTAACTACTATGTGCCAGGCATTGTATAAGTACTTTCACACATATTATCTCATTTGACTTAAATGACTTTGAAAGACTGAAGAACTCTTTTTAATGCAATGACAAACCATGATTCCAGAGAACCAGTGATGAAGCAGGTCAATTGTCTCATGACAAAGAAATTTCAAGGATGATGCAGGGCACAGAATAAGATTTTTATTTTGGATATGAATAAAGTGAATTTTTTTCTTGATTATGTTTATTTGTGGGATTTGCTTTTCTTTATCCCCCATGGCATTACGGATTGAAGAGGGAGAAAAAACTTTAAATATGGAGATTTAAAAAGAGAGAGAGAGAAAAGAGGGGTAATAAAGGAAGAGGCAAATTTCAAAATCCAGTTCTGAATTTTTCCCCCAGGGGCTAACCCTTGCATTAAATAGGACAGTTCTTAGAAATCTCAGCTCACCAGCTGGCTCACAATATTCAAGAAAAATAATAGCAACATTTTTGATAAGGAAAAAAAGAGAAAGAAAAACTAGTTCAAATATTTAAGTCTTCTGATCATTGTAATTCCCAACCATGCTTCCAAGGAACAATAGTGAAGCATATGCCTCCTGACAAAGAAGGACTTAATGTAGAGAATAAGACATACATTTTTGGACATGGCCCTTGTAGGAATTTGTATGGCTTGAGTATGCATATGTTACAACGTTGGGTTTTTTATTTCTTCAGTGAGAGGGAGGAAGAGGGGAACAAGGATGAAATAGGTTCCCACCCCACCTCAAAAAAAAAAAAAAAGAACAGAAGGAAAGCCAGATGGAGTCATAGATAAGCAAGACAGCTTTGAAAGTTTCATGTTAAATCTACTAAATAGTTAAAGAGAAAAGCAAGCTCTATAGAATAGAGATGAGTACTTTAATGCTTAATCTTCCTCTGCTTCCAAATGTCCTAGTGTGTGTGAGAATGCTCATTTTAATTTGACATTTGTATAGCCTGGATTTTTTTTAATAAAAATAAAGAATGGTGAAGAAATAATGATTCCACTGCATTGCACATAGTAGGCATAAAATGAATATTTGTTGAATTAAATTGAATTCCAGAAACAAGAAACAGATAAGCACAGACACAGAGAGAGAAATAAAATGGTATGTTAAGAGATCAGAGAGAATGATCCAATTTTGCTGAAATAGAGAATATATAGAAGGAACACCATAAGGTAAGGCTGAAAACAGGGCAATGCCAGATTGTGCCTTGAATGCCAAGCAGAGGAGTTTGAATTTTATTTGGGAAACAGTAGTGAGTCATTGAGGGCAGCTGGGTGGTGCAGTGGATAGAGTGCCTAACCTGAAATCAGAAAAATTCATCTTCATGAGTTCAAATCTGGCCTCAAACACTTACTAGACGTGTGATGCTGGGCAAGTTACCTAACCCTGTTTGCCTCAGTTTCCTCATTTATAAAATGAGCTGGAAGAAGGAAATGGCAAATCATATCAGTGTCATTGCTAAGAAAACCCAACATGGGGTCACGAAGAGTCAGAAGTGATTGAAACAACTAAACAACAAATTAGTTACTAAAGATTTTTGAGACAAGGAGTGACATGATGAAATCCATGCTTTCTTTTTTTGTCTGAACTGATGTAAAAGAAGAATTATTCCCACAACAGCAGAAAAGATAGACTGTAGGGGGAAGGGATGCAGATGGAATGAGCTTATAGAAGAATTGCAATAGTCCAGGCTGGGTGGGTTGCAAGGGCCCATGGGAGAGAAGAGCAGACAAAATCCAGCGATATTGCAAAGGTGGAATCAGCAGCATCTGATAACTGATTTCATAAGAGAGGACAGGGAAGAGCCAAAGAAAATCTTATAGTCTGATCACAGGTGACTAGGTCAGTAGCGGCACCACAGCCAGAAGCAACTCAAACCCACTCATAAGAACTAGTTAAGTGTTCAGTATGACCATTTACACCTTGGTAATAGAGCTTTTATTTATTGTTTTGTTGATTGTCTAGACCTAAGAAAATGATGGAGAAAATATTAATGCAGATCAAACTTAAAAGTGTATCATGCATACTTTCCCCCCCCAGAGAGCCAATTGTTAGACATTCCACAAGCATCCCCCAACCCCAGACAAAGGTAGAAAAGATCCAGTGCACACTCCTAGTTGAATGTTGTTGAGTCATTTCAGTCGCGTCTGACTCTTCAGGGGTTTTCTAGGCAAAGACATGGGAGTGGTTTGCCATTTCCTTCTCCAGCTCATTTTACAAATAAGAAGCTGAGGCAAACAGGATTAAGTGACTTGGGCAGGGTTACATAGCTAGTAAATGTCTGAGGCCAGATTTGAACTCATGAGGATGAGTCTTCCCAATTCCAAACCCAGTGCTTGACCCACTGCACCACCTACATGCCTATTCAAGTTGAATAGAGATTCCCTATAGATGTTGAGGTCCTCCAGATGTTTCTATTTGTGTATGTGAACCAACACTGTGCTGATTCCATGAAGCACTGGGATATCTTCCTCTTGGAAAAGTTCTATAAACACTCAGAAGAGTATGGCCTGATCATCTGAGCAGAAAAAACCAAGTGGATGAAGAATGCCTTTTGTCCTGATTATGTCATGCAGTAGAGATGAACGATCTATATTCACAATTTTGCAGGATTCATTATTTTCCCTAATTAGGACCCAGCTGTAGGGCATTTATCTGTATATTTATCTTGGACAAATGTCCTAAACATATAATGAATTGAGGGAAAGATTATGAAACAGACTGTGCTTTTGTCCTCCCACGCCTTGGGAGCAGGAGTGGGCATGGTGGAGGTTACCTGGAGATAAGTTTTAACAGGTAGAGAAAGGCTGAAGGTTGGACTTAGAACTGAAAGGGAGATGTGAGATCCTGCACTCAGCTCCTCTCATTTTGAGGATGCGGTTGTACCACTGAGACCCAGCAAGACTGTGACTTGCCCAGTAAGTAAAGGACAGGGCTAGAATTTAAATCCAGGTCTCCCTATCCCAAATCCCTCACTCCTTCCATTGTAATACACAGCCTTGATAAGGTAGGGTTGTTGCAACTGAGTCATTAAAGTGACAGATCATAAGATAAGGTCTAGTTGTGATGGCTAACAGTAGCTAGTGTAAGGTGAACGCAGGTGTCAGTGTGCCTACATGGTGGAGGAGGGGATTTCCTCCCTTTAATGACTACCCCACCCCTCATCTCATTTTACCATTCTCTCAAACTGCCAAGGAGCTGCCACCTACAAAATTCTATTATTATGCCCCCCCCTCAGGGATTACTTTGCCTCCTTACCCCATGGGGTGAGACCTAACTTTTACAGGATCCCCATCCTGTCTGCATCTGATCAAACTATGCTCTAGGCCAGTAGGGTCAAATTCAAATAGAAACAGGTATCACTAAACCACACATAAGGAACCCTCTGGCTGCATGTTGACTTAGAAAACCACATATGAACATTGTCTGTGTTCTGTTGTATTTTTATTTATTTTGTTAAATATTTCCCAATTACATTTTAATCTGGTTTCAGCAGCACTCAGGAGCTACATGTTTGAGATCTCTGCTCTGGGCTACTGCTTTCTCCCACCCTGACTCTAGCTGTCTTTGCCCCAGGTGAAAGAATTTCTAGTTAGGTTTCTGTATAGAGGCAATAAAAAGACAGAACCCAATTTGACAGTTTCTTGGGTCCTTTCCATGTTCTGTAATTTTGAGATGTGCTAGAGGATGAGGTCAAAAAAGGATAGGATTTGTGGGTAAAAAAAATCAGGTTTAGAGTAAAGGAGTGAAAAAAGATGAGTTGGTGATCAGAGAAAGGAATTTCCAAACTTTCGATCTGGGAAGTGGTACAATTTTCGGATGGTGAGATCTAAAGGGTGATTCAGCTAGTGGACGTGCCCCTAGTAAGGTGGAGAAAAAGAGTCACTGGATATGAGGATAAGAAATTCTGAAGTCAGAGTGTTAGTGAAGTCATTAATATGAATATTGAAGTCCTAGATGGTAATAGTATACTGGTGATGGAGGAGACCAAAGCAGATGCTAAAGTCATCAACAAAGTTGATTAGAAAACTGGGTGAGGGGGCAGCTAGGTGGCACAGTGAACAGAGCACCGGCCATGGAGTCAAGAGAACCTGAGTTCAAATCCAACCCCAGACACAACATTAACTAGCTGTGTGACCTTGGGCAAGTCACTTAACCCCAATTGCCCTGCTTTCCTCCCTCCAAAAAGACCCCAAAAAGAAAAAAGAAAACTGGGTGAGGAAGAAATTATAAACAGAATGCACAGATTTCAAAGGAGGAAAGGCTATTGATGAATGCAGTCTGGGAAAGGTGTGAAACTGGTAGTGTTGAGTAAGAATAGAGCCAAGTCCTCCTGCCCATTGCCTGCTCTGTGCCTAAAATCCCACCATCAGTATTACTTCTGTATTCATTCAGTGAAAATGGAATTACTTTATTGAAAGGATTAATCCCCCAGACTGCTAATAACCCATTATCACCTTGCAAGTTCTCTCATTAGCAAGTCAAGTTCCCTAGCTAGCTAGAGAGGAAGGCTTTCAGCAGGTAAGTCTGATAAGAAGGAGAGAGTAGAGAATTAGAGGGGGTAGAATAGGGCCCACGCAGAGAGCAGAAGCTGGGGTGGGGCAGCCAGCAGCAAGTCACCTGAGGTTACAGGGCATCTGGAAAAAATCTGGAAGAAGTATTGGCAATCTTGGCCCAATGAACAATTTTACCAAGAGCCAGCCCAGGTCTCTTTATGAGTCTCTCACCTGATTGTCTGAATTGTACTATTGTAGCCCAAAGTCTCTTTGTGATTCTAAGAAAGTGAGGCTGATGCTCAGTAAGTAGAATCATGAGATTTTTTTTCAAGCAGAAGGGGCCTTAGAAATCATCTATTCCTCACTCAGAGGCATCTTCTTTATTTATCTCTTGAAAATAATAAATGATTTTTCAGTCATTTTCTAGGGTCCTCATACTGGATAGCAAGCAGCCAGGATGACCTGGACTCAGTTCCTTCTTCTGGCACATAATGGTTTTGTGACCCGAGGCAAGTCACTTAAGCTCTAAGACAGGGTAGATTTCAGAGAGTCTGTAAACTTGAATGGAGGAAAATTACATCTTTATTTTCACTAACCTCTAATTGAAATTAAGCATTTTTGTCAATTAGGAAGGTGGGCAACAAACCACAAAAGACTCTGCCAGGTTGCCAAAGGGGCCTAAAGCACAAAAAAAGATTAAAAACCTTTGCTCTGAGATGAATAGTTGCAGAGAAAGTGCTGACCTAAATTGCTAGAGAGAATTTCCTCTCTTTGAAAGTTCCCTATACTAATAAAATCACAGGTCCCTAGCTCTTTTTATACCATGTAAACTTCAGAATCTATTTATTATGACTGCACTTCATTTTCTATGACAATAGTTGACACGGAAAGCACCAATACTAAAAGGTTGCCTAAAATGGGTCCCCTCTGTGAGAAAACCCCTCCTCTAATAGCCTGAGGCAGAGCTGGTTCCTTCCTGCCTCGCTGGGGTGAAGATGGTTTTTTTATTCCGGTTTTTTTTTTACTTACTTTTAGTTTAAAACATTTAGTTCCACGTGGGGTGAAGTTGTTTATAGGTGAAGGCAGCTGGGTGTTCTCCTGGCTGACCACTCAGTGCTGGCCAGGCTCTCAGTGGCTTTCCATGCTACTGTTCCAGCATCAGCTCCAAGCCTTCAAGAATTTAACTCTCACGTTGAGCATATTTCAGACCACCAGCAATGAAATCCCAATAAAGCTTCTCCTAGTCCCAATATTTTAACTTTCTTATGGCCCCACTGAACAGCAGACATGTTCTGATTTAACCACATAATCTGGCTTTAACCACACCATGGGCCCCCAGACTCAATACAGCCACAATCCCCTAAACTATCCACTGCTCCCAGATCCAATTTACATATTTGAACAGGTGTGTTCTTGTACTCAACTACAATCACATCATCCTTTTAGCCCAAGACAGAACCACAATATATCAACCCATCTTGACCAGACAGATTCACAGTAGCGATCCAGAGGGCAGGATGACCAGGATGTTTGACACGGAACCATAGAAGGGACCCCTCCCTAATCCTTTAGCCTAATCCCTTAACAAACTCCTTCTGCCTTTTTAACATTCATAATTTCTGTTACATAATTGAATCTTTACCTCCCTCACTTTAAATTCCATCTTGCTTTCTCTGAAGTTACTGGTTCTTCTTAAAACCTATCCCATTTCTTGAGGGGTATCAGTCCTCAATAAATGCCTATACTTAGATTAGAGGTGGTCTGCGTCTGAATTCTTTGAGACAGAGTTGCCACAACACCTCATGAAACCTCAACACCAGGAAAACTTTCCAATGCCTTATCCCACAGTTTGTAGAATCTGATCATTTAAAACTAATTTAAAATTAGAAAGATAAGGTAGTATGGCATGGTGGATAGAGGGTTTGGAAGTTCTTGATTCAAATCCTGCCCCTGATATTTTGTGAGACAAGGAAAGTCACTTTAGCTTCCGTGACTCAGGCTTCTCCAAAAATCTTATTTATGAAGTTCTAGATAAGTTGTTGATCTGCCTTGAAGATTTTTGCTGGATCTTCATCCAAGTCATTGCTGCTAACCATGGATGTCCCACAGGGCTCTGTCCCAAGCATTCTTCTTTTCTCTATATACTCTTTCACTTGGTGGTCACATCAGCTCCCACGTATTCAATTTTCATTCCGTGTTGATGATCCTTTAATCTACTTATCCAGCTCTAAACTTTCTGCTGACCTCCAATCTTACACTAAACTTACCAAGGTAGGTAAGGAATAGGGATGCCTGGTGAGGAAACGGCTTCTTGGGACTGAGGAACCAGTCATAATAGGGGAAATGAGGAACTTTCTTTGATTTTTTTCTTCTTCAGTGAATGGAGAGACTAGAAAAACTCAGGGGTCTCCCATAGCAATGGGGATGGATTAATGTTAACAACCCATCTTGAGGAACTGACAAAAATGAAGTTTCTACCTGAAGGAAGATTTGGGAGCAGAGATAACCCCCAAAGAGAAAAAGAAAACAGGGATACCCTTGTTCACCAAATTGATGCAGTAAGGCACCAAAAAAAATAAGGCTATTTATAGAGTTCCTTCTTCTCCTGTCCTCATCTGAGGACTCAAATACCTTCTGCAATTACCTCCTCCTTCACCCTTCTCTTACACTACAAGGTGACCCTTCTCCTCACCAAAGCAAATCCCTTTAAATGCTCAAGCAATCCATTCCATCCCATCTTCTATCTGCCCCTTCTATCCTCCTCCCTCTCTCACTTATCTTCAAATATCTCCCTACTGGCTGCTTCCCTACTGCTTACATCCATGCCCATGTCTCTCCCATCCCCCAAAACACCTCACAATTACTTAAGCAGCAAGATGTGTGTACCCATATGGGGGATATAATGGAAGTAATATCTACCTCCCCCCTCCAATCACAAATTAAGAAAAGGCAACAAGGCCATGACTTAGACTTTACTGACTAGGAATGGCAGGCTCAAGTTGTGCCTCATTCAATGAAGTTTCCTAATGGCGCTGGGCTATTACTGGCTGTCCAAGTGCCATCCTGGCCACTTATGGGCATTAGAGGTCCTACCCACATAGGGTTGAGGACTCTTCCAGCTGGGTAGATGTCTGAAGACCTCAGGAGTCGCCACATCCTGACTTGTTGAGCAGGGCCAGGTTAAGAATCTAGCGTGTGTGTGACCAATTCTTCACTGTTTGGCTGAGCAGAATTCTTTGTAATGCCTAAATCTCACTTAAACTTGTTTGTACCTCATCCTCCAAACCTCTTATCAGAGGTGCTAATAAAGACTTAATATCACCCACTTTGTAGAGGTTAAAATTGATTGCTAAACCTCAGATCAAGCTGCTAATATAAAACATAATGATCAAAATGTAGTCTGCAAAGCAGGAAAGAGGCAGGGGGTGGGAGGTGGGAGGTGGGAGGTGGGAGGTGGAAAGTGGGAGGTTGGGCTGACTCATCTCGCACAGTCCTTTTGTAATCATATTGAAAGACAGCTCAATCGAGTCCTGCCAGCCCCTCCAGTAGCCTTAATAGGAAACACAAATGGGAGGCTAGGGCAGCCGCTACTCGCAATAGGGTGCAGCATTGCTAAGCAACACTCCCTGATAGGTGTCCCATGGGGATATTTAAGTATTCTTGACCATTAAAGAATAAATAATAAGTCTGGTGTATAGTAGGCACTAAATAAAGTGGTTATTGATTGATTGATAAGATGAATGCACAGAAATTTGGAGGTATTTAAGGACTTAGGGTAAGTAGGTGGCACAGTGGATAGATTACTGGGCCTGGAGACTCCTTTTCCTGAATTCAAATGCAGCATTAGACACTTACTAGCTATGTGACCCTGGGCAATCAACATTGCCTACAAGTGTACCACTTCCATGTTTCTGAATGCTGAAATTCCTTTATCTGATCACAATCTATTGCCATTTCACCTCTCCCTCTACCCTGCAACCTTAAACCTTGTTCTTCATCCATACTGTGCCCTCCAATTCCTTTCCCCCTCAGTTCTTTCCCTGGTCATCCCCTGTCAGCACTAGATACACTTTTCTCCTTTCCCTATCTTGACCCTTTGGTGAACCAGTTCAACTCTACTTTGTCTTCTTCTCTTGAGCCCCTCTATCCCTTGTCCTATCACCTCTTTCCTGGCCATACCTCAGCCTTGGATCTTTCCCACCATTCTCCTCTTCCATTTCTACATTCCCAGTACTGAATTCAGCTGGAGAAAATTATGAAACTGTGCTAAGTCCACTACCAATTTGTATTAGATAACCTCAGCTGGGCCCTCATTGCTGTATTCACTGTTCCTCTCACCACAGTAAGACCTTTTCATCCCTCCTCAGACCTTCCATGTGCCTTCTCTACTCACCTCCCAGCTGAGAACCTTGCTTGACATTCTACTGAAAAAAATAAGGCCATACAGGGGCGGCTAGGTGGCGCAGTGAATAGAGCGCCGGCCCTGGAATCAGAAGGACCTGAGTTCGGAGCCGGCCTCTGACACTTAATCCATACAAACAAAAAAACCTAGCCGTGTAACCTTGGGCAAGTTACTTAACCCCAATTGCCCTAAAGGGGCGGCTGGGTGGCGCAGTGAGTAAGAGCGCCGGCCTTGGAGTTGGGATGACCCGAGATCAGATCCGGCCTCAGAAAATGAGCACCCACGCATAAATAATGACTAGCCGTGTAACCTTGAGCAAGTTACTTAACCCCAATTGCTTTAAAAAAAAAAAATAAGGCCATTTATAGAGAGTTCCTTCTTCTCTTCCTCTCTTTCTTTCTCTCTCTCCTCTGGGTGTTTGTGTGTGTGTGTGTGTGTGTGTGTGTGTGTGTGTGTGTGTGTGTGTGTGTCCCTCTCTCTTAATTCTCTATAGCTTGGCTTCAGACCTTATCATTCAACCAAAACTATTCTCCAAAGTCACTAATGATCTCTTAATTGCCTAATCTAATGATTTTTTTCTCAATCTTCATCCTTCTAGACTTCTCTTCAATCTTTGTTACAGGGAATCACCCTCTTCTCTTTGGTTCTCTCCTCTCTAGGGTATCCCAATACTCTCTCCTGGTTATCCTCCTGCCTATCTTACTGCTTCTTCTCAATCCCCTTTGTTGGATCTTCATCCAAGTCATTCCTACTAACCAGGGATATGCCACAGGGCTCCCTCCCAAGCCTTCTTCTCTTCTCTCTATCCAGGGGTGGGGAACCTGTGACCTCAAGGCCTTCTGGGTCCTTGGATGTGGCTTTTTGACTGAGTCCAAGTTTTACAGAACAAATCCTTTTATTTAGGGAATTTGTTCTGTAAAGTTTGAATTAGTCATATAGACTGGGTCCATCTTCCATTTAGTTTAGTCAAAGTGACCTTTCTAAGGTTCAGTTCTGACCATATCACTCCCCTACTCAATAAATTCCAGTGATTCCCTATCATCTCTAGAATCAAATATAAAATATAAATAAAAAATCAATAAATAAATGTTATATACAAATCAATAAAATCAAATATAAAAATGTAAAATCAACTTAATAAATATAAAATAAAAAATTGACAGCCCCTCATAACTTCCCCTCACCTTTTCAGTCTTTTACACCTTACTTTCCCCCAAGTAGTCTTTGATCCAGTGTCACTGGCATCCTTTCTGTTCCTCATAAAACATATCTCCTAACTCCAGGCATTTTCACTGGCTGCTCCCCATGCCTGGAATGTTCTTTATCTCTTCCTTCTGGTTTCCCTGGCTTCTTTCAAGCCTCGGCTAAAATCCTACCTTCTATAATCCTCTTAATGCTATCACCTTTCTTCTGATGACCATCTCCAAATTATCCAGTATGTGGCTTACTTGAACATAGTTGTTTGTATGTTGTCTCCTCCATTTGACTGTAAATGCCCTGAAAGCAAGGACTATCCTTTACCTTTCTTTGTATCCCTCGTACTTAGAACCAGTCCTTGGCACATAATAGCTATTTAATAAATATTTACTGACAGACTGATACAATTGATCCCCAAGGAAAAATAGTATTAGGACTATCCCACTTGTCTGGAATGCGCTACCTCCAAATTTCTTCCCTCTGAACTCCTCTCTGTATTCCTTTCTCTTGTACAGAAAAGTCAAGTGGTTTGGCAGTGGATTCTTTACTTGCTGCTAAGGGATAAACAGAGCCTGCTGCTTACTCAGCTCTAATTGGTTTACCATTCAGTGACCTGCATTCTAATGGAAAAGTGCTAATGCCCAAGATAGCCAGCTGCCAGTTCAGATGAGGTCAGAATCTCCAGGCCCATAGCAATATTGGTTAGCATCCAGTTTTTCCTATTTGCTTCCTCAGAAAATGGAACAAACCTCTGTGTGCCATCATCCAAATTAAATGTCCAGGACACAACTAATTATAATTACATCTTAATGTACCATCTTGTGTGCAGCTTTAACACAGCAACAGTTTGCAAGCCAGACTGGCATCATGGGAGACAGTTTGGGCAACTTCTCTAAGATCTCTCCTGGAGAAACTACTTGCTGACTCTATGCCAGACAGGAAGTATTATCTTCAAATATGTTTTCCTCATTTGGTCTCCTTTTCCTGTGCCAATGATGAAAAGCAGTGACTTGGATACTGGGTGTGATTATAATTCTTTGCCTTCTATAGTTTGAATTCCCTCCAAATTAGAAGTCCCCAGATCCTAATGGTCCAGCAGATGTGTCGAGTGACTCCCTCCTCTGCCTCCCTCTTATTGGCAGATCATTAGCTCCCTGTGTGACCTTGGGCAAGTCACCTGATGCCTCTTGTCCCCTACTGCCTTATTTGTGAAATCAGCGATTTACAAACTAGTCATCTCTGAGGTTATTTTCAGTTCACATTTTCCATTCCTTCCACCTCTCTTTATTTCTCTCTCCTGGTTCCTTCTCCCTTGCCTTAAATATTCTTATCACAATCCTCCATCTCCACAAGTGAGAGAGTCCCAGTTTTCTCTGAGAGATGAGATGACCTTTCTCTACATAGCATTATGTAGAGTGTACAAAGTATATTGAAAAATGCATCCTCCCTGAAGTTTATATATTGTCTAGTTACATGAGAATGAATGTATATCTCATTTTCATGGTAGTTAATTATTCAGCTATTTAATGTTTTCAGATTTTTAGTTCACCCTATCCTTAATTTAAAAACCTCTTAGATGCCACTTTTCAATATTCTAGTTTTTTTCCACTGAGTGCACATTTAATGCCTCTATATTAATCTTAATTTTGTAATATTTGCAAAGACATTATTGACATTCAAGAATATGCTCACCCCACCCCAATCCCAATCCCACTAATGGTCATTTTCAGCAGGGAAGGGGAAAAAACATCCTTAAACCTCAGAGAAAGGTTGGACTCTTCCCTTTATTGATTATCTCCAATTTATCCTCCATATATTTTGTCTGTGCATCATTGTTTGCATGTTTTCTCATTAGACTGTGAACGAGGCACTGTCTTTTGCCTCTCTTTCTATCCCCTGGGCTTAGCACAGCAGAAGGCACCTAATAAATGTTTATTGACTGACTGACTTACTGGCCAAAGGTTGCTGGGCACACACCCTCCTCCACACACTTTCAACAACTTGCAAACCAAAATGAATTTGGAACCTCTAGATAAGAAGCAAGCTTTAAAGCGTTATAGAAATTCTACTTATTGGAACAATGCTGATCCCATTCTCTGATGACAATATTACAGACATCTAAAACTGTACTAATGTGGGTATTCTCTCCACCAATTCTCTCTGTGAGATGCTTTTGAGCATTGTTATGCCCCCAAACTTCATTAACCTGAACCCAACCTAGTGATATGCTACTCCAAACTTAGCTCTATAATACTGATCCTCAGGCAACAGAGACATATCCATCATCAGGTGAACTCAAATCCAGTTCAAATATTTACTCGCCATGTGATCTTGGGCAAGTCACTTAACTTCTGTCTGCCTCAGTTTCCTCAACTATAAAATGAAGATAATAACAGCACCTACCTCATAGGGTTGTTGTAAGGCTCAAATAAGATAATATTCGCAATGTGCTTAGAACTGTGAGTAGCACATAGTAGTTGCTATGTAAATGCTCGTATCTTTCCCTTTCTTTGGTTCTTGACATGTCATCAAAAGATATCATTTTCCAGATCTTAGAAAGAAGAAACTATGCCTAGAAAATCCCTAGTCCAGAAAAGTATGTCTACCACCCATCGCACTTTCACTGCCCAACAAACCAGTTGCTCACATTTATTCAATTGAATCCAACAGGCATTCATTGGATACCTCCCATGGGCAAGAGAGGGCTTGCTTAAAATTGTTTTTTACCAGAATGCAAAGAATAAATTTGCTGCCAAGACTCTGGCCTCACACAAACCTGACCCAACAGCAGATACTGACCCAAAAAGTTCATTTCTGTCTTGCACCTGAAATATGAAGGGTCTGGCAACAGTTAATGAGGAAATCCTAGAGACCTCCAAACTTCACACAGCTCTCTAAGGTTGTCTTGGAGTAGTTGAAGGGAGCTCCCTTGATCTGACATGACTAGAACTTTAGAGACCGTCTTCCTTATTGCCTCCTGCTGAAGCTTCCAAATCATTTCTTTTTACCTCAACTTTGTCAGAAAATAGAATTAAAGAAGTTTTTGAAATACTCAGCTTCAGCTTCTTACATCAAAAATTGTTTCCCGGGGGTGGCTAGGTGATACAGTGAATAGAGCACCGTCCCTGGAGTCAGGAGGACCTGAGTTCAAATCAGGCCTCATACACTTAACACTTAACTAGCCATGTGACCTTGGGCAAGTCACTTAACCCCAATTGTCCTCCAAAAAGCAAAAAAAAAATTTGTTTCCCTTCTATTATGATACAATGAAATTTGCCATTAATTTCATGTTTTCAAGGTCATGCTCCAATTAATAGAAATGAAATGTCTTTCCTAACAATTTTCATATTTTTTCATTTTTGAAAAAAATTGTATATTATCTATGTGGATGAAATGTAGTTTTGGAGATACAGAGTTTTTTTTAACAGACTCCTCAGAACAAAGTTGGCTTTGTCTGGCTTCCTTTGTCTGCTACTAATCAATTTTCTTTTGCAAAATTTTTTTTCTTCCTCTGCTGTCATCTGATTCAGAGAGCTTAAGCCTCAAGGCACCCTCACATCCCCATGAACTCTGCAATATGCCTGTTACTAGCGCAGATGGACTCCAATGATGTATGTTGATCATTCATACTATTCTTTGAAAAATATATTATTTTCACACCATTGACAAAACAGAAACACAAGGAAATTAATAATCTTTGTATCCTAGAGCCATGTAGCTCTCAACAAATGGTCCAGTCTGGTACCTGACTTCAGAGGAAGACATCTAAACTGGGCCTCCATTGTAATCTGAGCTCTGATAGACTAGCATTTGCCTTATCTTGCTTGTAATCAAGCCTCCAAAGCATGCCACAAAAGGATAAACCCACCCACTCCCTTTCTATCTCTTCCCTTTTGTGTGTTACCTTTCTCTATTAGAAGGCAAGTCTCTAAATGGCAGGAACCAACTTTTGCTGGCTTGTATTTTTATTCTTAGAGATCTGTAGGGGAAGGGAAATGGAATAAACATTTATTTATGCCTACTGCATGCCAGATGCTGCTCAGCACTTTACAAATACTATCACATTTGATTCTTACAACAACCCTGTGAAGTAGGTGATTTTATTATCCCCATGTTACATTTGAGGACACTGAGGCAAACAGAGGTTAAATGACTTGCCTAGGATCACATAGTTCATAGTGTATGAAGTTGATTTTGAGCTTAGGTCTTCCTGACTCCTGACTAGGTGCTCTATTCATTGTGCCGCCTAGCTGTCTGGTTGCTTAGTACAATTCCTGGCATATGGTAAATGCTTGGTATATAGATTTTCATTTATTCTTTCATTATCAGCAACCTTCTGCACCATTATGCTTGAATTAACCCAAGTTACCTCAGTGTATTAAAGTCTGGTACTTAAAAAAATCATCATGCTTTATGGGAGACCTAGTTTCAGTGTTTCCATGGCCCCATGATCTCTGCAGTGTGGATACGCCTTCCCCTGGTACAGATTTCAGCAGACCATCCACATCTTCTTATCCAATGAGATTCTTGACCATTGTTGTTATTCAGTCATTCAGTCATTGTCAAATCTTTGTTACCCAATGGGCAGGACAGGCCCTTCTATCCTCCTCTATCTCCCCAAGTCTGTCCAAGCTCATGTTCATTGCCTCCATGACAATATCCATCTTGTCCTCTGCTGCCCCCCTTGCCTTTTGACATCAATCTTTCCCAGCATCAAAGTCTTTTTCAATGATTCCTGTCTTCTCATTATGTGGTCAAAATATTTAAGCTTCAGATTTATTAATCTTTTTAATGAATAGTTGTAATGGCAAGCACAGAAATGGTTCACACCTTGTTTCAGCTATTGAATTAACACCTTGTTTCAGTCTGTTAAGAAACAGAACATGTGAACTCCACAATTTGTGAACCTCTGGGGAGGAGCTAATGACTATATAAGGAGGCACCTCTGCTCTGTCTGTGTTGATGCTTGTTTATGATACTTTTTACAGGAGCCCTGGGACCTTACTGGGAGCTCTGAAAGAGGATTTTCTGATTGTATGTTTACAGAAGTGCTGGAGGATGGTTTTGGAGGTCCTGGGTCTTTACTGATGATTTGTGCTGACCTCTTGGACCTTGTTTGTGGGTCAGTGTTGATTTTTCTATGTTTTCTGTGTTGAGTTCTCAGACCTTGTTGGTGGGTCTGAATTGATTTCACAGGCAGATAGTGAATTGATGATGGTGCCAGCAATGTGTATGAATATTATTGTGGCTCTGTCAAGCTTTGTCTTCCCAGAAACAGGAGCTGTGAAGGACTTGAAGTAGACTGGACACTGTGAACTTCAATATGGAATAGGAACTGGACGAAGAACTGGACAAGGAACTGGGAGCTGCCTGCCTTTGAATCCAGGTGACAGTTGGAGCTGGTAACATGGGAGAGGAACCATGGTAACTGAGAGCCAGCTTCAAGTCAAGCTGAAAGAAGACTTTACTTGGATATTCTGTACTGACTGAAAAGACTATGATTTACTGTGACCTAGGGGTGGATGACCTGTGCATTTTCCACTACCCCTTAAAATGTTACTGAGTAGTGACTTATGACTAAGTAGTCACTGCTTTGTAACTTAGTGTGCCCCATGAGTGGAAAACTTTGACTATTGTATTTCGTGACCCTTAAAGAGGCAAACCTCCTTAAGGATAATTGAATGATTGATTGACTAAATGATTATACCTTGTTGAAAACTACTGTGTCCACTTTGGTGAAAACTATGTGGCCATTTTAGTTATAAGTCATTTTGAATGCTGTATTTTGCTTTTCTGTGATAAGTTGTAACATTTTGAATGCTGTACCTTGATTCTCTGTGAATGTTTTGCTCTGATTTGCTACTGAATAAATAGAGTGTTCATTACACTATGTAATCAGAACCTTGAAAGCTGTTCACAGCGGCAGTCCTCTGGAAACCTGCTCAGGCATGGCTTTACAACAGTCAGAGTTAATTTATATGTTGATTTGGGGGCAAAGTCAAGATGGCGGAATAGAAACAGCACTTCTGTGGTGCTCCAGCCCATGCCACTTCCAATTTATATAAAAGGGGACTCTAAACAAACTCTGGGGCTACAGAACCCACAAAATGACACAGAGAAACTAACCTCCCACTGAGGACAGCCTGGCAGCCTGACAGGGAGCATCCAACAGAGTACTCTGGGAGCTGAGCCCAGGCCCATGTGAGTCAGAGGTTTTAGCACCAGGGCAGCCAGACCATCAACCTGCTGGAGGGACTCCAGAACACCAGCAGCTGGGGCAATTCCAGAATTACCAACACATAGATACCAAGGATAAAGTGAGAGGTCAGTGCCCTGTGGACTTTGGAACCAGCACTTGGGAGCACATTGACCGATTCCCATGGGGGCGAGAAGCAGCCACATTGCAGCTTTAGCTCCTGGCCTACTGGCTGTAGGGGGATCTGGCAATCAGTCTGGGGGGTAAGAGCTCTTGCTTTAACCTTCTTGGATCTGGATTGCAGTCTGGGGTGGAGGTCTTGGGGTGTGTGACCAGCTTGCCAGAGTGTGTGGGGACTTCAGAGAGAGCACCCAACTGGCACCTCCAGCAGCTGAGAAAACCCCAGCATTTTGGACAGAAGCTCCCCTGGCTGGTGGCAGAGTCCTACTCTGGCAACAAGCCCAAAAGTCAAGTAATTGAGTGGCAACATGCCTAGGCAAAGGAAACAAAATAAATAGAAAAATTCAACATTAGACTCCTATTTTGGGGGCAAAGAGGATCAAAGCATGGAACAGGAGGAGGATTGTGAGGTCAGAAATCCTGCACCAAAAGCCCCAAATGAAAATAAAAGCTGGTTATAGGCCATAGAGGACCTTAAAAAGCAGATAAGATAAGTGGGGGAAAAATTGGGAAGAGAAATGAGAAAGATGCAAGGAAAGTATGAAATGAGAGTTAACAGCCTGACTGAGAAAAATAACACCTTAAAAATAGACTAACTCAAATGGCAAAAGAGGCTCAAAAAGGCAATGAGGAGAAGAATGCCTTAAAAAGCTGCATTTGCCAGATGGAAAAAGAATCTCAAAAGCTCACTGAGGAGAATCATTCCTTCAGAATTAGATTGGAGCAAATGGAAGCTAGTGACTTTATGAGAAATCAAGATGCTGTTAAGCAGAACCAAACAAATGAAAGAATAGAAGGCAATGTAAAATAGCTCATGGGAAAAACCACTGACCTGGAAAATAGATCCAGGAGAGATCATTTAAAAATTATTGGACTACCTGAAAGCCATGATCAAAGAAAGAAACTAGAAATCACCCTTCAAGAAATTCTCAAGGAAAATTGCCCTGATGTTTTAGAGCCAGACGGCAAGATAGAGGTTGAAAGAATCCACAGATCACCTCCTGAAAAAGATCCCAAAAAGAAAACTCCCAGGAATATTATAGCCAGGTTCCAGAATTCCCAGATCAAGGAGAAAATATTACAAGCAGCCAGGAAGAAACAATTTGAATACTGTGGAAACACCATCAGGATAGCGCAGCATCTGGCAGCTTCTATATTGAGGGATTGAAGGGCCTGGAATATGATATTCTGGAGGGTAAAGGAGCTGGGATTAAAACCAAGAATCACCTACCCAGCAAAACTGAGTATCATGTTTCAGGGGAAAATATGGTCATTCAGTGGAATAGAGGACTTTCAAGCATTCTTGATGAAAAAACCAGAGTTGAATAGAAAATTTGACATTCAGATATAAGAAGCAAGAGATGCTTGAGAAGTTAAAGAGGGAAAAGAAATCATAAGGAACTTATCAAAGTTGAACTATTTACATTTCTACATGGAAAAACAATAATTGTAACTGATGAAACTTTTCTCAGTATGAAAATAGTTGAAGAAGGGTATACAGGCACATGAATACATATGTGAATGTGTGTATATATGTTTACAGGTATACAAAGATAGAGGGCACAGGTCCAATTAAACAGGAAGGGATGATACTTAAAAGGTGAAATTAAGAGGTGAGAGGGGAATATGAGAGGAGATGGGGAGAGATAGAATGGGGTAAACTATCTCATATAGAAGAGGCAAGGGAAAATGGTTACAAGGGAGGGGAAGAACAGAAAGGCAAAGAGGCAAAACATTACTCTCATTGAATTTGGCTCAGGGAGAAAATGACATACATACTAAATAGGATATCTCACCCTACAGGAGAGTAGGGGGGAAGGGGATAAGAGGGGGGATGATAGAAGGGAGGGCAGGCTGGAGGGAAGGGAAGTTGGAAGCACCCACTTTTGAAAAGGGACAGGATCAAAGTAGGGAATAGATCAAGTGGGAGGTGGGATAAAATGGAGGGAAATATAGTCAGTCTTTTATATCTGCTATACTAATGTTTTGCATAGCTACACATGTACAACATATACCGAATTGCTTATCTTCCCAGTAAGGGTGGATGACAAGGGAGGAAGGCAATGAATCTGGAATTCAAAGTTTTAAAATCAAATGTTTAAAAATATATAAATAATAATATTAATAGTATTTTACATATAATTGGGAAATAAGATATACGGGCATTGGGGCACAGAGATTCACCTTGCCCTACTGAAAAAGTCAAAGGGGGCATGGGAGAAGATATGGGAGAGAGCAGATGGGGTGAGGGGACATCCTGTGGGACTGCTATTCTGGGGTGGTGGGTAGGGGGAAAATGGGGAAAAAATTATAACCCAAAATCTGGCAAAAAGGAATGATGTAAACCAGAAGTTAATAAAGCATTTGAAAAAAAATTTATGTGTTGATTTGATCTCCTTGTTCTCCAGCACCACAATTCAAAAATGCTGATTCTGCCTCAGCTTTCTTTAATCCAACTCTCACAGCCACACATTACTACTGGAAAAACCACAGCATTGACTATACAGATCTTCGCCAGCAAGGCAATGTCTCTGCTTTTTAGTATGCTGTCCAGATTTACCATAGCTTTCCATCCATCTGAGGAAATTTCATGCCTGCAGTCTCCATCTGCAGTGATCCTTGAGCCCAAGAGTATAGAATCTGACACTGCTCCCACTTCTTTTCCCTTCGTTTGCCATGAAGTGATGGGATAATTCTTGTCCATGTAATTCCATTAATCCTACATACAGGAGACACCCAGTGAACTGGAAGCCTTCTTCTGTTTCTTTTAGTATTCCATCGGCATGAGCAAAGGATAAAGTAGGTAACAATGTTGATAATAGCTAACATTTATAGGGTGCTTTCTATGTGCCTGACTCTGCACGAAGTGCTTTACAACCATGATCTCATTTGGTCCTCACGACCACCCTTGGAGGTAGGTGCTATTGTTATCCCATTTTACTGATGAGGAAACTGAGGCAGACAGAAGTTATGCTCCTTGCCTGGGTCACACAGCTAGTAAGTGTCTGAGGCTGGATTTGAACACAGATCTTCTTGACTCTAGGACCAGGGTTCTATACACTGGACCCCCTAGGTGCCACACACTGCAATCTGACCTTCCCCTCAGACAGCCATCTTGATCGCTTGTGCCAAATCCATCACCAAGGGGTGCCTAAAGATTTAACCAGACAAATCCAACTGCAACATCAATACACGGGAGCAAAGAAAACCTGAATCTACAGGCGGGAAGGGACCCCAGAGACCATCCAGTCTTGCCTGTCCCTAACCAAGAATTCCTCTTCTACTATTTCCAATAAGTTGCCGTCCAACCTTCCCTTGAGGACCTCTATTGGGGAAGAAACAAAGGTAGCCTGTTCAACTTTTGATAGTAAATTTTCCTTTACATCAAAAAATCTCCCTCTTTATAACCTACCCATTGCTCCTAGCTTGACCCTCTGGAGCTCTCTGGCTTCCCAAAAACCTTGTTTTACATAAACAATGTGCTCCTAAAGGTTGAGCATAAGCTGAATCATAGTTTCCCAAGACTTGTCATTTCAGAGATACTCTGTCTTTAGTTCCACTTGAGCAACATGCAGTAGTGGGCAGAAGAATGGACTTGGGGTCAGGAAAACCAGGGTTCAGATACTATGCCCAGACACTTGCAAGCTATATGACTCTGGATAAGTCACTTAATCTCTGCGTGCCTCAATATCCTCTTCTATAAAAGGAGGGGTTAGATTCAATGGTCTTTAATGTCCTCTGCAGTTCTAAATCTATAGGTCTTTCAGTCCTCTGCCTTCCCCCAAAGATCCCAAGTGCTATGATTAATGATTTGTCAGTAGGAGTGACTATCTAAAAGAACCCTATTGGGAAGCCTTATATAAAATGAATTCCTGATTCTTAATTGATCTCTTTTAAAATTTTAAAAGTTCAAATGACAGAGGGAAACCTTTTATAAAGTGAATTCTTAAGTCTTAATTGATCTCTTAAAAATTCAAAAGTTCAGATAAGGGGTGGCTAGGTGGCACAGTGAATAGAACACCTGCCCTGCAGTCAGGAGGACCTGAGTTCAAATCCTGACTCAGGCACTTGACACACTCACTAGCCATGTGACTTTGGGCAAGTCACTTAACCCCAATTGCCCTCCAAAAACAAAAAAAAAAGTTCAGATAGCAGACTTCTTACAACAGGGCATATTTCCACTTGAGGAAAATGGAAATGTTCTATATAATTATGCTATATAATATCAATCAACCAAGTATTTAATGACTCTGGTTTCTACTTGATTCATTATTTTTGTGTGGACATGAAGGCCAGAACATGAAACAAAGATACTACTTGTTATATGGTGGACTAGCTAGAAACATGAGGATGACTTTTTTCCAGCCTACTACTGGGAAAGTGACTAAAAACATGTGCCAATGGTGGGGTTTTGGCATCTCTTAGTTATTGAGGCTGATAAGGTTTCCTTAGATCTAGATCAGTTTTGAAGAAACATAGAATATTTAAAGGAACCAAATTTATTAGTCACAGGAACCAAATTAGTATCTGGTCTTTAAATGATAGCTGGCCATATCTCTGGAACGTGGGAGTGAAATGGTTCCAGAAGAGAGGTGCTGGAGGGGTGGTTACTGACAAAGGGCTGGAAATTGACAAAAATTAACTCCCTTACTTTGTTTTGCCTGACTCAGAATAGCCCAGCAGTCAGCATCTTTTACCAAAAATCCCTGTGGTGTACAGAGCACCATACTAAGATATGTGGGGAAATACAAAATAAATAGCTCTCCAGGAGCTTGTCCTAGGATTTCAAAGCTGGAAGGGATCTCAGAAGGCATCAAGACCAACTGCATATGACTTCTCTTGAGGCAGCAGTCTCACTTTTGGACAGTTCTGATTATAACCATTTTCCTTACATCAAGCTGAAATCTGTCTCTGTAATTCCTACCCTTTGCTCCCAGGTCTGCCCTCAGAGGCCACAGTCTGACACAAAGGAAAGAAAACTGGGCTTGGGGAGTCCAGCTGTCTTCAAGTATTTGAAAGGCCATGATAATAAAGAGAAAATAGAGTTGGTCTGTTGGTTTGCAGAGGGCAGAAGTAGGACTAAAGGATTGAAATTGACAAAAGGCAGGTTTATTCTTAATGCGGAGAAGAACTTAATGCTGGAGGTAAAGAGAAACCTCCCAAGAATTAGAGCTGTCCAACACTAGAATTGAATCCCTTGAGAGGGAGGAAGTTACCCCATTCTGTGGAGAGTTTCAGGTGGAGGTTGAACCTTTAATAGAGGTTTAGCTGGCCTGCTCCAGTCACCCACAGGAAGGTACCACAGCATTCAAGATAAGTTTGGCAACTATTAAAAGCTGTTTGAGGGCAAGGAAAGAATCACTTCTTGGTATTCCCCCATAGTGCCTAGAACTGTGCCTCACAACAGAGTAGACTCAAAGACCCTAAAGATATCATCTAATTCCTTTGTCTTCCTAAAGCACAGGTCTGACCATGTCATATCCTCACCCCATTCAATAACTCCTTCCTATTACCTCCAGGATCAAACATAAAATCCTGTAACTAACTTTTAATGCCCTCTTTTCCTACCTTTCCAGTCTTCTTATACTTTATTCCCCTCTACATAGTCTATGATCCAGTGACACTGGCCTCCTTTCTATTTGAACAAGACATTCCTTCTTCTTTTGGGGTATTTTCATCGATTGTCTCCCAAGCTTAGAATACTCTCTCTCCTCACCTCCATTTCCTGGCTTTGCTGGTTTCCTTTAAGTCTCAAATAAAATCCTACCTTTTACAGAAGCCTTTCACAGGCCACCTTAGTGCTATGTCTTCCCTCTGGGATTATCTCCAATGCATTCTGTATCTTGTTGAAATACAGTGGTTTTCATGTTGCCTCTTCTATTAGATTGTGATCTCCTGAAGGGCAGGGCCTGTTTTGGTCTTTCTTGATATTCTCAGTATTTTCAATATTGATATTCAACTTGAAAAGGTTACAAGCCAAGACTAAAGTGGAGGGAGAACTGGGGTCTGATTTCTTGTTTGTAGATGATTGTGCCCTCAATATAACCTCTGAAGTTGCTATGCAACAAAGTATGGATAGATTGTTGCTGGTGCTAATTTTGACTTAACAATTAACACCAAGAAAACAGGTTCTCTACCAGCTCGCCCCACACCATCCATATATCAAATTGTCAGTTATGACAAATGGGGAAATTTTGAATACTGTGGGTAAGTTCATTTATGTTGGCAGTACACTCTCTAGGAATGTATATATAGATGATGAAGTTGACATATGTGTTTTTAGAACTAACTCAATGTTTGGGAGACACCAAAGGAAAAGTCCAGAGAAAAAAAGAGGTATTAGACTGACTACCAAACTGAAGGTCTATGGAATCATTGTGCTGACCTCATTGTTGTATGCCTATGAAACCTAAACAGTATACCATTGCTATTCCTGGAAAGTGAATCACAAATCAACCATTTGAGTTGTCTTAGGAAGATTATGAAGATCATCTGACAAGATAGGGTACCAGACCCTGAAGTCTTTTCTTGAGCTGAACTGCCAAGTATTCAAACTCTATTTAGTGAGTGCAACTACGATGGTCTGGTCACAGTGTTCAAATGTCAAATGCACACTTGCCTAAAGGACTATTTTACAGAGAACTCACACAAGGCAAACATTCACAGGGAGGTCAGAAGAAGGGCATTTGCAGGGTCTCTCTGAAGAACTTTGGAATCAATTGTATAACATGGGAGACACTGGCACAGAACTGCCTGGCATGGCATGTCTGCGTCAAAGAAGCACTATATCTGTATGCAAAGCAGAATTACAGTAGCTCAAAATGTAAGATGAACAAATTTTGAGACATCTCCACTACAAATGTTCATGTGGATTAATTGTGCCTGACGTGGTAAAGCATTCCTAGGTCTTATTGTTCTGACCAGCCACAGTCAGATACACTGTACTTTGACCCCCAACATAGTGATATCATTTTGTTCCTCTTTGAGACAAAGGATAACAAATAACCAACCAATTCTCAGAGCATAAAATGGTGCTTAGCACATAGTAGGTGATTAATAAATAGTTATTGATTTGATTTTAAAGAAAAAGAAATTCAGGCTAGAGCTATATGCCAATCAATTAATCAATCAATGTATAGGCATCTACTGTGTGTCAAGTACTCTGCCATGTCTTAGGGTACAAACACAAAAATGAAACAGTCCTTGCTCTAAAGGAGTTTATATTACATTAAGGTAGACAAGTACACATATAAGTATATATGAAAGACATATACATAAATACCAGGCAATTGGGGGTGAGGGTGAAGGAAAGCACTGGTAGCTGATTAAATCAAGAAAGGCCTCATGTAGGAGGTAGAACTTGGAAGAATTATAAGAGGCAGAAATTTGGACGTATATCATTCCAAGCTTGGGGGATAGCTTGTGCAAAGATACAGATATGGAATGTGATATGTGAGGTACAGCAAGAAAACCAACACGTGTAAAAGCAGAGACACAAGAGATCACAGAATCACAAATTTGGAAAGTTGGACAAGCATTTCTGGGAAGGATTTTTTTCGTTCTTCTTAGTCTCAGAAGGCAGAAAAAGGACCAATAAATGGGATGTATAGGTAGGTACGTTCCATGTAAAGGCAAGCTTCCTAACAATCAGAATAGTGTGAAGGTGAAGTAGACTATCAGGTAGGTTTGTTGTTGTTGAGTTATTTCTCAGTTGTGTCTGACTCTTTGTGATCCCATGCAGGGTTTTCTTGGCAAAGATACTGGAGTGGTTAGCCATTTCCTTCTCCAGCTCATTTTACAGATGAGGAACTGAGGTAAACAGGGTTAAATGACTTGCCCAGGATTACACAGCTAGTAAGTATCTGAGGCCAGATTTAAACTCAGGAAGATGAGTCTTCTTAACTCCAGACCAGGTACTCTATCCACTGTCCCATCTAGCTGCCTGCTTAGGTATGTTACCTGTCACTAAATGTACCCAAGTTGTACTAAACTGCTTGTTGGCAACTACTTTGTAGAAATTTTAAATATGGGATTTGTGCTTTAGGTTTAGGTGAGAATTAGACTAGATGACCTCAACATTCCTTCCAGATCTAAAATTCTGTGCTTAAAAGAGTCTATAGTGTCTTGGAGATAATAAATACCATTTGATTTGGGCCTCGGGTAAAATTTCAACAGGCAGAGATGAAAGTAGGGCAGAAGATGTTTGAAGCATTCAAAGCACCTCATCAATGTACAGATGCCATCACATTCCCTCACTCCACACCGAATCCCCACCCTCACCCCAAACTGCCAAGAGAGTTTTTGACAGGGAGAAAAAAGATTAAAACTTCTCCAGAAACCTTCAACCCAGCAGAGATAACTGTCAAAATAAAACCATATGAACTCATAAAGAGTTCCATAATTCAGGTCAGAAACATAGAAAATAGAAGCTATAGAAAACACAGAAACATAGAAAATATAGCTATAGAAATCTTAACCAAAGGAAGAGCTCCCCATAAGGAAAGGGAAAGCACCAGCTGGAAAGCAGATTCATCTGTTGTCATTTCTCTTACAATATATGAGTCAATAAGACTCAGCAGCAGATAAGTCATAATTCTGGTGATCATCAACTACCTCTGCCTCAATCAGACCCGTTATTCTTGAAACAGACAAGGAACGCCACACAGTTGAGGAATCCACATGACTGTGGGACCTTAGAAGCTCCTTATCAGCAGTGTTGGGATACCACCGCCTATTTTATATTTCTGTGAGTCACCAAGACAAAACACCATGCATGTAGGATGAGTTGTGTAGAATTACACCAAGCCTGAGGAAAAGGACATTACATCCAGCTGGCAGCAGTGCTTACCACTCAACAGTCAGTGGAAGCAGTGACCTAGTCTAGTGAATCATGAATTACCCAGTATGGGAGGAGGCTGAGATGCTTTGAGATTTGGATCTCAAGGAAAACATAAGCAGTGGAGAAGGAGTAAAGACACGGACAATAAGGAAAATAAAGACCAAAAGAATCAAAGATTCCAGGAAGAAGAAATCTCAAAAGCTTTTAACTTAAACAGATAAAATCAACAGTAAAAACACTAACAACAGAAAGAAATATGACCTCCAGATCTAGTAAATGAGTTCAGGCATCTATACTTGAAAACGAAGGAAATAATTCAAAAACTGATGAGGCAGAAGACCCTGAGGAGAGGATAACACAACATGTTTCTGTGTGGTTTAAAAGAGAAATGAAAATTATGAAAGCAGAATTTGTGTCCTGCACAGAAAAAATGAGTGAAATAGAAAAACTAAAATTTGCAATGGTAAGCCTCACCAAAGAAAGGAAAGAGAGAACAACAGACTGGGAGTGCAAATCAAAGAAGTGAAAGACAAACTAGAAGAAGAGAAGCAAAAAACAAGAGCATTAAAAGAAAATATGCTCACTATGCAAGCAAAATATGTGGTTCTCAAAGACGGGATGCATAGATACAATGTAAAGATTCATTGTTCTAGCAGAAGAACACAACAGGGGAAAACCTTACTACTATAATGAAAGAAATGATAGAAGAGAACTTCCTACAACTTCTGGACATAGAAAATGAAATTCTAATTGAAAGAATTCACAGAAATTGAGAGAATTCATCATCCTAAGGAAAAAACCCAAGACAGCAAACTCCAAGACATTTAACAATTCAATTCAGATTAACCAAGTTCTGCAAGTCATCAGAGAAAAACCTTCAAACAGAGAGAGAGAGAGACAGAGAGAGAGAGAGAGACAGACAGACAGACAGACAGACAGACAGACAGAGAGAGAGAGAGTCAAATAACACAAGACTGTTTTGTACTCACTAGAAAAAGGAGGAGGAAATGTAATATGTTTCCGAGATCACAGGATTTTTGATGAACCCTGGGTGAACTATACCATAAATCTGAGTTTAACCATACAGGACAAGGGATGGATATTCAACAACAAGGAATAGTTTGAAATAATTTTAGAAAAGAAATCTGAAATGAAGAGATTATATACTTCTTGAACACCACTAAAACTAGAGATCCAGGAAGAATGAAATAATGCACATGGCAATAGCAGCAAAGTGACAACAGAGAGACCACCAAGAGATTTCTTTCAAATGTACACAAGGTAAAAATATGTAGTATTTATTACAAAGGTTTTCTTGAAATGGAAACATATTGCTTTATTTTGAATCCTCTCGTGTTCTGCTGTGTACATGGGAAGGTTTTTCTTTTCTCATTTTGTATTTAAAAAAAATTTTTTTAATGTATACAAGGAGACAGGGTTGAATATGGAATCTAGTAGAGGTAACAGTGAAAAGGCAGATAGGAGGAATTATGAGCAGAACCTAGTGGAACCTTGTCACAAGCTCATGTTTCTTTTGTGGGAATTACATTGTAACATAGGAGGGCACACGAAAGGACAAGGAGGTAACAGAGGGATATAGAGGAGTGAGAAGTGTGCAGGGGTCAAATCAAGGACTAGCAATGTGGGAAAAGTGACCTCTGTGGTCTCAAATAAAATAGCTTAAAGGGGAGAGAGTGAGGAAGAGAGCAGGTAAGATTGAAAAAGGGAGAAAAGGAAGTCTTACTTTGGAGGTGGGAAGGGATTCCACTGATGAATACTCCCTATGGGTAAATGGAGATGAGGACCTTATACTGAATGAGGGCTGGGGGATTGAGGACCTTAAAAATCTACTTGTTCAGGGAAGGAGGGGTTAGAACCCCTAGAAATAACTAGCACATAGAGGAGTGGAAGAGCATGGACACAGAGAGATTTCGAGGGAAATGGAGGGAAGGGAAGGCCACAGAAAGGGTATAGATCATGGGAGAGAGGGAGGGAAATAGGACAAGGAGAAATGCCTTACCATGTACATGCAGTAATTGATATTGTTCTGAAAGTGAGGCACAATGGAAAAGGGAAAACTATGGTTAACTTGGAAGCTTTGATTATATGAAGAATACAGGGGGAAAAAAAGAGACCAGATGATTATCATGAATCAGGGAATGAGGGTCTAGAGTAAACAGAGAGGATGGATAAGGAAGACAGTAAGAGAAATCCTTCTTGAAAAGGGACACACAGGGGTGGCTAGGTGGTGCAGTGAATAGAGCGCCGGCCCTGGAATCAGAAGGACCTGAGTTCGGAGCCGGCCTCCGACACTTAATCCACACAAACAAAAACCTAGCCGTGTAACCTTGGGCAAGTTACTTAACCCCAATTGCCCTAAAGGGGCGGCTAGGTGGCGCAGTGAGTAAGAGTGCCGGCCTCGGAGTTTGGATGACCCGAGATCAAATCCGGCCTCAGAAAATGAGCACCCACGCATAAATAATGACTAGCCGTGTAACCTTGAGCTAGTTACTTAACCCCAATTGCTTAAAAAAAAAAAAAGAAAGAAAGAAAAGGGACACACAGAAAAAGAAAATTTGAAAACGAATGAATGAAAGGGCAGTGAGGAATTTAGTTGAGAGAGGATTTACTTGACAAATCAAGAAGAAGAAAGAAGGGGAAGAAATATAATCAGATAAAAGGAGAAGAGAGAAAAGAACTAATAAACAAAATCCTAAAGGAAAGAAATAACAAACAAGACGAGGCAATCAGGTATAAGGAGAAGAGAGCTAATAGGAATAGGGCCACCTTTAAAAAAAAAGAAGTAAAGTAAATGAAGGGACATAAAACTGTGTTTATAGCAGAAGAGGGGGGAAAATCACAAACTCAAAAAAATAACTTTAAATGTAAATGGATTAAACAATACAATAAAATGAAAAGGATGAAATGAATAAGAAAACAAAATCCTATAATCTGTTGCTAACTAAAAAAAACATTTAAAAATAAAAGACATACACAATCTAAAATTGAAGGGATGGATACTATGCATCAAGTGAACCAAAAAAAGCAGTTGTCATCATGCTATCAGACAAAACAAAAACAAACATTAAAAAATAAGAAGGCACCAACAAGGAAACTATATTATCCTGAAAGGACTCATAAACAACAATCCACTATCAATAATAAACTTTTATTCTCCAAATGCCCTAGTATCCAAATTCATTAAGGAAACATCTGAACTTCACGAAATCATAGATAGTAACATGATAGAAACAAGAGACTTCAATACGCTTCTCTCGGTTTTGTATAAGTCTAACAGAGAGGTAAACAAAATGTATGTGCATGTATGTGTGTCTGTGTGTATAACTGAAGAAATTTCTGGAGAAACAGCAAATGAAAATATATATTTCTTTGCTCGACATGGAACTTTCACAAAAATTGAGCATGTACTAGGGCAGTGATATTGCAAACAAATATAAAAAGGCAGAACTCATCAATACATATTATACAGACCATAATACAATAAAAATAGAAACTGATTCAAGAACCACAAACAAAAGATACAGACCCAAGTGGAGACTTAACAATGAAATCTTAAATAACGAGTGAGTCAAAGAGAAAATCACAGAAACAATAAGTATGTGAAAGAAAATTTTAATAATTAAACAATATAGCAAAAATTGGGATGCTGCTAAAGCAGTCCTTAGGAAGGAAATAATATTCTCACAATCACATATTAATAAAAAATTAATGAACTGAAGATGCATTTTAAATTAAACTAAAAGATTGGAAATAGATAAAAATCAAAACAAAAAACAGAAATGATAAATAAAACTAAAGCCTGGTTCTTTGAAAAGATTAATAAAGTTGTTAAACCCTTAGCTAATCTGATTAAAAAGACACCATAAAATCAAATCTGTATAATAGCAAATGAGCAAGGTGAAATCATAGCAAATTCAAAAGAAATAAAAATAAATTATCAGAACATATTGTACACAATCACATGATAAGCAAACTTAGAAAATAAATGAAATAATGCCTTAAAAAATATAAAATACTCATAGTATCCAAAGACCAGAGAGTGATCTTAAAAAAACTCCATTTCAGAAAAGAAAATAAATCTAGCTACCAAAGAACCATCAAAGAAAAAAACTCCTGGATGTGATGGATTCACAGGAGAATTCTATCAAACTTTTAAAGAAGAGTTACTATCCATACTTCACAAATTATTTTCAAAAATTGAGAAAATATCCCAACTAGAATATTTTTATGAGACTAATATAGTCCTAAAACCTAAGCCAGGAAAAAATAAAACATGGAAAGAAAACTATAGTCCAGTTTCATAAATGAATATCAATTAAAATTTTTTAACAAAAATAGTACCAACAAATTACAACAATTTATCCAAGAAATCAATCATTATAACAAAGTAGGATTTATACCCGGTATGCAAGGATAATTCAACATTAGAAAAATAATAAATGTAATTATGTTAAAAATCAAAACATCCAAGACCACATGATCATTTAAATCAATGCAGAAAAAGCCTTTGACAAAATTCAGTGCTCTTTTATTCTCAAAACAAACAAAAAATAACTTTACAAAGTATAGGAATAGAGGGTCCCTTTTAAAAATGTCACTAAAAGGATCTATCTAAATCCAAAAGCAAGCATAATATGCAATGGGGATACACGAAAACCTTTTCCAATAAATATTGGAGGGAAGCAAAGATGTACATTCCCACTACTTTTTTAATATCCTTCTGGAAATGCTAACAACAATAAGACAAGAAAAAGAAATTTTTAAAAAATAAATATAAAAAGGAGATAAAACTATCCTTTTTTTGCTGATGATATGATAATTTACTTGGAAAACTTCAGGGAATCAGCAAAGATACTAACCGAAACTATTAATTTTAATAAAGTTGTAGACCACAAAATAAATCCTTGAAAATCAATAGCATTTCTACAAAATACTAACAAAAAAAAGAATAATAGGAAAGGAAATCCCATTCCAAATAACTATAAAAAGCATGAAACATCTTGTAATACATGAACTTAATGGAATATTACTCTGCTATAAGAAATAATGTGTGTGATAAATACAGAGAATCATGGAAAGATCTATATAAACAGATACAGTATAAAATAAGCAGAGACAAGAACAATATATGCAGTAAACAAGTAAATGGAAAGAACACCCCATAAAATCAAAAGTAAATGTAACAAAGTTATAAAGATTAAATAGTATTCTAATGAAGAGACATGAGAAGACATCCCCCCTCTACCCTTTTGTGGAGGTGGAAGGTCTACAAGTGTTACATATTATATGTGTTTTCAGTCCTTTTCAATGTATCAATCAGTTTACTGACTTTTTTTTATTTAAAAAAATAACTTTTGTCATATGAGATGTCTCTCAAGGAAGGTTAGGGAAAGGAGGAGAAATACATGGGATACTATGGTGGTCAGGAAGAAGAGCTACTTTGATCAACAAAATAATTTGATTTTCATACCTGTTAGGTTTAAAATGTGGAATGAAGCCTGTTTGCGTATGAATTCTATTAGGGGCAGTATGTTCAGGACCTCTAAAGGAAGTTCATTAAAGCACTTGGAAGTTGAATGCCACAAAACAAAGACAAATGGTACTTTCTAGAGGCAGAAGTACATGGGTTGTGGTAGAAATTCTTCAATAACTACCAAGTTAAAACTTATCAAGTACATACATTACTAGGGGAAATTCCTAGATCAGTATATATACAATTTGATCAAAAATGGCTCTTGACAATAGGCCTCTTAAGAATAATCCTTTTAAAAAACAATTTTAAAACTATTTTTATTTATTGCTAATGTTATTTTTTTATTTTAGTTCCAAGTTGTCTTCCTCCTTCTTATCGAGAAGGCAAGCAACATGATATCAATTATACATGTGAAATCATGCAGAACATATTTCCATTATTAGCCATGTTTAAAAAAGCTATAAAAATGTGCATACCCTTTGATCCAGTAATACCACGTTTAGTGCTGTATCCCAAAGAGATCATACAAGTGGGAGGAGGACCCCTATGTACAAAAATATTTATAGCAGCTCTTTTTGTGGTGGCAAAGAATTAGAAATCAAGAGGAGGCCCATCAATTGGGGAATGACTAAACAAGTTGTGGTATATGAAAGCAATGGAATACTATTGTGCTATAAGAAATAAGGAGCAGGGGGTGGCTATTTGGCGCAGTGAATAGAGCACCAGCCCTGGAGTCAAGAGGACCTGAGTTCAAATCCAACCTCGGACACAACACAAAAACTAGCCATATGACCTTGGGCAAGTCACTTAACTCCAACTGCCCTCAAAAAGAGAAAAAAAAAGAAATGAGGAGCAGACGGGTTTCATAATAACCTGCAGAGATTTATATAAACTGATGGCTGAGTGAGGAGAACAGAACCAGGAGAACTTTGTACACAATTACAGACACATCGTATCTGTGATGACTTGATAAACTGGGCTCCTATCAGCAAAGCAAGGTTAGAAGACAGCTCCAAAAGACTCATGATGGAAAGGGATATCCACATTCAGAGAAAAGAACTACAGAGTCTGAATGCAGATTGAAGCAAACTACTTGCTCTTTTGTGCTGTTTTGTTTCATTCCTTCTTTCTCGTTCATTCCATTGGTTTTAACTCTTCTTTACTACTTGACTGACATTTCGTGCAAAGGTATTTGCAGAACCTATATTGGATTGCATGCCGCCGTAGAGGGGAAAGGTTGGGGAGGGAGAAAATTTGGAACTCAAGGGATTGTAGAACTGAATGTTGTAAACTAAAAGTAAATAAATAAATTTTAAAAAAAGAAACACAAATAAAGTGAAAAAATATGGTTCAATCTATACTCAGAGTTCATCAGTTCTCTTTCTGGAGATGGTTAGCATTTTTCATCATGAGTTCTTTGGAACTGTCTTAGATCATTGTTTGAACTCTAGTAGCTAACTTTTTCACAATTGATCATCATGACAGTATTGCTATGTGCAACATCCTCCTGGTTCTTCTCACTTCACTTCACATCATTTCATATAAGTCTTCCCAGATGTTTCTAAAAGCATCCTGCTCATCATTTCTTATAGCACAATAGTATTCCATTACAGTCACATACCACAATTTGTTCATTCATTCTCCAATTGATGGGTATTCCCTAAATTTCCCATTATTTATCACCACAAAAAGAGAGGCTATAAATATTTTTGTACATAGAGATCTTTTTTCTTTGGTCCCTTTGGGTCATAGACCTGATAATGGTGCTGGGTCAAAGGGTATTTACAATTTTATAGTTTTTAGGACATAATTATGAACTTTTCTCTAGAATGGTTAGACAAATCCATAGCTCCACCATCACTGCATTAGTGTACCTACTTTTCCACATCTCTTCTAGCATTTCTGTGAAGGAGAGTTGAAGGAAAGAGAATTTGAAACTGAAAATAAATCAAATTTAAGGAAAAGAAATAATGGATGTGATAAAATCAGAGAAACATAGGAAGATTTATTTGAACTGATAGAGAACAATACAAACAGAACCTAAAAAGAAATTCACACAATGACCATAATGAGTAAAGAATATAATTTTCAAAGATACTGTGATTCAAATCAACACAGAGAGTAATCTTGACTCTGGAGGTCTGATGGAAAAACATTCTTATGCTTTCTCAGTGGAGAAATGGTGGATCTAAACTACAAAATAAAGCATACACTATCAGACATATTAATGTTCTACTTTCTTTTGCTTAGCTGTACTTCTTTGCTACAGAGTAGAGTTTTCTTGAGGGAAATAGAGGATGGCAACTGGAAAGTGATAATACTATAAGAAAGAAATAAACATCAATAGAATAGTTGTTTAAAAAGAAAAAGAAAGAAGATAGATAACAATGGAATAATAGTTGATAGTTGTCCCAAGTGTGGCCTGCTCTGATTTCAGTTCACTTGATTTCCCAATTTCTAGCACAAAGAGAGGAAAGGAGAAAATGAAAAGGAAAGAAAAAGACTTCTGAATATGCCAGCTACTACTCCTTCTTTCACATAAAAGAACAGAACTAGAGAAAGAGAGAGAGAAGGAAAAAGATAGAGCACTATTACTTCTTTTCTCAACTCAAGAGAAAAGATCAGTGTGAAAAAAGAGCCAAAAGATTCCTTAGTCTTCTGTTTGATCAGAAGAGTCAAAGTTAGGAGAAAGAACCCAGGAACTCCATGTGTTAATACCCTGCCTAATACAACTGGTCAAATCATGTGATTTGCTAATAGTGTCATGTTCCTTCTCACTAGAAGCCATGCCTTATCCTCAGCATCCCTTTCAAAGATGAGACAATATCTCTCAGCTTCAACATTCAGAGCTCCACCAGAAATTTTGAACTGAGAGGGTCCTGCCTCACTAATAAACAGAAAGTCATTCCTTCTCTCTATGGCTAATCCCGTACCCAGGAGGTTGAGGACAAGTGAGTCAAAGGAAACATTCTATACTGTCCTTTTTCATTTAATTAGCTGAAAACTATTAGTCATAAAGACATATAGGTGGCACAGTGGATAGAGAACCAGACCTGGAGTCAGGAAGACCTGAGTTAAAATCTAGCTTCAGATACTTACTAGCTGTGTGACCCTGGGCAAATGTAATGTTAATGGGATATAAGATCTCCCCTGCCCATTAATAAGCCTCATGTGGAACCATTAAGGAAAGCTTGCTAGTAGGAAGGCTTGCACACCTTTTTGTTCTAACCTAATTAGGCACTAAGTCATGAGTGTTATAATGCCTTTTGGCTCTGAGAAAAATTATATATTCTGAGAGGTGGGCTTTTGCTTTGGGGGGGTTTGCTCATGAAAAGGATCTTTTGATTTCCTGGTTGAAACTCTGAGTAGCTGTATATTCAGAGACCCCCCAACTGCTTAGATGCCTATGCTTCCTCAATCCAGTGATGTATGTAAAGTGTATAGCAATATTGCTATATTCAGACAGCTGGGGCCCTGTCTGTTGGTCTTTGTGCTAATTTTTCTGCTTCTATTTTCTCTGTTTGTATTTTCTCCATGTTCTGGGTACTGACCTTTCCCTTGAATTAGTGAATGTAATGAAAGCAAGATTATTGACCCCATAAAAGTTGCTTTCCTTTAAGAAAAGCAGATCAGGTATGAAGCCAAGATGGCAGAATAAAAACAGGACCTCCACATGGCTCCAGCTCCCACCACCTCCAATTAATGTAAAAAAATTACTCTAAACAAATTTTAGAGCTACAGAACCCACGAAGTGACAGAGAGAAACAAATCTCCCACTGAAGGCAGCCTAGCAGGCCTACAGGAAGGGTCTATTGCACCAGACTAGGAACCAAGTGCAGTCTCCCATGAGCCATGTGATTCTGGCTCCAGGGCAGCCCTGACCAGCAGGAGCCAGAGCAGACTTCAGGAGAGTGATTCACCAGCAGCTGTAGCAGTTTCCAGACTTCTCAATCCATACACACCAAAAAGAAAGTGAAAAGTCAAAGTAGAACTCTGTTGGAACTGTGTGGAGAAGATTATGGTCCAGCCCCTGTCCCTGGGGCAAGAAGTGGCAGAGGCACTGCAGCTGCAGCTGTTGCCATGTGGCTGCCTGTGGAGCTCCTGGCCTGCAGATCATAGGGGGACCAAGCAACCATTCAGAGGGTAATCACTCTTACTTTAATATGCTTGGATCTGGATCATGGTCTTGGGTGGTGGCCCTGGGGTGTGTAGTCAGTGGGCCAGAGCTTATGAGGGCTGCAGAGAAGGCACCCTCCTAATAGCTCTAGCAGCTATGAAAACCCCAGCGATTTGGGACAAAGCTCTCTCCATTCTGAAAGTAGAGTTCTACAGTGGCAAAGAGCTCAAAAGTTGAGTAATTGGCTGGCAATGTGAGCAAGCAGAGGAAGCACAAACAGACCACAGAATCTTTTTGGGGGGACAAAACATGGAATGGGAGGAAGACAACAAAGTCATAACTCCTTCATCAAAAGCTTCTAAGAAAAATATGAATTGGTTACAGGCCATGAAGGAGCTCAAGAAGGATTTTGAAAATCAAGTAAGAGAAGTGAAGGAAAAACTGGGAAGAGAAATGAAAATGATGCAAGAAAATCATGAAAAATGAGTCAACAGCCTGCTAAAGGAGACCCCCAAAAAATATTGAAGAAAATAACACCTTAAAAAATAAACTAACCCAAATGGCAAAAGAGGCCCAAAAAGCCAATGAGGAGAAGAATGCCTTAAAAAGCCTAATTTGCCAGATGGAAAAGGAATTTCAAAAACTCACTGAAGAGAATAATCCCTTCAAAATTATATTGGAGGAGGGGCAGCTAGGTGGTGCAGTAAATAGAGCACCAGCCCTGGAGTCAGGAGGACCTGAGTTCAAATCTGGCCTCAGACACTTAACATACACATAAAAAAAACTACCTGTGTGATCTTGGGCAAGTCACTTAACCCCAATCGCCCTACCTTCCCCTCTCAAAAAAGAAAAGAAATTAGGTTGGAGCAAATGGAAACTAATGACTTTATGAGAAATCAAGATGCTATAAAAACAGATCTAAACAAATGAAAAAATAGAAGGCAATGTAAAATATCTCATTGGAAAAATCACTAACCTGGAAAATAGATCCAGAAGAGTTCATTTTAAAATTATTGGACCACCTGAAAGCAACGATCAAAAAAAGAGCCTAGACAACATCTTTCAAGAAATTATCAAGCAAAATTGCCCTTGATATTCTAGAACCAAAAGTCAAAATAGAAATGAAAGGATTCATCTATTGCCTCTTGAAAAAGATTCCAAAAAGAAAATTCCTAGAAATATTATACCAAATTCCAGAGTTCCCAGGTCAAGGAGAAAATACTGCAAGTAGTCAGGAAGAAACAATTTGAGCATTGTGGAAATACAATAGGGATAACACAAGACCTAGCAGCTTCTACATTAAGGGATCAAAGGACTTGGAATATGATATTCTGGAAGTCAAAGGAGCTAGGATTAAAACCAAGAATCACCTACCCAGAAAAATTGAGTATAATGCTTCGGGGGAAAATATGGTCATTCAATGAAATAGAAGATTTTCAGGTGTTCTTGATGAAAAAAAAAAACAGCTAAACAGAAAATTTGATTTTCAAATACAAGAAGCAAGAGAAGCATGAGAAGGTAAACAGGAAAATGAAATCATAAGGAACTTGTTAATGTTGAACTATCTACATTCTTACATGGAAAAAATTATCATTGTAATTCATGACTTTTCTCAGTATGAGGATAGTTAAAGGGAATATGTGTGTGTGTATGTACATGTATATGTTTGTATAGGAAAGTGTATGTGTGTATAAATATATATGTGAGTGTGTGCATATGTATGTACATGTATACATAGACAGAGAGCACAGGATCAGTTGAATGAAGGGATAATATCCAAAAAATAAAATTCAGAAGTGAGAGAGGACTATATTGTGAGGAGAAAGGGAGAAATAGATTAGGGTAAATTATCAATGGAGAGGAAGAGCAGGAAGGGAATGGGTCAACCTTACTCTCATTGAATTTTGGCTTAAGAAGGGAATAACATACACACTCAATTGGGTATCTTACCCTACAGGAAAATAGGGGATAAGGGGCTAAGAGGGGGGATGATAGAAGGGACAGCAGTGGGAGAGGATAATTAAAAGCAAACACTTTTGAAAAGGGACAGGGTCAAAGGAGAAAATAGAATAAGTGGGGGGCGGGATAGGATGGAGGGAATTATAGTTAGTCTTTCACAATATAAATAATATGGAAATGTTTTGCATAGCTACACATGCACAACCTATATTGAATTGCTTATCTTCCCAGTGGGGGTGGGTGAAGAGGGAAGAAGGGAAAAAATCTGGAACACAAAGTTTTAAAAACAAACGTTTAATATCAAGTCGGGAGGGAGATGAGGGAAGACATAAGAGAGAACAGATTGGAAGAAGGGGTATTCAGTAGGCTCACTATTTTGGGGTGGAGGTAAGAGAAAGATGGGGAGAAAAATTTGTAACTCAAAATCTTGTGGAAATGAATGTTGAAAATTAAAAATAAATAAATAAATTTAAAAAAAAAAAGCAGATCAATGAACCTGTGCTAGCAGACCACCCTGGGTGTGTCAGGGTGCTTGCTGTTACAGCAATTCATTTAATTCTGTTTGCCTCAGTTTCCTCATCTGTAAACCTGAATTGGAGAAGGAAATGGCAAATCAATCCAATGTCTTTGCCAAGGAAACCCCAATCGGGCTCATAAAGAGTCAGACATGACTTAAAAATGACTAAACAACAATAACAAACAATTAGCATACCTTTGATAAATAATCCACATTTCTGTCTATCCTTGATGATAGTCTGTTGGTTTTCAATGAGGTTTAAATTAATTGAGTTCCCAGTCTATTGAAACATGCTTTTAATCTTAATCCCTTCAATAAATTTTTTAATTTTTATTAGCACGTGGCAAGTTGCAAGGCCATGTCATATTATTCCATCTCTATTTGGGAACTTCTACAATGCCAAAATAATTCTGCTTCTTAGTATGGCAATATATTTATGAAAAATCATCATTCCCCCAACAGGGACAAGACTTCTAGATGCAATAGAAGTAAAACAATTCCAAAAACACCTTTCAGAAGAGGATTTTTGCAGTGTACTGAAAATGCCCAGACCTTACAGGCTTGCCTCAACTTCTGACAAGAGCTTTGGTAGAGCCTTGAATGAAAATGTAACTTCATCTTTTCCTAATCTTCAGTACTCCACTGTTTTTATTGTCTTTCCCATGGCAAACATTTTATCTTCCTAGCAACTGTTAGCAGCTATTTTGTTCTGTTGCTGGCCTTTTCACTATTTTTCCAAATTCAAGAAGCCTATGTCATAGATAGAGGAATCAAGAATTCCAGCTGCCAAATCCCTCTGAAGATCTTTGTTCATTTTCTGAGGATTAATGGGACTGGTTTACAGCACTAGCTTGGGATTCTTGATGTTTCTTTGTTCGTTTTAATTTTCAACCACATTTTCTTTTTCCCTCTGTGCAACTGATTCTATTTCATTGTGCCTTAGAATGATACTTGAAATGGTATTGTTGACTAGGCTGACTGGGCTAAGAATGCTTATAATGTGTGGAGGTGACTTATTGCAGTTGAAACTGCCCCCAGTCCAGGAAGGACTTCATATTCACAGGTGGCATGGTGTTGCCCAAAGACTTGCCATGATGAAGGCAAAGCATGGGTGGCAGGTTTTAGCTGGGACATTCTGACATAGGCCTTGGAGCAAGAGTGGGGGTAGAACTATAGTAGAAATAACCAGAAGTTGGTAGCTAGGAATAGAGATCTTGTGACTAACAAAGGTAGGCAGTTGTAATGTCTGAAGTGGAAACCAAGGTCATTATCTAGGTTTGTTGGCATTAAAGTTAAATAAATTTGAAGTGATAGCAATGTTCAAAGAATAGGTAAGGTTAATACCAGAGTATAGAATTACAGTCACAGGGACAAATGGGAAGCACAGCTCAACATTAAGAAACAAAGAGCATCAGGGTATTCAGTTAGACCTAGAGAAGTACAATTTGTTGTAATTGAAATTCAATGGATACATTCAAAGCCCACTCCATGTGACCTCTCCCTACCCTCTGATTTGCCTGGATCCCCTTCAACTTGTGATCTTCCACCACTATTGTAGGCCCTGATTATCTTCCATAGCAACCAGGACTATGCCATGAAAGACAGAA
This sequence comes from Gymnobelideus leadbeateri, assembly GCA_011680675.1. Lineage (NCBI taxonomy): Eukaryota > Metazoa > Chordata > Mammalia > Diprotodontia > Petauridae > Gymnobelideus > Gymnobelideus leadbeateri. The sequence goes on along the minus strand of WOXC01009037.1, from coordinate 512,458 downwards.
ACAAAGACAGAGAAAAGTTGATGCTGGGTCAATTAGTTTATATATTTAACACAATATCAACTGACATAGCAAGGTATTATTTCACAGGATTGAATAGGGTAATTGTAAAATGCATAATAAAGAAACTAATGGATAAAATATCAAGAAAAAATAATTAAAAATGAGAAAAGGGAACTTGTAATGTTGGGTTTCCATGCTATATAGTTATAATGATCAAAACTAGATTTTTTAAAAGATCGATGGAACAGCATTGAACATCCAATGTTAGAGCCAAAGGTACGCAATAGAATAGAGTTTCAGAAATCCAAGATCACACATTCCTGAGAAAGGACTTCATGATTGTCTCTCACAGTGTCTGGCACATAATAGCAGGAGTGCTGTAAAGCTCAATGAAATAATGTATGTACAACACTTTGCCAAGCTTACAATGCTATATAAATGTCAGTTATTATTAATCATTCTAATCCTGCAGTTACCAGGCCTCCAGGCTGGTGATGACTTCGTTTCCTGAACCTTCTACTGCCCTCCTGCTGAGCTCCAGCAAAGTTTATAGAACAATACGAGGGTATACTAATAAATGTTTAACAACCTTGGGAGGAGGGAGGAGGTGGTGTATGCACACACACATTTTTTAGTTTAACTTGCATTATTAACATTTTCCCCATAACTTTCTAAAATCTAGATAATAAAAAACAATAAATCAAGCTCAATTTCTGAAGTATAAATACTCATTCTGAAAATTTAACAAGGAGCTCTCCCAAACTGATTAGAGTTGATTACAACATACCCTTGCATAACAAATATTTAACAAAGTTTATTGATTGATTGACTCAGTAAAAAAAAAAACCATTGGGAAAATTGGATAGCAATTTGGTTAAAAAGATAGATTAGAGCTGCATTTCATATCTCATATCATAATAAATTCTAAATTGATCAATAATCTAAATATGTTTAAAATAAAGGATTAGAAGAAAAAAGAAAAGATACATCTTTTACACTTGTACAAAGAAAGAAGATTCTTTTCTAGTCAACAGAAAGGATAAATTTTAGGGACAAAAGAGATAAATGGAATTATATTTTAAAGTCTATACATAACCAGAAATCTATCAATAATCAAAAGGGAAGAGGATCAGGGAATCAGATTGTGAAAATAGATTTGCCTTAAATGGGTGGAGTGTAATTCATGAGCTGCTACTGCTGTGTGACACACATATCTTGCATACCATCTCATTTTTCCCATTCTTCTTCTGTCTTGACAAAGAAACTATCTAACATAAATTTCTTGCAGCACCTTGATTGACATTGCAACACCTTGACTGACATTCTTAAAGAATTTTCATTAGCTTAAATTACATTGCAATCAAAATTAACTAACATTCAAAGAGGAAAAAATTAATTAAACATAAAATATGATCTTTGGAAAATTTAAAAATTGATACTGAAGATATTAAATAGTAGGGCTATGATTTATGGAGCCACTCAACCAATCAACAAATATGTATTAAATGCTTACTATGTACCAGGTACTGTGCTAAATTCTTCAGATATGAAGAAAAATCAAAAATAGTCCCTGTCCTCAAGGAGCTTACATTCAAACCAAGGAGATATTTCTGCAAATAGTTAATAAATAAGAGATATTTATATAAATAAATATAAATCTATAAATATAAATTTATATAAATAGACATTTATATATTTGTATAAATATATAAAGATTTCTTCAGAAGATGGTGTTGAAGTAAGTCCTGAAGGATGCTAGAAACTCTAAGAGGCAAAGGTAAAAAGGGAGACATGGGGGGACAGACAAAAGCACAGAAACAAGAAATGGAGACTTAAATGTGAGGGAGACCAAGTAAGCTGGTGTGCTAAACCACAATATGAATAGAAGAGAGGAAGGTGTAAGAAGACTGAAAGGTAGGAAGAGTTCAAGTTGTAAAAAGAATATAATGCCAAACAAAGGTCTCTATTTTTAATCCTAGAGGTAATAGGGAACCCCTGGGGTTTATTGGGCTAGATTATGTACAATTAATATAAAGAAGATTCACATGGGAAATGAAGACACTGAGGGATCTATCTATTTATGAGGTATCGGGAGGAGAGAGTGGTAAAGAAGACGTGGAAAAAAATCTCAGACCTTACCTACTACTACTACTACTACTACTACCACCACCACCACCATCACCATCACCATCACTACTACCACTACTCCTACTTGGAATTAATATTGTGCTTTTAAAATTAACAAAGCACTTTACAAACACTATCTCATTTGATCTTCACAGTAATTATGGGCACTAGGTGCTATTATTATTGCCATTTTCAGATGGGGAAATTGAGGTAGACTGAGGTTAAGTGATTTGTCCAGGGTCAGACAACTAAGCACTTAATAAAAGTTTATTGACTGACTGATTTCCTTAATAAGGGCATTGGTAGGAAACAGGTAGCCTTTTTCAATATTAGTCTACAGGGAAACAATCTGGGAGAGCAAGGAATAGTTTACCTGTCAGGTTTGTGGAGAAGAGAAAGTTTTTATGACCAAACAAGAGTTAGAGAGTGTTATGAAATACAAAACGGATAATTTTGATTACATTAAATTCAAAAGTTTCTGTACAAATAAGCCAGTGTAACCAAAATCAAGAGGGAAGTGGAAAATTAGGAAAGAATTCTTACAACCAGAGTCTCTGACAAAGGCCTCATTTCTAAAATATAGAGAGAATTGAGTCAAATCTATAAGAATACAAGTCATTCACCAATTGATAAGTGGTCAAAGGATATGAACAGGCAGTATTCAGGGGAAGAAATTAAAGGTATCTATAGAAATGCAAATCTAAACAACTCCTAGGTACCATATCTCACCAGTCAGATTGGCTAAGATGACAAGACAGAAAAATGATAAATGCTGAAGAGGATGTGGAAAAATTGGAACACTAATGCATTGTTGGTGGAGTTGTAAACTAATCTAACCATTCTGGAGAGCAATTTGGAACTATGCCCAAAGAGCTATAAATAAGTGCATACCCTTTGACCCAGCAATACCACTTCTGGGGCTGTATCCCAAAGAAATCACAGATGTGGGAAAAAGACCCATATATACAAAAATATTTATAGCAGCTCTTTTTGTGGTGACAAAGAATTGGAAATCAAGGGGATGCCCATCAATTGGTGAATGGCTAAATAAGTTGTGGTACGTGAATGTAATGGAATACTACTGTGCTATAAGAAATAAGGAGCAGACAGACTTTATAATAACTTGGAGAGACTCATATAAACTGATGCTGAGTGAGAAGAACAGAACCAGGAGAACTTTGTACACAATTACAGACACACCATATATGTGATGACTAACTTTGATAGACTGGACTCCTCTCAGCAATACAAAGTTAGAAGACAACTACAAAAGACTCATGATGGAAAGGAATATCCACATCCAGAGAAAGAACTACAGAGTCTGAATGCAGATTGAAGCAAACTATTTGCTCTATCTCATTTGCGTTTTGTTTTGTTTTATCCCTTCTTTTCCATTGTTCAGCCCATTGGTTATAATCCTTTACAACATGAATAACATTCAACATGAAGGTATTTGTATAACCTATAATTGATTCATGCCTCTATGAGGGGGAAGGGGAGAGGGGGAAAAATTCAAAACTTAAGAGATTGTGGAACTGAATGTTGTAAACAAAAAGTAAATAAAAAGACATCAATAAAAAAAGAAAAATATTAGTCTACAGGAGACCACATTTTTGCCTTTGTAAAACTGACTAAAGGATGAAGAAAAGACAAGATATCACTGTGATTATTTCTGTTTGGTTATATAAAAAAGTGTTTAATTTGGCACAGCAAAACACCAATTTAAAGTTTTTCTTCTAATAAGGTATATCTCATCTACATATCAAAATCACTTAAGAGCTTTTATAAGATGTAGTGACAGAAAAAATCTTTTCTAATGATCTCCACATCATGAATATCAGGTAATGTAACAGAAAGATATACTGAATGTATTAGGGAAAGACAGTGCAAATGGACAATACACAGAATTGAACAGGAAGAGAGTGGCCTAGATTGCCTTTAGGAAAATGCAGAACTCATTTAATGATCCCAGCAGACTTTTTCCAGAAACAGAGGCTCATCTTTTTAATCCCAATAGTCTACTGGTATTGTTGTATGGCTATATGTCTTAGAATTTAGCTATCTCTAAAGAACCGAAAGTTAATTTCACCCCTAAGGAAGATGGAGAGGAGCATATTGGACAAATATATAACCAATAAAGAATGTTGAAGAACAGGAACAAAGGATGACAACATGATTGAAAAATAAGATGAACTAATCATGTAGCAATGGCTATTGGAAACAGGTGAACAATTCAAATGCCCTTTGGTATCCTCACAGTAAAGGGGGAAATCAAGAAAATTCATTTCCAGAACATTGTGTGGACTGACTATATACTATAGTTAACTTTTTTTCACCTTTTTTTTTGGCGGGGCATTTGGGGTTAAGTGGCTTGCCCAAGGTCACATGGCTAGTAAGTGTTAAGTGTCTGAAGTTGGATTTGAACTCAGGTCCTCCTGATTCCAGGGCTGGTGCTCTATTCACTATGTCATCCAGCTGCCCCTATAGTAAACTTTTGGAAGGACATGGATAAAATTTACAAAGGGTGAACAGGAGGATAGGTTGTTCTTTGTGTAAATGGATGGAATATCCACCATAGCCAATAGAGAAATTTGTTTTCATTGACTCATGTTTGTAATGGTTTTGTTTTTCTTATGTTCTCAGTAAGTAGGGGGACTAGGCAGACAAAAAGTCAGATCTTGGCTGATTAAAACTTGTGAACTCTGATCAACACAATGACCAGATACAATTTCTGAGGACCCATGATGAATCATGCTGCATACCTCATGTCAGAGAGGTGATGAACTCAGTGTGCAAATTAAGACTTTTTTTCTCATTGGCCAATGAGAAATTCTATTTTGCTCAACTAAATGTTTATAACAGGAATTGTGTTTGTCTTACTTTTTCAATGGGAAGTGGGGATGGGAAAAAGAAATGGGAGCAAGAGAAGGTTGATCTTTATTTGAAAACAAAAAATTTTTAAAAGGAAGGAATCCACACGTAGGAGTTCAAAGATTCACTTGATTTTTGACTATTTAAGAAATGGGCAAGTAGTGAGGAAGTGCAGGCAGCTGGGTCATAACTAATGCTTTTGGGAGGACCATAGTTCAGGCTCTGTCCTGGCACTCTCATTTGTCAATTGGGTCCAGTGGAATAGCTTTCCATGGGAAGCTACATCTGTAAGAGAGAAATAAAACCAACTCAGCAATTGGCTGGATTGGGCCCAATGAGAAACAGTAAAGAAAGCTCTTACCTTCATTTCTACATACATGTTTTGCAAAGAACATCTGGCTTCAGGTTCATTCTCACAACTCATTATTTCTGTTCCAAGAGTAAATTTAGGTTTCCAGGAAGTCTCAGGCATTTAGAAGTTATTTTGATTAATTTAATTGCTCTAATCTAGGATTTCCTGTTTCACTAATGGGAAGGAAAAGCTTGTGGTGGGTCCTGAGCTAATGCTGTGCCCTCCATTAGAGGGAAGTAGAGAGATGAGTGAGCTATTTTAGGTAATTCTAGCTCATCACATGCTTTTTACCTGAAATTTCCAGATAATTGAGGCAAATGGAGGTGATGATGTCTCAACCATTTTCTTAGTCATTCAAGCTGAAAAATCTGCTTTTGCTTTTGACTCCTCCTCTCTCTTACCCTTTACATCCAATTACCACTCCCATCACCAACTTAACCAAGCAGCTTCTCAACTATAACTGCAATCAATCATCTCTGGGACATTCCCTATGTTTTTTCTGACTCTCATCAGGGGTATTATTGGGATACAATATTCAAGCTATGTCCACATGTGTTGAAATATGTATATTGTACTTATCTGAATAATTTGGTCAAGGTAGGTGGCTACCCCAGCTTTTTTGTGGGGGAGAAGGCAGTGTTGATCAAAATTTTCCATCTACAGGCTGGCTCCCTTCCTAAGTGGTTTCTTTGGGTAGTTTTTCAGTCACTTCCAAGTTTTCATAACCCCATTTGGGGTTTTCTTGGCAAAGATAATAAAATGCTTTGCCATTTCTTTCTCCAGCTCATTTGATAAATGAGGAAACTGAGGCAGACAGGTTAAGTGGTTTGCCACAGTTAGTATCTGAGGTCAGATTTGAACTCAGGAAGATGAGTCTTCCTTACTCCAGACCCAGCACTCTATCCACTGCACGAGTTCAATTGAGTTAACTGCATTAGAGTTACATAACATTATTAGCATCTGTCATGAGGATATGATGATGCCTTCCACAAAGCAATCTTCCTAATGGTCAAAGAACTGAGTTCTAAAGAGAAAAATCATCTATAAAGCTCTGAGGTTGAGCCTGCCAAACATGAAGAGTTCAGATCTTCTCTCAGTTACATTCCATGTCATAAAGAACAAGAATGGACCTTAGCAGCCAACTAGTCCAACCCCTTCATTTTACAGATGAAGAAACTGAGATTCAAAGAATCTCCCCAAGGTAGCACAACTAGAAATTACAAGGTTAGGATTTGAACCCAGTCCTGATGTCAAACTGAAGGATCTTTCCTGTGCACTGTTCTGGTCCTCTCTTTTGTCCTGGCCCCAGAGCATCACAGGTCCCAACCACGTGTCATACAAAATTATCCAGAAAAACATAAACACACCCCATGAGCTTCCTACAATCCCAGAGGTGACCCAGCAACTAGGGACACCTCCAACAAAACACTTGCCCTTGGAAAAGTGAAGCCATCTTTAGTAAATTCCCTCTTCTTCTCTGCTCTACACCTCAAAAATCCCCATATATTTTCACCTATCCTTTGCTTGAGTCTTTGAGAAAGAAGTAGCCATTCTCCTTAGCAAGGTCAGCCTTTCTTCTGGAGCTCTCAATAATGCACGTCTCCTTCTGTCTCCTCTAGGAAGTTGCTCCATCATTTCTTCCTCCTCCCTTTCTCATTTTCAATCTCTGCTTATTTATTGTCTCTTTCCAGGCTTCCTACAAATACAGGTTTTCCCTAGCCTTAAAATCTTCATTTGACCTTACTCTCCCCTCAAGCTGTTGTTCTATATCTCTCTTCTCTTTCATAGACAAACTCATAAAAAGCTGTCTCCACAGATTGCTTTCACTTACCTTCCAACCATTTCTCAGTTCCTTGTGATGTCTTCTGCTTGACTTGAAACTGCTTTCTATAAAGTTGCTAATGACCTCTTAACTGCTAGACCCAATGGCCTTTTTTTATCAGTTTATACTCGTTGGTCCACTTTATCTCAGTGGTCCCAGTCATGTTCACCCAGGCCAGTCATCTTCTTGGTATCTCTACTGCCCCTAGCCCATATGGATCTCTGCACAGCCCATATCCTAATCACACCTAAAGGGTTTAATCTGCTCAGCTTTGAACCCTGGTGCTGATCGGTAGTCACTTGAACACAAGCTTCTCACTTTTCTATATCTAGGCAGCCCCAGCCATTCACTTCTATCTCAACCACCTCCTTGACATCCATCCAGCCGCCACGCACATTCTCTGCTTTCCTCCCACCTCTCTATCTGAGAACTATAATAAAATCAAGGCTGCCATTGCTATTGAAAGAGTATGTCAATTACTTCCCCCATGTTCTCATTCCCCATCTCTATGCCTTTTCAGACCAACACTCCCATCAGAGCCTTTTGATGGATTCACTGAAATGGAATTCCAATTGACAATAAAGTTTTGCTGTTTCATTCTTTGACAAACTGTTGTAGAAAGGACATTTTCGATTTTTCTTGGAATGTATGTTATTAGGGAGTGAGCAATTAAATGCATTTTAACTTCAGGGTATCAGCTATTGAATGGCTTGAAAACACTTTCCGAAAAGGAAGCTTTGTATATTTGTGGGTGGTGTAGGAATGAAGTGAACCCTCACAATGGAAACTGTTTTCCTGGAATATCCAAAAACTAGTGTCGAAAATAGCCTATAGGAAGAGGAGGGGAGATTCACTCAATTGTCTGTAGTCCCATAACTAGGAATTTTTGCACCATAAACAACACTCAATACTCAGTACTGGGATGAAAAGAGCCAAATGTTGGGGCAAGGAGGGAGGGTAGGGAGCATGGTGAAGAGTGTGATGCAGAGCAAGACATGAGAAGGAAAGATCACTCCAATTTGACATCTTTCAATTCAATTCAGTAAACATTTATTAAGCACCTACTATGTGCTAGGGATACAAAAATAGGCAAAAGATACATTCCACCCTCAAGGAGCTTACAATCCAATAATTATAATAATTACAATCTAATAGTTTTCTATTTTAAGAGATTATTCATTTTTAAGTAAATGCTACCTTTGTTTCCCCCTCACTGAAAGACTGTAAGTTGCAGAGGCTAGGTGACATAGTGAATAGAGCACTGGCCCTGGAGTCAAGAGGACCTGAGTTCAAATCTGGCCTCATACACTTAACACATAAACTAGCCGTGTGACCTTGGGCAAGTCACTTAACCCCAATTGCCCTACCTTCCCCCTCCAAAAATAAAAAAATAATAATAAAAATAAAAATCACTAAAGACTGTAAGTGCTGAATGTAACATTGAAGTTCCACATCCTCTAACTCCAGCACTGTAGGGCTAACCTCAGATTGCCCCACCCTAGTTGCAGCTGTGTTCATCAGTTCCAATGACTGTAATCATCTCTACACAGAAGACTGCCAAGTCTAAAATCCAACCCTCATCTCTCACATGAATTCCAATCCCACGTTACTGGAACTGTTCAAATTTGCTTCCCTTGTACTACCCTTTCAATATGTGATAACTGAGGTTACTTAGTTCCCTCACTCTAACCAAAGGACATCGTGGCACAATGGAAATTGTCTCAGGTTTTGGAGTCAGAGGCCCTGGGTTCAAATCCTGCCTCTGTCTGTGTGACCTTGGGCAAGTCATACTTCACCTTACTGGGCCTCAATTATTCCATCTATGAAATGAGAAGACTGGACTTCATAAGATCTAAAGTCTCTTCCAGCTCTCAGCCAACGGACCTATAATACCATTAAGAGATGGCTAAAAAACCATGCTTGAGAATTTCAATAAAAACATTCAACTGAATGCAGATGGTGCCAATGGAGGTGGTCTAGTGCAGTGGTAGAGTGCTGCCCTGGCAGCTAGAAAGTACCGGGTTTTAATCTCACATTAAATACTTATTAGGCATGTGACCTTTAGCAGGAGACTTAACCTTTTTAGGCAGCAGTTTCCCCATTTATAAAATTAGCAGGTTGGAATTGATGACCTCCAATATCCAATCCAGGCCTTAATCTGTGATCCCATGTTCCTAGATGACTCTAAGCCTAGAGACAAGAAGACTTGAGTTCAAATATGACCTCAGACTGGAACCTTAGTTTTCTCAACTATAAAATGGAGGTAGTGATAGTATCTCCTTCCAAGGGTTGTCATGAGGCTTAATGAGACAATATGACTTGCAGGCCTCACAATAGATAATTTAGGTAGAAATTAGTAAGTTTTGTATAGCTTCTAGACCTGTGACGAGTGCTGATGTAGGTGGGAAACACATGGGAACTGAGGGAAATAGGGTATCACATTGTGTTGATTTATGTTGTTTATCTGGATTTATTTGTTACAAAGGAGGAGCCTATGGGGGACAGGGAGTCACTAGGAGGTGACATGACATTATTTCCAAAACGCGTTGATAAAACAGTTTTGTGAATTTATTTTTTCTTACTTTTCAACATTCAACTTTTTTAAGATTTTGAGTTTCAAATTTTTTTCTCCCTCCCAATCCCCTGCCCCCAGCAATCTGATACAGACTATATTTGTGCGATTATATTAAACACATTTCCACATAAATTGTGTTGTGAAAGAATCAGAACCAAAGGGAGGGAAAACCATGAGAGGAGAAAGAGAGAGAGAGAGAGAGAGAGAGAGAGAGAGAGAGAGAGAGAGAGAGAGAGAGAGAGAGAGAATAGTATGCTTTAATCTGCATTCAGACTCCATAGTTCTTTCTCTGGATGTGGATAGCATTTTCCATCATGAGCCTTTTGGAATCGTCTTAGATCTTTGTATTGCTGAGAAGAGCTAAGTCTATCAAAGTTGGTCAGTGTACAATGTTGCTGTTACTGTGTATAATATTCTCCTGGTTCACTTTACTTTACTCAGCATCACTAAGCCTTTCCAGGTTTTTCTGAAATCTGCAAGCTCATCATTTCTTATAGAACAATAGTATTCCATCACATCCATATACCACAACTTGTTCAGCCATTCCCAAATTGATATTATCCTTTCAATTTCCAATTCTTGGTCACCATAAAGAGAGCTGCTATAAATACTTTTGAAACCCACATTAATCCTCGGCATTCCTGTATATCTCTAATGAAATTCAACGACAAGAGATAAAAAGAGAAATCCCATTTAAAGTCACTGTAAACATTATAAAATATTTGGGAATCTACCTGCCAAAACAAACCCAGGACCTATATGATCACAACTACAAAACACTTCTCACACAAATAAAGTCAGATCTAACTAATTGGAAAAATATCAATTGCTCGTGGCTGGGTCGAGCTAATATAATAAAAATGTTAATTTTATCCAAACTAAATTATATATTTAGTGCCATACCAATCAATTTACCAAAAAAACTACTTTATAGAGTTACAAAATAGTAACAAAATTGATTTGGAAGAACAAATGATCTAGAATATCAAGGGAATTAATGAAAAGAAATGCTAGGAAAGATGGACTAGCTATACCAGATTTTAATCTGTATTATAAACACCAGTTATCAAAACTATTTGGTACTGGCTGAGGAATAGAGTAGTGGATCAATGGAATAGATTGGGCGCACGAGATCCAGCAATTAATGAGTATAGTAATCTATTGTTTGATAAACCCAAAGACCCCAATTTTGGGGATAACAATGCACTATTTGACAAAAACTGCTGGGAAAACTGGAATATAGTATGGCAGAAACTGGGCATAGACCATTATCTAACACCATATACCAAAATCAATTCTAAATGGGTGCATGATCTAGGTATAAAGGATGATACTGTAAGCAATCTGGGAAAGCAAGGAATAGTTTACCTGTCAGATTTGTGGAGAGGGAAAGACTTTAGGACCAAACAAGAATTAGAGAGCACTATAAAATGCAAAATGGATCATTTTGATTACATTAAATTGAAAAGCTTCTGTACAAACAAAGCCAATGTAACCAAAATCAAGAGGGAGATGGGAAATTGGGAAAGAATTTTTACAACCTATGTCTCTGATAAAGGACTCATTTCTAAAATATACAGAGAATTGAGTCAAATGTATAAGAATACAAGTCATTCCCCAATTGATAAATGGTCAAAAGATATGAACAGGCAGTTTTCAGGGAAAGAAATTAAAGATATCTATAAGCATATGAAGAAATGCTCTAAATGACTATTGATTAGAGAAATGCAAATCAAAACAACTCTGAGGTACCACATCTCTCCAGTCAGATTGGCTAAGATGACAAAACAGGAAAATGGCAAATGCTGGAGAGGATGTGGGCAAATTGGAACACTAATGCATTGCTGGTGGAGTTGTGAACTTATCCAACCATTCTGGAGAGCAATCTGGAATTATGCCCAAAGGGCTATAAATAATTTCATACCCTTTGACCCAGCAATACCACATCTAGGGTTATATCCCAAAGAGATCATAGAAGTGGGAGGAAGACCCAAAGGTACAAAAATATTTATAGCAGCTCTTTTCATGGTTGCAAAGAACTGGAAATTAAAGGGGTGCCCATCAATTGGGTAATGGCTAAACAAGTTGTGGTATATGCATGTAATGGAATACTATTGTGCTATAAGAAACGAGGAGTAGACGGACTTCATATTTACCTGGAGAGGCTTATACAAACTGATGCTGAGTGAGAAGAGTAGAACCAGGAGAAATCTGTATACAATCACAGACACAACATATGTGTGATGACCAACTATGACAAACAGGACTCTTCCCAGCAATGCAGTGATATAAGTCAATCCCAAAAGACTCATAAAGGAGAGAGATGCCTACATCCAGAGAAATAACTAGAAAGAACTGAGTCTGAATCCTGATGGAAGCAAACTACTTGATCTTTTTCTTTTCATTGTTTGGTTTTATTTCCTCTTTACCATTTTTCATCCCATCTAGTACAATACGCCTTTGTAACCTGACTAATGTCTAATGTGAAAGTATTTGCAGATCCTATACTGGGCTATATACTGTCATGGGGGTTGAGGGGAGGGCGGGAAGGGAAATTTAAAACTCAAGGAACTATGGAATTGAATCTTGTAAACTAAAAATAAACAAATTAATAATTAAAAATAAATAAATAAATGCTTTTGAAAATGTGTGTCCTTTTCCATTTTTTTATGATCTCTTTGGGATACAGAGCTAGTAGCTGGTTCAAAGGGTATGCACCATTTTATATCCCTTTGGAAATAGTTCCAAACCGCTCTCCAGAATTTTTAGGTCAGTTCACAACTCTATCAACAATGCATTAGTATTCCAATTTTCCCAAATCTCCAATATTTGTGATTTTCCTTTTCTGTCATATTAGCCAATCTTAAAGGTGAAGATGGTTCCTTCTAGAGTTGTTTTAACAATAATATAGAGTTGTTTTAATTTTCATTTCTCTACTCAACAGTGATTTAGAGCATTTTTTCATATGACTATAGATAGCTTTAATTTCTTCATCTGAAAACTGCCTGTTCATATCCTTTGACCACTTATCAATTGAGAAATGACTTGTATTCTATTTGAGAAATGAGACCTTTATCAGAAACACTGGCAATAAAAATTGTTTCCTAGATTTCTGCTTCTCTTCTAATCGTGGTTGCACTTAGCTTTGCGCAAAAAGTTTTTAATTCAATGTAATCAAAATTTTCCATTTTGTATCTCATAATGTTCTCTATCTCTTGCTTATTCATAAATTCTTCCCTTCTTCATAGATTGGACAGGTAAACCATTCCTTGCTCTTTTAATTTGCTTATGGTTTCACTCTTTATATCTAAATCTTGTACCCATTTTGACCTTATCTTTGGCCTATAGTTTAAGATGTCAGTCTATGCCTAGTTTCTGCCATACAATTTTCCAGTTTTCCCAGAAGTTGTTGTCAAATAGTGAGTTCTTATCCCAGAAGCTGGAGTCTTTGGGTTTCTCAAACAGTAGATTACTATAGTCATTGACTGCTGTGTCTTGTGTACCTAACCTATTCCACATCCTCCACTTTATTTCTTAGCCAATACTGAATAGTTTTGATCATTGCTACTTTATAAAATAGTTTTAGATCTCGTATAACTAGGCCACCTTCCTTTGCATTTTTTTAATTAATTTCCTTGATATTCTTGACCTTCTGTTCTTCCAGATTAATTTCGTTATTATTTTTCTAGCTCTATAAAAAATGTTCATAGTTTGGCATGGCACTAAATAACTAAGTTAATTCAGGTAGAATTGTCATTTTTATTATATTAGCTTGACCCACCCATGAGCAACTGCTATTTTTCCAATTATTTAGCTCTAACTTTATTTGTGTGAAAAGTGTTTTATAAGCATGTTCATATAGCTCCTGGGTTTGTCTTGGCAGGTAAATTCCCAAATATTTTATATTTGTCTATAGCTATTTTAAATGGAATTTCACTTTCTATCTCTTGCTGCTGGGATTAAAACATTTTTTTTAAATTAATTTATTAGTTTAGTTTCAGTTGACAAGATTCAATTCCATAGTTCCTTGATTTTCAAATTTCCTTTACTTCCCTCCCCCCTCCCCTCATGACATCATATAGTACAGTATAGGGTCTGCAAATGCATTCATATTAAACATTATTCCAATTACAAAGGCATATTGTACTAGGTGGGATGAAAGATGGTAAGGAAGAAGTACAACCAAACAATGAGAAGAACAAGATCATTTAGTTTGCTTCCATCAGGATTCAGGCTCAGTTCTTTCTAGTTATATCTCTGGATGGCACATTTCTCACTTTCTTGAGTCATTCGGGATTAACTTATATCACTGCATTGCTGAAAAGAGTCCAGTCTGTCATAGTTGGTCGTCACAGATATGGTATGTCTGTGATTGTATACAAATTTCTTCTGATTCTACTCTTCTCGCTCAGCATCAGTTTGTATAAGTCTCTCCAGGTAATTATGAAATCCGTCACCTCCTCGTTTCTTATAGCACAATAAAATTCCATTACATTCATATACCACAACTTGTTTAGCCATTCCCCAATTGATGGGCACTCCTTTAGTTTCCAATTCTTTGCAACCAAGGAAGAAGTCTGCATCAGTAGAGTGGCAATAAAAGAATGCCTACTTGGAGATAAGCAGGGTGGGTTGTCTCCTAGATTGCTGCTTAAACTTTTTTGTGAGCCCAGAGATGAGTAGGGCCCTTAGCACAAAGTAGAGTCTTGGGAATCAAGGTGCCCTGGATCTGGCCTGGCATTTGGGCTGTAATGCCACAATGATAGGTGAACTCTAAAACTCTCCCCTCTGCTGAACTAGACCCTGGTAGAGAGGGCTTTCCTGTGGAAAGGGGTGAAATAATCAGATTGATTCTGTCATTTTTGTTGATCCTATTTACAGTTAATTGATTTTGTCATGTAACTGCCTAAGTTAGGGTTCTTTGTCTCTGAACTTTGTTCAGGAATTCAGTTGACCTGTAATGAGTTAAGTTTAGAAACCCGATTCTCTTCTTAATCACTTTTCTTTATGTCGAGGAAATCTTTCACCCTTGAAGGAGCTGGGTGAACACTAGGGAGTGTGGTCTAGTATCTTTACACCAGCAACCTATCCTTCAAGGGTATCTGGTTTGTTATCCAAAGAGCTCTGGTTTGCTGCCTCTGTCCTTGCAGATGCAGCTGGGCTCAAGCAGGGAACATTTCGTAGTCACAAGAGGGAAGGAGAGGGTTGTTGCTAGCTTTCATTCCCAATTTCTATCCAAACATATTTTCTTTCATCTATGGTGTTAGCCTTTTGATTTTCTATACTCCTCAAAACTACAAAAGAGAGTTGTCCCCCTCATTCAGGTTCTTAGCTTTGCTGGGGAAACTGAGATCCTGTTTATTGATAAATTCATGCTTTACTAATAAATTGCTCATGCTTGGAATTTGTGCCTCAGTCTACCTTAATTCATGCTTTACTAATAAATTGCTCATGCTTGGAATTTGTGCCTCAGTCTACCTTAATTTGAGTCTTAGAGATCCCCTAAGTTCTGAGAGCCTATGCAAAGCAGTGCTTTCTGGAAGCCTGACCTAGCTCTTATTTGTAAGTGACTGCCGCTACCAGGCCTCTGTTAAAGGATTTCTTGTTGATAGGTGTTGATATTTTCCAGATAAGCTCTGTTCTTGGCACCACACCAGCAGCTTGACGTAGTGGGTAAAGAGCTGGCCTGGTGGAGTCACAAAGACCTGGGTAAACAAAAGGTGCCAACCTGAAGTGGTGGAGGGAATTTCCTCACCTGGGAGTTCCTATAGAAATGAAATCTCAGGTCTAGTATGTATCTCTATCTAAGCATCATATTTTAAGGACATTGACAAGCTGGAAAGTGTCCTGAGGGGGAAACCAGGATGGAGAAGGGCCTCAAGGTTCATGCAATATGAAGGCCTGCCTGGTTGAAAGCATCTCAAATACAACATGTCCAAATTAGAAGTTATTATCTTTCCTCCCAAAAGCCTCTCTGCTTCCAATGATGTTTTGTTGTTCAGTAGGGTCTAACTTTTCATAGCCCCATTTGGGGTTTTCTTGGCAGAGATACTGGAGCGGTTTCCTTCTCCAGCTCATTTTACAGATGAAGAAATTGAAGCAAATAGGGTGAAGTGACTTTCCCAGGCTCACACAGCTAGTAAGAGTCTGAAGCCAGATTTGACCACAGGTCCTCCTGACTCCAGTGTATCCACTGTGCCACATAGCTGCCCCTCTGCTTCCAAGCTGCCCCATTATTGCTGAGGTCATCACTATCCTGCTAGTCACTCAGGCCCACAATGTCAGAGTCATCCTCCACACCTCATTCTTGGTCACCCCAAGTATCTCATCCTTTGCCAGATGTTGGTGTTTTGACCTTATCTTTCTTATGCATGCCCTTCTTTCTCCTCTCATGGCCTAGTTCAGGCCTTCATTACCTTTCATCTGGATTCTTGCAATAATCTTCTAACTGGTCTTGTGTAAAGTCCCTCCACACAGCAGTGCTTTCTCTGCTCAAGTACTAAAGGAATTTTTCTAAAGCATTATTCTGACAATGTCACTCCCAAACCTGCCCCACAAACTCCAATGGATCAGACATGAACTCCTCTATTTTGCATTTAAAGTTCTTTCTAACCCGGCCCAACTCCTGCCTTTCCATTCTCATACTTTATTCTCTTCCATCTGGCTTTGTCAGTTTATCCCAGCTGCTCAAACTCTGTCTCCCATCTCCATGCCTTTGCTCTAGCTGTGACCCATGCCTACAACACTCTGCCACTTTGCCTCTACATCTTGGCTTCTTTCAAGATTCAGCTCAAGTCCCATTTCTTTCCTGGCTTTCCTAACATCTAATGCCTTCCCCTTCTGGTTGCCTTTGATTTGCTCCATGTTTATCTTGCACATACCTAGCTTTCTGGATGTGGTTTTCTCCCATTAAAGTGTGCCCTTCTTGAGGGCAGTAGTTGCTTTTTGGTTTGGTTTAGTGTGGTGTAATTTTTGCCTTTCTTTGTATGCTCTGTCCTTTGCACAGTGCACATAGTAAGCACTTTATAAATGTGTGATGAGTGACTGATTGAAGGAACTATAGATGTCTATGCTAGAGAAGAGACAATATGGTGGAATTCATTATAGATATCTTCAAGTGTTTGGAGGGTTGGCATATAGAAAAGAGATTAAATTTTTTCTGTTTAACCCCGGAACACAGAACCAAAAGCAACAATTGGAAATTGAAAGGAGGCAAATTTGGACTTAATACAAAGAGCTTTCTGACAATTAGTTTTCTCCTAAAGTAGAATGGATTACCTTAGGAAGTAGCAGGTCCCCCCCTTGTTAAAGGTTTTTTTGTTTTGGGGTGGGTTTTTTTTTTTTTTTGCTTTTTTTGGAAGGGGAGAGCAGAGCAATTGGGGTTAAGTGACTTGCCCAAGGTCACATGGCTAGGAAGTGTTAAGTGTCTGAGGCCAGATCTGAACTCAGGTCCTCTTGACTCCAGGGCCGGTGCTCTATTCACTGTGCCACCTAGCCACTCCCTTGTTAGAGGTCTTTGAATGAAGGCTAGACAGTTACTTGTTTGGTATGTTGTAGTTCATTTGTCAAAAATGGATTGGACTAGATGACATCTGAGATCCCTTCCAAGGAGTGGATTCTGCAAGAGTGAAAAATCTCAAACACTGCAGCAGCTAGGTGGTGCAGTGAATAGAGCACCAGCCCTGGAGTCAGGAGCTCCTGAGCTCAAATCTGGCCTCAGACACTTAACACTTGCCATGTGACCTTGGGCAAGTCACTTAACCCCAATTGCCCTGCCCTCCCCCTTCCAAAAAGAAAAAAAAAAATCTCAAACATGGATTTTTTGCTCAGGAAGTAGACAAAGTTGTCTTCAGCATCTTCTCACCTACTTTTTCAGCTCCTCTCCCTATGTGGTTTGCCTAAAGTAGTAAATGGCAGCTTAAATTCAAAAAGGTGTCCAGTGGCCACATGTCTCTGACCATTTAGCATTCTATCACCCCAGTCTGTTCTCCTAGAGCAATGCCCCATTGTCTGGGAGCTAATCCTTTACTCATTTCATAACCCTCAGCAAAACTTACCTTTCCAGTGTGCTATTCTTTTTTTTTTTTTAAAGCAATTGGGGTTAAGTAACTTGCTCAGGGTTACACGGCTAGTCATTATTTTTATGCGTGGGTGCTCATTTTCTGAGGCCGGATCTGATCTCGGGTCATCCAAACTCCGAGGCCGGCGCTCTTACTCACTGCGCCACCTAGCCGCCCCTTTAGGGCAATTGGGGTTAAGTAACTCGCCCAAGGTTACACGGCTAGGTTTTTGTTTGTGCGGATTAAGTGTAGGAGGCCGGCTCCGGCTCCGCCTCCGGCTCCGGCTCCGAACTCAGGTCCTTCTGACTCCAGGGCTGGCGCTCTATTCACTGCGCCACCTAGCCACCCCCCAGTGTGCTATTCTTAATGGCCCTGATCCTATCTGGCTATACCTTTTGATAAGCAATTACAAAAATCTCAATATAATAACGCCTTACTTTGCTACTCCTCTAGATTAACATTTCCACTTCATAGGGGCCTCCTAGAGACCTAGCACTTGAACTCAAAGAAATAGTAGATTTTCAGGTACTTTTGGAAGGGCCGTTGCGGGATTAATGTAAAGGCAGGATTTGGAGGTAATGATAGGGGGATAGAGGCAAGAAAGGCAAGAAAGTCTTCTCAGGGCTCTTCAAATTATACCACAGCACTAGCAATCACCTTCTTTGCCGAGGGGTAAGGCCAACCCTGCTGCTTCAAAGAGATGGGGAAAAAAACAATAAATGAAATAATCAATGCTTGTACTTTTCACATTTCTTTCCATGCTTCCTTCCAAAACTCCCTGTGGGTTGGGCTTTAGACTATCACATCAATCAGTCCTGTGAAATTACTCAGAACCAATTTGCTAAACCAGTTTGTCTTCAGTGGAAGTTAATAGATGCAAAAACCAACTAGGGCAGAAACAAAAGGAAAACAGAATAATGTCCAAATACCCACAACATGTTGCTGATGACATATGGTAACAATTACTGCTACCTTCTTTCTAAATCTGTGTAACAGGGAATTTCATGTTAGAAACCCAAAGTGCATATCTCAGATTCAGGGGAAAGGGAAGGGGAAGAGAAACACATGGTCACAGAATTCTAGATTTAAAATTGGAAGGGACTTTAGAGCACATCTAATCCAACCCCTTCTATTTTTAGGGAAAAGAAAACTGAGACCCAGAAACTTGCCCAAGATCTCTAATAAGTGGCAAAGCTAGAATTTTATCTCAAGTCTTCTGATTCTAGATGAGCTGTAGCTCCTTTCTGGGTCTCAAGGTTTGTTGTTGTCATTGTTGTTGTTAATGATGATGCTTTAAGAATCAGAATAGCATTGGCAAGAAACTGAAAGCTGAGGGGATACCCATCAATTGGGGGAATGGCTAAACAAGTTGTGGTATATGATTGTGATGGAATACTACTGTGCTGTGAGAAATGGTGAGCAGGTGGACTTCAGAAAAACCTGAAAGGACTTAAATGAATAGATACTGAGTGAAATGAACTGAACCAGGAAAACACTGTACACAGTAAAAGCAACATTGTGTGATGACTAACTTTGATAGACTTAGCTCTTCACAGAAATGCAAGGATTTAAGACAACTCCAAAAGACTCTAGAAAAACCTGGAAAGACTTGCATGAAATAATGAAAAGTGAAATGAGCAGAACCAAAAAAACACTGGATACGATAACGGCAATATTATTCAGGGAACTATGAATATCCAAGGTGTTCTGAGCATTATAAATACTTAAATCAACTACAAAGGACCTATGAAGGAAGATGCTATCCACCTCCAAAGAAAGAACTGAAAAATAGAAGTTTGTATAGTATGGTTTTACATATATTTATAAATCTCTCTCAAATGCTGGCCTCCTCTAGGGCAAGGTAGGTGGGGGTGGGGGGAGAAGACAGAACTTAAAATTTAACAAAAAATAAATTAAATTTTAAAAAAAGAACCAGAAAAGCAGAATTAAAGAAAATGAGAGTTGGAAGTTATCTCAGCAGCCATCTAATCCAAATCACACCCAATAGGAATTCCTACTACAGCGTACCCAACATGTAGTCATTCTGACTTTTGTCCTGCCACTGAACTTCGATGATTCTAGGAGACTGAGGCTAATAACTCTGTGCAACTCTGCCTTGCTTAAATTCAATTCACAGGCAAATCAAAGCATCACCCTGTGATGTCGTTGATCCTCTTCGAAAATGAAGGACAAACAACAATAATTACCAGGCTTGTTTTTACCGATATCAAATTTAAATCTTCCTTTTTTGTAATTTTCATGTTTTTGCTTCAGATTCTTCCCTTTGGGGTCAAACAGAACAACCCTTTAAATGCTTGAAGGCAGCCATGATTTCTACCCACCCACCCCCGTCCCACACACAACACACACACACACACACACATCGTTTCTTCTCCAGGTTAAAAAATCACTCATTTCTTCAACCAATCTCCATATAACATGGAGTCAAGGCCTTTCCTTCACCATCCTGGTTGCCTTCTGTATAATCTCCAGTTTATCATATCTTATTAAAAGGCAGTGCCCTGAATTTAAAACACTACTTCATATATAATTTTTGGAGTACGGAGTATCAAATTCTATCATATTCTTATTCCTTGAAGCTCTCTATGCCTTCCAATGCAGCCCAGGATTACATTAGCTTTTTTGGCTGCCATGTCCCACCATTGCCTTCCTTTGTATTTGCAGTCCAGTAAGAGCCCCAGATATTTTCCAGACAAAATGCTATCTATTCATGCCTCCCCAATCCTATACTTGCAATCTAATTTCTTTTTGTTTTTTCTCTATAAAATTCAAGGTCAGGACTAGATGGTTCCTTCCAACCCTGATATTTTAAGTCATCCTAGTATTCCCTGTGAGGATTATCTGCCAATATCATATCATTGAACACACAATAACACTGTGGCCAGTGTATCTCAAGTAAATTTTATTGTGATTCAAGTGGCTGAGTTTAAATTACATTTTACAATGGTTATGTAGCACTTCTGTGGGAAACTCGAGTTCTGCTGAGATTGCATGTACAGACATTAAATGAATAGCTTTTGCTTGGCCAAAATGTGAACACACAGAGCATTGAGGCTCCTTCTTCAAGACTTCACACATGTGCCACTAACTTCACCAACATGGAGAAAGTCCATTTTTTCCCATGCTGTTACTATGTCACCACAGGTAGGCTCTACCCTCACACTTAAAAGAAAAGAAGGGGGCAGAACTCAACATCCACAATAGGACAAATTCAATCCAGTAGAACAAATATTTATTATGTACTTTTTTGTCTTAGGCACTGAACTAAGTGCTAAGCATATAATGACAAAAATGAAACCATTCCTGTCCTCAAGAAGATTATGTTCTTTTTGGGGGGGTGGGGAGGAAGGAGATAACATCCATCAATCAACCTAGAAACATTTACTTAGTACCTACCACATGTCAGACACTGTAGTAGGTACTAGGGATGCAAAGACAAAAGGAAACGATCCTTGCCCTCCAGGGCAGGGACTTCCATTTTGTCAGAGGAGACAGCATGTTCACAGATAAATATGCACAAAATATTCACAAAATCAGTACAAGCTAATTTCAGGAAAGACAGACCAGCAGCTGAGGCTGGGGGATCAGAAAAGGGCTAGGGATAGAGCAAGAAGTACATCAATCTCCCCTACAGGACGAGGGGACGTGGGGAGACAAGAGAAGATATCATCATTACTGGAAAAGATGACCAGGGATGCTTTTGTAGGGAACCAGATTTCTGTGCATGTCAGGGTTTGGAGGGATCACTAGAGGAAGGGGTTGAAGATGAAGGGAAGTTTGTTAATGATAGAATTGGGAATCCAAAAGGTGAAATGGAAGGGCAAACCAGAACTGAATTGGTATGTGTAAGGGGTTGTGCAGAGGTGGGTGGTAATAAGTGAACAGGATGTGGTGGCAGGGAGGGGGTGGTTTTCAATTAGGCAGCTGGGGATTCTATATCCTTGGGATTTCAAGAGTGAGGGATAGGATCTTGCTAGCCATAGGGAATATAGTATCATTTGATTGGGGCTACCACTCTCAATAATCCTATGAAAAAGAATATACAAAATAAATACAAAGTAATCTGGGGGAAGGAGAGAGTAGTTAACAATTGGAGAACAGGAAACACCTCCTGTAGGAGGACATGACATCTGAGCACGTAAATTTTCAGTCTCTCCTCTGCTCTTCAGGACCCATATTTGGACAACGCCCCCCTGCAGCACAAAGAAGATTGTCACATCAAACAGCAGATACAGCAACCCAACCAATGTTAGTCTCAAGGCTGGAATACCTCAGGTTTTTTGGCCTCCTTGATTTAGAAGGCTCTGTCTTCTGTCAAGGTCCATAGAAATCACTTTCTCTTTGTGCCCTTTGAAAGTCTGATTTGTTCTATAAAACTTCTATAAAAAAGACCTCACCCAAGGACTTAGAAGGCCACATATGGCTTCAAGGTGAGAGGTTCCCCACCCCTGGTCTATACTTTGAGTTGGTTCAGTTTCACTAACAAAAAGGACTATTCAATCAGAGACTGCTTTTCTGGCCCCATCCGTGTTATGCTTTAAAACTCTACTGTAGGGCAAGAAATCAATCTCATAGTAGTTTATGCGGATTAATCCTCCACAACAAACAGGTTGCACATAACATAATCCCAATCAGCACTTCATCTTTCTCAAGGGCACTGTGAGCCTCTCTAGGCTAAATGGCAAGTCCTGAACACACTGAACCAAGATGCTTCTGAAAATTGGGTCCTTGAGAAGGCTGGTGAGAGCACACATATTTTAAGTGGCACGTGAGACATTGCTATTCTTGATTGTCACTGCTGTGTGAGCTCATTCAAAAATCTGCTGGAAGTAACAATTTTAGCATAGCACTGGATAAAGATGCTAGATAAAGGCCATGTAGCAATAATCTGGCTGGAGATTTAGGGAGATAATGGAATTTTTCTCTCCGTAGTTTCTCAGAAACTGTATTCTTTTCTCTCCTTTGAAAGTAGAGCATTTCTCAACCCCCTTTTCCTTTCTATGTGGCTGCTAAAGAGAAGATATCTTTCCTCCCATTTGAGTCTCATTACTCACATTCATTCTCTTTTCTACAGACTGAAGAGAAAGACACTTGAGCTGGTTAGAGACTTCTCTATCTTGGTTGCTATGAGATGATGCTGGCAACTACCACACAGTGCAAATCTCTTCACCCGGGGTTCTTCCTTTCCTCCTCTTTTCCTCTATCCTGATAGAAAAGGCTCCTGGGAGAATGGAACGGAGCAATCACTTGGTGATATGTTCTCTCTTACCTTCTTCCACCACAATTTAAGTGAGAATTAAGTAAGGACATCCTCTAACTTCCTTCCCTTCCTCTTGCAACAGATGCAACTAGGCACCACTTACTCCACTAAAAATGGATAAATAAAATCTATTAACATTGTTATCTGCTTAGACTCACTGATGTGGCTATATGCAGGCATATGTCCTGCTCAGTCAATCCAGGGGTCCCTCCAAGGTTACAAGGAATCAGTCCTCCCACACAGGCATCCATCTCATAGATACAGTTCATGTCCTTGCCAGATGGCCTGAAATTTTGAACACCAAATCTGGTTTGGTTGGAGAGCCACTGGAAATGTGTGCAGGAGATGGTACATACAAATATATATTTACATGAGATGGGACTTCATGCTTCACTGACATTCTCCAGGAAGTACCTGCCTAAATTGGCCCCTGTGTTTATCCAGATTTGGGGTCTGAGGCATCTCTTCTTAGTCTTCTCACGCACCCCTCAGGGCTTCTTCTGTTTTACCATTGCCTTGGCCTGTTTAACTCACTGCCACAATAGGCTCTACAGAGGAGATATCTGTCTTAGCTGAATGCACATTGGAGGCAGTTGGGACATTGTGAGGACCCTGTGCCCTCTTGCAGTTGCCACTTTCTGGCCAAGCCACCCGGTAAGAGGGCACAGTAGAAGGAAGTCTATGTTCTCGAGGCCTGGGGGCCTTTTTGCATATGCTCAGCAAAGCCTTCAGCTCAGACCTGAAGTTCTCATTAAGCCAGCAGTAGATGAAGGGGTTATAGCAGGTGCTGCTCATGGCGAACCAATGGAAGGCAAAGTAAAGGGCATTATTGCTCCGGATGGTCTTGCTGGAGAGGAGAAGCACATAGCAGTTCAAGGGGAACCAGCAAACAGCAAAGAGCACCACCACCAGCATCAGCATCTTAATGGTCTTCTTCTTTTTGCGTCGTAGGGCATAGTACTGCTCTGTAGTCACATCACCAATAGCATTGCGCAGCCAGAGTTTCTTGGCCACACGGGTATAGGCCACAGAGATGATGAGAAGAGGTGAGATGTAAAGCAAAACAAAGGTTGCCAGGTCCAGGTACTTCCAGAAGAGATCTGCTGGATCTGGGAAGTCTGGGAGGCACAGGCTGCGGACAACATCTTCACTGTGGGGTGGAGGGGGGAGGGAAGGAAGCCAGAAGAAAAGATCATCAAAAAAAAGTCTTAGCCTGAGAAGCATCAACTAATGAAAGCTAAGGAATTATCTACACTGTTGTATGTCACTCTTCTGCAAGGAAAATGAGCCAAGGGGAAAAGAAATGATGGCTCCATTGAGTCAATGGCAAAGTTGGTACCAGACCACTTAGGTTTCCTATTATTATCAGTAACTCTGCTCGTTACCTGGGGCCTTGAGGGAAACTTAGTGATAATCTAGCTCTAGTCTACCCTCTTCATTTGACAGATGAGTAAACTGAGACCCAAAGAGAAATAGCTTGAAATTCCACAGGGAAGTAAGTAGTACAGCTGGCATTTGAACAAAGAACCTCTGAGACTAGTTTCAGTATTCTTTGCAGAACATCACACTATTGCCCTTCTCACTATACCAGCATGCTCCTCCAGATGCCTTGATACCCTCATCAAATATCCTGGCCTCTCTTCATTGGTATAAACCTAAGAAAAGTTACCTTTCCCCATTGGGAACTTCAAAATAAAAAAGTCTGCCTTTATCTTTGAGTAACACTTGCAATTAATTCTGGAGTTTTTTTCATGGAAATAATTATATTTTATAATTAATTTGAAACTGGGCCTCAGTTTGCTCAGCTATCGAACAAAGGGGTTAGGGCTATTTTTTAAAATGTCTAAGGTCCTTTTCAGTTTTGATTTCTATGATTTCACAATTGCAACTTTGCTCTTTCCTATGGGATGTCCTGCATTATTGCAAGCATATTCGGGACAGGAGGTGACGGTGTGACATGAGGATATGTGGGTATCTATGCAACTTTTAAGACCTGCCTTTCAAGACCAGGCTGACTGGGTGTTCTGGTTCTAATACGAGGCTATGTGACCATGTGCCCCCTAGTGACAGAAGCCTATCACTACAACCTGGCCTTCCTGGTGCTAAATGAAAACTGATAAACCATACAAAGAAAACTGCGCAGGAGGTGAGGAATCAGGAAGGTTAGGACGAAAAAGAAGAGGAGATGGGGTGACATAGGAGTTGACATAAAGAAGAGTAGAATGGGAAAAGGGAAAGGACATGCTAGAAAGAGGATAAATAAGACAGGTAAGCAAAAGCTGGACCACTGGCTGAGGATGTCATAGGGAGGGAAAATAAATATAAAAGATAGAGTGCTGTTAGGCTGACAAAGTAATTTACATATATCATACCTTTCCAATTAGAATGTAATCTCCTTGAGGGCAGAGACCATTTTACTTTTGTCTTTGTATCTCTTAGCACAGTTCATGGTACATGGTAGGTAATTAATAAAGAAATGCTTATAGATCCATTGGTTAATTATCCTTTGGTAAGGTGGAAAGAGCACTGAATTGGGAGTTAATTGTCTTAATTGTCACAACCCCAGCTACACCACTACTTTCCTTCATGACCCTGAGCAAATTGCTTCCTTTCTTTGGGGCTCAATTCCCCCATATGTAAAAAAGAGGGGATTAGTTTACAAGGGATCTCTCTTCAGCTATTGCTTTCTATTCCACAGTCTCGGGCAAGAAGCAAATTTTCTGCAACCAAGTGACTAATATGGGGACTGTGTGCCTGATGAGTGTCACACACTTTGTATCTCATCACACTCAATCAGGAGTGTCCCGATTGATACTAGGATCTTACCTGTATTTGAAGGTAAACAGTTTTTGGTAGATAGCATGTGGGAGGGAAAAGCAGGTAGCCATGATCCAGATGACTGCAATAGAGATGAGCCCTTTTGTAGGGGAGATTCGGGGTTTCAAAGGATGCATGATAACCTACAAAGGAAGTAAATCAGAATCACAAGTTCACACAATGACAGGAACAGAATTTCAGAATGAGAACATCAAATTAGCTCTTTCCCAAGAATGAAACTCCTCTATGAGATTACCAATAACTGGCCATCCAGCCTCCCTTGAAAACCTTCAGTGAGAGGGAACCCATTCCACTATGGACAAGCTCCAGCTGCTAGGTCTTTCTTTACATGGAACCTAAACTCTGCTACTTACACCATGGTTTTCAGTTCTGCCCTCTGGAGCTACAAAGAGCAAATATTCATTTCAAGTACTTGAAGCCTATGATCTATTTCCCCCTAAACTGTTTTCTCTTCTCCAGGCTAAACATTCACATCCCTTTCAACCAATCCTCATATTGCAGTCCTCATTGTCCAAGGGTCCCTCACTGAAGAATTAGAATGAAGATTCCAGGCCAAGCACATTGTCTTAGCCTCAGTTATCCCTCTCTACAGGTGCTACTACTTAGTTAATTCAAAATACATACTTTCTTTGACTAGACACAGCAGCTCCTGTTGGGGCCCTCAGAAGCACAGTATCCCACAGGCTATGCTCCATGACAGGTTTGAAGGTCTTCTTCCTACTATACTCATGAATAGTTATAGGGTTGGGGGGGGGGGTCCCTCAAGGGAGGTATGGGATGTTTTGTCCAATATAGGCAGGCAAATGTAAGGGAAATAGGATATTTCCTCTTCCCTTCTAGTTCATTCTCTATTTTGTTTGTTGAAGTAAGGAACCTGAGTTTAAGGCCCTTTGGTCAAGAACCTTATGTGTAAGTTTTTTGAGGGATAAGGGAACAGCAGTGTTTAAGAAAAGAAAACCTTCATTCATTCCTCTAGGAAGCTAAATCAATTCTACCCTTGCCCCACAGGTTTGCTTCTTCTTGGACAGCCTGCATGGAGAGGGGTAACTACATAGAGACAGAATTATGGTTGTTCTACATCTGTGGGCATGAAAATACCCCAGAACAAATACCACTGAGTGCTCATGCCCTGGCTTCCCACTGCATTCTGAGGTTAGGAATCACTGTGTAGATGAAACAGACCAGGCTTAATTCAAAGGACCCTGGGAAGCTTCATTTTTTGAAATCTTAAATCCTTTAAACTGCATGGGAATGTACTCCCTTCTTCCCTCCCCCTCACAGACTCCCTCTCTTCCTTCAAGATGTAGTTCAGGCATCATCTTCTGTCCCAAGCTCTTTCTTGATCCCTCACCTCCACCCCACCCAGAGGCTAGTACCCTCCCTAACAACTTACATTTAATTATTTTATATGCTCTTCATATTTATTCTGTATCTACTTAGATATGGACTCCTTCTCTCTCCTTAATAATATGTAAGCTTCTTAAAAGTAGGAGCTGTCTCATCCTTTGTCTATATCCCCAGAACCCAGCACATTGCCTGGTATATAGTACATGACTCGTCAAGGCTTGTGAGTTGGTTGGGAGCCTAATAGAAAGTGAGGGGTGTTCCTTTCATAAATCATATGAGCACAGGATTTAGAGCTGGAATTTAGAGATGTATCTAATCTGCCTCCCTCATGTTACAGATAAGGAAATGAAGGTGTGTACAGGTTAAGTAATTTGCCCGAAATCGCTCAGGATAATAAGTAGCCATGGCAGAATTCAAACTCTGTCAATGGGCACCAAGTCCAGGGCTCTTTCTGCTGCTGTACAGATTCCATTCATCTTCAGTAAGTGCTCCCCTGCATACCAAAGTCAGGGAGAGGAAGACAGTGGGGAAAGCAAAGACTGAGGATACTATTAATGAGGTTGAAGAGGGCAAAGACCCAGTAGATAGAAAAGCTAGATAGAAAAGCCCTAAATCCTTGCGGGATCCTCTGGTACACTAGAAATCAGAGCACTCTGGGAAACAAAGACTATTTCCACCAGAAGGGATTTAATTGTTCTTTGCAAAGGACAGAAATTTTACTGTCCTGGAAAGGACAGAAATTGAGGAAAAACAACAAGAAACACCAACAACACTGAGGGATCCTTGATTTTCATGAGATAATATCAAGCCACCATCAGAAGGCCAGCTAGACACTCATGAATCCCTAGTCTCCTTGGGAAGCAGATGATTTTTTAAAACAGAAAAATTAATCAGCTCTCATACCCCACCCCTCACTGGACAGTCATAAGTGGTACTATTACTGGAGAAATTTTTCCCAATGATACCAAAGTGGAAAGAGGATTGGATTTAGAGTCAGGGTCAAAGACTTGGCCCACTGTTGCAGTTTCATGGTGTGTTGTAGAGGAACTGTCTCAAAGAATTCAGAGGACCAAGAAAGTGTAAAGAGGACTAGATTTAGAATCAGAGGACCTTGGTCCTAATCCCACTTCTGAGTGACCTTGGATAAGTTATTTTGTGTCTCTGGGCCTTAGTTTCTCATCTATGAAATGCAAGGGATTGAACTAGATGACCTTTAATATATCATCCAGTTCTGATCCTATGACTCTAGGATTCTATGAGGACCTAAACTAAAATGAAATGCAGGTCTTCCAGAATCCCTACTTTGGGATCTAATGACCTTTACTTGTTTAAATGATCCTTGAACATGCTAATCAAGAAGGATTTTAATCACCTATCATGGAAAGCTACATTAGATCCAGTGCATTGAAAATTCACACTGAATAATAAAAAACTGATTACAGTGCACAAGAGCCTTGGAGGTCATTTTTCATTTTCTCCTCCATTCCCCTCTCCATACCCAACATACACACAGGCATTTAGGACCACTGGCTAAGAAATGTTGCCATTATCTATTCATTTATATTGGTTAATCTGGAGAAGGATCCAGAATTGGGAATCCTTTTGTGACTCAGATCTCTCACCCTTTGAGGAAGAGTTTTGTTGTATGAAGGCAAGCTGGGTGTAAGGGAGGAGAAGTTAGGTCAGGACAACCATATATCAAACCAATCTTTTCTTACAAACTCAACTAAAACTATTTTTTTATCTTGGCAAAATTCTGAAGATGTTTTGCTTTCTTGATGATTCCCATATAGACTTTGATTTAATACAATGATTAGAATTATTTGCCCAAACTAATCCTACACACCTAAAATGTGCTCCCTGATCACAGCTGCCTCTTAGAAACCTTACTTTCCTTCAGAGCTCAGCCCAAGTATCACCTTGTATGTGAAGCCTTCCCTGATCACCTCAGGATCTAGTGTCTCCCCAGCCTACCCTTCAAAAAAAGAATAATCTTTCATTTCTTTTGTACTTACATATGTTTTTTATTTGGGTTGGGTTTTTTTTTAATTTTTAAACCATGTAGTCCCAGTACTGATTTTTAAAATGAGGACTTGATGATTTGTCTAAAGTTTTTGTCTAAATTAAATGATTTATCTAAAGTCATCTAGCGGGGCGGCTAGGTGGCGCAGTGAATAGAGCGCCGGCCTTGGAGTCAGAAGGACCTGAGTTCGGAGCCGGCCTCTGACACTTAATCCACACAAACAAAAACCTAGCCATGTAACCTTGGGCAAGTTACTTAACCCCAATTGCCCTTAAGGGGCGGCTAGGTGGCGCAGTGAGTAAGAGCACCGGCCTCGGAGTTGGGATGACCCGAGATCAAATCCGGCCTCAGAAAATGAGCACCCACACATAAATAATGACTAGCCGTGTAACCTTGAGCAAGTTACTTAACCCCAATTGCTTTAAAAAAAAAAAAGTCATCTAGCTAAGAAGCGGCAGAACTGGAATTCAAACCCAGGGTCTTCTACATGAACTAGGTTAAACATCTTTCCCCAAAAATAGTAACATCTCAAAAATGGAAAACCTTTGTGGTTCAAAAAGAACTAGCATTTTTGCAGGTAAAGGAAATTCATAGCCAATCTAATACCTACCCAAGATAAGGATTTACTTCAATTAAGAATGTCACCTCAATCTAAAATTGCGCATTTGTCTAAAACCTTGTACTGCCTCAATAGTTCCCTGATCTAGAACCCTAGTACAACCTGAACCCTACCACTAATTTAACTGACACAATGATGTTACTTGCTTCAATCTCGAGCAAGTTGCTCCCACAACTCCTACCTTTCAGTCAATCTAGAACTCCACTATAATTTATACTTTTATACTAATCTAGTTCTGAGAAGAAGTGTGGTATAGTCAATATATGTATGACATTATAACCCAAAAGACCTCATTTCAAATATTGTCTCTGATACATACTAGTTATATGACCACAGGCAATAAATTAACCTTTTAGTGTCCAGGCAGTTCTTAAAGATGCCAATTAAGAAAGTGGAAGAAGTTCCCTCACAGAAGTTTCTGAAATCAATGAAATCATAGTTCCAAGGGGAAAAATTATAACTCGCGTAATCCAAACCTAGCTCAAATTTAGAACCTACATTATGACCTAGAACCTGACACAGTTCAAGTACACTTCAATTTTGAATTCTACTGCTTTCTAGACCCTCACACTGTTCTAGAACCTCACAGCAATCCAAAATCATGCTCTAAACCTCTTCTCTAGTCAGGAGGATATGGATATTGTGACCACATCTTTCATTTCCTCCAACCCTGCCTCACCTTCCTGCTGATGATAGGCAAAATGATCGAGAATAAAGTTGTAAACAAGACCTCTGGATTTCATGCCTTTAATAAATAAGCCTTTCTCACTCAGCCAGGATGGGTTGCCTGGGCTGTGAAATTCGGAGTATCAAACAGCACAGTTCTGTATCAGCAAGGGAGTTAACTGAAGGGGAGCCACTGTTTTCCCTTCCTTCCAAATGCTTCTTCATTTATTTTCCAAAACAATAATTTCACATGAATTCTTCATTACAAACAAGCCAGAAGCAAGTTTGTGTCATTGAAAGATCCCTCTCAGAACCCTCAAAGTCCTTTAGCCATAGAGGTGGGAAGGAAAATGGCTTTCCCCACAAATGTAGCCTCACCTGGTGTCTGTCCACAGCAATCGCTGTCAGGGTCAGGGCTGAGACATGGAGGGAGCAATACTGGGCAAATCGACTGATGTGGCACATACCCTTCCCAAATATCCATGTGCTGTTCACAAAGCGGACCTAGAAAGAAACAAAGCCCAAGAGACAGAAAACAGACAGTGCGATGAGAGGTTTGCTAAATTTGGAGTCAGAGGACCTTTCTTCATTTCCTGGCACTGCCATTTATTATCTGGGTGACTCTGGGCAACTAAATCTCAGAGTCTCTGTTTCCTTATTTATAAAAAATAAAAGTGTTTCTGATAAAGGCCTCATTTCTCAAGTATATAGAGAATTAAGTCAAACTTATAAGAATACAAGCCATTCCCCAACTAATAAACAGTCAAAGGATATGAACTGGCAGTTTTCAGATGAAAAAAATTAAAGCTTTTTATAGGCATATGGAGAAGCACTCTAAATCACTTTTAATTAGAGAATTGCACATTAAAACAACTCCCAGGTACCACCTCATACCTTTCAGACTGGCTAATTAATATGACAGAAAAGGAAAATGATAAATGCTGGAGAAGATATGGGAAAATTGGGACACTACTGCACTGTTGGTGGAGTTCTGAACTGATCCAACCATTCTGGAGAGCAATCTGGAACTTGTAATAGCAATACTACTTGCAGCTGCAGTGGGGGTGTAAGACCAATAACAGCAGCACACAATAGGACTGCTAGCACAGGTTCTTTGATCTGCTTTTCTACAGGAAAGCAACTCAAAGGGAGCTAACAATCTTACTTTAATCAAGCATATATATCATTTACTCAGTTCAGAGGAAAAAGTCAGCACCCTGAACTTCAGAAAAAATACAAACAGAAATTACAAGCAAAAATAATAGCATAAAAACCAACAGACAAGCCTTCTTACCATCTGATCAAATAATACATACATCACAGATCAACGGATAGATCCAACTATCTGACCATTACATACATACAAAGTCACCAGAGAGAGAAGCATCAACATCTTGGTTTTCAAAGCTTGGGGGTGAGGGGCCCTCCTTAATGGTGACCCAGAGTCTCATCTGACTACATCACTTAAACAATCCTCCCATGAGTAAACCCCCAAAGCAAAATGTTAACCTCAGAGCATAGATACACTTCTTCAGGGTCAGAGGGCAGCATAACCCTCCTGACCCACTGCCTAATTACAAAGTAACAGAAGGTGTGGGCCTTCCTGAAAAACAGGCCTCCCCTAATCAAACTTCTTTTGTTGGGATCTATATGAGGCCTATTAATGGATGGGGGGGATCTTCAACTCCCATTAGCATTACATTTATGCTCAAAGGACATCCAAAGTACATACCCTTTGAACCAAAGTACATACAAAGCAATACCAGTACTAAGTCTGTATCCCATAAACTATATCCCTATAAACTATATCAAAAAGCCTGCCATTTTCAGAAAAGGGGAGGGGAGAGAAGGAAGAAGAGAGAAAAAAAAGAAACTCAAAATCTTATAAAAATGAATGCTAAAAATTGTCTTGACGGGGAAGAAAATAAAATGCTATTAAATTAATTAATAAAAATAAAAATAAGGAGAATGGACTATATGACCACTAAGGATCTTTCCAATTCTAAATTCTATAAGCCTATGAACACAACTACAAGTTTTATTTCTCATGAGCTCTCCTGACCCTGGCTTATGGCAAGTTTTCTTTTCTTTTCCCTTTTAAATTAACAAGCCAGCATGGCGTGCCCACAGTAGAGAAGGTGCTGTGGTCTGTGAGCAAAACAGAATTGAAATAGTTCAAAAGAAATGCAAGATAAGCAAATTTAGAGAATAGACCCAAAATGGTCATATGGACTATTTGTGCCCAACCTGTGGCATTGGTCTGATCAGACACATTGAAACTTGACTCTAGGGTGGCTAGGTGGTGCAGTGAGTAGAGTGCCAGCCCTGGAGTCAGAAGGACCTCAGTTCGGATCCGGCCTCAGACACTTAACACACAAACAAAAAAACCTAGCCGTGTGACCTTGGGCAAGTTGCTTAACCCCAATTGCCCTCCAAAAAAAGAAAAAAAAGAAACTTGACTCTAGCATAGTGATGTCATTTTGGTCTTCTTTGAGAATGAAGGACAACAACTAAATTAACAGGCATTTTTTTCCTCCTTCCAATTGAAAAGGGAAAGAAAAAAAACACCCTTATAACAAATATACATAGTTAAGCAGATTGCTACATTGTCCATTTCCAAAAATGTAGATCTCATTCTCTATCTTAAGTCCATCACCTCTGTATTAAGAAGTGGGTAATGTTTCATCACTGGTCCTCTGGAACCATGGTTGGTCATTGCATTGATGAAAATTTTCTTAAGTCTTTCAGCATTTTTTGGTATTTATGATGTTTTGTCATTGTATAAATTTTTCTCCTGGCCTGGCTCACTTCAAACTATATCGGTTCACAAAGGTTTTTCTAAGATTCTCTGAAACCCTTCCTTCCATTTTTTTTCTTGCAGCATAGTATTCTATTATATTCACATACCATTATTATGTATGTGCTAAGACATTTTCTAAATTATGGGCTCCCCTTTAGTTTCCAGTTTTTTGGTACCACAAAAAGAGCTGCCAGAAATATTTTTGTATATTTAGATCCTTTTCCTCCTTCTTTGATTTCTTTGGCCAAGAAGTGGTGTATCTGGGTGAAAAGATAAGCAAAATTTAATAATTTTTGAGGCATAGTTACAAATTACTTTCCAGAAGGCTGGACCACTTCACAGCTCCATCAATGGAGTTGTTCCTGTTTCCCCTTCAACATTTATCATTTTCCTTCTATGTTGTCTTTGCTAGTAAAATCAATGTAAGATAGAGCTTCAGATTTGTTTTAATTTGCATTTCTCTAATTATTAGTTACTTGGAGTATTTTTTTTCATGTGACTATTGATAGTTTTGATTTCTTCCTCTTAAACTACTTGTTCATGTCCTTCAGTCATTTTCCATTAAAGTTTGGCTTATTCTTATAAATGTGAATAAATTCCTTATATATGTTGGAAATGAAACCTTTATCATAAAAATTTTCTGCAAAGATTTTCCCAATTAGTTGTTTCCTTTCTAATTTTAGCATTGTCTTTGTGCAAAAACTTTTTACTTTTCTGCAATCAGAACTGTATATTTTGTCTTCTGTGATCCTCTCTATCCTTTGTTTGATTGTGAACTCTTCTCCTCTTCACATATCTGAAAGGTAATTTCTTCCTTGTCCTTCTAATTTATTTATGATAGGACCTTTTATATCTAAATCATAAATCCATTTCAAGTTCATCTAGATATATAGTATGAGTCTTGTAAAAATATATATTTTTAGAAGACTACTTTCCAACTCCCCCAGATGCTTTTATCAAATTGTGAGTCCTTACCCAAGTAGCTAGAACACTAGGTTACTAGATTCATTGTGACACTATTCTGTAATTCTTATCAACCAACCACTTTAATATTTAAGCAGTACCAAATTGATTTGTAGTATAATTTGGAACCTGGTATGGCTAGGTCCCCTGCCTTCCCACTAACCTTTTGTGTGTCCAGACGAATTCTGTAATTATTTTTTCTAATTCTGCAAAGTAATCTTTGAATAATTTAGTAGGTATGGCACTGAGTAAATTAAGAGACATTATTATTTTATGATATTGGTTTATCCTATCCATGAGCAATTAATATTTTTCTAATTATTTAGGTCTATGTTTATTTCCATAAAGAATGTTTTAGTGGCGGCTAGGTGGTGCAGTGAGTAGAGTGTCGGCCCTGGAGTCAGAAGGACCTGAGTTCGGATCCGGCCTCAGACACTTAACACACAAACAAAAAAACCTAGCTGTGTGACCTTGGGCAAGTTACTTAACCCCAATTGCCCTCCAAAAAGCTAAAAAAAAAAAAAAAGAATGTTTTTTTATACATAATTATAGTTTTATTCATGTAATTTCTGTATGTCTTGCTTACGAGATACCCAGTTGGTATAATGGGGGGGGCGGATTTAATGCTGTTGGTTTTTTTAATCTATAGTTTTATAGTTTTTTAATAGAACCTACAGTTTTAGCTCTTTTCCTCACTGATTTTGTGACCTTAGAAAAGTTATTTAGTCTCTCTGAGTCTCAGTTTTCTCACCAGAAACATGGGAATGATCATCATAATTCTACTTACTTCAAAAGGTTCTCATGAGGATCAAAGGAGATAAATTAGATAATTATTTTGTAATATCTAACCCAGAATATTATACATAGTAGACATTTATTACATGTTTATTAAATGACTGGACTGTCCTGTGGTCTAATCACATTTTTTGTGATTTCATGATTCCTCCTTTACAAAGCAGGACATGCTTTCTCAAAAAGTACCACTTCATTGGTTCAGAGAAGCTAAAAGACTTGCCTTAAGTAACATAATAAGATCTGAGCTAGAGTTGAGAGTAAACTCATCTGCTTCTGGCCTTCCTTCGCCTGGCTCCTTATTGATCATTGCTTCCCAAAGTGCAAGATGGCACTTTTTCAGAGTCTTCTACAGCTCCTGGCAAGGTCCTGAGGTTCAGAAGGGAGATGTCAAGTGGAGTGGAGGACTATGTGAGCACCACTGGGAATATGAAACAATGACTCTTGATAAGAAGGAGAGAGAGGAGATCTAGATTAGATGTAATTGGGAAGTATTTG
Source organism: Gymnobelideus leadbeateri (assembly GCA_011680675.1). Taxonomy (NCBI): domain Eukaryota; kingdom Metazoa; phylum Chordata; class Mammalia; order Diprotodontia; family Petauridae; genus Gymnobelideus; species Gymnobelideus leadbeateri. The sequence goes on along the minus strand of WOXC01009037.1, from coordinate 476,824 downwards.
AGAAAATAAATCCACAATAAAACATTAAAATATTTTTAATTTTTAAAAAAGGAGAGGAACTCAGGGGCATTGAGATAATGGGAAGGCAAAGGAATTCACTGACAAAAGGATATAAGGACAAGGGAAATTTCTTTTACATATTGAAAAAAGTGCACTTGAAACCACTAGTCAAAAACCTGAGGTCTTCTAAGAAATCCTGGGACTTCTCCTCCTATAGTTGAGCAGTAAAATATAATTTAATTCAACTAACATTAATTAAATGCTTACTATATGTATCTGTCATGTGCTGTATAGACAGAAAAACAATGAACTTACAATCTAATGGAGAGGAAGGAGGAAAAAAAGTATACTATGATCTGAGGAAGAGTGAGATACATGCAAAGGAGAGGTCCAAAGTAATTCCTACAAGAAATCTGTGGAAAGAGATGGGGAATTTAGTAAAGGATCCATGGAGGAGGCAGCATATTAACTAGTCCTTGAACAAAGGGAAGGATATCAGTAAACAGAGAAGGGAGTACATTCCTGGCATAGAGGAAAGTGTTAAAGGGATAGAGAGAGAGGAATAGACAAAATGAGAACAGGGATGGGCGGTCATCCAGTTTGGCTGGAACAAAAAATACATGAAGGGGAGCAAGCAGTACAACATAAGGATAAAGAGGGATGTTGGTGCCAAATGCTGGAGAGTTTAAATACCAGGAAAAGGAGCTTTATATGAAAAAGAATCCCTTGTCACTAGAAAAGTTTCCCTGCATCTGTGCCTGTTCCTGCCAGGCTGAGGCAAAAAAAGGTGTCCATGAGCCATGGTATTAATAGTAAGATCTAGTATCTACGTAGCACCTACTATGTGCTAAGCATCTTATAAATATTATCTCCTTTGGTCCTCACTACAACCCTGGGAGGCAATGCTATTATTAAGCCTATTTGACACTAGAGGGAACTAAAGCAAACAGAAGTTAAGTAATAACAGCTGACATTTATCTAGTGCTTTCTATGTGCCAGGCACTGTGCAAAGCACTTTACAGTTATTATATCATTTAGTCCTCACAACAACCCTGTGAGGTAGGGGCTATTGTGCTATCCCCACTTTACAGATGAGGAAACTGAGGTAAATAGGAGTCAAGTGACTCACCCAGGGTCACACAGTTCTTAAGTATCTGAAGCTAGACTTGAACTTAGATCTTACTCCAGGCACAGGATTTTATCCATTGAGCCACCTAATTGCCCCAAGTCATGTTCCCAAGTCCTAGGCAGTGGCAAAGTCCTGGAGGCAACTGCATTAATATGGGTTTGTACTGGGGCTCACCCAGGAGTCATGGAGTGAATTCCAGATTCCCAAAGGATTCTGAGACTAACACACCCACTACAGATGGATGCTCTGGCCTGGACACCAGCCCAAGCCCAATGTAGGTTCCTTGAGTCAATATAGTACCTCTCAACACAAAACCACAAAATGAGTAAAACTTCAAATTGACTCAGGGCCTCAAGGCATAACCTGGGGGTGGGGAACTCCATAGCTCAGCAGCAGATCCACTGGCATTTGTGCTGGGCTACAGGGGGTGTAGGACTATGGCACTGCTCAGGCAGGGCATCTTTTGTGCTTGCACCAAATGCTGCAAAGCCTCCTTAGTAGAAAAAAATGAGGCACTGGGCTCACACACTGCCCCCTCTTCAAGAGCTGTGTTCAGACACCAGTGCCCACTTTGTCCTTCTGCCCTTTCTCACCTCCCACAGAGAAGTCAGGACAGGGACCCCAGCTCTTACTGCAGCTAGAAAACCATAAGGGTTTGCAATAGCCACAAGCAAAATAGTGGCTCAATTCTATGTCAGCAGAGGCCAAAACTCAGGCTGGGGTACCTGGGTTCTAGTTAAGAGTCTTCCATTCACATAGTTGAGAGACCTTGGGCCAACCCATTCAATTCTCTGAGCCTCAGTTTCCTTGTTTGTAAAACAAAGATAATCCTTGTACTGCTCTGTCACAGGATTGCTGCAAACATCGATGGAGAGAACGTATATGACAGTGCTTAAGGTCTAAATTAGCACTTTTTAAATGAGGACTGTGAAGCATAGTAGGAAGACTATTATTAGGTTTAGAGTTAGGAGGCCTAAGTTAGAATTTCCACCTTGATACTTGCCAGCTGTGTGACTATATAGGTAAATCCTTGAATCTGCTGTATTTCAGATTTCCCCATCCATAAAGTGGGGAGAACAATACCAGTAATACCTACTTCCTTGGGTTGCCATGAGGAATATGTTTGGTAAACTATAAATCACGATAGAAACAGTATTATAATTAACATTATTAATAAAAGGGTAGGGACCAGACCCATGATTTCACTTCATCCCTGATGAAGTAACTCCCTCATCCAATGCAGTTTGGCACCTTCCCTGCAACTTATAGCTACATGGAGAGTCTCCTGGGGCACTGAAAGGTTGTGATTTGTCCAGAGGTACACAACTAGTGTGTGTCAGAAACAGAACTTGAACCCTGCTCTTTGAAGGCTGTCTCTCTCTTCAGTAGGTTATGATAATATGTGGAAAACCTTTCGCAGATCTTAAAGCTCTATATAAATGTTAGCTATTACTAAAGACCTATGCAAATGTTAAGTATTATTATTCAGCAGTGATCTGTAAGACATTCAGGTGGGTGTAAATTATTCTCCCAATAGATCTTAACCACTCTGCTTGTGAGTCATAAACAGATCAGAAATGAAACTGAGTGAAGAGAGACCCTTCTTTCACACCCTCAATTGTTCCTTAAGGAGCTGGTCCAAGGACCCATCCTGGGCACCCATTCCAAGCACTTAGGATAAGAATCACATCTGTCTTCTCTATTGTTTTTACCTTTCACCACCAAGTACAATCCCTATCCTGCAACCTATGGGGAAACCAAAAAGGATGAATGAGATGCACTAGATGGTTTAGAAAATAAATTTAACTTTTCATTAATTACTTCCATAACTAGACACCACCAGCTGTTTCCAATTTCCTTTATAGCCAAAGCAGCAATGGGCTTAAGGAAAAGATTTCAAATGCCTGTACATCAGGTATATTAATTCAAATTGTACCCTGTCATAGCTTCAATCACCTGACATTTCAAAGACTTCAAATTATTGTTCAATTATCCAACAATTCAGTCCCTAATAAGATTGGATACAAAAGCAAGCCATTCACCCACATCTGATTGCAGACGCTCAGATCTAATTCACTCAGTGGTTCCTGACACAGAAGCTTTAGCTAAAAGAAGGGAACAAATTGGAAGAGAAAAGAGGAGAGAAAGGAATAAAGAGAAGATAAAGAGAGAAAAATAAATAGGGAGAAAGGAGAGGAGAGGAAAAGAGGAAAATAGAAAAGAAAGTGGAAAAGGAGAGAGAAGAGAGGAAGGAAGTAGAAGAGAGGAAAAGAGTAAAGTGGAGAGGGTAAGAAAAATGGAAAGGAGGAAGGGAAGAAAGCAGGAGAAAATAAGGGAAAGATAGAAAAAAGGGGAGAGAATGAAAGAAAGAGGTATAGAGAGAAGGAAGAGAGGAAGGACAGAAAAGGAAATGGAAAATAAAGAAAAAGAAGAGGGGGAGAGAGAGGGAGAGAGGAAATGGAAAGAAAAGACAGACACACAGTGAGAGAGAGAGAGAGAGAAGGAGGGAGGGAGGGAGGGAGGGAAAGAGAATACCTCAGTTTCCATGCTCTTACCAAAGTGAAAGGAGTATTAAGCAAGGTTATCATTATGTCAGCTACTGCCAGGTTGACAATGAACAAGCTGGTGGCTGATTGCATTCGCTGGTTCTTGATGACAACATGACAGACTAGGACATTTCCAAAGAGAGAGAAGACAATGATGAAGGAGTACGCCACAATGAGCAGAGCTTTCACCATAGGCTTCTGAGATTCTGCCCCATATCTCTTTCTGCCCACGAAGTTCTGCCAATCTGAAAACGAGTAGTTGCCCCAGGGGAAAAAACTGGATACATTGGGGATCCCAAAGTCTCCATCCAAACTTCCGTTGTTGGTCCATCTCTCAGGCCTCTCAAAGGCTTGCACCAGGCATGGAAGGGAGAACCACAGCAAGGAAGTTATCATCCTGATGAGCTGCACCCACTTTAGATTCCAGAATTCCCTATCTCTAAAAGAAGGGAGTGCTGTCAGTACAAGGCAGTTCAGAGGAGTAAGTGATTTGACTTGTCCCAAAAGCAGAAATCTTCACAACAAGCAAAAAAAGCAGGACGGACGCCTGCCTTCCCAGAGCTATCCAGCCTCGTTGTTCGCTGTTCAATCAGCACACACTGATTTTGTTTCAGCACTTTTATATCTGCTCCCACACAGGCTGTTAACGAAGGACTCTGCCTATTGGATTATAGAACAGCTCCCTTTGTGACGCGCTCCTTCACACTGTCAAAGATTACTCCCACCAGGTTTGGATTTCTTCCTTTCTCCACTTTCCCCCACGCCTTCCACCTCTTCTCCCACCCCCAACAAAATCAAAGCTGCATCCTATGAGCCGATTTTCACACACACACACACACACACACACACACACACACACACAAAAGTTCAGTAGGTTTGTATCTATGCCCCTTGTCATTACAGAGCAGGTGGGCAGGTAAGCAAGAGAAGCAGCTGCTCATTGGGTTTAAACAGCATGCATTTTTAAGGAAGACCACGTCTGCTGGCTCAGCGGTAGTCTAGTTTCCAAATCAGAAACTTAATCTGTAAGAACTGAGTTTCTTTTCTAGTCTTCACCCAGAGCCTGCTGTCATATCCAGAACTTTGGTCCTAAAAGTGTTTATCCACAAGCTAGACAAGTAAATAGGGACTTTGTGGACTATCTCAACTTTTATGCTGCCCATACCGAGTAGAAGTTCTCTTGTGTTTCTCTTGACAGCCCATGGGACAGAGAAAATGTCTGCAGCTTTAAAGTCATAGAATTCAGAGTAGGAAGGGTCCTTAAAGATCAGTTAATCTCACCCCCTCATTTTACAGAAAAAGAAACTGAAACCCAGGGAGTGTGAAAGATCTGTCCAAGGTTACACAGCTGTTAGCGATCTGTCTAGGTCTAGAAATCAGTTTCTTCCTAATTCGGGCATCTTTTCACCACAATTCATATGTTGCTAATGAAATATTCTCCAAAGCTTTTCTATCTTTGGGACCAAAGAACAAAAGAAAATGAGGCTTGACTGAGTGTTGAACTAGTCTTGAGCTATAGGGAGCTCCCTGCCATTGTAAATATTCAATCAGCTGCAGGTTGGCCATAGGGTTGGGATACTGTGGAAGAGAGGCATGAAGTGGGTGCAGGATTCCAATGAGAAGCTGCTCCAGATTTCCACTGAGGTCCCTTCTGACTCTACAGAGAAATTACTGTATTTGCAGAAAGCAATGACTGTATTTGCAGAAAGGTCTTGCTTTCAGTTGCTTATTGACATGATCCCCCCACTCTGGTTGTCTTTCAATTTATATTATCGTTATCCCTCTTTTTTTTCTTACTTCTTTCTATAGCTCAAGCAGCAGAAGCTGGATGAGAAGGTCTTTGAAACCAAACCAATTACCTCCTCTTCATTCAACCCCACTAAAGGAAAGTATAAACTGGAAAGATAAGAATTTGAAAAGGGACTAGTTGTGAGATGACTGCTTTGTATCATCCTGAGAAGAGATACTGTTCACCCTTAGTCAGTATCTTGGTGCAATAGAAAATGCTGAATGTGAAGCTATAGGGCTAAAGTTTAAATCCTAGCTCTGCCATTTCATACCTGTGTGACCTCACCTCTAGGACCTCACCTGTAAAATAAGGAGGTTAGATTAGTTAACCCTTCTGGGTCCTTTCCAGCTCTAAATCTATGATACTAATAATGGCTCACATTAGCACTATAAAGCACTCTCTACAAAAGGACTCCCAAGTTGCAAATAATGAGAGTATTATTATCCCCATTTTATAGATGAGGAAACTGAGACTTAGATTAAGGAAAGGAATTGACCTACAGTCACACAACTAAGAAGTGTCAGAAGAGAAACTCACACTCAAGTTTCTGAGTGCTTAATTCTAAGTTCTTCTCATTATTGTGTGGAGGACAGCTGGGGAGAAAAGATAAACTATAAGGCTTTCAGATTCCTCCTTAGTCAGGTCTTCCCCAGTGCCTGCATATAGATATTCAAAAGTAAGCACTAAAACTGGGGAGGGGGAGGAGGAAAGGGCTATTCACAGCAGCTGTTGGTTGAATGAAATTTAAAGTCAAACAGGAACTACAATTCAGTTCAATTCCGTTCTGGCTTTCCCCATGAGTCTACTCACTTCCAATAATAATAAAAATAACAGTTGACATTGATACAGTGCTTTAAGGTTTGAAAAGATCATTTGTACCTTACAACAGGGATGACAGCCATTATTGTTCCCACTTTACAGATAAAACATCTGAGGCCCAGAAATGTTGAGTGACTTGTCTTTGGTCACACTACGAGTAAGTCTCAGAGGTAGGGTTCAAAGCCAGACCAAGTCCAGCACTCCCTCCACCACACAAGGCTGCCATTCCAATAAGGATAAATGAGAGCCAGCTATATTCTAATTCCATTTTTGTTACTACTAACTGGCTGTGGCTAATGTGTCCAGCACATAGCAAAATACTTGTGTCCTAGGACAATCCACAGAGAGGTACTGCAGCACTTTCAAATGTTTCCTGGTTCTGGAGTCAGACATTCTAGGTTCACATGCTGCCTTTGATATTTACTATGTGATGCTAGGCAGACTCCAACCTCCCTGACCCTCTCCTTCATCTTCTGTCAAATAAGGGACTTAATCAGCGCTTGGCACATAGTAGGCACTTACTAAAAGCTTGCTGATTAGATGTGGCTTTTAATAGGTGATTAATGATGGCCCTTCCAGTTCTGGATTTGGTCCTAAGAAAAAGCCTGTCCTGGGGCTGCTCAGTGACAAAGTGGATAAAACACTGGATGTAGAATCAGGGAGACCTGAGTGTGACAATTGAAAAATTTGAGGGACATAGTTTCTGAGCAATTTAATAATTTTATTAATAAAACCAGCAGGTTATTTTAAAAAAGGTGGTCGTTTGGCCATCTCTCTTAGACTAAAGGCCCCTACTGGTGGTGGGGTCACAATTTACATGCCCTTAGAAGAGAAGGTATTCCTGGGGGACACCTAATCACCTCTGATTAGTTAACATAACTGGAGGTGGGCTATCTTGGGGAACCTGACTTAATTCACTCAAATTTTGGTCAAAGAGACATCAATTTCCATATCACCTGTCTTGATAATAAGATGAATCAACATTTTCACAGGTCTGTCTGAGCAAACACAATGAACAGGAATACACCCATTAGCGAAAACTTAGAATTTCTTTTACTGTCTGATTAGATCTTGGTCTGGGCAAATTTTTAATAGAGATTTCCCACATCAGTTGGTTTCTAGATAAGGAAATAGAAAAGGGGGAAAATCTTGGTCCTAATAAAATAATTCATTATTAAATATAAGAGAAAAATATTCATTTCTCACAATTCAAATCTGGGCTCAGACACTTTACTAGCTGTGTGGCCCTGGGCAAGTCATTGTTTACCTCAGTTTCCTCATGTGTAAAATGGGCTGGAGAAGGAAATGGCAAACCACTCCAGTGTCTTTGCCAAGAAAACCCCAAATGGCGTCACAAAGAGTTAGACAACTGAAATGACTAAACAACAAAACAACAAGCCTGTCCCAGATCAAGGAATTGGCCATCCAGTTGCATGTCACAGTCTGAACAAAGGGCATCTCTCATCTGTTTGGTTTTTCCTGTGTGAATTAAGTCAGACTCCCCTGAGTAATGACGGATTTTCACTGAGGATGCCTTGTAATATTCCGGGACTTAATGCAATCAGTCCAATATTATCTGTAAACTCATCCCTTGTAAGAAATCCCTCTTCCACTTGAACCCTGCATAGGATGCCCTCCAAAATAACAGCAAGCACATATCTCTCTGCTTTTTGCCTTGCTTAACAATAACCAATGAACCAAACTATCTCTTATGAATTCCTATCACATGAGCCTAACATATTCATGACAGACTCCTTGTTGAGCAAAAGCATTTAAGTCTTTGCTTTGTCCTACTGCATCACAAACTTTTTTTGTGACCAAAAAAAAACAAACAATAAAGACAGAAGGCCACTCCACTCTCTCCACTGTTCAATAAATTGTGTGACTATAACAATGTGGTCTGCTGCAGCAAGTCACTTGTGAAAGCCTATGGGTTCTCATCTTATGCTTTCAACAAAGATACCTTCAATGTATATCTAGATTATTTGCATAAACATTTTATAAAGAAGAAAAAGTAGACATATGGGTAGGTAGTCATTTGTGACCTTTGGATTGCCTTTTTGCTGGGTAATGATATCTGTGATTTTTTCCTATTGTTTCAGCTTCTTCCCTTCCCTAAGACATCTTGCAAAGCAAGCCCACAGGGCTTTCAAGATTATGTGGTCTTCAAGAGGAACTATCTGTCCTTGGTGTAGTCCAGCTGCACCTTCCCACTTTTTTCCTTCTAATGATTTCTAGTCTCTAACAATTAGAACTATTTAATCACTAATTTATTCAACAAGCATTTCACTTACAGAATGGTGTTGGTGGAAGGAATTTCCTCACTGGGGAGATCACTACTCAATGAAATTACAAATGTGTTTTATAAATAAATAAATCAATAAAGATATAATGGTCTCTGATCTCAAGAAACTCACCTATTGGGGAAGGAAGGAGACAATACACAGACAGATTAAGTAAATACAAAAAATACCGAAAATAAGTACAAAGTAATTTCCACATGCAGAGAGAACAACAACAAACTTGGGGAATTAAGAAAGGCCTTTTGTAGGAGGTGGTCATTGAGCTGAACTTTGAAGGGAAATAGAGGTTCCAAAAATTATAGGTGAGGAGGCGGGGCATTTCAGTCTTGAAAGAAAGCTTGTGCCAAGGCACAGATAGAAGACACAGGAGACATAATGACTTAGAGAGGGAACAAGAAATATCCCAGTTTGGTTCAAATGTAGAACGTGTGAAGGGGAATAGAGTGTAATAATCTGGAAAGACAGGCTGGGGACAGATTTTGAAGGATATTCAGATGTTTAAAAAAAAAGAATAATTTGCATTTTGTTCTAGGGGACGAAGGGGTGCCATTTCAGTAGAAGCATGATGTGGTCAAGCTTGAGCTTCAGGAATATCATTTTGGCAGCTGTGTGGCGGATGGTTTAGAGAGAAAAGAAAATAGGACACCAGCACAGTAGGAGAGGCAAAAGGTGATGAGGACCTGAATTAGTTGTGGTATGAATATAGAGAAGGGGATAGTTGTTGTTCATTCATTCATAGCCCCCAAACTACTCATTGCTCTGAGAAAACAAGACAGTAAGTTGTTCCAGCTCCCTTGTGCTTTTCAATATTTGGTGGGGAGGAGTAAGGGAGGGACGAAAGAAGGATGAGTATATTGGAAAGGACTTCAATTCAGCAAATATTCATTAAGCACTTAAAGGGAGAAAAGTTTGGTAAAAAATGTGGTTCTTGCCCTATGGGAACTTAATAGTGCTAGTAGTCATCTAGGCCAACTTGAAACATGCGTTACCTACACTCCCATATACATCACTAACAATGATCATCCTGGTCTCTTCTCAAAGACCTCCAATGAGAGACCATTCCCAGTCTCTTCTGGCAATTTTGTTAGGAAATTTCTGCTTGTGTAGGAGCCAAAGCCTTCCTACTTGTAACCTCCACCCAGTGTTCCCAGTTGTATTCTTCTGGACCAAACAGAAAAAATATAAAATCCCCTTGCCACATAAAATTTCTTTAAATATTTAAAGATATTTTTCTTCTCTCCCTGTCTTTTCTAGGCTGAATATTCCCAGCTCCATCAACCAATGCACCAATGATATGACTTCCCAAACACTTGCTATCCTGGTTACTATTGTTTATACATATTCTAGCTTGTCTATAATTTCTAAAATATGAATAAACAACTTATGTTTTCTTCAGTGTTGCCAAGGATCCTGTGGCTATTAAATAATTTTTAATAAGAATGATAGCGGCAGGTATGAGAAACATGCATATATCTGGAAATAAAATATGTCAGTGCTTCATTGCTTATTTAAAAAAAAACTGAAACAAAAAATAAAGACTTCTAAATCGCTTGACAAATAAAACTTAGATTTAACAATAACAAATTGAGGAATTTTAATTGGTACAGAGGATAGAGTTGCCTGGCCTGGAGTCAAGAAGACTCACCTTCCTGAGTTCAAATCTGGTCTTAGACACTTATTAGCTGTGTGACCCTGAGCAGGTCACTTAACCCTCGTTTGCCCCAGTTTCTCATCTGTAGAATGAACTGGAAAAGGAAATGGCAAACCCCTCCAGTATCTTTGCCAAGAAAACCCCGAATGGGTTCACAAAGAGTCAGACATGACTGAAACAACTGAACAGTAACAAAGTCAGCTAGGTGGGGAAGTGGAGAAAGCATTGGTCCTATGCTTGTAATTTCCCAAACCAAAAAATCCTCCTTAGTTACCATTCCCCTACATGCGTTTTCTCCCTTCATTAGAATGTAAATTGCTTGAGAGTAGAGACTTTCTCTTTTTATCTATGCCCTCAGCAATTAGCAGTGTTCAGTGAGTGTTTAATAAGTGATTTTTTTTCCTTTCAAAGGATTTTGGTATATATTACTATTGAAAGTTATGTTGATTCAGTGACCCATGGTTTTCATCCCTGTTTGTCAATCAGTATTTAGGGGAGGCTCTATTGAAGAAGAGCTCACCAGCTCTGCAGCTTTTTGCATGTTTGCACCCCTGCCTGCAAATTGTTGTGTGCTTGCTACCTTGGGAAGGAACTGAATACAAGGGTTAAACCCCTTCTACTGACATGCACCTGTTCGGATTGTCTTTACCTCATTATGAGAGTTATCAATAAGAACTAGCCCATTTGCTGATCTCCAGTGATTAATCCGCCAACGTGTTCCTCCTACCTTAACATAGTTATAATAAATTCCTTTTAATTCTCTTTGTCCTGAGTTTGCATTAATCCTTGTGAAAGCCAAAACAATTTTCCATTCAACATTAGCTCATTTCGTCCTCAAGACAACCCTGTGGGATGGGTGATGCAAGTATCATATAGAGACATTCCATTGGATTGATGGAAACCTCAGATGTGACATTCTTTCCACTGGTGTGGATTCGAGCCCATCTTTGCCTGTCTGTTCTGTGGGATTCTTAACCATGTCCTCCCATAAGTACACTGCAGGGGTCAATCCAATGTGCTGGAAGCCTTCCTTGTTCTCCTGTGACAAGGCATAGCCTCCAACAGAGCGTGCAGAGGGGTACACTGGCTATTCATCATGTTCTCAACATGATCGCTCATTCAAACATTTCTAAAATCATTTCTTAAATGAAATCTCCTTTACTTCACTCCTCTGTCCTTGGTTATTACATGTGCAGCCTGCACTGTCTGTCATATCCTCGTCTGTTGCCTTCCAGGTGGTTCTGTCTCTCATTTCTTCTGAGACTTTAGTGTTCCCTGGCTCACAGCCTTACAGCATTAATAGAATACTGATCTTTAAAAGGTGGGCTTTTGTCTCAGGAAGAAATTTAGGGCCATTAAAGGAGCTTTGTGATTTCCTGAAGGTAATCCAGCCTGTTCACCTCTCTCTGTTCAATTTTGGGCCCACTTTGTCTTTCTGCTACCGTTTATTGTTCAGTTGTGTTTGAGTCTTTGTGAACCCATTGAGGGGTTTTCTACAGATGAGGAACTGACACAAATAGGTTTAAGGGACTTGCCCAAGGTCACACAGCTAGTAAGTGTCTGAGGCCAGATTTGAACTGGAGAAGGGTAATCTTCCTGATTCCAAGCCCACTGACACTTGGCCGCCGCTTTTCTGCTACATAAATATTATTATCTCTATTTCACTGATGGCAGATTGGAGAGGCATGGGGAGATGAAGTGAGATGCCTTTAATTAAACTCAATAAATATATATTAAGCACCTACTGTATGCAAGGTGGATAAAGGGAGAAGGAATAACAAAAGATGCAATAATCTGTGACCTCTAGGAGTTTACATCCTAATGGTGGGATTATTTGTACATTTTTAATTTACTATTTATACATAAATAAGTGAAAACAAGAGAGTTCCAGGATCAAGGGAGCATTAACAACTGGAGGAATCCAGAAGGGCTTCCTCTTGGAGGTGGCACCAGAGATGCACCTTGAAGGAAACTAGTGATTCTAAAAGGCAAAAGTTAAAGAGGGAGTGCAATGCAGGCATGGAAGACAGCCATGGCAGGACATGGAACTTGGTAGAAGACAATCAACTTCAAGAAGAAGTTGGAATGTAGATTATATGAAGGGAAATAATCTGAAAAATATATGGAAAAACAGGTGGGGAAAAATAAGAGTCAGTCAATAATCATTTATTCAAGTGACTCTTCTGTGCCAGACACTCTACTAAGCCCCGGGAATACAAAGAAAGGCAAAAGACAGTCCCAGCTCTCCAGGAGCTCAGAGTCTAACAGGAGAGACAACATGCAAACAACTATGGACAAACAAACTCTGTGCAGGATAAATTGGACATAAATCAGCAATGGGAAGGAACTAGCATTGAGGGGCATGGAGAAAAGCTTTTCACAGAAAATGTGATTTCAGATGGAGGCGAGTAAATGCCAGCCTACAAAGTTTATATTTATCCTAGTTAATAGAAGTCACTGAAGGTGTTTGAACAGGGAAGTAGCATGGCCAGAATATTAATTTAGTAGTTTATGTGTAAGAGAGGAAGAGTAGAGAAAGTGAAATCTGAAGACCAAGGAAGAGGCAATTGAAATAGCACAGGTGAGATGTGACCAGGTTCTGAAACTGGTAGTGCATTGGTTGGGCATCTAAACTGAGAGAAGGGAGGGGATGTAAGGAGTGCTAGCAATAGTATATGTAAAATAAATGTTTTGAAAATGGTGGAGTGGGCAATTGGGTATCTTACCCTACAGGAAAATAGGGGGGAAGAGGACAGGAGGGGGGATGACAGAAGGGAGGGCAGATTGGGGGAGAGGGTAATTAGAAGCAAACGTTTTTGATAAGAGATAAGGTCAAAGGAGAAAATGGAATAAGTGGGGGGGCAAGATAGGATAGAGGGAAATATACTTGGTCTTTCACAATATGACAACTATGGAAATAATTTGGGTAACTGCACATGTACAACCTATATTGAATTGCTTTTCTTCCCAGTTGGGGTAGGTGAGAAGGGAGGAAGGGAAAAAATCTGGAACTCAAAAGTTTTAAAAACAAATTTTTAAAATTTTTTTTTACATGCAACTGGGAAATAAGATGTACATGCACTGGGGTATAGAGGTCCATCTTGCTCTGCTAGAAAATTAGGGAGGTGATGGGGGAGGATATAAGGGAGAATGGATTGGGGGAAGGAGTATTCAGTGGGTTTGCTTTTTGGGGTGGGGGCAGGGGAAAGACGGGGAGAAAAATTGTAACTCAAAATCTTGTGGAAATGAATGTTAAGAACTAAAAATAAATTAATTAATTAAAAAAAAGAAAATGGTGAAGTAGGTCTAGAACTCAGGTCTTATGATTCATAATGAAGAGCTTATCATATACTATGCTATCTGCTATCCAAATAAAAGGAAGGGTACAGTTTCCAACTTACAAATTCAATACGTGAGTACCACTCTATACCAGAAATTTGGGATACAATTCTGAAAGATGACACAATCCTTTCCCTCAAGAACTCAATAGTCAAATAGGTAAGCTACAACACCAGAGACAGAGACAAAGACAGACAGACAGACAGAAAGTGCCAGACCAAGCACGGTACAAAATCTTTTGACCGCCCCCTCCCTCAGTGCTCCCACCCAGTGACCCCCCTTCTTAACCTACCCTCTCCCCTTACTACTATTTCCCTCCCTTCTAATCCCTCCCTTTAGTCTCCTCCTTTTCACCCCCCCCTTACCCTCCCACTATCTATAGGACACAATAAATTTTTATACTTATCAGAGTAAATTACTCCCCGTTTGATTCCAAACCAATGAGAGTAAATTTCAAACAGTGCTCCTCTCCCTCCCTCCTTTTCCTCTATTTAATTAATTTATGTGTGTATTCACGTTAGAATCTTAAACTTCACTGATTAATTTGATCCTTCTTTGAACCAGAACCAGTGAGAATAGTGTTTAAATGATGTTCCTCTCCCTCTTTCTTTCCCCTCTTCTATAGTGTTTTGATGCCTCTTCAGATGGCATATTTTACCTTTTCCTAGCTCATCCTTTCCTTTTTCCCATTACAGTACCTTTGATCCCTTTAATAGTCTTTTTTTTTTAAGACTCCATATTAGTGCATTCATACCCACACCCTCTAAGTATAACCCTTTTGCAGGTCCTGATAATCATAAAGATTTCGAATATTGACAGTTATCAGCTCCACATATAGGGATGTGAACATTTTGGTCTTGTTGCATCCCAAGTAATGAGCATGTGTTTGTGGGTGTGGGTGTGTGCACTTCTGCATGTGTGAGTCTATGTTACCCTTGTTTACCTTTTTATGTCCTTCTGGAGTCTTGTAATTGGAGATCAAATTTTCCATTGAGCTCTGGCTTTTTCATTAGGAAAGTCTGGAAGTCCCTTACTTCATTAAACGTCCATCTCCTTGCCTGAAAGATTATGCTCAGTTTTGCCAGGTAGTTAATCCTTGGTTGTAGTCCTAGCTCTCTTGCCCTACGAAATATCAAATTCCAGTCCCTCCGCTCTTTTAATGTAGAAGCTGCTAGGTCCTGTGTGATCCTAACTGTAGTTCCTCGATATTTGAATTGTTTCTTTTTGGCTGCTTGTAGAATTTTTTCTTTAATCTTGTAATTCTGGAATTTGGCTACTATATTTCTTGGAGTTTTCAGTTTGGGATCTCTTTCAGGAGGAGTCCGGTGAATTCTATCGATAGCTATTTTATCTTCTGATTCCAGGACCTCAGGACAGTTTTCTTTGACAATCTCTTGGAGGATGTTGTCTAGACTGCTTTTTTCATCATGACTTTCTGGTAGACCAATAATTCTTAAGTTGTCTCTCCTGGATCTGTTCTCTAGGTCAGTTATTTTTCCAGTGAGATATTTTACATTTTCTTCCAATTTTTCGATCGTTTTGTTTTTTTTGATTGACTCCTGCTGCATCATAGAGTTCTGAGTTTCAGTTTGATTGTATCTAATTTTTAGTGAATTATGGTCTTCAGTTAGTTTTTGAAGTTCCTTTTTTAGGGAGGTATTTTCTTTTTCCAAGTTGGTCACTGCCTCCCTGATTTGGTCTTTAAAATTTTTCTTAAGCTCCTCCAGGAATGCTATTTGGGCTTGAGACCAGATCATGTTTCCTTCTGTGGTCTCTGGTGTGGGCAGAGAGTCTATATTTTCCTGTGTGTTTTGTTGTTCTTGCCCTGCATAGTATGCTCGAATAGACTTTCTTGCCTTCCCCTTCTCCTTTTCAACTTCCTTCCCATTGTGACTTCCTGTTACTTAGTTTCTCAGGCTATGAGTTTGGGGCCTGATCCTTGACTTTGAATACCTCTGGGTGGCTAGTTTAAGGCTAAGTCCGGGAAGTCAGTGAGGAATGTAGATGTGTAGGTGGGGATGAGTCTGACCACTTCAGATTTCTGCCTCCATACCCCTGGGCTATAAGTAGGCTTTTGTTGGTGAGGTGAGGTGGGGCTTGTTGTGACCCCTCCCTTTCTTCTCTTCAGACTCCTGGCTGTCTCAGTTACACCCCTTCTTGGAGACTCTCAAGCCTGGGGCTATTTCCATGAACTTGGGATTTCAATCTGGGTGGGAGACTTATCTTTGGGTTTTCTGCTTCATGAAGGAGGGATGGGAGGATCTGAGCAGCTAGAATTTACTTTGCCATTCCAGCCCCTGTATTATACAGGCAGGCAGTTTCTAAACTTCCAGGCTGGGGGCTGAATGCAGCCTGAGAAGCCACTCTCTCCACTGGGGGCCCGACTCTCCTACCTGGCTCCAATGATCCGTTCCCTCTGCGAGATGACTGTGATTAGTCCTTGGTAAGTCTGCAGGCTGGGGCTTTTTCTCTCTCTGGTGTAGTCTGCTTGTCTGCTCTTGGGTCTGAGCTGTGCAGACCCCACACGCTTTGCGCTCGACCAGTCTGGACACACTGGGCAACCTCCTGGGCTGGACTCTGCCACGCTCTGTCTTCCTGTGGGCTCTGTCACTCTGGAATCTGCTCAGATTCACCCTTTGAGACTTAGTGACCGTGGAGCTCATCGAGGTTACTGCTTCCTTTCCGCCATCTTGGCCCCGCCCCCCACAGTACAAAATCTAAGAAAGGATAGATCACTTTCAGCCAGAAGAGTCTAGGGGAGGCTTTATGGAGGGAGCTACCCTTGACCTGGGTCTTGAAGAGAAAGGTTTCAAAGGCAAAAATGAAGAGGAGATGTGTTTCTAGCATAAGGGACAGCCTACACAATACAATACAATACAACTGGCACTTTTCAAGTGCCTACTATATGCAAGGAACTCTACCAAGCAAAGAAAAAATCCCTGACCTCAAGGAGCTTACATTCAGGTAAAAAGAATGAGGGAGGAAAATTGCCCAAGATAGATTTGGAATATAGCTCCAAGACAAAGAGAAAAGAGTAATAATATGGTTTAGAAGTTGCAGAGCAGGTTTGGACAGAATACTGCCTTTAGTCACAAAATTCAGTACTTACAAACACCATCAGTCTTCTTGTTTTCCAGATTCTTTTCTGGCTAGTCGTTGAGTTTTTTCATTACCTTGAGCCCCTAAATGAATAGTAGTATTTCTGTATGTAATCCATAGCCCAGGGTTCTCCCAAAATGCTGGGGTGATATGGATGAGTCTAATCCTTAGTCCCAAAGGGGACCTCAGCTCCCACACAGGAACTCAAGGTATTAATTGCATATCAGGTATGAGACAGTTCTTTTTTTCAATCCACAGAAAATGTGCCACTCTTTGCCTTTTGGAAGAGAAAAGAAGTTAATATTAGTATTGGGGTAATACTCTAACATTCCAATGTAATATCTCTTTCCTACAGAGTTATATGCAATCCCTTCCTGACTCATAATGTCACACCATGGCTTCGGCTCCCCTCAAAAGCTAAATATATTTTGGGGAAAACTGAATAGGCAATCCTCTTTCCATCAAACCTGTGCTATCTGAGTATTTCGTTGTATTTCCCACACAAGAGAGAGAAGTAAGCAGAACCAATAGAACAAATCTATATAATAATAATAATAGTGTAAAGACAAGCAATTTTGACAGACTCAAGAATTCTGATCAATGGCCAACTATAAATCCAAGGAATCAATGATGAACATGCTATACACTTACCTCATGACAAAGAGGTAATGGCCTATACTAGAAGAATGTACCAGAATGAGACATATATTTTTGGACATAACCAATGTGGGAATTTGTTTTGCTCAATTATATATATTTATTACAAATTTTTTTCTTTCTTTTCTTTTTTTTCTTAATTAAAGAGAGGAAAATGGGGAAGTAGAGGAGAGGAATAGAGTTGCCAAAAAGAAAAAGAGAGATAGCCACTGAAACATACTTTTGAAATGTACAGAAGAGAATAGAAAAAAGACCAGAAGGGATAAGATAAATAGAACAGCTTTGCAAATAACATTAAATTTATTATATACTTTAAAAGAAAAACAAATTGCACACAATAAATGTTTGCAGTTATAGAGGCAGGTAGGTGGCATGATATATAGAACCCCTAGCCTAGAATCAAGAAGACCTGAGTTCAAATCCTGACTCAGACACTTCTGACCTGTATAACACTAGGTGAGTCACTTAACCCCTACTTGCATTGGTAAAACAAGCTGGAGAAGTAAATGGCAAACCACTACAGTATCCTTGCCAAGAAAACCAAAAAAAGAGGGTCACAAAGAGTTGGAAACAACTAAAATGACCAAACTATACAACAGAAAAGTGATAGTAATAAATAATCCCTAACATTTATATAGTGCTTACTATGTTCTAGAAACTTTACAAATATTATTTCATTTGGTCCTCACAACAACTCAGGAGGCATATGCTATTATTTTCATTTTGTAAATAAGGAAACTGAGGCAAACATGGGTTAAGTGACTTGCCGAGGGTCACACAGTTTGTAAATGTCTGAGGCCAGATTTGAACTTGGTTTTTGGGGGGTTGTTTTTGTTGTTGTTGTTGTTTTTTGCTTTTTGGAGAGGGAAAGGTAGGACAATTGGGGTTAAGTGACTTGCCCAAGGTCACATGGCTAGTTTTTGTGTTAAGTATCTGAGGTTGCATTTGAACTCAGGTCCTCCTAACTCCAGGGAGTCTATTCACTGCACCACCTAGACACCCTGAACTCAAGTTTTCTTGACTCCAGGTCCTGCACACTACCCAGTGTTCCATCTATCTAACCTTTACCAAATATGGTTTATTCAATATGACAAGTATGAATTTACGGATCTCCTAATAGGTCCTCACAAGTCTGATCTATGACTGTAGCGTCTGAATTGGGAGAAAGCCCTAAAATACAGTAATAAGTGAAAATCCATAAAAACTTAAACTCCATAAAAGGTGGAAGTCCAAACATGGTGACTTGCTTAAAAATTGTGACTTTAGATACTAAATCTTAACTTAGACAATGAGTTAAAACTTAAGATACTATGACCTATGAAACACAAATATTAGAACTGGGACATGATCAATACACACACATTTGGGCATAACATTGGTTTAACTCCCAAGCTCATTATTTAAGCAGAAAATCAAAAACATCCACCAATCAGTAGTGATGCACTCTCTAACTCCTCCTGCCGCTGTCAGTTTTCTATAATTACCGAAGGGATTTAGGGTTTCTTCAGCAGGGGATCCACAAAATTGTCTAGCAGCTGCCCCAAATTGCCCCTGTTCTTAAGTATTCATAATGATTGATTAAACCACTACCTATAATCAATCTCTTCCTTTGGTAGTAAAAAGAACATCCCACAGTTATGGGGAAGTACAAGGTTCCCCAGTCAGGGGAATTCTGGACCTTACAATGGTCCTCTGAAATCACTGTTGTTCTAGGCCTAGAAACTGGTTATCAACTAGTGGTCATGGGAGTTTCTCCTTCCTTAGACCTCACATAGTACTCTGTACCTTTCTTATATACTCATTGTGTCCTTTTTCACACCCCAGCAAAGAGACAAATAAGGAAATGCACCACCCTCCTTCTGTTGGAAAAGTCAGGGACTATGGAAATGGAGTGATGCATATGTTGCCAAGTATGATTTCTGTGTTACTTGGTTTTGCTTAACTGCTTCTCTTTGTTACATGGGAAGGATCATAGAGGCATGAAGGGAAATGAGTTTAGTCTGGAAATGACTATGATATAAAAACAAAAAGTATCAATAAAACATTTTGGAAACAAAAAGATGGGCAGTTAGGTGACACAGTGGATAGAGTGCTGGATCTGGAGTCAAGAAGACTCATCTTCCTAAGTTCAAAATCCAGCCTCAGACACTTCCCAGCTCTGTGACTCTGGGCAAATCACTTTACCCTGTTTGCTTCAATTTCCTCATCTGTAAAATGAGCTGGAGAAGGAAATGGCAAATCTTTGCCAAGGAAACCCCAAATGGGGTCACAAAGTGCTGGACATGACAGAAAACGACAATAAAAATAAAAAAGATACATACTAAGAGTAGGTAATGGAGGACCATACTGATCCATGTGCAGTTTAACAGTTTTATTAGAAACTTTTATAAAGGCATATGAGGCATTTTTATCCAATTTGCAGGTAACACAAAACTAGAAAGGAGAGGTAACACATTAGATAAGAGTCAGGATGACAAAGCTCAGAAAAAAATCATTCTGTGCTCAGATATTGGGTCAAATCCCATAAGATTAAATGTAATAAGTATAAAGGTCATATTTGGATTCCATAAATCAATTTCACAAAAAAACAAGAAATATAGACAGGGCTAAACAATTTCATCTGGAAGAGTTATGGGACTTAGTAAAATGCAAGCTTGACATGAGTCAACAGTATGATATAGCAGCCAAAAAATATTAATGGAATTGTAGGACTCATAAAGAGAACAGTGTCGTCTGGGACTAAATAAGAGTGTTGCTCTCCTCTCACTAGTTCATACTGGGCATCATATTTGTGGATGTCAAGTAGGCTCAACAATATCCAAAGGATAGCAACCAGAACAGTGAAAAGCCTCCAAATCATGTAATGTGAGGACTAGCTGAAGAAACTGGAGACGTGTAACCTTGTGAAGAGTCAACTTAGAGGAGAAGTGGTCGCTATCTCCTAGCATTTGAAAAGCCATCACCTAGAAGAGGGAGGGCCATCTCCAGCCGTCCTAGTCTGTCTTGCCACTGGACCCAGATGACTCCAGAGAAGAAAGTGAGGCTGGTGACTTTGCACAGACCTCCCTCACTTAAATCCAATTCACTTACAAGTCATGACATCACCTTCCTGATGCCATGGTATTCTTTGAGAACAAAGAACAAATAATAACAACAACCTAGAAGAAGAATTAGACTTGTTCTCTTTGTCTCTAGAAAGCAAAAAGAAGAAGAAGAAAAGAAAGAATGAATAAATGAGAGGAATTTGCTATCTGTAATTGTTATAAGGAAAACTTCCAAATAATTCAAGCTACTAAAGAGTAGAGGGAAACAAGGTGGCACAGTAGATAGAGTATGGGGCCTGGAGTCAGGAAGACTCCTCTTCCTGAATTCATATCTGGCACTCACCAGCTGTCTCACACTTCACCCTCTTTGCCCCAGTTTCCTCATCTGAAAAATGAGCTGGAGAAGGAAATGGCAAATGACTCCAGTATCTTTGCCAACATGGCTGAACAAGAACAACAAACACTCAAAAGTGGAATGGGTTGCTTCAATAGGTAGTGGGCTCCCATAAAGATCTTCAAGAAGAGGCTGAATGACCATTTGTCAGGTGTATTGTGGAGGGGATTTCTGTGTAGGTCATGAGTTGTTCTAGATCAGAGGGGTCAGCAAACTCTGGTTAAAACTAAACTAAACAAACTAAAATTAACACTGTTTAAAAATGTGAAAACATTCTTAGCTCATGGGCTGCATATAAACAGGTGGTAGGCAGATTTGGTCCCAGAATTTGTCAACCCCCGATCTCTCCCAATTCTGAGATTTTTATGGCTCTATGAAGTAACTGAAATCTATATTCTTCAAGTCACACAGCAGCTCCCAAACCTTTTGATAGCAGGATCCCTTTAACATTTAAAAATTATTGAAGACCCATGCAAAGGGCTTTTGTTCATGTGGGTTATATCTACTAATATTTTCCATATTAGGAAGTAAAATGTCTTACTATTATTATTAAAATAGTTTTGACCCTTGGACTGCCTGAAAGGGTTCCCAAGGCCTAAAGGGATCCCTTTGAGAGCTGCTGAGATCATGCCCCTAGACCTTTTTTGAGTACTTGTTACATGCCCAGCGTTATGTAGCCATTGTGGGGGAGAAAAAAGACATAGATAGTGTAGTCCCTTGCCTTGGAGGAGTTTCCAAGGCTTCTTAACTAGAATCACAAAATGTTAGAGCTAAAAGGGAGCTCAGAGATCATTTCCTTTAGTCAATTTCATATCTATCAATAAGAAAACCAAGGCCCTGAGAGGCACAGGATGCATGCCTCTTCAGTAGCATGCTAATAATTCCCTCAACCTCTCAGTTTCTTGCCCAGATTTCACTATATTTCTTTTTAAATTAGATTTCCAAGAATTCTTTACCTGCTCGTTAGCTTTATCAGGATCCTGGGGCTTTCCTTGATTTTAATGACAATCCAATGAAATACTGGTTATGCAAACATTTGCAAGTCATAAAGCATGACAGGGATTCACGTTATTATAATTACTAATGTAATAGCCTGCCTTGCTATTAAAACCCCATCTTGTACAATCAGGAAAAATGTTCCAAGGATCCATGATCTCCTTGGGATGATTTCTCTCTCCACTTGATAAACAGTAGCATATTGGAATCAGTCTATACCAGCTTGTGAGAGCCCATTGTTAAATTTTCAGTGTCCATCAATAAACATTTATTAAACACCTACTATAGCTTAAGCACTTACACCACAGAAATCAGCAAATTCAACAAATCAAAGCTTAATTTATTGTTTTGTTTGTTATCTTGGCTAGCGACTACTCACAGAGCCACTGCCCACAACACTCCCTAATGCAGAGAAACCAGGATAAAATGTAATTGGGAAACATTTAACAAAATAAAAATAAAATGAAATATAAATAATATTGACATGTGGTTTTCTAAGTCAATATGTAATCTACAGGGATCCTTATTTTTCATTTACTGGCCCTGTTTCTAGTTAAGTTTGACACCATTGGTCTAGATTTAAGAAAATGAAGGAGAAAATGTTAAAAACACAGATTAAACTTATTAAACATTTACCACCATTCACTCTTGGATCACAATCATATTGTACCTATATTCATTATCTAGTCATCTAATTTCTGGCAACAAGCAATCTCTCTCTATTTAAAGTTTTTAGCTTGGTAGGACTTTGCCAGAATTTATATTCTGCTAATGGAGCCAGCTATTGGAAGCTAAGTGGCACAGTGGATAGAGTGCTGGACCTGGAGTCGGGAAGACTCATCGTCCTGAGTTCAAATCTGGCCTCAGACACTTACTAGCTATATGACCTTGGGCAAGTCATTTAACTTTGCCTTAGTTCCTCATCTGTAAAATGAACTGGAGAAGGAAACTGCAAACCACTCCAGTACATTTGCCAAGAAAGCCCCAAACGAGGTCATGAAGAGTCAGACATGACTGAAAATGACTGAACAATCATAAATAGTCTTTGGGAATCCAGGAATATGACTTTTGTGGGGGAATGCAGAACACACATCCTCAAAATATTAATATTCACATTTAATTATTGGCTCCCAGTTGAAATGTTGAAGTTACTTAAATTGGTCTTTTTGTTCCTTATTCATGGTAAGATGGAAAGAGAATTTAATTTGGAATTAAAAGATTTGGGCTTATGGTTTGGTTCTAGAACTAAACTAGCTATTATATTAAAGTAATTTTACCACTTGAAACCCAGTTTCCTTATCAGTATAATAGGGATAACATAATACTCATACTACCCTACTTACAGGGTTGCTGTAAGGAAAGGGTTTTGTGAAGGAAAACAGCATGTTGTTATGGAAGGGGTACTATACATATCCAAGAGAGAACACATTTTTATCCCTAACCACTACCACCACCACAACCCATTCCTCTCTCAGATTCTGGATTTTATATTAGTAGTTTCCTAATCACCCAGGTTTGCAATTTTGGTGTCATCTCACTTACTCTCCCTTACCCCATATATTCAGTTGACAAATCTTGTCGTTTCTACCTTCACACATCCATCCC
Source organism: Gymnobelideus leadbeateri (assembly GCA_011680675.1). NCBI lineage: Eukaryota > Metazoa > Chordata > Mammalia > Diprotodontia > Petauridae > Gymnobelideus > Gymnobelideus leadbeateri. The sequence goes on along the minus strand of WOXC01009037.1, from coordinate 453,453 downwards.
TTCCTTCTACTTACATGGCCACAATTCTTGTTCAAGCCTTTACCACTTGTCACTTAGGCTATTACAATTCTTGCCTCCAGTTTTTCCCCACATTAATGTATCCGTCTACAACAAAGACCTCAAAGTTGTTTTTTTAAGAGCAGGTCTGACCAAGCACTCCCCCCACACACACACACAATATATAATTTAGTGTTAACTTTAGGATCAAATATAAATGTAATGAATATAGTCTGGGGAGTTCCCCTAAAACTGAGTCTCCAACTTGGCACTGTAGATTTGACCCCTTACTAAATAAAGGACCAGAGAATCCTGGTTGGCTCTCTTAGTCCATGATTTATAGTGGTGCGTATTCCTTAGCAAAGAGTCCAAATATAGGGTCCACTGGAAGAGCCAGGCCACTACCTTGGTTCCAGACTGGACTGGAATTACCTCAACCTGACAGATTGGAGGGGTTCCCCTCATAACAACAATTATATACATTTCTCTGTTTGTAAAAAAGATTTTTACAACCTGACATCATTTTACCTTTCTATCCTTATTAGACATTAGTTCTCTCTGCATACTCTACAACCCAACCAAAAGGGCCTTCTTACTGTTTCTCATACACAAAACTCCATCTTCCATTGACACACTTTGGCACCAGCTAACTCAAATGCTTGAAATGCTCTCCCTACCAAGTTTCGACTTTTGAAATTCCTAACTTCCTTCATAACTTAGTTCAAATACCACCATCTTCATGAAACTCTTCCTGATCTCTGAGAGGTCAGTGACTTTTTCTTCAAGGTTATCTTGCATCTGTTTATGTGTTTTGTATGCCTGTAAACTGGCAACTAATGGTGCTGGGCCTGGGGTCAGGAAGTCTCATCTTCCTGAATTCAAATCTGGCCTCTGACACTTACTAGCTGTCTCACCCTGGGCAAATCACTAAACCTTGTTTGGTTCAGTTTCCACATCTGTAGAATGAGCTGAAGACAGAAATGGCAAACCACCCCCTAGTATCTTTGCCAAGAAAACCAAAAAAATGGGGTCAAGGAGACTCAGAATGACTAAAATGACTGAACAATAACACACTGTCAGCCACTGTAAGTACTGTGGATACAAAGACAATATCAGCTATTATCATTAAAGCAAAAGAGTGCTGTATAAATGTGAGCCATTATCTCCACCTACTTTACAAGGTTATTGTAAGATACTTTATAAACTTCAAAGAATTATACAAATGTGAATTATTTTTGTTAGTATCAATAAATAATTATTCCCACAAAATACAGGGAGAACTTGCTATATGTAAGACATTGCAATCAGTCATTCTAATGTGCACTGTTCTGAAATGAACATTACCAGAGAGTTGTTTCTTATAATTCCAAGTGTTGAGTCATATTTCTCAGGCACTAGTTCTAAATCTGCTCGCTTAACTGCTACCAGGCTAATTTTTTTATTTCCTTTTTATTCTTTTGTGTGTTTCATCTAAAATCAGATTCACGTAGAGTAGGAAAAGTGAAGGGAAAGTGGTTTATCATTCATTTAGAGGGTGGAGTGTTGGTAATTGCTTAGTGATGAAGACAAGATTCTTTCAAATAAGGCTGTTAATATTTCATTAAAAATCATTTTTACAAAGCACCCCAGCATCTCTGGCCACAATTTTCATCCACTTAATATCTTGTGTTATTTTTTTTCAAATTCATCCATGATCTATTTTCAAAAGACCACTTGAGGCCATTAATTTTTTAGTCTGTTTCAGTCACTGCCTACAGAACAAAGACTGTTTTCTCCACTAGTTCTTCTTTTGAAAAGCTCAAACTGTAGGAAATGGATCCTAGCAATTACAACTGAAAATTCAGTTCTGAGACAATAGGTTCAAGAAAGGTTGTAATTGACACTCTAGAGAATTTCCTGGACAGAAGAAAAAACATATAAGGACTGGAGCTAAGCGGAATTGATAACAACTTTGGATCGCTTACTTTGGATATAATTCAACTTAATAGAAATAATTATTCAGTAGATAAAAAACATAACGAGAATAATCAAGAGAGTCGGTGTGCATAGTGGATAGATGATTAGGAAGATCTGATTTTAAGTCCTGCCTAGCTATGGTGGCTTAACTTCTCAGTGTCCTAGACAACTCTTTAAGCCTATAAGTTTCAGATAAATGGCCAGTCTGTACTGGTGGAGAGAGTTTCCACACTGAGACATCCTTTTACTGATGAAATCACAGTTTCCTACCTCTGTCACAAAAAATAAGTAATTACAAAGGATCACATTCCCATAATCCCTAAAGATATGTTCTTCATAACAGCCCTGTGGGGCATCATAGCAAAATGGAAAAGCAATTTGTTCTGGAAACAGAGGCCCTGGACTCAAATCTTGCTCTTTAATACTTGTTAGCCATGAGACTTTAGGCAAGGCTTTGAACCACTTTGAGTCAAAGTTTGCAATCTGTAGGAAGAGGAGTTGGATTAAATGGCCTTTGAGGTTCCTTCCAATACTAGATCCATAATCCTATGATCCTAAGTAGGTAGAGAAAATATGTATTATCCCCATTTTATAGATAGAGAAAATGAGGCTCAGAGAAGTAAAGAAATTTGCCTGGAGTTACATAGCTAAAAAGTGTTAGAGCTAGGAACAGATAAGAGCAAGTTTTCCATGAATCTCAGTTGAGTGAAAAAAGGATTTACCAAGTGAGAAAGATAATTTGTAAGATGGAAAACTAAGAGTAGCAGAGGAGTGTTGACCTAAAATTTTATCTATCCACTACACTTCAAATATTGGTAGTCTATCATACCTTGTCGGGACCAGGATCAATACCATTTTCTTTGATTGTCCTCAAGGGGAGGGTAACTTGCCAGTTTAGCTCCCTCCTACCAAAAGAAAACAAAAACATAAACTATACAAACATCTAATAAAACTTTTATTTATTTATTTATTTAGAACTTAGTTACTAAAAAATCAGAGAAGTTGCACAGATTAGGGTAGACAATAGATTACATCAGAATAAATGAATTCTTCAACTTGGAAGCAAAATAAAACCCAAAAAGCAACTGAGAAGATACAGATAATGATTGCAACAGGAAGAATTATATACTATTCATATCTACCACCTAATGAAGTCTTGGTAGCTGTTGTCTGCAGATTTCAAGTCCCTCCCCTTTCTCAACAAGTTGCATATGGAGCTCTTCAGAACATTTTTTTCTCTCCTTCCTGACTCCTACCTTTATAGTAGGGAATTTCAACATACATATTAACTCTCCTTCAAACACCTTAACCATTCAGTTCCTCAGCTTCCTTACTTCCTCTGACATACTCTTCCACTCCACCTCAGCCACATATAAAGATGGCTCCTTGATTCTTCCATCACCCACAAATGTACCACCTCCATTGTTCAATAATCCTAAAATCCCCTTATCTAGCCATAATATATTGACTTTTCATCATTTCTTTTTTCTTCCCATACAAAACACTACTCTCTGTCTGCATCATGACCTCCAATCCCTTGACCCCTCTGCTGTTTCCCAGGCCATCTCCCTTGAGCTAGCCACTGTCTTCCCCTCATGTTAACTCCATGGTGAACCAATTCAACTCTACACTGTCCATCTCTCTTGAACCCTATAGCTCTCCTATAATTATGGCAAGTCTCAGCCTTGGATTATTTCCACCCTTTACCACCTTCACTCCTACACATGTGCAGCTGAACAAAATGGAAGAAAACTACACAACCATTCTGACTGGGTCCACTGTAAATTTATGTTACACAACCTCACTGAAAACTCAATGCTGCTAGACAATCCTTCTATACCTATCCTATCAATTCACTATTCTACTGTACACAGCAGTGCTTCCAGACCTTTTCATTCTTCCTCAAACTTCCTATGGTTCCTCTGCCACTCACTCTTTAAGCTGAGAACATTGCCTCATATTTTACAGAAAAACTTGAGGTCATTTACCAGGAACTCTGTCTTCTCCACTTTTCCTTATTTCATATGATTCATTCTGCCTTCTGCCACTATCCCCTCCTTCACTCCTGTCTCATGTAATGAAGTGGTCTTACTTTCCAAGAGGGACTAACGCTTCTAACCTACTCAAGAAATCCCATTCCATCCCATACTCTTCAACAAATTGCTTCCTCTGTCATACCCACCATGTCACTTATGTTCTATCCCTCTCTCATTCCCTACTGCCTAAGAACATGCTTATATCTTACCCATCCTGAAAAAAACCTCTCACTTGGTCCTTTTCATCCAGATAAATATTATCCTTTATGTCTCCTGTCCTTTGTGGGTAATCTTCTTGTAAAAGCCATCTGTGATAGATGCCTCCACTCTCTCTTCTCTCACTTTCTTCTCAACTCCCTCCAATCTGACTTCCTACTTTATCATTCCACCAAAACTGATCTCTCCAAAGTTAATAATGATCTTCTAGTTGCCAAATCCAATGTCCTTTTCCCAATCCTTATTCTCTTCAATTCCTATGCAACTTTGGACACTGTTGATCATTTTCTCCTCTCTGATACTTTCTTTCCTCCAGGTTTTCAGGACACGGCTCTCTCCTGGTTCTACATCTACCTATCTGACTGATTCTTCTCAGTCTCCTTTGCTGTATTCTCATCTAAATCACTCCCTCTACCCCCGGGGCTTCTCACAGGATTTTGTCCTATGCCCTCTTCTCTTCTATTTCTATACTACTTCACTAATGATCTCATCAACTTTCATGAATTTAATGACTCTCTCTATATTGATTATTCTCAAATCTCCCTACCTGCCCCAGCTTCTCGACCTCCAATCTAGAATCTCAAATTTCCTTTCAAAAATCTGGATATGGATGTCTTATAGACATCTTAAACTAAACATGCCCCAAATGGAACTCTTTATCTTTCCCCCTACAACCTCTCTCCCACCTACTTTCCCTATTACTGTAGAGTAATCCTGCCAGTCTCTTAGGCTCACAATGTAGGAGTAATCCTCAGCTCCAATATAGCTCTCATACCCCTTGTCCGATCTGTTGCTAAGGTCTGTCGATTTCACCTTGCACCACTTTGGGAATATGTCCCCTTCCATCTTCTGACACTTGGCACTGTTCTGGAGCAGACCTTCATCACCTTGTACCTGGACTATTGCAATATTGTGCTGGTAAGTCTGCCTGTATCAAGTCTCACCCTACTCCAATCCATCCTCCATTCAGCCACTAAAGTGATTTTCTAAAGCATAGGTCTCAATGGCTCACTATCACCTCCAGGATCAAATACAAAATGCTCTGTTTAACATTCAAAGCTTTTCATGACAGAGCTCCTTCCTGCCTTTCCAGTTTTCTTACATGTTATTCCTTATTGCATATTCTTCAATCTAATGACACCCGCCCCCTGGCTATTCCACAAACAAGATACTCTATCTCTCAGCTCCAGGTATTTTTCTTGGACTGTCCTCCATGCCTGGAATGCTCCCTCTCCTTGTGTCCACTTACTGGCTTCCTTTAAGTCCCAACTAAAATCCCATCTTCTACAGGAAGCCTTTCCCAATCCATCTCAATTCTAGTGCTTTCTCTCTCTTAAGTATTTCCTATTTATCTTATATATCACTTGTTTGTACATATTTATTGGTTTCCCTGTTAGGTTGTGAATTTCTCGAGGGCGGGTCCTGTCTTTTACCTCTTTGTGTATCCCCAGTGCTTAGAACAACACCTGATGTGTTGTAAGTGCTTAATAAATGTTATTGTTTGAGGAGGTGTCTGATCTTTTCAGTCTTTAGAGTGGCAAGCACTGGGAATCAAGAGACCTGATAAGGACAAAATTCCATTATAGGTCTACAGCTTTAGAACTCTAATCCACCATTCAAAACTCCTCAGCTCACCTCTTCGAGTGATCTCTCTTAGATTCCTCCAGCCATCTGATGAAATTCCTTTGATCATTCAGATATGTATTTTCTCAGTCAATCAGGAGTCGTATCGTCTGTATGCAATGCATACAGTTTCACAGGGCAATCCCTCAGAAAAATCATCCAATCCACCTGGGCAGGAATGGTTGCTACAACTTTTAATTTGATTCATCACTTTATGATGATGAGAATTCTATTTGGAAACCCAGGTTGTTCTATGTGTCTTAAGTGAGAATTAAAAAGGAATAAAAGGCATAAATGTGACTAAAGTAAAACAATTGATCTTGTTTTGCCATAAGCAAACACAAAACTATAGCCTTAAAAAAACACAATGTGGGGGTGGCTAGGTGGCACAGTGAATAGAGCACTGGCCCTGGAGTCAGGAGGACCTGAGTTCACATCCAGCCTCAGACACTTAACACAAAACTAGCCATGTGACCTTGGGCAAGTCACTTAACCCCAATTGCCCTCTCCAAAACAAACAAACAAAAAAACCCAATGTGACAATTGCCTCACTGATTCTCATATTTAGGACTAATCTAATGTAGGACTTTGAGAGTAGTACCAAGGATGGGCATGGTTGATGATCCAAGAGGGTTTAGAATGTGTTCTACTAATTCTGGGTTCCCTAAGTAATCCATCTGCCTTCTGTCATACAGGAATTTCTCTAATCCTTTTTTTTTTAAGCTATTTATATTATCATATTTTCCTTAACATTCAGGAATAATGAGTGTGAAGCAGTATGGCTTTTATTTGTCCAAATTTACCTCTCCCAGGCTTCGGGGTTGCCTCTTCATTCTAATCCTTCAGTGAAAGGGACTGTGTTCACCCAACACAAGCCATTCCCATTTAGACATGTATCAAATCCCCTTTAGACTTTTTCTTATTCATTCTATAGAGTCTGAAGCTGTATTTGGAGTCAGGAATCCCAGGCTTCAAGTCTTACCTCACATACCTACTATCTGTGTAAGCTTGGGCAAGTCACTTAATCTTCCTTCACTCTCCTTTTCCTTGTTTGTCAAATGGAGACAACAGTTAGCTGCTGTATTTAGTTCACATGGTTCTTGTGACTTCATATGAGATAAAGCATGTTAAAGTACTTTGTAAACTGAAGCAATATAAATATCAGTTATTATTGGCTGATCAACAAACATTTATGATCTTACTACATTCCAAGCACCATACTGGGCACTGAGGATCAGAGACAAAAATGAAGAAGTCCCTTGCCTTCAGAGAGCTTACATTCTAACTAAAATGGGCAAATTAGCAGTTGTGGAAGGAAACATAATATAGGAAATATAAAACTAATACATACTGAAATTTTAAATGCTCTTTGGGACTAGTTTCGGGATATGTATATGTTTGAGCACAGAGTAAGCACCTAATAAATGTTTCATGATGTAAATGTTTCATTCTTTCATTATTTAGCTACAGATGCATAGATCTATGTCAATTAATAAATCGCCTGGTACCCAACCTCCTTTTTATAAAATCTGTCATGTAGAGAGACAGAGAAGAGAGGAAGAGGGAGAAAGAAAGGAGAGGGAGAGAGGGGAGGAAAGAAGGGAAGGAGGGGAAGAGGACAAAGAAGAGGGAGAGAGAAAGGAGGGGGGAAGGAGGGAGAGAGTAAGAAAGCAAGAGGAAGAAGAAGAAGAGGGATCGAGGAGAGAGGAAAAGGGAATGAGGGAACAGGGAGAGGAAGAAGAGAGAGAAAGTGGGAGAGAGATAGGAAGACAGGGAGACAATGACAGCAACAGAGGGACAAAGGCAGATGGAGAAACATTTCTAATTTGAACATGCTAGAGTTCAGAGGGATCAGGTGAAGAGATGAATTAGTAGTGACTATGCGGGGGAGGCATCAGCATGACTGAGGAGGGAAAGAAAAACCAGTCCTGGCTCAAGTACAGGTACCTCTACAGATTCAGGTCCAGGAACACATCTCTCTGCCTCCTACACTATTTCTATCAGTGGGAAATTTCTGACAGTGAAATGTAATTGGAATGCATCCCCTGTTAGTGGAAATCATAGGATTATATCTTAATAAGATTTAAACCAGGAGAGGACCCTAGAGATCATCTAGTTCAATACCATCATTTTCCAGGCGAAGAAACTGAAGCCCATAAAGGCAAACTGACTTAGAACAGTAAAATTCTCCTGTCGGAAGAGATCTAAGAGGCCACCTATAACCCACCAATGGTGTCCTGGAATGAACCCTGGACACAGAGTCAGGAACAACTGAGTCTGAATCCTACCTCTAACACTTGTTAGCTGTGATAGACTGGAGGAACCCCTTAATTCTGAGGTTTAGTTTCCTCACTGTGTTAAGAGAATACTTTTTTGGATTAGGAGGAACTGGACCCAACCCTGGCTCTGTCAGAGGATGCTCTCAGTTTCCTCATCTGTATAATGAGAAAGTTGGACCAGATCATAAATTTACTATCCAATAGCTTAAAAATGCCTTTTGTTATTGTCCTTGGCAATCACAAACTCTTTTGTACTAAGTTTTCAATATTTTTACAGAACCAGACTCTTCTTTGGTATTAACCCTCAAGTACAAGTGTGTCTTTTAAAATCTAAGATGATCCAATAAGTTCCCTGCATCCATATTAGTCTCTTCTCAGAGTTCTTAACCTGGAAGTTCATGATTTAAAATATATAAATATATTGACACTTGTATTTCAATATAATTAGATTTCTTTGTAATATTTCCTATTTTATTTTATGCATTTAAAAACATTCTGAGGGCAGCTAGGTGGTGCAGTGAACAGAGCACCGGCCCTGGAGTCAGGAGGACCTCAGTTCAAATCAGAAACTTAACACTTACTAGCCATGTGACCTTGGGCAAGTCACTTAACCCCAACTGCCCAGCCTTCCCCCCTCCAAAAAGCAAAAAATAAAAAATAAAAATAAATAAAAATATAAAAATGAAAACATTCTGAGCAGGGCTCCACAGGTTTCACCAGCTTGCCAAAGGAGTTCATAAGACAAAAGGTTAAGATATTCTTCTTTAGATATTTTCCCCTTTTTTTTCTCTCAGTGGAATGGTTTCAATGTTTAACATCAGAATTTCATCCTTAAGAGCTTTCCACCACACTTGGGCCAGAATTTTGTGCCATGATATTCTAACTCTCCTTTCCCTTGTACTCTTTGAAACCTAAGTCTTCTAAAATATAGGGTCCACATCATACCCCGCTCAGGTTTTCTCACGTTGTCTACCCTGCAATCTATAGTGCTCTTTGGAACCCATAAGGCTTAATTGTGGCAAGCATGGCAACTTTTCTCCACCAAATTCCCACTTAGCCATTTAATGACCCATAATGCTACCCACTATTTGGTTCCATCAGGCCTCCCATAACACCACCTATTTTTCTCTGCCTATCACATCAGACATGGAACACCAATCAGATAAGCCTAAGCAACTACCTTCCCCTCCTGAAAAAAAACCTTCTGCCCTTTGGCAGCCTGGTGAACTACCTGGGTGTAAATATGATTCTGACCCTAAATATTTTAAATGCTAACCAAATGAGTTAATATATGTGAAGTGCTTTGCAAATCTTAAAGCGCTATTGATTAGAAGAATTAACAGACTCAGATATGGAGACTGAGTCTGGTGGCTCTTTTGAGCTCAGAAGTTCCTAGCTGTAGGTGGGTAAGTCAATTGCCATTAATATGGTAAGCCCCCAGGAATGAGAGGCCAATAGGAGAGGAGAACCCAAGTCAGAAGTGAAGCAGGTCAAACCTCCTATGCTGATCAGAATAGGTCAAGGAGATGAATATCTATATACTTCCAGGTAAGATGAGGAAATCTAGTCTTTTTTTTTTAATTGGCAGAGAGTTCAGCAGTTTGCCAAATCAAAGGGTTGCTTCTGCTAAAGATTATCTCTGAGTTCCTCCCCCATCTTCTGTGGCCTGAAATCCAAGACAACTGAGGGCCTGGAACCTTAGCCTACCTGGTTGTAGGCTGCCTTCATTTTCCCTGTTTCCCACTTTCTTGACTTTTAGATATTTCATTTTTGGTCATGAGCCAACCATTGTGTGGATTAAAAATCCACCATAATAAAGTGCTTATTGTTTTTATGCCTTACTTGGCCTGGTTCTTTCATTAAACTTAGCTTGAAATGCAGATTTGAAATAGTCCCCATGATTTAAATAGTAATTTATCAATTATTTCCTTCTTGATGGTCTGAATCAGACCCAGAAGAAAAATCTCTTTAGCATTTTTTCTATCTTTTTTAAGACTTAAATTATTAAGACAAGTCAAAATTTAATCATTTCTTTTGCTTTCATCTGGGCTCTGAAGATGTTCAGATGTTTGAAGTTCCCCATCATTATATCAGGACATACCCAAGACATGCCACGATTCTATATGAAGTTCTGAGTTTATATCCTGAACTCATATCATAATTATCACAGATCTAGAGTTGGAAGGGAATTCAGAGGTCCAATCCTCCTCATCTTATATGGATGAGGAAGAGGTTTAAGAAAGAGAAGTGACTTGCCCAGTAACTCAAGTGATAAGGGTCAGAGACCAGGTAAACTATAGCATCCCTCCATCATTTTGCTTGTTTCCTTTGATCCTCACCCAAATGCTTTCTAGTATGCTTTTTCCCTTCTGGTTCATCGCTTTCTTTACTTGAACTTGAACCTGTATATTATTTTTTTTAGTTGCTTAAAGTTTATTGTATAAATAAACAAGGCTATAATTACACCTACATATCAAAAGCATGCACATATATGCAAACCATCCCCACACAGAAGCATGAGAAATTGAACTTGTATATTCTTAATATAGAATACCATACCAGTGACACTTTTAACAAATTTCTTCCTTTTAAATAAGGTATATCCAGTGATAGTCATATTCCCAACCACAGGTCCAGCTATGAGACACATCTCACAAAGCCTTGGTAACCTCAGTGAAGTTGAATTTACCTCCTCGTTTTAAAATATCAGACTCACTTTATCATCCATACTTTGTACATGTTTTTGTGTATGTATACATACATACATGCATAAATATATACATATATATGTCTGGGTATACAGATATAGATCTAAGGAGAAGGCAATGAAAACCATGGTCTTAGGGCTATACACACATACATGCACATACATGTATGTCTATGTACACATGCACATGTGTATGCATAGACCTATATGTATATTGTGTATATATAAATACATGTCTATATTCGTGTGTATGTATATTGTGCATGTGCATAGCTCTAGGACCATGGTTTGCATTGCATTCTTCTTGGATATTGTCGCCTGTCAACTAACATTTCTCCTTTGATATTCTTCTTTTTGAATGGTACTAAGCTATTCTTATTGGCATATGGATTGGTAGATATATATGTATATGTATTGTTTCTCCCCTCCCCTTCCATTTCCATTTTAAATTGCTCCAATTTACAAGTCTCTAGACAACTATATTTTTATTAGCCTTTGTCAGTTTCCTCTGTCCCTAGATTAGAGTCCATGACTTTATATCTAAATTTATGGAAATCTGAAACTGGTTCTCAAACACCAGCTTCCAAATCCAACTCTCCCTTTTTCTTCTGATGTCTTTATCTTCAAATGGTAACAGTGATGAAAAAATCTGCCTTTGCCCTTACTGCCTTCATTTTTTTCCCATGAACTAATAATCCTGCACAATGTTCTATAGATTCCCCTTGATGGTACCTTGTCCCCCTTACATATCCCAATTAGTGCACAATGGTTGTCAATTGTATGGTGTCATTGACTTACCCAAAACAGGATATAAATCTTGGTCTTCCAAATCTCATCCAGCATTTTTTTCATTATTGAATGATACCTCTTGAAGTTCTTTTCAGTTCTGAGACATGTGACCTTATAAACTTCAACCAAGCTCTCATACCAGAGGTACTAGTCCTCTCTGAATACTCCATAGATCTCTATGCACAAGATAAATAGGAAAAAATGAACAGATACAAAGCAGTATAATTAAGAGGGGTTGGGAAAGGCTTCCTGTAAAAGATGGGATTTGAGTCCTTATCTGAGGCAGTACGGCCAGATTACAGAAAGTCAGCCACAAAGCCAGGAAAATGGCTTCAAGTCCCACCTTGATTATATATTGGTTCTACAATCCTAGGAAAGTTACTTAACCACTCAATGCTTTAAGTAATTCTCTAAGTTGCAGAAAAGGTACTGAGCTGTACTGGACTATCTGGCCTCTGATATACCTTCCAATTCTAAATCTATGGTTCTTTAAATCCATTTTAAACTTGGGTTTCCACATTTGAGCTATTTTTAAACATAATCTTCCTCACAGTAAAGGCTGACAATCTAAAAATTCCACAAAGCCAAACAAAAAGCATGCTGGGGCTGATGGGCATATCTGGACTTGGGTCTCATTGTGTAGAAGGAGTTTTCTCATTTGGTAGTTCCCTATATCAATGAAGCCACTAGTCCAATCCCTTCTTTGCTGCTTCTCTGTGATGAATAGCTGGTTCTCAAGGGCAATATCAATGGATTTTAAGCTCTAATGGGTCCTACCAACCTAGAAAGTCTTGGGATACAGGGTAAGTGATAGGCAAAGTTCATCATCCATGGTCCAGTCCAGCTAAATGAAGTCTCATCACAAGAAGGTTGACCATTAGTTAATAAATAATTTTGGTCAAAGCTACTTGTGAAGGCTGGATACTAAATCATGGAGAAGATGCAATCTGCATCTATGAAAGGAATATCTCATACATGAAATAATAGATCTTTTTTAAGTATTAAAGAAATAGATCATCAGATGTGACATTTGTAGGTCATTTTTAACTAATGATAAATGCCCTTCAAATACCATTCAAAAAGGACTTTTTTCTCTTTTCTTATTTTAGAGAAAAGAGTTCTTTCCTGGCAGCTGAACAATCTGACCTAGGGAAACACAAGGTCAGACATAGGTTATATCTACTCTATTTTCAAGGGCTCAAAACATCTAGAGCTTCTTTTTGGTCACCTCCAGTGTATTAAAACACCTTGTCCTCCCTGTGGTTATAGTGCTGCTACTCTATGATGTCGCTCATAACTATTGTACCTATGAATGGGATGCAGAGGGTCAAGCTCAGCACTGTCCTTTTCCTTGCTTTCTGTCTCAGATTTACATCTAAGCTCATAGCAGCCCTGGTCGGGAAGGGTAATAATTAATTATCCTGCATTATTCTGTGCTTAGCCACAGCTACATGATCAATATTAATAAACATTTGATAAACTACTAGCTAGCATTTTGTTTCCTGAAACAGTTTCATAGATCTAAGTATACTTCTACCTGACATCAACTTCAGGTTAATAACTAAGTCTCAATATTTAGAGGCAACAAGGTCATTGCTTAAAAAAAAAAAAGTAAATCCTATTAGCCTAAGAAGGTAAAATGGTGGGTGAAGCAACTCTGATCCCTTCAGAGCTAAGCTCAGTACCCAAATAAATGTAAATCCTATCATGGTGCTCCTTATTTTGTAAAAAGCACTGCACTTTTAATTATGGTGTGGTGAAGAAAGCATTGAACTTATAGAGTCAGCAGATTTAGGTTTTACCTCCAGGATCCAGTTACTTTCTATAGCATGGTCATCTGCAAATCACTTCACCTTCTCTTTCTCCTTAAATGGGAATAACTTTGCTACCTGACAGGTAGTTCTTGTCAGGAAAGACAAACTTTCAATGGCTATAGAAAGGTGAGTGTAATCGTAATGTAATTTTGAATTTGAAGATTCCTTTGTGTTGGCAAAGGTAGCAGGTACTTATCGCTTGGTAACTGATCAAGCCTCTGCTGGGGAAACAGAAGGTATGAACTCCTGTCTCCTGTTACTGATGTAATAGGAAGGGGTTGGCTGAAAGAGGAAGCTAATGCTGTATATATAAGAAAAGCCCTAGAGAGGCACAGTCAGAATTTTCTTGAGACTAAGATCTGGTGGCAGAGCAGCTACAGAAGAATGGAGAACTGAGCCAGAATTTCCTGGGAGTTTGTGGTGGTGGAGCTTCTTCTGGACGGGAGCCCAGAGCCCAGGAGCCCAGAAGCCCAGGAACAAGGAGCCCAGTGTAGCAACAAGCACCCCAGCATCCCCAGGTTGGCTGCCAACACAGGTTCTTAGATCTGCTTTTCTAAAGGAAAGCAACTCAAAATGGGTTAACAAGCTTACTTTAATCAATTAAACATATATCATTTACCTAGTTCAGGGGGAAAAGGTCAGCACCCCGAACTTCAGAGTATACAAACAGAAGTTTCAAAATAGAGAAACAAACAGATCAAGCAGACAGGCTCCCAAACTGCCCAACCATTATATCCATACCAAATCACAGTTACCAGAGAGGGAAGCATCAACATCTGGGTTTTCAAAGTCAGGGGGCTCTCAACAGCTGCCCAGAGTCTCATCTGGTCAAATCACACAACACTTCTCAAAGTGAGCCCCAAAGCAAAGCCTCACATCAGGGATTATATAGGCCTCTCCTGGATCAGAGAATGTAACCACCCTCTTGACCCACTGCCCAATCACACAGCATCAAGGTGTGGGCATTCCTGAAAACCAAGCCTCCTACCACAGGCCCCATGTGACCACATTCAGTCTAATAGGGGGCAAAGTATAGTTTCAAATCAAGGAAGGTTCTCAGAGTCTCTTAAGCCCATCAAAGGGCCTAGGGGCAGGGAAGATCTTTAAATTTGCATTTCCATTACACCCTGGAGCCCAGGAGCCAGGAGCCCAGGTGACTGAGGAAGCATGACTGGGATGCTGAGACTTTGTTTGTTTGTGGATTGGTTGAGCCTTGAATTCCCTAGAGCAGAAATGGTGAAGGATCTGACATGGACCAGACCCTGTGAACTTCAGTGTGGAGCAGTACCTGCCCATACTGGGCAAGGAACTGGGAGCCATCTGCCATTGAACCCAGGTGACAGTCTGCTGAATCCATGTAGAATTTGGGACCATGGAAGGGGATCCAGGGAATCTGAGAACAGGCCCCAAGTCAAGATGAAAAGACCTCTCCTTTGGTACTAATTATGGAATTATAGTTTACTAGTGACCTAAGGGGTGGAGGGTTTTGTGTATGATATTTAGTAATTGATTGCTGAATAAGTGACTGATTGAGTTAATCAAGACTGTGCCCCAAGAGTGGAAGACTTTGACTATTGTACTTTGAGATATTACTGATAAGTGACTGATTGAGTTAACTTAGTTGCCCTATGAGTGGAAGACTTTGACTATTGTACTTTTGAGACTATGTTGCGAATATTATATTGTGATTTTCTGTGATAAGTTGTAATGTTGTAAATGCTATACCTTAATTTTCTGCAGAAGTTTGGCTTTGCATTTGTTTAATAAAAAAAAAAGTGACTTGTCCAAGGTCACATAGCTAAGTAGCTATAAAGCCATGACTGTTTGCTAAGCTTGGAAAAAATATATACCTTTATTTACCCTTTCGATCTCAAGGTGAAAAAGCTTTCTATATACCCTTTTGTTGTACTAAGAACCCATAGTAAGATCAATGACAAACTAGAATTTTGTCAAAAGCAGATTAAACCCATGTACTTTATTAATCATTTGCAATATTAGGTCAGCAGACCTCAGGAATGGCATTTTTAAAAAGCTGTATTCACTTATTCATCATTAAACAAACTTTGATTGATTAGTTTCTCTAAAAAAAAAAAGTTTGGCTTTGATTTGTTATGGAATAAATAGAGTGATCACTATACTGTGTAATCAGAACCTTAAAAGCTGTTCACAGTAGCATTCTTCTGGAAAGCTTCTTGTGCATGGCATTACAGTGAGCTGTTACAGGCAATAGCAAGTTAACATGACAAATGGCATTGTAGTTCCAGACTCTGTGTCCTCCCTTTCACCACAGTAGTAGTAGTCCTTTCCTTTGATGGATTTTGAGATGCAAAGAGATAGCAACCTAAATTGGTTTTACTTTAACACACTCATCAAATCCTTGTGGAAGGCTTTTTTGCATCACCTTTATCCACAACCTGAATGATACTCATCTTCTGTACATGGTATATGCTTAAATCTGCCTCTTATATAAATACTTCTTGAACAATTGATGAATAGAGATTAATTTAGCATCCTTGTGGCAACAGCTCTTTCACTGAATGAGCTATCACTGAGATTTGTTGATCAAAGATTGAGTCTATACAGACCCAGGTATATACTATATACTTTTTAACAAGCTGACACTCTTGACTATGGGAGAAAGACAACAAGTTTAAGTGCTTTCAGATTTGTTTTTTTGGTTTTTGCTTTTTGGAGAGGCAACTGGGGTCAAGTGACTTGCCCATGGTCATATGGCTAATAAATGTTAAGTGTCTGAGGTTGGATTTGAACTCAGGTCCTCCTGACTCCAGGCCAGTGCTCTATTCACTGTGCCACCTAGCCGCCCCCTTCAGATTTGAATAATAATAATTTCAAAGATGTCCAAGGAAAGTGAATTAAGCTACATGTGTTGATCTTGAGGATTTCTTTTCATCTAAGGACAAGGAATGTGTTTGGTTTGGAAAAACAGAACGCTATTATACTTTACATTGTCTTAATGTCCATTAGCCAAAGGAAAAAAAAGTTGAATGAAAAACATTTACAATTCCTCTCAATCAAAATTCTAATGCAAGATCTTTTTAAAAAATTGATTAGGTTATTTGTTGGAAATTATTTTTAAAGCAATTCTGTCATCTTTCAAGTCAGTTTTCCTTCTAAGAGATATTTTTACTTTGCTTTTTTTTTTTAAAGAAAATAGCTATGCCTTTGGTTAATTAATGCCATCATTTCCCCCTAACTTACATGTTTTTCCAATAATTAGGGCTATCCATAATTGCAATATGTTGCCATGGAAGCTAGTTGATTGCCCTCATAAGATATATTTAAACAGAGGTCAGGTAACTATTTATTGGATATATTGAGGAAGGATTCTTTTTCTGGTATGGGTTAACCTAAAGGGTTTCCAAGTTACTTCCTGACTCAAAAATTCTGTGATTTTTTAATCCTTTACAAATAATGCTCATAAAGCTGACATATCTCACCGTAATACACACTGAGGTGATTTCAAATGTATTAGGAAACTAATGGCATAAATCTCAGACTAAAGCTGATACAATTCCAACTACATTCAATGGTATACAGCACCACCTTGTGACAAAAAATAAGAGTACATCTCATCTGTTCAAACTGCTTGTCTAAGTATCCATAGCATTTTCCAGAGGACTGTGTCATTAATCGGCATTCTGAGTTGCATAATGAAGACAGATTAAAGGCATTAGGTTTCTTTTCAAGAAACAGATGAAAATGAATCACTGCATGTTTTCTTGAAATAAAATTCTTAAAATGAAAACTACAGGGGATGAGTAATAGGGTCATAATTGAGTGTTCAAGATGTCTAGAGCCCTGCCCACAGCACCCCTATAGGGACCTCCATTATGGCCAGAGCACCACCTTCAGAACTTCATAGATCTATAGCTGAAGACCAACTGTGAAGAACTCCAAACTCCTATTAGTAATGCAAGCAGGTTTTCATAAGCAGGTCTTTTCCTGCATATAGACAATGTGACATGAAATTTGTCATGTAATTATATAACAAATTTTTTAAAGCCAAATCGATTTTCCCTTTATATAATGTATATTCTAGAATTTATATTCCCATGGTTTGGCAACTATACATAGATCATAGTTCCAGAGCCAGAAGGGAACTTAGAATTCATCTGATCCAGCCACCCTGCCGCCCAACATATACACATGCACACACCCTTAACACACACACATGAACCACATGCACATGCTTCTCCTTCATTTTACAGCTCAGCAAGTGACAAAGAGTGAAGAGGAGGAGGCCAAGGGCAGATTCTTGGGGGGATACCACAGTCAGAAAAGTATTTCATGGAACCAGCAAAGGGTCTCCAATAAGGGGTCAAGGAGAAAGGATCTAGAAGGATTGATGATGCTTAATGTTATATCCCACATATTTTAAGTACAAAGGAGAGAGTTGGGAAAAGTGCTTGGGGGGGGGCCAAGATAGTGGAGTAGAAACAGCTCATCCAAGCCACTCTGCCCCCACATTCCCACCAAACGATGTAAAAGGGGACTCTGAACAACCCCAGCACCCACAGAATGACACAGAGAAGCTAAACTCCCGCTGAGGACAGCCCAGCAGCCCTGCAGGAAGGACCAGAGCAGTGGTCTGGGACCTGGCAGCGTGCAGCGCTCAGAGCGCAGGAGCCGAGCCGAGCCCAGGTCCACCTGAGCCGAGGTTTTAGCCTCAGGGCGGCAGGGCCAGCAGCCAGCTGGAGGAACCCCAGAACACCAGGAGCTGCGGCGACTCCAGAATTATCAACATAGACTTGCCTAGGACAAAGTAAGAGGGTAGTGTCCTATGGACTTTGGGACTGGTATTAGGGAATGCGTCGGCTCCCTCCCCTGGGGGCTAGAAGCCACTGAGGACAAACGCCATTTTGTAGTTTTCAGAGACAGCTCCCGCTCCCAGCCTGCAAATTTGTAGGGAGATCCAGCGATCAGTCTTGGGGGGTAATCACTCTTGCTTTAACCTCCCTGGATCTGAATTGTGATCTAGGGTGGAAGTCGTGGGTGGGTTTACAGCTTGCCAGAAACAGAAGTTGCCCCCCACACGTTCGGGATGAAAATTCCTCTATCTGGCCTTAAAGCCATAGTGTGGCAACAAGCCCAAAAGTCAAGCAATTAAGTGGCAACATGCCAAGGCAGAGGAAACAGAAAAATGCAACCCTAGACTCCTATTTTGGGGGCATAGAGCAGGAAAAGGACTGTGAGGTCAGAAGTCCTGCCCCAAAAGCCCCAGGGGAAAACATGAGCGGGTTGCAGGCCATAGAGGACCTTAAGAAGGACTTTAGAAATCAAATAAGAGAAGTGGAGGAAAAATTGGAAAGAGAAATGAGAAGGATGCAGGAAAAGTCTGAAATGAGGGTCAACAGCCTGACTGAGGAAAACAACACCTTAAAAAATAGACTAACTCAAATGGCAAAGGAGGCCCAAAAGGGCAATGAGGAGAAGAATCCCTTAAAAAGTCGAATTTGCCAGATGGAAAAAGAATCTCAAAAGTTCACTGAGGAGATTCATTCCTTCAGAGTTAGACTGGAGCAAATGGAAGCTAGTGACTTTATGAGAAATCAAGATGCTGGTAAGCAGATCCAAACAAATGAAAGATTAGAAGGCAATGTGAAATATCTCATGGGAAAAACCACTGACCTGGAAAATAGATGCAGGAGAGACAATTTAAAAATTGTTGGACTACCTGAAAGCCATGATCAAAGAAAGAATCTAGAAATCACCCTTCAAGAAATTCTCAAGGAAAATTGCCCTGATGTTTTAGATCCAGAGGGCAACATAGAGGTTGAAAGAATCCACGATCACCTCCTGAAAAAGATCCCAAAAAGAAAACTCCCAGGAATATTATAGCCAGGTTCCAGAATCCCCAGATCAAGGAGAAAATACTACAGGCAGCCAGGAAGAAACAATTTCAATATTGTGGAAACCCAATCAGAATAGCCCAGGACCTGGCAGCTTCTACACTGAGGGATAGAAGGGCATGGAATATGGTATTCCAGAGGGCAAAAGAGCTGGGAATGAACCCAAGGGTCACCTACCCAGCAAAACTGAGTATCTTGTTTCAGGGGAAAATATGGTCATTCAGTGGAATAGAGGACTTTCAAGCATTCTTGATGAAAAAACCAGAATGGAATAGAAAATTTGACATCCAGACACAAGAAGCAAGAGATGCCTGAGAAGGTAATCAGGGAAAAGAAATCAAAAGGAACTTATCAAAGTTGAACTATTTACATTCCTATATGAAAAAGCAATAACTGTGACTGATGATATCTTTCTCACTATGAAAATAATGGAAGAAGGGTGTGTGGTCATATTAATACATATGTGAATGTGTGTGTATATGGTTACAGTTATATATGGATAGAGCGCATAAGTTGAATTTGTTGGGAAGGGAGAATACTCAAGGGATGAAATTATGAGGTGAGAGAGGAAAGTGGCAAGAGGAGATGGGGAGAGACAGGGTAGTGTAAACTATCCCATGCAGAAGAAGCAAGGGGAAGTGGTTGAAAAAGAGGGGGAGAATAAGGAAGGCTAAAAAGGCAAAACCACATTCACATTGAATTTGGTTCAGGGAGAAAATGACATACATACTAAATGGGATATCTCAACCTGCAGCAGGATAGGGGGAAGGGGAATGAGAGGAGGGATGATGGATGGGAGGGCATCCTTGGGGTGAGGGGAGGTTGGAAGGACCCACTATAGAAGAGGGACAGGATCATGTAGGGAATGGACCAGGTGGGGGGTGGGATGAGTGGGAGGGAATTATAAGCAGCCTTGTACAATATATCTACTATGATAATGTTTTGCATAGCTAGACATGTACAACATATACTGAATTACTTATCTCCCCAGAGGGAATGGGTGACAAGGGAGGAAGGAACTGGATCTGAAATTCGAGGTCTTAACATTAAATGTTTCAAATATATATAAATACTATCATTAATACTCTTTTGCTTGTAATAGGGAGATAAGATGTGCAGGCATTGGGATGCAAAGACTCACCTTCCTCTAATGGAAAAGTCGATGGGGGTATGGGAGAAGGTATGGGAGAGAGCAGATTGGAGGAAGCGATGTCTTGTGGGATTACTATTCTGGGAGGTTGGGTAGGGGAATAATGGGGGGAAAATGATTGTAACTCAAAATCTGGCGGAAATGAATGATGTAAAACAGAAGTTAATAAAAATTTCTATTCATTTGAACTTAAAAAAAAGTGCTTGGAAAACTTAGAGAATCTCAGCTTTTGATTTGTAAGTTACTTTATTTTTTTTTATTTTTTGCTTTTTTGGAGGGGGGAAGGCAGGGCAGTTGGGGTTAAGTGACCTGCCTAAGGTCACACAGCTAGTAAGTGTTAAGTGTCTGAGGCTAGATTTGAACTTAGGTCCTCCTGACTCCAGGGCTGGTACTCTATTCACTGCACCACCTAGTTGCCCCTGGAAGTTAGTTTAGAAGTCATTGAGTTTAACTTATTTTACAGATACAATGGAGGCCCAGAAAAGCTTAAGCAACCTCCCCGATGTCAGAGAGGATTAGAACCCAAGTCCTATGACTCCCAATCCAACAGTCTTCCACTGAGCCATGAAGCCTGTAGGATCAGGATAATGGAAGGGAAAAGAAATAAAATAAGCATATACATATGTAGCAGCAAGCACCCCAGCATCCCCAGGGTGGCTGCCAACACAGGTTCTTAGATCTGCTTTTCTAAAGGAAAGCAACTCAAAATGGGTTAACAAGCTTACTTTAATCAATTAAACATGTATCATTTACCTAGTTCAGGGGGAAAGGGTCAGCACCCCGAACTTCAGAGTATACAGACAGTAGTTTCAAAACAGAGAAACAAACAGATCAAGCAGACAAGCTCCCAAACTGTCCAACCATTACATCCATACCAAATCACAGTTACCAGAGAGGGAAGCATCAACATCTGGGTTTTCAAAGTCAGGGGGCTCTCAACAGCTGCCCAGAGTCTCATCTGGTCAAATCACACAACACTTCTCAAAGTGAGCCCCAAAGCAAAGCCTCACATCAGGGATTATATAGGCTTCTCCTGGATCAGAGAATGTAACCACCCTCTTGACCCACTGCCCAATCACACAGCATCAAGGTGTGGGCATTCCTGAAAACCAAGCCTCCTGCCACAGGCTCCATGTAACCACATTCAGCCTATTAGGAGGTAGAGTATATTTTCAAATTAAGGAAGGTTCTCAGAGTCTCTTAAACCCATCAAAGGGCCTAGGGCAGGGAAGATCTTTAAATCTGCATTTCCATTACAACATAGCACTTACTGTGTGCTGGGCACTATAGTAAGTGTAAGTGCTTTACAATCATTATCTCACAAAGACCGGGGCAAGGTAGGTGCTATTACCATCCCCATTTTTATAGTGTAAGAAATTGAGGCAAACAGACATTAAGTGACTTGCCAAGGGTCACTCAGTAAGTGTGTGAGCCTGGATTTGAACTCAGGTCTTTCTGACTCCAGGCCCATTGCACCATTTAACTCATCCTCATGGAAGAGATAGGCACCTGAGTAAAGTCTTGGGAAGATTATGGGAGGTTAGACCCCCGACTTACACAGGATGAGATGAATGAAGGCACACGTATGAGAGAAGGGAAGACAAAAACATGAGGCAAGTAGTCCACTTGGTGTGTAACATAGAGTACATGAAGGCATAGTGTGAGAGAAGGATCACAGAATCATAGATCTACAATACAAATGGATTTAAAGGTCAGGTGCAACTCCTTCATATGACAGACAAGTAAACTGAGGTTTAGAGAGGTTAGGGTACTTGCTTAAGATCACAAATAACAAGTAAAAAGCCAGCATTCGTACCCAGGTCCTCCAGCTCTTGATGACATGCCCTTTCCACTGCACCATGTTATAGATGCAAAGACAAACTGGCATATTGACAATTTCGGGGGGGCAGGATTGAGAATAAGAAAAGCACCAAGAATCTTAATCTGGGAGAAGTGTGCAAGACAGTTTGAAGAAAGGTAGGCTACTGTAGGCTATAATTATTAAGTTGTCCCTCTCCTACTGGTTCTGCTTATGATGTCAAGAGGGATGGGAACAAAAGGACATGAAGTTCAAGGCCCCTAGAAAAGGAGGTTCCCTTTGAACATGGGATTCTCATTCCTAGATCTTGCTCCATAGGTTCTCCAAGACACATCATGAAAGATAGATGTGCCTGCTGGGAGGTTAGACCCCCGACTTACACAATAATTAGTAAGTTTAGGGCATCCCCTGACGCAGTTCCTGAGATTGGGCACGTAGAGGGAAATTCCTGTGGGATGCTTAGGAGACAGCTCTGCTAAGAACCACAGAGGTAAGATATGAGTAAAGCAAGCAGGTTTATTCTGCATATAAAAACAAGAATAGTTTAGGAAAGGGAAGGAACATCCTTGAATAGAGTGGTGCCTAAAATTTGGCCATACAGAAAAACATGAGAGGAGCTAAAATGGGGTTAGGACAGGTCTCTCTTTCCTGACCCTTGGTGAGGGAGTTGGTCATGACCAGGGCCTGTTACTAAATAAGTCCTACAGTTAGGGTAGTTGCTGATCAGTGGGGTTACTGGGAGTTGATGATAAGTGGGCATGGCATCCCTGAAATATTACTTAAGCCACGCAATCAGGCTCTGGCTCCCTGGCTAGTGGTGACTGAGCAATTGTAGCTGGGCGGTGGAGAGGCAGTGACGGTCCTCCAGAACAGGGAGAAGTTCCTAACAGAGCTGACCAGGCTCTTTGAGAAGTGCCAGTCTTCTGAGAGCATGTTCATCACCTTGAAGAAGGATGATGGTAGGATTAGACCCATTCCATGGAAAGAGTCTGTGGAAGGCTTTGAACATTCAGACAATGAGTGTTGCTAAGAGCTACTGATGGGAAAGGCCGATCAGTACTGTAGTGAGTGCTAAAGAAGTGAATCAAGGGGGCGGCTAGGTGGTGCAGTGAGTAGAGCTTCGGCCCTGGAGTCAGAAGGACCTGAGTTCATATCCGGCCTCAGACACTTAATGCACACACAAACAAAAACCTAGCCATGTGACCTTGGGCAAGTTACTTAACCCCAATTGCCCCCCAAAAAAGGCAAAAAAATAATAATTATTATATATGTATATATAAATATATAATAGGATAAATAGATTGAGGGGATGGCAGGGTCAGTTGAAGATTCAAGGATGAGGGAGATTTGGTCATTATATTGACTTAAAATTTAGGGGTCCCATCTTCTTCACAGGAAAAAAGCTATTTCGGTGAACATTTTTCTCATTACTATATTCATCAGCATGCATTAGATGACCAGGCAAAATCTGGGTACAAGTCAGGTTTCTAGCTAATGCGGACATAGCAAAGACAATATCAAACCAGATAAGTTAAGGGAATCAACAGATGAAAAGCAATAAAAGAGACACCAATGACAGCTCTGCTCTTATGGCTGGAGACTGATGATGGTGGATGCAGGCTGGGGGGGAGAGAAGTTGAAAGCACACACTTTTCAAAGGGGACAGGATCAAAGTAGAGAACAGAACAAGTGGGGGGTGGGATCGGATGGAGGGAAATATGGTCAGTCTTTCACAATATATCCACTATGGAAATGTTTTGCATAGCTACACATGTACAACCTATATTGAACTGCTTATCTTCCCAGTAAGGATGGGTAACAAGAGAGGAAGGGAAAGAATCTGGAATTCAAAGTTTTAAAATCAAATGTTTAAAAATATGTGTGTGTGTGTGTGCGTGTGTGTGTGTATGTGAATATATATATATATTATTATTATTATTTTATATGCAACTGAGAAATAAGATATACAGGCACTGGGGCATAGAGTCCACAGTGCCCTACTGTAAAGTCAGAGGGGGGATGGGGGAAGATATAGGAGAGAGCAGACTGGGAGAGGGGATATTCAGTGGGATTGCTGTCATGGGGTGGTGTGTAGGGGAAAAATGGGAAGAAAATTTTTAACTCAAAATCTTGTGGAAATGAATAATGTAAACTAAAAACAAACATAAAATTTAATTAAAAATAAAAATACACAGCCTCTCCCTAAGTCTTAGAAGAATGAGATTGTAGAATACACTAGATGAGGTCATATATGTATTCTCTTCACAATATGAAGAGAAAAATATAAAAAGTAAAAGTAAATGTAAAAAGGCCACTTCAATATAAATTATAGGCAATTCCCATTCAAACAAAAGATAAACTAATTTTAAGGAAAAAAAGATATTTTAAAAAACAAAAGTTAGGGGGGCGGAGCCAAGATGGTGGAGTAGAAACAGCTCGTCCAAGCCACTCTACCCCCAGATTCCCCCAAAACTATGTAAAAGGGGACTCTGAATAACTTCTAGAGCCCCAGCACCCACAGAACGACACAGAGAAGCTAACCTCCCGCTGAGGACAGCCCAGCAGCCCTGCAGGAAGGACCAGAGCAGCGGTCTGGGACCTGGCAGCGCGCAGTGCACAGAGCGCAGGAGCCGAGTCGAGCCCAGGTCTGCGTGAGCCAAGGTTTAGCCCCAGGGTGGCAGGGCCAGCAGTTGGCTGGAGGAACCCCAGAACACCAGGAGGTGTGGCGACTCCAGAATTATCAACATAGACATGCCTAGGACAAAGTAAGAGGGTAGTGTCCTATGGACTCTGGGACCAGTATTTGGGGAATGCGTCGGCTCCCTCCCCTGGGGGCTAGAAGCCGCTGAGGACAAACGCCATTTTGTAGTTTTCAGAGGCAGCTCCAGCTCCCGGCCTGCAAATTGTAGGGAGATCCAGCGATCAGTCTTGGGGGGTAATCGCTCTTGCTTTAACCTCCCTGGATCTGGATTGTGATCTAGGGTGGAAGTCGTGGGTGGCTTTACAGCTTGCCAGAAATGGAAGTTGCCCCCAACACGTTCAGGACGAAAATTCCTCTATCTGGCCTTAAAGCCATAGTGTGGCAACAACCCCAAAAGTCAAGCAATTAAGTGGCAACATGCCAAGGCAAAGGAAACAGAAAAATGCAACCCTAGACTCCTCTATTTTGGGGGCATAGAGCAGGAAAAGGACTGTGAGGTCAGAAGTCCTGCTCCAAAAGCCCCAGGGGAAAACATGAGCGGGTTGCAGGCCACAGAGGACCTTAAGAAGGACTTCAAAAATCAAATAAGAGAAGTGGGAGAAAAACTGGAAAGAGAAATGAGAAGGATGCAGGAAAAGTATGAAATGAGGGTCAACAGCCTGACTGAGGAAAACAACACCTTAAAAAATAGACTAACTCAAATGGCAAAGGAGGCCCAAAAGGGCAATGAGGAGAAGAATGCCTTAAAAAGTCGAATTTGCCAGATGGAAAAAGAATCTCAAAAGCTCACTGAGGAGATTCATTCCTTCAGAGTTAGACTGGAGCAAATGGAAGCTAGTGACTTTATGAGAAATCAAGATGCTGTTAAACAGATCCAAACAAATGAAAGAATAGAAGGCAATGTGAAATATCTCATGGGAAAAACCACTGACCTGGAAAATAGATCCAGGAGAGACAATTTAAAAATTATTGGACTACCTGAAAACCATGATCAAAGAAAGAACCTAGAAATCACCCTTCAAGAAATTCTCAAGGAAAACTGCCCTGATGTTTTAGACCCAGAGGGCAAAATAGAGGTTGAAATAATCCACAGATAACCTCCTGAAAAAGATCCCAAAAAGAAAACTCCCAGGAATATTATAGCCAGGTTCCAGAATCCCCAGATCAAGGATAAAATACTACAAGCAGCCAGGAAGAAACAATTTCAATATTGTGGAAACACAATCAGAATAGCACAGGACCTGGCAGCTTCTACACTGAGGGATTGAAGGGCATGGAATATGATATTCCAGAGTGCAAAAGACCTGGCAATAAAACCAAGAATCACCTACCCAGAAAAACTGAGTATTTTGTTTCAGGGGAAAATATGGTCATTCAGTGGAATAGAGGACTTTCAAGCATTCTTGAGGAAAAAACCAGAGTTGAATAGAAAATCTGACATCCAGACACAAGAAGCAAGAGATGCCTGAGAAGGTAATCAGGGAAAAGAAATCAAAAGGAACTTATCAAACTTGAACTATTTACATTCCTACATGGAAAAGCAATAACTGTGACTGATGAAACCTTTCTCACTATGAAAATAATTGAAGAAGGGTATATGGTCATATGAATACATATGTGAATGTGTGTATATATGTTTACAGTTATACATGGATAGAGGGCACAGGTTGAATTTGTTGGGAAGGGATAATACTTAAGGGGTGAAATTAAGAGGTGAGAGAGGAAAGTGGCAAGAGGAGATGGGGAGAGACAGGGTAGGGTAAACTATCTCATGTAGAAGAGGCAAGGGGAAGTAGTTGCAGGGGAGGGGAAGAACAGGAAGGCAAAAAGGCAAAACCATATTCTCATTGAAGTTGGCTCAAGGAGAGAATCACATACATACTAAATGGGATATCTTACCCTCACTCACTCTCCTGAGTAGGGGAAAGGGGGATGAGAGGGAGGATGATGGAGGGGAGGGCATTCTGGGGAGAGGGGAGGTTAGAAGTACCCACTATCAAAGAGGAACAGGATCTAAGTAGGGAATGGACCAGGTGGGAGGTGAGACAGGTGGGAGGGAAATATAAGCAGTCTTTTACAATATATCTACTATGGTAATGTTTTGCATAGCTATACATGTACAACACAAACTGAATTGCTTATCTTCCCAGAGGGAGTGGGTAACAAGGGAGGAAGGGAATGGATCTGAAATTCGAAGTTTTAAAATTAAATGTTTCAAATGTATATAAATACTATTATTAATACTATTTTGCATGTAATTGGGAGATAAGATGTGCAGGCATTGGGGCACAGAGATTCACCTTGCCCTGATGGTAAAGTCGAAGGGGGTATGGGAGAAGATATGGGAGAGAGCAGATTGGATGAGGGGATATCTTGTGGGACTGCTATTCTGGGGTGGTGGGTAGGGGGAAAATGGGGGGAAATTGTAACTCAAAATCTGGCAGAAATGAATGATGTAAACCAGAAGTTAATAAAGCATTTGTTAAAAAAAAAAGAAATATTGTTCCAATACTCCAGATGAGAGGTGTTCAGGGTCTGAACTAGGATAAGGGCTGTGTCAGTAGACAGAAGGGAATAGATGGAAGAGAGGTGGAGATAAGAATGCTAAGATTTGGCAAACTAATTTTATACATATGTTGGATAATGGAGAGTGAGGAAGCATAGGTGATTTTGAAGTTGTGAACCTGAAAGACTGGAAGGATGGATGGATGGTGGCACTCTCAACAGTAATAGGGAAGTCTGTAAGATGAGTGGGGGTTAAGGGAAAAGATAATGTGCTATCTTTGATGCACAACCCAACCATCCATGAAGTAATAATGGTGAAAAATAAATAGGGAAACTAAGTAACAAGTGATGGGTTACACTCAAAGTAGAACAGCTAATCAATGGAAAAGGCAGGATAGGAACCTGGGTCTTGTGGGTTAACACTTCCCACTATAATATTCTATCCAGTATAGCCAGAAGCTTTGCCCCCAGAGGCATCATGTTCATAATAAGACTGAGGGTCAGCATAAGTCAAATTCATAGAAGGGTGTTATTACTCTGGCCTCTTTGTTGATTCAAGAGATTTCTAAATCTAGGTGAAGGTTATGATAAACCTCCAATTGCTTCTTATCAGAATCATAATGAGGTACCCTGGAACCCTGGCAGGCAGACTATGTGTGACCCACAAGGTGGTAGAGAGCTATTATTTAGTGTTTCGCTTCACTAAAAGGAATTAATTTACACAGCACTTTATGACTACTAAGCATTTCATACATTACTTCATTTGGGAAGTAAAAAAATATTCTTTTGGAGGCTAGAAAATTCATACCTGGGATTTCATTGTTGTCGGGTACACTCCTGAACCCAAGTCTCAGAGAACTCAAGGTCAGTTCTCTATCCAGTATGCCATGCTGCTTTCCAAAACTGGTTTTGTTCGATTTCCTCCATACCTGGGATTTCACTGGTCCTGGGGAAGATAGCGCCCTCCCACTGCCCACCCCCTCACCTTAACCAATGCAGATATGCCTTTGGAGTAACTTAGACACTTAGAAAATTGCTTAGGAGCACTAACACCTTTGGTGAATTGCTTAGTAGTTAAGTCAGTATATGTCACAGGCTGAGCTTGAGTTCAGGTCTTCCTAACTTCCTTCTCTCAAGATTGAGAATAAAAGATTTATTCTTCCCCCACTTTCATGTGCAGCCAGGAAGAGTGGGGTAGTGCTCGTGATGTTAGATTTTAGAGACTGAAAGATCTGGAGCTCCAATCCTCCCTCAGGCATTTACTGTGTGACTTGGGAAAACCCCTTCATTTCTTTGAGCCTCAGTTTCCTCATCTATAAATTGGGCATAGTAACACCACCTACCTAATAATAATAATAATAATAATAATAATAATGTTTGTATGAAGCCTACTATGTGTCAGGTACCATGATAAGCACTTTATAATTATCCTCTTTGATCTTTACAACAACCCTGGGAAGTAGGAGCTATTATCCCCATTTTACAAGTAGGAAAACTGAGGCAGGCAGTAGTTAAGTGATTCAACCAGGGTCATACGGTTTGTATGTGTCTGAGGTTGGATTTGAATTTGGTAATTCCTGACTGGAGGCCCAGTACTCTATCTGCTGCACTACCTAATATCCCAGTTTCATAGGGTTCTTATGAGACTTAGGCAATATTTATAAGGGGCTTTGCCAACCTTAAAGCACTACACAAATGTCAGCTATTATCATTAGGTGACTTGTTCAAGGTCACCTAGTAAATGGCAGGACTCAAAACTAGATCTCATGATTTCAAGTCCAGTGTTGTTTCTCTCAGCTCAGGATGCCTCATAGCTCCAAGCGTCTGTAGGTCATGTCAGAAGGGGGACTTGCCACTTCTGTGCAGGGTTTCTAATTATACTGTAATTAAGTGGAGTTTGTTTTTAATTTCATTGTTCAAGAGCCAAAGCTTGGAGACATAATGAAGAGAAGCATTGTACTGAGAGCCTGGTTCAGTTGCAAGTTGTAAGAATGGCAATACTGTTAAGTTTCTACCCCCATCTCTCCTGTAGTTGGAACCTTTCTCAATACAAAGCTTGTGAAATGCAGAAGCCTACCACCACCATGTTACTGGTAGACAAAGAATAGCTTCCATGAATGGGGAATCCTTCCTGCAACGATGAAGAGCTGGATTATCTCAATGTCTCATGCCCTGAAGTTAGGTTCACAAAGGCTTTGGCGAGCACCATCTAATGAAACAGCTCCACGATTTCAAAGAAGCCAGTTTCCCAGAGTAACCACAGAAAAGCTGGTTCAAATGGGAAAGCCGAGTCCCAGTATCCACTATGCATGTACAAGTGTTGGGGGTGGAGAGTTGATGAACTCTGAATGCAGACTGAAGCATACTTTTTTTTTACTTTTTTATTGTTTTGTTTGTTTTCTTTTGCAACATGACTAATATAGAAATATGTTTTGTGTGACTTCACGTGCATAACAATCCATATCAAATTGCTTGCTTTCTCAAAGAGGAGGGAGGAATTGGAGGCAATTTGGAGCTCAAATTTTTTTAAAATGATTCTTAATTTTTTACATGTAATTGGGAAATATTAAATGAAATGAATAAAAATAATTTTCTTATAAAGTGTTGGGGTGAGTATAAAAGTGCCTTTCTGTGTTTGAACTATGTTGTGTACTTGTCCATGGAGAGGTCCTTGCTGTGTGCCACCCTGATGCCCCTGACCCCCTCAGCACTGTCTCCTTGTCCTTTGTTTTATTTAATCTGTGAAGATATTCTTGTCCAGATGGGAATATCTGTGCTGCTGCTACTGCTCCGATACTTACTCATTTCAGTCATGTCCAACTCTTTGTGACTCCATTTGGGATTTTCTCAGTTTGCTATTTCCTTCTCCTGCTCATTTTGTCGATGAAGAAACTGAAGCAAACAGGGTGAAGTGATTTGCCCGGGGTCACACAGATAGCAGGTGTCTGAGACTGGTTTGAACTCCAGAAGTTGAGACCCAGCAGATCCTCGGTGTAAAGTAAATCAATAAAACATCAGTATTCCAGCAGCTGTGGACAGCTGTGCAATGGGACATGGCCAATTTACCAGTTTGTCCTATGTTGTTTTCAGTTACTTTTCCCCCAGATCTTCACTTGGGTCTTCCTTCCCTTCCCTATCTCTTCCTAATCCCCCACCTGTGTGACTTTGGGGGAGGCCCTTGCCCCTTCTGGAGTAGCTAGATGGCTCAGTGAATAGAAGCACCTGGCCTGGAGTCGGGAAGACTTGAGCTCAATAGGACCTCAAACACTTGTTAGCTGTGTGACCTGGAGCAAGTCCCTTTACTTCTATTTGCCTTCTATTTGGGGATAATAACATCTACCTTGCAGAGCTGTTAGGAGGATCAGATGAGATAATATTTGTAAAGCACTTAGCACTGTGCCTGGTACATAGTAGATGCTCTATAAATGTTTATTCCTTTCCTCCCTTCCCCCACACCCCACACACTGCCCGATCAGTTTCCTCTTCTGAGCAATGACAGGGATGGGCAACCTCTGAGGGACTTTCTAGCTCTAAAGTCTTTGCTTCATGTCCACTTCTGGCTCGGGGAAGAACAATAGGAGAGTCCCTTCCTCTATGTGATAAAAGCAATTCCTGAGTTGGTGGAAATATAAAAGAAAAAAAATGCACTGACATTCCTTAAAGTCCCACCCACCCCAGAAGAATAAGCACTTTGAAAAGAGATATTAATAGCCAAGGATCTGACACATAGTAGGTGCTTTTAAAATGTTGATAGATTGATGAACTGATCTTGCCCAGATCATGTGAGGGGGTCCTGAAGACCAGCTACTAAAAGGGCAGTTAAGTAGGCATTGGGGAGGGGGGAGGGAACTATGATGCATGCCTGTTATTTCACTGGTATAATGGCAGCTCCCATTGATACAGAATCACAATTTACAGGTTTAGAAGTTGAGTCTGAGTGGATAGAACACTGGCCCTGGAGTCAAGGAGACCTGAGTTTGAATATACATGTAGGCATTTACTAGCAGTGTGACCCTGGACAAGTCACTTAACCCTGATTGCCTCCAAAAAAAGTTAAATCTGTAAAAGGGCTTAAAAGAACCTCTCAGGGCCACACAGGAATTCAAAGGGCCATAGGTTTAAAACTTTAGATCTAGAAGGGACCTCAGAAGCCATTTAGTTCAATCCTCTCCTATTACAAATGAGGAAACTGAGCCCTGTAGAAGAATCTGCTCAGCACCAAACAGGTGGTAAGCATCCCAGCCAAGATTAGAACTGAACTTTACAGCCCAAATGACCTATTTGCCCATGGTCACACAGCTAGTATGTGTCAGAGGCAGAATCTGAACCCTGATCTTTCTGTTATCAGGACCAGTCCCTGTTCTCTACCCAACTAGCCACTTCTCAACCAGCTGTTCCTAGTTTCTACATAACAGAGACCAAAATAAAATGAAAATTCAATTAAAGGTAAAATCTGTTTCATGGACTTAGCTCCTAGCATTCTTTCCCCCCACCTGTGAAACCCAAAATGTGGAATATATAGAATGAATTCTGCAAATGACATGCTTCTTTTCCATCCCTAATCTTGCCCATGTGCAAATGTTTGCTGCCTCCTTGCTGAGAGATAATGAGCTGAGCCCTTTGCCAATTAGCATAACGGCCAACAGGGACAATTTCTCCATTAGCTGGGAGCTGAGAGGTGGTACTGGGAAAGGGTGGAAGATCTCCAGGTTCTCCCAGTCCCTTTCCCCCATCCAAAAGATGCTTCAACAGACTGCCCAGCCATCATAGTATGCACCACTAGAAGCCTTCTGAGCCTTTCACACACACACACACACACACACACACACACACACACACACACACACACACACACCCCTACAAAGGCACTCACTTGCACTACTCACTGGCTGATCATACTTTTCCATTATTCTGCTCCAAAGAAGGCCTAATTCAGTTGTTTCCAAACCTGAATGTTTTTTTATACCACAGGGTGTGTATCAAAAACTACCCTGAGGGCTGTTGCAAAACTCTCAAAGCAAAACGAATTTTAATTTACTTTGTGCAAAAAAAAAAAAAATGAATAGATCCCGTATGACTATACATCTGTGTATGTGCACATGCATTTCAGGTGGGGGTGGAGGGGAGGGTGTCCTGGAAATCCAACCTTCCAACAGGATAAAAACCCCTGGTCAAAGTAAGAAGACAGCCTGAGCAAGTTGCCAGTGGGTAAGTAGTACACTTGAAAGCTGCCTCTTCCAACAGATCTGGGAGCATGCACACTCACAGATAGGGGCTGCTGTCTTTCCTTCCGATGGAGAAAACCTGATCTCTTAATGCCCTTCTTGGGCATATCACAGCTGTGCTCTTGCTCCTAGAATTACCCTGTCCCTTAAAAAAAAAAAAAAGGGCAAGAGGAGAGTGAGAACACCAGCATCCTTTGTCCCAGAGGCCCAGTCACTTTTCTGGGAGCTGGAGGAGCTTGTAAAGTAGCTGGAGCTGGCTAAGTACCAGGGTGCTGATTTAAGGGGGACTGTTGGCCCCACTGTGTGCTATCTCCTGGATGCCTACCTTTGCCCACACATTTCCTGCCCACACAAGGGAAAATTCTTTGAGGAAGTAGCCCTCTGATCAGGAAGGGTGGGTTGCTCATTGTTACCAATCCAACGGTCCCTTGTCCCAACCTGTTCTAATCTAGGGGCCCTTTGTCTAGGAGCAGTCCTCAGGTGCCTGTGGAGGGCACACAGGGCTTATCGTTGTGACATGGCCTGTTTGTTTTATTGGCTTCTGGCAAAAAAAAAAAAATCACATCTATCTGCTTTCTCCAGCAGCCCTTTAGGCCTATAAAGGTTAAAATAACAACTGAAAGGGAAAGTAGTTATTTTCTATGGTGAAACGATCTCCCTATTCTCCTGGCCACTGGCATCAGCCAGAGGGCTGAAAACCTCTACAACTTCCTCCCACTCTTCATACGCCCTCCCTTCCCCCACCCCGCCCCTCCCAAACAATGGTACCATGGAAATAAGGTTCGTTTTTGGTGTCAGAAGACTTGAGTTCAAATCCCAATTTTATTCATTATGATTTTGGTGACCTTAGGCAAGTCCATTAACCTCTCTCTGGGTCCTAGTTTGCATTTATGAAAAATGAGGGTGTTGGATTAGAATATCTCTGACATACATACCTTCCAGCTCTAAAATTTGTGATCTTACAAAAACAAGAAAAGTAGTGTGGTATGGTGGGTAAAGGACTAGCCTCAGAGCTATGAAGACGGGTTCAAGTTCTGCCTAGGACATATACAGTCTATGTGACCGCAGGCAAGCCATTTAACTTCTCTGTGACCTAAGACCATAAGTTGGGAGGGTGAGGGGAATAGTGGATGGAGAGGTTTCTTTCCCTAGGAATTCCCTGTACCAATGAAATCAAAGGTTCAGTATCTACAAAACAAAACAAAACAAAATCCAAACAAACAAAAACAACAACCAAAAACACCCACCCCTTACTAAGTCAAAGCTGTCTCTGCATACACCTCTCAGACAGGATTTTTTGCAAAACTGTAAATAAGGATTGTGTAGTCCCTGCTTTTCTGTCAAAGCTATCATTAGGTTTGGTCTGTATGCATGTGATTACATTGTAGTCTGGGGACACTGAGGCTTCTGGTTTTTTTTGTTTGGGTTTTTTTTTTTTTTTTTGCGCCTTCTTCATTTTAACTATGCTCAGGAAGAGACGTGCAGCCTGAAAAACACCAGACCATAATTATATGGTAAGTTTCTTCTAAAAGTATCAATTATGAAGAGAACCTCTTAATTCTCTATCATTTTACTCAAAAATCTCCAAACATCCCTGCATCAACAATGGGGTGGAAGAAATATGTTGACACAAAGAAAACCGATTAAACAGTGGCATGCTTTCTGGTCTGCAAAAACTGGACCCAGTTTAAGATTCTAACAATTAAAGAAGAAACTTCTCTATGAAGCCTGGTTTCATAAATTAACTTTAAAAATGGGTAAAGCCCTGCTGCAACCAGACCCAATCGGAACATTTCAGCTGATAAAAGTAATAATGCCTGCCCAAGGCTGGCACCCCACACTCACCATTGTTTACACCTCATTTGAGAGCCTGATAATATCTCCAGGAAGTACCCAGCTTCCAAAGGAAATCAGGCTGCCTGATTCATTCAAAAGAGGCCACAAATATCCTATAGCTGATAAGTTGTGTGTGTGTGTGTGTGTGTGTGTGTGTGTGTGTGTGTTTATTGAAATAACTAAAAAGGTTACACTGAGTCCACTGGTGCTTTGGAAATCGGTCTTGAAAAGCTGTTATACTTTTATCTCTAGGCGTGTATACATAAGCTGTCCAGAACTCAGTCATTCCAGTTAAGTCACTTTAAGACAAAAATACCTTTATCCTTGACTGACTATGGTTGTTAATCAAATGGTCTGTTAGAGAAATATTGAGAGAAGTGGTTACATTCAACGATTTCTGAAATCTTAGCTAGCAAATACTGTTATTTACAGTGTCTCAGTTAAGCCTCTGGCAGGTAAAAGAAACATGCTCTGGGGTTTAGGGTGAGGTGTTGGAGTTCAGCTTGGCTTTCAGGCACTGCTCAATTCAAAAGAAATACAGGTATGTACTCATAAATGTCAGGAGACTTTCAAAGTCTGAGTCTGAACTGTAAATCAGAGAGCTCATTCCTTAATACAGAGCTTCCCTTAGTTTCTCCATCTTCACTCTTATTTTTCCTGAAATAGCAGCGGCTAAATTCATGACCTTAGGGGAAGGAACAGTTTCTTTTTCATACCCCCAAGAGCCTAGCACAATGCCTAGCACATAGTAGGTGCTTAACAAAGACTTGTGGAATGTAACTGAATGGAAGTAGCAAATGAATTGCAAAAGGACAAAATAATTGAATTTGCAAGAGCAAATCTCATAGCTTCCAAATTAAATTTTAACCAGAGTCAGGCTTTCCAGGATTTTATATCTCAGATTCTGCTGGAATGCACTGTGTGAACTCTGGAGTGAAAGAGCTGAGGTTTTAGTTCGGCCTCAGAAGTGAAATAAAAGGGCCAAAAATGCAGGACATGGGTAAGTCTACTATCAGCTGACAAATGTTAATAGCCCAGCGCTGTGTGTTTTCTCTAGGATGTAAAGCTGAGACCAATACAAATGCCTCTTCTTTGGCTAGTTTTAACAAGTTAGAGCTACAATTAAAATTCAAGGAATTTCTTTACCAACCAAAATACTTAATGCCCCAAACTGGTATTCCAATTGTCACTGATCCCAGAAATGCCATTTAAAGACTTCACTATAATGGAAATTAGTGAAATCCACATAATACTCGTTTGAAAATGGCCTGGACCATTTTCCTTGGGACCCAAGGTCCCTCAGTCAGACGGATAGCCATCCTACCTCCCACTCCCCTCTTCTGCAGCTGAAATTTGGTACAAAACTAACCTTTTAAAAAGAGGTCCTTTATCTGGCCCTTCCTAGCCCAAACTGTGAGGATGCCCCCTCACCACACACCCCACTAGGCTTGGTGGAAGGGGCTGCAGCAAGGCGAGGTACTCCTGCCACCCCATGGGATCCCTGAGCTGGCTAAACCACTTTCTTCCTCCCTTCCCTTCCATCTTTTCTCCTACACGAGAGACTCACAGACTGGGACAGAGTCCGAGTCCTGACTGTGCATGGAGCTCAGCCCCGTGTCCGAATCTTCATCGTTGCCCTGGCAGCCTTTGGCTAGCCCCCGGGCCTGGTCCACCCACACCTCGGGGCCCGGACCGGGTTCGGGGCCGGGTCCCGGGCCAGCAGCAGCTGCCTCCTCATCAGCCCGTGCCTCGCCCTCTCCTTTCCCTAGGGCTCTGGAACCCGGCTCTCCCGCCCCGTCCGGGCTCGGCATGAAGTCTAAGGAGTCCAAAGTCTCCAAAAGGCTCTGCAGCTCCCTCTCCTTGAGTTCCCACTGCTGCTGGCTGTAGTCCAAGTCGCTCTTGACCGCCTCTAGGTCCGTGCTGAGCCTCAGGCCGATGTAGAGGCTGGTGCTGAGCTGCGTCTTGAGCCTCTCCTGCTCCAGCAGGAGCTCGCCGTCGGGGCTGCCTTCAGCGTCCGGGCCCGGCTGCCCCGAGAGCTCCTCCTGGCGCCGCCGCATCCATCTCTGGTTCAGTTCCTCCTGGATCTCGGCCGCCACACGCTCCAGCAGCTCCTCCTGCTGCGCTCGCTGCTCCTGAAGCTGCAGCATCTGGTCGCACCGACGGGCGTACTCCGCGAGTGCCGCAGCCTCTGGGCCTCCTTCGTTGCTAGGAGGCGGTTCCTCGTCAGGGCCCTTCCTCAGGCTCCCGGACCCGTCCAGCTCAGCCACAGCCCCCACCAGGTAAGTGTCCTGCACGTAGTTCACGCCGTGCCGCCTCATGCGGTCTAAGTGCACCTTGGCCTCGTAGCGGTCGATTTCCCGATCCAACTCGCGGATCCGTTGCACCTGCTGGCGAATAGTGTGGTCCTGGGACAACACCAAGTGCACCAGGGTCTCCATCCGCTCGCCTGAAGCGCTGTCCTGGGTCAGGGGAGAGGAAGACGATGAGGCTGTGGAGGACGACGTAGATGTGGACGAGCAAGGGGACGGGGGCTGCTGCTGGCGCCGCCGATTGATCTTGGCTAGTTTGCGGAAAGCCTTGCGCACCACACGCCGCTGTTTCTCCTGGGTTAGGGCCCGGCTGGGCCGGGCTGGGCCCCCCCGGCCCGAGCACGGACTCTCTTTGCTGAGCACCACCTTGGCCTCGGCGCTGCGGGGCCCCGTGTTGGGCAGAGACGCCTCGCTGGGCACCAGGACGAAGCGCACGTTCTCCTGCTCATCTCCCCAGGCGGCCCAGAGGCGCAAGATGCGCGTCTTGTTAGGCAGGATCCGCTCAAAGCCCCGCCACTTCTCCACAATGCAGTAGCACTGAGGGGGGCCCCAGAGCATGCCCTGCGCCGGTGCCTCCTCGTCGTCCTCCTCTGGCTCTTGCGGCTCCCCTCTCCGCGGGTCCCCTTCTCCCTCTCCGCCTCCCTCTTCGCCTTGTACCCGCCGTCGCCGCCGCCGCCGCCGAGGTTGCTGCTGCTGCCGCCGCTGGCGGCTGTCCTCCAGGAGCACCCGGACCACGTCGGAGCAAGTGGTACGGCGGGAGAGACCAGAAACGATCTTCTCTTCTTGGCAGATCCAAACCGAGATCTTCTCCTCGGTTGGCTCCATCGTGCACTCGGATCGCGCCTGCTTGCGCCCCTTGCCGCCTCCCCAAGACGTCTGGGTGCAGCAACCTAAGAGCCCCTCGCCCCCGGCACCCGAGGTCTGGAGAGGGGAGGATTAGGGGCGGCCGCGGGAGCCTGGCCCCGCTGCTGCAACCCCGCAGCCCGGCCAGGGTGAATGGAACTACCCCTGCCCGGGCTGCAACTCTTCCCCAGTCTCCCAGCGCGCTCGGCATAAACTCTCCCCAAAGTTGCTTTGGTCAGACCTGCGCCTCCGGGGCGGAGCTGACAAGTCCGGCTGGGGCGGGCTCCGGGTGGGGGTGGGGAGGAAGGACCGCTCTTCTTGGCTGCTCTCGGTCTAGTTCTGGTAGGGCCTCTGGCGCCCCTAGGGCGACGCGATGGGTCCCGAGCTCCTGCCGCTCTCTCTTTCTCTGCCACTAAGCTCTCAGGGCCTCCGAGTTTTGCTCCTCCCTGTGTGACTCCTCCCCCTTCCCCGCAGAGCTGCCCCGAGCCCAGGCAGTGGCAGTGGCGGCCGCAGCGAGAGTCTGGCCTGGACCCGACCCTGTTGGCGGCTTTCTGCTCTGCTCTCAAGCTCGCTTGTCGCCCTTTCCGTGATCCACGTGCTGCTTTGCCTGCCGTTGTCCTTTCCAGGACAGAGTCAAGTTTTCACACACACACACACACACACACACACACACACACACACACACACACACGCACACACGCACACACACACGCACACACACACACACACACACACACACACACACACACACACATACACACAAGAATAAGAGAGAAACTGCATGGAGGCAACAGGTGTATGCCTGAAATTATTCGGTGGGCAAATAGCAGACTAGAAGCTAGAAGGGCCTGAGCCTGTATCTGTATTCACAGCCTCAGATTCCTCTCTTCTCCCTTCAATACTATATAGTTGCCAAGTCTTGTGGATTCTACGCCCACAGTGTATCTCGCATCCTTCCCTCTCTCTCTATTCACATTATTGCCAGCCTAGGTCAGGCCCCAGTCACCTCTCCCCGGGACTGTTACAATAGCCTTTTAATTGGTCTTCCTGCCTCCAGATTCTTCCCCTCTCCAATCCGTCCTTCACGCAGCTACCAAAACGAAATTCCTAAACACAGGTCTGACCTTGTCATTCCCCTATTCAATAAACTCCTATTACCTCTAGGATCAAATACAAATCAAATTCCCTTTGGAATTCCAAGGCCCTTTACAGCCTGACTCCCAGCTTCTTTTCCAGACATTATAAATGACTTCCCTTCACTTACTCTAGGGTCCAGCCAAACTGTCTTGATGTTCCTCTGCTTCCCGTGCACAGTATTGTACAAACTCCCCCTCCCGTTTATCTCTGAGAATCTCTAGTTTCTTTCAAAGCTCAGCCCAAATGCCACCTCCTACACGAGGCCTTCCTGGGTTCCTCAGCTTCTAATACTTCCTCCTTCCCCTCCCTCAAAAATTACCTTGTATTTATTTTATCCACATATGTACAAGTTGTCTCCCCCCAATAGACTGGAAACTCCTTGACAGCAGGTATGACTTCACTTTTGTCTTTGTATCTCCAGCACATAACCCAGTGCCTGGTACATAGCAGGGGCTTAATAAATACTTGCTGATTGAGGGATTGAATGACTGCCAAGGTTTGCAAAAATGGGGGTGTTTACTCCCTTCCCCTCAGAGGGTATCTTCCCTTGGCCTTTATTTTTTTTTTGCTGATATCCCATCCTGGATCTCTGCACATTTAAATAGTACATAAAATTGCCTGCCTCGACGATGTGATCCGGCCGTGCAAGCTAAAAACATCCCTGGATCGGCTCTTTCTTAGCAATAAGATTTTAGAGGAAACCCCTGACACTCTAAATTATTTGATTCAGTTGAAGGCCCATGCACTGAATATCAAAACTGATGGTCATGTGGTCCCCCATGCAATTTCCATCCAAATGAGCAAATCATGGGCTCGGCCCTCTGCGTTGGTAGCTGTGCTAATGCTGAGCTCAGCAGGTGCTGTCGTATCTAGTCTGTAAGTCAGGCAGCCCATCTGCTCTGCTCCGGTCTTGCACCGTGAACCTTCACATATCCCTCTCTTCCCTCCTCCCATTTGTTGCATGACTGCCCAGGGGAATTCTACACATGTTCCCCTGCTGCCTACCAACTTCTGCTTTTCATTAAGGACCAATCCAGAATCTTAAACTCATCTATCAGGATAAACAACCTTCAGAAGCATTTCTGATCTTCCTGGGTTCTTCATTCTCTGTTATCTTTATGCAGATGTGACCAAAATTGACCCGGATGACTACTGGTCTTCTGGTCGCTTCACTGTCCCTGCTATTATACTGCCAATGTTGGTCATTCAGAAAGAAGTATTCTATTAGGTCCTTCAAGCTCTCCTGGCACAAGCACAGGCCTGGGATGCCACAGGAAGACACCTGTTTATCGCCATTAGCATCTTCCTACTTACCTGATTCTTGGCCCCTTTATAGAGAAGATGGTCATTATAATGAATTTCCTAGCACCCAAGTGGCATCGAATTGTCACTATTCTCAATTTTTTTTTTAGACTAGGTCTCTCAATCTTGCCAAGACTGGAAGGGCAGCAGCCTCCAGGGTCTGATCCCAATTGATCCCAATGCTAATTGGTATGGAAGCTTTAAAGTGCTCATTTTTCTGACCTGGACTGGTTCTTTCATCTGTTGACCCTCTCTTCCCAGGGGCTCATGTAGACATAGTGTGGTAGTCAATTATCTCCACTCCCATTGCAGCTCCTGTTTAACACTCCTAACTCAAGTAATCCACAAGCCCTAACCGTTCCCTGGTACTAAGGATTACGTACGTGCTCTGCCACCGTGGTCTCTTTTTCAATTTCCAACTTTTATCAAAGGAAACCATTATCACCGTCATTTTGGTTTATACACTTTTCTGAGCTGAGGATAGAAGAGCTTCCTTTCTTGGTATCAGAATCCCAAGGCCAGAAGCAATCTCTAGACAATATTCATGGGCTTGCCTGAAGCACCAAACAGCCCATGCAAATTAGTGACTTGTAGGAAAAGCTAGAGTAGCAATTATTTATTAAATGTCTACTATGTGCAAAGCCCCATGCTAAGAAGAGTTGGAAATATAAAGAATGTTCCAACAAAATCTCTGTATGCAAGGAGTTCACAGACTAGTTGACATGGCATTTACATGTAAAAAGATACAATAGCTCGTAACATAGGACGGTATTTGATAAATGACTAATGAAACATATAAACAGTAATGATATACATTCTCAAGCCCTACTGTGTCCCATTTGGGCTACATAATTGGTTTGTATCTCCGGGATGCTGCCTCGGGGCCAGACTCTCTA
Source organism: Gymnobelideus leadbeateri (assembly GCA_011680675.1). Classification (NCBI taxonomy): domain Eukaryota; kingdom Metazoa; phylum Chordata; class Mammalia; order Diprotodontia; family Petauridae; genus Gymnobelideus; species Gymnobelideus leadbeateri. The sequence goes on along the minus strand of WOXC01009037.1, from coordinate 412,443 downwards.
CATTTCCCCCTCAGGGTGTTAAATTACCCTGAGGAGTGTATGGGTTTCTTTTCTCTAACATAGTCTTAAGCCCCAACTGGTTGTGTTTGCTCAATGGTGAGGGGAAGTTACTAGCACCTCAGGCCCATTAAACTAGTTAACATCAATTAGCTTTTAAAAGGGGATATTTATTTCACAGATATAGCTATTTAGCCCCTAATTGGTTTGAAATCATCCATTATGTAGGCCTAACCAACTTAGGGACACACTGGATGTCCGTATAGAGGGGATTTCATAGAGAGAATTTTGAATACTTAGGTTCCAGGGTCAACTCTGACAATTATTGACTTCATAGCTTTGGGTAAGTTACCCTCTCTGAGCCTTGGTTTTCTCATCTGTAAAATGAATCTATGACTCTAAATGGATATTCTTATTTGTAAAAATGTCCCCAAATAGATTCAATTTTCTAGATTGTTCAAATATTTCACTTTTTTTCTGACATTTAAAGGGATGCTTAACAGGAGTTCCAGTTTCAGGTAGGATTTGTACAATATGACTCTGGAATACAGACTCTGAAATTCTATGATCCCATCTCCTGCTGAAGTTCAAACCAATCTAAAGCCCTTGATTAGTTGGCTCTCATCTACCTTTATATTCTTATTTCACATCATTCACCTTTCCCTTTCACCCTTTCACATTCTCCATTTTTGTCAACTGACCTATTAGCTGTTCCCTGTACACTACATTTCTACCAGGATGCCCTTGTACAGGTACCCCACCCCACCCCAATGCCTGCAATGCATAGATCTCACTTTTGCCTTTTTGGACATTAAAAAACAGAACTGAGAATATAAAGAATGTTCCAACAAAATCTCTGTATGCAAGGAGTTCACAGACTAGTTGACATGGCATTTACATGTAAAAAGATACAATAGCTTATAACATAGAACAGTATTTGATAAATGACCAATGAAACATATAAACAGTAACAATATACATTTTAAGCTATAATGTGTCCCATTTGGGCTACATAATTAAATGTAGCCCCCTTAAAAATCCAGCTTTTACATGGGTCTTTTCCTAATTCACATTGGTTGTCATTGTGTTCCTGCTCTTAAAATTTTCTTCTATTACTTTCTTTATGTTTGGGACTTTACAGGAAACATAGCCTAGACATTTTCTGAATGAAGCCACCAGATTACAAGATGGATACCTTCTACAGTCGTCAGTGGTATGTCCCACACCCACAGCACCAAGGCACTGCTCCCCACAATACCCCAGTGAAGAGCCACAGGAGGAAGAAGGATAAAAGTTAAATGCCTTGCCAGCTTCCCATCACATGAATGTCTGTGGGAACTGGTGCTGTAGTCCGGTATTTCTACCTTTCAGGTCTGTCAGTCAAAGATCATAGCATGTGTGGAACACCCCAAACAGGAACTTCCTACCTTTAATTATGTGAGGCCAGGCAGAAATGTGACTGGACCTTCTTTCCATGAATCAGTGCCTATGAATGATTAACTGGGGAAATAATCCATCAAGTGGTGTTTATGCCAACTTTGCTAGCAGTTCTCCCAAAGTATTGGGGAAACTTTAGGAGATCTGACTTTGCTCCATCACCCGACTTACCAAGCAAGTAGATGGCATAATAGATAGACTGCCGGGTATAGAGTCAGAAAGAGTCCAAATCCAGTCTCCAATTATGTGACCCTGGGCAAGTCATTTAACCTCTTTTGCCTCAGTTTCCTCATCTGTAAAATGAAGTTAATAACAGCACCTATCTCCCAGGGTTGTTGTGAGAATCAAATGAGATAATAATTGTAAAATTTTTAGCACATACATAGTAGGTGCTATGAATTAATGCAAGCTATGACTATTATAAGTTATTATAATTACCCCATCTCTCCTTTGCCTTGCTAATGATTAAGAGTATGGAGTAGGGGATGCCTAGACATTGTATTGCTACCTGAAAAATACAGAAGGTAAGGGACCCACTACTGGTTCAGAATGACAGAAGGTGGGGAGGGGGGGGGAATGGCATTATAACTCAAATTTCTATAGCATGGCAAGGTTTACAAAGTTCTTTCCTCAGAACTATCCCACGAGACAAGGAGTTTTTTGGTCTGGTACTTTAATTTCCTCCATATGAAGAACTCAACGTGTGAAAACTCCCCCCACCAATGAAAATCAACAGCTTGTCAGTAGGTTAGGGTCTTAGAGAGGTCCCTGGACTATCGAGAAGGAAAGTGACTTACCTAAGGTCACACAGTCAGCACGTTTCAGAGGCAGGCCTTGAACAAAGGCTTTGTCATTTAAAGCTCAACTCTCTCTGTCCACTATATTATGCTTCCCCTCTAGGCAGGTTGAATGAGTAGCATTACCTTGTTTTTTCTTTACAAATGAAGAACCCGAGACTATTAGTTAAGAAGGGATGGAATCAAAAGACCTGTATTGGAAAAGCATGAAATGGCTTATATGAACTGAGGCAAAGTGAAGAAAGCAGGATCAACAGAGCTCCATACACAATGACTACAACATTAATTGGAAAGAACATCAGTAACAAAATAATTGGAACTGAATGCTGAGACCAAGCTTAATGATAACATTATTATAATAGCTATCCTTTATGTAGCACCTACCCTATGCTAAGAGATTAACAAATATCTCATTTGTCTCAATAATCCTGGGAAGTAAGTACTATCATTATCCCTATTTTATGTATGAGGAAGCTAAGGCAAACAGAGGTTAAGTGACTAGCCTGGGATCACACAAGTATCTGAAGCTAGATTCAAACCCTTCTTCTTGACTCCAGGCCCAGAGCTACACCCAGTGCTGCTACATAGCTGCTGCCAAGCTTAACCTCAAAGAAGAAATATAAGAAAACACCTGCTCCTGTTTCTTTCAGAAGTGTTTAGGTTGGGGGGCAGCTAGGTGGTGCAGTAAATAGAGCATCGGCCCTGGAGTCAGGAGGACCTGGGTTCAAATCTGGCTTCAGACACTTAACACTTCCTAGCCTGTGACCTTGGGCAAGTCACTTAACCCCAATTGCCCTGCCCTCCCCCTCCAAAAAAGCAAAAAAAAAAAAAAAAGAAGAAGAAGAAGAAGTTTTTGGGTGAGGGAACATGAGTGTAGAAAACTGAATATAACGTCAGACTTTTTTTTTTATAAATGGGTTCGTTTATAGAGTTGTTTTTCTTTCTTTCTATTTTAAAAATTCACTATTAGAAGAAACTGATTTCTGGAGAGGGAGAAAGAGAAATAAATATAAGTAATGTATTAACAAGAAGTTTTTTTAAGAGGGAGAAGAGAGACAAACAGTGAGAGAGAGAGACAGAGACAGAGAGAGACAGAAACAGACAGAGACAGAGAGGCAGAGACAGAGAGACAGAGATGTTTAAGTCTTGATTCTAAGTTTAGCATTCTCCCTTCTATGCCTTGCTAGAGTTGAAAAGAATGTGTGACAGATAACCCAGAGTTGTCCATGTCAAGAGAAGAAAGAGTACAGACAGGACCAGGTGCCTAGCAGAGGAAAGAGTTGGGGGAGGGCTGTGACTTCAGTATTTGTGTTTCATGTTTGCAATCTCACATCTGTGGATGAGACCTGGGTTACAAAGCAATAACACAGAAAGGTTCAGGTAAGATAGTCTTAGGTAGCAATGAGTTGGAGATGCTGAGAGCCGCCACTCTGTAAGACATATCCCATTCTTCCTCTTTGTCCAAGTTTCTCTCTCCCAGGCCATCCTGGGACCCAGAGCCCTTAGAGCCCGAAAAGAGTACCCCGAGTAAATTAAGAGCATTGGCTTTTGAATAGCCCATGACATCATCATGAGAGACCCTAGCCAAAAGGGTTTTGTCTGAATTATTTCCACGTATCTGTTGTTAGCTAATTAATGAAAGGCAATCCTTGTAATGAGCGTGTGAACGAGATGGCTTCTTCATTGCCACAACAGAGATGTTTTCTGGCTTTTTTTTTTCTTTAAAAGCAAGACAGTAGCAACCTCCACTTTGGCTTTTCTTCATTGTAAAGTCATACAAATGCTTTCTCTTCCCAGCTCTCTAATACCAAATGATCGTGTGTCAGCTGCTCTGCCCTGAGACACAATCTGTGCCCGGTGCTTGTGTTACAGCCATTTTATTGCAACAAAATGCTTGCATTCTTTTTCAGGGGAGTCAATTGAGTGGGGGAAAGTTCTGACATTGCTTTTTTCTATCTAAAAGTATGATTGTTTTAATGACACACTATGAAAGACTTGGTTACTGTCTTTCTCTCACTGTAAGAAATATTACTTTATAAGGAATAGAGTCAGTTTCTGTGTCTGTGCAATGAGGGGGCTGAGTCTCTAAAGTCACTTCCAGCTCTACCATTTAGTGAAATGTGGTTTAAAAGGGGTCTGTAGACTAAGTTGGTTTGGAATGCTGAAACTGTACTTAAAAATCAGTATTATCCATTTCTTCATAATGGGTAGAATGGAGAAAATGGAAAGAGCATTTTCAGTCAGAAGTCCTGGGTTCAGCAGAGTAAATGTAAACAACCCTAGTCTTAAAACTCTGTAGTCAGATAACCTGTGGCCAGCAAGAATGGATAGGACTTGAATAAATAGCAGAAGTGTTTGGTCATTCCACGTAAGAAGAATGTCATGAACAAAAGTTATGATGTGCGAGGGAGAATGGTGGATTCATTCAAATCTTGCCTCAGGTGCTTACTGCCTGGGGCAAGTCTGACCTCTCTGAGCCTCACTTTCCTCATATGCAAAAAGAGAGTTTGGAATAAGTGTCCTCTGAGTTCCTTAGATCTTCAGATAGACAATCCCAAACTCAAGTTATGTACTACCTATGTAACTTTGGCCAAGTCATTCACCCTTCCCCTCTGAGCTACAGTTTCCTCATCTTTAAAATGAAACAGTTGATTGGGGCGGTTAGGTGGTGCAGTGAGTAGAGCACCAGCCCTGGAGTCAGGAGGACCTGAGTTCAAATCTGACCTCAGACTTGACACACTAACTAGCCGTGTGACTTTGGGCAAGTCACTTAACCCCAATTGCCCTCCAAAAAGCAAAAAAATAAAAAAAATTTAAAAAGTAAAATGAAGGAATTGGAATAGAGATTCTTGACTTTTGTGGGCATGAATCCCTTTGGCATTCTAGTGAAATCTGTGGATTCCTTCTCAGAATATTTTAAAATGCATGAAATAAAATACATAATGTTATAAAGTGTAGGACTGGGAAAGGGAAGAGAATGAACATCAATTAAGTACCTAAATGCTGGGAGTTGTCCCAAGTGCTTTATAAATATTGTACCACTTTATCCTAACCTTTGTGAAAGAGGTACTATTGTGACAGCCTTCTCAATTTATAGTTGAGAAAACTGAGGCAGACAGAGACTAGTGATCTACCCAGGATCATATATCTAGTATGCCAAGACCCTATACAGGGTCACAAAGAGTCAAGACACCACTGAATGACTCAGCAACAACATAGCTGGTGAGTGTCTGAAGCTGGATTTGGTCTTTCTTACACCAGCCCAGCACACTATCCATAGTGCTGCCTAGAACAAGGTAAACCAATTATGTTGAAATATAGTTATCACAATATTAAAAGAACAAATTCTTTCCTAGGTAAATGATCTCTAAAGTCCTTTCTAGCTCTCGATCCTATGGAAAATGTCAGTAAGTTGCTATTGAAAATGGAAAACAAGGCCCTCCAGAACTTGCCTTCTTCATGCTTTCACAACATCATTTCCCTTTATTCACCTTAGCATTTTGCATGTTTCTTCGGAATGAATTGCTTGCTACTGTCTAGAATGGCTATTCTGTCTCCTGCCTACTTTCCATCCTTCTGTCTTATTTCCTCATGCCCAGAATATGTTTTGACATCATCATCTTTGAATCATTGTCTTCTTTCAAGATTCTGCTTAGGTGCTACCTTCAACCATTCTTGACCCTTCTCCCATTCCCAGTCACTCTCTTCCTCTTTGATATATTGTGTTTTCATATATTGGTTTATCTTCTATCCTCCAATAGAACCTAAGCTTCCTGAAGGCCAAGGTCTGTTTCATTCCTTGTCTTTCTGTCCTCAGCACCAGGGATAGCACCTACGTAAACAGGTTCAGATACTATGATTTCCTGGACCTTAGAGCCCAGCCACCTATAACCCACACGTTTAGAGAATGACCTGAGGTTCAGAAAGGTTAGATTTACCCATAATTACACTGCTAATAAGTGTCAGAGGTGGATTTGATCATGGATCTTCCTGCCTCCAAGTCAAATGATTACACCACACTATGTAGTAAATGTTTGTTGTATGTAGTAAATGTTACCTTGCATGTAGTAAATTTTTGTTGAGCTCACAATGTAATATTAAAATTATTAAGGTAATAGCTAGTATTTAGATTGCACTTTCAGATTTGCAAAGCAATGTAAATATGGCATCTCGTGTGCTGTACATTCTATGAGCAAAAATTGACCCTATCTGAGCATCTCATAATCTCACAGCCTCTTTCTTTGTTTCCTGAACATCAATGCTGGTTTGCTCACCCTCTTCCCCCACCCTGGCCCCCTACCACCTCCCCCATACAGGGGTCTGAGTAATCTTGTTCCATGAGGTTCAGCAAGGTGCACCTTACTCTTGATTTTTGCCATTGTGAGCCCAAAAGTAGAGCACAATTGGGTTCTCAATGAGATCTGTTACAGACACTGGCAAATTTGCCTCAGCTTGGAGCCATGTGAATAGCTGAGAAGCTATTTGAGCTATTTGTAAGCTTCTGCTCAGATGTTCCTTCTTTCCTTCCTATTGATCCCTCGAAGTATAATGTGCCACTCCCCTGGGCATTTTGTCCCAGGCTTATTTGCCATGAAAGCAGCTCAGAACAATTTTGTAAAATTAACTCAGCTACAGAGTTTTGCAGATGTCAGGCTCTTAATAAAGGAAACTTCAAATTCATCATTTGTCAGTTGTTTTCCAAAGAGTTCTAAAATAAGCATAGCTCAGTATGATTTCTCTGGTGTTCTGCATTCTACTACTAATGAGTAGCTAAGCTTTCAGGGGCATGCTTTGATGTCCTTTTGCTAGAGACCTGCACTATTGTAACAATTAGAGAATCTTTTGACATCAATTGAAACCTTGGTCAAAGGTTCCAAGCAACATCAAGTTTTAAAAACAGTGATTTGATAATAGCCAATGCAGTTGAAGTAGCCTGGAGCACATCTCATAAAGCTGGGCATGCATGCACTCTGGTGTCTTTCTATAGGACATATCTATAAGAGAGATCTGGCACCTTTTGACCAGAGATCTGGTCAAAAGATATAAGTGGCCCAAGGACTCCTGATTAGTTCCTTGGATCACTTTGTTGGGGTTATAGCAAAGATAATTGGCCACAGAGTCAGAAGGAACTTTCACCACTCAGTATGTTATAACAAGAGCTATGGAGAGAGTGGAGTGGTTTGCCATTTTCTTCACCATCTCCTTTTACAGTTGAGGAAACTGAGGCAAATAGAATTAAGTGACTTGCCCAGTGTCCATAGCTAATAAGTGTCTGAGGCCAAATTTGAACTCATGAAGATGAGTCTTCCTGACTCCAGGCCTGGTGCTCTATCCACCATCCCACCTACTGGCCCTAGATCCAGTGGGCTTGGTGCAAAAGTTCTCCAAGTATACTCTGGGAACTGAGATCAAAACTATTTTCATAATAATACCAAGACATTTCTGAATTTCACTCCATTCAGCATGGCATAATGAGTTGAGAGCTAGACTGAGCGTCAAGAAGACATGAGCTCAAATCTCACCTTTGGAAGTTGATTGAATAAATCGATAAGATCATTCCAGCCCAATTAAGTCAAATATCAAAAATATTAAATCCTGAAAAATTTTCAGGTGAAGACATGTTTTTATTGTTTACTAGATATAAATAATGCCTGACCTGAACACTCCCTTAGGTTTGGATTTTTTGAGGGACTTGGTCACACCCTTATAGACCTGTATAAAAACTATCAAGTTCATTGAAATCTAGAGATTTGTGTATTCATCCCCATAAAAGAGAGTGAAGAAAAGGAATTCCTTGGGGGATTGAAGGGATGGAGCGCCTCAACCTCTTCTTCCTTGGTTGAAGGAGGATCTGGTGAGCTCCAAAAAGTCTTGAGAATCTTGAACTCTTCATTTTCTCATTGGCATCCTAGAACTATCCCCAAGACAATAGTAACTAGCAACTCTGCATCAGGAGCAAGAACAACAGAGTAGATGTAATGAGGAAAGGAAAGCTCCCAGCAGAAAAAAAAAAGTATGCACCATAGCTAGATACATCCTGAAAACTCTAACAGGACTTTTAGAAGCTATAAGTAGCTTCTTTGCCACATGTGCCTTTAACCTGAGTTCATTTTTCTCTGGACTCTTGTGTACTTATAGGAAAGTGTGGTAGAGAGTTGGTTGGGTAAAGGAAGGATTATTTTGCACCAACTAGTCTTAAGTAAATTCACCTTTCTAAAAGCTAACAAGTCTGACAGGCTAATTGATAGTATTCCACAATCTTGGTGAGGACACTGGTGGGAACTCATGAACTCTAGCATCTGACAAACTATGCCCAGTCATCAAGAGCTACCCCAGAAAGCTCAAGGAGATGTAGTATCCATGTTCTGGGAACCTGACTCATCAGTAGTAGGGAGAGCCAAGATGGAGACTCTGGAGCATTCACTATAACTAGGTAACCCCAGGTAAATCCATTAACCTCTAATAGTCTCAAGGGTTTTTAAAATCAGTAAAAGGTTGATAATAATAGTACCTATCTCTTTTCTTTTCCTTGCAAATCTTTTTTTTAATTTTTAATAGTATTTTTTTCCAATTACATGTAAGGAAAGTTTTCAACATTCACTTTTATAAGATTTTGAGTTCCAAACTTTTTTCTCCCTCCTCTCCTCCCTCCCGAAGATGGCAAGCAATCTGGTACAGATTATACATGTATAATCATCTTACACATGTTTCCACATTAGTCATGTTGTGAAAGAAAAATCAAAACAAAAGGGGAAAACCAAGAGAAAGGAAAAAAAAGGTGAAAATAATATGAATGGTACCTATCTTGCAAGGTTGTTGTAAGGATCAAATAAGATAATGTACATTGAGTTCTTAACCTTTTTTGCATCATGAATATCTTTTGCAATCTGATAAAACCCATGTATCCCTTCTCAGAATCATGTTGTTGAATTCATAAAATACATAAGATTACAAAGGATGTCAATTATATTAAAATAGTTATCAAATATATTTAAAGATTTTCCCACACCCCAAGTTAAGAAACCTTAGATGAGATGGTCTCTTTAAGATCCTAAACATCATGAAATGTTCGCTATCACCATAATTATCGTCGTCGTCGTCATCATCATCATCATCATCAATTCACAAATCACTCCCTCCTCCAAACATTGGTCCCATCTTTCCTTGATGAGCAGCTTGCAAACCTATCCTCTACCTTATGTGGCAATGACTCAAAATATTGTCATTAAAACGTCCCAGGAAGGACCCAGGGAGGGAAAGCAGTTAAAAGTCCAGCCCCAAATTTCCCAGGATAGAAGATGGATCATTGTGAACTTGTCTAGGAGTATCTGTGAGCAGTGGTTGGACAGGAAGCTGTGTTTGGACATGGACTGAGGTCAGCAACTAGAGAATGGTTGGATGAAATGGGTCATAGAAGTATAATGGAATATTATTGCATCATTATAAATGACATACATATAATAATGATAATTAAATATAATAATAATAAATGACATATTAAAAACCTATACAAAATGATGCTGAGCTAAGAGAAAAATGGAACAATGTACACACTGTGTTATTGTTGTTGTTTTTAAAGTAAATTAAGAGCAATCCATACCTTCTCCCTGGAACAGAACCCATATTTTGTTTTGTTTTGTTCTTGTTTTAGTTTTATAATCATCTTCTGGTACTTCAGTTTGGTGTATTGGATCAAGTACTGGACTTGGAGTTAAGAGGATCTTTGTTCAAATACTACCTCAGATACTAGTTATATCACTAATAATAATAGAAATAATAACAGTTAGAGTTTGTACAGGGCAGGTAGGTGGCACAGTGGATAGAGCATTAGGCATGGAGTCAGAGAGGTCTGAGTTCAAATCCAGCCTCAGACATTTACTAGCCATATGACCCTGCACAAGTCAGTTAACTATCTTTGCCTTAGTTTCCTCCTCTGAAAAATGAGTTGAAGGAGGAAATGGCAAACGACTCCAGTATTTCTGCCAACAAAACCCTAAAAGGAGTTCACGAAGAGTCGGACATGACTGAAAACAATGAAACAATAAAAAATTATTTGTATAGTTAGTGCCTTAAGTTTTACAATGCTTTTTACATAAGATACATTATTTTATCCTCACAACAACCCTATGAGGTAGGTTCAATTATTATCCTCATTTTGCAGTTAAGGAAACTGAGGCTGTAAGAGATGAAGTGACTTGTCCAGGGTCACATGCTCATAAGTGTCCAAGGCAGGATTTGAACTTAGGTCTTCGTAGCTCTAAGACCAATACTCTAGCCCCTCCATCACCTAGGGGCTCCTGGGGAATTCTAGGCAAGTTTTCTCTAGGTCTTAGTTTCCTCATTTATGCAAAGGAGGAGGTTGGACTCAATGACCTCTAAGGTCCCTTCCATTTTTAATCCTGTGATCCTGTGCTAGATGCCTCTGAGTCACAGAATGCCTGATGAATTAAAGTTGAGGGTCACACAAAGGACAACATAAAGGCACATGGTGTATGTGAACAGGCTGTAACACATTACAGATGAATGTTGTGTAAGGATGTCATCAGACAGATATGTAACTGGAAAAGGAGGTGGGGCTCTCCAAGAGTAAGATTATGGTCAACCCAAGGACACACCATTGTGTTTCACTGTTATCAGTACAACCTCAAGGCATCTGGAGAAACTCATCCCCTCCCTGTACAGCCCCCCTCCCCACATAAGCTAGGTGGATCCCCTGTGGTGGAGGATTTATGAGATTTCACAGACAAGTTAATCAGGAGGAGAAGGCAGGAATCAGTGGCAATTTGCAATGGTGGTGAGAGTACCCACATCAAGGAAATCCCAGATCAAAGTAGCAAAACAAAAACAGTAACAAAATTTGAGAAGGAAAAGATTGGACCAAATCACTTAATCGAAAGATAGAATTATTTTTGTCACACATTTTATGTACATTTACTTTTTTTCTGCCCCTTCTAACAAATTATAGTTTAGGACTTAGAGGGGTTTATTTGTATGACAGTTTTATTGTGTCTGTTGGTAGATTGTCCTTTTAATGTCTATTAACTTTATAATAATAAAACATTATTTCAAATAAAGAATGGGTTCCAAGTGTATGTCTCGGAGACTCAGTTAGTCACCAGTCAGAGGGTGGGGCTCATGAGAAAGAATGTCAGGTATAGAAACAGTTTCTAGGACTTGTTGGCAAAGTGATTGCAGGGAGGTACCAACTCATAGTGACAATTATCCCAGAAGGGAAGTGGATGGAGGCCAGTCAGTTTGTTTGGCTGAGCACAACATATGATGTAGATCTGGAAGAGACCTATGAGGCCAATCTAGCTTAAGCCTTTCATTGTACAGATTAAAAAAAAAAACACTAAGGTTCAGAGAGATTAAATGATTCCCTTTGGGACCAGAAGCTGAGTCAGGATCCAAATTCAGGCCCTCACAGGTCAAAATCCATTGATATTACCACCATACATGGTTGGGTCCCTGGAAAGGGCCTCTCTGTGTATGAGGAGCCCCTCCTGGCTGAGAGAAAATAACTTTGATTTGGTCAGGTCAAGAATCACCAAACTGCAGAATCTAACTGAACACGTCTCACTGATGATATCATGAATGATTGAGCAGACACCCAGCTCCAGCAGGCAGCCCTGGGGACACTGTCAGAGAATCCAGGATATCCTGATGGCAAGGAAGGGACCTGAACTCAAAGATGCTTTGGAGATGTGATCACTGGGTTTCCTCTTGAACCTCAGAGAATGAAGTGGCCTTTGCTGTTGTTCAGTCATGTCAGTCAAATTCAACTCTTTTTTAAATCCCATTTGGGGGTTTTCTTGGCAAAGATACTGGAGTCGATTGTCATTTCCTTCCCCAGATCATTTTACAGATGAGGAAACCTAGGCAAACAGGGTTACAAGTGACCTGCCCAAGGTCACACAGCTAGTAAGTGTTTGAGGCTGGAAGGAGCCTTCTATCCAAACACTTATCCCTTCCATTTGTGTCCTTAATCTGAGCCCCTCTTGTCTTCTTTAGGACCTTATTCTACTGGACATTCTTTCTCACTCTCATCATCGATCATCCCACTCAACCAACAGCATTTTTGTTTACTTGTTTATTTACAATCTGTGGTTTTTCTCCTGTAAAGTATCTCTTTGTGCCCCTTGGTTGACTGTTGCCTTTGAAATTTGAATCAATCCCTAGTAAATTTGGACAAGGTTACTTCCTAATGTCTATTTACCCCTAAATCTAGGATTTTAATTTCACTTTACATCCTATCTGGTACCAGTTTAATTCCCAGACTCCATCTACAACACAACATTGTTTCTCTGAGCACCTTGGTGAATGATCTTGATGGTATTTTAAAAGGGTTTTTTCCCCCTTTCTTTCTCAGATTACTTTGTAAACAGTCTCCAGGAAGTAAAAGTACATGGCTGAGAGGAGAGTTGAATGCAAGCTCACACTTTCCCCATGGTGGGGCTTAATTATTTGCTATGAACACGTCTTAGGATTTTCCTTTGTTCTGATTTATTGAATTGAGAAATTGTTTAACTCTCCAGAATGACCATAATGCACAAAGAAATTCCCACATAGAGACAAATCCTCAAAATAAGAAAATATCAAAGGAAGGCAGACACCATGGTGGCAAAGACCTAAGCCTGGGGACATTCTCTACAAATATTTGGACACTTACTGGTATTTAGACAGTTTCTGACTTACACATGATTCATTCATATGGTGATGATGAATGGCATTGCCTTTATAAAGCTCCACCACAAGAGCTGCGCCTGGTAATGCCAGAGGTGTCATAGAAAATATACTTGGAATTTTAAAGACTTTTCCAGTTCAGAAGCATTGTATGTAGTGGGTAAAGACCTGTTGAATTGAAGGGATGTGATGATTAAAAAGAGAAACAGCTAAAGGAACTGACCTAGGCACAGATACCCACTAGGGTCATGGGCTCAAGTAACACCCAGAATTCTTGTCACCTGTGGATTTCCCAAGTTTGAGGCATATTATAGATTCACATATATAAAATGCATATAATCTATAAAAAAACACTGTTCCAAGCTTCCATCAATGTGTTTCTGTTACTATCTAACCAGAAGATTCCTTAGTTTAAACAACAACAACAACAACAAACCTCTATCTGCATAGAAAAAAATGTAATAAGAAACATCTCTCCCTCCACCCTCAACACCTTGTGGTACATTTTCTCACAAGTTATCACGTCATCAGTGGATGAGGAGCCATACATCCACAGAGAACATCTGTGTCTCGGAGATGCATAGTTAGGGCAGCTTATTTCCCTAAAATGATTTCCCTCCTACTTGCTGATGTCATCTGCATGAGAGCTGCTGTCTCCATTGGGGAGGGAAGCCCAAATGGACTGCACGTTGATGCCCTCTGCTATCCCATGGCTGATAATCAGCCTCTTTCATCACAGGGGGAGAGACCTGTTCAGTTATTGGTTCATAGCCAGGAACTATTTTGGTTCTTCTTAATATAGACCCCAGTCAGCCACACCTAGTCAGTTAACTAGAGAAGACTAGGCAGTTAAGTCTACATTTTAAATTTTTCTTTAAAAAAATTAAAGACATAGGCATCAATAGACATCTCCTCATGAACACATTTTCTATCCCAAGTGAAGTCAAGTGAACAAACATGTATTTAATAAGTGCTTACTAAGTGCCAAGTACTGTGAATGCTAAGACTATGAATATAAGCAAGAAAGAATGGGGGGTGGGGGTGGAGAAAGGACCCACATGTACGAAAACATTGATAACAGCTCTTTTGTGGTGGCAAAGAACTAGAAACTAAGGGGTATCTATTAATTGACCAAGTTATGATATATGAATATGATAGAATACTATCGGTGCTGTAAGATATAATAAAAGGAACAGTTTCAGAGAAACATGGGAAGACATATAAACGATACCAAGTGAAGTGAGTAAAAAAAGGAAAATAATACAATAATAACAAATATTGTATAAATAACAAGAAATATACAATAACAATAATGTTACAAAGACAAACAACTTTAGATGGGCAACATGATTCTAAAGGACTCATGGTAAAACATGCTCCTCACCTCTTAAAGGTGTGACAGAATATAGATTGAGACCTTCATTTGGATACAGACAATGGGAAAATTTGTTTTGTTTGACTATACATATTTGTAGTAGTGGGTTGTTGTTTTTTTTCATTTCTCAATGGGGCTGTAGGGAGAGAAGGAAGATTTCATTGATTGAAAAATATTTTAATTTAAATAAATAAACAAAAGGATTGACTTGCCACACACACAAATAAGCAAAAAGAATAGACCATGCTCTCAAGGACTTTACATTCTAATAGGGGAAAATAGTACATAAAAGGGTGCTAAAAAGTGTGAGGAAAGGGAGAAAGTACACATGTGGTGGCATGGTGGACAAGTCCAGAGAGTCAGGAGCAGAGTTAAGATGTGAGAGTGACAGCCTGGGTACTTCCTCAAAATCGAGATTCCAGGAAGAACTCACCAAACATACGAGTAGAAGCATCTTCCAACATGAAAAGACTTCTGGGATATATAGAAGCCTGGAGGGTCAGGAGCAGGGCAAAGAAATGAGTTTCTTAACTCCTCTGTGCCTCAGTTTCCTTGTCTATGCATATAATACATAAGTTTAGTCAAGTAAATAAATTCACACATTGGCTATGTCCTTTCTTACTTTTTGTTCTTTTTGACTCCCACTGACCTCTTTACAAAGAAAGTAGTGAAAGAAAAGACGTGTGACCAGCATTAATAATCTATAATTGATGTGGCCTGATCCCACTTACCTCTCCTACTTTTCATTATCCAGCCCGGATTCTGTTTTCTCTTTTTTTATTACCATCCTTTATGATCCTTTGTCTTTTGTTTGTGACTATCCTTTCCCCAACTCTGCCTTTCCTATTTAACTCCCATTCTCCTTTCTTAATGTCCCCATCTCTTTCCCTATCGAATTTAATGTATGTCAACAATAAATTTATGTGTGTGCATGTATGTATTCGATTTTTCCTTGACCCAGTTCAGAGCAGGGTAAGATTCATGACCCTTCTTTCCCCTCCCTGTCCTCTTTTATTTCTGTACGCTCTTCCTCTGGCATGCCCCAATTATGAGAAATTAGTAACGTTCTTTCCTCTTTTCCTCATTTTTCTGAAGTACATGAATTCCTCTTTCAATCCCCCCTCCCCTTTTTTTTGCTTTTTGGAGGGCAATTGGAGTTAAGTAACTTGCCCAAGGTCACACGGCTAGGGTTTTGTTTGTGTGTTCGTTAAGTGTCTGAGGCTGGATCCGAACTCAGGTCCTTTTGACTCCAGGGCCAGTGCTCTACTCACTGCACCACCTAGCCGCCCCACAATCCCTTTTCTTTCCTCCCTTAAATCCAGCAAAATTGAACAAGCCCACTCCATCTACTCCAGAACCCGCACTTGTTGTAATTCTCTGTGTAACCCTTGAAAATAATGGGATTCTGAAGTGAAGGTTGTCTCTTCTTTCTTACTATGATGAATCATTCCATCACCATTTAGTCACTTTCAAATGTTCTTTAAAAAAAACTTTCTGGGTTCCCCTTGCACACTGTTTTTGTATTTCAAAAATTCTACCTAGCTAATGATCTTTTCATAAGGAATGTTTCAAATTCTTCTATTACAGTAAATGCCCATTCTTCCCCCAATAAGGTTATCTTTAAATTTGTATGACAAATTACTCTTCACTGTAAGTCTTTCAATTTTGCATTTTGAAATATATCCAAATCTTTCCTTTCCTATATTGATGCTGCAGCACAGTCTTATGGGAACCTGAATCAGTACTTGAACTTTTTTTCTCTGGCTGCTTATTGTACTTTTTCTTTGACCCAGAAATTTTGGATTTTGGCTGTTATTCCTTAGTGCTTTCAATTTGAAGTTTCTTTCAGGAGGTGATCAGTGGATTCTTTTCATTTTCACTTTACCCTTTGTTTTCACTAGATCTTGGCAGTTGTTCTTATAGTATTTATAGAGACATGGTAACGAGGTTTTTTGTTTGGTCAGTTTTTTCAGTGAGTCTGCAGAATTTTAAATAGTTTATACTTGATCTATTTTTTTTTTTTTTGCTTTTTTGGAGGGCAATTGGGGTTAAGTAACTTGCCCAAGGTCACACGGCTAGGTTTTTTGTTTGTGTGTGTGTTAAGTGTCTGAGGCCGGATCCAAACTCAGGTCCTTCTCACTCCAGGGCTGGCGCTCTATTCACTGCAACACCTAGCCGCCCCCTACTTGATCTATTTTCTATGTCAATTATTTTTTATACTTGATACTGTATATGTTCTAATTGTTCAATCTTTTTGCTTTGTTCTAATGTATCTTGTTATTTCATGAAATCATTGAATTCTTTTTATTCTTGGAAGTCCACTACTTGGATAAGGTTTTCACCTTCTGTACTAAAATATTTATTATCCTTCCAATTTTTCCCTCAAGGATTGTAATTTCACTTTTTTCCTGCTTTATTTCTTCCAGCTACTTTTAGAGTCCTTGTGATTACATCATTCTTTTCTCTGAGGCTTTATTTGTACTTACTGAAGAATTACTCTCTTCTTTGGATTTACTTCCTCAATTCACACTATCTTTTCATTATATTCAGAATTTTCTTTCTGCTTGTTTACATTTCTAGCCTTGCTTCCTAGATTGGGCCTTTGCTTCAAGGCCATGTCTCACACCATACTGTTCTCTTAAATCAGGTGGGCAGGTCTGATTTGGTCTTTTCTTTTTTATGGATTTGATGATATTACCATTGCAGTGCTGAATGTGGTAGTTGAAAATAGAACCCACAATATCTGGCTTCTGCCCCTACCTTCTGGTAGATTAATATTGTTGGTAGCCTCAACCCATCTCCATCTCCTTTTCCTTGCACAAGTCCAACCAGGAACTGGTTACAGATATCTCCTGCTGTGTCCCCAACAGGCTCTCAATTAGATATGAGAATTTTTACTGGTTACAGACTCTTTGGAAGATCTTCTGGTGTGGGTTGTCTAGACACTGGGTTGGCCTTACCTCCTGCTATGAACCTAAGACAGATGCTGACCTCAGGACTCTTAGCCCTAGTGCTAGCAACAGAGTGCAATGCTAGCTGTCTCCTATTAAAGCTTTAAGAGGAGTCCTGACTTCAGAGGTATTAGACAACCCCTGTGGCTTCCTGGGTCTCTTACTATATAGTTCTAACAGAAGTGATATTTTGTGCCACACTGGAATTCTAACAGGCTAAGACTCAGATCCCACTGGCTTCAAGAGGTCCTATTTGTTAGAATTCACTCTGACTTATGTTCCCTCTGGCATATGCCTTCTCTGAGCACCTAAAGGATCCTGGCCGTCTACTTGTGCATCTCTGGCCTGGAGGGAAGAGTCTTTCCTTTTTTTACTAGTCTTTTTCTTTCAATTCCTTGATCATTATTCTGTATAATCCCCTTTTAAGACCTTTCTCAGAGTGGGAAATCTGGGCCTTTTCACATCACTGTGATAACCAGGATTTGGAGGTGCTTTTAAAACTGCTTTCCCCACTACTGATGGTCAGACTTTCTCACTCAAACTCTTAACTGAGATACTGTCCAAAAAGCCCTCTTAAATCTTTTGTCCTAGAATTAGATACCTGAGTATTTTCGCATCATTCTCAGATCTCCACTTAGGAAAATTACAAAGAGCTGTAATTTGGATGTTCCTCACCCCCATCATCCCATAAAAATCCATTTGGGATCAAGACTGAAAAGGACCAGATTGATCTCATGGGGCTGGTAAGCTTTGCCTTAACACTCTCCAGCAATCTAATTCCTATATTCCTTGATCTTATATATAGTGCTGTCCCCACCCCATGACTCCAAACCAGCTACTAGACAAACAATTGCTCCACAAACATTTTAGATTTACATTATATTGTCACCAATTATAGGTTTGTTTGAATTAACAAGCTTTTCTTTTTCGATTGGTAATGTCTCTGGAAGGGTTAAGGTTTTAGAAATCCCTCACAGATTAGTGTGATCTCTAATCGGATAGCTTTTCTCTTAAACTCTAGCTAAGATTAGCTGTGCTGAGGAAATGGGAGTTTCAGTTGGGGGAAGGGGAAAGTAGGGTTTGAGGTGTCATTGGGATAAACCTGAAGAGAGAGAACCCAGGTAGCTTGAGGCCACTGACAAGTGGGAAAAGGGAATAGAAAAGAAGGCAAAACAATTACAGACACATAGTAGTGTGATGACTAACTTTGATAGACTGAGCTCCTTTCAGCAACACAAGGTTTGAAGACAACTACAAAGGACTCATGATGGAAAGGGCTATCCACATCCAGAGAAAGAACTACTGAGTCTGAATGCAGGTTGAAGCAAACTACTTGCTCTCTCTCTTTTGTGTTTTGTTTTGTTTTGTCCCTTCTTTCTCATTGTTCACTCCATTGGTTATAACCCTTCTTTATGCCTTGACGAATGTTTAATGGGAAGGTATTTGTAGAACCTGTATTTGACTGTATGCTGCCATAGGAAAGTGGGGGGAAGGAGAGGGAGGGGGAGAAAATTTGGAACTCAAGGGATAGTGGAACTGAATGTTGTAAACTAAAATAAATTTTAATAAATAAATAAATTGTTAAAAATAACAACAAAAAAAAAGAAATTATAAAAAAAAAAGGTAGAGAGGATGCCAGTGGCAAACTTTGCCTTTCTGATCATTGGCCTTGCCCAGGGAAGTCAGTGTGCCTTCACTGATTTATAATTAGGTCTTCATTACATCTTCATTGGTTTCTGAGGTTTCTCCTCTCTATCTTCCAGCAGCTATCTCCTGTAACTATATCTGTTTCTCAACCTCTGTTTGCCTTTTCTTCCTCCTTTCTGTCACAACATACAACAGCAGCTCTATTTATACTAGCAGAGTACCGGAAACCAAGAAGATGTCCATCAATTAGGGAATGGTTGAACAAAGTCTACATTCTATGTGAATGTAATGGAATACTATTGTGCTGTAAGAAATGAGGAATGGGGCAGTTTTAGGGAAACCAGGAAGACATGTTAAGTGATAGAAAATCAAATGAGCAGAAATAGAAAATTTTTCTGCAACATTATAAAAACAAGCCACTTTAAAAGACTTGAGAATTCTGATTAGTGCAATGCCCAGTGCAACTCCAGAGAACTGCTGATGAAGCATGCTATTTCCATTTAATTGAAAAAGTAAATAAATAGACTTGGCTGGTCTTATCATCTTGGGTGACATTATATCTTTATAAAATTCTGTTCAATTTTATATTGTTTCTTTGGGGAAATGTGTTATGAGTTTCAAACAACTGTGAATAAAAGTTCTCCCTACCTTCACCCTCTGACCACTTTAACTCTTCCTTTCTATCATAGCCAGACTAATCATCTTTATGTATGCCATGTCACTTGTCTGTTCAAAAACCTCCAGTGGCTTCCTTTTGCCAATAGAATACATCTCAACCTGTCATTCACAGCCCTCCTCAACCTAGTACCAGATTTATCTCATACTATTCTACTCTATGTTCTCTATGCACCAGCCTAACCAGGATAGGTTCTGGCCACCCAGTATAACTGTCACTTCCCTATCTCTGTGGAGCTCCCTCTAGACTCACTCTCCCAATTCTTACTGGACTCTTGGATTAGGACTAATTTCCCCTTAAGTGTCCTGGGGATTAATCTAAGGGGCTGAGGATTCTAGTTCTTTTTTTTTTTTTTTTTTGCCTTTTGGAGGGCAATTGGGGTTAAGTAACTTGCCCAAGGTCACACTGCTAGTTTTTTGTTTGTTTGTTTGTTTGTGTGTGCATTAAGTGTCTGAGGCTGGATCCGAACTCAGGTCCTTCTGACTCCAGGGCCGACGGCTCTACTCACTGTGCCACCTAGCCGCCCTGAGGATTCTAGTTGTCCTACTCATGAGCCCCTAACAATGTGTTTTCCTCTGATCATTAACTAGTAGCCTCAATCAATCTGTTTTAAAATCCCCTTCTAGGAAAAGGGTGTTTATTAAGGGTATAGTTGGCATCAAATGTTTTCTCTGAAAAAAATCTGGTGAACCCTCTCTCACAAGTAAACACAGAGCCCAAAAAAAGTATGTAATGGAGGGGTGGAGCCAAGATGGTGGAGTAGAAACAGCACTTCCAAGGTGCTCTCCCCCATACCACTTCCAAACAATGTAAAAGGTGGACTCTGAACAACTTCTGGAGCTCCAGCACCCACAGAACGACACAGAGAGGCTAACCTCCCACTGAGGAGAGCCCAGCAGGGAATTGCCAGTGCAGTGCCCTGGAAGCGGCCAGCCCAATGCTCTGGCAGCAGAGCCCAGGCCCGAGTGAGCCATGGTTTTAGCCCCAGGGCAGCCAGGCCAGCAGCCAGCTGGAGGAACCCCAGAACACCAGCAGATGTGACGATTCCAGAATTATCAACACAGACATGACTAGGACAAAGTGAAAGGTTAGTGCCCTATGGACCTTAGGATCAGTATTTGGGGAACACATTGGCTTCATCCCCTGGGGGTGAGAATCGGCTGAGGAGACACAGCACAGACTTTCAGTTGTAGCTTCAGCTCCTGACCTGCGAACTGTAGGGAGATCCAGTGATCAGTCTGGGGGTTAATCCCTCTTGCTTTAACCTCCCTGGATCTGGATTGTGGTCAGGGGTGGAGGTTGTGGGGTGGGTATACAGCTTGCCAAAGTGGGTGGAGGCTTTACAGAGGCCAGCCAACTAATACCTCCGGAAGTTGTGAAGACCCCAACTTTTGGGATGGAAGCTCCCCTGTCTGGTGGCAGAGTCCTACAGTGGCAACAAACCCAAAAGTCAAGTAATTAAGTGGCAACATGCCTAGGCAAAGGAAACAAAATAAATAGAAAATGCAACATTAGGCTCCTATTTGGGGGGCAAAGAGGATCAAAGCATGGAACAGGAGGAGGACTGTGAGGTCAGAAATCCTGAACCAAAAGCCCCAAATGAAAATATGAATGGGTTACAGGCCATAGAGGACCTGAAGAAGGATTTTAAAAACCAAATAAGAGAAGTGGAGGAAAAATTGGGAAGAGAAATGAGAAGGATGCAGGAAAAGTACGAAATGAAAGTCAACAGCCTGACTGAGGAAAATAACACCTTAAAAAATAGACTAACTCAAATGGCAAAAGAGGCTCAGAAAGGCAATGAGGAGAAGAATGCCTTAAAAAGCCAAATTTGCCAGATGGAAAAAGAATCTCAAAAGCTCACTGAGGAGATTTCATTCCTTCAGAGTTTTCTGGAGCAAATGGAAGCTAGTGACTTTATGAGAATCCAAGATGCTGTTAAACAGATCCAAACAAATGAAAGAATAGAAGGCAATGTGAAATATCTCATGGGGAAAACCACTGACCTGGAAAATAGATCCAGGAGAGATAATTTAAAAATTATTGGACTACCTGAAAGCCATGATCAAAGAAAGAACCTAGAAATCATCCTTCAAGAAATTCTCAAGGAAAATTGCCCTGATGTTTTAGACCCAAAGGGCAAAATAGAGGTTGAAAGAATCCACAGATCATCTCCTGGAAAAGATCCCCAAAAGAAAACTCCTAGGAATATTATAGCCAGGTTCCAGAATCCCCAGATCAAGGAGAAAATACTACAAGCAACCAGGAAGAAACAATTTCAATATTGTGGAAACACAATCAGAATAGCACAGGACCTGGCAGCTTCTCCACTGAGGGATTGAAGGGCATGGAATATGATATTCCAGAGTGCAAAGGACCTGGCATTAAAACAAAGAATCACCTACCCAGCAAAACTGGGTATTTTGTTTCAGGGGAAAATATGGTCATTTAGTGGAATAGAGGACTTTCAAGCATTCTTGAGGGAAAAAACCAGAGTTGAATAGAAAATTTGACATTCAGACACAAGAAGCAAGAGATACTTGAGAAGGTAATCAGGGAAAAGAAATCAAAAGAAACTTATCAAAGTTGAACTATTTGCATTCCTACATGGAAAAACAATAACTGTGACTGATGAAATCTTCCTCATTATGAAAATAATTGAATAAGGGTATATGGGCATATGAATGCATATGTGAATGTGTGTATATATGTTTACAGATATACATGGATAGAGGGCTCAGGTTGAATTTGGAGGGAAGGGATGATATTTTTTAGTAATATAATTGATATAATCATTCAATTCAAAAATATCTTTGATACTAATGTGACTGTTTATAGTTTTTCAACAGTTGCAACATCCTTGCATTTTTGGAATAAACACAAGGTCCTAGTGAATAATTTAAATATATATATATTTCTGTAACCTCTTTGTTGATATTTTATTTGATATTTATGCATTATTTTTCATTAGTGATATTGGTCCATGGTTTTTTTCTCTGTTTTATATATGTGTAGTTTGGATATCAACAATATAATTGCCTTGTAGGAGATATTTGGTAAGGTTTCTTTTTAATCCATTTATTTATTTTTTTCTTTTTGGAGGTGGGGAAGGTAGGGCAATTGAGGTTAAGTGACCTACCCAAAGTCACAGGGCTAGGTTTCTGTGTGTGTGTGTGTGTTACGTGTCTGAGGCTGAATTTGAACTCAGGTCCTCCTGACCCCAGGGCTGGTGTTCTATTCACTGTGCCACCCAGCTGCCCCTAATACATTTATTTTTGCAAACAGTTTACATAGCATAAAATTTATTCACTGAAATGCTTGGTAGAATTCACTTATAAATCCATCTAGACTGAAGGTTTTTTTTTCTCCCTTCCCCGTTGGTAGGTGAGTTTCAATACTTGAGAAAGGCAGCTATTTATTACCCTCATTAAGTGTGGAAATGCTGAAAGACTCACCTAACAAACAGTCCTAAATCTTTCTTCCTGTCACCAAAATCCAATTGGAGTGTTTTGCTTACTACACTAATATGGTGAATCTCTTATGAATGCTAGGCACAATGAGCAAACCAAGTAGTAGTATATCTACTTGGCATTGTTCTGAATTTCACCTGGAGGTTAACGGGCACAGCTAGGAAAGTATTCATACATAAGAACCATTCCCCAGTTGACAAATGGTCAAACAACATGAAAAGGTAGTTTTCAGAAGAAGAAATCAAAGGTCTCAATAGCCATGTGAAAAAATGCTACAAATCATTGTTGATTTGAGAAATGCAAACTAAAACAACCCTTCAATACCACCTCATACCTATCAAATTGTCTAGCATGACAGAAAAGGAAAATGACAAGTTCCAGAGGGAATGTGAAAAAATTGAGAGAGTAGGGCACTGTTAGTGGAATTGTGAACTAGTCCAATCATTTTGGAGTATAATTTGGAACTAGACTCAAAGGGCTGTAAAAATGTACATACCAGGGCGGCTGGGTGGCACAGTGAGTAAGAGTGCCCTCCCTGGAGTCGGGAGGACCCTATCGCTTCCGGCCTCAGATACTTAACACCCACACAAAAAAACTGGCTGTAACCTTGGGCAGGTTACTTAACCCCAACTGCTTTAAAAAAAAAAAAAGTACATACCTATAGACCCAGCAATCCTACTAATAGATCTATATCCCAAAGAGACAAAAGAAAAGGGAAAAGGACCTATCTGTACAAAAATATTTATAGCAGCTCTTTTTGTAGTGGCAAAGAATTGGAAATTAAGAGGAAACATATCAATTGAAGAATGACTGAACAAGTTTCAGCATTTTTTTAATTTTATTTTTATCATTTTATTTTGTGCTTTCTTTTGTAACATGGCTAATATGGAAATATGTTTTGCATGGCTTCATATATATCTATATATATGAATATATATATTATTTTTAAAAAGCATGTAATGAACCTTGAAAGAATGATTGTAGTGAGGCACATCATAGAGAACATATGTAGCCAAAGGACAGATTCAAGACCCCAGGTTACCAGAAGTCCTTTTGTTAGTTCACAGTTTTCATCCTCTTCTGGTCCAAGTGGTTATACACCTCAGAGCTAATTAATTCTTCTCTCAGGGTGAGATCTTTCTGTATCTGTCTACATCTGGATTTGTCTTTGGTGTGTCTCTCTGTTTTGGGTTGTGTCTTATTGGTCCTTCCTTTCCAATAACATGGTCAATAGAATGGGATGGGAGAGAGAGAGAGAGAGAGAGAGAGAGAGAGAGAGAGAGAGAGAGAGAGAGAGAAAGACAGAGAGACTTTCTTCTTCCCAAGAGGGATTTCTCTCTCAGGAACATCGCTTAACTTGGAATCCTCAGCCCCAGACCTGAAATCTTCTACCACTGAACTGAACCACTCTGGACTGACTTCTTTTTTTATTCATTGGCTCAGACATCACATTGTTTTCTTTCTTGACCCAATCACTCATTCCTGGGTTAAATGCCCCAGGTATCAGGCTACTCTAGTCCTACACTTATGTCAACAAAGGCTTTTCAATACCCACCTTGTAGCCATCTGTGGACTTCATAGTCACTATATCTACTTCACTAACCTTTGCCTAGGTCGCACAAGTTGTAAGTGTCAGAGGCAATATTTGAACTCAGATCTTCTGACTTGAGTCAATGTTCTTTCCACCGTGCCATATTTGCTTATCATCTCTTCTCCATTTTCTCTATAGTTGCTGAGAATCAGCATGGCGTGTTGGAGCATTGGACTTGCAGTTCAAATTCAATTCAACAGTCACATGTTTGGGGCGCTATATGCAAAGCGCTGTCCTGGGTGTTCAGGATGCTAAGAGAGATAAGCTGTAAAGGAGTTCATAATCTGATGGTGGAAGAAAGACTATGAGTAGAGGAATGACGTGATGGCAACAGTATAAAGGGTGGATTAGAAAGTAGAAGAGCGGGGCGGCTAGGTGGTGCAGTGAGTAGAGCGCCAGCCCTGGAGTCAGAAGGACCTGAGTTCGGATCTGGCCTCAGACACTTAACCCACACAAACAAAAACCTAGCCGTGTGACCTTGGGCAAGTTACTTAACCCCAATTGCCCTAAAGGGGCGGCTAGGTGGCGCAGTGAGTAAGAGCGCCGGCCTCGGAGTTGGGATGACCTGAGACCAAATCTGGCCTCAGAAAATGAGCAGCCACACATAAATAATGACTAGCCATGTAACCTTGAGTAAGTTACTTAACCCCAATTGCTTTAAAAACAAAAAAGAAAGTAGAAGAGCAGTTAGGTGCCAACCCTGGAGTCAGGAGGCCCTGAGTTCAAATCCAGCCCCAGACACTTCCTAGCTGTGTGAACTTGGGCAAATAATTTAACCCTGGTTGCCTCAGTTTCCTTACCTGTAAAATGAGCTGGAGAAGTAAACAGTAAACCACCCCAGTATCTTTTCCAAGAAAACCTCAGGTCACAAAGTGTCAGATGTGACTGAAACAACTGAACAGTAGCAGAAAGTAGAAAGACTGGAGGCAGGGAGCTAGAGTTTTCAACTCATTCTATGTGTCCCTACCCTCCCATGTGCTAAACTGGGTTTTAGTCCTGATGAGAGTGGAAGACGGGGGTGACTACAGTAAGTTGTGCAATGATAGCTGAGAGGTGTGGCATGGTTTGAGGTCAGAAGAGATGCCAGGGAGAGATTGGTGGTGCTGTTCCTTTCTAAAGATGTCATTAATTTGACTCATCCAACTCTTTGATATCCTAGCTTTAACTAGAAGGAATCAGAAGTCTATGTTAGTGATGACTGAGCCAAGACTGAGAAAAGCACCTGCCAAATTATGGTGATGTAAAAAAAAAAGGCATCCATTAAATACTTGTTTGTTTGTTTGTTTTCAAAAAGAAAAGGAAAGGAGAAGGAATACACATTTATATAGTGCCTACTCTGTGTCATATACTCTGCTAAGTCATTTTTGCAAATATTATATCATTTGAAAGAGTATTCAAGGAAGTGAAAGATTAGACAAGGAAAAGACAGAAACTATGCAACACATCTTTAAATTTAGTGCAAAATGTGGTGCCTATTGAATACCTAGTAAGACATGACTCGATGGCTATATGCATAAAAAAGCTATCTTTGTGGACTGATAGACAACTCCCTACACAACAAAGAACTCAGAATATTTTGGAAATCTCAGTTAATAACCTGTACCAGTGCCCAAAGCATTATCCCAGACTGATCTGTTGCCCATAATTGCCTGAGTGTGCTATTGAGCTATAAAACACTTTATAATAATGTTTTAGCAGATGCTACAAGCCAAATACTCGCAATCTCTAAGAAATGTGGAATTGAATGTCTTCCAAATATGAAAACCTGGCAGAAGACATAAAAACCATGAAAGAGTAAGAGGAGGTATATATCATCCCCATCATCTTGTAGGTCCCTGAGGTTGTACCAAGGATGCTATATATGCCTATGGAAGATGAGCTGACATCCCAAAACTTTTTTACTAAAGGAATGGCCTATCAGGCTCTTACTATGTGACAAGCACTGTGCTTTGCACAGGGGATACCAACAGAAAAAGCAAGCTAACCCCTGCCCTCTAGCAACTTGGGACCTCCCTTTTATTCCCAACTATCCCTGTTTCCAGAGTCCCTCGGGGTGAGGTCTACACGATCCCATTCACACATGAGTAGTGTGTCTTGAGTGGTGTTGCCTTCCTGTTTCTATGCTCTTCATTCCCAATGACAGCTTCTATGATCATAACTCTAGATGACTACGGAAGTAGAGAGACTGTAAGTCTATTTCTGGGAAATCTTTGTGCAGTTGGGGTATGTGTGTGGAAACTGTGATCCATATACAATAGAGAACAGAGAAGCTATGAGAGATGCCATTTCCCCTTTTGCTGATGTGAATACATAAAGTATTTGCCCACTTTTATTGGTGGAGCACATTGTGAATCTGTGCCTTTCAAAAATCCCATAAATCTCCAGGTGAGTTTATAGGTTGCCTTTCATCCAAGGACCTCAAAGAAACTCTGCTTATATAGTATCATTATTAATCATCAGACAAGCCCAGGAAGGCGAGCAGTGAGTTTTATAGAGGGAGGGAGACACTGAGGTTCCCCAAAGTTAAGTGATTTCTAAAGGTTACCCAGCAGGTCAGTGAATGAACAAGTTGGGAACAGAGCCCAGAACTCCTGACTCTTTCCCCAAGTATCTATCTCTTCCCCCAGCAACTCCTAACTTCCTTCCTTCTTTCCTCGTAATTAATAATAATAACCAGAATTTATATGGTGTTTACTATATACTAGGTACACTCTACAAATATTGTCTCATTTGATCCTCCCATGAACCCTGGGAGGTAGGTGCTATCATTACTTCCATTTTATTCTTAAGCAGACTGTGGTTAAGTGACTTACCCAAGCTAGCACAGCTAGGAAGTATGAATCTAAACTCAGATCTTCCTAACTGAAGGCCCAGAACTCTATTCACTGTGCCACCTAGCTGCCTGATTGGTTTCCTTGTTTCTAATATCTATCCTTCCTTCACACAGCTGCCAAAACACTTCACCTATCCTTGGCTCTCCTCAAAAACTTTTGATGGCTCCCAGGTTCCTATAGGAAAGACTATAGACTTCTCAGACTGGCATTTTAGACCTCCTGCTATCTGGCTCCAATGATATTTTTTTCATTATGCCTCTTTTTTTCCAGTCAGACTAGCTATTTCTTGCATTTGACTCATTCTCCCTCACCTTTGTCCATTTGCACAGGCTGACCCCTGTGCCTGGAATGTTCTCTCTTCTTTTTTTGGCTTTTCAGGGTTTTTTTCATCTTCCATCAAGGCTTAGCTCAGAGGCTCCCCTGCCTCCACTCTGGTTGTCAGTATTCTTTCTCCCCTGAAATTTCTGGAGAAGCTTTGTCTCAGTCTTTTGTTTGCCCCCTTCAAGTTTACTTTGTATTTTATTTTTCTCCTAACATATCACATTTCATAACCTGCAGTACAATGTAAACTTCTAGAGGAATTGGGCCACTTTAGGACTTAGTCCCATGCCTCCTACATGGTAGGTGTTTAACAAGAGTTTTGTTGTTGTTGTTCAGTCATTTTCAGTCATATCTGACTCTATGTAACCCCAGTTGGGGTTTTCTTGGCAAAGATAGTGGAGTGATTTGCCATTTCCTTCTCCAGTTCATTTTACACATGAGAAAACTGAGGCAAGCAAGGTGAAGTGACCTGCCCAGGGTCACACAGCTAGGAAGTGACTGAGGCTAGATTTGAACTCAGAAAGAGGAGTCTTCCCGACTCCAGGCCCAGAATTCTATCCACTGCTCCACCTAGCTGCCCCCTAACAAGAATTAATTCAGTGAAATTAAAACTGTCCTCCAAAGCTGATTTTTAGTAGAAATCTTAATGTGTCACATTGTCCAATGAGAGGAAAAGGAAATATGTGCTTCTCTGTCCTAGTCTGGTGAAACCTCTGTGTAGGCAGGAAGGTACCTGAAGCCCTGAGAGTGCCGGATTCTTCTGTGTTAAGTAATGTCATTAACATAAGGAATAAGCTTTATCAACAACAGCCTGGATTTGTAGCAGCTTTTGTCTTGGAAAGCAACAGTAGCCAGACTTGGCAACTTTCTCTCTCCTCTTGGGTCTAGCATCTCCACTCACACAACCACCACCCTTTGTCATTCCCTTAATACATCTTGGACCATTGCAATAACCCTCTAAGTGCAATAACACTTGCCTTTAGCCTCCCAATCTCTGTCTTCTACATAGTTGCCAATTTAATCTTCCTAAAGCAAAAATCTGGCCATGACACTCTTCTCTTCAAGCAGAAGACTTGAATGGACCCGAACCACAGCATAAAATCAACTTAAACTTAACCAGGTGGCATCAACAGCCACTATCCTAGATACATAGGTTTGGCATCTAAGAACCTAGGCTCAAATCATGCCTCAGTCGTTACCTGGGTGACCCTGGGCAAGTAATTTCACCTGGGTTTCATTTTCTTGATATTTAAAATGAGGAGGTTGAAAAAGATGCCTCTAGTTTTTTGTTTCTTGTTTTTTGGAAGAGTAAAAGGATATATTGTATCTATTCAAAATTAAAAAAAAAAACTTTGTTGTCTTGAGATCAGGAAAGTTCCACTACAATTTTAGTTATGATGAAATTCGTTGTAATGGGATTTGACCTGAATGGCAAAGATTACATTAAAATTTTCAAGGGAAAAAACACCAAATGCAATAAAGCTATTTTTCTTCACAGGGAGAACAATTCCAATGATGGATACCTGAGTAGAAGAAAAATACAAAAAGACTGAAAAATAAGGAGGTGGGGGAGAGGCAGAGACATACTGAAAGCTAAACTGAACTGTGGAAACAACAGTTATAAAAAAAAAAGCTTAAGAAAGCAATATGATGTTTTCAGGGAAGTGGTGTTCTTTACAGGACTCTAAAAGGGTATTTCTACTTAAAACCTAGGATTGTGTGATTTAGCCCCGGTCACCCTGGAGGTTATGCATTTATCCCACTGACTACAAGTATAATCTCCTATTCCCAAAGAGCAGATGACTTTCTAACATCTTCTTTGGTTGGTTATACTAATTCACTATCTTGGAGGCATAAGTTATTGTAGATTTACCTAATCAGAATCAGTCCTCCAGCCCACCTCTGGCAAACCCAACCCCTTCCAAAACTGACCACATTTTTCCTCAGCCTTTGTCATGTAACTTTGGCATAATGGAGTTGATTCCCCGAGGCATGCTTGGATACTGTTAACAGCATTTTAATCATAGCATAGAACCAATAAAAGAAATAATGGAATATATAATCAAACATCTATCACACTGTTTTATATCTGCAACCTCTCTCAGACCTGGGCAGCCCCCAGGTAATAATAGCTGTACAAAACAGGAGTTCTGGGTAATGCACAGCTGACTTGATTTAGTTTCCTCTGGCTGCCCCTCCTACCACTGGACAGAGATGAATGACAATTCAACACAGTTCTCAATTCATATTAGACTCTTTTAGACTCAGGATTATCCTCAGCAGATGATAAAGACTCAGGATTTAATGAGAAATGGAACTCCTGAAGGCCTGTGGTTTTTTTTGCTTAAAGTCCTGTTGGTGACTGGGAGCCCTGACTGCTTCTTGCCATGAGTGGATGTTCCACAGTTCATGGAGTAAAGGAAATGAATATCCCTGTACAACTAGCCCAGCAACAAGAGCCAGGTGCCCTTCCACTCTTTTCTTCCTTTTCTCTCATTGACCTTGAGATCTTTAGTCTGTGGCCCCTTTCTTCTACAATCTTATGGACTACTTGTTTCATACTTCTTCCTCCTCATCTCACAATTTATAGCCTACTTCCACCAAGAAGGGATCAAGAGATACAGACAGAATGAGAACACAACATCAAGACTCCTGTGTTTGGCATTTAAAATCTTTCGTGACCCAGTTCCGAACTATTTTTCCAGACTCGTTTCATGCTACTGACCTTTATGCAGTCTATGTTCTAACCAAACTGGTCTACTTGCTGGTCCCCAGACATTGCATTCAATTTCTCACCTCCATGCTTTTGCCCAGCCTGTTCCCCTTGCCTGAAATGCCTTCCCATTTCACCTCTGGCTCTTAGAAATTCCTAGCTTCTTTATCAGCTCATGTCATCTTCTATCCCTAGTTTTTCCAGATTCTCTCAGTTGTTAAAGGTCCCCCATTACTGTGTATTTACTTTGCATATGTAATATATATATTCTACATATGATATCGAATTTTTTTACACATACACATGTGTACATACACTTTGTTTTTCTATTTTGCATTTTTTGTATTTGTATTTATATTTTGTATATATTGTATTTATATTTAATCATATATTAATACATATATAATATAATATACAACACAATATGTTATATTATAGAATGATACATGGATATAATATATTATATTAATAATATATATTAATTATCTGCTTTCATGTTGCTCCCACCCAGGTGAATGTAATCTCCTTAAAACCTTAGGTGGTTTCATTTTTGTCTTTGCATCTCTACCCCTTCATGGTGGCTGGTGCATAAGAGCTCAAGAAAAGCTTTTTGCAAAGAATTGAACTGTCTTCATTTAAGTCTTTCCATCATGGAGTTCCTTGTGTCCTCATCTCTCCTAACCCTGGAGACATTTCTTTACTGGGAGCAAGGAGGCCCAAAGTCAAGAAGAGGTTCACATTTTGGACGAAGGTAAAAAAACTTCCTTGTGAGAGAGTTGTATTCTTTGGGACAGACAATGGAATTCCCTTCCTGGAGACTCTGAAAGAGTCTGAAGACAGAAGATCAGCTATGTGGGAGGTTTTTGATCCAATCTTGCCTAGAAGTGATGGATGCAACTAATTTATCTCTGGGGGTCCCAGAAAGAGGGGAGCTCTTTCAGGCAGTGGGCTTTGTGGGTGTAGAGTCATTGCCTGAGATTCAGTCCTACAAAGGCATAATTGATTCATTCATATATCCATCATCTTTCTGTGCCAGGGGGCAAAGTCCTTTGGGTCCTAAGTGACTAAGGAATTCTTTGTCTAAAGGAAGCTTTAGTAGTAGATGTTCAGTAATAATGTTCAGTAGTAGATGATTTCCTTTTCTTTACACTGAGGGCAAGCAGTCTATGTTGGCAAGTTCCCAAGCACAAGGACAAAAAGCATTTCTGTCCACAGAGGGCACTGCCATCTTGTCAGTGAACAAAGAAGGGTTCAGTGCCTTCTTTGCTTAGCATCACAGGTTTGTAGATTGGGAAATGGGAGCCATCTTACCCAATGTCCTCATTTTATAGATAAGACTACTGAGGCCCAGAGGGGTTAAATGCTTGTCCAAAATCATGGCAGTAGCATGTGGCAGGGCTGAGATTCAAACCCAAGTCCTTCCTCTAACTCTAATTCCTGGCATTCTTTTCCTTTCTGTTCTGTTTCCCTTCAGGGAATCTTTCTCATGTATGATCCTGAGATTGGTAGACTGTTCCTTTTTTTTCTTGACTTGGATCCAAGGACTCTGGAAGGGGAGCATTCAATTATTTCTATAGAGATTTAGAAATATGGAACCCATTTGCCTTGCTTTCTCAAAAGGTTCAGCAGAAAGAGGGCCTAGAATATAAAAACCTGAATAATTCCGTGTTCCACTCTTATGGTGATGCTTTCTTCTATTCCCAACACTTTGCCTATTTCCCACAAACAGATAAAACTAACGAGTAATCAGGTGCTTAAAACCTGGCAGCTTATAGATCCATTCAAATTGGGATTTCCAGACTTATAAATGAATCCATGATCTCACTGACCTGGGTGCTTCCTCACTTATGCTCACCTCCATTCATGCCTTCTTGTTCTGAGGGACTCTTGTTCATATCCTCCCCTAAATCAGAGGAATTATTAGGCCCAGTCCTGAGTTGCAATCCATACTCTGCCTTTTCCCTACCAGACTTCTCCTGGATGATATTTTTTTCTCTTTTTTATTTTTTAGTTTATCTCATTCATTTCCACAAGATTTTGAGTTACAAATTTTCTCCCCATTTTTCCCCTACCCATCACCCCAAAACAGAGATCCTACTTACTATCCCCTCCCCCAATCTGCTCTCTCCCATATTTTCCCCCATCTCCTCTCTGACTTTCCAGTAGGGCACAGTGGATCTCTATGCCCCAGTGCCTGTATATCTTATTTCCCAGTTGCATGTAAAGTAATAGTAATAATAGTATATATATATGTAAACATTTGATTTTAAAACTTTGAATTCCAGATTCTTTCCCTTTTTCCCTTGTCACCCACTCTTATTGGGAAGATAAGCAATTCAATATAGGTTGTACATGAGTAGCTACACAAAACATTTCCATACTGGATATATTGTGAAAGACTGACTATATTTCCCTCCATCCTATCCCACCCCCCACTTGTTCTATTCTCTACTTTGATCCTGTCCCTTTTCAAAAGTGGGTGCTTCCAACTTTAGCCCCAGCCAGCCCTCCCTTCCACTATTCCCCCTCTCATCCCCTTCCCCCTTACTCTCCTGTAGGGTGAGATACCCTATTTAGTGTGTATGTCATTCCCTCCCTAAGCCAAATTCAATGAGAATAAGGTTGACTCATTCCCTTTTGCCTTCCTATTCTTCCCCTCCATTGTAACAGTTTTCCCTTGCCTCTTCTATCTGGATGATATTTTTACACCACTCCTTGCAATTAAGTAGGAGTGTGCTGGACCCAACTCATACTGGTTCACAAGAGCCCATGGTTAAATAATCAGTGTGAATATTTACAGCTCAGAAGTCAGCAAATGCTACAAATCAGGGTTTAAATTATTGTTTTCTTGACTGTCTAGAATGAGGAAAGTGTTGAGGAAAATGTTAATAAGGCAAGTTAAGCTTAAAAGTGTGCCTTGCATGCATTTTTCTTCCAGAGAGGCAATTGCTAACCATTAACCAGAAGATTATGGTTCATGAAGCTTCACTGGCCATATACTATAGCTTAATTTTACCCATCATGCGTCCTTCTATTACCTCACCCACAATTTTTGATTCTTTGGAAATGACTATATTTTGATTTATGGAAATTTTATTTCCTTGAAAGAAAATTAGTGATTGGGGGCTCACTTTGAGAAGTGTTGTGTGATTTGACCAGATGAGACTCTGGGAAGCCGTTGTTGAGAGCCCCCTGGCTTTGAAAACCCAGATGTTGATGCTTCCCTCTCTGGTAACTGTGATTTGGTATTGATATAATGGTAGGACAGTTTGGAAGCCTGTCTGTTTGATCTGTAAGTTCTGTAACTCTGAAGTTCGGGTGCTGACCTTTTTCCCCTGAACTAGGTAATGTATGTTTGATTGATTAAAGTAAGCTTGTTAACCCATTTTGAGTTGCTTTCCTTTTGAAAAGCAGATCTAAGAACCTGTGTTGGCAGTCACCCTGGGGATATTGGGGTGCTTGCCGCTACAAAATGGCGACGAGGGATGGGATCTGCTGAGTAAAAGGAAAGTATGGGGGCTGGGATAATTGTTTGTTTCCCAGTTGTGGTAGCTGTGATTCTGTGGAACCATGGAGCAGGAGAGAACGGCCTGCATGCTGACTTCACTGAGCTGAGAGCAGGAATGGTGAGCTGCCTGCATGGAGACCTGTGGAGAAGCCAGGAGCTGCTGCCTTCTGCTGGAGAAGGAACCCAGGAGTTTGGAGTTCAGCCACAGGACAAGATAAGGACTGTATGACAAAGCAGGGGCACTGAATGTGTTTCCTTGCTGCATCCCACAATTTGGGACCCAGGGGGAGGATGGACTTGTGACTGGTGGGTGGGGTGAAGTGCCATGGACCCCAAGGACCCCACTTTGGTTTTCTTGCCCAGCTCCCTCTCTGGACTTGGAAGCAGGGGCTGGAGCAGTGTTGTGGGAAGGACACCCCCCTCCTCCCAAGAGAAATTTATGTGATAATGCTTTGTATTTTGTGAATTGATGTGAAAATGCAATGTACTTTGTTTAAGACCCAGTGGCCACTTTGGTAACTTTAGATGTACCTTGAAAATATGACTTAAGGGATGGTTAGTGATAATTGAAATGTAAATTGTCTATGCTATGGGCATACTTAGTAAGACTTTACTGACTAAGTGACTATTTGTACTTTGAGATATTGTTACAGATAAGAGACTAATTGAGTTAATCAAGACTTTGCCCCACTAGTGGAAGACTTGTACTTTGAAAACTGATGTAACTGATTGAGTTAACTTAAGAGTGACTATTTTTTGATTTTACTGATAAGTGACTGAGTTAACATTTGCCCCATGAGTGGAAGACTTGGACTATTGTATTTTGAGATTATATTGTGATTTTCTTATGTACCTGGAAAATGTGACCTAAGAGATGTTTAATGCTAATTCAAATGTAAATTGTGTATGCTATGGGCATGAAAGATCTTGGGGCCGAATGTAATGGAAATGCAAATTTAAAGATCTTCCCTGCCCCTAGCTTAAGTGCACCTGGAGCCTGTGGTGGGAGGCTTGTTTTTCAGGAAAGCCCACACCTTGATACTTTGTGATTGGGCAGTGGGTCCAGAAGGTTGTTACATTCTCTGAGCCGGGAGAAGGCTATATAAACCCTTAGGAGAGGCTTTGCTTTGGGGCTCACTTTGAGAAGTGTTGTGTGATTTGACCAGATGAGACTCTGGGAAGCCGTTGTTGAGAGCCCCCTGGCTTTGAAAACCCAGATGTTGATGCTTGCCTCTCTGGTAACTGTGATTTGGTATTGATATAATGGTAGGACAGTTTGGAAGCCTGTCTGTTTGATCTGTAAGTTCTGTAACTCTGAAGTTCGGGTGCTGACCTTTTTCCCCTGAACTAGGTAATGTATGTTTGTTTGATTAAAGTAAGCTTGTTAACCCAAAAAAAAAAGAAAAGAAAATTAGTGATTAAAAAAAGTATTAAAAATAGTGAGAAACTCCAATTTATCTTCCTAGTAATATATGCAAGTCCATTAAGGCATTCCACAGACCTGATTTCTCCCCACCTGGCCCTCCTACTAATTGAAATTAATTTGTGTCTACTTTATATTTATTTACCTGTCAATGTATTGCCTTCTCTTATTAAAATGTCAGATCCTTGAGGATAAGGATCCTTTTATTTCTGCCTTTATAACTCCAGTGCCTTACTGAGTGTCTGGGAAATAGTAGGTATTTAATGAAATGTTTGTTGACTAACCAATTAACTTACAACTAGAGGTCCCTTTGTAACCAAAAATTAAAATACTTAAAAGTAAAGTCAGTTTATAGATTTGCAATTATATATTGTCTGAAAAATATTTTTAAATCTGATTCTTTTTTGCATCTTTCTTCATATGTCCTTTATTATTAATTTGGGTATATATAACATATATATCTTATGTTAGGTCATATTATATTATATTTGTTAATAAGATTTGAATGAATAACCTGCTCCCACTGCTTTGAAAGCATTTTCTTTAATACGGGCTATATATTAATATATATTATAATATATACATATATTTATTTGCTCAAAGTTGTTCTTAAAACAGAATTCCTGTTACTGTATACAATTTTCTCTTGGTTCTGCTCATTTCACTCTTCATTATTTCATGCAAGGCTTTCCATGTTTTTCTAAGATCACTGAATTCATCATTTCTTATAGCACAGTAGTATTCCATCACAATCATACACTCCAACTTGTACTTTCCCTTATATCAAAGTCATTCTTTGTTTTACATGTTTCTGATTCATTTATCACAGACGATTGTGTATTAGTTATCTGGGTTTGTATAATATCACTCCCAGTGAGTTTATAAGTCTATCTCGACCAACCCTTTATTTTAAAGATGAAGACATTGAGGCCCAGAAAGGTTAAGTGCTTTGACCCAAAGTAACACCAAGAGTAGCTGAGTTTGGATTTGGATACAGATTCTTTCCACAGCAGTAAAGGAAACCAGCACCTTCAGGAAGAGTGTCAGGGTACCACTCAGGAAAAATTATTCTCTAACAGGAAACTTGAAACTCCCCTTTGCATCAGAGTCCTAATGTCTCCCACTTATTTAAACCCTTTAATGATTCATTGCTCTCTTTTCATAAGTCTCCTGAGAAAAGCTGAACCTAGATATTGCTTCTCCCAGTCCCACAGCTGGGACTCCAAACTCTATCTCTTGTTGGCATTTGAAATATGGGAACCCAAAGGACAACCTATGAACCCCAAGCAAGGATAAGTGAGAGCTTACCATGAGCCAAGGTGCCAACCCTCCTTACAACCCTGCTGCTTAGCTCTGTTCTACACACACACACACACACACACACACACACACACACACACACACACACACCCCGCATTCCCCCACTAATCACCCTCTTGTTACATTCTTTTGCTGAAAGTTAATTTTACCAACATCTGAATGCAGGTTGCAAACAGCCTCTGGCATAAAGGCAGAGCCTAGACACAGGTACATTTCATCTCTGATGACTCCAGCTCCCCTATTAAAGGATATGTTTTCAAAGCAGTGGGAGCAGGTTACTCATTCAAATCCTGTTAACAAATAACAGGACTTAAGTGTGTAATGTGCAGTTCACTCAGCTTTGAAAATTTGCCCTGAAGAGTTAAAATTTCTGCTTCACTGGAAATTGGAGGTTGGGCGGGGGGGATGCTTGCAGGCATCCTTGGTGGGAGGAATTTTCAGTCCCTGGAATTTTATTTGTGATCCCCTCCCTTGCACCTGAGCTGGAAATGATTGCAAGATCCAGGATCAGATTGCAGGAGCAAGGCAAGCTGGGGGACCCTGTCCTGAGGCCTGCAGGTGTTCCACGGTCTACCAGGGAGTAATGGGAGGCAGTGCAGAGGCAAGCTGATCTCCCAGCAGCTAAAAGGAATCCGCTGGGGCATGCAGGGGCCCCACTTCCTTACACTGGTTCAATCCTGGTTGGAGGTGTAAATAAAAGAGTGAGAAAAGTGAATGGGAAAGGAATTCAGGTGGAAGAAGAGTCCCATACTCCTCTTTTTCCACCCCTGGAAAATCCTGACCTAGTTGCCCTATAGACTCCGGGGAAATATCTGTGCCTTAAATTGATAAGTAATGGAGAGGAACAATACTCATTGGGTGTCCTTAACTATCCCCTTTGCCTCAGAGACGCCCCATTTACTAGTATATGTGACTTTTTAGTCCTTAGAAGGACATAAATAAGTCTTTAATGGGCACATTATGAAGGAAATACCTTAGGAAAAAGTTTTTGCATGCCATTACCTGGCTGAAGGGAAGAGCTGTAACTAGGATGGAGCAACTTGGGCTTTGCCCTAGGGCGATAATTTTATAAAGCAATGAAGAAGGTGATAGCACCTACATACTTCCCCAACACAGAAATAAGAAAAGTAGAGTTGCTTATATCAATTCACATCATGGTTTTTAATTGAACATTTAACACTAAAGAAAAAAGGGGGTGGCTAGGTGGAGCAGTGAATAGAGCACCAGCCCTGGAGTCAGGAGGACCTAAGTTCAACTTTGGCCTCAGACATTTAACACACACACAAAAAAAAACCTAGCCATGTGACCTTGGGTAAGTTACTTAACCCCAATTGCCCTCCAAAAGAAAGCAAAAGAAAAAAGAGGGTCAGCTAGGTGGCACAGTGAATAGAGCACCA
Organism: Gymnobelideus leadbeateri; assembly: GCA_011680675.1. Taxonomy (NCBI): domain Eukaryota; kingdom Metazoa; phylum Chordata; class Mammalia; order Diprotodontia; family Petauridae; genus Gymnobelideus; species Gymnobelideus leadbeateri. The sequence goes on along the minus strand of WOXC01009037.1, from coordinate 374,303 downwards.
GCCCTGGAGTCAGAAGGACCTGGGTTCAAATCGAGCCTCAGACACTTGACACACTTACTAGCTGTGTGACCTTGGGCAAGTCACTTTACCCCAGTTGCTCTGCCTTCCCCTCTTCGAAAAAAAAAAAAAGAAAAAAAGAGAAATAATCAAGCTTAGTTGGCAAGAATAATTGTTGAAAATAAGAAGCTTGTTCCTGTCACACCTCTCTCCCTCTTCAGTGGCCCCTTCCAGGCATTGTACCGTTGTTCCTGTTCCCTACCCCCTCCATAGGATGGTGTCCCAAGACCCTATTCCCTGACCATCCCCCCCGCCCCCCCGCCCACTGAAACTAAAGTGTCTTGAAAGTCAGAAAACCGAAGTTCAAGTTCTGACTTTGACCCTTATTAGCTGTGTGGCTGCTGCTGATCTCTCTCTTCAACAGTCAAATGGGTATAATAATTCATGTCTTGCCTATCTCAGGATAAGATATCCTCAAAGAGTTCTGAATCTGTTTTAGAATGTCAGGGGAAAGAGCCAGGGGAGATCCCATCTCCTTTACCTTAGGGAGTGGAGATGGAAATACTTAGAAATATTTGAACCTCCCCCCATATGATGGCATTTGGTCCACTCCAACTGCCCCTGGGCTACCTAGAAATAATGCCCCATCCCTAATTTCTATTCAACACTTTCCAAATATTAGGTCAAAGATAGGGAAGAAAAGCCAAAGTCTACCATCATCCCACGATGAGTTGTCTGATGGTTCTCCCTCAATGCTCTTTAGTGGTCCAAAAGACCATGATCTACATTTTTACAGAAGATATTCTTTTTAAATTACCCTTTCTCTAAAACTAATCCCCCTACTCCCTAGCTCCACCCACACTGAGTTCTGATGGACTGCCCACTTTTCATTTTAAAGCCCAATGAGCAGAACTGCTTAGAAATAAGGATTATACCAGTCTTTAGAAACTGTCCTACTCATGCAGTGACATTTGGAGGCTTTTGTCTGGGCTGAGTTATGCGCTCCCCTGTGGAGAAAGTGGAAAGATTACACTGTGTATTTCATGATCTTCCTGAAACAACAATCCCAATTTAGCTTTGGCATTTTGGACAGTCAGCCAAAATCAGTTGTCCCCGACTCCAATGCTGCTCCTTATTCCATTCAGGAGGAAAGGGTGTAGTGGGGAGAGCATGGGGCTGACCAAGCGCTCTTCCCATGAACTTTGTGTGTCCTTAGGAAGTTCTTTCCCTTTCCTGGGGTTCAGTTTCTTCCGATGTCAAAAGGGGGAAAGGGAGGGAAAGGATTAGATCAGAGGTTCCCAAGCTTATTTGTCCCACCACCCCATTTTTCAAAAATTTATCCAGTGCCACCTTGGAAATCTATTTTCTTTAACACTTTAATGGTTAGGGGATTTTTTCCCTGAAATTTGCATCATTTAAAAAATATTTTTTAAAAAAAGGACATATCTTAAATTTAATCATTTGTCATAAATTTGTGGGGTTTTTCTTGCATGAAAATTTTGCATGTAATATTACATTGTGAAACCTTATAGTCTTATTGTAAACAAGTCATTACAAGCACATATTCCTGCAATGTGTGCTAGACTTCCCGACAATGTGTGACTCACTCCACTGCCAACACTTGCTTGTTAAGACCTGTTGTCCAGACTTGACCACTGATGAGTTATAATTTGCATTTTGTGTTGTTTATTTGGAAAAATAATGTAATCACTATGACTTTAACTCTGCTAGACAACAGATGAAACATGTACAGTTTTTCAAAACTTCTTTCCTCATGCTTCTACTACCCCTTTATTTTTTATTTAATATACCCCAATTGCATCTGAAGTTGCTACCATCCCCCCAGATTGATTCAGTGCCCCCCCCCCACTTTGGGAATCTACGGATTAGATCATTCCTAAAGCCCCTTCTAGTTCTGAGATTCCTTGTCTAATGATCAAAGGTCTTTCCAGTCTAAAATTCTATGGCATAGTAAGAGCTGACATTTGTATATAGACATTATTTCATTGGAGCGTCAAAACAACACTGTGTAGAAGGTACTGATATTTTTTTTCCATTTTACAGATAAGGCAACTGAGGTTCTGACAGGCTTACCCAGAGTCACATAGTTGGTGTGATTTTTGAATTCAGGAATCCTTGACTCCAACTACAGCACTCAATTATGCAATGCTGCCTTAGAGTGCCAAAGCTCTACTCCATCCATTGTGGAATATTAATTTAAAACATGCTTAAAATCAAGATTCATCATGTAACCTCCGTATTTTCCAGTAAAAAAAAAAGGGGGGGTCCACATAACCTCAGAATTGTGTCATATTTGAAGGGCTGCATGCTGGCTGTGCTTTTAACATGAGTGGGCTAGAAGATACATCTTTTAAATATCTGTTTCAGATTGGTCATTCAAGTGTTGGCAAATGCTTGTCAGTTAATGCTGGATTGCCCCTTCTGGACCTGGACAAGGAACTTTTCTCAAACTCATTTCCTCATCTGTAAAATTGGGAATAATAACCGCACTTACCTCCCAGGGTTCTTGTGAAGCTCAAATAGCATAATATTGTAAACCACTTTGCAAACCTTAAAGTTTTAGGCAAATGCTAACTATTATTAGCCTATAGGATTGAAGCTTTTCTCTCATTCAATAAGCATTTTTTTTTGTTTTTGCTTTTTGGGGGGCAATTTGGGGTAATTGACTTGCCCAAGGTCACAAGCTAGTTTTTGTGTCTGAGGCCGGATTTGAACTCAGGTCCTCCTGACTCTAGGGCCGGTGCTCTATTCACTGTGCCACCTAGCCGCCCCTCAGTAAGGATTTATTAAACTCCTTATGTATCAGAACACTATGCACCAAAGGATCATAGTTTTAGAGGCAGGAAGTGAAATATATTCAGAAAATAGTACGGAGGCTTCTTTGTCTAACATAGAGCCCAGAGACAATAGCTATACAACAAATGATTGCAGAGCCAGGACTAGAATTAACTAATGAGGGCGAGAAGGCACTAGACAGTTTCCATTTAGTGTTTTTTAAAAGGGGCACTGCCCCAATCATGCATCAGGAAAATTCAGAATAAGGATAAAACAGGGTGATATTTCATTGAGCTTGAGCGAATGGTGGTTGTGGAAAGTTATTTCCAAGGGGGCATCATTGTGGTCAGCAGCACTACCCGGGCCTAAGCAGAATTCTATGTTTCCTGAAATGGAGTTTAGTTTTAATGTTTACAAAGTGTGAAATGCAAAATTATTCTCCCCACCCACCTTAGACAGAATTCTTCCAAAATGCCCATCTTTTTAAGAGTGTGGTTTGAAGCAAGCCTTTGATAGCGCTTTTCTGCCCTCTGCTGGCAGTTTTTAATAAACTTGAATTTAGGAGCCTGTACTCAGATCTCCTAGTTGGATGACAGTTTATGTTGAGAGCCCTGATCTTTCCCAGTGTTCAGAGGCTTTCATCACAGCAAGGAGTTAATATAGGTTTAGAATTATATTTACGGAAAGTTTTCAGAAAAAGTCTTTTCTAGTGTCACGGAATGAGTCAGGAGACCTTTAAGCCCTGGCAGCTCTCCATATTCCATAAACTTCAATGTTACCTCCAGGAACAAATATAAAATCCTATTTAAAGTTCAAAGCCCTTCACAACCTAATGCCTCCTCCATTCCAGTCTTCTCTCCCCTTACTCCCCATCACAAACTCTCCAATCCCTTTCCTCTCTGCTCTGGGTATTTTCACTCCATTCCTGGAATGAAAGATTTCCTTCTTTATCTGTACCTCCAGGATTTCCAGGCCTCCTTCAAATCCTAGCTAAAATCCCATCTTCTCCAGGAAAGATGGAGAAGACTTTCCCAATCTCTTTTAATCCTAATGCCTTCCCCTGTTGATTATTTCCAGTTTATCCTCTGTATAACTTAGATTATGTAGTTGTAATTGTTTGCATGTTGTTTTCCCTCATTAGATTGGGAGTTTCTTGAGGATAGGGATTCTCTTTTGCCTTTCTTTGTATCCCTAGTGCTTAGCACATAGTCGGCATTTCATATTTACTGTCTCAATGATGCCACCCATGACTAACTGCCTACTATGGGGAAACTCAGAGGATCATAGCTCTAGGGGTAGAATAGACCAAATAGTCTAAATAACCCCTCATTTTGCAGATAAGGAAATTGAGGCCTAAGGAGATTAAGTGACTTTCCCTAGCTCACACAAGTAGTAAGTGTTAGGGGTGAGTTTTGACCCTTAGGTCCTTTGACTTCAGATCCAAGTATTTTCTCCCTTGGATGGTGCTCACGCCTACAACTCAACAGTGAATCAATCTCCTCCTCCTCCTCCTCCTCCTCCTCCTCCTCCTCCTCCTCCTCCTCCTCCTCCTCCTCCTCTTTCCAAATGATGTTTAAAAGGCTCTTTCTCCCTATAATTATCTCTATAATTTTCAGAAGCCACCATTTACTATGAGCCTTGGCTTTCCTGACATCTACATTGCAGATGTGTGCCACAATCTTCTTGATTGTTCATCCCTCCATCTCTCTTTTGAACACATCCTTTCTCTAATGAATAAAGAAAGTGCAACTGCCAGATAACTCTTTGGCATACTATGTATTCATTCACGAAAGTGAAATGGAGAAAGGTCTGGCTAATTCTATGCAAAAGAATCCAGGCCAGAGGCCAAACAATTTCAAAGTTTCCCGGGGGCATTTTGTAAGTTAGTTCAAAAAGGAGTTGTTTACAAAAGAATAGAAAAGATTTTAGATGGTTCTTTACCACCACCCCCCAAAACAACTATTGACCCACATACATTCTATTATATCCTTATAAAACATTATGAAAATAATAGATCTTTGGTTTCCACCAAGGATTTCCTTGATGAAAATATAAAAAGGGAAAAGGCCAATTTTGTAGCTAATCTTTGGCAGTAGATCATATCTTTATAGTCACACAAATGACTGAATTATAAAAATTGCACTTTTCCTGTTTGTTGATTTTTCAAAAATCATTTGACAAATTCACTCAAGAATGCACTCAAATTCCCCAAAACCAATTGTTAAGTTTTCATTATGAGCATACCTCAGAAATCACAAAACACCAGAAATCAGGGCTTGATTTATTATTTTGTTTTCTTTCTAGATTTAAGAATTTTTTTTTAGGAGTGGGGGAAGGCAATCAGGATTAAGTAACTTCTCCAGAGTCACACAGCTAGTTAATGTTTGGATTTGAACTCAGGTCCTCCTGACTCCAGGGTCAACACTCTATCAACTGTGCCACTTCAAGAAATGCACTACTGGTCTCTGTGCTGTGAGGCCAAAGTAGGTTGAGTTCGGGCACATTGAAAAGACTAATCAGAAATTAGGTCTGGGCAATAGTGTCCCATAGAAAAATGTAGGAAACTATGAGGCAGGGGTAGGCAGCTGACTCAGCCCCAATGGAGGGGATCTGCTGGGGTACATTTGTCAATTAGACAATGCTTTGTCTAGGGTTTCACAGTCCTGCTGTAACCAACAGACTTTCTCAGGACTGAAGGTTAGGCACACAGGACCCAAGGCTAAGCTTTGACTTCAAACAGCCTGGAAGAAGGTTGTCTTCTTGTGACCTTCTGTGCTAAGTGAGAAATCACAGATGGTAAACAAGCTTCGAGGATCTGTCAGACTTCAGGGAAACAACTTATGTTAATTTCTTCTTCATTCAGCTGCCATTAACCACAATCTATTGAAAATAGACATTTGCTTGGGATAAATAAAGCCAAAAAAAGCTAATTTAATTTTAGACTGAATTAATAGAGGTGCAGCCTCCAAATTAAGGAAAAGCAAAATCCAGCTGTCCCATCTTGATCATATCACATCTAGGGTACGGTGTGAGTGTTACATTGTAGGAAGGATGTTCACAATCTGATGTATATTTACAGGAGGGCAACCACGATCCAGAGAGGACTGGGGACTAAAAAGGTCATAAGATGACCATTTAAAAGACCTACAGATGTGGAAAAAAACTCAAATGACAGTCTTTATCACTGTCCCCAGATATCAGGATTGTCATGAAGAAGAGGAATGAGATTGGGGCCAGAAGACAGGACCAAAAAGGGGCAAAGGGTGAAGTTCCAGGGCAGAAGATTTTGTCGGGCTCACAGTCAGAGCTGTCCAAAATAAAAGGCTGCCTCCAGAGGCAGCAAGTCCCCAGCCCTGGAAGCCTTCAAGAAAATGCTGCGGTTTCACTTACTGGGATGCTATAGATGGAGACTTAGAATTGAAAAGGACCTTTACCTTGTATTCTCTTACAATTAGGACTATGTGCCCTAACTGCTATGGTTCAGTTATTTTCAGTCATGTCTGACTCTTCATCATCTCATTTGGGGTTTTCTTGGAAGAGATACTGGAATTGGTTTGGCATTTCCTTTTCCAACTCATTTTACAGATGAGGAAACTGAGGGAAACCGGGTTAAGAGACTCGCCCAGGGTCACCTCGCTAGTAAGTGTCTGAGGCCATATTTAAACCCAGGAAGATTAATCTTCCTGACTTCAGGCCAGGCACTCTCTACACTGTGGTACCACCAGCCCATGTTCTAATAGTAGGCATCCAATAAATGATTACTTAATTGATTGGCATGCCCACTTATTTTACAATGCCATTTGATTCTGAAAATGTCAAGATGCCAGTTTCCTAAGCTCTTAGGAGCAATGAATGAACAAACATGACTGCCATGGAAAAGGCAAACTGTAGGGGGGGAAACTGGGAAACATCAGAAGAAAGGACCTTATTCCAAACTTAGTATTTCTGCAGTACAGAGAACCACCAGGATGATCCATTTGGATCCGGGGGAAATCTTAAGTCATTTTCAATATATATCTGTAACACAACACAGTGCTTTACACATGGTTAAGCACTTAATTAACACTCATTCATCTATCCAATCCCCCTTGTTTTACAGATGAAAACAACCAAGGCTCAGTGAGGCACAATGACTTTTCCAAGGTCATACAATTATTGGCACAATTGGCATTTGAACTTGGGTCTTCAGACCTCCCGGGCTCTTTCAAGTAGCACAAGCTACCTCTCCTTCTGGGGTGATTTTCTGAAGCTGTTTCTTCAGGTCGAGATTTTTAATTTCCATTGAAGAAAGTCCTTTATGGTTCTAAGATGGGGGTGCTGTGAAGCGAAGGGAACCATGAAGGGTTAGGGAGGGGAGGAGCAGGTGTCTGGATCCCATGGCTAGCCAGGCCCCAAAATAATTTAGGCAGTCTGGTAGTGGGGATGGTGTGGGGAGGGGACACTTTGTAGTATTTATCTCTTATGCATTTGACTTGTTCTAACTCCTTGGGGGTAGGATTGGTTAAAAATAGAATCAGCTGCATTTATTTTATTTTTTTAAAGAAAAAGGAAAATAAAGAGAAATTTTCTATCTCTCTTTGCCAAGCAGTTCAGCTAGCTATCCCTCTGGTCCTTCAGAATCTGCATTTATTGATACGAATATCATATCAATACAGCTGGAAGAGGGTGGGTGGTGGGTGGGTGGTAGGCAGGGTAGGAAACTTGGGGTTCCAGATCTAGACAAATCATTTACCTCTCTGAAACTCAAGTTTCCTCATCTGCAAGCATTACCTACTTTACAGGCCTGTTGTGAACATCAGTTTAATTAATGAATATGAAAAACACCATGTAATTCTAAGTGCCATAAAGTGTGTGAGGGACTATTAAGAAAGATTTTAAAAGGAGTATTTATTTAAAGTGAATTTAGTGCATATACTCTAGCAGCAGCCTGTCTCCTAATATTCTATTCACTTAAGTCAGTCAATCAATCATTCCATCAACAATTATGTTTTAAATGCCTCCCACAGCAGTTGAGTTCTCAAAGTGTTGTCCAGGGACCCTTGGGGTACTCTTAACACCCTTTCAGGAGTCTGCAAGGTCAAAACTATTTCCATAATAATATTAAGAGATTTTGATTTCTAATGCAGAAAACTGATAAACTATAAGACACATAAAAAGTGATTGGGGGGATCCTCAATAATTTTTAAGAGTCCTGAGAACAAAAAGTTTGAGAACTACTGGGCTAACATAATGACAGCTGGACCCTATGCTAGTGCATGGAGATACAAGGACAGAAGTGAGAGTCTTCTTGAGGAGGGTAGGAAACAATATGGGATAGTGGAAAGAAAGCTGGAACTAACATAGAAAAGCTTAGATGAACTGATGCTGAGTGAAGTGAGCAGAACCAGGAGAACACTGCACACAGTAACAATACTGTGCAATGACCAACTCTGATAGACTTAGCTTTTCTCAGCAATACAATGATCTAAGACAATTCCAAAAGACTCATGATTAAAAATGCTATCTACATCCAGAGAATGGAGTCTGAATGCAGATTGAAGCAGGCTATTTTCTCTTTTTTCACCCCTTTCTTGTGTGTGTGTGTGTGTGTTTTTTTTAAAGCAATTGGAGTTAAGTAACTTGCCCAAGGTTACATGGCCAGTTATTTTTGTGTGGGTGTTAAGTATCTGAGGCCAGAACCGATCCAGGGTCCTCCAGACTCTGGGCCAGTGCTTTTATTCACTGCGCCACCTAGCCGCCTCTCTTGTGGTTTTTCCCTTTTGTTCTGGTTCTTCTTTCCCAACATGACTAATGTGGAAGTGTTTAACATGATTGTACATGTATAGTGAAAGAAAGGAAAGAAAGAGATAAAGAAAGAAAGGAAGGAAGGAAGGAAGGAAGGAAGGAAGGAAGGAAGGAAGGAAGGAAGGAAGGAAGGAAGGAAGGAAGGAAGATCTGGTCACCTCCTTGCAGGAGCATCATTTCTTGGGTATCCCAGTAGCCCTAGGACACAGAATTCCCTCCTGCTTCCTGCATAGGACCCAATGCTGTGTGCTCCAGGTTAACTTTGGCCCAAATATCTCCCATGCCTAGACATCTAACAATTCCTGAAGGTCTGTCTCTAATCTGGGTCCATAGCTGATGGTGTGCTGCCTTAGTTTCCCCAAATTGTGATTTTGGATCACTGAGGAGTTTGAGAGGGAGGAAGTCATCCCAAATGAAGCCTGTGTTTGGTTTTGTCCTTAACTCCCAGTGATGTGGTAGAAAGAGCCTGTGATTTGGAGTTGGAGGACTTGAGTTTTAATGCTGTCTCTGCTATCTACTTCATGGCTTTGTCATTTCATTTTCCTGTGCCTTGGTTTCCTAATCTGTAAAATTAGGGGATAAAATTAATCAAATTGCTTTCAACTCAGAATCTGTAATTCCATGACTTGAAATCAAATCCTATTTGCAACTAACTGGTTGTATAACTCTCTGTCCATCTTCCTTCCTAGAAATCACTTTCCAAATGAGAGAGTCTGGGTAGGTAGGTTACCTCCATAGTTCTTTCCAGCTCTAAATACATGGTTCTCTAAAGTGAATAGGCTTGTAATATTTTCTGAATCTCTTGCCTTTTATACAGGGTGTCCCAAAGATTTTAGTGTAGTTAAGTTGGTTGTTAAACTTCTAATCTTAAAACTGCATTAAGACTTTTGAGATACTTTGTATACATCTATGATCCTATGAAAGGTACATGGTGGAGATTTCCTCATCTAGTACAAGGATTCTAAATATTTGATGATCCTTTGTGAGGTTTGCTCAGTTCTGAAAGAACAAGCACTCTGATCCCTCTGAGGATGAGACTTATGCTGTGTTGTGCCCGACCTCACCCCAAATTCTCCTTTCTGTGCTAAAGTTGGTTTATCCCTGAGGATTTGTGGGTACATTTATCTTTGACCTTCTAATCAAAGACAGAAAGGCCCTAGTATTTTCCCAGCCCTGGGGTGGGAGATAGGAAGGACATCTCCATGGACCCTGGCATGGACTCCAGAGGTGGTGTTGGCTCTTTCCATCGACCCTTCTCCTTGCAGCTAAGAAGTCAAACCACAGGGGAAATGGAAAGGCAGCAGGCTTGAGGATGGTAGATGACGTTTTGTCCTCTCTTAAGGCTGGTCAATTCTTCTGATGATTTGTGCCATCCCAGGAAATGAACATTGTCCATATAAATGAATACATTTGTCTAACCATTCACATATAATATGCCCAGGGGCAGCACTAGCTTAACAGAGGGCACTTTCTCTAACCTCCAGGAATCCTAAAAAACAAATGTCACTCAAATTGATACCTCATGGTTAGTACTCAAGTACTTAGAGCCCCTCTAAACTAGAGGATCCCTCAGATGCTAGCTTGAACAAGAATCCCCCTACCTTCCTGACAAGGGGCAACTCTGTCATGAGAGGAGGACCAGATGTGGGCTCATTAGGGAAAAGGCACAATTGAAACATCCAACTGCCCAAGTCTCCCTTGAGTTCCTACTCTGTGCCCAGCACTGTAGTGGATGCTGAAATGCCAACTGAAGGGATGGAAAGGAGCCTCTAGGAAAGTGCAAGCTCTGTGAGGGTGGCGACTGTTTCATTTTTGTCTTTGCATCTCCCAGGTTTCACTGGGAAGGGGGAAAGACAAGATTCTGCCATTCTCCAGAAACTTATGATCCTCAGGAAAAGCAAAGGTGAAGCTAGAGGTCCTGAGAGTTGGCATTAAGGTCTAAACTAGGGGCATCCTTCCTGGTTTTGTGATTAGGAAGTGGGAAGATGAGCTGGCAAAGCAATTGAGAATAACCCTAAAAAGCAAAGCTAGAAGGCCATGGGAGAGAGCTGAGGGGTCTCAATGACTCCTAAATTGATCCCTCTCTTGGATAACCCCAAGAGAGCAACTTGAAAGAAGGGATTCTAAGAGAAGCAAAACTAAGATAAAAGTTATAAGAAGGTTTGGCAGTCTAAGGTCCATAAGGTCAAGCAAGGCAACCAGGAGGGGATTTTGTCCCCTTAAGTCCAGTGAATGTTCAAAGTATGAATAAATGAATCAACAAAAGCTGGGGACATCTTGACTGCCAAATCCCAGGCTGCCCTGTGCCTCTGCTCTCCTTTTGGGAACTTGGTCTAGAATCATTCAAGTCCACCTAGCACCACTCCACGCTTGCTACCTAGTAATCAAAGCTTTCTTCTCACCCCATCCCTCCCCCAAGGACCACACAAGGCTGTCTGACCATATTGTTGTAGGGCAGGTAGCCCAGGGAAGGGGTGCTGGTGTCCCTGCAGTCTACAGCCTGTCACCCAATGGTCATTAGTGCCATGTGAAGCCTCCTGGGCTCTAAAAGCACAGCCATACCATCCCAGCCCATTCCCTGCTGTTTGGCATTTGAGCAGGAAAATCTATCAAGATTTCTTATCCCAACAGGGCAGCAGTTGTTACCCATGAGCTGGTGTGGAGCATGACTTTTGAGTAAGATTCCACTTATGAGCTTATGTCAGACCTATCCTACAGAGGAGCTGAGGAGTCCAGGTTCTATGTGTGTGGTCTCTCATCCTGTCTTTCCCCTCCCATCAGTGTGTGAATACTTAACACGTGTGTCCTTCCAGGCCAGAACTTTTGGCACTGATTCAGTGAGCTTTCCCACATCTTGTGCCAGTGATCTTATGAGCCCAAGTGTGGGATATTGCATTTACCTCTATTAAATGCCTCTTGATCAGATTCTAGTGGGTCGTGATCTTTTCGTACCCCTATGATGCCATCCATTGTATTACCCAACTCTTCCAGTTGTCATCAGCAAAAAATAATGAGACCCAAGATCAGGTGAGGACAAAGATGGTGAGCCAAATGAGAAAGCGTATGTGAAGCACTTTATAAGCCTTAAAACTCTATATAAATGGGGGTGGCCAGGTGGCACAGTGAATAGAGCACGGGTCCTGGAGTCAGGAGGACCTGAGTTCAAATCCGTCTTAGACACTTAATACTTACTAGCCCTGTGACCTTGGCTAAGTCACTTAACCCCAATTTCCCTGCATTTCACCCTCCAAAAAAAAAAAAAAGCAAAACTCTATATGAATGCTTTTATTATATATGATACATTATGTATAATATAGATTAACGATATTATATATTAACTATTGTTGCTATTAGCTGGCATTCACTTAGCACAGTACTTTTCTTACTGATCTCACAAATTTTTCCACATTCCAGTAGAGATCTCCCTCAAGGTGAATCTCAGTTGTTTAAATCATGGTCTTTGGATTCATCTAACCATGCTATCCACATAGTTCCATCTTCCTCACAGGGATTTGATGAGATTCCAAACAGGAGCCTCTAAAACTGATATGGTCTTTCCCCCTTCACACATGTTAAGCTGGCACACAGTTAGAGGGGCTAACAGAAGGTGGTCTAGTACAGTGGAGTGACCACTAAATCTGCAACCCTAAGGCATGGATTTAGGTCCTGGCTCTCCTGCTTACAAGTTGTATGATCTTGGACGAATCACTTAAGTTCTCAGACAAGATTTCTACATCTGAAAAATGGGGCAATAACATCTGCATTTTCTCCATCACAGGGTTGCTGTGAAGACATGAGAAATTGGACAGATAGTGAAAGAAATGGGAGCCATTACTAGTCCTGTAGTCTTCATGTGCTTTCCTCCTCCTTTATCTCTGTTCATGCTCTCTCTCTCCTTGGAACTGCTGTGCCACTGACCACTCTTTTAAACCCAATCCCTGGCTGTCAACATTCTATCCATACTTCAAGGGGCAATTCAAATGCTATCTGCTCCAAGAAGACTGCCCAGATTCCCTAGTTCTCTATAATCCCTTGGCACTTGGTTTGCATTACTCCTATTACATTAATCATATCCTGTCTACTCATCTGTGAACTTGTGGCTTGGTTTTAGATGATGCTCAAGGTCCCTCACAGTTCAAAGCATAGTAGACAGACACTGGACTTGAATTCAGGAAGACCTGAATTCAAATCCTATCTTAGACACTTACTAGTTGTGTGATCTTAGGAAAAGTTACTAACCTCTCTCTCTCTCTCTTTTTTTTTTCTCGTTTGAGTCTTCTATAAAATTGGGATAATTACTCATCTATAAAACTGGGATGATGATACCTATCTCACTGGGATTATTAAGAAAATCAAATGAGAAAATACATGTGAAAGTGATTTGAGAACTTAAAAGCACTATACAAATATTAGCTATTTCCCTTTGAATACTATCAGTTGCTGATGACAAGGATTGGGGATTTCACTTTGTATCCTCCTAAAACCAAGCATGGAGTCTTGGATGTAGTAGACTGTAAATAACAAAGTTGGATGGGTGAGGGTGGTGGTAGAGAAGGAGGAGAAAAACTTTTTGGTGTTGGTTTTCTGCCTACTATTGAAGGTTAAGGCCAAGGCACACTTTGAAAGTGGCATCTTTGGGAAGGCTAGGTGGCACAATGAATAGAGCATTGGTCTTGGAGTCAGGAGGACCGGAGTTCAAAGCCAGCCTCAGACACTTAACACTTGACCTTGGGCAAGTCACTTAACCCCAATTGCCCTGCCTTCCCCCCACCCCCCCCCCCAAAAAAAGTGGCATCTCTTCTCCAGGCTAAATATATTTACTGGTCAATTACACACTCTCTAGGGCCTTCGTCATCTTGAGAATCCTCTTCTGGATGCCTCCAATTGATCAAGACTATTCTTTAATCCTCTAAATTGAAAATAATACTCCCGACATAATCTGACCAAGACCATCACCCCCCTAGTCTTGAATACCATTCGTCTTACTGCGGAGTGTAAAACTGTACATTATCTCCTTATACTATGCTTTAGCCAAATTGACCTACTCTTTGGTCCCTGAATTCATTCTGTGCCCCCCTACCACCATGACTTTGCTCACTCTATTCCCTATGACTGCAGCATTTTGTCCAGTCCCTCTTTGTCTGAGTTTTAAAAAGTGAGTATGGATTTGACTCAAATCTCATCTCCTTCAGAGACCCCTCCTTGATATCCCCAATAGTTCCTTAAAGCCCTCTCTCTATCTTTTCTCTCTATGCCTTCCCCAGGCTATCCCTCATGTCTGGAATAAAGCACTTCATCAAGTTATTAAAAGTCTATGTTGGAAGTTCATAGGTGGTGCAGTGAATAGAGTACCAGCCCTGGAGTCAGGAGGACCTGAGTTCAAATCTGGCCTCAGACACAACACAAAAACTAGCCACATGACCTTGGGCAAGTCGGTTAACCCCAATACCCCAATTGCTCTACCTTCCCCCCTCCAAAAAGCAACCCCCCCAAAAAGAGCAAAAAAAAAAGTCTATGTGCTAGAAAAGATGGGGATATAAAGATGGTGGAGAGGGAGAAAGAGGGCCCTGGGTTCAAATCCCATCTGAAACTACGTTGTTACCTTGGGCAGATCCTTTCATCTCCCTGGGCCTGTTTCCCCACCTGTAAGATAAAGGAGTTGGAACAGATAGCTGATAATAACTCTAAATCTATAATCCCTTGATCTTAAAAGCATATCAAACAAACCACATCAGTCAACATCCTCCATTACATGTCTGAGCCTTTGTTCAACCTATATCCCACATCTATAACAGACATCACCTCCATATATACATGTTGAAGTCTCTCCTTTCAAGGCCCAGCTTCGGCATTTTCCCTGATCGAAATGGTTCTCTCACCTCAGATTTGTCATAGAGCAAAGGAGACATCCAGGCAATGTGCTTGAGATCAGCAAAGATCATAAGTTCTCTACAACCCCCCCTACCCTCCAATTAGATTAAGCACCTGAGGGTACAGACTTCATCACATCTATTTACATCTTTTCCAGGGCAGTTTATTGTTTCTTAGACTATTCCTCTTGGATCTTCCAGAGAATTTTACCAAGGTGGTATTGCCATCTGTTGAAATCAACTCAGTTGAGAAATGGTTAATCCCTAATTTATTGGTCTTTCTAGTGGCAGGGATAGGGAACCTGCAGCCTCAAGGCCACGTGGCCCTCTAGTGCAACCCTTTGCCTGAATCCTCAAAGGACCGCATTGAGGATCTATAGGGCCACGTGTGGCCTCAAAGCCATAGGTTCTCCACCCATTCTAGTCCATCATGAAAAATAATTATGGGAGTTATGGGAGAATAATGCTTAAGAATTGCAAGCATGTTGACAAAACAGGAAAATTATAAATGTTGGAGATGTGGGAAAATTGAAGCACTAAAACATTGTTGGTGGAGTTGTGAACCGATCAAAACATTTTGGAGAGCAATTTGGAAACTATGCCCAAAAGGCTATAAAAATGTGCATATCCTTTGACCCTGCAATACCACTTCTAGGGTTGTATCCCAAAGAGATCATAAAAATAGGGGGACAACCCACATGTACAAAAATATTTATAGTGGCTCTTTTTGTGGTGGACAAGAACTGGAAATTGAAGTGATGCCCATCAATTGGGGAATGGCTGAACAAGTTGTGGTATATGAATGTAATGGAATATTATTGTGCCATAAGAAATGAGGAGCAGATGGACTTCATATTTACCTGGAAAGGCTTATATGAACTGATGCTGAGTGAGGGGAGTAGAACCAGGAGAACATTGTACACAGTTACAGCCACATTATGTGCTAACTTTGATAGACTCGACTCTTCTTAGCAATGCAAGGTTCTAAGACAACTCTCAAAGGCTCATGATGGAAAATAGTATCCATACCTAGAGAAAGAATTACAGAATCTGAATGCAGATCAAAGCAAACTACTTGCTCTCTCTCTTTTTTGTTTTCTTTCTTCTTTCTTTTGGTTCATTTCATTGGTTATAATTCTTCTTTGCCACATGATTAATGTGAAAACGTTTAATGTGAGTGTATGGTGTATGTATAAAGCTTATATCAGACTGCATGCCATCTTGGGGAGGGAAGTGGGGAGGAAAGGGGAGAAAATTTGGAACTCAAAAGCTTGTGGAACTGAATGCTGTAAACCAAAAATAAATAAAATAATTGCATACATGCTGTGGAAGCAACCCCTCCTCTCAGACAAATTAAGAAAGCATGTTTAAAATTATACTAGCAAGATACTTATGACCTAATCTGAAAGAGAAATCCTTATCATGAGTGTCTGTTAATTCTGTAACAAGGTCTATTTTCCCTTTTTCTGATCATCCCAAGGACTCTTTCCTTGAAGTAATTAGGTCAATGACTAGGACCAGGTGAGGGGCTCTTGATTGATGCACCTTGATGGGATTAAGGGCAATGATTCACCTAAGAGAAGGAAGAAGTCTCTTTGATGACTTCAGTGTTTATGGACGTTGGGGCAGTACTGGGCAACTGGAAAGGAAAATCGATGGTTAAAGTAGAACTGAATGGTTTCAGGAAAATTACAAAGAGGAGGAGAAAGTGACGTGACTATTCTTTTGTTTAATGAGGTAGAACATGAACTTAACTGCTACTTGAATTCTGCTTAGTCTTGAGTGTTGAATCAGCTATTCAAGAACCCTATAAACTGGGAGTCCAGAATAACTTGTGGAGCAAGATGACCAACGGAAAGAGCGGAGTCTGCTAATTTGGAAATTTCTTTCTCTAAGCTGAAAAATGCTTGGATTGGGACAGTGATAAAAATTAGTCAAACTTGTTTCTGGCAGGTTTTTCCCTACAATGCAAAGGACAGCACTAATTTTTCTACAATATTAATATTCAAACTTGGACTATATATGTTAACTAACTACTGGTTAAAAAAACCAAACCAGGCTCACCCCAGCAGCCTTGTGGCACATGTATGTGGCCATGCACACACCCCTTAAATTCCAAAGTACCAAAAGACATCCTTCCTGCATATAAAGCAGCAATACTGCAGTCCTCTGCTGGGGATCTTCCTTATTCAGGTATATACAGGTTGGACAAGATGGCCTCTCTGGTTCCTTCCAAATCTGAGATTCCACGATCCCATCAAGAAATTAGCTAAGATTGACTTTCTCTTTCAGCACCCCAGACTTGGAGAAGTAACATTTCTTTTGTCCGATCCAGAATGCCATCTATCTAAGAATAAAACTTCAACTCTTTAAAAGTGCTCCCATGGTGATTCAGATGGATTTGGTTTCATTGTTGGGCACTGGCTTCCCATACTCTTGGACTTCAACCAAGGCAGAAAAGAAAATGAGCACATTAGGGACTAGATGTCTTCTAGTATTTTCAATTATACTGCATGAAACATACCTAGAAAATAGCAAGCATATTTCTGCTTAGAAGGGCTCATGTTGAGGTCATTTAAACACCCTGGGCAAAGTTCAACCGCAAGACTCTAACCCTGGCATGAAAGAGATGGTGCCAGCTCTTTCTGTCCTGGAGGGACTGAAATCTCTTCCCTTTATTGCATCCCACGGCCCCACTCACCCTCCCACACCCAGGTTCTCAACACTCTGTTTGCAACAATTCAGTGGTTTTTTGCAGATGAAAAAGTTGACCCACACTTTGATTTTCTTTATTTTCAATCGATACGGTATGAATACAAAGTTTCTAGAAAGCTACAAAAAGTCTACCACTTCCTCAAGAAGGCATCAAAATGTGTCACTTTGCAAAGACATGAAACACCTGCAGTAACTGACACAAAAATAGTATTTTTAGAGTGATGAAATAATTGCACTTAACTGGCATGGATATTAAAGTTATCACACATGTACCGCGAAAGCTAGAATACATTTTTTTTTACAAAGCACTTTATAAAAAAATTCTCTGCACACAAACCCTATAATTTTCATATTACTATCATACTAAAGATAAATTCACTTTTAAAGCCAACACTTAAAACATTTTGAAACAAAAAAGGTACCAGTACCTACACACAGACAATAACAAATACAAGAATACTGTACTGCCAAGAGATTGAAGTGAACTTCTTTCGGAAATTTCTGCAATTAGGTTAAAGAAATATGTGAGATTTTCTTTGTCCTCCCTCCCTCCCCCAACAGGTCCCCACCCACCAATCTAACAAAAAGGAAACGCTTTATCAAAAGGCAGTTTCCACATCAAGTCACCAGCAGCAGTACAATCATAAAATAACCACTGACCATATATGAATATGCTTAAGTCACAAACCCATTTTTATACACATTACACGAATAAACATAAAGTGAGAATTCCATTAAGTCATTTACAACGTGAACAGATGCACATGGCAAAAACGGGTTTACGTAAAATGTACAGATAGTAAAGAATTAAAGGCTATTCAGGTTTTTTTTGTGTTTTTTTTTTGTTTGTTTTTACTGTTATAAAATTCTTCTGTCATTTTTCAGGCACGTACTGTATTTTATTTATTTTTTTGTCTGCAGTTATGAGCCTGAAGTAAAGAGGCCCACAAAAAAAAAAGTCTGTCTTTTAAGGAGGTAACAGGGAAAAACATCTTTTGTCAACCAAGGGCTTTCAACAGCTAACTGACATGAAGATTACAAATATGAAACTGGAAAAGTCAGAGACTGGTTTCCAATTGGCTTGTACTTGAACACTAATAACTTCTTTTTCAGAAGAAGGAGAAGAAGAAGAATGCACAATGTGATAATCGAAGGCAGACAAAAAAAGGTCAACCTGAGAGAGGTCTGAAAGTAGAATCTACAACAATTGATGATGAACGATAGAGAGATTAAACATCATCAAAAAAAAAAATCAGATCAAACACTTCAGAGTATGTGGACTCCAAAACAAACTTCACAGGGAATAAGAAAACCAATTACATCCAAAGAGTTAGAACAAGAAAATAAATACAAGTATTTCAACTATTCTCATGGTGGGTTGACTTCTGCTAGCTGTCTACTGGCATCAAACATTAATTAAACAAGCTTCACTTTGAAAGATATAGGTGATGGGCTTTATTTGGGCTGGAAAACTATTACCAAATGAAACTTAGCTAAAAAACAAAAAGGGGAAGAATGGGGAAACAAGTATTGTTAGAGCTTCAATTTCTTTCAAGGCAGGGTGCAGTACCAAGATCTATGGTTTGGAAATTCAAGTAGCTAACTAGCTTGTGTAGTAGTGTTTGAATGGAAATGGCCAAATTTTAGTGGCATTCCAGATAGGTTTCTTTTCATATGTGAATCTTCATAATAAAAGGATTAGAAGGGGAGCATGGAGAGAGGTACAGAAATCAAGTGATCTAAAATAAAATTGCAAATTTAGAAAGAGCATTCTCATGATAGACACCATGCAGGGGCGGACAAATATATGTCAAAAGTTCACTGAGTGACTATAAAACTGTGTAATAAAAACACCTCTCTTCCAGGTTTTGGTTGGGCTGGTGTTTTTCCCTGGTCCCCTAGCCCAACCCCTCACGTTCATTTTCCATATAATATATAGCCCAGATCTCAAAAGGTGACAAAAGCAGATACTGACTTTAAGGAGTTGCCTTCCTTGGGGCTGAAACATTTCTTGAAAATGCTGAGTTGTGAATGGTGCTCTTTGGGAGATTTTTTTTAAAGCACATTCAGACATCACACTAAAGAGTCAACATTTCCAGGCTAAAAAAAGGCTGGTTTAGATTTGATTTACCCTACTTCACTTTGGTTCTGTTCTTTTATCTCAGTCTGGTGCTTTCAAATTTCCGAAGAGTCTAACTTTGTAAACAAAATAAGTGTACACTAGAACTAGTCTAAAAAGGAAAGCCTTCACAGAAACTGAAATGCTCAACAGAAAGGAGACCAAATGAACCCAAAGTTGTAACATTTGTCCATTGACAAATGGTTTCTGTGGCTATCGTGTTCAACAGACACAAGACTGGGCAAGGAGCTGAAAAGGGAGTACATGGGGAATCTGGATACATTAATATCCCAGTTACTGGTCTTCTCGGCTGTAAAATGATGCTGGAGAGTAGAAGGTTCCGGGACTCGACTATCTGATTACTGCTGGCCAGCAGGTTACCATACGCAGTGCTCTCTTGTAAATGGAGGCCTAGAGTTTTGTGTTTTTCCCCCCCTCGTTCCAATAAACCAAAGGCATTACGGTGATCTCTAAATATTTTTGGTCTCTCTACAAATGATCATTATTATGGCAGCACTTTTCTAAGCTGGAACGGCAAACCAAAGGCACTTTCATGCTAGAGTGAAAATTCAAAACGAGTGAAGTATTTGGTCGTGAAATTGAAAAGGCAGCATCATAAGTACTTTTCACGGAAAACTATGACGTCGTAACCTTCCGTTTTGGTATATACATTTAAGAGCATAATGATGGGATTGACTTGGATATAATTTCATGTTTTAGACCAAAGAGTCAAAAAAAATTTCCTGTGGAACCAAAGAAAACAGGTGCTCTTTTTTTGTTCCTTTGTTTTTTGAACGGAGCCAATTTGTAAAACAAGGTGAAGAACGGCTCTAAGAAAAGGCTGGTGGCACACACATCTAAGAGAACACTAAGGCACTGCATACTGGAATGCTTTGGCAGCTCTGAATTTAAAAGTTTCTAGAAAAGTAACAGTTCTAAGAGAAATGCTTCCAGCTTACAAAAGGGCTCACAGTTTCCAGGCAGCCTTTTGTACCACACACCCCACGTTGAACATCCCAAGGATTTAAGGCTTTTCAGAATGAACGTGTGCAGGGTTTAGCCATGTACAGAGAAAAGGGGAAGAAAAAGCGGAGCAAACACTTCCTCCTAAAACAACACATGCACAACACAGGCTCGGAGAAACCTGACGTCAGGACAGATGCAGGACCAGAGCATAGAAAACTGTACCTGGTTTGCAAATGGACTGTTCTACTGTTAGATAATTCAAACTGCTGACTGTCCTACTTTTAAAAAAACAAGTTGCTAAAGATACTATGGTCACGGAGTCCTAAATAGTTGGCTTAAAACAAAGTAGTTTTAGAACAAAGGGTGACCTTTGGGCTGTCAGGATGCCATGCTGTTGCTGATGGGACGGTCAGCAATCGGAAACTTGTCTACAGGAGCCTATGGTGGAAGGTGCATTGTACACAATGCTAAAAGGCTCATCAGCTTTACTATGTGCATAGCCATGATATGACTAGAAGACAGGGTCCTCAGCCAGCAGGCAGTGAAGGATATTCAGACAGAGCTATGTCTTAGAAAGATTGGTGTCACTTCTATAAAACGGTTCTTACTGCTTCCATGACCTCTCCAATCTCGACTGACTCCCTCCCTCATGCCATTTATTCTCTCAAAATGTCTGGGTGATCTTTCTCCCAGGAAAGACTCTTTTTTCCTAATTTTCCAGGGTCCAAAAAAAAAGTATTTCCCCTGGTGTTTCTATAGATGACCTGAGAAGTGAAACCTTGGCAAGACTCCAAATGAAATTCACCAAAATGGCAATGATACTAGAAATGAAAGCTCTGAATAATGATGGAAAGGGATGATGAAGAGAAGAATCTCTCTTTTTGTAAATGAGGGTGGCCAATGGGAAACCAAGCATTCACCATTTCTATCAGGAAGGGAAAAGGACTTAACTGTAGCAAGAAGGTGATGAGTAAAGATGTTCTGGGGAAGACTGGCATAAGTTACACATTGAATCTCTTTACCTGGTGACTGTTCCATGACCTTTGGCAAATCACTTAATTTTTGTGGGCCTCAGTTTCCTCATCTCTAAGATGGAGTGGAGGAAATTACTGGATGAGATGGTCTCTGGCATTTGAATAGCTGTAGATTTATAATCCTTTATTTTTTCTCCACCTCTGCTGAGTGACGTAGCCCTGAAGACAGGATTTGGCAATGTGTGATGGTGGTTGGTTGCTGTCCTTTGTGTTTAAAGAGGACCAAAATAATATCACTATGTTGGGGTCAAGTTATAGTGTGTCTGACTGTGGCTGATTAGACCAATAGGAGCTCAGAAGATTCTTTCATAGGTTGGACACATATGTAATGATAAATGTACTGGGACAGAAGAGAAAACCATGGTCCCAGTTTTGATGGGCAAGTTCATTAAATGTCTTTGGTCCTAAGTTTCTTCCTTTTGTAAAATGGTGCATTAGGACAAATCATTGTTTCTGAAATACCAGCAAGAAAACATTTTATTACTCAAGGCCTTTAATTCATAAAAACTATAAACTTAAGCAAACCTGCTGACTGTCCTGCTTTCTCCATTCTGGGGCTCACAACTTCTGTTTCCTTCTTCCCAGGTCCCCATCGCCACTCCCCTGAGATCAGTCTAATATGGGATGGGAAACACTGAACTACATGACCTCCAAACAGCCTTCTTAAGGCTAACATTCTGTTTAAGACAGTCTCCAAAGCAGTCCCTGATTTTATGCTGGGTCTTTCAGGAAAACAATTAGAACCAGAGTTACATATGACTTCCTCAGAGATCCTCATGGTCCAATTTAGTATTTTTTTGTCGATACACAGTCACTCTAAGAAACAAAAGGAGGGACCCCACACTCCCTGGTGAAACCTGGCATGGTAGAAGGCCTGAGAAGAAGGCAGAGGGGACCAGTGTTTGAGAGGACTAGTTATCACATGGGTCTCACTGCTGGAGGTTTTTAGTTTTATGACCAGAATACTACAGAGGATGGGATGATGAAGGGGAAATTGCAAGAAAGCCTCAGATAAAATTCTGTAGCTCCCTCCAGGCAGACTTATGGGAGGACAGGTTGCTAGAAGACATGGAAGAAACACAGAAGCTGCTGAATATCCAAAATGTCTCTGCCCTACTGGTGAGAAATGCTGGATGAGAGAAAGCTTTAGCTTTGGAAAAATGAAGGATTTAAAAAAAAATACCCAAAATTTTAGAAGAGATAAGAAATATCAACATTTTGTAAAAAGTAATCTCAAAGCTACTCATTGACAACAACACAGCAAAGCCCCAAACAAAGGTTTAAGAAGCAGAAGGAACAAAGAGGTGGAATTCATGTCCAAAATCACCAGAGTGGTTTGTCACACAATTGTGTTAAGAATCAAAGAAGGCTGGGACCAGGGTGCCATGAAAACTAGCAGGAGAGGCCTGGGACACCAAGGAGTGGCTTATTTGGCTGGGGGTTTTTTTTTTTTTGTTGTTGTTGTTGTTGCTTTAATCCCTTATATTTGGTACTGCTATATGAGATATTTCTGAGTCTCTGTGGGATTTACTTTTTCCTTTTTGTGCTTTGAAAAATAGATTGAAACACCCCTCCTGTTTGCTGGCCATACAAGTTGCATATGCTTCCTTCCAAGCATAACTGCTTGAGAGGGCAACGGGACCACCATGGGAAGAAGGTGGGCAAGATACCAAACGCCTTGGTTCAGTTTTAAGTTAGTAAAGCTTAAAGTTGCACAAAGACTTTTGGGACACCCTGTATTTTGGAGACAGCCACTCAGTACAGAACAAGAAGATGTAATCCAAAAAGATGCATGCTGCCTTAAAATAAAGGGCCACCTGTGCACCCGTGAACAGGCCAAATGGGTCCTGGAAAAGAGTAAAAACAACTTCTGGATCTGGCCCAAGCAGAGTACAAGCTTTGTAAAGGACTGGAGCCCAGAATCATTTGTCCTTCAGTTCAAAAGGCACCACTGGTCCCACCATCAGAACAATGTACGATCTCCCATCTTGTCTTCCCAGGGACCAAGGGCACACCTTTGTATGGTGAGCTAAGAAAAGAGAGATTTGGAATCAAAGGACCCAAGTTCAAGTCTTGACTCTGCTACATATTGGCTGTGTGATGCCAGGACAGTCTCTTGGTCTTTCTTGGCCTCAGTTTCTTCACTTGGAAAAGGAAAGCTTTGGGACAGATGATGATGAAGGCCCTTTCCAGCTCTAAATCTGTCTCCTATGCTAGGCTCAGGCAAGAGGCTGTAGCCTGTAGCTATGAAGCAGTTTTTATCTGGGTGAGGATAAGTGGAACAAAATTGGCATTCATTAAAAGGAGGAAGGAAGGAAGGAAGGAAGGAAGGAAGGAAGGAAGGAAGGAAGGAAGGAAGGAAGGAAGGAAGGAAGAAAGAAAGGAGGGAAGGACGGAGGGAAGGAGGGAGGGAGGGAGGAAGGAAAGAAGCATCATGCTCTGTACTCTGGGCCTTTTAGTGATCTATATGGTATCAGAGTTGAAAGAACCCAAGTGATGTTATCATTCTCCCTACCAACTCGAACTGTTGAATATATTTGAGTATTTGAAGGGTGAAGTAAAGTCTTCTACAAGAAAAGAGCTCCCAAATGAGCTTGTTTCAAAAGAATGAGCATGAACATATGCACCAGGGTTAGTCACAAATGGCGTGCCCAAACCTTAAGGGGGTTAGTCAGCACACAGAATCGAAGGGTTTGAAGAGATTCTCAGAAAATGACTCTTGTCTAGGTCCATGCAGGGTCCTTAGCTATTCAGGTGAATATGGGTTGGTTAGAAAAGCCCAGATGGGCCTGGGATGTTCTGGGTGGCAGTGATAGTAAAGCAGATGAGCCTTTTGGAATTTGGTCTATGAAATCTTCCCACCACAGTCCCCCTCTACTTTGCAGCTAACAGTGCAGTATTCATGCCAATTTTTTTTCAACTCTTATTTTGTTACTAATAATTTCAGTGTTTCAAATTGCTCAACTCAAATTAATAGAAAATTTAGTTGTCCAATAAAATATAACTGCACACACGACTACAATGTAAGTTTAAAATTTAAGTATTTACCTACTTATTGCAAAACAAGCCATCTTTTTCATTAAATAATCAAATCTTCATATTAGTACAATACAATTTTATATTTTTAAATACACTCTATATGTTATGTATAAGGGATGACATTTTCTCTTTGCAATACCTGTTCAGATGTTTAATGGATTAGAGAATTAGTTTTAAATGGTGAGAAAAAAATACAATTTTGCCTCATTAGGGTCTTCCTACCAAGCATTTCTTAAGGCTACATTGTAACATTTGGTTTCAAAAAGGAAAAAAAAGGTTTTGTTTAAAAAATAATTTAGTGAATTACATTCGTTTCACCCTAATTAGTTACAAAGATAATTCTAAAGTTTCTTCACTTTGTGTACTCATTTACACTTATACTTAAAGTTTCACTTTAATTTTACTTGCATCTTAAAACAAGTACTTCATGTTGGAAAAAAACAAACTACAGACATTTGTATAAATGCTGTAAATTTCCCATGGTAAATGCTTGTCTTATATTTTCTACCACAATTAAAAACAGGCCCCCCAGGCAGAGACCTCAGGTCTCTTAAGGATCATCTTTCCCAAAGAAGTGTGGGCTACACATCTGAAGAACACATCATTTTAGAAAGATTTTTTTTTTACAACTGTACCAGAATTTCACAGCTACAATGATATAGGAACACATGAAAAATGACTGACAGGATTTAGAAAAGCGTGGGGGCCGCCCTGGGCCAGGGGCCCGGCCACTTAGTACTGAGGTTTACAGTCTGTAGTTTTCATGATGACGTGTGTGTGTATGTGTGTGTATATGTATATATAAATAACCGTGCTCAGTCCTTTACAAGCCTGTAAATATGATGCTGTGCTCCGTGTTCACTATTGGACACTTCAAATACGCAGGCCATGCAGAGGAGAGTTTCTTGTGTATCCCTGTTTGTTACCACCTGTAAGAGACAGATCACACGAGGAGTAAGGAGGGCTTGTGACAGAGGCAT
This sequence comes from Gymnobelideus leadbeateri, assembly GCA_011680675.1. NCBI lineage: Eukaryota > Metazoa > Chordata > Mammalia > Diprotodontia > Petauridae > Gymnobelideus > Gymnobelideus leadbeateri. The sequence continues at coordinate 349,003 of WOXC01009037.1, read as the reverse complement.
CCTTCAGTTCAAACGCCATTCACCATTCATTTGAAAATAAATATGTGTAAACTCTGGCCAATGGCCAAATAACCTGCTCTAAAAGAACCTTGTCCAGAGGTTTCCTGAACCATCCAAAGGATTTTGTGCTGCTGTGGGCCCGCCTGTAATGCTGGTGTCCTGGCTGACTCTGAGGACATGATTGGAGGGAGTAAGATAATGTTCTGGGGGCAGAGAATCCCAGAACTGGAAGGGACCTCAGAGTCCATCTTGCCCAACCCAGACCTAGACAAGAAGAACTCCCCCTAAATTGTGGGTACTTTCATCTTTTGTGAGTCATGGTTCCCCACTTTGGCACTCTGGTGAAGCCTATGGACCCCTTCTCAGAATCATGTTTTTAAATGCTTAAAATGAAATATTACAAAGCAACCAATTTACATAGAAATAGTTATCAAAATATTCTTAAGAACAAGTTCATTGGGCCCAGGTTAAGAAATCCTTCTCTATGGCATCTCAGCCCAAGTGAAGAGGTAACCACTACATCGCACGCTCTGAAGCCGTCCATCCCCCAATGGGCTGGCTCTAGTCATGAGATGTTATTCCTCACATCAAGTTTCTGTAACTTCTACCCATTGTTCCCAGTTCTGACCTTCAGGGTCAAATCCAATCTGCCTTATTCTTAGAAAGATCTCTCAATCTTCCCCTATACCTTTTCATCTTCAGGCTAAACAACAAAAGTTGTTTCAATCAAGCTACATAATATGATTTAAACTCAATACAAATTTAAAAATATATAAATTAATAATAAATAAAATTATATTTATAAATATACATGAATAATAAAAATATAAATAAATAAATTCAAGGCCTCCCTCCTACCTTCCCTATTACTGCAGAGGGCAGCACCATCCTCCTTGGTCCCTCCGTTTCACAACCTAGCCGTCCTGGACTCTTCACTATCTCTCACCCCCATATCCAAGTTGTTCTTGAGCCCTGTCAATATCGGTGTTTTTGCAATATCTTTCAAATATACCCCCTTCTCTCCCCTGACACTGCTCCCATCCTGATGCAGACCCTCATCCCCTCTAGATTATTACAACAGCTGCTGGTAGGTCTGTCAGCCCTAAGTCTCTCCCCACTCCAATCCATCCTCCATTCAGACACCACAGGTCTTACTGTGTTCCACTCAGTAAGCTCCAGCGGCTTTCTATCACCTCCAGGATCAAATATAAAGTCCTCCGCTCAATGTCCCAAGTCCTTTATAATCTAGTCCTTTCCTACCTTTCCAGTCTTCTTATACCTTACTCCTCCATTCAGGGACACTGGCCCCTGGCTGTTAAACGAATAAGACTCTCCATCTCTCAGCTCTGGGCATTTTCTCTGGCTGCCCCCCATGCCTGGAATGATTCCCTTAACTCATCTCTATCTATTGGTTTCCCTAGCTTCCTTTAAATTCCAAATAAAATCCCATCTTCTGTAGGCAGCCTTTCCCAACTCCTCTTAATCCCAGCCTTCCTGCTATCTATCCTGTATATAGTTTGCTATGTAGCACGTTTTCTTCCCCATTAGATTATAAGCTCTTTGAAGGCAGGGACCATTTTTTGCCACCTTTTGTATCCCCAGCACTTAGAAAAATGCCTGGCTCATAGCAGGCTCTAAAGAAATGCTTACTGATTGATTGATATGTTGTATCTGCAGTTTGGGGACACTTTCCAGTTGATCAATATTCTTCCTAAAATGTAGTCCCCAGAACTGAACATAAGATTGCAATGGGGTCTGACCAAGGCAGGGGACAGCAAATGGGGATTGTCACCTGCCTCTCTGTGGACACTGAACATCTCTTGATTCCCCCTGCAATCACCTCCCCTTCTTTGGTTCCTATCATAAATAGGGTTCAACCTACCCAAACTTTCAGGCCTCACTCCTCCATTTTGTATTTATGAAGTTGGTTTCCTGAACCTGAATGTCAGACTTCGCATCTATACTGATAACATTTTTAAAAAATTAGATATGACTCCAAGATCTAAACTGTTACTACAATGCTTTAAAAACTACTTGTGGGGGCAGCTAGGTGGCGCAGTGAGTAGAGCGCCAGCCCTGGAGTCAGAAGGACCTGAGTTTGGATCCGGCCTCAGACACTTAATACACACAAACAAAAACCTAGCCGTGTGATCTTGGGCAAGTTACTTAACTCCAATTGCCCTAAAAAAGGGGCGGCTAGGTGGCGCAGTGAGTAAGAGCGCCGGCCTCAGAGTTGGGATGACCTGAGATCGAATCTGGCCTCAGAAAATGAGCACCCACACACAAATAATGATTAGCCGCGTAACCTTGAGCAAGTTACTTAACCCCAATTGCTTAAAAAAGAAAAAAAACTACTTGTGACTATCGCCCCGGTAAGCTGACCTTCTGGATCTGAGTTTGAAACCTACCTCAGACACTGACTAGCTCTATATCCCTGGTCAAGTCTCCTAAATTCACTGGGTCCTTAATTTGTTCATCTGTAAAATAGGGACAAAAAATCTACTTCACAGAGTTGGTGTGAGGGTCAAAGGAGACCTTAAAAGTGATATAAAAAAGCTGTTCTCTTTCTCTTCTTCCTCTTCTCTCTCCCTCCTCCTTCTTTTTCCCCTTTTCCTTCTTCTTCTCCTATTTCTTTTCATTATTATAGACTGCAGCTCCCCTATGCTTTGGTAGATGGAATCATGAGTTATAGTGGCCAAAGTATGTGTTACCCAGTGACCAACAGCTCACCAAGGAGCTTTCTGGCTCTCAGCAGGGCTGCTCCTTGAGGGAAAGATGCCCTGAGCTACGATTTGAAGACTAGACAGCCAGAAGTGCCAGAGCTCGGGTGCTGTCAACATAGCCCTTGAGCCCTGGGGGTCACCTTCATGTCTGCATGAGGCACCAGAGACTTCAGGGGAGGATTATCTCATGCTTTAGAAACAGCTGGTATCAACAATTCAACAAACGGGAGGCTTTTGGGGGGTCCTGCTTCCTTTGATAGTTACTCACTACAAGGGGAAAACTCCCCTCTTTTTATTTTATTATTACATTTCATTTCAGAGCAAGCAGTGCTATGATTTGGCATTATGCAGACAAGGATTATCATGCCTGGAGAAGAGAAGGGCTAGCTGGTCACTGACCTGGCCCCTTCCACACTCACCAACTCTTTTCTCTTCCCTTCTCTTTACTCTCTCTTTCCCTCCCTTTCTCTCTCTTCTCTCCCTCCCTCTGTCCATCTCCCTTTCTCTCTCTGTCTCTCCTTGTCTGTCTTTCTCTTTCTCCCTCTCCCTCCATTTTATATGGGTTAGACTTAATTACTCTCTAGATGTAGTCCCTGCCTCCAAGCTGGATTCTTGCAAGCTCTCCTCATCAGGCACCCCAATAACAAAAGTGCAGAGATAATGGGGTCAACTGCCCTCATGTAAAGCTTTATGTCACTGCAGGTACACAGTGCCCTTTGACATTCCTCTCCAGGCTATTCTATCACATGACTGAAACTCGGGGCTTTATTCTTGAGCTCTATTTTTATTTTGGGGCAAATCCATGTCTTTACCTAAAGGACCACCATCACTGGGGACTCCAAACTGGGATTCACATTATATAAAGGTTCCTGCAGTTATTGGAACTCTGAGAATGTATTTGGGGACAATATTTCAACTGCAAAGAGAATTAGCACCTCAGCAGGAAGTCCTCCACAGAGGAATATGACCTGTTGAAATTCAGAGACAGAGATCTGAGCATCTATAACCTCTCATTTATAGGATCACACATTTACAGATGGAAGGGACTTCAGAGGGCATATGGTCCAATTTAGGCTTACAAAACCTTGGTCAAATCACTTAAGCAACAGATCCAATCTTTCCCCTGAACCATGTTACCTGCTGCTTTCCCCTCATTAACTATATAATACTAATTGGCTCAAAATGATTTAGAGGCAGCTAAGTGCTGGAGTTGCAGTCAGGAAAGCCTGGATTCAAATCCTTCCTCAGACACTAGCTGTGTGACCCTGGGTAAGTCACCTAAACTCTCTCAGCCTCCGTTTCTTCCTAAGAAATGTGACCAAAAATGACACCTACCTCCCAGGGTTGCTGTGAGGATAAAGTGGGAAAATGTATGTAAATCTGTAAATTTATGTGGAATAATTTAAGTCAATATTGCAAACATTAAATTGCTAAATAAATTCAAGCCGTTTTGTTGTTGTCTTACGGTTTCCAAAGCATTTTCCTTGCAACAACCCGGGAAGTCGGCAGCAGCCGCATTTCCCTCCATTTAAAAGAGCACACTTCAGTCTCTCTCTTCAATAAGGGGAGGGATGGGAGCATGAGAGAGGAATCACCCAGCATCGCTAGAAATAAGTTAGCCCCTTACCAACAAAATTGTAAAGTTTTCCAACACACTGTTCATCATGTACTTTTCTGGTAAATGCTTGAGCTTGTGGATGAAGTTGATCATATATTCACACATCGGAGAGCGGTTTATTCTATACACAAATCGGCCATTCTCGAACCTGGCGTATTCCGTCTGAGGAGAGGGAAAAAAGACAAACATTTCTGTAAATTTGAAAATATATTCAACAGCTGACTATTGTCCAAAGATGTTTGTTTGTACTGCCCCAGGATGGGGGAAGAGGGAGAGAGAAAGGAGAGGGGGGGAAAGGGGTAGGGGAGGGAGAGAGAGAAAGAGAAAGAGAGGGAGAGAGAAAGGAGAGGAAAGAGGGAGAGAAGGAGAGAGGGAGAGGGAGGGAAGGAAGGAGGGGGAGAGAGGGAGAGGGAGAGAGAGAGAGAGAGAGAGAGAGAGAGAGAGAGAGAGAGAATGGGGGGGGGGGAAGAGAAGAGGAAGGAAGGGAGGGAGAGAGAGAGAGTGTATGTGTGAGTGTAGGTGGGGAGTGGGGTGGCAAGGATCAGAGATGAATTCCATCACTGGACTTCTCTACAAGTACCAATTACTCCCCCTCAGCACTAACCCCAAACAAACATGTAACCAAGAAGGCTCTCCAGCAGGATTCAGATGGAAAGCAGAGTTGAGAGAGTGGAGATTAAAGCAAGTTTCAAGACTGGTTTTCCTGCAGACAACTTGTCAGCAACAGCTACTGGGCCCTACCTGGCCTGGGGCCACAGAGTCACATGGGACATTAGTCAGTTCATGCCTTTTCACCTGAAGCAGAGGATGAAGGCAGCCAGAGGGAACAGGAGAAGTGTATATGAAATGGCAGCCTTTTAGCTAAACACAGGGAGGCACCATCTCACCCAGACACCAAGCCCTGCAGCAATCTCTCTGGTGGTTTTGCCCCAGAGCTGAGTGGTTTCAGAGGCAGAACTCGGGGCGCGCGCCCTCTGCAGAGATCTACAACGAAGCATCCCACAATCACCTTAAACCTACTGGGGCATTTATTAGTTGTAAGTAATTGCTGATGGGTAACTCACTTGAGCTAGATTCCTTGTTGATCCTTGTACAACACACTCCATCTGCTGACTCCAGTTGTCCTCCATCACTCACCTCAGGCCCTCCTCTCCTGTCACCTGCCTTACCTGGCTTCCTTCAAGTCTCAGCTCAAATGCCGTTTTTTACAAGAAACTTCTTTAATGTTTGAATGCTAGTGCCTTCTCTCTGAGATTATCTCCAGCTTAGCCTGTATATAGCTTGTTTGTATAATTATTTGCAGGTTGTCTCCCCAATAGACTGTGAGCTCCTTGAAGGAAGAGGCTGCATTATCAGGCCTGTGCTTATCAGGCAGTTAGGTGGTGCCATAGTGCACAGAGCGCCAGGCCTGGAGTCAGGAAGACTCATTTCTCTGAGTTTAAATCTGGCTTCAGACACTAGCTAGCCATGTGACCCTGGACACTGAGCCTTGTTTGCCTCAGTTTCCTCATCTGTAAAATGATCTGGAGAAGAAAATGGCAATATTCTAGTATCTTTGCCAAGAAAACCCCAATGGGGTCACAAAGAGTTGGTACCTCAGATATTATATGTGTGTATGTGCACATACATATATATGTATATACAGGTTTGTTGTACTGACATACATTATCTTCAATCTTCATAACAACTTTGTGTGGTATCTGAGGTACCATAAATACACACACACACACACACACACACACACACACACACGCATGCATGGAGATCAAATCAGTCAATACTCAAAAGGAATTAAATCAGACTATTTGTTGAAAGGACAAATACTGAAATTGAAGCTTAAATACTTTGGCCACATAACAAGACAGGACTCAAGATAGGTCATCAAAACTAGGTTCCTCTACACTTTCAGCCCTTTTAGACATGAAACTGCCATTATAACCAAAACCTCTTTGAAATTCTACAAATGTCTTGCAATTTCTGGCCTTTGTATTTTTGCTCTGTCTTCCTGAGATGACCTGGCCTAACACCATTTCTACCTGTTGAGTCTCCTATCTGCCAAGGCCTGGCTCAAATGTCACCTTCCCTGAGAAGACTTCCCTGATCTTCCCAGGCAGAAATCATCGCTTCCTCCCCTAAACCCCAAGAGCATTTAGACTGTACCGTTACCTTACCACTTGTCACTCACTATCTCATATTAGAATTATTTTTAACAATAGCAGATACTCTAGAAGTACTTGCTGAGCAGGCTGAGTACTGTTTTCTTTTCCTTTTTTTAAAATTATCTTTGGATTCTGGGATGAACCAGTACGTGGGCATTTATATTGATGGCAGATTTGAGCAGCATCTCCCAAAGTGCCTAGCGTAAGAAACTCCAGAGTGACTAGTCAATAAATGTTTGTTAAATGACTAGTTAACAAGAATGCAGTGGCCAGAGAAGTCCCCAATTTAACTCAGAGATTATTAAAAAATATTACAAATGTTAGAGTTGAAAGAGACTCAAGGATATCATCTAGTCCAAAACTTTCATCTAAAAATGGAGAAGTGGGTCTTACGAGTGGCATCCAAAGGAGCTATTATTCTAGGCTGAATCTGAGAGGCGAATGCTGAATGATGGAAGTGATGCTTCTGCTCTGCTCTACTCCAGTCAGCTACACCTTGAGTCCCGAGTGTCACATTTTAGGAAGGACAGAGTCAAGCTCAGGTAGATCTATCTAGAAGGAGGCAACTGGGAGGGGGAGACAGCTGGACAACATCTGGAAAGAGGCTAAGGGTTAGCCTAGATTCTAGAGAAGATTTTGGGAGGCAGTTTCCTCCTCACTAGAGATCTTCATTTAAAAGAATGGGCAGACAACAATTCATTAGCAACTGGTAGAGGAACTGGAATCTGGCTTTAGTGGACTGGCTTGATGGTGGAGAGGTCCTCATCTAAGAAATGAGCAAACTATGGGTGCTGACAAAAATCTGCCTGGCCTAGGGTCTGTTTGCTCAGGTGTGTTTGTCCAGCAGGGAAAGGGAGAGAAGGGAGATGTGCTTTAGTCTGCAGAAAGAACCTTCTCTATTTACATGGGGGCTGGGGAATGCAGGGCTGGACCAGACCTACAATTTCATTGGCGTAGAAAACTCCCTGTACCAGTGAAGAATGAAGTCGACTGTGAAACTTACAGTCTTTAAAGAGGGGGCAAGGAGAGATTAGGTAACTTGCCTAGGGTTACACAGTTGGGGAGACCTGAACCCCAGGTCTTTCTGACTCCAAGTGTGACAATGTCTCTACTACAGCACACTGATTTTTAATTTCAATAGTTTTCCCTAATTACTCAAGCTCAAAACCCAGGAGAAAATCTTTGTAGCTTCCATCTCCATTCTATCCAGCCATAAAGCCTCTTCTTCCTCCAGCCCACTCCCCATCCTTTCATGACTTAAAGCTTTTTCTCATCTTGTCTCATCTCTGGTTCTGAACCAGCATCTGCCAACAATATCAAACTCCCCATATCTAGACATTTCAATTCTTCTATCATGTGGTCCCATTTCGCCTCTTCACCTTCTATATTACTACTTATTCAGCACAAATTCTGGCCCTGGGTCAGGCCGGTCCCCCTCTTGTCTTCCTTCACTGATGGTTCCACTGAGAAGAAGCATGAGACGATGGTCAGGGGACGAGCTTTGAAGACAGTTCTTCCTCTGACACATATTAATGATGTGTACACAGGCAATAACAAAGCTTCTTAGTACTCCAGTCAACACCCTAACAGACAAACTGCTGTTCTATATTTGAAAGTAGAGGAAGTTTCCACATTGGAAGTTCTCTACACCTATAAAATCACAGGTCTCCCTCTTCTCTAATGCTTCCACCACCTAGAACACCCTTCCTCCTTATCTCTGCTTATCCTTCAAAGGCCCTGGACATGTTTGCCACCATGTTCCTCTTCTCTTGCCAGCTTTCCTCCCCTAGTTCTTGCTCTCAAACTAGCCTGCATAGACATTTGCTTTCTTAGCTCTTATAGCATAGTTAGTCTATAACATAGAATCAAGTACTTAATAGAAGATTGTCTTGTATCATTCCATTCCATCATCTCCCCAGTGAGACTCATTAAAGGCAGGAATAATGTCTTATATATCTTGGTTATCTTCCACAGGGCCCAGCAGAGGCTTGGCACATATTAGCACTGTACACACCTGCCAACAGACTGACACAGGGCAAAAATCAACAGCCATGGTTACAGTACAGACAGCTAGACCTAGAGTAAGGAAGAGCTGAGTTCAAATATGGCTTCAGACTTGCTGTCTGCCTCACTGTTCTCATTTGTAAATTAGACTGGGGTTATTGTGAGGATCAAATGAGATAATATATGAAAAGCATATTGCAAACCTGAAAACTCTATACAAACGCTAGTTAATATTATCATTACAACCACAAACTGAACATGGGTTACTAGAATTCATTCCACAAAGATCAGCAGCTCATCCTACAAAGAGAAACACAATGGATCTTGGTCCTGGATGATGAAACCCACTTACATGGTCTCTATGACGAAGTGGAAGACTACAGATGTTGAATGTTCTCTATCCTGTTGATATGACTGCATTATAAAGGATGGTTTTGGAGGGGGAGGTAGAATTATTGGGAAATGACTGCAGTGTAAGAAACAAAAACTAGCAATAAATCACTAAATGAGAAAAAAATGCAATGGTTTGGTGGCTAGTGATGTGAACCTCAAAACAGGAGAGAAACACTGCCAGGCCTCTGATCCCAGTGAAAGAAGGAAATATATTTTCCTACATTGTAAATCATTCTGGAAAATCAGAAGTAATTGTAGAAGCAAGAGTCAAATGGGATGTTTCAGGAAACAGACCCTTGATAGCTGGATTATCATCTTGCAATGGCTTTCCTGAAGCCACAGTTAGCAGAAGCCCTGAGCTGCCCCCTCCCGTCTGGAGTACTGGCTAAACTAAGGGATGTGCTGGGAGTCAGTTTCTGCTTTATCACCTGTGCGGCAGAGGGGATGCAGGTCACAGAGACCTCCAGGTGAAACGGAACACCACATCTGATTCTCCTAGCTGCTTTATAAAGCATTCTCTTAGAAACAATGAAAGGGTAACAGTAGGGGAGGAAAAGGAGCAAAAGAAAAAACAAACAAAAACCAAAAAACAACCCTTTGCCTCACACACTGCAGCCCTTTACCCACAACCACAAAGGGGAAAAAAGGCTTTGCACCTGAATGAAAGGACTCGTCTTACCTCTACCTTCTCCACTACTTGCTTCCCGAATGAACAGACTTTGGTAGAACAGGTGATGGTCATGTTCTCTGAGCTCTCATACTGACTGGTTACCCCATAGAAAGCCCCTGCATCATCTTGAATGTTGCAGTTTAAATCCGCCTGTGGGAAAAGGTCACAGAGGTTGGGAATTAATCTATCATCTGGCAACATCAACATGACAAGTAGTAATGAACTAATTCTCCTGAATGGGGTGGTGTGGGTGGTGGAGAGGAGATGGGGACCAGAAGGGAAGAGTGGATGAGAGGTCAGACCCACCCAGAACCATCTGCAACAGTCTAAGGATTGATCACTCTTCTTTTTATTAAAGACAGCACTGCTCAGGTTTCCTTGAAATAGCAAACAGCATAAACCTGTTTGTTTGTTTTTTTAATTTATTCAAAAAGCCTTGTGTAAAACAGAGTGTGTGAATGAATTCCCAAACAAACTACACCAATTCACTAGTTAAAGAAATGCTTAAGGAAACAAAGCATAATCTGTAGTCCAAAACAAGAGCATCATGGGAGAAGACAGCACCCAGAGCAGCCCCACCCAAAGGGCTGGAAGGAAAACAGACATGGAAGCTTTGTCCTCAATTCTCTTCTCTCCTATGGGTTCAACTGTGAGCTCTATGCAGATGACTCCTACAACAACTCATCTCTCATATTGCCTGCAGGACAATTCCAATGGAAGATCCCACAGGAACCTCAAATTCAAAGTCCAAGAAGGAACTCAGTAATTTAACCCCTGAATCCACCCTTCCTACTGGTTTCCCTGCTTCTGTTGAGGGCACTATCAATCTTACAGACACCTAAACTCTGCAACTTTAGTCATTCTCAGTTTCATTCCCACTCATCTCCCCCTAATCCAATTGCTTGTCAAAACTTATTGATTCTAATTCTAATTCTTGTATTCATAACTCCTTATCTCCCTTTCATTTTAAACACCCCAAGGCAGAATTTCATTGCCTCTCTCCAGGACTATTACCAATAACCCCCTCCCTGAATCTAGCCTTTCCTTTCTCCAATCCATCCTCCCCACTAGCCAAAGGAATACCTCAAAAGCACAAGTGTGACAAGGCATTGCTTTGCTCAAAAAAGCATGAATGGCTTATTATTACCTCTGGGACCAAACATAAACTCCTCAGCTTAGTACTTAAAACACTTTACAACCTGTCATCACCCTATATTTCTTGACTTTTTATACATTACTCCCCTTCAGATATTCTATGGTCCAGCCATATTGACCCTTTTTTTTTCTTCCTATTTTTCACATAATACATTTAATCTGTCTTTTCTGCCTTTTCACAGTTTCCCAAACCTAAAACTGCATCCACCTCCTCTGACTTCTGTTTAAAAATCCCTAGCTTCCCTCAAAGCTCAGTTAGGAACCCACTCCTCACCTTCGCCTTCCTCATCTCAAGCTATTAATACTTTTCCCCTCTGGAAATTACCTTGTATCACTTTGCATATATAATGCATTATATATGCAATATATATTTATTATATAATGTGTACATATTGTCTCCCCCCACAGAACAAAAGCCCCTTAAGGGCAGGGGCCCCATAATTTTGTCTTTGTATTTTCAGTGCCCAGCACAGAACATATAGTAGGTGCTTAATAAATGCTTGTTAAACTGAAAAGTAATCATAGCAACTGCTCATATTTATCTGATACTTTAAGACTAGCTGAGCACGTTCTACAGATGACTTCCTTGGTCCCCAGCTCTACAAACTGGGTCTTTTCCATGATCCCCATACTATAAAGGAGGAGTTAGATGAAGAGAGATGAAATCTTGCTCAAGGTCACATGGCTATGCCCTTGGGTTAGTCAGGTCAGCTCCCATAAGATAAGGATTCAAACCCAAGAACTTCAAGATTCCTTCTCTTTCATTTACATGATGCCTGAAGCAGAACGATAACATCATGATAACATAAGAGCTCTATTGCTTTAAAAGGTTTGCATTTCCAGACTGGCGTAGTCAGTATGCCAGGGATTGTTATGCTCTGATTTTTACAGGTGAGGAAAAAGACAGAGGAGGCATTAAGGGATGTGCCCAGAGTCACAGCACTAGTATCAGAAGTGACATTTGAACCCCGGTCTCCCTAATTCTAAGTCTAGCACTCTAATATACCATGATGACAGACAGCCTTGTCCCTCAGACAGTCCAATGACAGGAAATGCAATACACAACAAGAACAAATAATAATAATAAAATTTAGAATTTTATGGCATTTTAATGTTTGCAAAATGCTTTATAGACATCATGTTACTTGATTCTCACAAGCACCACAGGAAGTAGATGCTATTAAACTGAGACAGCCAGAAGTTAAGTGACTTGCCCAAGTTGACACATGAAGTAATTGTCTAAAGCCAGATTCAAACTTAGGTCTTCTCTAATCTGGATCCAGGATTTTATCCACTTCCCTCATTTGAGAATAGCATGGAGACTACACTGAATATTACTTATCTGAACATAACATTCTTTGGGTCCAGCCATTCAAAGACTCCTTAATCCAGTCAACTGTGCTGTTTTTCACTACTTCTATCAAGAAATATCACCAAATGGCTTACTCAAATCCAGATACACTACACATCTTCAGAATTCCCTTGACCTTGTATTCTAGTAGTGGCTCCCAAAGGATGCACCATGAACTCACTGGAACTCACACTTGCAATGTCATGTGCATGTTTCAGTCTCCCCACTTTCCCATACGTGCCATAAGGAAAAAAAATCATCAGAGAATTCCTCCAGTATAAAGAAATGATCAGCATCCTTTGTTTTTAGTGAACACAATGGTACCTGGTGGTTACTGTCCTTTCAACTGTAAATGATCACAAACCACATATTCTAAACCTTTGGGACAGGTATCAAGTTTCTTAGGCTCATGGTTCCTAGAATCTCCCTTCTTTCTTCATTTTGCATTTCCAGTCCTTCACCTTCTCTTGAATTCTCAATTAATCTAAAAATTCTCCCAATAGCAAACACCCAATGTGTAACAGAACTGTGCTGACTAGCCCCTCTATATGCCTGACTCCATTTGGGAAAAAAAAAAAAAGGCACTTCTGATCACATCAAATAACAAATGTTCCATCTATCAACGCAGTCTTGTTTATAAAGGGCATAATTATAGAAGTTTTCATAGATAATACTCTGAGTTGTTTCTGTCTTCAACAATTAAACATGTTTAGAAAATCATGCACTTACGTTAGGCTGTGCTAAGAATACATGCACATCCACCATTATCTCTAAAGCCACCATATGCATCTGAGAATGTTGGACTAGGACTTTAGGAAGACTTGGTTCTGAATCTTCTCCCAGACTATTACTACCTGTGTGACCCTAGGTTAGTCGCTTGACCTTCCCCCAAGCCTCAATCTACTATTCTGTAAAAAGCTGGGCACAATTACACCTACTCATAGAGTTATTGGGAGAAATAGATAAAATGATGCATGTAAAGCATTTTGCCAATCTGAAACCATTACATATATGTGAGCAACAATCAGAAGATATCTTCATTGTTTCATTTTAGCTTTTATAACCAGTTATGTAAGAATGTAAGTGTGTCCAATTATTTCAAATTCTTTCTAGTCTAGTCTGTTCCATTAATTTACTTTCCTCTTTTTAAAACTAATACCAAATAATTTTAATGACTACTGTTTTATAGTATAAGCTTGAGGGCTAGAAATGTTAGTCCTTCTTCATTCCTACAATTGAAACAGAATTTCCTTTGGTATGTTAGAACTTTTGTTCTTCCAAATTAACTTTATTATTATTCTGTCAACTCTGTACAGTATCTCTCCCTCTTAATGTTTTCATTGCTGAAACACTAAATCTGTAAATGAATTTAAGTTAAATTGTCATTTTTATTATATTGTTATATTACATAATATATACCCAGCCACGAGCACTGAATTTCCCTCTAGTTATTTAAGATGTTGCTTATTTCTTTGGGGGAACATTTTGTATTTATATACATATTGAGTGTGCCTTGATGAATTGACTTCCTGATATTTTATGCATTTTGTGGTTGTTTTATTAAGTACGCTTTTCTTCATATCTTTTGCTTTTGTATCACCGACATTTCCCATTATATTTGACATTGAATCCTTTCCCAGAGAGTCATTTCTTATAATAACTTTTAAAAGGCGGGATGTAGGGAATAGTGAGAAAAAAAGTTCTGAGAAACTAACCAACATTTTTTTAAAACGTCTGGCATATGTGATAGTCCACCTATGGGCCCACGCTTCTGCAAAGATAGTGAAGTATTTTCTCATATCTCTTCTTTGGGGCCAAGCATAGTCATTATAGTTTTATTTTCCCTTCTCGACTTTGTTACTGCTAAATACAAATTCTATTGATCTTTGTGGACAAACTTAGTATGCTTACACTTTTCTATAGAAATTCCCTAGGATTTCCCCCAAAAAATTCCCCAGGATTTCCTAAAAACCAACCAACCAAAAAAAAAAAAAACAATAAACTTGTTAAGATAGTAAAAAATAAACCCTAATACATAAATTACCTAGGAAAGAACTTCCTCTATAATACTGATGACAAAATTATTTCCAAAAATATTTGGAAAACTGGACAATAGTCTTGGCAGAAATTAAATTTAAACTAACAACCAACACCATATACTAAAATAAATTAAAAATAGATACTATAATAAACTAGAAAAGGAACAGATTAGGAACCTTTCATAGCTATGGAATTCTTAACCAAACAAGGGACAAAGGTAATTGCAAAATTAAATAAACAGATTTAAATAAATAATAAATAATAAACAAATAAATAATAAATAAATAAATAATAAAAGATTTAAATAAATAATTCAGATTACACGAAACTGAAAGTCTTTTTCATTAACAAGATAGCTGAGAATGACTTAAGAAAGGAAGAGGGCAATTAGGGGAAAAAAATCCTAGTTTCAATTATTTGATAAGGGTCTCAGATCCAAAACATATAGGCAATTAACAAATGCATAAGGCTAAAAGCCATTCTCCAATAGAAGTGGTCGAAGGATATGAACAAATGGTTATCAAAGGAAGAAATGCAAACATCATTATGAAAGAATATTCTAATAATCTTAAAAATAATCACATAATCTTGGTAGTAAAAGAAACACAAAACAAAACTACCATTAGATTTTACCTCACACCCAGAAAACTGGCAAAGAAGACAAAAAAGGAAAAAAAAGACAGTGGTAGAGGAATTGCTGAAAGACAGGAATGCTAATTCACTCTTGGTAGGGCTATGAATTGGTACAATTCCATTGGAAAACAACTGGGAAATAAGCAAAAAAAATTGATTAGGTAGTAATACTGGCTGACTAAGAGATTCCGCTTTTAGGCATATGCACCAAAAATTTTATACCTGACATTTCAGTGGCAGCACAGAGCTGGAAACAGAGTAGAAGCCCATTAATGGGGGAATGGCAAAACAAATTGTGGCATATCAATATAATGCGTTATTACCATTACATATGCTATAAGAAACAATGTACATGATGAATAAAGAGAAACATGGAAGAGCTTTGATGAACTGATGCCAAGTAAAGTAAGTAGGACCAGTAAAATAACATTCACAATGACCATGACAATGGAGAGAAAAATTCCCAAATAATTAAACTGAATGATGTTAAATGGTAAAGGAGAAGCCTGCACTGAATCCCTTTCCTTTGCACAGGTGTTTGTTGGGGGGCACAGTGTGAGGGTCCATGAATGTGGAATATTGAATATAGGACCAGATTTTCTTCCATAAGTTAAACAGTTTTGCTGATTTTTTTCTCTTCTTCTCTTTTGTTAAAAAAAAAGGGGGGGGGGCGGTGTGTATGCACGCACATGTTATAAGAGATGGGCCTTTTGGAGTGAGAAGGAATACGGGGAGAAATATAGGCAATATAAAAATATAACTATTTTTTAAAATGCTCCTTAAGAAAATGAATACTTTTTAAAAGGAGTATAAATGTGTTTTGAATAAGATGTTCTACAACATTTGATTTAGAAATGCATGAAGGAATTATTTTGATGATCTTTTTAGTTTTAATGGAATAGAATTCTTATAAAAGAAAGGTCACCAATAAACACAGAGTAGAAGTTAAAATGTGTTTTCAGTAGGGGAAGAAATTTTATTCCTACAACACAATTTCCCAGTCACAAGACTCGGTCAGGGGCCAGAGCCCAGGGCCATAGCTGCCATACCGTCCAAGTAAGCAGCAAGAGTTCAACAAATGTAACAAATACTTCTTAATACTTATTGCCCAGAGCACAGGGCACCAAAGTTGATGAGAGAAGTCCCAGAGGGTGATTTGTTCCAGGGGCTATTCTGGCCAGGAAGCTGCTGCCTAGATTCAATCAGGACTCTTCAGAGCGTTTTCTGATCTGAGAATCGTGTAGCCTGGAGCATCCCTGCAAGCCCAGATCCACCCCGTTAAACCTTACTGCTGCCTTGAATGGTGCCCAGGGCACAGAGGAGCACCGGTTAGCCTCTGGGGCGCACAAGGCTTAAAAATGTAGTTTTACAGCTCAGCATGAAGTAGTTGGGGAAAATTCAGCACTGTGCTCAGACCACATTCCTAAAAGAGCAGATTGCTCCTGGCAATCAAGGAGCCTGCCCAGGTCATACCTGTCACCAGCTTCCCAACCTCCATGGAACTCCTGAACTGGCTGGAGCCCACCAGCCTGTAGAGAAGAAGGATCCACGTGCAATTACAGCAAGTCAGGTATGCACACTGGATAGCAAAAAAGCTCCCTTCTGATGTCCACTGTGACTCACTTCACCCCATCTTGATATGTTGGTTTTCCTGTCCTTGATCCCTGGGTACCACTTAGCAGAAAACTCTAACTTCCATTCCTTCCTCACCCTCTCGACAATAGAAAGATATATGGTGGGTCTAAGGCCATCTAGTCTTCTTGTTTTACAAAAATGGAAACTGAGGCCCAGAAGCAAAGTAAGTTGGCCCCAAACCAAGTAGAACCTGGAATAAGAGTACCAACAAAGGATACAGAGAAGTGGGAGGAAAACCAGGAAAGGGAGATTCCAAAAACCTAGAGAGAAGAGAGTGATAAAGAGAGACCCCAGGAAGACTAAGGACTGGGAAAAGGTAGCTTTTTCTAGGTATTCTAGCTCCAAATACAGAAGCATGCTACCAAAAATGACATGGAAAAATGATTTGCACGTGAAAGTGACACCAAAGGTATCCTTGAGGACATCTCTGGCCTGAAAGGGAGGCAGACTTATTGTGTTAAGAGAAAGAGAAACAACACAAAGGCATCCCTGAGATATCAGAGAAATAAGACAAAGGCCTCCTCAGGTTTTAAAGGGGAAAATGGCAAAACGATATATGGTGAGGAGGGGCAGAGGGACAGTAATCTGTGTCAGTGAAAGGAGTCTAAAAATTTTCCCAAATACTGTCTAATAACCAATTTGCAATCACACTTGGCTCGTGATTATCCTTGTAGCCAACCAACCATGCCACCACTAAGCGAATTTTTTACAGAGAAGTAATGCTATTAAAGAAAATGACTGTTTAGCCATGATAGTAATAATACCCCAGTAAAGATCACAGTACCTGGGTCAGAGGGCAGCTTTTCTTAACTTGTAAGAGGGAAAAGGTAAAGAAGAAACCAAACAAAAAATGACATTAATTTAATAAAAGAAATATCTGATTCTTCCTTGAAGGCTGGGGTTTGTGCTAGCTTCCTAATCAATATCAGTGATGCATTAATTTTCTCTTGCAACTGAAGCAGATCTTTTTCACAGGGTACCAAACCAAAAGCATTCTCCTCTCTGGCAATGGTAGCACTTGAAAATGAAGCTTTACTTCATGACTCAACTGGCTGCGACGGTCTCTGGCACTCTTGTGGAGAATGCTCTGTGGGGGCAGTACACAAGGGAGAGGGATACTGGAGAATCACAAGCAAGAAAGCTGCAAAATGGAGAAAAAATACTACAACCCAAATTTTAAATGCATTTTTTTTTTCTTGGCAAATGGATAAAAACAAGCATAAACAGTCAGAAAAACATAGCTTTTTCAGGAATCAAAAAACCAGAGGGGGACTGAGCTCAAACCAGATTACCTTAAGCATAGCCCTGGGCATTCATTGACTAGAGAAGTTTAAAAATTGAATTAAAAAAAAATTTAATCAAGAAAATGTAAAAACCAACAATCTTTTCCCCAAATTCCAACTCTGCTACATGAGCTACAATCTAGGATGGATGAACTTAAGAATGTTGGGGTTTTGCTAAAAGACCTCAGATCAGTCCAGTTACCTTTTCCCAGTCCTCAGACTCCCTGAGGTCTCTGCAACCTTGGGGAGTATTTATCACTCTCTTCTGGAATCTTCCTCTTTCCTGGTTTTCCTCCCATTTCTCTGTATTCTTTGTTGGGTGCTCCACACCTTCTAACCCTAGATGTCCTTTGGGGGTTTTGTCCTGGACCCTTTTGTCTTCTCCCTCTATACTACTCCATTCTCTGCACTGATGATTCCCACATCTATCTCTCTTGCGTCAACCTTTCTCCTAACCTTCAATATCACATCTCCCATTGCTTTTTCGACATCTCAAACTGGATGTCCAATATACTGAAATCCACAATGGAACTCATATCTTTCCCCCTATACTTTCCTTCTCCCCTACCTTCCCTATTACTGTGGAGGGCGAGACCATACGCTGGGTCCCTCAGGCTCATCCTGGACTCTTTGTTATCTTTCACCCCAAATAGGCAATCTGTTGTCCAAGGACTGTTGATTTCACCTTCGCAATTTCTCTCCAATATGCTCCCTAGTCTCTTTGGACACTGCCACCACTTTAGCACAGGCTCTTATCCCCTCAACCCTGGACTGCAACAGCCTGCTGGAGAGGCTGCCTGCCTTCCCCACTCCAATTCATCCTCCATTCAGCCACTAAAGTGATTTTCCTAAAGCACTCTAATTTGATCCTAACTTCTTAATAGAAGAACTAGGATTAGCATCCAGGAATCTTGATCCCTAGGTTCAATGCTCTTTAAAGTATTGTATACTATCTCAAAAATAGTTCCTTATTTGGGGGCTTTAGTGTTTCCACTCTTGTAGTCTAAAAACCATAATTTTACTCCTATTGTAAAGTTGGTTTAGTATTGAATATTCTCATAAGAAAATGTAAATTTCCTTTTCTCCCTTTTTTGGGTCAGTTTTTTCCACATCAAGTCTATGTTCTTGAAAATCACAGGACCTAGAACTTGAAGTGATGTCAAAAGTAATACAGTCCAACCCAATCTTCTTACAAAATAAACTAAGCACTATAGTGATTATGTGACTTGCCATCACAAGTGGGATGGGAACGAGATTCTATGGTTCCACCTCACTCTTCCCCTTCTTGTATACAAACCACACATCATTTCCAAACTCTTGACTTCAGCTAGGCATAAGAGAACAAAATGATGGGAGTAAAAGCAAGGTGGACTTGTCACTGGTTGAACAGCTAGATGTTGATGTCTCCATGCCAATATGGTGGAAGTCTCTCAAAAGGGTCACAGGAATCGGATCTTTTCAACATTTTGAACATCTTGGATGAAGGTATGATTGGCATGTCTATCAAATCTGTAAATGATGAAGCTGGAAGAAAGCTACATTGGTGCGCTGAATGACAGAACTGGGGTCCATAAAGTCCCTACCAGGCTGTAAATGGGCCAGAGCAAACAAGATGAAGCGTAATGGTGATAAATATCAAGTCCTATTTAAGGTCAATAACTCAACTGTAATTTAATTCAACAAATATCCCTTAAGTGTTTTACTATGTACAATGTAGGAGTAGACTGGGCTTAATGGCAACTGATATGAAAAAGATAATTGGGTTTTTTATTGTCCTCAAGCTTAATGAGTCAACAGATTGATAAGATTTCAAATAAAGTAAATGCAATCTTTTATTTTTTCCAAACACACACACACACACACACACACACACACCACACACACTTTTGGGTGTGGGGAGAGTCTGGACCTGTGATTTTACCCATCTAGGAATACCTGGTGAGAACACTCCATCAATTTTCATCTGCAACTGCTTTACCATTTCAAAGCCTTAGAGATTTGTCTGGGTCACTGAGAAGTTAAATAACTTGTCCCAGGCCATGAAGCCAGGACGTGCCAGGGGCAGGTCTTGAAACCTTGTTCTCCCTAACTCCTAGGGCAGCATTAACTATTTCATGCTCCCACTGCTAAGGCAATCAGCCCAGGTAAATAGAAGTACAGGGTCCAGATGAAGGGAGTTGGGAAGGTAATAAATAATACAAAGTCAAACACTTAAATTCATGACTTCTTGTGCCATTAATTTACTATCTAACCTTGCGCAAGCCACTTCTTCACTGGACTCTCCAGTTTCCTATACTGTAAGCCAGGGTAGGAGGGTGGGAAGGTAAGTAAGTTCTGGTCCAGTTGTAATTGCTTCTGTGAGGCAGGAGACAGGAGGACTACCACTACTGCAGTTTCCTTCATAGCCTCCCTTCCCACAGATCTCCAGGAGTAAATGGAGAATTGTTGCCTCCCCTAAGTCACATCCAATGAACATAGAAGTTCACCCACAATGCACCATTTTGACCACCAGCACGTTTAAGTACCCATAACATGGTCTGACCCATTTCACATAAGGGGAAAACTTCACCATATCTAGGTAATGTAGCTGAGAGGGCCTGGGGGTGTGACCAGCCAAAGACTGCAGAATCTCCCCATTAACCCAGGACAAGTGAGTACTCTGTAGGAGCCTTGGGACACATCTAGAAAAGTATCAGGCAGGAAGCATGTTCATCCAGAGAAGTGCCCATTCCCAGTAGGGAGCTGGAAGAGGGGAAGCAGCGTCCGAATGATGAAACAGTAGGTTTGTTGATGAATGCAGAGGCAGGCCTTCCCCTAGTATTTTCTGATGGAGATCTTTGAGGACAAAGGTTAGGACAAAAGGAGCATTAGTACTGGCCGTTGCTCTTCTGCCTCTGTAGCACTGCATCCCTCCCCACCATCCTTCCTGGCTCCCAGAAAGCCGCTTGGAATTAAAACCTCAGACTATTTCTCCTCAATGGGAGACTCTAACAACTACTAATGCGGCAGGAAGGCATTTTTAGACCACATTATACCTCTTCTTCATCCTCTCTGAACAGTAATCAAAGGACCAAGATTTCCAATTGTGAAGCAATTTTTTCCAATGGTAGCATCTGGATCATTGGCAGGGAGCAAGGGGAGCTCTGCTGCTGCCTTGGGCTGCCATCCAGGCCTGCCACATGGTGAGGCTGGTGCCGGGCAGGCCAAACGGCTCTGGTCTCCCAGCTGCTCTCTCCTTCTGACTCATCACTGATTCCAAAGAACTAATGGACTCGTATTCATTGGTGAACAAGCCCAGCAAGAGGGCCACAGGGGACTATTGGGAGAAAAGGCGGCTGCTTTCCGGAGGCCCCCTTCTAAGTTACTTTGCATACATCTGTATGCTGGTCAGAAGCCTCTCGACAGACCTTCCCTCCCTCTCCCCCCACCCCCCAGCCTACATTGGTAGTCTAGGGTAGGAGAAGATGAGAGAAGCCGGGTTACACAGGAAAATCAATCACCCCCACTTTTTTCTTTTTTAAAGGGGGGAGTTGTGGTGGTTGGTAGATGAAAGGCAAACCCTACATCTCTCAGAGACCTCTCTCTCTGGGTGGAGAAAAGGGAGGAAGGAGAAAGGGTAAAGAGGCTTTTTCTGAGGGTTGTTCACTAGAGGCTGTTGTTCCGGATGGCCCATCACAAAGAGCTCAGGCTTTATTATCCGTGCCACAGCTGTTTTAAATAAGAAGAATGGGAATAAACCCAACCAACCTCTTCATGTTACTTACCGCTAATTATGGCATATATTTACATCTATAAAACAGTAGACTTTTAAAAACATCACTGAATGCCTCTTTATTGTGAAGAACCAACTCCCTATTTGAATTTCATAAACATTTAATACTTCAAAGAGTCCTAAAAGCTTGCTCTAATTACATCATGCACTGCTTTAAAGACTGGCTGTTTGCATTTCAAATTTCTGCAACTATCAGTATTCCCTTAAAAAAAATCAATATCTGCTACAAATCATAAGGTGAATAACCGGCATTTCAGCTACAGTTACAAGCTGGTGCATTAGCCAATTATTTCAGATTAAGACAGTTAATGAAGCCTAGCGGCAATGGGGTGATTTCAGGAGTGAAGCCGCCCTCAGATACACAGATAGGAAAATGGAGATTCCCAAAGCCGCTCATATTTCAGCTTGGTAAGAAGGAGGTGATTTCACAGCTCGTCTGCCGCCCGACAGGGCTTACTGCTGGGTTCGGGATGATCTGCACACTTCCCTAAAGGGGCATGCCATCCGGACGAAGCTGTTCCCATTTGTCTCTTTCCTCTGCTGTCTCTGTATCTCCCCCGGCATACTGTCTTACATTACCAGTCAGTCACTGCTGAGGGGACCTCGGCCCTTCTGATCACACAGATCACCGGCCCAAGAGCCATATTCAGTCTGTGGTGTGGTGTGGTGTGTGTAGCAGTTCTGAGAAATGATTGTTAAATATTCCATACAAGCAATTAAACATCAGAAATAGGCAAATGCTACAAATCACAGCTTGATTTGTTGTATTGTTGACTGTCTAGACTTAAGAAAGTGATGGACAAAATGTTATTAATGCAGAGTAAACTTAAAAGTATAATATATGTACGTTTTTTTTTTGGTAAGTCCATTGTTAAACATTTACCAGTACACTCCTAATTTTACCTCACTTTATAGAGCCATTTGGTTGCCAAATCCTTCCAATTTTATCTCTCCAACAGTCCCTGTATCTTCCCCCTTCTTCCCACTTACACAGCCACCACCTTAGCTCAGACTCCCACCTCTGCCCACCTCTCTCCCTGTCTCAAGCCACCACCACCTCTTGAATCCATCCTCCATTTAATTGCTACTATGATGCAAGAGATCTCACAAACTAAAGCAACTGTTTTATGAGATGTTGGCAGAAATCCTAGCTTCGGTGCCTAGAACACAGTAAATGCTTATTGACTAATAGCAAAACCTACTGAAAGATAAAAAGCTCATGATTCCCTTTCCCTCTTGCTATCTACTTAAAGACAGGTGAATTTATTACCCCTCTCCCTCCTTGTATTACTACTGCTAGTAACAGCTAGTACTTATTTAAGGCTTTAAGGTTTGCAAAGTGCTTCACATGTATTATTTAATTTAATCCTGTGAAGTAGGTCCTATTAATGTCCCCATTCTACAGATGAGGAAAAGGAGGCCAAGGGGCTAAGTGACTTGCCCAGAGTCATAAGCAGCTAGTGTCTGAAGGAAGATTTGAACTTGGGTCTTCCTGTTTCCAAGTCTAGTGCTCTGTTCATTACTGTCCAACCCCATGTTTCATAGGAAACTAAGGATTTCAGTCTTTACAAGTACAGAGAATTCATTCCAGTGATTTCTACAAATTATACTAATTCCAGAGAGAATAAATAGGTATGTGTGTACAATGATTCTGACTCAGAAAAGATTGTGAAAGTGTTGGTGGAACACCTATATGCTTTATGGGTTATTGGAGAAAATGAAGTGTCCTTTAAAAAAAATGGGAGAAATGTTCCAAAAGCAGCAATGACAGAAAAAGAACCAAAGTAATCAATATAGGTAATGTAGAAAAGAGAGAAGGAAGCATGAGGGGACAGGAATAAGGTTCTTCCAACAGAAAGCAGAACTCTTGGGTCCTATGGGTAAGGAGGCAGCTTCAAGGACCCACAGGTGCTACCTAAAAGGAGATACCTAGGATTGGACACTGGGCAAACCCAGAGGACCTGAGGGTTGGCAAAATGAAGCCGTGGACTACCAAGGTGGTGAAATATTAATATGACATGAACAAGAAGGAGGTTTGTCCTCTCAGGAACAGACAGGAAAGAAAGCTGCTACTGACTTGAAAATGTTCAAAACCACTGCCACTTCTGATAATGTATTTAAGACAAATACTGTAAGGGGAACCTAGAAAAACTTTCTTGAAAATTTTAAGTTCTGGGAAGGTAACTGGAAGGCCCAGATGTTTTTCATCACTGCTTTAGACTGAAGATGAGATTTGGAACTGAACAATGTGTTAAGATGGTGTGGGAGAAGAGGATTTGAAAATCTGTATCAGGGCTGAAGATGCATATACAGACATATCTATATATGTACATATACATATACACATGCACATATATATATATATATATATATATGTAGACATGATTCTGTGTGTGTGTGTGTAAATACAAACACACATTTACCTATAAGCCAAATACTAGAAAACACAACAAATATAACATTGGGAGAAGATTAGAAGTGGAAATACCCAGTAATTTACAAGAATATTCAGTAAAAAAAATAGTAATAATAAGGTCAACAAACATGACTTCAATTCCTGGCAAAATTATAGAACATACTATTAAAGGTATGATTAGTGAGACTCAAGAAAAGGAAGCAGTGATCACAGAAGAATCAGCAAGGCTTCATCAAGAAGAAGTTATACCAGGGGCGGCTAGGTGGCGCAGTGAATAGAGCGCCGGCCCTGGAATCAGAAGGCCCTGAGTTCGGAGCCGGCCTCTGACACTTAATCCACACAAACAAACAAACAAAAAAACCTAGCCGTGTAACCTTGGGCAAGTTACTTAACCCCAATTGCCCTAAAGGGGCGGCTAGGTGGCGCAGTGAGTAAGAGCGCTGGCCTCGGAGGTGGGATGACGCGAGATCAGATCCGGCCTCAGAAAATGAGCACCCACGCATAAATAATGACTAGCCGTGTAACCTTGAGCAAGTTACTTAACCCCAATTGCTTTAAAAAAAAAAAGAAGAAGAAGTTATACCAGATGATTTCAATTTCTTTTTCTGACAGAGTGAACAGTCAATTAAATATTGTAGTTAGAGATTACCAAGATTTCAGCAAAATGTCTGACAAAGCTTCTCCTGCCATTTCCATGGACAAGACAGAGAAACGTAAACTAGATGATAATATAGTAAGGCAGATTCAGAACTGCCGAATGGCCAGAGAGAGAGTGGCCATTAATGAGTCACTATCAATTGGGAAGGTCTCTTATGAAGTGCTCTGGGGATCTGGGCTTGGCCTGAGACCAAGTCAAAAACTTGAATTAAAATATACATGACTGCATTTGAAATCTTCAGATGACACAAAGCCAGGAGGGATAGTTAACACATTAGATGAGATAGTAAGTATCCAAAAAGATCTCAACAAGCTGTAATGTTGGGATGAATGTATAAGATGAAATTTAATAGGGCTGAGGTAAATTCTTATATGTGGGCTAAAAAGAAAAATCAGTTTCATATGTACACAGTGGGGAATGTGGCTGGGCAACAGTTTTTCTGAAAAGGATCTGAGAGTTCCAGGGGATACAATGAGTCAACAGAGTGACTTGGGGAGATGTGGGGGGTGGAACTGTGATGCCATTGGTACGTGGAGCTCTATGTGTGGAAACTCCCTTCATTGAGGCAAATCGGCAAATTTTTCTGTAACTTTTTTTAGTCTTAGATGTGAGGTGGTACCTCAGAGTTGTTTTAATTTGAATTTCTCTAATCAATAGTAATTTAGAGAGTTTTTTCATATGAAAATAGATAGCTTTCATTTCTTCATCTACATTGTTTCTTTCATCTACATTGTTGTTGTGTTTGTCCTTTGTTCTTGAAGAGGACCATGACATCAGGGAAATGATGAAGACATGACTTGCAGCTGACTCTGATTTAAGTGAGGCTGGACTGTGCAAGGCCACCAGCCTCACTTTCTCCTCCAGAGCCATCTGGGTCCAGGGGCCAGATATCTATCAGGCCAGAAAGAAAACTGCCTGTTCATATCCTTTGACCATTTATTAACTGGGGAAAGACTTAGATGAATTGTTGCTGAGTCAAGTGAACAGAACCAGGAGGACATCGTACAAAGCAACATGGTGTGATGACCAACTTTGACAGACTTGTCTCTTCTCAGCAATACAATGATCTAAGACAATTCCAAAGACTCATGATGAGAAATAGCATCCACATCCAGAGAAAGCACTATGGAGTCTGAATGCAGAATGAAGCAGCTATTTTCTCTTTTTTCCCCTTCTACTATTTTTCCTTTTTCTTCTGATTTTTCTTTCACAACATGATTAATGTGGAAATACATAAAACAAACAAAAATACTTTTAGTCTTAGAGAATTGACCAGGGCCCAGAGGGGCCATGGTCACATAGCCATGTGGCAGACAGTACTTGAACCCATCTGTGCTTTATGGAGGATGTCTTGTGCAAACTCTGAAAGGGAAGAGGAACTCTACCTAGATCATGCAATTCTTCAGATACTCCTGCTTGTGGATGACATTGTCCTCATACGCTGAACATTAGGACAATGCAGGGTCTCCCTAAAGAGATAAGCAGAAACCAAGTGGATGAAAAATGTAAATTATTCATACTAGGGGATGCTGTTTGATGGACAGCCCACTCTATTCATTCACCAGTACATATCCATTGTCCTGGTCAGGCATTTGGAGAAGGGAAAGGAGCCAGCATTTATTAAGTGTCTACTATATGCCAGGTACTGGACTAAGCACTTTACAAATATTTGTATTTGAGGATCCTCATTTGAGGATGATGAATGAAGACATTACTTTTGAGAAAGTATATAGGTACTTTCAATGAGACCTACTACAAAATCTCATGTTTTGAACAGTAATATTCTTCCAGTGAAGCTCGGTGGCTGTGAATCATGGAACACCACAATCTCAAAGGATTCACTATTATAGGTGACCCAAAGGTCAATCAGAATAGGCACTGCAGTCTAAGTGGGCTACGACACATCATCAACAATGACTAGAATGCAGGGAGGCTACATGTAAAAGGCATTTTTTCTGACTTTCCAAAAACCCAACACATACTGGGAAAGAGGGCAGTTAAATATTCACTGTGTGTTAGTAGAAGCTTTAACAACAATTGGTAAAACCAGCCTCGCTGTCTAAAAATAAAGGCTAGATGCTGGACTTCTCCACTCTCTTCCTCTCAAAACTACTTCACTGCCCCATGGAAAGAAAATATTCTTCCGAACCTAAGAAGTTTTTGAGACAAGATACCAGCTGAGGAAAAAAGGAAATTGAATGGAAAGAAGCCATTTCCACTAATAGCCGTTCAAAGCATGTGGAGACCAAACTGTTCTGTCCTCTGAAACTCCCCCTTCCACGAATAGCAACCAGGACATTAGGCATCAAAATGAAAGAGTCAGACCTATTATTTCATCTTAAATCTGATGCAATTCAATAAGAACAGATCCAAACCCTGAGGGAGTCCAATCTGTTTGTTTAATTCGTCCTCCAGTTTCTTCTCCTTAAATAAAACCTGGGCAGTTTATCTACAGCGTCTGCCATGTTGTCAGATGACTCTGACTCAAAATGCTTTGAAGATACAAGCATCTGCATAATGCTGCCTGGGACAGCCTCCTTTGGATAGCTTCAGGGCTCTACCTCCTCTCTTCTTTCTCCCTTCCTTTTCCCTTCCCTTTTCTCTTTCTTCAAGACTCAGAGATCTATCCCATGATTTGGGATGAGGGAAACCCTTTTCCCAGAAGGGCCCTCAGTCTCTGCATTTCCTTATCCCCGGGACCCAGTAAAGGAAATGCTAATTTAATGCCCCACTTGTCTTTCTTAAGTGAAGCAAGAGAGTATCACCAACCTTTTTGTCCTAGTTTTGGGCTTTCCTCCTTAGGACAACAGAAATGACAACAAACCTTTCTCCCTTAGCCTGAGAATTCATCCTGAACGTTTGAAAAGTCATACAGTCACAGATCTAGACCTGGAAAGGCTTTATCTATTAGTGCAACACCCTTATTTTACAGATCAGGAGGCTACAGCCTAAGGAGGTATCGTCAGAGATGGACTCTGAACCCTGGTCCTCAGGTTCTAAGGGCAGCGAGGTGGTGTAGTGGATACAGTTGTGAGCCAGGAGTCAGGAAGACCTAAATTCAAATCTGGCTTCAGACACCCCCCTGTTTGCCTCAGTTTCCTCATCTATAAAATGAGCTGGAGAAGGAAATGGAAAATCACTCCAATATCTTTGCGAAGAGAACCCCAAATGGGAACACAACTGGAAAACAAATCCCAAATAATCAACTTACTTGCTGAAATGAAAAGAAGATTTGCTAAATTAATGAATAATATAAACAAAGTTATAAAGACAGCACTTCAAAGGAGACTGACTTTTTCAAGTACTTTAGGGGCACTACAAAGGTTAAGCAACTTGCTTATTGCCATAGATGGAATAAAAAGAATGTGAAAGCAGGTCTTAACTTCAAATTAGATGAATTTTATAATCACGGGATCAAGATTTTGAGCTAGAACGGACATGAGAAGATGAACTAGCTCAAGCTGCCCACCTTAGGGATGAAGAAGACTAAGACCCAGAGAGATTCAATAATTTCCTTGAGTCCACACAGGAACAGAACCTGGATTTGAACTCAGGTCCTTGGCCTCCACATCCAGCCATCTTCCCACTGTACCATTTACTGTCCTTACAAAAAAAAAAATAAGCATTTAAAATTCTGCTGCTCTGTAAAAGTACTTCATAAACCAAAACGCACTATATAAATGTGAGTTTTAATCCTATGGGATTCTTGTATTAAATGAAGTCACATGTAAATTGCTCTGCAAACCAGAAAGCACTATGCAAATGCCATTATTATATTATTCTTCATGATATTAAATTGCTGGCTGATGCTGACGTAAGCTGTTAGATGTGGCTGTCTTGCATACAACCCTGGGCTGTACCCAGCACACCTCTGAGCTGAAGCCATTAATTTGTAACTCCTTGGCCCCATCTATGAGAATCTGTTGGGCATGCTGGTCACATAAACAACACTGGGGGAATGTTTAACCTGCTGAAGAGTCAAAGTAAACAAGGGATGCCTAAGTACTTTCCTAACTACTGCAGCAGCTGACCTTGGTCTGTAATCAATGTGCCAATGAGAAACGATTCCTACAAACTTGTTGAGGCAGATACAAGAAAGACAAAAATGGCATGTCTTTAAAAATCTCTCTACCATAGCATTTCAATTTGTTTCATCAATTTGGATGGGACTTTCCACACCTGTTGAGTTTTCCAGCTGTCCTGAGTTTCTTATTTCTCAACCCATGTTTACTTAAGGCCTCAAGTCCCATGGGTCAGTAATATAATATTTTATTGAACTCCCCTCTGGCCCTCATGCTGACGGGCATCTCCCTGTTTAAACCACTAGATGGCGGCTCCCAATTCAGAAAACAAGATTTATTTATCAGCAAGAACCCTTCTTGAGATAGTCAGAGGTTACTTCACAATTCACGTCTCTGGGTTTGTGAAAACCTTAGTCCAGAAGCTGACAGGCTAACAAAGTAAGAGGAAATTAAACAAACCAAGCATCTGTAAACTGTGCTCAAAGTGCTTTATAAACGGGAGCTCAGTTCACACGTGATCAAATGCCAGGCTCAGGTTTTCTTTTTATCCTCATGGAAAGATGGGGAAATGGAGAAAGACAAGCTGAATGGATCCTCCCAGGGCAGAGGTCAACACAGTATCATAACCAGAAGAGTAGGGGGCTTTTAGCGGCCAGAATACTGTGCCTCTATTCTTCTTAATATGGTGGTGCTGCCTACAGGACAAAGTAATTTTTAACTTTTGGGGGTCTGCCTGTGAACCAGAAAGCGCGCGCGCACACACACAAACTCACTCACTCTCTCTCTCTCTCTCTCTCTCTCTCTCTCTCTCTGTTAAGTCTACCAGCTGTCCGAGTTCCTTAGTTCTCCAGGCATGTTTATTTATTTAATGAGGAGAAGGGGATTAAAAAGGAGGCCTGGTTTTTAGTGTCCCCACCTGTTCTGAAAACCCTCCCTCAAATTCATTCATCCAAGACACTCCATACAGACTAACTGGAAAAAGGTCCATTTGCACTATAAATAAAAACCACCAGCTCACCTCGGCTTCTGGCACGGAGCAGTCAATTTTGCTTTAATCAACACTTGTCTTCCAATAAAACTTAATAAATTATAACCAAACTCATCTTTGGTCAAGAAAACCCCACCACGTCATATTAATGGGCCACTTGCCCCGTCATAATACTGTTCTTCTGGAATGGGCTGTCCCTCTATGACACACCTCTCCTTCTGGGACACACTGGTGGTGTTTGGCAGAGTACCCACATTTCCAACTGTCCCCCACAGTACATATGGCAGCATCGAGCACAGTTTCCCCTTTCCTCCTCTCCTTGGAACATCTCATATTGGAGTCATTGTCAGAAACAACTTAGACCTTTTAGGAGAATGTGGGTGGTCAGTGGGAGGAAGGAAAGAAACTGTGAAAGGCAGTATCACAGCGTAGGGAGCTGGCACAAGGACTCATCTATGCCCCCACCAAGCTGATTTTTAAATAATCCACTTTCTTCCATAGCTTGAAATGCCACCAATTCAAAATTCAATGGGAGTTTTAACAAGCTTCTCTTTTTTTAAATGTTGCTACTTCTGGGGAAGGAGAAGACAAATTTCAGTCCCTCACTAATGAGCAGCGTCACCAGTGTGACCTTGGGCAAATCATTTTATTTTCTAAGCCTCAGTTTCCTCATCTGTGAAATGAGGGGATTAGATTAAATGGTCTCTAATATCCCTTTCAGGGGAGGCTAGGTGCTACAGTGAATAGAGCATCGGCCCTGGACTCAGGAGGGTCTGAGTTCAAATGCAGCCTCAGAGACTTAACACTTACTAGATGTGTGACCTTGGACAAGTCATTGAACCCCAATTGCCCTGCCTTCCCCCCTCCAAAAATCAAAACAAACAAAAAGATCCTTTTACACTTTAAGCCTGATTCTATGACCCTAAATCAGACTGCTTTCTTCCAAATCTTAATCTGTGATCAATAGTACTAGTAATGATAGGAGTTGAGATCTATTTTTTGGAATGAATTACAAAGGGAGGCAACTCTGGAGCAAGTTACAGAACAAGACAAACTGGAGCGGTAAGCGAATGTTGTGGGGATCTCAGGGGGACTGAGGGAAAGAGCACTGATAGGTGGGAGAACGGTGAAGAAAAGGAGGTGGGATGTCAACAACAATTTTGGCTTATTTCAAAATTCCCTCAAGTGCCGCACTCAGAAGACAGGCAGGGGGGAGGTGGGGAGACTCATTCTTTTTCCTTTCCTGATGCTTTCCATGTAATCCCAATAGCAAAGATGCAGAACTTTATATGATAAGCTAAACAGGCATGTATTTGTGGGCTAGCCCGAGAACTTTAGCGTGCTGAAGCCAAGTATGTAACCTGCAACACTCTCAAGTGGGAGTCAAAGCTGATTAAAATGTAATTGGGAAACATGTAACAAAATTTTTAAAATGCAATAAAACATAGATAAAATTACACTTAAAAACCATGCCGATATGTAGCCGACCTCAAAATGTAGCTGATGAGGATCGTTCCAGCTGGTTTAGCTGTCCCTTTTCCTATCTGAGTTTGACACCGCTGATGTACAGCATTGCTTCTTTTAGGAAATGTGCTCCATGGTCCCAAACAACAATCAATGCTTTAAAAATCCATTTTCCTGAAATTGAGCACTGCCTGCACACAGTGTGAAAAATGGTTTTCTTGCCTTTATCAACCAGGGGACTGTATCACATTACAGAGCTTCCTCAGGCAATCCCCACACTGCCAGACAACCAGAAAAGACCCAAGTTGGTGCTGATTGAGAGATGAGCAAAGGGAAGCATACAATGCCCCTTACCGAGGGAGCAGGGCTACAATAGACTTTATTACAGAACACACACATTTCTGACAAATCTATAGACCCCACCCAGCAGTTGGTATCTTACTCACCCAGAACTTTACAAGGAAGAAGGCATTCTGAGGACCCTTTCCAAACAATTCCTTTAAGCCACCTTTCTTCTCAGGAAATTTGTCATAAATCTGACGAATGTCCACTGATTCAAGCAATGGGTCACTGTAAGAATGGTTGGCATGGCCGATGTGCACGAAGAGATGTTTGTTGTACTGGAAGAAAGCAAGAGACACAACGTTACCCCTCACAAACTACTGCACACTTCCAAGGGTTTCCCCAGAGCTCTCTCACTGGGATATTTGGGGGCTGCATCTTTGAATAAATTGATAGTTCCCTTCCCCACAGGCAAGATATCTTTAAAAAAAGAGTCAGCAGCAAAGATGATGGGGGTCACTTATGAGATAAAGGACTGGGTTTGGAATCAGAAAGACCTGCAAAGAAATCATGTCTCAGATAATCACTAGCTGTGTGACCCTAAGCAAGTAACTTGATCTCTTGTGATCCTTAGTACCCTCATCTGTCCAAAGGGGATTCATACTTGGAGCTACCTCAGAGTGTTGCTGTAAGGAGTAAATGAGATTGAGATGGCCAAAATGTTTCACAGCCTTTCAAGGACGTAATAAATGTGAGCCATTATCATTAACCCTTCAAAACTGGCTTGTGTTCTTCCTGCGATACAGATAATAGCCTTCCTTTCTAGGAATCCAGGAGCCCCCCAAAAAGAGTCCTGTTAGAACAGATGGGAAGGGTGGGGTTAAATTTTTAAACAAAGCAGCAAAAAGCCAGAGTTTAAAACAGATTGCTTATTCTATCTCCAACATACAACAGAATTTCAGACATGTGGCCTAGGTGAGGGGTGACAAAGGCTGTGAGATATAAAAGGGTTGATTCTGCTCTTGTTTCAACTGGCCATTCGGGGATGTCTGCTTTGGTTCCCATTCTTTAGACGGCTGTATTTTGGAGGAGCCACATCTGGACAGACAGTGAAGGTCATCTTGGCGTGAGTCATGTGCCCCTGCTCTGGTTCAAGCTGACATGGATAAAGCACCTGACCCACCATCAGCAGGGCATGTGCTCCGAGTTGTCTCTCCAGAACGGTGTGGGAAATTTTAATGAGTAAATGGACAGTACACAACAACACAGAGGAGAGAAATCAGGGTGCCCCTGCTGGCCCTTCTTCTGGAAAGGCTGGAGACCTTCAGGGAAGGACCAATGCCCACAGTCTGATGGCCAGCATCACACATGGGTCAGATGGCTAAGACAGGGATGAAGGTCCGGCCAGGGAAAAGAACAGAACTACAGAGCAGTCGAAAAGAAAATTATGCAAAAATCATTGTTTTGCCAATTGGTGGCTGAGTTCCTCTTTTGTTACAGTCAGTAATACAGAAGCAGCCATGGCAGAATTACTAGGGATTCAGAGCAAAGAAAATAGCTTGGTTATTTGAACTCTGACAGAGATAAAGAGAGGATAAAGAGAACCTAGTGGAAATGGCCATGTGAGACCCACTAAATGCCTTCCCTTGCTTGAAGTCCCACCTAAAATTCCACCTTTTACAGGAAGCTTTTGCCAACCCCTCTTAATTCTAATGCCTTCCCTGTGTTCATTATTTCTTATTTATCCTGTATATAGCTTGCTTTCTACATGTGTGTTTGCCTGGCATTTCTCCTCTTAGACTGAACTCTCCTCTAGAGAGGACTCTTTTTGTGTCCCCCAGTGCTTAGCACAGGACCTGGCACATAGTAATCACTTAATAAATACTGAATGACTGAATGACTCTAAGTCTTAATTCCCTGGGAAGTATGGAAATAAGAGATGTGATTCAGACTGGTTCTGCCTGCCCCTGGCCTGTTTGTACCTAGTTTAAATCACTTACCTTCTATCCATGCTATGTGATTATAGGGAAGTCAATTAGACTTTCAGAGCCTCAGTTTACACATGTGTAATATTGGGGGGGGGGGGTAGCTGCAATGATACCTGTACCCCCTACCTCATAGTACTACTGTAAGGAAAGTACTTTCCATGCCTTGAAGTTCTATACAGATGCAAATTATTAGTGTTATTAGTTGGAAAGGAAAGTACTGGGTGTTTTTAGAACCTTAGAAACAGGCCAAGAGAATGAAGAGCTAAAGGATTTGGCCATTAAACACTCAAACATTTTAATAAGACAGTTTATGTAAGAGGAAGCTGTTGTACCTGAGAAGTGACCCAAAAGAGTATCTTAAAGCTCCCTAAAGGCAGATAGTGATGGCAAATTATCTTTATATGAGAGATGGTTAATAAAAACTTCACAAAGTACTATTAATCAAACGATCACCACAACACAGAATCATGGCCCTAATGAGTAAGGAAGACTTGGCTTTAGATCTCGCCTTGACACTTATAACTGTGTGACCCTGGTCAAGTCACTGAATTTCTTTCTCCCTCAGTTTCCTCAACTGTAAAATGGGGGTCATGATAGTAGGGTTATCATCAGGATCATATGAGTTAATACTTGCAAAAGAGAGCTTACCATAGTATAGTTCCTGACAAACAGTCCACACCATAGAAATATTTATTCCCTTCCCTTCCCATTCCCCTTTCACTCCTTAGGCTTTTTGTACACCCTGATGCTTCTGAATTAGCTGGACAACTTGGAGATCAGAAAAACCTGTGATTCAAGAAAATGAAAATGATCCTGAGGTTTCTATAAAAAGTTTACAGGAAGGAAAAATCCCACCTGAAGACCATAGATGGCAAAAATGTACTTAAGGCTTTATTTTAGGATGTGACGCTCTGCTCCACGAAAATCTTCCTGTTTCCCTCACACTGAAAACAAGTTAAAGAAAGTATTCAGGAACAGGGAATCTTCCCAGCTTCAAGATACCCAACAGTCCAAAAAGCAGCTATAACAGTTGTCTGTAGATCCTGCCAACAAACCAGATGCTATTGCACCAAAAATTCCAGGATGGTATAGCAGGTCGGACAGCTGGGCTACCACCAGGCAGTGTTCTTAAGACGTAAGTGGATAATCTGATGGGGAGAGGGTGGGGGTTGTAGGAGGAGGATGGGGATGTGAGCACCCACACAGGGAGTGCTGGTCATGACATTCTCTTCATGCTATGATGATAAATGGATTCACTGTTTATGCCATTTGTCAGGGCAGTTGGGCCATATTTGTATACAATGTTAAATCATGACAGGGTCCCAGGCTCCAACAAATTTAAACCAAAGGACCCAAAATGTCTCCTATAGTGGGAGCTAATGTAATCACTGTGATTTAAGATCGAGATTAAAGCAAGTTCCAGGCCAAATGGAGGGAATCTGTTATTAATATGACATTACTACTTGAATCTTAATCTGCTAGTAGAGGAAAAAATTCTGGAGGAGTTTAGATGGGGGAGGGGAGCAGCTACCTCCCCCTACACCCTTCCTTCACCCTTTTTAAAGCTCGATTTTCCAGTTTTGTAAGTACATGGTCTTTTAGGTCACTGTTGTTCAAGAATGCATTGTCTCTGTAGGGAGGGAATACAGGGAAGGCACAAGCAGTCAGGAAGCAGCGGCTGCAATTCACTAGGACCTCAAAACAACGGATCCTGAAAAATGTGTTTCCCTCACTCTTTCCTTCTTGTTCCACTTCTTTCATCTTTAAGAGTAAGCAGCCACTTACTCTCCCAATAAGAAAGTTTCTCCAAAGCTGCACTGGCCCTGGCAGCTGTTCCAGCCGGCTCTCGGGCTGCCCAGAAATGTTAGTTTCTGTTCAGCTCTAACAGCTGCCGCAGGAAAACCTTCCATCTCTGGAGAAGCCCGGTGCAGCTCCACAGACCTCGGAGGAAGCAAACCAGCTCAGCAGGAAGAGAACCGGAAAGCATCGAGTCCGGACAAGTCTCTCCCTCTGGAGTAAAGCAGCAGCGCCAGAGAGGTGTCCTACACCCCCTCCCCTGAAGACACTTGCTCTTTCTGAGCCAGGCTTCTAAAAATTCCAAATATGTGGAGAATGTAGCGCAACCATGAAAAATGACTGTTGTCAGAGAAAAATTATAATCCACTTAGGAATGTAAAGGAACCAAG
This sequence comes from Gymnobelideus leadbeateri, assembly GCA_011680675.1. Taxonomy (NCBI): domain Eukaryota; kingdom Metazoa; phylum Chordata; class Mammalia; order Diprotodontia; family Petauridae; genus Gymnobelideus; species Gymnobelideus leadbeateri. The sequence continues at coordinate 313,563 of WOXC01009037.1, read as the reverse complement.
ATAAATCAGTAACTCCTGTCAAGGGATGCTAGCAGACAAGTTGTAACAGGGAAAGGGGAAAAAAATTATCAACATTCATTTTTCAGCAGTAACTCAGACATCCGGTGTGTTCAAAAGTGTGGCACTGAGGAGAACCCATTCTCTGAGACCAGGAAGGCAGGAATCACCTGGTGGTGGTAAAGACTTGCTAGGAGAATAGGAGGAACAGATAACTGCAGCCAAGGGAAGTTAAAATAGTATGTATCAATGAATGAAAATGCACTTAGTGCTTAATTGCAAAACACTGTGCTAACTGCTGGGGGCGGGAGGGGGGGCGCGGTTTACAAATAGAAACTGGTCAGTCCCTGTCCTGCAGGAGAAGGGGAAGCAAGTATGTTTCAGATTGCCAGGGTCCTTAGGGTAGACCCCTTTAACCTGCCTTTCTTCTTCCTTTGTGTAATTACAAAAAGTTAAATTATGTCTATGGTGAATCTGCCTGGGGAGGGGGCAGAATTCCTCAAATGTGCATATGCAACTCTACTTGGCAGATTCTCCATTACCCTAAGGCACTCCCTCCTCACCTCTATCTCACAGAATCCCTAAGCATCTTTTAGATCTTCAGGCAAATACCAACTTTAACTTATTCACAGCCCTCTCAGCCCTGATTGCAAATTACTTTCCCTATATTTGTCATTCTAGGTATGGTTTTCTCTCAATAGAATGTCCACTCCTTGAGGGCAGGGATCATTTCCTTTTTGTGTTTCTAATCCCAGAAAGGCTTTAAGGATAACAGAGTTCCCAATCTACCAGCAGAGAAAGGTGCAAATAAGATCCCTCCCTTTCTCCACTTCACTTTCATTTTCTGTCATCATTCCTTTCCCTCCCCACTGTTGGATCAAGCACAACTCCTGGGCTTCCCAGGTGAAGGAGGAAGGTGCCAGTACTTCTCACTGGACTGACCAATGTCTACATCCATGGCTAGTCCCCAAATGGAGGGGAGGAGATGCTGTATTTGGATAGGACCTTTCCAAAAGGAGGCAACCTTTACAATGGACATCCATGCCAAAGTATTAGAAAGGAACTATCTTTGGGAAAGCAGATGGGTGGGGTCTACACGGACCAAGAAAGAATATGTGCACTGGCTGGGCTCCAAGGTGAAATAGAGACAAAAACTAGTATTTCCAGATGCTTCCAGCTGTCCTACCACCTCATTTTAATGAAGAAAATAGGTCAACACCCAAAACAGCCCAGTAATAAGCCAAACCTGCCCAAGAGAAAGGTGGCTGATCATGAACTCTTTATTTTTTAGGACAGAGCCTAACAGTCTTATTGAAAATTACACTGGAAGACCACCCACTCACCCACCAGATCCCACAAGGAGATCCAAACACCAGATCCAAATCAGACACAGTATAATATTGTGGAGAAACCCTGGGGTCAGGAAGACCGCTTCAAATGCTGCTTCTGACACTAGCTGACCATGGGCAAGTCCATAAGCCACTCTGACCCTCACTTCACAGAGGACAGTAACACCTATAGCATCTATACCATTCCATACTTTTGCACTGGCTCTCTCTACTCCCACCAATGCTTTCTACACCTGCAATACTCTCTGTCTCTGCTTCTTAGAACCCTTAAGTTCTCTCCTTTAAGATTCATCGCAAGGACCCCTTCTGCAAGAGGTCCTTCCCAATGCCCTTGCTGTTAGAACCTTCTCTTCTGAGATTACCTTCTACTCACTCTGTGTACATCTTCTACATAGCTAGTTACTGGTGCATGAAAGGGGACTGCCGTGAAGAATAAATGGGACACTGTGTGTTAAATCTCTTTTCAAACAATAAAGTGCTATAAAAACACATGAGTTCATTAAAATAAAAATAAACAACAACAACAAAACCCAATCATCAGAATGTCCTGATTTTCCTGGCCTGAGTTCCGCAGAAATCACCAAAACCATGGAGTGAGGTATGTTTGTTTACCTCATCAGAAAGTGTAAAGTGTTCTGCAGAGATATTTACATAGTCATATGGACTACAAGTATGACAGGCATATGATGAACATACAAGAATGCTAAACATTTGTATGATGCCTTCTGTCTGAAAAGCACTTTCACACCCCTCCCTCCCCCCCACTTCCTAATCTGATCCTTACAACCATAGGAGAAAAAACATGTTGATGTTATTACCACCCATTTTCCAGATGAGCAAAGTGAGGGTTAGAGGGGTTGGGTGACTTGGGTAAGGTTGAGAGGCTTTAATAATTTACTAATCCTAGATCTGAGTCTAGTCCTTCTGGCACCATGTTATGGGTATTGTCCATTTCCCTGGCTAGGCTGAATTTCCATACTATACATCAAATATGTGGTGGGTCTGAAAGGAGGGGAGGGCCCAAGGCTATTATTGTACTGTTCTACAAAAGGGCCTAAAGAGAATCATTACCTAAGAGGAGATTTGTGCACATCCCCTTCTTAGGCACAGTGACTGATGAGGCAGCCCCAGAAGGTAAAGGGCATCATGGCACTTGGCAGCTCTGGGCTTGAAGAAGGTGTAGCTGCTAGGAAGAATCAGTATGCCCCACAGGGAGAGAAGAACTCTTTGTACTGCTGGAGAAACCACTGTGATGATTTCCACTCATCTGGGCTTCCTCATGGAATGCATCTGGACGATACTTACACTTTCCCTAGCCCCTGAGATTCAGTTTCCAAGAAGGTTACAGGCCTATCTAATCTTACTGGCCCCTTATTTCCCTCTACAAATGCTAGGCAAGAATTATTTGGCTTCCTTTTCTCTCTCCCTTCATGTACAATCAATCGGCTAAAGTCACCTTTGAAGAGTCCACAGTTTGAATGGCCCTAGCTGGAAATTATAGACTTTGATATGAAATATGTAAAAAGCCCATTTTCAAATGTTATTAACTTATAAAAAAAACCTTTCTTTTTTTTTTTAAAGAATCTTCTCCATAGAATCTTTTGTTTCCCCTTGTATTTCTAGTAGGATCAAGTTTCATAGCATTAGTCTGACTTACTTGATTTTATACCAATATCAACAACTACCAAAGTTAGCCCGCTTTCTATTCCAACAGTTACAGTCAGCAGAGGGAGCTCATGGCACTCACTTCCTTCTCTCCACAACCTAAGAAAGTGCAGACCCTTTCATTTGCTGGCTAGGCTGTGAATGCTTCTATGTCAGCAAACCATCCAAGGCACCTTCACATTGAAATTTGCCTCTGGGATCAGAAAGCAGGAAGATTCTAATGGCCTTTTCTCAAAGTTCCTTCTTCGTGATCCCCTCCCACAGCCTTTGCCACTGTTTATAATCCACTTCTCTGGTATTCTTTCTCCTCTCTGGGTTATCATGATACTTCTCTATCTTAGTCTCTTTAGCAGAATCTCCCTCCCCCGTCAAGCTCATTAACAGTAGATGTCCCCTAAGGGTCTGTCCTGGTCTCTCTTCTTCTCTCTCTCTACATTATCTCCCTTAGTGATCTCAATGGTTCTCACAGACACAATGACCATCTGTATGCAAATAAATCTCAGATCTATTTATCCAGTCCTAAACACTCTCCTGACCTCTCAGTCTCACTCCACCAACCACCTCCTGAATATCTCTAACTGAATGTATATATATTAAACTCAACAAGTATAAGAAATCTCCTTATCCTTCCCACTAAACCCTCCTCTCTCCTCCCTATTACTGCTGAAAGCACCACCATCGTCCCGGTTACACAGGCTGCCAAAGTTGGCACCATCCTTGGATCCTCCATCTAACATCCCACCAGAAATCTAACCTGCTGCCCAGTCTTGCAGCTTCTCCCTTTACAACATGTATGCATCTTCCTCCCACTCACATAGCCCCCATTTTCCCATCCTGCCAGGACTACTGCAATCCCCTGCAGGCTGATATGACTATGTCACCACTATCAACCAACCCTCCATCTCAATAAATTCTAGTTGCTCCTCATTTATTACTTCCAGGATCAAACAGAAAATCCTGTTTGGCACATAAAACTCACCAGAAATCTTGCCCTTCCTCTCCTTCCAGTCTTCTTATACTTTATTCTCTACAGGCATTTTATAATCTAACAATACCTACCTTCTAGCTATCCTTCATATATTACACTCTATCTTCTGTCTGTTTTTTCAGTTATTGTCCCCTATGCCTGAAATGTTCTCCCTTCTCACCTCCAACTATGGCCCTCCTAACCTCCTTCAAGAATCAGCTCAAATCCCACCTTCTGCAGAAAGATTTTCCTACTACCCCTTTCTGCTAGTGGCTTCCCTGTGAAACCACCTCCCATTTACCCTGAATATATTTTGCATGTAATAGACTTTTACATGCCATCTCTCCCATTAGAATATGACTGCCTTGAGGGCAAAACCCGTGTTTTTACTTTTCTTTGTACCCACTGAGCTCAGCACAGGGTCCAGCACATAGGGAAGTACTTAATACATGTTTGCTGACTGACATACAACAAATATTTGAGCCACATCAAATGATGAAATTCAACTAAGTCCTATCTGTGAGACCTGGCATTTTTGTAGTGCTTGATTGTTTAAAAAAATAATTTTGTATTCTTATCTTTTGTTTTTACATCATTTATATTTCCATGGACATTTCTCCCTCCCACCCCACCCCCCAAAGGCATCTCTGTGAATGAAGAGAAAGCAGGCTAATGTCAAAAGAAGAAAGTGGTTCTGCAAAATTAAACAACATATTGAAAAAGTCTGACACAATATACAGTATTCCACAACTATAATTCCCCCACCTCTGCAAAGAAGTAAGGGAGATGCCTTCTCATATCTTTTCTTTGGGACCCAAGTTTATTCTTCATCATTTTTTTTTTTAAAAACAATTTCATAGTTTTCCATTTCAAGCATTTTGCTGTTGCTATTCTGTTTTTGTAGTCATTCTATCAATTGCTTTCCTGGTTTTGCTTACTTCATTTTGCATCGTGTTATATAAATCTTCCCATGCTTTTTGGGATTCATCATATTCATTGCTCCTTACAAAACTGTCACCACTCCATTGCTTTTGTGTATATACTTTGTTTAGCCATTCCTCAATCTGTGGGCATCTACTTTGTTTTCTAATCCTTTGCTACTATGAAAAGTGCTGCAATAAATACTTTGGTGTGTATAAGGTCTTTTTGGGGAGGTGGGGTAACTAAACACTATGGAAAATATGTCTAATAGTGGAATCTCAGAGTCAAAGGTATGGATGGATATTTTAGGCTGGAGATGGCTTTCCAGAATGGTTGGCCCAATTCATAGCTCTACCAACAATACAATAGTGTATAATGGCAAGCTTCTGATAATCCCTCGAACATTGATTATTCCCATCTTTTGTCATCTCTGTTAAGTTGATAGTGTGAGATGAAATCTCAAGGCTATTTTCATGTGATTTGAAGCAATATTTCAAACAGTTATTAATAGTTTAAAACTGTTGTAAAAGTAACTGCCAAGTTTCATGTTTCTCCATTTTAAGTTTAATGGTTTTGAGCTGGTGGGATTTCCAAAAATTATCTAGCTCTTCCTGTCTCTAAGCTGGATACTAAAGCCATGCCAATATCACTGTTTTACTTATATCTCCTTCTATTGATCATTGTAGGTTATCAGTTGACACAAATGGTATGACTCCAAAATATAGTAAAGATGAAGTACTTAGGACTCCAAGAAGGATGGCTCTCTAATGCACCGGATTACAGTCAAGATCCAAAAGATTCTTTCCTGTAAGGTCAGATGCCTGTGCTGAATCCAATAAGATATTTAATTAGGAGAAATGGGCAGTTTTATATTGGGGTTCAAGAGCCAAACTTCACAAGTAGAAGAGGGAGGAAGCACGACTAACAACTTATTTACCTGAAAAAGACCTGGAGATGTGGACATTCCAGATGAGTCAATAGCACAATATGGAAACAGAAACCAACCAAAATGGGATGTGAGAAGGCTATTAGGCTTCAAAGAAGGAGGAATTTCCTATCAACTAGAGCTTCCCCAAAGTAAAATGAGCTGTCTTCAAAGATGTTGGCTTCCCCCATACTAGAAGACTTCAAGGGAATTAGGAGTGGCCACTTAAAAGTTACTGAAGAAGCCATTCTTGGCTCAACTGAACTAGATGACTGTAATGTTAATGGAATCTGAAGATCTCCCATGCCCCTTTGTATTGGCAGGTAAGCAGGTGCTTGGCACCTTGTTTCAAGTTAATACCTTGTTTAAGCTATTTAATTAACACAGAAGTAGTTAACACCTGGGGAGGAAGTTGCTGATGTAGCAGGAGGGGGCGGAATGGGGAGGAACTATACTGTATATAGGGAAGAGCACCAGCAGGACACTCAGAATTTTCTCTCAATGAGCATCTGGAGGCTACAACTTCTGCTGAAACCTTTCCTTTGGGGATTTCTGCTAAGAACTTCCAAGAACCTGGCTGAGAAGCTATCGTGAGGGAGGAGGATCCCTGCTTGAGGTAGTCTGTTCTGTTGTGAAGGCTCGGGAATGTGGGTGTTCACTGCATTAACCAAGTGTATCAAATGTGGTTACTGTAATGACTCTGGCTTTCTGGCTCTGAGACTTGGATTTCTGGTATTTGAATAAAGGCTTTGGTTCCACCCTCTATGTGAAGAGTCTGCTACATTTTGTGATTTACAACTATACTAGCATATTCATAAGCACTGTAGGTGTTGTGAATATTGCATTATTATTACAATGGCCTTTGTGGTCCCTTTTAATATTGAAATTCTACCCCCCTCAAAAAAAAAGGTATTCTCTGTTCACTGAAGTGGGCCCTATCACACATTTTCTTGATTCAGCTCTCCAAAGGAAAGACAAAGGGATCACTCTTCTGCTTGAAGAAAACAGAATCACTGCAGTTAAGATCCCTGGTGGCCCCCAGTGTCCTTCAGGCCCTCCAAACGGGCAGATCCAGGCTATCAGCTTTCACATGGATCTGGTACATCATTCCACTTTCAATACATCTGGCTTCCCTGAGATCTTGGCCAAGGCTGTTGGGAGCTCCAGATTTTGCTCTCCCTCGATTAACTCCTTGTTGCACATCCTTAGGCTCAACTCTGCCTAGATTCTTGCATCTAGCCATGTCTCTGTACTTCAGATCTGATTACTCTCACTTTCCTCTGTACTTTGCCAAACCTTGCAGAAGCAGAAAAAGGCTAGTAAAATCTTAGCTGATGCAAACTCCCAACTCCCAGGAGAGCTTGTTCATCATGGACCCCACCTCCCTCTGCCGGTCACCAAGGTGGCTGTTGATTAAATTAATTCCTTGCCTGTTGTAGTTAGCCTCAGACAATGTACAGTAAAACTTTCTCTAAAAAAAAAAAACAACTAAAAATTCATGCAAGTACTTCCTTCAATTCATCTGAATTAACCAAATTTTACTTTAGTAAGAGTAATTGTGATTTTTGGAAGTCTTTCTCTATAAACTTAAAGAGGAAATTACTGACTCTTTTTAGTTAGTTTCAAACAATAAAAAACACAACTCTTCTGAGTCTGGTTTAATGGAGTTATCTAACATAGACACAGAATTTAATTCTCTATTTTACCAGAACAGTAATGAGCTGGAGAGACACCTCTCCCCTAACTTCTCTCAGGTGAGACTCAAGGTAGACTTAACAGTTAACTCCAGGCAACAGTCTGGCTCAGACAACAAGATACCTGTAGCATGTCAGAGGGAGAGAGAAGCTTGAAGTAAAGGATGGTCTGTGTTTTAGGGGGAGGGGACATCAAGGGCAAAAGTTCAGCCTTGAGCTTTCTTTGCTGTCTTTCATCAAAGGAATCAAGGCCTTTGATAACATCTGGAGGTCTGGCTACAGCAGCTGTTTGTCAGTATGGCTGCCCAGAGAAGATGGCGGGTTTCAAGATTTATCCATAAAGGAAGATATAGGTGACTTGGGGATTGATAGAACTCTAATCCCTTTCTGATGGGAAGTCACCTTGGAGGTGGCTAGGATCTGTGTCTGATGATTTGGAAACTTTTCAGAGGAGAGAGAGATTTAGAAAGCTGCATTCACCTTCAGAACCAGGTGGGACAAAGTGTCTTCTGTCCTATATCCATAATCAACTAAAGTGCTTTCAGATCCTATTTCCTGGTGGCTCTGAAGTCTCTCTTGCCCAGCTGTGTATCCTGTGTCCTTTTGCAGATTTCCAAATCTCTCCCTCCTGAGAGGTACCTGAACTTGTGTCCAGAGTAAAGCCTGATTCTTACAACTTTCTGTTCCTAATATAATTTTTTTTGCTTTTTTTCTCTTTTTTGGGGGGTAAGGGGGGGAGGGCAATTGGGGTTAAGTGACTTGCCCAAAGTCACACAGCTAGTAAGTGTCAAGTGTCTGAGATCAGATTTGAACTCAGGTCCTTCTGACTCCAGGGCTGGTGTTCTATTCACTGCATCACCTAGCCGCCCTTCCTAATATAATTTAAAACACTCTTCTCATTGCTTATCTAGAGCCAAGAAAACATGTATGCCTCTTCTTTTCAAAGACCTACCTATACCCTGTATCTTTTACATCAGCAAAGGTGTACTACACCTATGCATAAATTTTCATTTAAATGAAAGGCATGTCAGAAGTGGCAAAGAAAAATCAATTAAATGTCCATTACCAAGTTATAAAGAGGTTGGGAAAGGAAGCCCTCTAGGAATAATTATAACTGTGATAATAGTGATGCTAAAGTCTTGATATGACCCCGCACAAGGGCTCAGAGACGGCCCTGGGTTCTAGAAGCTAATTAGTGGCATAAAAGTTGAACAAGTCTTGCCAAGACAGAATGGCTTTGAGTATGGCCCTAGTGTTTATTATGAGAGGAGCCTAATTTTAGAATTTAGAGATGATCAGAGGCCAGCTTCAAGGTCAGGAAGTTCTTAGCCACAGGGATACTCAAAGACCATCTATCTATTAAGTAACAGAGAAATTATGAGCTACATTGATGGAGTTAGTATTCACAAAGGTGTGAAAATAGTAGTAATAGTAACAATTCCAGCTTATCTAGTGTGTTCGGGTTTAAAAGAGTACTTTTTCCAAAAGAACATCTAGGTCATACAAGTAACACAATCTGCAGTTTATAGCTAAGGAAACTGAGGCTTGACAAGCTGAACTGACTGGCACAGTCTCACTGATAGCCCTAGAGCTAGTCAAACACGGGTTTTTCATTGCAGGTTTAGGGTTCTTTCTACCACAATGAACATAACATTATAACCAACATCCCTTGTCTTGGCAGTGGTCTGGTCTCAGCCCTACCCCAGGCTTCTAGCAAACTCTTTATGAGCCGGGATGCCAATGAATCCTTTCCTCATTTCTCTCAGCAGAACACATGGGTAAGAATCCTGTTTATAGAGAAGCGTACCTTGCTATGACTGGTAAGCTTTTAAAACTAGAAATTAAGCAGTGCAGATAAGCAAGGAGACCTTCCCTAACAAAACGGAGTGTTTTAGAGAGCCCAACTCTCTAAATTCCTGCATACTTCCAGTAAGGAGTACATAAAATGGTAGAGTGAAAAAGGGGAATAGGGCTTGTAATCCAGGGAAGGGACTAATACCAGTATTCCCAAAATATAGTAAATAGATATCATAGAAATCTGAAGCAGGACCCTAAAACAGTTGTTAATAACTAACTTTAAGTAAAAATATCTTATTCATTAAAATATTTATTTGTTAAAATATTGAATTAACATAGTATTAATTTTTATAAAACCCTTTACATGTATTATCTCATGTGATCCTCAGAAAAACTCTGCAATGCAGGTACTATTATTATCCTCTTTTTTTCTAGATCTGACTGACTTAAGTGACTTGCCCAGGGTCATACTGCCTAGTAAGTGCCTGAACCAGAATTGAATTCAGGTCTTCTGACTGGAAATCCAACGTTCTATGCACCTCCTCACCACTCAAATTAAATATTAAACTCTAAGTTTCAGGTTCAAAAAATAGTGCTTTTACCACCTACTAGTGATTATTTGTTATATATGTAAATTTAAATAATAACATAATAGGAATATTAAAAGGTATAAGTAAGCATGATACTAAATTTTAAGTTCCAACAAAAATCCCAACCTTCTCCAGGAAGCCTTCCCAGCCACTCTTAATTCCAGTGACTTCCCTCTTTCAATTATTTCCTATTTATCCGGGAGAGAGCTTGCTTTGTATAGATTTGTTTACATGTTTACATGCAAGCTCCCTTGAGGGCAGGGACGGTCTTTTCCCTGTTTTGTATAGCCAAGGCTTAGTACAGTGCCTGGCATATAGATATAAGCACTTAATAAACATTCATTGATTTATCATTTTTTTTGTTCTATATAGCATTGGTCAGTATTTACATATTCAGAATACAGGTATATCTTATGAACTTGAGCCTGAGACACAAATTTAAGCCATTACAGCACTATTTGGGGGCAGCCAGGTGGCACAGTGGATAGAGTGCCAGGTCCACCTTCCAGAGTTCAAATCTAGCCTTAAACATTTTGTAGCTATGTGACCCTGGGCAAGTCACTTAACCCTGTTTGCCTCAGTTTCCTCACTTGTAAAATAAGCTAGAGAAGGAAATGGCAAACCACTCCAGTATCATTGCTAAGAAAAACCCAAAGGGGATCACCAATAGTTTGCCACAACTGAAATGACTGAATAACAAAGACAGCATTATAAGAAAGAAAACTAATAGTGTTATTTTTCAAAAAATCTAAAATTCTCAAGTACTTTCCAAAAGTAAGGAGGCAGCCATAATCTTTCAATTTCCCCTGCCCCCATCCCTCTCCTAACCCCACCAAAATAAAAGCAAAAAACATACTTTTTTTATTCCAAGGTCTGGCCCTTTTAATTTATACCAGATCTGCAATAAATTCTAGGCTCCTGCAAAACTGAAGAAGTCTAGTCATATGCAGTGTGAAAAAACAAACTTAACGACATTACAAAGTTCACTTAAACCACCATGTACTATTGGGCAGGGAAGCTGCTGCACATTGCTTTTGCTGGCCTGGGCACATGGAATAGTGTCACTGTTAGGCAGCCTGGGTCCAAATAGGCCTTTTAGAGATGAATAAAATAATGGGGAGGAGGTAGTCATAGTAATTTAGTGGAGGAAGTTTTGCTACCCAAGGCCTCTCAGGTTAGCTTCCAAGGTGCCAGAATTCAAGTCCTCTGATAATTCCAGGTCTGGAAGTTACGGGGGAAGATCATCTGGTCCAAACTCTGCCTTATCTGTGCATGAGAGATGGGTCTCTACTCTCTTCATAAACATCTCCAGGAATTTTAGTTGGAAATATTCAAAGAAGGAGAAGTGTAGCATGGATGGAAAGTTGGGTCTCCATTAAGAAAAGTCCTGTCTCTGATAAATACTGTCTATGGGACTCTGGGAAGTCATTGAAGAGTATAAGTTATAGAATAAGTCCTGATCACTGGGGGCGTCCCATGTCAATAAAATCACGGATTCTTCTCTTAGACTAGATCAAAAGTGTCTAACACAGAGCCCACTGGGAACTTAGCATTTCTGAGAGCAGCTGGAACCAGTTTAAAATGTAATTAGGAAATAAGACTGCTCCCCCCGCCCCAAAAAAAACCTCTCTCTCTCTCTCTCTCTCTCTCTCTCTCTCTCTCTCTCTCTCTCTCTCTCTCTCTCTCTCTCTCTCTCTCTCTCTCTAATCCTCATCCCCCGCTTACACTGAGATTGCCCTAGAAAATTCTTCCAACAAGACCTCCACAGTTCCCCAGCCCATCTCCCAACTCCATGTCTAAAGCTTCCAGAAGTTAAGGGCATTTAGCTGTTTCTATTCCCTAACGCACAAATACCCCTAAGAGATGCAACATCATTCATTCAACCAATAGTTCATTTAACAGCTCATTTCCCACCCAGCTGCTCTCTTGAACTTCATGATATCCAGAAACTCATTATTTCTGCAAGATGAAATCAACTCTAGGTCTCACACCTTCTCAGCACCCCTTTTCCATGTTATCCCTCCCAGAGAGAGGGGGAGGCGGGGAAGACATCTGGAAGCCCCTCCCAGATCCTTCATCGTTTAAGGAGGGAGAGTGCCTAGGACACATGCACATCATTTCCCAACATACTCTCCTGGAATTCATGGTCTCCAGAAATCTATCATTCTGTAAGATGAAATAAAGTCTGAAACTCATACTGCCTATGATTATTGCCCAACCCGGCTGTAGGACTTCTTCCTGCACTCCACCACACTGGGTACCCTACTTTCTCCATTTTGTGCGCTCCTTCCCCCATTAGTTTGTAAGATCCTTGAGGGTAGGAACTGTCTTATACCTTCTTTTTTATCTTCAGCACTTAGAATAGCACGTGGCCTATGGCAGGTATTTAATAAATATTTATTGACTCTGAGACTCTGAAACAGTTATTCAGTCCCTATCAATTTCATCTCTATTAGGAGTTTATTAGATCCTTTTCAGAGAGCTTTTGATAAGTAAGTGAGCACAGGCCTCTAACATTGTTCATTAGGCTTTCTAGGACAAGGACCAAGGGAAGGGGTACAGAACAGAGAGGTCAGCAATGTAAAAAAAAAAAGCAAATTTTGGCTCTTTTCCTCTTAAAATTTTTTTTTGTTTTATTATAAAGGATCATTCTCTGGGAGGGGAGAAATCTAGGCAATATACAAACAAAAGATATCAATAAAAATCTGTTTAAAAGAACTTGATGGAACCCTGAGTCTAATACAGGTAAAAAACAAAGTTCTCTAATAATATCTAAATATTTTTCAACAATAATAAATTTTTATTTATTTTGTAAGAAATATATAAGACCAAAATGCTTACTTATGTCTCTGATTATAGCTAGCATTTTATAGACAGAAGCCAAGAGAGAGGTAGTTTCTGAAGGAAGGAGGGACAAAGAGAAACTTTAGGAAAGTGTGATGGGAGCCCAAGACCACTGAGTCAGGAGCCATTTCCTTCAGATAATACTCACCGAGTCTGGATCTCGCTGCTGTTCAAGAAAAGCTGAGAACTCAACCAGTCGAAGTTTGGTTGTTCCAATGGAACGGCCCTGCCATGCGGGAACGGAGGGTGCTGGTGCGGTTGTAGGCTCGAACCCTGAAACACCAACCAGGACCTTTAAGCTCTAGTCATTCAACCAGATTAAACCTTGATTCAGCCTTCCCAAGATCTGCAGGCTCCTTAAGGTGACAATGGTCTTTGTAACTCAATTTGAACCCAAGTTTGGGGGGGGGGGAAGGACAACCAATTCCATTAACATCCCAAGAGAGACCCAAGACAATGAGCTGCAATTGTACAAGGGGTTTTACAAATAAAGCCCTAGTAGACTAAAATACCTTCCTTATTTTTCTGAAATTCAGTGTCTGCAAAGGTTCTAGAGCAAGGATTCTCTATTATTTTTAGTCTTTGGCAATCTAATTAAGCTTATGGATGCCTTCTCAGAATAGTGGTTTTAAATGTATAAAATACATAGGATCATAAAAGAAATCTATGATATTAAAATGTGGTTATCAAAACATATTTTTAAAGTTTTACATTGACTGGTTTTGCTAATTTTTTCTTCCTCTTTTTCTTTTAGAAATTATTTTTTTTTTATATGAGATGACTGTCTGGGAGTAGGGAAGTAATATGAAGGAATATTAAGTCAATATAAAAATTTATTTTAAACAATAAGTTCATGGAACTCTTTCACCACCCCTCCTCCTAATCTATCATATTTAAGGTTAAATCTATCAATCTTACTAGGTTATGAATTCTTTTTCAATAGAGATGGCTTTTTCTCCCCAAAGACAGAAGAATTAGAGATGCAGATAATTTGGGGAGAGACCATGACAAGCCTTATTACCTTGCTTGGCATCTTCTCTAGGAAAGAGTTGTCCCCATCATTGGAACATAAACCCTGAACACGGCTTGTGTTCTGAAGAGACACAGATCAGAGGAGGGCACAGAAAAGAATCCCAGCTTTCTGGAGAGCTTACAAACTACACTCCTCCTCTGTAATTTCAATAAGTAAGAATAGCAGTGAGGACTAACTGAACATGGGGGGCAGTCTTGCCTTAGCTTGTCCTGTGTGGAAAGATCAGTCTGGTAGTTTCTAACGAAAGTCATGGTTCTGATCCAAACAGATGAGAATCCTGTTCACTGTTCCAATGGGCTCTTAAAAGGCTGCCATGAGAATCATGGGACTTCTTGTTGACACATTATAAACATGATTTATAATGACTTAGGGGTCCCCAACATGTGTATGGAGTTCAGGGATCTCTCTTAGGCACACTCACCTCCCTGTACCTCAGCTTCCTCCATTGGGGGGTAGGACTAGGTGACTTCAAGGGTCCCTCCGGCTCTCAATCTATTATACTAAGATCCCCTTTAGGGGGATGGCATTTATGATCAACTCCACCATGTTCACGGTTCATAGATTGAAACTTCCTAATATCTAATGCACCCTGGGAGTAGCAGTACCTCCCAGACCACCAGTCCTGCATCCGGTCTGGTCCGCATAGCCATTATTTGTGGAAGTAACTCCTGTGGAGACAAGGCCAGTTATTCCAACTGCTACCTAGAGGGCAGCCTAGTTGAAGGGGCAAGGCACCCAGAGGGGGAGAGAGGAAGTAACATATGCCAGGCAAGTCAGACTACCACCATCATCTTGACCAGCAAATCCCCTCAGACCCTGATGGAAACAGCCCAGGACCCTGAGTCCAAGAGCCTTGGGAACAGCCCAGTACCCTTGGCCATCATCCTGGAAAGCAACCACTATGGAGATACCGCTTGGTCATTGCTCCTGCAGTTGCTAAAATCATAGCTTCATAATACCCAGCAAAGAAAGTTCTTGCCACCAAAACTGTTGGCACTACCAAATGGTATGACATTAAGGAAGAGGCATTAATATCTGTTTCAGGACCTTCCCATCTGACTCGTTGCTGAAACCTTCCCTATGTATTATCTCCCAATTAAAAAGTGAGCCCCTTGAAAGCAGGGACTGCCTCACCTTTCTAGCTTATCCCCAAAGCTTAGCGCTGTTTTTCAAATAATAAACACTCAATCAATGCTTCATTCATTTATTCATTCTTCAACGGGGAGGGAAGTATTCTAACTAATTATGCCTAATTAAGAGAGGCTACAGAGAAGGTGACAGCCTTGTATGTCATTTGCAGAACAATGGGGCTTTACAAACTCTCCATAGTGCCTTGGGAAGGATACCCAAAGGAGACTTACCTGGAATGGGGGCAGTGACTGTGGGCTGGATGGGATAGGCCTGCTGCACAAAGGGCTTGACACTAGAAAAAAGGCAGAGAAAGTCACATTAAGACCACGTTGGGCAGAAGAAAAAGGGGCTACTCAAGAACCTAATCTACACTCACTCAGAATAATGCCTTTCTGTGCCCAAAAGGCAAGCAAAACTCTCATGTGGACAGCTTCTGAGACAGAATGCTGGGGAACAACTTCCCTTCTTAAACTGTGTCTGGAGAGGTCTCCAAAGAGGGAGGACAAAGCAAAGGGGAGAGGCAAGTGATAATGAACTCAGAAGGAAGGAACTTATGGACACCATAAGACGGTTCCTTTCATTACTGGTCCTGGGGAAAGGATGCCAAGTATGGCATCAGAGGACCTGAGATCTAATTGTGGCTCTGCTCCTCACTGCCCAGTGGAACTGGCCAAGCCACTCACCTCCTTGTACCTCAGCTTCCTCTACTGGAGGATAGGACTAGGTGGCTTCAAGGGTCCCCTTTGACTCTCAATCTATTATAGTAAGATCCCCTTTAGGGGGATGGCATTTATGATCAACTCCATTGTGTTCACAGCCCATAGACTGAAACACTCAAAAGATCTTCCCAATACCTAACGCAGGCACATGCCCTTGTTTTATCCTCTGGAGAGACAGACAGACATTTTCCACCATGAGAGATACTAAATGGCCTCCTTGAGCTTCTCCTACTCTACATGCTAAAAGAAAATAATCCTGACTCTTTTGAAAGGCAACTCAATATAAAGGAAAAAATCCTCGACTCAATTTAATGTCGGACCTACATTCTTAAGAAATGTGTGCCTGAACTCAATCACTCAATCTCTCCTAGTTTCAGGTTCTTCATATACAAATGGATGGTATCACCTGACCTATCTCATAGGGTGGGTTAGAAGAACAGATTTTTGGTTATATAGAGATCTGAAAATTACAAAGCAAATCACAAGGCAAGGATAGCAATACCCCCCAATGTGGGAAATGGGGTCAGTCCCTTGGAACTCTTCAGCCTTTAGGAATACATTCCCAATCACCATAAATGAGTTGCAGAAAGCCACAACTGAAGGTAGGGAGGAGGCCTTGTCATCCAGTTCATACCTAAGTTAGAATCAGTTCTCATACCCAATAAATGCCTCTCTCCAGCTTTTCTTTGAAAATCTCTGCAACAGAGGTTTCCAGGCTTTGCCATGTACCCCTTGACTTTCAGTGAACTTAACCATGACCCCTATTCAATACAATAGGAAATTAACTCAGGAATTTATATACACACATAAGAAATAAAACTGAGAGATTAACTGGATCCCTTTTTAATTGCTTTTAGGAGCAGAGCTCTATAAATCACTTTGAGCAATTTTTTTTTACCTTCATTGATTGGAAATTAATTTAAAAAAAAAATCAAATCAAAAATTTCCCTATATCCTTTTGATAAGCTTCTCCAGATTGGGAACCCCTGAATTGGAGTGAAAGTGAAATCACAGTTTCTTCATGCAGTCTATTCTACGTTGAATAGCTCTAGTTCATGACTTTTAGGGAGAAGAAATTAATCATGCTAATAAAATTGTATTCACGAACAGTTCATTATTTAGAAACCTGATTGTTTCAGTGTGATTAAGGGAACAGCTTGCCTGAATTTATATAACTCTGAATGATAGAATATTTGGGAGAGCTTTTGTTTGTTTGTGGGTTTTTTGGGGGTTTTTTGGTGGAGTCTAGACCTGTGACTTTTATCAGTGTGGTGAACTGGTGGTGAGTAGAGCCCTCTAAAGATACAGACCAACAACTGTCTAGAAAATTGAAATCTTGAGCTGCCTGGGGCAATGAGATAGGGTGCCATAGCCAATATATCAGAGGAAGGAACTGAATATAGGTCTTCCTGACTCCAAAACCAACTCTGTCCACTGTTCCTAGCTATCACTCTGAAATGCACTTTGCTAGCTCTTAAAGCCATGGTGTATTTAAAACTCCAAGGACAGTATTGGGAAGTAAAAAGCTCTACCCAATTATCGGATTTTTATATACCGAGTATTAGAATAATTTGCCTGTATAAAATGGAAGCTTTTCAAAGGGACTCAAATGAGTTTGTGACTATGTCTCCTCAAACCTTATTATACCACTTGCTTAGTAAACCGTTTCTACACAGACCAAGTTAAGCCAAATTGGACAACACTGGTCAGCAATCCCAAAATTGTACTTTTGGAATGAATGTGGCTTCATTATGGTGAACAATTTCCCTAAAAGTTGAATTGAATATAGTACCAACCTCAATGGACCTTAAGAGTTTCTGTCTGGAAAATCAGGAAGTCAGGCCAAATGATCTCTCTCTAAGGGTTGTTCCAACTTGAATTCCCCATTTTCCTGACTTTTGAAGCACATTTTTCAGACATGCATACAATAAGGGTTTGTTTGTTTTTTTAATTAAGGCCCTACATTTTAAACTTACTCTTGTGAAGATCCCGGCTGACCTGTTTGTATCATTCCTGGCCAGAACTGTAAAAGTTAAGATATTTAATAATTAAGAATAATTTCTGAAAACACACACACATTATAATGTTAAAACTTTTACACACTTCAGTGATTCCTGACATTACTGTGGTAGTCTCTCCCTCCCCCAATGTAGATCACAAGTTAACCACACCTTAGTAGACTGTCTTCTTGGGCTGTTGTACTCCCCTCACCCCCCACCCCATTCATTTCCTGAGATCAGTTCTCCAGGGATGACTATCTTTACATTTACTTGATCTAGCCCTTGAACAACAAACACATAGGCCACCAGGGGGTCCACACTTCCATCTTGGTAATATCTGACCAAGATGGCATTCTATTACTTTAGTTTTTGAGGACCCAGGGCTACCTTTCATACTTTTGTAAGGCAGGCAAGCGTGGCTTCTATAGAAGCATAAGCACCTAAGGTTAGGTGGTGAGGATATCCTTAGAAAACAAACTCTAACCTTGGTTGTTATGATGCTAGCTTGCCTCTTCAACACTTCCAAATTGTCCAGGACTTCAACCCACTTCCACTCCCTCTTCCCCCAGATAAGCCTGGCCTCTTGTGTTCGACATGTGTTTCCCTCTACAAACTGGGTCCCCATTTCCTATCCAACACCGCCTCCCACTATCCCCTTGTATGACTCATCCCTTTAAAAGGGCAAGAATCATGTATCATAAACTTTCATATGGCTCACAGAACCTAGTGTAATTCTGCATACAAAATAAGGGCTCAATGCATACTTTTGCTGATATGATATGTAGATTTCCATCTTCCCCTTCCAGATAGAGTATAAGTTTCTTGAGGACAGAAGCGGTTTCATTTTGGTCTCGGCATCCCTAATGCACAGTGCTGACCCATGGTAAGAACTTAATAAATGCTTACTGAATGATTATCCACCCACCTCAATTCCCACATACTCCTGAGGCCTTTGCAAGTTGAATGAGAACTGAATTTCCCCCAAAGAACATAGGTTCCTCGAAGGCAGGGAGATTTTGTTTTTAACTTGGTCCCTGCACACAGGGGTCACCATAAATATTTGCTGAATTGAGCTGCTTCCATAGCTCAAGGCAACCAGACACCAAAAGCACCCACAGAAGGCTGATCATGAAAAACTTCAGAACTGTATGAGAAGGTGAGTCTGAAGGCAGAGCTGAACAAGATTCGAGGAGACATCTTGTTTCCTATCCCCTTTCTGTCCCTTTACTTAGTATTAAGTCATGGAGGAAAAGAAAGCAGGATCAGTTTGCCTATTTACATCAATAAAGTCCTTAATCAGAGAGGGATCTTGATAAGACAGAACTCTAAGCTTCTATCAGTGGGAGAACTCTTCTCTAGGTGCATTCCAAGTTAAAAGATCCCTCAAGCGTCTCCTCAGTGGATCTTACTTGGTATCCTCTGACCACCAGAAGTTTCCTTTATATCACATGGGAGAGCTAGTACTAACCTATTAGACTACTGATCTTCCCTCTTGCTTTCTGCTTGTAACTGTGGGGCCAGAAACCCTTATCGAAATGAGCTAATGGCTTACCCCTGGTGCACCAGGAAACGTGGGGCGTGGGATTCCCGGCAGTCCCAGCTTGTTGTGAATGGCCGTCGCTGAAACTATCTGGGCCGATGACATGGCTGCCATGTGCTGCAATGCTTTATCCTTCGCTGTCTGATCCTTTAATATGACAGTTACATACTGTCTTAATAGAAGGCGACAATCTAACGATCAGCTTAGAACAGCTGTAGCTATTAGCACTTAAACTAAAATGTAAAAGCCACCAAAATGCCCAAAACAAAGCAAACATGCACAATAAATACAGCCAGAAGGCTCAACTCTACTTAACCTACCTTGATAACAAAGGTTTTTTTCTAATACCCAACTATATAAATACTTTAGTATTTATATTTTTTCCTTAAAAACTCTTGCTTTGAACATACTCAAAATGAGAATGAACAATATGTTTTTCAACTCTGGGGGTGAAAATTCAATTATTGATCTGCTCAAGAAGAGGGTGGGCAAGGAGGCCATCTATTTCCAGGCACACTGGCCAAGGCATCTAAGTTTTGGAGGTGAGTCTGGGGCCCATGAGTCAAACCCTGACAAGGATAGGTTATCTTCACATACTTCTCACAAACACAAGGGCTCCTGAATTCAGCTGGAATGCTGAAACACTGGTTAAAAGACCTAGTGGGGAAAGAAGGCCAGAAGCAATAATGCAAGGTCACTTGTAGAAGCAAACTGGCAGGCATGCTTGGGGGCTGGGGGGGGGCATGCTCTCTTAGACACACGAGACGTGTTTCCTTTAAAGCTGAAAGCATGTGTAGTAATGCTAACTTTTAAATGCTCTTTTTAGAAAACAGCAAAGGCTGAAGATACAATCAAAGCTAGCCAAAAATTCTGCCAAGCACAGCTCAAGTATATAATACTTGGTTTAATGAAAATACTTACCATGCTTGTTACCTGGATACAATAACAAACAGTTTGTTAAAATGGTTGTGGTACAACAGCAGGGTTTGTTTTTCTTCAATAAAAAATAGTATATGTACATCTATGTATGCAGCATGTATGTGTGGACATATGTATGTATGCAGACATACATGCATATATTAGGGTATGAAATACATATAAAAATAAGCTTCCCCATGTGTCAGAACAGACAATTTAGGTATTCACCCAGAGACTGATCAAAAAATGGTTACCCCAACCTCCTCCCCCCAAATATATAAAAGTCTCAAGCTGATGTTGTATTTGGTTTTACCCCAAATACAGATAATAGAATCCATTAGAAGCCCAAATGGGAAAGTGATCAAAGTCCTCCTGTCAAGCAACCCCTGCTACCAAAGGGAAGGCAATTTATAGCTAGTTGCCATAGGCAAACACAGGAAGGATCACTTCTTCTGGGTGAATGTGCTATTAACAGTTATTAGAATTTCTGCACAAGCACCAGGCAAGAAGAGAAATTTGCAGGTAAAATACACGTGCCCATGGCACCTGAATCTGTGTGCCATCCACCCAGGGAAACTCAGCAACAAGAGACAGATTCATTCCTTTCCACACATCAAAGTAGCAATCACACGATGACAGGGAAACAAAACCAGTTTATGGCCATGTACAAAGCTGTCACTCCTAATTAAAGAGCCTACGGTAAGCTGTGGCTTCAGGTCAAGGAACCTGGTACAAGCTGAGACAGACGTCACTGAAATGTTTACAGATTCAACCAAAGCTGTGGAACCAATACAGATGAATACCCTGAGTGCTGTGTCACAACCGGCATGAGACACTCTGGGTAGACTGAACAAGACGAGAGAAAAAGTTAGCAGTCACTCATCGGGGCAGCATCTGCACCTCAGAGCAAACAGCAACACCTCACTGGCTTCTTATCAGCACGAAACAAGATCTGTCCCACCTAACTGAAGCCTGTAACAGTTTTTTAAAAAAACATTTTTGGACAAAAATCTTTCTAAAACACATCCATACCTGCCTTCATAAACAAAGTATACCAAACACAATATGTCCTTTTTTTGATAAGTCAGAACCATCATTATGTTGTAACTCTGCAGAATAAATACCATGGAGAACTGGCCTCAGGGTCTACTGTTGTTTCATGGCTAAATAGGCCCAGGAATCCTCCTAGAACTCAATGTCTTAGCCATGACGTCTGAAGACTCCTCAGGCTCCTCCCTCCCCCAGGAGCTGTCTTTTCTCAGTGTTTCAGCTTTTATTAGCCTACATCACTTTGTCCTTTCCAGTCTTGTGGTTGTTATTATATTATTTCCAATCTTTCACCTAATACTCTGCCTTGAACTTTTTTTTAAAATGAAGCACATCAACAACTCTTCAGAAATGTAGAGTCTCAGAATTGTTTGGGGCACTAAAAAGTTTAAGTGACTTGGTCAAAATCAGTACGACACTGGCAGTATTTGAACTGGGAATCAAGACTACCTACATTCTAGTCCCATCTTTGACATTTACTATGTGACCCAGGGACAAGTCACTTAACCCTATGAGCCATGGCCTCCTCAGCTGTAAAAAGGGAAAAATAAGAGCAAGTACCTCAAGCAGTAGCTGGGAGAATAAAATGAGATTTACACACATACACACACACACACGTATGTGTGTGTATATATAATTTTATATACATTAAAGAGCTATATAAATTATCAACATTAGAATAAAAGAAAATTATTATATTACAGTATTATAACAAAATGCTTATCAATTTACACGTAGTACAGGCTCAATGGATAGAGTGCTACACCTGGAGTCAAGAAGACTTGAGTTCAAATACACTTACTAGCTATGTGACCTTGGGAAAGTCACTTCACCTCTATTTGCCTTAATCTACTAGAGAAAGAAATGGCAAACCATTATCTTTGCCAAGAAAACCCCATGGAGGGGTGGCTAGATGGTGCAGTGAATAGAGCACCAGCCCTGGAATCAGAAGGACCTAAGTTCAAATCTGACCTCAGACACTTAACACAAACAACTAGCCATGTGATCTTGGGCAAGTCACTTAACCCCAATTGCCCTACCTTCCCCCTTCCAAAAAAGAAAGAAAACCCCATGGATTGATTGTGTATTATGGTCTGCTGGGTACAAAGAATCAGAAACAATTCAACAGGCTTACTATTTATTAAGTATTCACTGAGTTGGCTGAATGACAGATCTTTGACGAAGAAAGAGTGAAACTATAAACTTCTTCCTTTTTCCAACTGTAAACTCTTCATACTGGCTACTGTAGAGTAGGTTCCGTAGGTCCAAAAAACTGATCACTCAATGAGAGAGAAATGTTCACTAGGTTATTCTTGTTACTCTTGGGTTCCTTCAATGGATCTATGATCTCATCAGTCGGTAACGGAGAGGGGACAGCCTTCACCATTTCATTCTATATACCATCCATGCCCTCTCATCCAGGGACTAGTCAGTTTCCTACTGTGAATCCTCTACTAGAGAACCACTTCCTGGGGTCCTTTCTCTAGTTTTCTCCAAATTGCATGGATACCAGTGAAGCACGTAGGCTTGCTTGCTGTTTGATGTGCCCACCGCCTGACTAGCCTACCTTCTTTTTTGAACAGACATCTCTCTGATAACATCTTTCCCACTGCCTCTCTGGAGTGATTCTTGAATCCAGTATAAATAAAAGCACAGACTCCACAGGGTAGGGCTCCACCAGCACAGACACTGGTAGCTACTGCAGCCCTGTGAGCTCTCAGAAGCAGTATAGACATCTCTTTCTTATTAAGGTGCCTCCAGAGAACACAAGGATTCGGATCCATCCTGGAGTAGGCCAGGGCATTTCACACAGGGGTTGGAAACCTGATCACTAGATGAATGCCCAGTGCCTAAGGGCTTTAGAATATGTCTCCTTGCCAATGATGGGAAAAAATTCCAAATTAAGAGCAATTCTCTTGTTTCTAAGACTAGTTTTATTACACGAGTGTCACATTTCTACATTTTTTCATTCATTCAACAAATACTTAGTGCATATTATATGGAAGATACTGAATAATCATGTGAAGGTAGACTAGCTTAAAATGACAAATATTTTTGGGACTACTGAATTAATTTTAAACTACATTTTCATAAGCATTTTCCCCTGTTCTGTACCACATCTACTTTTTGCAAATTGATACATTATGCTTTCCTAATAAAAAAAAAAAACAAGTTTCATAACCTACTTGACACTCTCCACCCAAACCTGTTCCATTTTACACACCATGGACCTAACAAAAATATTCAAAATCAGTATATCAAAGGAAGTTTGGGGTGACCAAAGGATCATGAAATCCAAGAAGGAAGGCTTTCAATTCTAGTTCAGCGTCTCACTAGCTGTGTGCCCCCAAATGATGCCTTAGGTCCTTCCAAGTTCTGAATCCATGGTCCCATAAATATTACTCCCTTCTTTGAAGCAAATCCACATTTGCTGGGTTAACACTGCTGTTCTATATGTCTGCATATACTTTGTATATAGGTATTTGTACATGTTGACCTACCTCAGTAAATTATAAATTACTTGAGGGTAGGGATTCTCCTGCTTTGTCTTTGTGTTCTTAGTGCCTGGAGCACAGTAGGCACTTAATAGATATTTAATGACTGATCATTTGCTCTTGGGAGAGTATCATGATTTCTTTCCATTCGGATGTCTCTCTTTATTCTTTGCTTTTTTTGCAAATAGAAGGGTCAAGAGCAGAAAGAAAGTTAATCTCCTGGGAAGAGATTCTCTTTGGACTATGTTGTAGCTGACCTTAAAAGGCCAGGTGATTTACACAAGCTATTCCCAACCTTTTGCAAAGTGAGATATATTTTATTACTGCTTATTTAATTTTGTAAACATCTCCTTGCTTTTCCATTCCACAGATTTATTCTGAAAATCAGAATAAACGTGGCTAATGTGGAAATAAGCTTTGCGTGATTTCAAATGCATACTGGGTATCATAGTTCTTGTCTTCTCAATGGGTGGGGAGGGGCTAGAACTCAAAAATAATTTTTTTTTAAAACTAGGAGTAAATTTAATATTGTTTTAAGAATTTCACAGAACCTCATGAAAAAGCCAAGCACCACCTAGGGATACTGCAGGAACAGAACTGGGGCAGGGAAAGAGGGTGGGGAAGGGGGAATGGTGGCTTATACATCTGTTATGGATGCAGAGGCTACCTCCCCT
Organism: Gymnobelideus leadbeateri; assembly: GCA_011680675.1. Classification (NCBI taxonomy): domain Eukaryota; kingdom Metazoa; phylum Chordata; class Mammalia; order Diprotodontia; family Petauridae; genus Gymnobelideus; species Gymnobelideus leadbeateri. The sequence goes on along the minus strand of WOXC01009037.1, from coordinate 289,257 downwards.
AAGGCTGGAACCTGACATTTTAATAGTATTTTCATGCTCACAAAGCACTTTCTTTCCAACAGCCTGGGAGGTTACTTTAGTAATGAGGGTTAATAATGTTGAACTGAAAATTGGGTAAAAGATTGTAATTTGATAATGCATGAAGCATCTTTTCAAAGTCCAGAGATGGATGTACAGATTTGAGAAGGGAAGCCTAGCACAAAATAGAGAGAGAGCATTTGCACAGAACTCAGGAGATGGAAAGCATAGGCCCCAGTCTGCTTCCTCTATAAAGGAAGGGGGCTGACCCAGATGGCCTGGCAGGTCCTGTCCAGCTCTAAAACTGTCTGAATCAACAAGCAATGGTAAATATGTCTATTGCAGATCTGGGTATAAATGGTAGCTCTGATAGAATATCATCTACCTGTGTTCTCAAGCTTTAGGGCAGCAGATCATTTGAGAAAAGAGAATAAATTTAGGTAGTTATTTTTTTCAAAGGAGGGGGCAACTTTTCACAGTTAAGCACATTCTGAATGGCTGGCTGAAAGTTCCTCAGTCCCCACAGCTGCAGAGATTAGAGCCAAGGAAGAGCCATAAGTTTTCTGTGGAAAGCCTGACCAAATGCCAATCTGAGGTGATGGCCTGGAAATCCTGCACTAATTACAGAGTATGTAACTGTCGGGCACACAGGGAAGGCTAAGGGAGGAGGGGCACCAGGGCCCTTCCTAACCTGGGGGCTGGAGTAGAGGTGGGGGATTTTTAGAGGGCACTGTGAGGTTCAGGAAACCCACCAAGAAAACAGCCCCAAGATGTTGAATTTTCAGGGGAAAAATCCTCCTTCAGAGGAAGGGACCATGAATCATTTGATCTGTGTACTTTGTCTACTACACAATTTCAGAAATGGCTGCTTCCAGTAACCATTCTGATTAATCACAGGCAGTCAAGTCCAGCTTCAGTCACCTACAAACCCCTCAGATGGAGCTCTTCAAAATGTATTTGTTACAAAGTAAACTTGACATTCATATTTTATAAAGCAGAGTTCAGCTGTGGCTATAACGTAGTGTTCCGCTGCCTGCCCCCATTCTGTATTTCAAATTTCTGCAGAATTTATTTGCACAACTTTGTAACAGAAATGCTGGAAAGGCAGTTCAAATGCATTACTTCCTAACATTTCAAGAATATATGGCAAGTCTAAACTGTTTTCTGGACAACAGGCTTTAAATAAACCATATACCAGCTATTACAAAATTTTCTCCTTTCTCCAGATTTCATTTTTTTGGGGGGAGAGGGAAGGGGTTGTAGGGGACAATCCAGAGAGAAGATACAAAAAAGGGAAGTAAATGAATGTTTGCACATATATGTGCAAAATATAATTAAATCAAAAGAAGTCAACTCCAAATACCATTCAAAACTAAGCTAGCACTATCCAATGATTTTTAAAAACTGCTTTTCATAAAGATCTTCACTAAAGCATCAGAGAAAAATTCAGGATAGCAGGAGTCCACAAATTCAACAGCTGTCAGTACTAGAGAATTACTTTCTCAACATTAAGAGACTCTTCCTAGCAATGGAAACATCTGATGTGAACTAGGAAGGCAAGACTTTGCTTGCAAAAAAAGCTTAAATGAAAAGGTAAAAATGAGCACAAAATGCTTCCTTAATAAATAATTTTGCAGATACAGTTTCTAGTTATACACTACATATTGATTCATGTAAACTTGATAATTATTAACTGTAGCCCAAAAAAAGGATAAAAATATATCATTGTTCTCAACAAAGAGCAGAGAGAACCTGAATGTTTTTCCCCTAGCCATGATCTCTAATTTGCTTATTATTAGAGAAGAGGGGAGTAAATACAAAAGCTGGCTATTTCAGTCTAGCAGGGCTGGCCAAGGAAAGAATGCCCATTCAGGACTCTCCTGACTGTGTCTAATGAGCAGCAATTAATTCATCTGATTGTATTTCAAAATGCCCAAAGACTCCATTCACATCAAAGAAAAATTTGTTCAAGGTTTTTTATCATTGTTCATTTTAAAAGGTACAGAGCTATATTTAGCCTTCTGTAATTGTCAACAACGTTCTTTAAAATATCATCGCGGGGCACATGATAAAGGATTGTCAGACCGGGACACGAGAGCTGTAGGCATGCTGAACTGCTTTCCTGTAATGAACCTGGGACCTCAGATTCAAATTAATATTAACAATGGATGCTGAAGAAAAGCTTCCATTTACCCACTATCTGGGGAATATCTTCCTGCAGGTGGATTTTTTACCTGACTGTTAAAATTTACCATCTCAGACACACCTATAGCCAGTGGCTTGAGTCTGGCTCCTGAAACATCTTGCCTTCACCTTCTGGATCTCTTCACAAGATCTGAGAGCTCAAGAGGGCTCTGGACGACATGCAGCTTCAGTAACTGTTTGGAGAGGTCATTCCAGCTTTCAGTCAAATATTTCTAGTGAAGTACTCAGTGACTACTAAGAGGCATCCTGATCCCCTTCAGGAAAGTGCTAATTGTTTAAATAGTCTTCTGCACACATAACATCCTGCCCCCTACAATTTCTCCCTGTTTGTCCTAGTTCTCACTTTTTGAGTGCCAATGAGGATACCTCTTCAAGTGACAACGACAACCTGACCCCTTTCTACCTTTTTACTCCTCCAAAGACTCAATCTTCTAGTAACACTGGTCCACTTGCCCCCACAATGTTGAATCATCTCTGCCTCTTAATGATATTCACATGATTAGTTAGCATGGCTACATCCTTGCAAAGTCTGTAAAGCCCTTTACATCTGATCATCCTAACAACCTTGTGAAGAAAGTGCTATTACTGTTCTCATTCAGAGAAGAGAAGACAGAGCCAGAGGGAGTTTAAATTATTTGCCCCAGGTCAGACAGCCAAAAAGTGTCGGAGATGGAATTTGAACTCATATCTTCCAGATTCCAAGTCCCAACACCATTCTCTGAACCAGGAAGCTGCCTCTTTGTTCTCCTGATGGGTTTTAAGACATAGCTCAAATCCTACCCACTGGAGGGGGATCTTTCCCAATCACCCAACTGTTTAATACACTCCCTCTCCCTCTCTCCCTCCCCGCCCCACCCCTCTTTTTCTCCCCCCTCCACATATACATATATAGTAACGTGTGTGAAGAAAAACCTGAGTTTTTTGGCATCCCAAGGCCTCAAGCAGTTGGAGTGGGGCATGCGTTCTCTCCCCCCAAATATACACATATACAATAATATGTATATTTGTATGCATGCATATATACATGTGTGTGTACACACATATGAGTTTACCGGCATTCCAAGCCATCTCCAAACTCCAGCCTGCTTTTATAGATAGCAGCAGAACAATTTACATATGAGGATAAATCAGTCTGGATTGGGAGACATTTTGATGAAGGGGCAGGATAAGTGTCATCACTGGGAGATGAGATTACATGTCAGGTGAACTCCCCTTCTCCTACAGAACGGCTGAGCAAGGTTAAAATATGGGGATCATTCAGTCTATGTTTTGTCCCAGAGCCAGACGATGTACAATCTTTACTTTGGTGCAGCACCACAGACAGACCTAGGTTGCTCCTCTACCCTGAATGTCATCATTTCAACCTCTGCTGCTCATGTCAAATCAGTTTGAATACATCAGAAGCTCACAGGACTTTTAACTTACAACAGGAAACAAGGGTAACATGGCCATGAATGTTACAAAATCATAAATCCATGTTCCATTCAATGTTATCAAAGTGAAACAAAACTTAGTTGACCAAAGTCATAATCTCATATATCCCTTAAGAAGACAAGGATCTCTATGTAAACGGGGCAGCTAGGTGGCATAGTGGATAGAGTCCAAAGTCTGGAGTCAGTAAGACTCATCTTCCCAAGTTCAAATCTGGCCTCAGACACTAGCTGGATGATCCTGGGTAAATCACTTAACCCTGTTTGCCTCAGTTTCTTCATTTGTATAATGAGCTGGTGATGGAAATGGCAAACCACTCTAGTATCTTTGCCAAGAAAACCCCAACGGGGTCACAAAGAGTTGGACATGACTGAAACAAATAAACAAGCAAACAAGTAAACTAAATCAGGTTACAGAGGGCTCACCATGTTCTAATTTGAGGGGAAATTTACATATCACCAAGGTCACCAAGAAAACTCATGATGGCGCCCTGTACACAGTAGGTGCCTAACAAATGCTTGTTGGACTGAACCAACAGTATTGGACTTGGCAAGTGAAACGTCCATGTGAAATGTCTAATTCAGGTCCCCAAACACTCGAACCCATCTATATACCACCAATAAAGAAGCATCACTTGGCAACTCAGTTTTCTTCTTGGGAATGAGAAATGTAGAATGTGGTTAATTTTTAAAAATGTATGTAGAGAGAGGAAGACCTTTTGATTCAAACACTGATTCCACTGCTGGGTTGGTCCAGTGACATACTGCCACATCTCATTTCATCCCAAAGGAGAATGCTTACATTCTTTAAATCCAATTACAGTGCCATCAAATTTTAGAAAAATACCAGACCACAGCAGTGATGAGGAGGTAAGTGTGACATAAACCATTCTCAGATGTCCCAGTAGTAGAGAGACTACTTATATCTTCCTGATTCCTGGGAACCACTGACCTACTGGATATCTTTTTTCCAAGTTAAAAGCAAAAGGGTGAATAATGATGGATCTTGTTTTGGGTTTCTTCTGCCTTGCATTTTAGCTTCTCTTTTTGTGTGCTGCCTTCTCCTGTTGGATTGTAAGCTCTTTGAGGACAGAGAACACCTTTGTTTTTATTTGGATATACATCCCCAGCTTTTAGCAGAGTGCTAAGAACATAGTGGGTACCTGATAAATGTTTATAGACTGTCTTGCATATCACAATACCCTAGAGCTTCCAAAAAGGACTCACATATTGAAAGGATGTAACTAGATCAGCTTAGTAGAAGGACCCACTCATCCCCTGATGGGCCTTTTGGGGTGAGTGGGCTCCAATGGCCTAGATTTCAGCAATACTCAAGTTGAAACTTGCTGAACTCCCAAAGAGAATGAAATAAATAATCCAAATAGTAAGCTCTTTGCCGGGGAGAAATGCAATGAAAGGTCTGTTCAGAAATCAATTCACAAAGGCCAGCGTGTGAGACTAAATGAAGAAGTTGGCCTGGGGTGAGAACGAGAACATCCAGCTCGTAAATTAGTCACCGACAAGTGGACATGGTCAGTGGGGCCCAGGCCTGAAGCCAGGCATTCTCTTCTCTAGATGACGTAATGCCAACAAGTCCAGTCTTTTCTTCAAGGCTGGATTCTGTCCAACCCCAGACATATATACTTCTGTTTTCTAAGATGAACTAAGGCTGTGGTTAGTACTGAAAAAAAGCCTTCCCTACCTGTAATTTTACCCAAGCCCAGGTATACTTTCCAAAGGACAGTAATGACATTATCAAATAATGAGCAGGGGGCAGCTTCATCAGCAAAAAAATCTGTCTGAAGTTGGTGGTTCTCAACTGCTGTTCACACAATCACTGAGAGCAAGGGAAAATTCCCTGAAGGAGCTAAGCTCTTAAAATAATCCAACACTGTCTGCCATCAATCCTCCCTTGTCCCTAGTACTAGAAACACTGGTTATTCTTAATGATTAATAGTCTAACAAAGAACCGAAGGGGGAAACTTCTTTAAAAAAAAAAAAAACCCTGAAAATTTATGGACAGAGTAAGAAAGGTAGGGAAGAACATTTATTAAGTGCCTACCATACGTCAGGAAGATCTGAGTTCAAATCCCTCAGAAATTTACTAGTTGTGTGACTCTGGGCAAGTCACTTCACCTTGTTTGCTTCAGTTTCCTCATCTGTAAAATGAGCTAGAGAAGGAAATGGCAAACCCCTCCAGTATCTCTGCCAAGAAAACCCCAAATGGGGTCACAAGGAATAGGACACGAATGAAATGACTGAACAACAATGGCAAGATGTGCCAGGCATTGTTCTAAATATTTGCAAACATTATTTCATTTATTTCACAACAATGCTAGAAGGTAGGTGCTATTATGAACTCTACAGCTGAGGAGACTGAGGCAGACAGGTTAAGTGACCTGCCCAGAATTATATAGCTAGTAAGTGTCTGAGGCACTGAAATTCAAACTTATGTCTTCCTGACTGTAGGTCCTATGTTCTAGCTACTGTACCACCTAAAAGGGGGTCAGGAAACATAAGGCCTTTCCTATTCCTTCCCAGTTGTTAAGCCTCCCCCTATACCAAGGACTTAGTATCTATCTGTATATATTGTGTATTGACTGATTTGTATACATATTATTATTATTTTGTCGTTGTTATGTCTGATAGCACATAGGCTCCTTGAGGGCAGGGGCCACTATCTCTAGGACCTAGTAACAGTGCCTGAGACACAACAGGTACCTACCTGTCCAACTGGAACTGAATTGTCTTATGAGCATAAAATAGATGGAGATTAGTTAACAGTTGGAAGTCACATTTTGAATTTTCTAGATAATAATTTTCTTGGATCTGTAAAGAAGACATTGACCTAATGAGCTGAGAATAGGGAGACAAAGAAAGTAGAAACAACGCTTAAAATTAAAAACAGGTGGTGATTTCTCAGGCAACAGATTGGTTTTCACTTGGGTCATACTTTTGTCAGCAATGGTAGGGTCTGGCATATGGGGCATTCTTTATCTGAAAGATGTCTTTCCCTAAGGTCCTTGGAGTATCACTTAGAATAGGAAGGCAAGGAAGTGAACATTACAATACATAGTTCATGGGGTGGCTAGGTGGCACAGTGAATAGAGCATCAGTCCAGGAGTCAGGAGGACCTGAGTTCAAATCCAGCCTCAGACACTTCACACACACACACACACACACACACACACACACACACACACACAACCTAGCCACGTGACCTTGAGCAAGTCACTTAACCCCAACTACCCTCCAAAAAGCAAAAATAACAACCAAAAAAACCCAAAAACAAACATAGTTCATGCATGGGCACATACCATAGCAGGTGGGGACCCTGCTCTGAATTGTCTCCAAATTTTTCTGTTGCCCAATGACCTTTCTGCTTTTTGATGTAAATGTGTATTAAATACCCAAATAAGACAATATTTGCAAAGCCTCTGGCACATAGTAAGCACTTAATAAATGCTTGTTCCATTCTCCTCCCATACTGCCCACCAGCACTACCCCCCTCCCATACCCAATCCCACCAAAAGCAACCATATAATTCCATGTGACTGTTTGGGAGTAGGGTAGAAGATGGGAAATATCCTTAGCATTTGGCCCATCTGGCCCCCTTTCAGAGTCCTAATGATTTTAAGGTATGTTAGAAAGGTATGGAGGGATGAGAAAAAACCACAACTTCAAGGGACAAAAGAACCTGATTATATTGTGACCCTGTGGTTATAATCCCAAGGTTATATGGTTCACAAATTTAAAGCTGGGAAGTCTGCCCTCAAGGAGCCTTCTGTAAGTCCCTATTTTACAGAGAGGGACTCAAGGCCCAGAGATGTTAATAAACCTGTCCAATGTCACACAGGGAGCAAGTGCAGACCCTGGGGACAGAACCCAGGTCCTCTGAGACCAGGCTCGATGTGCTTTTCCATTGTGAAATCCTGCCACATCCCCTGGGTTTGAATCCAGCCTCTGGCACTTACTAACTATGTCTTTGGGGATATTTAACCTGTGAGTCTCTTTCCTTGTCAGTAAAACAAGGGATGAGAATGTCTGTAGTATCTCCCTCATGGGGCTGTTACGAAGGGCAAATTGAGATAATGTGCTTCAAGAGCTCTGTAAACCTTAAATTCAAAGAGCAGCTGGACAGCTAAGATACATTTATAATAATAAAGTAGTCCAATTAATTATCCATCCTTTAAGGTTTATTAGTGAACATTCAGGATTCCTCTTGAGTATGAGATGGTTGGTGGCTGAGGCCCCTTGGTCTCTCAAGCTCTGTGACTCTGTAACAGAACTCCTATGTTCTCCTCCTTAACTTTCCAAATACTGTTCTTCAGCATGAGCAACAAGGTAGACAGAACTACAAGTTATTTCACAGAATCTCAAATTTGCTAGAGTTCAAACCAGGCCTGAAGCAGGAATCCTCTTTTCCCATAAGTAATTATGCAGCCTTTCTTGAATACCTCCAAGGACAGGGAACTCACTATCTCTCTAAGGCAGCTCACTTGCCTTTCCCCCCTAAATTGTTAGGAATTTTTTTCTAAACTGAGTTGCAACCAGTCTTCCTCTAATTTCCATCCATTCACTGGGACCATCTCTACCCTCTGGAGCAAAGGAAAACAAACCTAATCCCTTTTCCATATGATGAACCTTCAAATGTTTGATGACCTAGATTACATCCCTGCTAAATCTTCCCTCCCTGATGTAAACATCCCCAGATTCTGGAAACAATCCGTACATGGCTTTACTTCAAGCCCTTTTATCATCTCAGTCATCCTTCTTTGGGCCTACTTCAAATTGTCGATTACCTTCCTAAACCACGGAGCACAAAACTGAATGCTATGCTACTCCAGATGTAGTCTGACCAAGCAGAGCCAAGGGCACTATCATTTCCCCCACTCGGCACATGTTAAAATTCTATTAATGCAGTTGAAAACGATTAACTCTTTTGGCTGACACATCAATCACTTTTGACTCATACTAAGCCTGCAGTCCACTAAAACCCCTGGGCAGTCACCACATGAATCACACCTCCTGCATTCTGTACTTGTGAATTTGATTTTTTTTTAACTCAAGTTTAGGACTTCATATATCTATCCCTATTAAATTTCATCTCATTAGATTCACTCATTGTTCCAGTCAGCCTATTATAGAGATCTTTGAAGATCCCTATTTTTTCATTCATTAAAGCACTCTCTGTTTCTCCCTCTCTCCCTCCTTAGCTCTCTCTCTCTCTCCCTTTCCCCCCTCCCTCCCCAGTTATATCTTCAGGTCATATGCAAATGTGAAAAATGGTAAGCAGAGGAGGGCTTAGGATAGTAACTTACAGAACCCCCACTGAAGACCCCGTTAGGGAGAAAGGGCACACTGCTCTACAGTCAGAGGACCTGGGTTCAAAAAATCCCACTTCTGATACTACTTGTGTCATGGGTGGGCTTCCACCCCCATGACCGGAAGTTGGCCTAAATGCTATCTGATATCTCTTCCAGCTCTTGACTGTGATCCTGTGACTTCTTCAAGTGGACCTTTTCTTGCTAATCACTGTTCTCTGGTTTTAAAAACTGTTGATTTCTAAATCATACAAATGACTCTTTTATCCTAGCGGCTATGGAAAGTCCAGTTGATTGTTAGGTTTGATCTGTAGAACACAAGTTAACTTTCTTTTTTTTCCACACAGAGATTTCAACCACACCCTTCTGACTCTTTTGAGAATAGAAGGCATGTCAGTGCAGAACAAAGCAGTTGGTATGGACTCCCAGGTATGGACAAACCACTCCTTCAAAGGAGTAGAAAGAAAGGGAAATGAAACTGAAGAACTATTGCCCTTTTGGCTGTCCATAAACAAAAAATCTCTAGGACGTCTAAGTATATTAAAGAACAAAAAACTTTCATAAGAAACTTCAAGGTCTCATGAATCAGACATGGCTTTGCTAATTCCAGACAACACAGCTATGATACCCTCCTTTATCACCTAACTTCTCTGATAAGTAGTAGCCTTTATTCTACTGTGGAGTCTGGATTACTTTATCTCTACAATTCTTCCTGAGCCTCCCTTTTTAATTCATTTCTTTATTACTTTGAAATTACCTCCATTTGGGGGCTCTTTCTGTGGGGCTTAGCAAAGTCTGCTGTGTATTGATTTAGCTAGGTGCCATACAAGACTGAGGGGACCAAAGTCAGAGGTTTGATCCTATGACCTGGGTTATTCATGAAGGTCCAATTCCCAGTGACAAAGGAAAGAGTTGCAACCAGCTGTCATTAGACACTAAAGAAACTGAGTGGAAAAATATGACTATATCAGGATGGGGGAATCTGCAGCTTCCAGGCCACATGTGGCCCTCTTAAGTCCTCAAATGCAGCCTTTAACTAAATCCCACTTGGCTTTCCATGTGGCCTCGAGGCCTCAGGTTGCCCTACCCCTGGACTAGATCATCAAGCTAATTTCTAACACTTAAAAAAACCAATCTGAGAGCAACTCTAATGATAATGGGTTAGGGAACATCAAAGACAATACACATCTGAACCTCTTTGAAATAATGGAATTATGGCAGCTATGTTTTGATCCTGTAGGGTTTATATCTTTTTTCTATTGGATATTATTACAACCTCCACTGGGTGTTGCCTTTACCAATATCCAAAAGGAAGCTAGCTGCTATAACTTCTCTGCTTCTAAAACCAGAGTTGTAAAACATAGCTAAATAAGCTATTTACATTTATACCTGCCTTCACTTTATCCACTTCCCAAATACTAGCTTACTCGGATATAAAATGAAGGTAACTCTAGTTGTATCACTCATGGATCTCATATGATTGTGTAACATAAAGGAGCATTTCTCAAAAACTAAAGAACCCTGGGAGTCCCAAGACTTTTTCAAGGGGTCTTGTGAATTAAAAATGATTTTTGTAATAATACTAGAATGATATTTGACTAGTAAAATACTCCTCCCCTTTTCCAAATACATATTTGTATAAGGCCAGATTTTCTTCATATACTTCAAACCAAACAAAACAAAACAAAAAAAACTACAACACATTGAATGCAGAAGCAAGTGTGAGACTCAGCTATCTTCTATTAAGACAGTCATTAAAGAAACTTGCAAAAATATATAAAATAATGTCACTCTTCTCAACAAATTCTTACAGAAAAGTTATTTTTAATAAAATATATTAGTTATTGTAACATGGAATTGGTTTATTTTAGCTATTTTAAATGAATTAATAGACAACTATTTTAAGATTTTATCCATTTTAATTTCTAATACCATAAATATCAATAGATATGACCCATATAAACAAAAGCTCTTTGGAGTCCTCAATAATTTTAGAAGTATAAAGTAGTCCCGAGACCAAAAAGTTTAAGAGCCACTTCCTTATGAGTACTATATATTAGATGTATTGTTACTGTTGGTGGTAGCAATGGAAGTGGAAGTAATAGCAGCAGTAGTAGTAATTAACATGGTACTAGTTTCATGTTGTAGATGAACTGCAGTGTTTTAGGTTTAAATGCATTTTTACTCATAAAATTAGTGTAATGAAGTCTACACCCTCTCAAAACAAGGCAGTGGGCATTACCTACTTAGGTTATCCCACAGGTAATTAGAGTTCTCAGCCTGCAAAAAACTTCTCCTGAGAAAATCTTCTCACCTGACAAAATCCTAACCACCTCTCCAGGCCTACCTGAAACTGGGGCCTCTCCTTCCTGAAGTCCACTATGAATACCCTAACAAAAAAATGACCTTAAGCTTTCTCTGAACTTTTAGACCACTTTCCACCATTAGAAGTGTCTTAAATACCCTTTTAGACTATAAGAACTTTGAAAGCAGGTTCACCACTTAGCAGGGTCTAAGTTTTATTGAGTCTCTGAACACCAAATTCAAAAGCTCAATTAACATTGGCTGATTAAAAGCAAATCTATCTGCTACCCAAGGTTAACTAAATTTTGCTGTCTTCCCAAACTGAGTGCCAGTTCTCCCATCCTATTCCTCCTTTCCCCCACAAACTAAAGTTTTAGAAACCTTAAATTTGCTACCTAGAGAGAAGCAAGAAGGACGGGGGCAATGCTAATGAGGGTGAATGAGGCCGTTTTATTTATTTTATTTTTGAAAGAATTCACAAAGGACATCTATTGAACAAAATCCCAATGGCACTGGACCCCTACCCCATGCTCCCCACCTCCCCTTCCCCTTCCCTATCTAGAAAGGTTGCTTAAAAAGAAGAACAAGGAAGAAATATAGCTCCCGAAACAGGAGGGGTCTGCTTAGACTTGAGCTTTGCTCTACAGAGAGTAAGCCTCAAAGAGGAAGGAAGTGCAGGGGAAGCATTCATAACATTTCACATGGGGAAAAGGAATGAAGCATCTCTGAGCTATGTGAACATCTTTAATTCGGTGGCTCAGGGACTGGGAGGGCCAGTCACCACTTAGGATGGCCACATCTGTATGTAGGAGAGCACCCCCTTGTTAAAAAGCAGTACCTATAAAGTTGTCTTAGTTCTTCAACAACACAACTGTTCAGCCAGCGCAGCTAAAAAGCCAGCCACCATCAGCCATACATGCTTGCCAGCATGCTGCCCATTGCATATGGAAAACCAAATGCTCAGAACAAGTAGGCCTATGACAAAGCCAGCCTGTTATTTACATAATGAAGTTCCAGGATTCTGGTAAGCATTGACAGGGTTTCACCACTTAGTACTGTGAAATTACTTTTTTTTTTGCTTTTTTAGCTAGAACAAAAACATGATTTATTTAATTTCTGGGAAAGTCAAAAAACTCCACAAAGAATCTCAGGCAAATAGATGAAATATTAGTCAACTGAGATATTTGGATTTGGAAGTGAACTTCTCCATTATATACTAAAATAAAATCTCTTTGAATTTCCAAAACAAAACAGCAGGGAGGTAATCTTGGGGGGGGAGGGGCGGGGAAGACTGCATTCCTCAAGGCACCTTTTTAAAGGGCTTATTTTTAAAAAAATTTCCAAAAGCTTGATTTTGAGGAATGCCTTTTAACAGAACTTTGAAAATGGGGCACTGTATATTTTGGTGATAGCCTTCTAAGTACACATAATTTAGGTGTCAGTCTCAGGGTGCAGAATGAGACTTATTTTTGGACACAGTCACTGTAACAAGAGTTTTGTTTTCAGTTTTTTGGGTTTTTTTTTTTAAGGGAAGGTAGGAAGAAGGGAGAGAAAACAGATTTTTGTTAACTGAAAAAAACTTAGTTTAAAAAAGGAAGCAAATTAAAATGCTGGGCCACACTGCCAACAGGATTTCAATAATGAGCCTCCTCAAGATGAAAAACAAATATAATATAAAAAAAGTCTCTAACATTTTGATTTGGAGGAGGGGGATAGGAAAACACTTGCTTTAAGAGCCATGCATTCCACTTACAATAGTATTAAGTGGAGGTGAGGAAAATTCAGCCCTAGAAATTTTGCCTTGCTCAGCTGGGCTCAGAGCAGCTCATTAACAGCCATTTCCCCAAGTATTCTAGAAAAGCATTTTCCAAAGAGTAAAATTGGAAATGCCCCTTCCCACCTCCTCCCCGCTACCCCTACCCCCCAGACCAGAAGCATCTCTGTGTGCCCAATGTCTTTGTCCCTCTGGGCTACTTCAGGACCCTGGCCAGGCCTGAGCTGGCTGGCTCACATGAAAGGGTTAAAAAAAATCATGTTTGTGCGCTGAGGAGTTACCAAGGCTGGGCTTTACTGTTGCATGTGCCAATGGTTAGAGAAGGGAAAAATCCCCCCAGCCCAACTTCCCAAGGAGGAGGAGAGGCCCAGAGAGCCTGGTGGAGTGTGGAGGCTAGTAGTAGGGAGAGAGATGAGGGGAGAAGAGGGGACACACACAAAGAAATGTAAACAGCTCTCACATGCGGGAAAACTAGGTTACCCGACTGGCAGCCCCAGGCATTCAGCAGTCACCATGGCAAACAGGAAGGGAAAGGCATAGCAACCACAAGGCCCCAAAGCAAGAAACAGCAGCAGCAGCAGCAGCAGCAGCGGCAGCAGCGCATACCTTCAGCTTGGAATGAAAATCACGAGATTTCCTTCTGGCAAGAACCTGAATGTGACTAGACACCTGCAGGGTAGGGGAAGGGAGGAAACAAAGGAAAAGCCTGTAACCATGGAGATGAAAAGCCCCCTGCAACTGGGCCAGCCAAACGTACCTTAATGGCGGCTTGAATTTCCCGAACTTTCTTTCTTGCTAAGACCTGTATATGACTAGACACCTACATTGTTCAGGTTTATGGAGGGGGGGAAACAAAACAAAAAACAAACAAACAAAAAAGGAAATCAAAGATAAGGTCGCTGCTCCTGGGGGGGGTGGGGGGGTGGGGGGGGTCAGGGGTGGGGGACAGGAAGGGGCAGGTGGGGGAGGTTATTTGCGTCTTGACAAAGCTTTGTTGTTAGGGAGACACATTCCCAGGCAGACACCAAGCTCCCAGCACTCCTCTCGGGCGCTAAACATCACCGGCTCATCACTGCAGTGACTTGTTTCAGGATAAAAGTTGGATCTGATCAGAGTTTGGCCCCCAAGCAAGAGAAGCAAGAACTTGCTGAGAAACTCACTTGGTTTGGTTTTCAAAGAGGAGGTTTTTAAAAAATTAATAATAATAATTAATAATAATAATGTGGTTCTCCCCTGACATCTGGGGAGGAAAACCTCTTGTTGCTCAGGAGAGATTCATTCTGCCTGAGAGGGGGATGGGGGGGATGGGGGGGTTTGATCCCATGAATGGAAAGCTTTGAATTCTGTAGCAAATGTTAAAATAATACGGACATGTAAATGAGATCTCGAGGAGGGATGGCAATACTCAGCTAGCCAGGCATTTTGGGCCCTTATAAATATCTTTAATCCTTCTACTCTTTAGGCACTGATGCTGTGCCAAGTGGATTTGCATATTATTACAAAGCTAAATGTGTGAATCCAGGCCAGACCATCCAGTTAAAAATGGGTGATGATAAAGACCGCATGAATTTGCCTAACAAAACGATTGTTGGAGAGTTATCAGGCCCACTGGTACCTTAAAAAAAATCCCCAGACCACCTGAGTGTCAAAAAGATGCCAGGTTTCTGGGACAAAGTGACTGCCTTACAAATATATTTGGGGCTTACTGTGTAGCCCTCTAAATTTGAAGAATCCCCAGTGAAGGGGGCAGGAGAAGGCTAGAGTTTATCCACATGTAAAACAAAATCCATTTTCAGAAGTCTGCTGGTGGCCCCTGATTCAATCTTTCCATTATAATGGAGGAAGTGGGGCTAGATGCCATACACACACCACCCACTGAAAGCTAAGGCTCTCACACCCAGTGAGTAACAGCCTCACTTCACATACAGGCCTATTTTTTAAAAAAGGCTCCATAGATGCCTTTAAAACACCCCAGCTTTACCTTTTTACTTTTTTCAACTGTGTTTGGCATCTGTTCTTTGTCTTTCCTATATGTGGGGAAGAGCAAAGAGCACCCCACTCTCCCCCAACTCAACTCCCCCCTTTCCCCTGGTCTTCTCCATTCTTGTTCTTGGGATTCTCTTAATTGGCAGGGGGGGGAGACACTGCCAGGGGAAAAACATCACCCACACAGACAATGGCTTGCCTATGTGCGCTGGCAGGAGGCCACCTTTTGTGCTGACTCAGCATCACTTTTCACACATGGAGCATGCTTGGGTAAAAGCCTCTTCACCATCATAAACACTAATGAAGGCAACTCATCAGTAAAACAGAGAACTGGAGTCTGTTGTTCAAGTTTAAAGGGGCCACAATCCCAGTGGATTTTTCCCCCTTTTTTAAAGACTGATGCCGGGTTAACCAGCATAGTGCAAAGAGCTGTTTTTGCCTCCATGACTGTTCATTTATCAGCTTGCTCAAAAAGCTAGATATTAAATAATCTGACAAATATGACAGAACTCATATCAGTTTCAAAAAGTAAAATAAAATCTAATTCTAGTCAAAGACTTAGAGGCTATTCTATAATTGAAAGAAAAAGAGAAGCAAAGGGTTAAACAAGCCTGCAAAAGGCATGGGAAAACAAAACAAAATAAAAACAAAATTAAAAAAACCATTCCTGCCACTACTTTGGACCAGGTCATTTAAGGGATAACTTCATTTCAATCCCTGTTACTAGGGACAAAGAGCTGAGTTCCCTGGTTACCTAAATCATCATTCAAGTCTATGTCAGTGCCAGAGCAGCCAAGTATTGAAATGATGATTGATGCAGAATTGCTCGAGGACTTTTCCATGTACATCACCTTGAAATTTATTTGGTTTGCAAGTACATGGACATTTCTAGTTTTTATCCAAAGTGACTGCTTATATACGTTTAGGGAAGAAATTAAAGAGATTCTAGGAGTACTCCCCCATCATCTTCTGCGGCACATTTCCTCCCCCCATACAGGGTGTAATAGCTGCACGTGCCAAAGGGTCACTGAAATGATGAACAGCAAAATCCAAGGCCATTTAAAACTAACACACTGAGATCTATGACAGGGGGCTCAACTTGGGGGCTCCTAGGAGCCTAAGCACAGACAGCCATTGCAGCCAAAACGCCTCTTGGGGTCATCATTCGCTGACATGCACAATTTCCAGTGGTAATATTTTACCTGTTTCCTGGTCCGCGTCTTCCCTGTTCTGAGTTTGATGTATCTTGCTATTAACTCATTCCTACCTGAAACAAAGAAGATCGCACAATAAGTATTAATTAAGGGTAAATACCAAAGCTTCTAAAAACTTTGAGGAATACTTATGGAAGATCACCTACTGCAAAAGCTTAACCATCCTTGGAAACTAAGAACTGATGGAGAGATGAGCCAAGAATGTGGGGGGATGGGGGTTGGCATGGGAGGGGAACTAAGATTAAGCACTATGATATAGTTTCTGTATGTGTGGGTTTTCACACCAATGAAAGTTTTCTGAGCACTGGCTCCACAGTCACATAAGTGAAAAATAATCTAACTCTAAAGCTAGAAAGGGACCCTGGCAAGGATCTGGCCTGGAGAAATACACCATGATACAATTCCAGGAACCTGGGTTCCAATCCTGCTTCTGATAGTTACTGCATGGCCTTGGAAAAGTGAAGCAACCTATGCTGACTTCAGTTTCCTCATCTAGAAACTAAAGAAACATACAATGACAAAACAAGATAAAACCTGGTCAGGCCAATGCCAGAATCTAAACAAGCACGAAGGTTCCATTTTGATAACATGATGAATATAGGCTTGTAAATGGATTAAAACAGTGCAGTTTCTTCTGAGATTTAACATGATCACTGTTTTTGTTTATTCTTCCCACACACCCCACCAGAATTAGAATGCCGTTCTGCTCCTTTGCTTAAACCAAGTCCCACTTAAAAGAAGAGCCTAGCTGACAATCAACATTGTCACACAACTGATACCAAAATGTGTCTGTGATCTCAGCTGACACCAGCCCCCTCAGAAGCCTGAGGGAGGCGCTAGAATCATACATAGAGTTCATAGTTCGACAAGAGGAGGTATGAAGCCATCAATAAAGCACTTTCCACCCACCCCACCCTCCTGCCAATTTTCTCCCCAACTTTGGTAAAGAACTTTGGTTTTTTGGTTTGCTATTTGCAGTTGTACATACAAATAACTCATCGAGGTAAGAAATCTCTTTTGCACATTGTCCACTGGGTCCCTATTCATTTACCCTAGAGAAAACATGATCATAGAACCATTTTATCCTGATATTTCCTCAGGCCAAAAGCTGCCCTGGTCCTGCCCACCTACTCACCCATAGGACTTGCTCATAAAACTTGCCACTTTCCATCAAATAAGGTACATGCAGCCCAGCAGAGACCTTAATGAAGCAACTTTTGGACTTCCAGTTGAAAAAAAAAAATCCTCACTTCTGATCTAGCTCAACTCCCTTATTAATATTAGAGTTGAGAAAAAGAGGTCCAAGCAGTGCAAATGACATGTCCATGGTCCTAGTGTGTTATACTGGGAAAAGGGAAGGATAAGGGAGGGCAAGCTGAATGACCAAGAAAATATGACACTAGTATCAAAGTAGAATCTCAGTCTTCATCCTTTATTGATAGCTCTCATTCTCCTTCCCTTGATGTATCTTGCTACTGGAGACTCATCCTTGGAGGGTCACATAAACATAAGGCATTGTCAAGAAATTTCAGTTCCCTAGAATTGGATGCTGGACAAATAGGATAAAAGTTTCTGTGCCTTAGAAAGTGATAGGAAATCAAAAGCAATAGCCCAGAGATTTGGATAGTGCTAAAGCCTGGACCAACAAACAGGAATTAAATTTACTTTTGACCCAAACTACAGACCCCTCTCAGGCCTGAATATTCCACCTCCTCAATTGTTTCTCATACAATCCCAGGCAAGACTCAGCTCAAACTCTGGCAGTAGACCATCCCAGCCCCCAGCCCAATCCCCCATTCCACTCAGTTATTCTTTACTCTGGAGACACAGAATAGATAACAATGGGAAAGATGGCTCTAATGAGCAACCAGGGTAAAACAGTGGCTCTCAGAAGGCTTTGCTAATATCACCCAAAGCCCTTCATTGAGAGTTTCAGGAGGAACAATGCAAATCATTTGGCAAAAATACACCTGGAAAGGCTGAAAATGTCTCACTCATATTCCTCTCCAGGCTCTGAGCTGTCATGCTACTTTCCAGACATACCATTCAACCAAGAAACATCTAGGACCTGTCACATTTTATCCAGGTCTCCAAAGACAAGCTAAATTTCAAAACTGAAACAAGTTGCATGGGTCAAGGCAGATTTGTACTCATTTGTTTTTTGGTTGATTTCTTGTTCTCTAGCCTGAAACAACAAGGTTCTCCTTGCCCCTTACCCCACCCTACCTTGCCATGGCAATGGATGAATGCTACTTTACAATCAGGAATGCTTCTAAGCAGGCATAGTTATGGTATCAACCTGACTTACTGTGTCAAGACTAACTAAAGGAGTGGTTCAGGACTTACTCTCCAAGCAAAGGGAAAGAACTGGTAGCCACCAAGTACCTAAGGAAGTTGCTGGGAAGATTGCCTAAATTTCTATGGAAAATGGAACTCAAAAAAATTTTAAATGAATGTTAAAAATTGTTTTTATATGTAGTTGGGGGGAAAAATAAAATACTATTCAAGAAAGAAAGAAAATGGCTTCACTCAAATTTTCCTTTTTTACTTTCTTGGTGTTCCCTGTAATAACATAAAACTTCTATCTGATGCCAACTATTTGCAATTTGCTCAGAAAGTCTGGCGATGGCAGGCCTGGTTCTGCTAGGATGACCTAATCATGAGGACTAAAAGGTAAAAGCTGGCAGAGGTTACATGAGCAGCCTCCACCCTACCGTTGGATTTTACTGTTTGCCTTTTCCTGTGTTGTCAAGAAAGGTGATGAGCAGTATGAGAATCCCAAGAAGCTCTGGATTTCCTTTTGTTCCACCTGAATCTAGTTCCTGGGCTTGTCTTGTCTTGCTTTTGCTTAGGGAGGTAAAGGAGGCGGGATGTATTATTATTATTATTATTTTTAACATAAAGGATTTCCATTTCCCGTGCTAAGGGCCATGATGGATGGCATCAATGAATAAAATCCACAGTAATCCCCAGCCCTTAAGCATTAAGCTACTCCTTCCTCTCAAACACCTTTTACTACAACTTCTCCAGGTATGAACAGTTGCAGATGTGGAAATTCTCTTGCCTACCCTGGGTAGTAAAGCAGCTAATGGGGCAGGCATTAGGTGGGAAGCAGAATCAAGAGGCCAGGATAATCTACAGACAAGCACATCAGTTCTTCGACAATTAAAAGTTGGACTTATTATCCTCTCTGCAGCTAGGTGGCACAATGGATAGAGCACCAGACCCAGAGTCAGGCAGACTCATCTCCCTGAGTTCCAATCCAGCCTCAGACACTTAGTTAGCTGTGTGGCTCTGGGGCAAGTCATTTAGTCCTGTTTTTCTCAGTTTCTTCATCTGTAAAATGACCTGGAGAAGGAAATGGCCAACCCACTTCAATATCTTTGCCAAGAAAACCCCAAATCGGGTCTCAAAGAGTCAGCCACAACTGAAATAATTGAACGATAATAATTATCCTCTCTTATGATAGCTCTCCTGAAAAGTCGAAGCAATCTTTTACCCCTACTAGGAATGGACAGCAAGGGTTCACCAATATTACACAGAAAATCGATAACATAAGCAAGTATGGATACTAATTTCAGGAAAGTTAACTACTGAAAACTAACCCTACCTTTCCATTAATCACTTTTAACTCATAATTGCTGTCAGCAGCCCATGTTGACCAAATTAATTCCTCCTAAGTCTAGGGATATCCTTAGCTCAGGAGCCAGCAATATTTTAAAGGACAAAAGATGTGTTTGGTGAAAATAAACCATTAATAAAATGAATAACTACAACACATGCATATACATTTTTATTTTGAAATAAATTTATTACTAACATTTTTCCATTGCCTAGATTTCATCCTTTATACCTACCTCCCCCTTCAAGACCTAAAAAAAAAAGAGAAAAATCCGAACAGCAAAACCTATCAATACATTTTTAAAAATCTTGACAATGTGAGCAATGTTCCACACCCAAAAACATTCCCCCCCACCACCTGTGCAAAGGAGTATGTATGGAGGTGGCGGTGGGTATCTTCTTCATATATCTTAATATTGATATCTTAAAATTTTAATATCTACATTTCTTTTTTTTTAAACAAATACTTTATTAACTTCTGTTTTACATCATTCATTTCCACCAGATTTTGAGTTACAATCATTTTCCCCCCATTATTCCCCTACCCAACCTCCCAGAATAGCAGTCCCACAAGATATCGCTTCCTCCAATCTGCTCTCTCCCATACCTTCTCCCATACCCCCATCGACTTTTCCATTAGAGGAAGATGAATCTTTGTGTCCCAATGCCTGCACATCTTATCTCCCAATTATAGGCAAAAGAGTATTAATAATAGTATTTATATATATTTGAAACATTTAATGTTACGACCTCGAATTTCAGATCCATTTCCTTCCTCCCTTGTCACCCATTCCCTCTTGGGAGATAAGTAATTCAGTATATGTTGTACATGTCTAGCTATGCAAAACATTATCATAGTAGATATATTGTACAAGGCTGCTTATAATTCCCTCCCACTCATCCCACCCCCCACCTGGTCCATTCCCTACATGATCCTGTCCCTCTTCTATAGTGGGTACTTCCAACCTCCCCTCACCCCAAGGATGCCCTCCCATCCATCATCCCTCCTCTCATCCCCCTTCCCCCTATCCTGCTGCAGGTTGAGATATCCCATTTAGTATGTATGTCATTTTCTCCCTGAACCAAATTCAATGTGAATGTGGTTTTGCCTTTTTAGCCTTCCTTATTCTCCCCCTCCTTTGCAACCACTTCCCCTACATGAGATAGTTTACCCTACCATGTCTCTCCCCATCTCCTCTTGCCACTTTCCTCTCTCACCTCATAATTTCATCCCTTGAGTACTCTCCCTTCCCAACAAATTCAACCTATGCCCTCTATCCATATATAACTGTAACCATATACACACACATTCACATATGTATTCATATGACCACACACCCTTCTTCCATTATTTTCATAGTGAGAAAGATATCATCAGTCACAGTTATTGCTTTTCCATATAGGAATGTAAATAGTTCAACTTTGATAAGTTCCTTTTGATTTCTTTTCCCTGATTACCTTCTCAGGCATCTCTTCCTTCTTGTGTCTGGATGTCAAATTTTCTATTCAATTCTGGTTTTTTCCTCAAGAATGCTTGAAAGTCCTCTATTCCACTGAATGACCATATTTTCCCCTGAAACAAAATACTCAGTTTTGCTGGGTAGGTGACCCTTGGGTTCATTCCCAGTTCTTTTGCCCTCTGGAATATCATATTCCATGCCCTTCAATCCCTCAGTGTAGAAGCTGCCAGGTCCTGGGCTATTCTGATTGTGTTTCCACAATATTGAAATTGTTTCTTCCTGGCTGCTTGTAGTATTTTCTCCTTGATCTGGGGATTCTGGATCCTGGCTATAATATTCCTGGGAGTTTTCTTTTTGGGATCTTTTTCAGGAGGTGATCGGTGGATTCTTTCAACCTCTATTTTGCCCTCTGGATCTAAAACATCAGGGCAGTTTTCCTTGAGAATTTCTTGAAGGGTGATTTCTAGGTTCTTTCTTTGATCATGGCTTTCAGGTAGTCCAATAATTTTTAAATTGTCTCTCCTGGATCTATTTTCCAGGTCAGTGGTTTTTCCCATGAGATATTTCACATTGCCTTCTAATCTTTCATTTGTTTGGATCTGCTTAACAGCATCTTGATTTCTCATAAAGTCACTAGCTTCCATTTGCTCCAGTCTAACTCTGAAGGAATGAATCTCCTCAGTGAACTTTTGAGATTCTTTTTCCATCTGGCAAATTCGACTTTTTAAGGCATTCTTCTCCTCATTGCCCTTTGGGCCTCCTTTGCCATTTGAGCTAGTCTATTTTTTAAGGTGTTGTTTTCCTCAGTCAGGCTGTTGACCCTCATTTCATACTTTTCCTGCATCCTTCTCATTTCTCTTTCTAATTTTTCCTCCACTTCTCTTATTTGATTTTTAAAGTCCTTCTTAAGGTCCTCTATGGCCTGCAACCTGCTCATGTTTTCCCCTGGGGCTTTTGGAGCAGGACTTCTGACCTCACAGTCCTTTTCCGCTCTATGCCCCCAAAATAGGAGTCTAGGGTTGCATTTTTCTGTTTCCTTTGCCTTGGCATGTTGCCACTTAATTGCTTGACTTTTGGGCTTGTTGCCACACTATGGCTTTAAGGCCAGATAGAGGAATTTTCGTCCCGAACGTGTGGGGGGCAACTTCCGTTTCTGGCAAGCTGTAAACCCACCCACAACTTCCACCCTAGATCACAATCCAGATCCAGGGAGGTTAAAGCAAGAGCGATTACCCCCCAAGACTGATCGCTGGATCTCCCCACGATTTGTAGGCTGGGAGCCGGAAATGCCTCTGAAAACTACACAGTGGCGTGTCTCCTCAGCAGCTTCTAGCCCCCAGGGGAGGGAGCTGACGCATTCCCCAAATACAGGTCCCAAAGTCCATAGGACACTAACCTCTTACTTTGTCCTAGGCAAGTCTATGTTGATAATTCTGGCGTCTCCACAGTTCCTGGTGTTCTGGGGTTCCTCCAGCCGGCTGCTGGCCCTGCCGCCCTGGGGCTAAAACCTCGGCTCACGTGGACCTGGGCTCGGCTCGGCTCCTGTGCTCTGCCCGCTGCAGGCTCCCAGACCACTGCGCCGGTCCTTCCTGCAGGGTGCTGGGCTGTCCTCAGCGGGAGGTTAGCTTCTCTGTGTCGTTCTGTGGGTGCCGGGGCTCCAGAAGATTTTCAGAGTCCTTTTTTTACATAGTTTGTGGAGAATCTGGGGGCAGAGAGGCTTGGACGAGCTGTTTCTACTCCGCCATCTTGGCTCCGCCCCCCTACATTTCTTAATATACCTTTCCAAATGGTGCCAGAAAAAGTTTTGCCAAATATGTTTATCCTGGTTTACACATCAGCTGAATGTACTTATATGAAACCCTGTAACAAGATCCAATACTGACTTGCCTCTAAAAGCTGGCACTAAGGTTCTATTGAAAGACAGAGCCATGAAATGGCTTATGTTTTAAAAGCTAAGCAGGGAAGGTAGATGGTCTGTTAGCCTACCCCAAACAGGAAAGATGTGGACTTGGGGACGGACTGCCATTTAAGGCCCATGACTAGAGGGGCTGGTGGCTTGTCTACTCGCCAGGCAAGAACTTTTTTTCAACCAGAGAAATCCATGAAACTGTCACCTTGAACATGGAGGGTTTGTGAATCTGCATCCATCTAGGTACCCTCTGCACCCATGAAAACAGTGATCTGATTTGTTACTAACAACAGCTAACAGGGCTGGGCTACAGTATCACATTTCACCATTAAGTAATGATAGTAAGTAGCAAATCTATAGCCTTTGGAATAAAGTCTTTTTTATTTAATATTCGAGGCCCTTCACAATCTGGATCCTCCCAGCCTGAGTCCATATTAACATCCCATTGCAGCCCCACTTCACCAAACAACCTTCTTACTGAAGCCGGAGGCATGCCTGCAATGCCCTTTCCCATCTCTGCCTCTCAGAAGCCCTAGCTTTCATTAATGCACCATCTCCCACACAGTCTCTCCAGACACTCCCAAACACACACCCACATTTATTAAGTCCCTCTCCCGCCCAAACTGTTAGTTGTTTATGTTGTATATATTTTGAACTGACTGCTTTCCCCTGGAGAGAATAAAATGTCTTGAGAGCAGGGACTGTTCCATTTGGAACTCTGTAAACCTAATACAAAGACTGGCCCAGAAGGGATTTTATAAAAGAATTGAATTAAAAAAAAAATAACAAACAAACAAATAAATAAATAAATATAGAAAAAAAAAAAAAGAAATTAAAAAATAAAAGAACTGAATTGATTACCTTGACCAGTCAGAAAACGATGCCAGCCTTTAGGAAAAAGAGCACTTTCCCATTACATAACCACACATGGGCAAAGTATATAGGGTAACATGATACGAGTGGAAAGCACACACACCTACATGTGTACACACACATATAAAACATATATGTAAATGCACACACTGAGGATCAGAGTTCAAATCTTACAGCTGTTTCTTGCTACTTTTGTGCTCTTGGACAAGTCTCAATTTTTTCTCTGGGCCTCAGTTTCCCCTTGTGCAACGTAAAAGGGTTAGACCAGATGTTTAAAATTATTTCTTCAATCCTATACTCTGAAGAATCTCAAGATTGTAAACCAATAAATAATTTTCAGATCTTTTATAGATAGTAGAGTTTATTAGAATTTTCAAAATTGATTTCACATCTCACTTTAAACTAAGGCATGAATTCCTTTTAATTTTCAATATATTAAAAAAAAAACCCAACCCACCATGAATAAGAGACTAAAACCTACTGAAGCATTTAGGTGCACTTTGGAATAAAGAAGGCACAAGTTCAAATCCAGCTTCAGTCATTGCTAGCTGTATAATCCTGAACAAGTCCTTTAACTCTGACTCACTTTCCTTATCTGTAAAATGGGAAAATGAAATGAGAGTAAACCTTAACTTACCTGGAACATGGCAATCATGTCACATCTCTCTGAGTCTGTTTCTTTATCTGTCACATATGACTGGTTTTAATGATCCCTAGGACTCCTTCCAGCCTTAAAATTCTAGGAATTCTAGGATTTAAATGGTAGCCAGCACGTGTCCATGGGGCTCCGTAAGTACTGCCCTACAGGTATGCTAAGTATGCCTCCTTCATTACATCCAATGTAGTACAATATTTTGTTTGGGGTTTTTTTTGTTTGTTTGTTTCCTTCTTAAATAACACAAGAACTAATGCAAACATAAGGTAAGATAAAGGACTCATCGCCAATTTCTACTGCATCCAAAATGCCCCATCTGAGAGAGCACAGCAAAGGCCAAAGCAGGGAAAGGCCAACAGAACAGAAGAGAGCCAGCTCTTTCAATGGGCTGGCTGCATGTGGCAGGGCCAGAAGGTTGGTGAGTTGTTGTGGGAATGGGACGAGGCTTCAAGGTCATGTCTGAGGCACAGCAAATGGTAGGGTCTGTGGCTAGAAATTGTAGCTCAGAAATGCTCAACTAGGACAGGCTAAGATCCACTTTGTAATTGAATGGAGGCAGGGAGCCACAAAGGGACTGGGCAGCAGGTGGTGCATCCTCTTGCTGCACCCCCCCCACCCCACCCCCCACCCCACGCACCCCCCCCCCACCAGGTGGTGGCTCCACCCCGATGTTTAGGGCTGGTCTGCTCCAGGTCTATAGGCTGGACCTGATGATGGGATCAGATCCCCTCTGTTTTCAGATTAACAATTACTGACTGTGACCTTTGTTTCCAATTCCCCAGCACTTAGCACGGTGCAGATGCAGGAATACCTGAATTCAAATCCAGTCTCAGACACTTACTATGTGACCCTAGGAAAGCTGCTTAACTTCTCATGCTTCAGTTTTCCTCATCTATAAAATGGGAATAATAAAGTACCTACTTGTGTCCCAAGGCAGAAGAGAAGACCAAGTGAGACACAATGTAAGCAAAGCATTTTATAAACCTTAATGCAAACTCTTATTGCTATTGTTATGAATACTTGCTGATTCTTTTCAGACCTCCAAAGACAAATATTATCAAACTTATAAACCTACTTCAGACAGAAATCTTAAGTCTCGGTATCAAGATGCCAAAATATATTTCAAGCCCACTGTATGATATACTTTTTGAACAGAGGAGTGATCAGATTTATCCACAAGAAAAATTTTGTGGCAGCAGTATTAAGGCTAGATTGAAATTGAGATCTTTTGGCCATTTCTCCAGCCAGGCTATGATGAATTCAAAGAAACTAAGTCATTTATAATACACCTGGGTTTTATGAGGGACAACTAGGGTTCTGTATTAATAGAGAGAGGCAGTGATTTATGTGCGTAAATCATCATTCTCTTATTTAGACCAGGCGATCTTAGGAAGATTAACAAGGGAATACTACTGGACAACCAAGGAATTCATTCCTAATTATCAGAATGTAATAAATTGTGTAGCCCCAATACTACTTCAAACAAACCAACCCCAAACCCTGTAAGTCAATTACTACCAGTCAAGCATTAAATAAGTCTCTATTAAAGAGTAAATTGCATTACGGTTCCACTTTTTCCTTTATCTGAGGAAATTCAACGAGATAGATCCCACCATATGAACGAACAAATACTCTAGATTAAATAAATAACTTTCTGCCATTTTTTCGTTTTCAGGAAGGGGGGAGGTACAGATGAAATCAACAGAACAAATACTTTTGATTTTACTCTTCATGAAATATAAGCTAAAATCACACTTCCAGCAAAAAATGCTCTTAGGAATATCTGGTTACTTATAAGAATGAAAGAGAATTGGGTCCCTAACTCTTTAAAAGTCTAATAATAATAATAACAATAGCAACAACAATAATAGTAATAGGAAGACCTAACATTTATGTAACATCTGTTATAGTTATATAATGCCCAACAATAAGGCATTATGCTGAACATTTTACAATTATCATTTCATTTTATGAGCTCTGGTAGATAGGTGTTATGATCCTCATTCTACAGTTGAAGAAACTGAGACAAACTGAGGGTAACAGACTTGCCCAAGGTCATATAGCGGTTGTTCAAGGGCAGATTTTACCGAATGTTGTCCTAATTATAAGCCCTGGTACCTTGGCTCGGCCAATTCCTACCTGTATGCCCTCAGGAAGGTCATTTAACTAAGCATCTTGGTGTGTAAAATGAGAGGGATGATGGATTCTAACGGACCACTGAGGACCCTTCTGGCTTTAATTCTACAATCTCATGAACTCTCAGAGGCCCACTGCCACTTTGGTTATGTTCCACTATGGTGCCCACTGGACACCAAAGATTAGTATTGGGGATTATCAGAAATGCTGGTTTCAGGAGTTTTCCAGTTGGTTAAAGCCATGGGCCGACCTCAGATGACCACTGTAGACATCCCTGAAACAAGCCATCTTTATTCTTCTCTTCCCTCTCCTTTATGTCCAAACAGAGTAATGGGAGAAATTGTTTTAATTAAATAAAAAGAAGGAAAACCAGCACCCAGCAAGCATAATATTCTTTCAGTTCAAAGTGCATTTGCAAACAGATCTGAAACCATGGGTTTACCTCTGACTCTTCTGGCTCCATGTCTTATTTCAAATAAATAATTTATTGCGTAGTGCCAGTTCTACACCCTTGACAGCTCTTCCATTCGTTTCCTTCCCCTCCCCCCCCACCCCAGGATAGGCCTTTATCATACCCTGGCTGGAGAAATAGCCAAAAGATCTCCCTTCCCCCTTCCACTCCATTTCAATTCATCTTTAATACTGCTGCCATAAATTTTTTTCTTATGGATAAATCTGATCACAAAGTTCAAAAAAATCAGTGGCTCCTTACGACTGACTGTCTGCTAGGTTAATTTCAGACTCTTCTGCCTAACAGTTCAGGTCCCACACAACTCTATGTAAGCATACTTTTTCTAAACATCTCACATGCTTCATGTACCAGAGCACGTATATTCCTGCTTCTCATCACACCCTCTGTTCTTTCCCATACACATGCCTTTTATAAAAATGCTATTTGGTCAACCTGAAATGTCTCCCTTCCCTAATACTGGCCTATTGGATGTCTAGACAGTCTTTAGATGTCACATGTCATGTGAAATGCCAATTCAAATCCAATCTCTTCTAGGAAGACTGCCTGATCTCTTCACCCCTTCACATCTCACTTAGACTTTGGGTCTACAATGTTCAACTACACTTAGGTTATTATGTATTCCAGTTTTCTGTGGTTTTGTCTTAGCCCCTCTTTGATGGTACATTCTATGAGACCAGGGACTAGGTATTAAATTTTCTATCTCTAACACAATGCTCTGGATGCTTGGGGCAACTAATAACAACTCTTGAGTAGAAAAGAATTTGTTGAAATTCCTGTTAGTTGTCTGAGTATTTGCTTACACTCAAGCCTCTGGCTGACATTAGGGAGTTTGGACATGAATGATACTCAGCAGAATGTCCATTTCATCACACCTACTCCCTCTTTTGTCCATCTGGTCAGTATTTGTTTAGATGCTCACCTAAGCTCCTAAAGGGCAAGACTTCCACATTTTATTCCATCAGGTATAAC
Organism: Gymnobelideus leadbeateri; assembly: GCA_011680675.1. Classification (NCBI taxonomy): domain Eukaryota; kingdom Metazoa; phylum Chordata; class Mammalia; order Diprotodontia; family Petauridae; genus Gymnobelideus; species Gymnobelideus leadbeateri. The sequence goes on along the minus strand of WOXC01009037.1, from coordinate 260,907 downwards.
CTCATATAGCATGGGCTGTATTTGAATTAAAACAACTTTATTTTGAGAAAAGTATTTTAAAATTTTGACTACTTTTTAAAATCTTATTTAAAGAAACAAAGGAGAATGGCCTTTCTCCTCCTGTAAAGGAAAAGGGAAATAATCCCATTTAGTTCCATTTCATCGCTAAGAAGAATGTTAATGTGGAAGTAAATTCTTGAACTATCAACATAGCACCAAGGAAGAAAGGCAAATCTGTCACCAATTTCAAATTTGGTGTTTTCTTTAATATCACTGTGCTTTTTCCCTAGAAGAGACATTTGAAGGGCTGAAAATAGTGGTGTCTTAAAAGAATCTTTTTGTTCAGTCATGTTTGACTCTTCATGACCCCATTTGGCATTTTCTTGGTAAATACACTAAAGTGGTTTGCCATTTCCTTCTTTAGCTCATTTTTACAGAAGAGGAAACTGAGGCAAATAAGGTGAAGTGACTTGCCTAGGGTCACACAGTTACTAAGGATCTGAGGCCAGATTTGAACTCAGGAAGATGAGTCTCCCTGATTCCAGGTCCAGCATTCTATCTACTGTGGCACCTGGCTGCCCCTTAAAAGAATACTTCTCCCCCCAAAACAAGGAATATTACAGGTACACAAACATCATTCAAACACATTCACTTTTAAGTGAAGGCAAAGCACAGAGAAAACACTAATACAAATAGTAATATTGCACATGCATATACAAACCTTATTTACACATAGACACACATACATATGTACACTCACTTTTGAGTGAAAGAGGGACACAGAAAAAAAAAACTCTAATACAAATAGTAAGATCATAGATACATACACAAACGTTATTCACACACATGCACATTCACTTATTGTTTTTTTGCTTTTTGGAGGGGGGGAAGGAAGGACAACCGGGGTTAAGTGACATGCCCAAGGTTACATGGCTAGTGTTAGTGTCAAGTGTCTGAGGCCAGATTTGAACAAGTCCTCCTGACTCCAGGGCCAGTGCTCTACTCACTTCGCCAAAGCCACCCCAACACACATTCACTTTTAAGTGAAGGTGGGGCACAGACAGAGAAATGAATTTAATATGGACAACATCTATCTCTACCCCACCCCACCAACTTCTTCCCTGGTTCTATATGACTAGCCAGCCACGTCCTTTTTGTGCTCACGACTGTCCTTGATGATATTTTTCTGCCACTCATCACTCCCAAGGTATCTTTGGTCATCTGCTGTTTTTGACATAAATATAGTAGCATACGTCTTTGCATTGCCCTTAGGGTCAACTATGATTCTGTAATCGACTGCTCATCTACATGCATGTTACAGTGTGAGGTCAAAAAGGATCCTCAAAATGGTATCTGACCCAATGTCAGGAGGACAGATTCAGAACTAGAAGGGATAGTAGAGGTCATTAAGTCCAAGCCCTTGCACCTATTCACTTTCTAGACGAGCAAACCGAAGCCCAGGAAGTTCAGAAGTGACTTACTAAGAATTCACAAGTGACAAGCTGTGCCAGAATTAGAACTCGGGTTCCCCAAGATATAAAGCCAACAACAGTCTCTCCTCTGAAGCACAGCTACTGTTGTTTTTCCTGTATGAATTACCAGGCTGACTCCTTTTGAGTTCACATGAATCTCAACAAGGAAGCCCTCACAGTCTTCTATGGCTCAATGTAATAAGCAAAACGTCATCTGCAAACAGGATCAACCATAAGCAATCATGCTATAGGCATGTATTAGCTTTGAGCAAGAAACAGAATTGTGTAAAACCTAGAATGGTCTGCCTCATGAAGGAGGAGGTTACTTGTCACAGGGCCTGGTCTTCAAGTGAAGGGAGCATGGCCACCTATAAGAGATCAAGAGTTTTTAACTTGAAGCCTTTGGAGATAGGGGAATGTGGATGGGAAAAAAGTGCATCCTGATTTGTAACCCTATGTATTTTATTTTATGTGTTAATAAAAATATAAACATTATTCTGGTAAGATGTCCATAGGTTTTACCAGACAATGCCAGAGATTCCATGGAACCAAAAAGATTAAGAAATGCTATTGGAGATGGTACTTCTCATTTGGGTCTATATTGGACAAGATGAGCTTTCTGATTGCATGAGAAATGCGTTTCCTCTGTCTGGGAATATCTTCCTATACTCCCTTCCATAGCCACATTATACACAGATTAAGCTAAGTATCATGGAACAGCATCATCAATTTGCAGCAGAAAGGGGACTTGGCAGTCATCTAGTACAAACACTTCATTTTACAGCTGAGGAAACTGAGGCTAGAAGAGGTAGAGTAGTAAGGTAGTAAGTGGCAAAGGCAGAATTTGGAGCTAGGTCCTTTGACCTTAACTCCATTGGTTTTTTTTCCACTGTGCCAACAACGCTGCATCATCTATAACAACTAAAAATGACAATACCTTTGGACGGAGGTGTTTTCTTTTAAACAATTTAAAATCCGAAATGATAGATGCTAACTGAGCTGAGAAGGCAAAGGGGAATGGGGGAAAGAAGGTTATTAAAGAAAGGATTTGGATGCAGTCAGGGCTCTGCAACTAGCTCGCTCTGTGACCCTGGGCAAAGTCAGTAACTTCTCTGCGGCTCCTCATTTGTAATGAAGGCATTTAAAAGGAGACTTCTGAGGTCACTTCCAGCTCCATGGATAAGAAAAGCCCTTTGTAACTGTGGGAAATGGGGCCAGAAAACTTTCAGATCATTGAGAATATACCCAGTTTTTATTGTGTGACATCATTATGCTTAAAGGGAAAAGACAGACCTTTATGGATTCAAAAGATATGCCAAGAAGGAGGTCCATTATAACCTATATTCAGAACGAGTATCCTAATGAGGAGGTTAGCATTTTCTTGTATATTCTGAGATGTAAAGAAATAATTTCTTCCTTTTGTTTAACTGTGCATGAGTATAGTTGTATATTTTACACACACACACACACACACACACACACATTTTTGCGTATAGAAAAACAATATGGCAGAGTAGAAGCACAAACTTGGCATGAGCTCCTGCTCCAATCACTTCCAATACATGTAAAAAACTGACTCTCTACAAATTTTAAAGCTATAGAACCCACAAAGAGACAGAGAGAAACAAATCTCCCGCTGAAGGAAGGCAGCCCAGCAGGCTGAAAGGAAGGGTCCATCACACTGAGCTGGGAGCCAAGCACAGTCCCTCTATAGCCCTGCAATTCTGGCCCCAGGGCAGCCCCAACCAGCAATGGCTGGAGCAGACTTCAGGAAGGTGAATCACCAGTAGCTGTGGTGGTTTCCAGACTTCTCAACCCATAAACACCAAAGACAAAGTAAAAGGTCAGTGTGGAACTCTGTTGGAACTGGGGGGGGGGGGAGACAGAAGAGCACAGTCAAGCCCCTGCCCCTTGGGCGAGAAGCAATGGAGGCATGGGGACTGTGGAGCCGCTGTGTGGATGCTTCAGGAGCTCCTGCAGATTGTAGGCGCACCAACCAACCATTCCGAGGGCAATTGCTCTTGCTTTGACCTGCTTGGATCTGGACTGCGGTCTTCCGGGGAGCTCCTGGGGTGTGTGGCCTGGTGCTAGAGATTGTGGGGGCTGTGGAGAGGGCACCCTCCTAATGGCTCCAGTAGCTACAAAAACCCCAGCGATTTGGAACAAAGTTCTCTCCATTCTGGAAGCAGAGTTCTACTGTAGCAAAGAACTCAAGTAATTGCTTGACAATATGAGCAAGCAACGGAAGCACAAAGAGACCACAGAAACCTTTTTGGGTGACAAAGAGTCCAAGGCATGGAAGTCGGAACTCCTGAATCAAAAGCCTCCAAAAAAAATATGAACTGGTTACAGGCTATGGAGGAGCTCAAGAAGGATTTTGAAAATCAAATAAGAGAAGTGGAGGAAAAATTGGGAAGAGAAATGAGAATGATGCAAGAAAATCATGAAAAGTCAATAGCCAGCTAAAGGAGACCCAAAAAAAACCCTGAAAAGAATAACAACTTAAAAAATAGATGGACTCAGGGCGGCTAGGTGGCGCAATGAATAAAGCGCCAGCCCCGGAATCAGAAGGACCTGAGTTCGGAGCCGGCCTCCGACACCTTATCCGCACAAACAAAAACCTAGCCATGTAACCTTGGGCAAGTTACTTAACCCCAATTGCCCTAAAGGGGCGGCTAGGTGGCGCAGTGAGTAAGAGCGTCGGCCTCAGAGTTGGGATGACCCGAGATCAGATCCGGCCTCGGAAAATGAGCACCCACACATAAATAATAATGACTAGCCGTGTAACCTTGAGCAAGTTACTTAACCCCAATTGCTTTAAAAAAAAAAAAAAGAGCCTAGACACCATCTTTCAAGAAATTATCAAGCAAAACTGCCTTAATATTCTAGAACCAGAGGGCAAAATAGAAATCCAAAGAATTCACCAATCACCTCTTGAAAAAAATCCCAAAAAGAAAACTCCTAGGAATATTATAGCCAAATTCCAGAGTTCCCAAGTCAAGGAGAAAATACTGCAAGTAGTCAGGAAGAAACAATTTGAGTATCGTGGAAACACAATTAGGATAACACAAGACCTAGCAGCTTCTACATTAAGGGACTGAAGGGCTTGGAATATGATATTCTGGAGGTCAAAAGAGGTAGGACTAAAACCAAGAATCACCTACCCAGCAAAACTCAATATAATGCTACAGAGGAAAATATGGTCATTCAATGAAATAGAAAATTTTCAAGCATTCTTGATGAAAAAACCAGAGCTGAATAGAAAATGTGACTGTCTAATACAAGAAGGAAGAGAAGCATAAGAAGGTAAACAGGAAAAAGAAATCATGAGGAACTTATTAATGCTGAACTATTTACATTCCTACATGGAAAAATAATTATAACTCATGAGACTTTTCTCAGTATGAGGATAGTTGAAGGGAATATATATGTGTGTATGTGTGTATATGTGTATACATACATATATATGTATGTATAGGAGGGTGTATATGTATATAAATATTTATGAGTGTGGGCATATGTATGTTCATGTATACACAGGATGAGTTGAATATGAAGGGATGATATCTAAAAAATAAAATTAAGAGGTGAGAGAGGAATTTATTGGGAGGAGAAAGGGAGAGATAGATTAAATTATGTCATATAAAAGAGGTAAGAGAAAACTGTTACAATGGAGGGGAGCGGCAGGAAGGTGAAAGGGAATGGGCCAACCTGATTATCATTGAATTTGGCTTAAGGAGGGAATAACATACACACTCAATTGGGTATCTTACCCTACAGGAAAACAGAGGAGTAGCAGATAAGGGGGGTGGTGGATGATAGAAGGGAGGGCAGATTGGGGGAAAGAGTAGTTAGAAGCAAACATTTTTGAAAAGGGATAGGGTCAAAGGAGAAAACAGAATAAGTGGGGGTAGGGATAGGATGGGGGGAAATATAGTTAGTCTTTCACAATAAAACTACTATGGAAATGATTTAGGTAACTATACTGGAACTCAAAGTTTTAAAATCAAATGTTAACAATTTGGTTTTTTACATGCAACTGGGAAATAAGATATACAGGAACTGGGTATAGAAATCCATCTTCCTCTACTAGAAAGCTGGGGAGGGGATGGGGAAGGATATAAGGTTGGGGAAAGGGGTATTTAGTAGGCTTGCTATTTTGGGGTGGGGGTAGGGAAAAGAAGGGGATAAAAATTGTAACTCAAAATCTTGTGGAAATGAATGTTTAAAATTAAAATAAATAAATAAATTAAGAAGGAAAAAAAAGAAAAACAATATGAGATTTCTAGTGACCATTTCCTTGATGGGTAGAAGAGAAGGAATGAAATTTTGAGAACGTAGAGGATTGATGGTACCTGAAACACTGACCCTGGAAATCTGTGGGAAGGATTCTGAAGGGACACCACCTCTGAAGGAAAAAGTAAGAGAAAGTTGGGTGAAGGTGAGAGCAAAGAAAAGCCTGGTAGAGTCTGTTTCCAAGGCAGCATGGCAGCCCCAAGTAAGGTCCAGATGCTAGCTAGATGTAAAGGAATAGGGCTAGCTAGCCTGGATTCTTTGGCCAGATGGGGCATATACAGAGAGCAAAGCAAAATTCTTTACTTGAATTGCTAGAGTCATGTCCTTTTGAAAACTCCAACTTTTGTGTGTGGTACATTACTGGGAATGAGGTAGGAGGCCCACATTCAGGCCAGGACAATTTGAGGAAATTAGAACACCGGGAAGGCCAGGCATAGACTCACGGCAGCAACAGAGTAACATAAAAGGAACCACAGGTTTATTCTTTCAGCCAGAACCCTTCAAATGAAGAGGAGAAAGGGAAAGGTTTCTCAGGTACTATACATCTAACAATTGGCTGAGGTGGTTTCCTTACAATCTAGAGTCTTTTTTCCTTACCTTTATCGTAAGGATACTTTTAATATCTACAAACACTCTTTGAAAATGTTTTATTCATGCTTTTTGAGTTTTTACATTTGTCATGGGGGGGGCAGGGGGAGGGGGAGAATCTTTTCCTATAACAAAGGAAAAACAGATAAACAAAACCAAACAATATAGCTGCTGGTCTCAAGAGAGTATGCAACATTCTGCATCCATGGCCTCCCACTTCTTTAAACAAGGAGAGAGAAACGCTTACATGCAATTTTTGAAGGGAAGAAAAGGCATTAGATAATACTGGTTTTATCTTTAACTTTATTCACCATCTCGAAGTTTTTTCTCTTTTCATTCCCAACTCCAATTGTCTTCACATCACTGCGGCACAGAAAGCTACCCTGCAAAGGCATCTCCAAGTGAAATGATCCAGCCAAAGCCCTTGTGTGGATAAAAGGTTCCACAAGTCAACAGCTGCTTAAGCAGTTTAAACCAACAAGCAAGATGCCCTCTATTTAAATGTTATGAGGGAATCTATTTTAAGCTTTTAAAAATATTATGGGCAGGTGTTTAAGTAGAACGCACACTGTGTTCTGTGAGGGCCAGGGCTGGGGGCTGGGCTCCACTTTCTATGCAGGCAGCATTTTGTTCAGACAATCCTACTGCAGGGAGTCACGTGACAGGGGCCAGATAAACAGCATCTGGGGATTTTCAATTACAGACCTTCACCCAGCATGCCTGCACTGTAATCTCTACCAGATGAGGCTCAGGCCTCACTATTTTCAATAATTCACACACTGTGTACACATAACATGACAATAAGGGCATTCATAGAGCCGCCTGATTCGGAGATCAAAGCCACCAAATGGCCAGCTGTAAGCATGCTTACTGCTGAATAATTCATTCTTTTCACAGGCTTGAAAAAACGCTCAGCAGGCCTTGGCAAGCTCGGGCTCTTTCCTGTGTGGTATGCTGAACTTCCACTCTGAACAGGGTGCAGCCCCCTCCAGCAGCCCAGGAGCAAGAGAGCCAACCAATTCCACGGACATTTGTAAGCATTCACATGGCAGCTTCCTGGGGCACTCAAGTCCACAAGCTGTGTCTCCAAGAGGAGAGCTGAGTGGGGAGGAGGAGGAAGAGGAGGAGGAGAGATGGGATCTCTCACACACACACACACACACACACACACACACACAAGTCTGGTCTGGTTGTGGGCAAAGAACAGTCTCAGCAGGTGTTCAATGAAAACAAAATTGTTCTCAAAAGACTTGAGGGCTGTTATCAGTCTTCCTCACTCAGATGTCTGTATATGTATATACATGTACATTTATATACAAATATGAAAAATTATATATGTAATATAGCCTTTAATATACACAAATAGATTATATGTATACATATTATTTCATATTGCATGAATATATTAGAGAATATTATACATGTATCTATTCTTTCATATATCTTAATATAACATAAATATTTATGGCCATCATGTTAGCCCAGAATGTCAGTCCATTTTAAGTGACTTAACTCCTACTTGTACTTTCAATAATATGTCCAAAAAATGTTCATATAAAAAAAGAAAACTTGCAAACTTTCAAGTCCTTGATAAAACACCTGATGTAGCTAGGTGGGGTGGTGGATAGTTTTGGACTTTCAAGTCCAAAAGCTGAATTTGAATCCTGCCTTAGATAATTAATTAACTCATAAATTAATCCTCATCTGTAAAATTGGGGGGGAAATCACAGAACCAAACTCATAGGGTTTTTTTGAGGGTCAAATGAGATAATACATGTAAAGTAGTCTTACAGATTTTTAGGTAATATTCATGTCTCAGCTCACGAAGCTGAGAACTGCACAAAGACTTTAAGAAAAGCCCGTAGAAATGTGTATTTGTGATCATTATTTAACCCTTCTTTTAGCCAAACCATGCAGTAGTACTGTGTGACATTTTCTTATCTCCTTAATCATAGCAAAGCCCTCAAAATTCCTAAATCTCCTTTTTTGTTGACTGGGGAAAGAGGGAATCAAGATCTGGTGGCTTCATAATATCAAGATTTCTTATATGTCAATCAATTCAGGGACTGACAAAATGGAGTAATCATGACCTCCCTCCTTCTCCCCTCAACCCTACTCCCCCTTCACAGCAAACACATGCTGCTTACCAGCTGTGGGCTGGGTATTTTTACACCCTTTTCTCTATCATTCAGAATGGTTTCCTCTTAATCACAATAATCCCCAAAGTGCTAAAACATATCAATCGTCTTTTAAGCCCTGCCTACAAAAGGCTGGCTGGCTGGCTTTTATGGCCTTGTCCAATTGCAGCTGATACTTCATTCAACTACAAATCCAATTTAGCAGCTACAAGAGGTTTAGCATCCCTGAAAAAATATGGGGGTTGATCTTGCATTCTTAAGTCGGCAAATAGAGGATGTCCCAAAAGTCTTGGTGCAGTTTTAGGTTTTTAATAGCTTGAGGACTTTGGGGACACTCTGTATTCTTCTGCCATATTGCTTCATGGTTCTCTCCTTCACCCCCATCATATTTTTGTGTTTCCACCCCCTGCCTCACACACACACACACACACACACACACACACACACACACAGCCAGATAACGAAGCAGTTCAACCTCTATTGAGAATGTCCACAAAAGCCAAGAGAACAAAGTGACTTTTTTTTAAGTGAATGTCTGTTTCTACTAAAAACAGTCGTCTCTAGCCAACATTTAGGAAAGATACTAACTGTGGCATGAAGCTTCTTTCACTGTAATCAACTTGGTCTATATTAATTTTCTACTAAGAAATCATAAAGGAACATTTTTAAAAACTATAAATTCAGAAAGAGTGAAGAAAAGTCACCTATAGGTCTAGAATTTTTCAAAAATAAGACAAGGAAGACACTACAAAGAATTCCCAAAGAAAAGAACTTTAGGGACTTTTAATTCAGAAAGAATATAAAAACAAAAAAATGGTCCCATATTTGATGTAGTGCTTGAGTTTATCAAGGAAAATGGAAATGATTTAACAGAAACATGAAGTGTATATTCCCTTAATATTAGGCTTTGTAGTCAATAATTGCTTATATATTCCAGCTTCAGCTTTAAAGATAACCAAAAAGTAACCACAGAAACATCTGGTTCAAAAATAGCTTTCAGTGAACATAAATGAGATGCATGAGATTCTGACTGGCATAATTTCAAATCATGTAATATGCCGTATAGGCAGTATTTATTTCATGTGGGTTTAAAACTTTACTCTTTTCTTTGAATGTTTTAAAGCACAAAACAGAATTTCTAAAAGGGAAGGAAAAAACCCCCAAAGACTGCACAGTATGGAAGGCATTTAGCATCTACGAATAACAATCCATTAGATTAATATTTTGTCAATGTCACTTGTCACAACAAAAGCAGCAGTATTTATAATTTACTCTAAGCCTGGTTTAATTAAAATTCAAAAACCGCGACAAAGCTATATTGAATTTCATTTGCCACGTTGTAATTACTTACTTTGTAGCCTGCTATAAACAGTATTTTATTACATCCACAAAAATGCATAAAAAAAAAACTCCAACAGACTAAAATCCTTAGTCCTTGAAATACCCAGCGAGCAAAAGGGGGGGGGGGAGCAAAAGGCCCCCGAGGCATCAACTTGGCCATCTCTTCCTCTGAAGGATCAGCTGTACTTTCTCTTCCTCCCTAAGAACTCAAATACCAGCAATCTGGCACGCTATAGGAGACACTGGTTCTCCCTCCTAATCTTAGTGACTTCGGGAGCTGGCTGTCTTACCTTTAGGCCTTAGATTTACTGTAGTACTCCCACTTAACAAAGAGGTTTGGATTTTCCAGAGCCATCCTGGCCAAGGCCAATATAAAGAGTCTGACTTGGCCCAAAGCCCTTCCAAGGGGAAACAATAGAACCTGTCGAGCATGATAGATGACTTAAAGGACTTAAAATCATGATTTGCATTAGAAAAGATTTTTTTTTAATTACCCAGATTAAAAAAAAATGTTTTTCAGCAGATGATTTCCAATGTTCTTATTCATCTTGGATGTTTTCAGAAAAATTCTGGATGGTTAAGAGCCATTTGTTCAGAGGTATTTCATTTTAGTTTCATGTTGGGGGTGTCTCTGAGTGTGAGAAAACAAGGCTATCAGTCCTGGACAAAGTTCAAGTTAAACACTTCTGACCCAGAGAGAGGGTGTGAGGCAGCTTTTAGCCCAGATTCTCTAAAAGAGGGTTCTGTTTATTAGTGCTATCCATCCCTAGAGCCAAGGCGAAGGCTTACTCAATTACTCAGGCCAGAAATAGAGATTTGCAGGGAACAAGAACTTCTCTTGACAGTCTTTTTACTACTTTAGAAAATAATTATGTACTTAGAGAACCAGATAGGTATAGGTGATCTTCCATTGATCCCACATAAGACTTTCTAATAAGTTTTCTTCCCTCTATTTTTCTACTTAAAAAAACAAAAACTAACTAAAAGCCTATGCCATAACTATTTGGTCCTAAGAAGATGGTTTGCTTCCAAGATGGTACAAGGAGCTATTTAAACTTATGGACAGTAATCTAGAAAGCAACTAATTTATGGGGACAGAATGTCTGTGCAAGCAGCTGCTGCTAGACATCTGGAGGGCTCTTAGAAAAGGCCATGAGAACTAGGAACTAATTGTAACAACAAGCCTGGATGTACAGTCTATTTGTATATGTTTGTTTGTCTCTCCCATTAATTAGACTGTGAGCTTCATGAGGACAGGGACTGCCTTTTGCTTCTCTTTGTATCCCCAGTTTTTAACACAATCCCTGGCATATAATAGGCACTTAGCAAATGCTTGCTGATTGATCATTTTATGGTAAAGCATTCATTTTCAATTTTCTAGAAATTTTGATAGGAGGGAAGGAGATAGCTGAGATCATTAGTACAGTTCTTTTGTGTGGGTTGGCAAATAATTCCTATTGATACTATACCAATCTCACCCAGAAGTTCTGCTAATGGAAGATATTATGATTAGCAAATGTGGAGCGCACAACTGGGAAACCAGAATTAGAGAAAAGAAAGCCATACAAATCCACGCCCAAGGGAGTTTACAGCCTAACAAACCATTTGAAACAAAAATGTGGGTCTAGTAAGTGTCACACACACTCAGGTTTTCACTCATTTGTTCAGTACCACTGTTTTTTCCTCTATAAATTGCTAGCTGTGAACCTCACTTGGTAAAATCAAGTGATAAGAACAGAGTATCTCTTTGGGGCATGCTGGGTATGGAAGATGGAGGGCAACTCCTCTTTGCCCTTCCCCTTCTGAACAGATAAGTAGATCTTTTGATTATTTCCCACTATTATGATGATTGGGGGGGAGGGGAAGAGTCAGACTATGAAAAACTCTTTTAATTGGCTACTGAACTAGCCCTCCCTGGATGTACTAAAGGGGTGATCTCTGCCCCTCAGGGCTCTCTTCTTGCCAATTTTGAGGGTGAGGACCATATCTGGATGGTCTAGCCTAGAGCATCAAATCTGTCTGATGCCCCCAACTCAGCCACAAACTAGAAACTCACAGCCTCCTAAGAAAGCCTGTGAACCGGGGTGGGGCTGTCTCCCATTTGTGTTTTCTTTCTTCTGCTACAAGATTCTTCTGGTAAGACTTCAAAAGGCAGTCAGCACATCCCCTTTCCTGGAAGCTAAGGCAGCAGAGTACTAGCCAGCATGCAGAAGTTGCAACAGCGGCATCAGTTGTAGCAATAGCATAAACAGGACTGAGAAAGAGGCAGACATAGACAAGCCCCCAGTCCCACCACAGAGACCAAGACAACTTGATATTGTCCCAATGCTCAGAGATTATCCTCTCACCTGACAGTACCTGGAATATTACTGGATTCAATTCTAATCATTCTGCGATTGTTTCTTAGTTTAGCATTCTCTTTTCTGCCTGGGGAAAAATGCCTATCTGTTTCTTGACTGATTCATGTTTGTATTGTATCTTCTTACTTCTCACCCTGTTGGGAAGAACCCTTAAGACAAGAGCCAAAAATAGGATCATTCCTCAGGAATCCAAAGTAGGGGGAGAAGTGAAGCATAAATGGGGTTAGTTCCTCTACTGAGAAAACAAGCAGCCCTGAGCAATGAAGCCAATGAGAACGGAAAAGGCAAGTAAAGGGGAGGGATTGGCACTAGCTGCCAGCCTCTGTAACCTCAGCCTAGTAATGCATACCTATTCACAGTACTAGACACACAACTTAGCATGTGGCACAATTCTCTCTTATTCACACAGTCTTCACCATGTTTAGATCACTAAATGATTTCAGTAAGTAGTAATAACTCTGGACAGTCATAACAGAGATTATAAGGAGCGAGAGAATGAGAATTTCATCCTTTAGTCAGGTCTTGCTTGGTAACCATTGCGGTTGAAGGATGAATGTTTAATAATTAAGCACAACCAACATAGTGGAAAACCGCATCTTTAAGAAAAAAAAGTACCTACCAACCCCTATAAGTTCAAGAACCTTGATCCACTGAGGATCAAATTCCATCCAAAAACAGAAGTGCGGAAAGAGGTGCACACATGCTTGAACCTTTTCTAAGAGCCCCATGTACAAGGAGCCAGCTGTTTTAAAATACAGACTGTTCTATATAGAGCCAATTCCTCATTTTTTCCTCCACCACAGGTGATGAGGCAAGATTTCAGGGACAGAGATGCTCCTCTTTCCATGTGGAAAAACTGTAGAAGGCAGAGATATAGCTGTTCAAGCTCATTCCACAAATACCATCCAGAAGGCTCAAAGACAGTAATCAAATTATATTGACTAGGGGACCTTTTGCTAGGGGACAAATGATGATACAGGGGGTAAGGGAGAGAAGGTGTTAGGGGGGGAATCCCACATATATGGAATATGGCATATGCTAGATATGCATATAGATATGACCATATGCTAGATATGATCTACTGGATTTTATTTAAATGTTTTTCATTGTCAATAGGAAGAGTTCAATGAGGTTTGAGAATGGGAAACATAGAAAACTGACATTAAAAAAGAACTTTAAAGATGGTCATTATTAAAAGATACTGAATCTTAACAGAAAAGAAAACCAGAGCCAGAACCTATTTTGATTAAACCAATAAGGTATCTAACCTCTCTACAATCTAACCATCCAATAAGTTAATGAATTAATTAAAGGAGTATTCATTTTGAATGATTTTCAATATGAATCCAATCTTTCCAGCAGCTTTCCTTCCCTGCCTTCCTTAATAGGAGTGGGTAAGGTAAGCAGCTGAAACAGTAATTCAGTAAACACCCTAAAGGCTTGAGGAGCAAAGGCTTTATCTATGCTAATCATTTCACAACCAGAGAACAGAATTCAGAAACAGAGACATGGACTTAACATCTTATAGAGATCCCTTCATCTGCAAAAGGGTTTGGCTGTCCTGCAAACAGGGAAATAGGACCCGGAACATTCAATGAAAAGCCTGATTCAGGGATTAATAAACATTCATTTTAAAACATATTGAGGTTTTTGGAAGGAAAAAAAGGGCCACTAAGTTCAAAACAACTTTAAAAATACTTTTACTGAGTTAACCAAGTTAAAAAAAAATAACTAAAGAACAATATATCCAAATGGAAACCCTTTGATCAAATTTTTTAAAAACTTACTTTTTTCAAATCTAGTTTTTTTTTGTTTGTTTGATTTATTTAAAATAAACTTCATAACTTCAAAACCTTTCCTTTAGAGTGGACCAGATCTTGCCTGCTGACAGAAGTGTGGGCTGGCCCATTTGCAAATGGTATAGTATTTACACAGGTACTTTAATGTGTATGTGCATATGTGTGCACATATTAATTACAAATATAATTTCTATATGTATGCATGTGTATATATACACACACATATATGGTGCATGCATACATGCACGTATGTGGATATAATGCCTGAATATGGTGCCCGGATCTCAGAGGAGCTGCCTCATTTCTACAATACAGCTTAATCTGAATCAACAGCAAAACAATCTGTGACAACCGCCTGTTATTTTGACCCCTTTCTCCCCACAAAAACAAAAGGAATTGAATCACTGATTGCACTCTCCCAGCTATGTGGGTCATTACACTAAACCTCCTTCCCATACATTTCAATTCCAAACTTCCTTCTATCAAAAAGAATGGCCTTGGTGATATGTGAAAAAGAGCCCTTGGAGTCTTTTCCAGTCCCCATCACCCTTTTGTAATCTTTTTTTTTTTTTTGACCTAGAGTTACTGTTTTTGTCCTTAGAACAGCATAAACTTATAGACCTTCATTGGAAAAGGCATTCCCATGAACACACTTTGAAAAGAAACAAAATAATGAAGTCTTAACAAAATTTACTTTGTCTCACTCACACACACACACACACACACACACACACACACACACACACACACAATTTTAAAGTCTCAAAATAAAGGATCATAGGCTCACTGAATGATTCATTTTCAGTCATCAATCACTCTATTCTCCATGGCATCAAAGAATTCATAAGAACAGATTCATAAACTTAATATATTTCAAGAGGTCACAATAAAATTTGTTGGGAAATCTACCCCCAAAAGTGACTGACAGAAGCATTATCAACTTTCACGATTTTCAAGATGCAGCTGCTGCTAGAAGAGAATAATTTTGTTTAAAACAAAATTTAAAATGGACCACAAAACAAAGTATGGGCTGGGGATACAAACAATCAGTTCACAAAAAAGGAAGCACAAGTCATTAATAAATCACTTAACAGTGCCTGATCTGTCCCTGATAATCACTAATAAACCATAAATAAATAATAATCATCAACAAAAATTAAATTAATAAATAATAAAATCATCAATAGAAATAAGTTTGAGTTACTGTGTCATAATATTTCAAATAAAAAGAATAAAAGCAACTTGGTAAGGAAAGATTAGGGTTGGTGGCGAAACAAGTCATTCAGTCACTGCAACCTAGTAAACTCTCTCTGAAAGGTAATCTGACAGAACATTAAGAGCTGCAAAGATAACCATACATTTGACTAACTAAATTTCTTGCTAGACAGATGTAATTAAAGAAAAACAACAAAAAATCTATCTGTCCAAAGATTTGTATAGCAGCATTTGGTTTGTTACTGCACAAATCTAGAAGCAGCAACAAATTCCAGGTTCTCATCCAGCTAGAAATTTGTGACCCCTGATTAAAAAAAAAAAAAAGATTAAATAGATTATGGTACATTAACGTAATTTAATTTGCAATTGAGTTCTACAAGCAAAGGGAGCACAAATAGAGAAAGAATTGTAAGTGCAAATAGTGGCAAAGTCAATATAATGATTTCTACTAAATTGGTTTATTTATAATAAAAGAACCTTTTTAAAAAAGCAATCAGAAAACCTGTATTAGCCACAGCTGAACTTCAGAGCATGTTGGCAGCATCTGCAAATACATAACCTGATGATCAAGATAAAAACCTCTCCATCTGGAGGTGGTCTCAGGCTCTCTTCAGCCCAGTTCACTGCTTTTGACATCTTGTGCCCACAATGACATTAACTTCGAAAGGTCAGGTGTCCCCCAGAGCCTCACTAGTGTCCCATTAACTGATTAATTATGATTTTTATTAAATACTGCCTGTAACCAGATACATTTTCAGCCTGTCCCTCACTCCTTGCTAAGTAAGGTACTAATTTCTTTTACTGGTCTTTTAATTTGTTTGAAGTTTGTTTTCTTTCTAGGATTCTGTGATTCGGTTAACAAACCCGTATCTCATACCTTAGAAGCCAGTGAGTCCAAACCCCTCATTTTATAGGTGAGGAAACTGAGTCACAGAGAGGACTTGTGTAGGACTGTACACCTATATTCACCATACAAGTCTAAGGCCAGATCTGAACCCATGCTTCCCTGTATTCAAATCCAATAACCAATCCCCTATGCCATAATGCTGCCTCCTCCATGTCAACAAAGCAGCCTAGTATAGTGGAAATAATAGTGGATCTGCAGTCTAAGGGTCGGGATTCAAATTATGACATTCCTAACTTTTTATTAAATTCTTTAATCTCACAGCACTTCAGTTCCTCATCAATCTTGTGAGAGGTTTAGACCAAGAAACTCCTAAGTTAGGCCCTTGCCAGCTCTAAATTTATGATCATATAATTTTAGATGTATCCACCTCTCACCCCAAGCTGCCATGTCCTCTCAGTCTATTTTATATCTCCCTCTACCTCCAAGTCCTAACCCTACAAACAGCAGGTACTTAATAATGCTTTTTCTGGAGGTTGGATTTATTATATTATGCAGGAAGATGACTGACCAAAAGTACCTTTAATAACCTTTAAAAAAAAATTCACCTACTTCTAAGTGAGATAAAGCACTGCCTATACATCACCCTGGTAATCAATCAATCAATCCCCTTCTTTGCCATCTGAAGAGACCTAGGAAGTTCTGGTTTTAGTCTCATTGTCTTGAACATTTTGCCAGCCTTCTACAGACTTTTTTAAAAACTTCAACAGATACTTATTAAATGCCCCCAAAATAACAACAATAAAAATAATGGCTAGTGTTTACACAATAGTGCTTTCAGTTTTGCAAAGCGCTTACAAATATTATTTCATTTTATTCTCATAACAGCCCTGGAAGGTAGGAGCTTTTGTTCTCACCTCCACTTTACAGATGAGGAAAATGAAACAGAAGTTTAAATGCCATGCTCTGGGTCACACAGACAGTGTTTGTGGCTGAACTGGAATTCAGGTCCTCCTGACTCTAAGAACAGTGCTCTATCAATTGGGCCAACAAGCTGCCTCTGATGCACCGAATCCTATCCCACTTCCCCTATTTCTTTTCGAAGGCAGACCAATTAGACTGGCAAAGTATTCTAGGTCACCTATAAAATGAGTAGAAGTATCAGCTTTAGGCAAAGCACATCCAGAAGGGCTAGGTAAAAATATCTTCTCACTTTCTTACAATATACCTCACCAAAGACCTTTTCCCACAAAAACTTTTAAAAAGCATGAACAACGCAGCAGTCATCAAAACTGCTTGGTACTGGCAGAGGTGTAGAGTAGTGGATCAATGGAAGAGATTAGGTGCAGGAGACCCAGCAGTTAATGAATATAGCAATCTATTGTTCGATAAACCCAAAGACCCCAGTTTTTGGGATAAGAATGCACTATTTGACAAAAACTGCTGGGATAACTGGAATACAGTATGGCAGAAACTGGGCATAGATCACTATCTAACACCATATACCAAAATCAAGTCTAAATGGGTGCATGATCTAGGTGTAAAGGATGATACTGTAAGCAATTTGGGAAAGCAAGGAATAGTTTACCTGACAGATCTGTGGAGAGGGGAAGATTTTAGGACCAAACAAGAATTAGAGAGCATTATAAAATGCAAAATGGATAATTTTGATTACATTAAATTGAAAAGCTTCTGCACAAACAAAGCCAATGTAACCAAGATCAAGAGGGAGGTGGGAAATTGGGAAAGAATTTTTACAACTTGTGTCTCTGATAAAGGACTCATTTCTAAAATTTATAGAGAATTGAGCCAAATCTATATGAATACAAGTCATTCCCCAATTGAGAAATGGTCAAAGGATATGAATAGGAAGTTTTCAGAGAAAGAAATTAAAGATATCTATAAGCATATGAAGAAATGCTCTAAATCACTATTAATTAGAGAAATGCAAATCAAAACAACTCTGAGATACCACATCTCTCCAGTCAGATTGGCTAAGATGACAAAACAAGAAAGTGACAAATGCTGGAGAGGATGTGGACAAATTGGAACGCTAATACATTGCTGGTGGAGTTGTGAACTTATCCAACCATTCTGGAGAGCAATCTGGAATTATGCCCAAAGGATTATAAATAATTTCATACCCTTTGACCCAGCAATACCACTTCTAGGGTTATATCCCAAAGAGATCATAGAAGTGGGAGGAAGACCCATATGTACAAAAATATTTTTAGCAGCCCTTTTTGTGGTTGCAAAGAATTGGAAACTAAAGGGGTGCCCATCAATTGGGGAATGGCTAAACAAGTTGTGGTATATGAATGTAATGGAATTTTATTGTGCTATAAGAAACGAGGAGGTGACGGATTTCATAATTACCTGGAGAGACTTATACAAACTGATGCTGAGTGAGAAGAGTAGAATCAGAAGAAATTTGTATACAATCACAGACATACCATATCTGTGACGACCAACTATGACAGACTGGACTCTTTTCAGCAATGCAGTGATATAAGTTAATCCCGAATGACTCAAGAAAGTGAGAAATGCGCCATCCAGAGATATAACTAGAAAGAACTGAGCCTGAATCCTGATGGAAGCAAACTAAATGATCTTGTTCTTCTCATTGTTTGGTTTTACTTCTTCCTTACCATCTTTCATCCCACCTAGTACAATATGCCTTTGTAATTGGAATAATGTTTAATATGAATGCATTTGCAGACCCTATACTGTACTATATGCTGTCATGAGGGGAGGGGGGAGGGAAGTAAAGGAAATTTGAAAATCAAGGAACTAAGGAATTGAATCTTGTTAACTGAAACTAAACTAATAAATTAATTTAAAAAAAAAAAGCATGAACAACACTCAGCCTAGTCAACTCTGACCCTAACCACAGTATTATGTGTCTGTTTTTTTAAATCAGAATAACTACTAGTACCATCTGAGAAGGGCCTCATCTCACTGGAAGATACTCAAGGCTTAAGGAATTAACAAAAGAAAGTATTCAAGGAAGCCTGGAATAACTCACCCAATACAGGATGATGAAGAAGCAGTTATTCAGTCAGTCTAAGCAGAACAGTGTGCTAAGACCTAGGGGAGTTAAAGGCACTCCACCCTTGACCTCAAGGAGCTTACAAAATGGCAGAGGAATGAGACACCAAGAATTAAAGCTATGGAATACATAACAGAACATTAGCAAGTTATAACTTGCTATTTGGGATCTGACGGAAAACATCTCCATATTGGGATTGGTGGGGAGAGAAGTTACTAGCTTAAGTCAGGTAAACAAACATTTATTTAGTGCTTACTATAGGCTAGGCAGATAGGTGGCAGAGTGGATAGAACTCCAGGCCTAGAGTAAAGAGGACTCATCTTCTGGCCTCAGACACTTACTAGCTGTATGACTGTTTGCCTCAGTTTCCTCATCTGTAAAATGAGTTGGAGAAGGAAAAGGTAAACCACTCCAGTATCTCTGCCAAGAAAACCCCCAATGGGATCATGAAGAGTCAGACACAGCTGAAATGACTGACCAAAATGGACTAGACACTTCAATAAGCATGAAGGAGTAGATAATTTTTTTTTAAAGCAATTGGGGTTAAGTAACTTGCTCAAGGTTACACGGCTAGTCATTATTTATGTGTGGGCGCTCATTTTCTGAGGCCGGATTTGATCTCGGGTCATCCCAACTCTGAGGCCAATGCTCTTACTCACTGCGCCACCTAGCCGCCCCAGATAATTTTTTTAAAAAGGTAAATATTGTTCCTGCCTTCAAGGAGCTACCATTCTAAAGTGAGAGGGTGAAAGTAACCACATACCTCAAAGATATATAAAAGATAAAAGGAGGGAATCTTAGATGGAAGGCACTAGTAGGGTATATTAAGTAGAGGAGGAGGGAAAGTGTCAGCAATGGCCACTGGCAGAAAGGGGAATTTGAGCTGAGCCTTAAATGATGCCAGGGGAATCAGGAGGCAGGGGTGTTCAGGGAGAGCATGCCAGGAATGGTGGGCGGCCAGTACAAAGCCACAGAGTCCAGAATGGAGTGCCCTGTGTCAGGAACAGCACTGACCATCATGGTTGGATTGCAGAGTATATGTTAGAAGTCAAGTCAAGACTGGAATGATAGGAAGGGACCAGGTCAGGAAGCGCTTTAGAAGTCATACATCTGTTAAATGCTTAGCAGTTTTGTATAGAAGATGCAATTCTAGTATTGGAGAAAATACTTGAAGCACAGGGTCACTAGTTTCAAACTGAACCAATAGGTACAAACAGTGGTAGGATGGTGTTAAAAAACCCAAGGGGAGCCTCTTTCCAGGCCTCTCCCACACTAGCTGCTTAGGCAAACATGCCAATGTACTTTGTTTAGTATTTCTTGATCTTGGCACCTGGTTTAAAGAGTGACGACATAAAAAGGTCCAAGAAATCTGAGACCCATATCAATTAAGGGGAGGGGAGGAGTGTCCATGGTGGTAAACACCTTACATAAGGCTATGATGTCAACTGGGATTCAGAGATCCTTTTGCTAATGCAACACCACAGGACCAATAAACCCTGGGTGTGAAGCAGTTCTTCCTAATGCTCAAGTCTGACTTGCATTGTTGCCTTTCTCAGGAGCAAAGCCAAACTCTTGAACAACTCTACACATAGCAACCAACTTTGTCGGGTCAATCAAGGCTTTGAGGGAAAGCTGGTATTTGAGCCATCCTTTTATCATGTTTAGGGGGTTCGATAAACAAAGGGAGGAGATGGAAGGAGAGGTAAGAGTTCGAGAAAAGTCATGAAAGCCTTAGGGGAAGGGAGGGTTGTAAGTCAATTAGTCTCCTTTTCCTCAGATTCCTCATCTGCAAATGCAGATAATAGCACCTAGCTCACAAGGTTGACGTGGGGCTCCAAAGAGATACTATTTGATCTGTGCTTTATAAACGCTGAAGTGCTACATGGATCCTAGTTACAGAAGAATGCTTTTCTGTTTGGCTAGGATGTAAAATACATAGAAAGGGAAAACATAATGGAAAAAGGTATGGTGATGTCAGAGTGCACAGGGTCTCTGAATTTCAGCCAGGAGTTTAAACTTCTGCTATCTCGTTTCCACAGATGTACATTGAGAGGCCAGTAGATGGAGAGTTCTTCAAAGCTGATCATCTCATTTAAGCCAGCTATCCTAATGTAGTTAAAGAAAGTTATTAAAGGAAGAAAAAAGCCAGTCTGTGCAGGATAGATGTGGGCGCTTTGTTTGCAACAGAGAAAAAGACAATGAACAAACCCAACATTTGGACAGATGGCTGACTAAATTATGGAATATCAATAAGATATATTACTGTACCACAAAAATAAAGAGGATTAAAAGAAATATGCAAAAAATGTAAAGTGATGTAAATACTTGTGTGTAGTTTGTGATATAAACACAAGACAGAAGACTTGTATTTGATTATGAATAAACAAAACTACAGTACAGGCAGAAATGAGTTTCAGAAGGGATTTCAGTAAATAAGTTGTCACTAATATTTTGTTCAAGTTTTTTATTGTTTCTTCCTTTAAAAATGTAAAGGGATTGGATTTTGTGTAGTTATTGGAAGTTTTATTCCACATTCAAATTTGTTTCTGGACATCTGTTGGGTAGAGAGTTTACAAGAATTTTTCATTATAAGAGAAAAAAAAAAGACTAGCCCTGGTGCATACTCATACAGTCAAAAGGTGTCTATACTATGGTATAGTATTTTCTTTTTCATATCCAACTTTTCCTGGAAGGATTTAATCAATCATCTAGACCAGAAGTATCAAACTCACTTTGAAACAGATTAAAATATAACTGGGAACTATTTCACAAAAGAAAAAATACAATACAACATAAATAATATTATTTTGTTGTTTTCTAAGTCAATATGGAGCCAGTCATCTCTTTATATCTGGTATTCAGGAACAAAAAAACAAAATTCCAAGGAATTCTCACGAGTTCCCAAAATCATGTTACTCTGTATTTTTATAACATTTTGCTTGTGTTTTTAAATAATAAGTGATCATAAAAATAAACCATGAGTCATTTTTTCCATAGGGTCACACACTAAAAGTTTCAGAGGTTTTCTATAAAATTATTATAATTAATGCACGTTTTATTAGTATTATGAACCAATATACCATGACAAGATTATATGTTCCAAAACATATAAAAATGATCTGTACCTGATACAGATATTTGACAATAGAAAATATTAAAAGAGAATACTAACACAAATAAATGCCAAATAGTTTAAATTGTTAAAGAAACCTAAAAATTCCTTCAATTGTTGGATGATTTACATCATGATTATTTAATGTTTCAGCTGCTAATTTAATATATATCAAAATTTCATAATATTCTTCTTTCCATAAGTGATCAAGCTAGTCAGTTATACTTTATGTTGCCAAGATGTGAAACAAAGATTTTTAAAAATGCAGTGATTTCCAACATAGCTGGCAACAAGGTGACTTATTTCCTTTATATTTTTAAAACTATTTCCAACATTCTTCATATTCTCTACTCATCATTATTGTTTAATAAATGGAAACATTAAATTTAGTAGCATTTACAAAGAATTACTGCCTATAGTGGATAGTCAAAATACTGGGGGAAAAAGTCAGCAAATATTATTTAATATTTATTATTCAAATAACATCAGATCTCCTGGCAAGATCAAGAACATTACACAGGAATTACACGTGGAAATTGCCAATTCAAGAAATTTATGTCTTGGAAGACCACTCATATGATTTGTATAAAGTATACTACAATCAAAGGAGATATTTGTAAAGCACCTGACAGTGCCCAGCACGTAGGAGACATTATACATTTATTCCCATCCCTTCCCCCATACATATAATCTTATTAATATTTATTTTACTTCCAAGAATGATTCACTGTTAGCAGTAGACAGGGCCATGAACATATACTTATAACATGACCAGAGTTATGAACGAGCCTAATTGATAAGATTGTGAGTGTTTGTCTCCTACGGGCCTCTATTCTGGTTCCAAGAAACACCCATCTTCAAAATTCAACTATATGTGTTAGCATTTTCTACTCTTGCTTCTGACTTGACATCAGTAGATTTCTTTGAATCCCCTTACATTTCTATGTTGATCACTAACCATTAATTCTTACAGGAGAATCCCTTCTTGAATGATTTTTCTTGGGATTTGAGAAAATAGATGAACTTCCCCAAAATGCCAAGAAGGAATTACTATATAGAAATACTATTTGCTACCTATATGACCATAGGTGAGTCATTTAACCTTATGAGGCCTCAGTCTCCTGTCAAATGAGGGAGTTGGATTAAATGACTTCTCTGGTCCTTTCTGGCTCTTAAACTAAGACCCTGTGACTAGTGCTTGACTCTAAATGCAGTGACCTTTCCACTATTCCCCATATCCTTAACTCGATCACAAGTAACACCTCCCTAAAAAACCACCTTGTAGTCAACTCTGAAAAATAAGTAAAAAATAAAAAGGTGCTACTTCGGAGATTTGATTGATTCTCTCCTCTTATGTCTTTAAATAAGACTGATGACCACATACCTCGACCCACGGTGACTCTGAACTTGCTGAGATCAGAAGTGAGACACAAATAAAGTGAAACGCTGCAAAATCAAGGCTAGAGAAGGAAAACCCATAAAAGAAAGTTTGCTTTAGTACCAAATCATAGGAAGACTGGTCAAAGAACAGAATACCAAGTAGAGGTTAGGTTGCTTTAAAGATCTAATATGGAATTCCACCATAAAGAAAACTAAAAGTCAGTTTGGGAGTTTTTCAAGAGTGGAGCAGCAGCTGACATAACTGATAATGATCCAAACTATACCATGATCTGAAGGCAGAAGGGTTTGCTTCACCAGACCTTTGGCTACAGTTACATGCTCTGGAACCAAAGTTCACCTTTGATATTAGAGAAAACGGTGTGTCCTAGAGTTAGGAGACCCCATTTCTACTCCAACACTACTACTACTACTACTGCTACTGCTACTGCTACTGCTACTGCTACTGCTACTGCTACTGCTACTACTACTACTACTACTACTTCTTCTTCTTCTTCTTCTTCTTCTTCTTCTTCTTCTTCTTCTTCTTCTTCTTCTTCTTCTTCTTCTCTCTCTCTCTCTCTCTCTCTCTCTCTCTCTCTTGCTTTTTGGAGGGGGGAAGGCAGGGCAATTATGGTTAAGTGACTTGCCCAAGGTGACACAACTAGTAAGTGTTAAGTGTCTGAGGCCACATTTGAACTCAGGTCCTCCTGACTCCAAGACCAGTGCTCTATTCATTGTGCCACCTAGCTGCCTCAACTCTTCTTTTTAAAATTAATTAATTTTTAGTTTTGACCATTCACAGATTTTGAGTTCCAAATTTTCTCCCCATCCCTCCTCTCCCCCCACCCCAAGACAGCATGTAATCTGATACAGGCTCTACATATACATATTAAACACATTTTCACATTAGTCATGTAGTAAAGAAGAATTAGAACCAATGGGAGAAACCACAAGAAATAAGAAACAAACAAAAAAAGAGAGAGAGAGAGAGACAGAGACAGAGAGACAGAGACAGAGACAGAGAGCAAATAGTATGTTTCAATCTGCATTCAGACTCCATAGTTCTTTTTTTGCATGTGGAAGGCATTTTCCATCATGAGTCTTTTGGAGCTGTCTTCAATCCTTGCATTGCTAAGCAGAGATAAGTCTATCAGAGTTAATCATTGCACAATGTTGCTGTTACTGTGTAAAATGTTCTCCTGGTTCTGTTCACTGTATTTGGCATTAGCTCATGTAAGTCTTTCCAGGTTTTTCTGAAGTTCACTTGCTCATCATTACATTCATATACCACAACCTGTTAAGCCATTCCCCAATTGATGGATATCCCCTTCAATTTCCAATTCTTTGGTACCACAAAAAGAGCTGCTATAAATATTTTTGTACATGTGTTCCTTCTTCCATTTTTATGATCTTTTTGGGATACAGACCTAGAAGTGAGTCAAAGGATATGCAGTTTTATAGCCCTTTGGGCATAGCTCCAAATAGCTCTCCAGAATGGCTGGATCAGTTCACAACTCCACCAACAATACATTAGTAACCCAATTTTCCCATATCTTCTCCAACATTTAAAATTATTTTCCTGTTTTATCATGTTAGCCAATCTGATAGGTGTGATGTGGTATCTCAGAGCTATTTTGATTTACATTTCTCTTATCAATTGTGATTTAGAGCATTTTTTCATATGACTATAGATAACTTTAATTTCTTCTTCTGAAAACTGCCTGTTCATATAGTTTAACCATTTATCAATTGGGGAATGACTTGTATTCTTATAAATTTGACTCAGTTCTCTATGTATTTTTAAATGAAGCCTCTATCTGAGACACTTGTTGTAAAAATTATTTTCCAGCTTTCTGCTTCCCTTTTATTCTTGTTTGCATTAGTTTTGTTCGTGTAAAACCTTTTCAATTTAATGTAATCAAAATTATCCATTTTCATAATGTTCCCTATCTCTTGTTTGGTCATAAAATTCTTCTGATCTCTATAAATATGACAGATAAACTAGCCCTTGTTCTCCCAGTATGCTTATAGTATCAGCCTTTATAGCTAAATCATGTACCCATTTTGACTTTATCTTGGTATAGGGTGTAAGATGTTGATCTATACTTAGTTTCTACCATACTATTTTCCAGTTTTTCCAGTAGTTTTTGTCAAATAGTGAGTTCTTATCTCAGAAGCTGGAGTCTTTGAGTTTATCAAACAGTATATTATTATAGTCACTGACTGCTATATCTTGTGTACTTAATCTATTCCACTGATCCACTACTCTATTTCTCAGCCAGTACCAAGTAGTTTTGATGATTGCTGCTTGATAGTACAATTTAAGATCTGGTTTGGCTAGGCCACCTTCCCTTGCATTTCTTTTCATTAATTCCCTTGATATTCTAGACCTTTTATTCTTCCAGATGACTTTTGTTATTTTTTTCTAGCTCTGTAAAGCAATTTTTTGGTAGTTTGATTGGTATGGTACTGAATAAGTAATTTAATTTAGGTAGAACTGTCACTTTTATTTTATTAGCTCAGCCTACCCATGAGCTACTGATATTTTTCCAGTTATTTAGATCTGACTTTATTTGTGTGAAAAGTGTTTTGTAATTGTGTTCATATAATTCATGGGTTTGTTTCGGCAGGTTGACTCCCAAATATTTTATAATGTCTACAGTAACTTTAAATGGAATTTCTCTTTCTTTCTCTTGCTGTTGATATTAGGAATATATAGAATACTGATGATCTGTGTGGGTTTATTTTACATCCTGCAACTTTGCTAAAGTTGTTTATTATTTCAAGCAGTTTTTTTTTATTCAATTCTCTAGAATTCTCTAAGTATACCATCATATCATCTGCAAAAAGTGATAGTTTTGTTTCCTCAATGCCTATTCTAATTCCTTCTGTTTCTTTTTCTTCTCTTATTGCTAAAGCTAACATTTCTAGTACAATACTGAATAACAGTGGTGATAATGGAAATCCTTGTTTCACCTCCAATTTTACTGCAAATGCTTCTAGCTTATCCCCATTACATATAATGCTTGCTGGTGCACTTTTCTAAATTTTAGATTCTCCAAGTCTATCTAGAGATGATGGTTTAATATATGTCTAATGGATTAGCACTAAGTCTTCTGAGAGAATATCTGGAAAGATTCCTGGATCTAAGGTCACGTGTCGAAGTTCAAGGAAACACTGAATTTCAGGGCTGGAAGGAATCTCAGCGTCCATCTTGTCCAATCTCTATTTAAAAGAGAATGCCTTGTATGGCATACCTGACAAATGGTCATCCATTTGGCTTGAAGACCTCCAATGAAGGGAAACCCTATACCTCCAAAGGTTCCTAAGCAATGCAGAACAGATGTGAGGCAAGCACTTATTTCTTTGCTCATTCTGACAGCTATGGCTAATATCTGATGCATGCTCCAGGTGCTGCCTAATAATGACAGCTGCAAGGAGCCCTCAGGCTTGAAATTATGGAACATAACATTGAACTAGGACTTAATGGCTGAGATCTGCTCACCCAGGGGCGTTCAGGGCCCTGAAAAGATACCAAGTCCTCTCTCTTGGAGATTAGAGAGAGGCCAACTATTTTCCTGTCCCCAGTCCAACAAAACAGGAAGCAGAGGCTCGATGTAATGTATCCAGCCTTACCCAATCATCACCAAGTTATGTCCGAATGAACAGTGGTACACATTACTTGACATCCTCTCCCTCTCCTCTCCCCCTCAATGCTGCAGTTACAATATTTATTAGCTTATGTTTACATAGTCCACGATGGTTAAAATGTGTTCTTCACACATTGTATTCTTTAATTCTTGCAACAGTCTTTTGAGGTTAGAGTATCACTTATAGAGATCATTTATAGATTTCCTCCTCTTTTATAGAGACTGAAGATCACAGAGGTGAAGGGAGTTGCCCAAGACCACATAGTTTAGTTGGGTGTTAGAACTGGATCTCAAATTCAAGAATTCTGACACCAAATCCAATATTTTTCTCTTATACCATACTGACTTCCAAGGAGAAATGAGTGGTTAAGAAGCAAGGGAACTGGCAAGGACTGAAAGGAGTCACCTTCTCATGCTGAGAGAGCCAATCAGCCATCATTGGCAGGGCAGCAAGGTGGCAAGCCAAGGTTGTTGAGAGTCCAGGTAGGAACTCCTAGGGTACCTTTAGAGGACTTAATTTCAGTGTCTCCAGTTCTGTTAAGAAGGGTCTAGGAAATGAATTTACTGCTTAAGGATATCTCCCCTTATCACTTTCTTCTGGGTCCTAGAATTTTCTCATTGGACCCTGGGTTATTCCATTTGGTCTGGAATTGAGTGGAAGAGGAAAAAAAGTATTTGAACTAATCCTTCTACTCCCCAAAACACAACTGCTGACTTTAAACATTTAAAGTACTGTCATTTCAGTAAAGAATTAAGATTTACTAGACCCCAGAGGGCAGAATTAGGAACAATGATGGGAGGTTGAAGCAGATTTGGGATCGGTGGAAGAAAAAACTCCCTGACAAGAAAAGCCACCCAGGGATGGAAACAGGTTCCCATCACTGGAGGTCTTCAAGAGGTTTGACGATGACAATTTTTTAGAAATGTTACTGATGTAAGCTCCTTGAGGGCAGGGACTATATCCCCAGCACCTGGCACAGTGTCTGGCACTTAACAAATGTTCATTAATTTATTGATTAAGTTTGGATTAGATTTCCTCTCTAGGGCCCCTTCGAACTCCAGAGATTCTGCATACACAGTATTCTACTTTGGGATTACAGCAAATCTGCATTTGCTTCTTTGTAACTTCCACCTACTGCTCCTAGATTTGTCTTCTGGGGACAAACGGAACAAATCAAATCTTTCTTCCACACAAAAACCCTTCAACTGCTATGATACCCAACCTTCAGACCTCTCTTAGGCTGTGCATTCTGTAGTTATCAGCTCTGAAATAAAAACTGGCAAAAATCAAGAAACAACCACAAGCCCACATGGCTTGTGGACTTCTTTGGACATCTCCATCACTTCCTTCTTGCCCAGGAAACTCATTATTGGGAAATCTCATGATCTTCCTGGTACTGACATCTCCTCACAACTCTGATTGGAGCCTCTTACCAGAGGGCAGGGCCCTAGGCATTTCCTAGGGTGTCTATTTAAAGAGGGTGCCTAGCACAGTCTTCTCCCCATTTTCCACCTTTTGTACTTCTTTGAAACTCTCCATGCCCCTGTGCTGGGTGTCTTACCCCTTTCCTCATTTTCAGCTTCCTTTTGTGTGTTCTTCCCCTATTTGATTATAAGCTCCTTGAGTGCAGACACTATATTTGCTGTTTTTTTAAAATAATTTTTATTAATATTTTCTTTTTCTTATATCACCATACTGACCCCTCCCAGAAAGCCATCCCACATGTCAGATTATATTTTTAGAGATTTTTTAAAAAAGCTATCACAACTGGTCAAAAAGTCCAAAGACGTGCAATGTGTAACACCTGTGGAGCTCCTACCTCCAAGAAAGGGAAAATTACTTTTCATACTTCTTCAAGTCCCACTTGATCTTTATAATTTCATTACATTTACTTTTGATTTTTTGTTGAATGTCTCTATTTTCATTTGTATTTGTACCCCCAGGATTTAGCATGGCTTCTGGCACATAGTAGGGGCTTAATAAAAGTTTATTGTCTATGAGCTGAATGGAAAAAAATAAATTCATAACTCACTTTACCCAGTGATCTGGAAATGATTTAATTAGATTATAGCTTCAGGGAGTATGTAGGCTGGAATAGATCTTTAAAATTATAAAACTGTAATTAGTCCATGGGATAATCTTGAAATAAGCTGTTTCTAATAAAATTAGGAAATCTACAAGAAAAAACTGTAGAAAGTAGAAGGTGATGAGTTTGTCTGTAGCACCCTTTATAGATGGATGTGCTTTGGTACCAGATTCAGTTTTTTAACAGATGGGAACCCTGTAAAGCTGAAGTCCAACAGATCTTGGATGGTGCTAGATCAGTCTGAAACCAGATTATACATGGTAGTAAGCAGAGGAAATATGAGGGGAGAGGCTAGATGAGGTTGTATCGGGAGCAGGGGACAGCATGAACCTCACAGCCAGGTCCTAGGCACATCTATCTTGTGGTGTTTCATGGACCTGCCCCAATGCTCTCCCCTTGGGAACAATATCAGAAGAAATATGGCATTTGTAGGCCTGGGGTGCCCCTTGTATGTGTTTCTCACTGTGCTGTCCGATCCCCAAAGATATCAAGTGCTACTGACAAGATGTGTCCAAGAACAGTATATCCTAAGTTTACTAAAAGTTTCTTGTTCCAAGGTCCAGCCTGCCTGATAACAAGTGACCATTTCTATACCAAGTTTTGATACTCAGAACTACCATTTTATAGTCAACACAATGCCTGACAACACATTTGGTGATCCCTTTTTCCCTTAGCCATTGACTTCTTTCATCATTCATCCTTTATTAGGCAGCTACCACATGTAATGCATGGTCCTAGGCACTGGGGGGAGATACAAAATAAAGTAAAAACTAGTCTTTGGTCTCAGGAAGCAAACACACAATCTTATCGGGGATAAAACCATTTTGTGGTTGGAAGCTCAGCCTGATAGCCAACCCATGTCTACACTGGGGTGAGTCATGGGCTGGCATGACTGAAGAAGGCACTCCTATGCTAAGAACATTTAAACAATGTCGTGTGGGCAGCGCCTGGGGTTTGCTCAGCAGTACTATTGCCGGCTGACATTTCACTTAGTTCTTAATGATGGAGAAAGAACTCATCTTTTCACAGATTCAGATCAACAGCTCCAGTTAAAGGCATATCACTGCAAATTTTTCCATGACTCAGCAAGGGGCTGATCAGAGGGGGGAGCACTGCCATCCATCTCTGTTCTGGGATTCTTCCTGGTAGAAACTGAAGCCAATAGGGCAGCTCTTTGTGACATGAATACATATTCCTCTGTCCAAGTTGGAACAATCCCTGCACTGAGCTAAACCACATGTAAGCCCATGTCTCTGGAACTGAGAAACTACTGAATTTAATTGCATTTACACACTGAGCACATTTTATAAACAAATCCAAAGGCCTTATAAGGAACCTGAAGCAACACTGAGCACCACTATTTTTTTTTATTCATATATTGTTTTGATGATTCCCAACAATCCCACACTGCCACAGTACCCTTCTCATTTAAAAAAAAAAAAGTAAGCAAAACTGTAGCAACTGACAGAACTACCTAAGACCCCAGGTCTTATTTCAGTTTTAAGCTTTTGGAGGGGTTGGGGCTGTTCTATTGTATCATTCATTAACTTATGAAAATGAATTCTGACAAGAGTTTTAAGAAACTCCTTCATTCTCAATCTTCTTCACATGTGAGTTCGAGACTTGCTTTTTCCTTATGATTTAAAAATAGCCTCTGCTGTTAACAGGAAATGATTTCAGGCCCAAGATCAATGTGGCAGCTGACAAATTGGCAAGTTGGTCTCATTATCCAAGTTAGAATTAAACTGACCTAAAAGACATTTATATTGCAGAATTCCAGACAAGACAATATAGTTAATAATTTTAAAAGGCTTATGGATTAAAAGGAAGGTAATTCCTTACTGCTCTATGGCAGTTGCTAATCTAACCCACTTTTAGATGGGAAATGGAATAAATAGTGGTTGAATAAGTATTAGAGTTTGCAGATAATGCAGTCCAAGCCCTTCCTTATAAAGTAAAGTGAACCACACAAGTTCACCTGGTAGAGAACTAGATGTATTATTACCCAGGGCTCCTGGGTCTTTATGCCCATTTTCCATTCATTCCTCTACCTTGACTTCTACATATTAATGTTTAGGTTAAAAAACAAACAAACATATACACAGTGGTTTGAAGGAAAAAATAGGTGTTTATTTTAAATTTCCACTTGTCAAAAATGATGTTTGCTGTAAAAAAATTTTTTTTTAACTATGCACACTTTTCTTTTGGAAATTAAAAGTTACATATCTGATACATTCTTTACTAATATAGTGAGGGGTAGGAAAGGGAAAGGGAAAGGGAAAGGGAAAGGGGAAGGGGAAGGGGGAGGGGGAGGGAAGGGAAAAAAGAAAGGGAAGGGGAAGGGGGGGAAAAGAAGGGAGGGGAGGGAAGGGGAAGGAAAGAGGGGGAGGAAAGGGAAGGGAAGAAAAAGCTTTTATTAAGTCCTTACTATGTGCCATGGACTCTGATAAGCATTGGGATAAATATACAAGTAAACAGGATTTCCTGCCCTCAAGAAGTTTATATTCTAATAGGGAGAAAAAACACCCAAAGGCAAGATTTTGTACACATCCTATTCCACTTGGGGGATACATTATATTTTCATTTGCTTCTTTGTTACTTTCAACTACAGCTCCTAAATCTGCCTTCTGGGGACAAACAGAGCAAATCTATACAGTTCTATGTGAAAACTCTTCTATCCTATTCTAATATTTGGCTATCCTACAAGGTAAGGCAAACTTTGGTCTATCAGAGCTGAGTTTGGTGGGGGAGCATGGAGTCCATGTGACCAATGGGGAGGAGGTTAGGTCTGGATTTTTATAGGAAAATCATTTAATAAAAACATTAGTTTAACAAGCACTCCCTGAGTCACAATCGGTCCCAAAGTGCATTTGTAATAAGTGTTTTGGAACTCAATGCAGTGAGTCCAAGAAACAATATTAAACATGGGGGAGGTTACTGGGTCAGCCAGGCTACTTAACCACTACCATAGCAGAAATAGGGTGTCAACCTTATCAGCCTGAGCTGTTCCTGGGAGCAAGTAGTGGGTAACAAGACACTTTAGAAGAATAAAAAACTGAAGGTAGGTCAGGAAGAAAGTTCTGTGTCTGCACAACTCATCTTTAACCTCCAATACCACCAAGACACCCTGAAGCCCCCCAAGGAGACAACTCATTTTAAGAAATTACCTGCTGATCCTACCTCTAAGAACCCATCTAAGTGTTAGGAAAGTGAGTACTGAATTATTAATCCACCTGATTTATATGAATTTGAATCAAACTCATAACTCTCCCAAAGATATTATTTTTTTAAAAAAAGGGAATTTTTGTTAATCCAAATCTCTCTTTTCATAGATTCTTCAGGCATGGAGGAGGAAAGTGGCAGTTACACGATAGGGAAATGGGGGAAATGGGTCTGGCCCCAGGTCCTTGCACCTTTAGCTAGTCTTCTTTAATTGTTTAAATACGAGGAGGGAGGAGGGCAGGCGAGAGCTAAAGAGCAGTATGTTAACTTTTCCTATGTTCAGGTCATTTCTGCTTTGAGCTCCGTACATAATAACCATTAGGAAATAAACTCATTCAAGATGGCGCTATCCCCTACTAACACATGACCCCAAAGAAGAACTTTCAAAAACACATAAGGCCATATGCCAATGTAAGGTTTCATTACCTTTAACAAGACATCATGATCATCACTGCTATTGATCTAATGCAATCCAAAGAAAGAAAATCATCATCTAATGTAGACATGTAGCAAGAACGCATCACCACTAGCTGCATATAGATTTTAAAGAGGATGACACAGAATTCCAATAGCTATGGATCGGCATCCATTATGCGTAGGGTGGGGGAGTCTTGTCTGTTTGGTTTGGTTTGGTTTGAATCCTTCAGAGGAATCTCCCTTTTTCTGGTCATTTCACATGGAACCATAGCACATCAGGTATTGTGCTTTTTTTCTTTTTTTTTTTTTTTTAAAGCAATTGGGGTTAAGTAACTTGCTCAAGGTTACACGGCTAGTCATTATTTATGCGTGGGTGCTCATTTTCTGAGGCCGGATCTGATCTCCAGTCATCCAAACTCCGAGGCCGGCGCTCTTACTCACTGCGCCACCTAGCCGCCCCTTTAGGGCAATTGGGGTTAAGTAACTTACCCAAGGTTACACGGCTAGGTTTTTGTTTGTGCGGATAAGGTGTCGGAGGCCGGCTCCGAACTCAGGGCCTTCTGATTCCAGGGCCGGCGCTCTATTCACTGCGCCACCTAGCCGCCCCTTG
Source organism: Gymnobelideus leadbeateri (assembly GCA_011680675.1). Lineage (NCBI taxonomy): Eukaryota > Metazoa > Chordata > Mammalia > Diprotodontia > Petauridae > Gymnobelideus > Gymnobelideus leadbeateri. The sequence goes on along the minus strand of WOXC01009037.1, from coordinate 227,327 downwards.
TGCTTTTTTTCTAAGGCCTCCAATCGCAATATCTGACGTTCCAAGATGAATACCTCTGCACCTCAGTCACTAATGAGAAGCTCCCAAAGAAAACAGATCAGGAAACCAACTCTGAATATACAAGAAAATAAGATGGAAAACAGCACTAAGCAACTTGGCAAGAGAGGGTGCTGAAGGAACTCACGTTTGCTTTTCCTCTGAAAGTGGCTGACCTTCGGTCTTTATGTTTCTGATATTCTAAACTGGCTAATTAAGATTTTTTTTTTTCAAAAGGGAGTATGGATTGGGGCAATCAGAGCTCTGGAGGTTCCTCGGGGCTCAACAGGTCACTTGCTAACCAATGTTTTGAGGATGGGCTGGACTGTACTCAACTGGCAATGTAACCCCCAGCCCAGAAGCCTCATCTCCTATACTTGCCTGGAACTTTGAAACAGGTTAGTTCAATGGACTGTTGATAACTCAAACCAATATTATGGCCCAATACTGGGCCTCCCCTTCATAAGAGACTAATGGCTGACCTCAAATCCTTTGCGGAACCTTAGCAAGAAAACCAGTAATTATACAGGGGCAAAGAATCAGAGCCTGCAGGGAAGCTCAGAGATGATCTAGTCCAACTATTTCATTTCATAAAGAATCTGGAACCAAACTATAAGAGCTCACCTCTCTTGAACAAGGATGGAGAACTATGAAGTCGGATGGCGCCTCCAGAGCATGGATTTCTCAGCTGAAAGTTATGATTTCTGCCGTGTGCTGGTGGTGAGATACTTGGCAAATCACTGAGCCTCCCACAGTCACAATTCTCTCAAGTGTAATAGGAGAAATTTTGTTATTACTACAACCCCCTCTCAATGTGAGTTCAATGCTCAATCTTAAGATCACAGAAAGAGCAAGAAACAGGTTTTCCAGCAAGGTGGTAAAGTGGATAGAGCACTGGGCCTGGAGTAAGGAAGACATGAGTTCAAATCTAGCCTCAGACATTAGCTATAATCACCTTGGTTAAATCACTTAACCTCTGCTTGCCTCGGTGTTTCTCAACTGTAAAATGGGGAGAAATAATGATAGCACCCAGGGGTGTTGAATCAAAAGGGGATGATATTTATAAAGAGCTTAGCACAATGCTGTGCGCCTAGTATTTGCTATAAATGTCCGCTATCATCATCATCGATAATTAACCCTTTCATTTTACAGATGAGAAAACCGAGGCCATAAAAGCTTAAATGACCTGCCCAAGATCACTAGTGGCAGAACAAGGGTTCAAGCCCAGGCCACCCCACTCCAGGTTCTGGGCTCTTTCCATTGTACCAGGCTGCCTTAACATACTATTAAAGGATAGAAGCTATTTTTAATCATGATGTACAGATGCTCTAACTCTGAGGTGTGACCCCTCCCTCCAGCCCCAAATACACACACTCCCAGCCCTTGCTACCCCTAATTCCTCATGCCAGCCTCAAAATAGAAAGCTATTTCATGTTCCTGGATTTCGGTTCTTTGGGAAAAGTATCTTAAAAATAGAAAGTGATTGAAATCCAGCCTCTGTCCTGATGACAGTTGATCCTTTTCCTTTACTCTGAGAATCCACTTTACTTTTCTGTTGTATTCATTAGAAATCTAGAATCTCGGGGTTGGCTAGGTGGCGCAGTGAGTAGAGTGCCGGCCCTAGAGTCAGAAGGACCTGAGTTCGGATGCAGCCTCAGACACTTAACGTACACACAAACAAAAACCTAGCCGTGTGATCTTGGGCAAATTACTTAACCCCAATTGCCCTCCAAAAAACAAAAAAGAAAAGAAATCTAGAATCTCAGAGCTAAAAGAGACAGCAGGGGGGCATTTAGGTCATCCTGCCTCATCAGACAATAAGCTTTTCTGAAATAACCCACATAAAAATGAGAATCCTCTCATCAATAACTGTATACCTCCCAGTTGTTGCATGCTGCTTTGCATAAAGCAGGCAATTAATGTATGTTGAACTGATATCTCTGACAGGGGATTGTTCTGCCTCCACCTGAATACCTTAGTCGTAACCCAAAAAGCATTTATGAGCATCCAACACTGTTCCAACTGCAGGGGAGGGGATACAATGATCCTGGAAAGCCTCCTCTCATGCAGCTTACATTCCAAATTAAGTCTCCACTGATCACTCAGAGGCCAAATGAATCTTATTATTAGGGATGCTCCTACATGCATCAGAGCCAAAATCTATCTCCTCTCAACTGCACTTTTTGATTCACCTGGGTTTTCTAATTAAAGATATCACCTTTGCAACAAAATCAGTTTAGCACAGGAATGGTCTACACCTATGGAAGGTTCTATTTTCATTTTTCTCTGAGAAGATGACAAAGGATGGTAGGAAAGGGACTTTGGCAACAGGTCTCCTTGTGCAACTAGTCTTGGTCAGTATCTGGATTTTTGTCCATTTCCAAGAGCTGAAATACAAGACTTATTATTTCAACTTCCTGTATCCTTGAATCTAATCTTCCATTTCTCTCACTGATAATGGACTTGATTAGAAATACAGACATTTTGTAATTTGCACCACATTTACCTCATCTCATAGCTCTCTGGACTGGATGAGAAGCTAATGTTGCCTACCCTGTCTGGTCAATTATTGCATGGACACAAGGGACCAATTAATGCCGTCCACAAAAGCCTGAATCATTCTGTCAATTAACTAGAACTAACTATGTCATCAGATATATTACTGGTGAGCAAGTCTATTTGGTTGCAATATGTCTTGAAGGAGAGCGGTATCAAATGAATCACAATTGACTTGGACAACCGCTAGCATAATTTCAGAAGATGAAAAGACAGATGTGGTAGTTATTAGTGGTCCCCTGAGGAATTACAGACAAGCAATTGTAATGTGCTAAGACTGCACTGGCAGGTGCCTACAGTACAAATCAGGCAGAGGGTTAAATCAATATTTTCAATTTCTTGGGATCAATCTGGTGTTTGAACGAGATGGAAACTTGTTAGCGATTGGCAGGACGTGTAAATGAAAAGTCAAACTTCGTCTTAGTTGTTAAGAAGGAAGGCGTGCACCGCATCATGCCCTTGGCACAAGGTAATGCTTTCATGATCCGGTTGCTTGAGCATACACTGAGAATCAAGCAGTTCTTACATTTTAATAGGGTGCAAAAGGCTAGTTTTATACAGCTCAAACATTTGGGATCTTTAAAAAGAATGAAGGTGTCAATAGGAAAATCCTGAGCTGTGCCAACAATATAGCTATTAATGATTAGTGCAAGAAGCGGCAACAAGCCTTGAACTTCTTGTGGATGGGTGGGTGAAGGGGGAGAGAATTAAACACAGATCAGGCAGGCAACAAGCATTTATTAACTATTTAGCATGTGAGAAGCCTCGGCGATAGGAAGAAATACAAATATAGCCAATGGCCTAAAGGTACTCACATTCTAATGTGGGGTGACTGTAAAACCAGAAGTACCTATAAGATATATACAGCATAGACGGAAGGAAATCTGAAATGGAAAGGCATGAGCAGCTGGGGAGATGAGTAAAGGAGAGTAAATTCCCTCCTGAAGAAGAGGTGGGGTGGGGTTAGCTAGGTCTCGAAGGAAGTTCATTATTCCAGATGCTAATGTGAGGAGGGCAAGCATTTTAGGAATGGGGGATGGTTAGGATAAAGGATAAGAGATAAAAAGTCAAGTGTGAGACACAGTAGGCCAATATATGGAGAGGAACCAAATATAAAAGACTGATAAGGTGAGCAGGGGTTGAGATATGAAGAACTTTAACTATGAGAACTTGATATCTGATATCAGAAGTAACGGGGAAGACTGGAATTAATTGAATCAGGAGTGAAGGAAGGTTGCCTTAATTCGACCTACACTTTAGGAAAATCACTTTGGCAGCAGTATAGAAGACAGATCAGCCTGGGTAGAAACTGGAAGCAGGGTGGCCAATTAGAAGACGACTGAGTATTCGAGACAACAGCAGAAGAGGGCTTACAGGCAGGTGGTGACTACGTGTGTGGACATTAGGGGACATATATAAGAGATATTGTTTGCAAAGGCAGAAATGACAGAATTGGATATGTCGGATGCTAAGAACAAGGAGTTAAAGATTTTGCCCAAGAAGCAAGCCTAGGATACTGGTAGGAAATCAGTGTCCTAGCCAATAATAGGGAAGTTTAGGGAGGGGAGGATTTAGGGGGAAAGACAAGTTCTGTTTTGAACATGGTAAGTTTGAGGTACCCACAAAGCAGCATGTGACGGAGCTAAGTACAGAAATTCTGGATAGACAGATCTAGAGATGATCATTGAAGCCATGGTAGGTGCTGAGATCTCTAGAACCTTAGGAGAACACTCACAATTAGTGGGTCTGACATACATGAAGACCTAGCAAAGGGGACTGATGAGCAGTCACACAAGAAGGGAAGCAGGAGATAGCATCATCATGAAAACCCAGAGTCAACAGAAAAGAAAGCTACAGATCAAGGATAAAAGCTAAAAAAGAGGGATCAGGATCACCAGCACATTTTGCACCATTTAGAAGGAGATATATTTGTTTGTTTAGCAATTAAGAAGAAAAAATGTGGTTTTTCTCAACACTATCTACTCTCAAATGAGACTAGCTAAATTCTTGCAGTGAGTGGACTTTGCCAATGCTACCACAAACATAGAGAACTATTTCTCCCAGCAATGTTTCCCTTCAGATATATCTATGTTTTATGTGACAAGCAAATGACCAGTAAAGTTCCTCTACTTTTTAAGTTATAGGAAAATCATCAGCTTGTATAAGCATCAAATTATGAAGGTTCAGAATCCATGGATTGAGTTGGGTGTCTGTTCTAAGAGTTACATAGACAAGATGGTAGCTATGCTCAGGGAGAGGATATCACTTCAGGGTGAAGGGGAAAAACCATAAATACTTTATAAAAGCAAGTGAGTTATCTATTTGAACTTGACCTCAAAGAATGTGTATTAAATAGACAGGCAGAGACTGACCATGGAGAGCTATGTGAGGCCACGGGTGCCATATGAAGAAAATGGTACCAGGCAACGTAACATGGTGTACACACAGAGCCAATTTACCACTGCAATGGTAATTAGTGCAACATGCTAATTAGATTTACACTTCTCAATAAATGCAATCAAACACCCTCCTCTACAAACAAACCACCCACCTGAATCTTACCAGACTCATGACAAGGTTTCCTCTCTGCCTAGCAAAAGGTCATGTGTCTCCCTCCAAGATGGTCATCTGACAAATCTCCCTCAGTTAATCAGCACTATCCCCCAGTAAATATGGACTGTTTTGAGTCTTAAGTGATTAGAATGTAGGAGCCAGCCCCTGTCATGATCTAGAAACAGGCTGGGGTTTCTCGATTTTGTTTTTTGTTTTAATTGTTTCTAGCTACTGGGTGTTCCTAAACTGTTTACCATGTCATTTGACTTGTAGTTTAATACATAAATTACTGATAAAGTTGTTTATAACATTTGTCTCTTGGTGGTCTGTTCTCTCAGAGGGTCCACATATGCTTATCAGTTAAGAACACACACACACATTGTTTACTCCATCATACCACACAAGTACTTGTCTTATTACTGAAAAGCAACTTACTCAAAATAACTCAATAAAATGGAGACTTAAAACAAAATGGAATCAGTTATTACGCTAAGTTGATAAATTTATTCTCAATGTCTTATTATGGTACTTATTCTCACTACAACATCAGTGACAAGCTTATTCTTACTATCTTATTGAGGTACTAAAATTTATTTACAGGAAATAACTATACAAACTGTGACCCATGGATTTAGCAGATTTATTGCAGTGGGATGTGTTTATTGATGATTACAGAGAATGTCAAGACTTAACTATAATGACCAGACCTGTCCCCAAAGAAGAGATGGGAAAAGGTATCTCCCCTCATTTCTTTGTGTTGCCAAATTCAACTGAAATATATTAGATAATTTTGCTCATAGAGGAAGAGACACAAGAGAGGAATTATGTTTGGCAATAACCCAGATGCAGAAGGAAAAGATATCACTAAGAATGAAAAGTAAACATTCAGAGGTGTTAGTCACCAGCAGGTTCAGAAAACTAAATCAGTTTTCTCTGATAAGTTACCAACTTCAGGCAATATTAGAGAAGTGTGATAGCTAAGTGAAAAAAATACAAGAAATCTGAGAATCCGGTTCCAGCCCTTGTGCTGCTGTTAAGTAGGTCCATAGAGCCTGGTGCATCTCACCTATAAAATGAGGAAATTATACCTGCCTAGAAGCCCTCGGGGATACTGTAAGGATCAAGGGAGAGGGGGTGAGTGGAAGCTCAGTAAACTACAAAGTGTTCCGCAAACAGACGGGAAAATTTTTTTTAGCAATATTTGTACTGTAAAAAAACAAAGGTTGCCGACAGACTCAAACACTTGGAATTTCTAAGAGCTAAGGAAAGTGACTGGATCTGAAGGCAGAGGGTCCAAGATTTGAAACCAGAAGGAACATGAAAGATTGCAGACAAAAGCAGAAAATAAAAACAGGGGCTGGAAGAGAAAAGTCATGCAAGAGGAGCAATGACAACAATAACATATATGGCTTTAAGGTTTGCAATGTTGTTGTTCAGGTGTTTTAGTCATGTATGACTCTTCGTGACCCCATTTGAGATTTTCTTGGCAAAGTTGCTAGACTGGTTTACCATTTCCTTCTCTAGCTCATTTTACAGATGAGGAAACTGAGGCCAACAGGGTTAAGTGACTTGCCCAGGGCCACACAATAAGAGTCTGAGGCTGGATTTGAACTCAGGTCTTCCTGACTCCAGGCAGAGGATGTTATCCACTACGCCACCTAGTTGCTTCTTGCATTGCCTGTAGTCTCTGTTGATTTTCTCTAATTTATCCTGCATATAGCTTGTTTATACATAGTTTTTTTTTTTCATGCTGTTCTCATCCATTAGACTGGAAACTCTTTGAGAGCAGGGACTGCCTTTCATCTTACTCTGTATCCCCAGGGCTTAGCACCACACTGGCATATAGCAGTAACTTTATACGTTTTTCCTGATTGACTGACTTACTATCTGTATGACCATAGGCAAATGACTGGTCCCCCAGGACTCAGATTTCCTTTTTAAATGAAGACATCAGACTAGACGGCCTCTTAACAGCTCGAAAGCAACAATCCTATAAACTCCCAAGTAATTTCCTTACAACCACCCTGTGGTTGTAGATTTTGTGGATGAGACAAATCATTTGAGTTAACTACCCTACCTATGGTCTCATAATGAGTGTTTGAACTAGGACTCAGATCTCTGGTCTTATTTCAAAGATAACACCCTTAGCAGGACCGTATGCTGCCTTTATTGGTGAGTGCTGGGGAAAGATGCTACCAATGAAAAAGGAAATGTAGCAGAAAAAACAAAAACCTCACAAGAAGACACTCTTCTAATGAAAACAGGCTAGTAGAGAGAGTCCAATGTCTAACTATGATGCTTTCCTGAACCTGGCTATAAAAATCACCCACACAGAGCTGTTTAGCCTAATTCCTAAGGAACCCATTTGAGTCTTTAAGCAGAAAAGCAGGAAGAGAAGTGACAGGAATGAACATTTATTAAACTCGTACTATGCCAAGATCTAAGCGCTTTACAAACACAATGTCACTGGATCCTTACAACAAGCCTGCTATTATTATTCTAATTTTACTGACTTACAGATTCCTGAAAGAATCATAATGCTGCCTTGCATTTCATGGGGCTTTACAGAGTGTTTTTGCATCCATTACCCAGGTCCAACAACAACCCTCTGAGGTAAAGCAAGTTGAAAGGTTGACAAGGAAGAATTTCATTATCCACACTCCCCCCCATCTCCTTGTTTTACGGATGTGGAAATAAACAGATTTAGAATCACAGAATGATATGATTTCAGAGCTCAAAGGGACTTACTTCAAGGGTCCACACCTAAAACCAATCCTCACTAAAACATGCTGGACAAGTCATCATCCAGTCACAGCTAGAAGATCTTTAAGGATGGGGAACCCATCATCTACAGTAGCAGTCTGCTTCACTTTTAGACAGCTCTAATTGTAAGGAAACTTTCTCTACATGAAGACAAAATGTATCACTCTGCAACTTCCCTGCATTGTAGGAGTAGGAGTAGTTACCAGGAGTAACTGGTCAAAAACTGCAGAATGTCAGCAGTAGGGCTGGGACTTGGGTTTCCAACTCCCCAGCCCAGGGGCTCAGACACCAGATAACCTAGCTTTCAATTCCAGTTTTGTTTTGTTTTTTCCTTCCCATATATTACACAACCTGTTTCTCTCCTGATGGTTTGGTCTACTGGAATCATCAATTGTGTCAGTAGCTCCAAAGAGGCAGGGGGGGTGGGGGTGGGGGGCAGTGTCTAGGTCTCAATGAGAGCACTAGGCACATATGAGGTTTACACTGCATAGAATGGTCAATGGGATTTACATTCACAACGCTGAGAACTAGCTCTGAGGATCAAACTATTCTCTATCAAGACATAGCTCAGGGTATAAAGAGAGGCCACAAGGCAGGACAAGAAAGAAGGAATGCCGTGTGTGCGTGTGTGTGTGTGAGAGAGAGAGAGAGAGAGAGAGAGAGAGAGAGAGAGAGAGAGAGAGAGAGAGAGAGTGTGTGTCTAATCAAAACTGAGGGGGCTGCTCTTTCTTAAAGGGTGGGCTGGCAACTTTGCATTATTAGGCACTGCCACCAGGGGATGCTATGTGCCACTTTAGTAGCAAAGAACCAATGTGGCAAGGTATGGGATTGCTTTGGCGCAATCACCAGGGCACAAGATGGGGTCCTCCACATGAGGGTCACTGCTCTTAGCAGAAAACAAGATCTATGTCTGGCCAGTCCCTGTTGTGGCAAGAATGGGAGGATTACTCATTTCTCTCAAAGAAAGGCATTTCCATTAATGAATGGATAAGAATAAGTCTGATTCATGCAAGGGTCTAGACATCATAAAGGGCAAAATTTCTCTGACAAAAAAAATGCCTATAAATGTACTGAATGATGTAGTCAACTCACTAATCACCAAAAAACGGACTTACCTTCCATTAATAGGCATAATTGTCTGCCAGTAGATACTCACTGGTCTACAGAAAATTACTTCTACATATTCATACTATGGCAAGATGCCTTCCCAGCTTTTTTTCCTGGGATAAGGCAAGATTCTATCAACAAAACCACCAAACTGTTCTTCCTTCATTTTGGAGCTTGACATCTTTTGTTTTCCAACCCAATCCAATGATTATTTTGGAGTGATCCCACTGTTTTTGAGTCCAATGATAAGAAAACTGGTTCCAACATCCCTGAAAATGGGATGCCATTCCTCCTGGACAAACACCAAAGGTGTCACGGAGGCATGATGGAGCGGAAGGAGAAGTGGACTTGGGAGCTGGAAGACCTAGACTCAAATCCCCACTCTGGAAATTATTCACTGTGTCACCACTGGAAAATGACTTAACCCCTCTGCCATTCAGGCTCCTAGCTTGCATGATGAACCTTGTGAATTTGCTTTAAAGAAGGTATAAACTGAGGTGCTAAGTCATGGGTGCACTACAATCACCATCACATTCTGAAAAATAGGATAAGATCAACAGTGCAAATTAAAGACTTCTTTTGCAACTAAACCTAGCAGTTCCCTTTTCTACTGAATTTTACAGTTTATAAAATTTAAAAACCCAGTGATCCTAGACATGAAGCAGACAGGACAAGAAGAAAGTAAGGAAAAAACAGAGAGGATGGTAGATTCCTCCTCTTCTTTCCTGGTCTGGATATTCCACGACTCTGAGAAATGAGAACCTATCCAGGAGGCCAACAGGCTGGTGAGGGCCATGCCTTCCAATTATGTAGTTACATGAACTGGGGGTGGTGAGCCCAGGCAATAACAGACTCAAAAGTGCCGTGAGCTTTTCAAGAGCTAGTATAAGGAAGAGGGTTTAGAAATGTTCTGCTTGACTTTAAAAGAAAGGGCAAATGCAATGGGGAGAAAATTGCCAAGAATGTTACACTCCACACAAAGGAAAGCTTTCTCCCCATTAGGAGGAGAGGACTGGAGAGCAAGACAGGCACACTCACCCAACCTCTGGCCTCTAGGAGTGGGCTGCCTTAGGAGCAGGTGAGTCCCCTTTTGTGAATGTCTTCAAGTAAAACCTGTATGACATTTGGTCAGTTTCATTATAAAGAGGATTTTTATTAGATAGGGGAGAGATTAGATTGCTTCTGAGTCACCTTTCCACTCAGATTCTGTGTCTCTGTCAAGATAGGCACCTAGAATCAGGAACCCCGGAGTACAAATTACTAGCTGGGTGACCCTGGGCAAGTCATTTAACTTGTTTTCCTCAGTTCCTCATCTGTAAAATGGGGATCATAATAGTGCCTACTTCCCAGGGTTATCAGGATCACATGAGATAATATTTGTAAAGCACTCAGTATTGTCTGACACTTAGTAAGCCCCATATAAATATTAGCTATATTATGATTTTGCAGGTAAGGAAACATGTTCAGAGAGATTCCATAACTTGTCCAAAGACAAGCAGAGCTAGCACAGCACAGTGTATGGAGACTAAGGCTTCATATTATACCCCTGCCAATGACTAGGCATGCAACCAGGAGGTAGCCACTGAAACTCAGTTTCCCCATCTGTAAAATGGGTGCAAAGATACCAGGAGGCATCCACTTCTCAGGGGTCTGAGATTCAAGGGAGATACGTAAAACACCAATCTCTGAAGCACCATTGTCCACTGCTATTCTCAGCTCAGGACTCCCTCCAGAGGCTCTCTAAACAAAGCCACGACCTCGTTAGTCACGAAGGGATAATAAGCTTTTACCAGGAGTAGCAGGGAAGAAAAAGCAAGAGGAAAATGAAAAAGGGAAGCAGGGAAAGTTGTTATGACACATAAAAATCTCACTGCATAAACTAGTAAGAAAAAAAAATTTAAAAATTCCACCTCTTCTTCCCAGGGATATGCCTTGGACTTTATTATGAATGGGACATGTAGAAGTAAAGCAAAAAATCAGAAGGATGTGTCTTAGCTGCTCGGCTCATTCAAAGCTCTGAGCTTGCCTTCTATTGGCCCATCTCCTCCTCATCAGGACTTGGCACCTGAAGCCCAGGGGAGGCTGGCTTGGGTTGGGGTTGGGTGCATTCTTAGCAGGCTCCGGAGTGGGTGAAATGAGAGACTGCACCTTTAAGAGGTTCCACTCTGAGACATAAGCTTTTTGAAACCAAGGTTCACCCAAGAAGAGCCAATAAGATGGTGTAACTTGAAACCAGACAGCCCCCACACTGCAGGGAAAGAGAGAAGACAGAGATCTGCTGCTGGTCCCTGGGACACACCCTTGTAACTCTGGCCTGGAACAGCAGCTCCCAGTTTGAGAGACAAGAAGCTAATTGACTAGCATGTCTGCTGTATAAGCTCTAAAATCAGGAGATAAAGAACAACTCGGAGACACGGCTCAATCAAGAGCCATCCAAAGGCTTTGCTGCCCCAAGACACACAGTGATCCGATTGTCTGAGCCCTGGGCTCCTCCATGAAGAATGCAAATCAGCATCCTTGGGAAGCCAGCCTCCCCAGGCAGCAAAATCTCCCCATTGTGGGGCAGCAACATGGCTTCATATTCTACCATCTGTGGGGGTGTGGGGGCCACAAGACTGTGGGAGTCAGAGCATTTTACAGGCCTATAAACGTGTTGCTCCTCCCCCCTCCCAGACTTGCTTACTGCCCTCCTGAGCCAGTCTACAAATTCATCAACAGCTATTTTCACTGTTCAGGAAATGTCATATTTACTCACTCACTTTTTTTATTGGCCAGGCCTGCATCAACTCTAACCGAATGAGAATGGCAGACAAAATATGGGTCAGGCCTTGGCAAGGTGAGAGCCACTCACGGGCCCCATTCTCATGGCAACATGGTAGTCTTGGGTGTGGAGCTTGCCATCAATCATCACTGTCAATGTCAATCTTCATCCTCGTCATTGCTGGCATTTACATAGTTCTTTACAACTGGCAAAGTGCTCTACAGACACCATCTTGTTTTATCCTCACAGCAACCCTGGGAAGAAGATGTCATGATTATCCCTATTTTAGAGAAAACTGAGGCTGGAGGGGTGAAGGGGCTTGGCCAGAGCCAGTCAGCCAGTAAGGCTCTGAGGTCACATTTCCACTAGGATCTTCCTAACCCCAGGAACGATACTCTTAATAACTTTGGCACTCCCTGCCTCTTTCAAATTTCCAATAGGACTTAACGATTTTTAACTGGGTTTTCCCTTTCAACAGCACAAAGCCTGCTTCCTATTTTGTATTACTGCTATAGACCAGTGGCAGTCAGGAAGTATATATATATATGTGTGTGTGTGTGTGTGTGTGTGTGTGTGTGTGTGTGTGTGTGTGTATAACCTAGTTTCTCACCCGTAAAAGGGAAAAATAATATTAGAACAACCACTTCACATGGCTGTCATAAAGATAAAATGATGGATATAGTTCAGTTATTCTTACCAAACTCATGTGAGTCAAGATGGAAAATCCCCTCTCTTCCCATCTGTTTTGTACACTACCCAAAAAGCTTTCACCTAATGTGAAAACCATGCCAGTTAGCAAACCCTGCACGTGCTGTCCAAAGAACACATCTATGAGCCCTGAAGGACAATCACAACCAACAATTAGCTTCCCATGAGTATGCTGAGGTATTTTTTACACCTTAAATATTCACTTCAGTTGCTTTTCAGTCATGTCTGACTCTGTGTACCCCATTTGGAGCTTTTTTGGCAAAGATACCAGAGGGATTTGCCATTTCCTTCTCCAGATCATTTTACAGAAGAGGAAACTGAGGCAAACATGATTAAGTGACTTATCCAGGATCACAAAGTTAGTGTCTGCGGCCAGATTTGAACCCAGGAAGATACGTCTTCCTGACTCCAAGTCCCGTGCTCTGTATACCATGGCACCACCTAGCTGCTCCTTATATATGCCAGATAAACCGCCAAATGCCTTGAAGTAATCTGATGCATCCAATACAAATTGGGTACCTATTACAAGATGCATATACCACAGACAGCAGACAAAAAAAATCAACAACCTGCACCATCACTCCCAAACAGCCAGAGAAAACGAGTGGGTTATCCCATTAAAACATAAGTGTATCCAACTGCTACACAAGAAGAAGCCAGAGCCCCCCTAAGTGATATGAGGAAGAGGGATAAGGTCTATGTTACCTCAATTGTGTGGGGCCATTGATCAAGGATTCTAGCTTGGAAGGAAGAGTGGTTGCCATAGAGGATTCAGATTTCCTTAAAAGGAAGGGGTGAGGAAGAGTGATAGATGGGCAGGAGAAATCAGTGGAGGATGAAAAACACTCCCATCTGAAGGGCATCACCACCACCAACTCACTCAATTATTCAGTGTTCTTCTTACAGCCATTCATGAGAGATATAGTGTACGAGTGTAAATCGGGTTGTAATGTAATAGTATAAATAATTTCCCTGTTTTAGGGATTAGGAGAATGAAACTGAGTTCAAACAATTTGCCCGTGATAACAAAGACTCAAACCTGGGTCTGCTCAGCTCTTTTCCCATACAACATCACCTGCCTGTTAATCAAACCAAGTTCTTCATATAGAGAGCCCTATGTGGCTCTCACTTTTCCCACAGATGAACATAGATGCTCACATGATGGGAGAATGGGATAGAAACCCAACGGTCCTTTTGCAATTTTCTTCCTTTCATTGGGAAAGTTCTCAATTCTGGGAGGCTCTGAATTATGAAATAAGTTCTTAATTTTGGTTTTCCCCACTTCTATCATGGGACATTAGTCTGAGCAAATGTGTCGTCATAAGACATCAGTACTGAGCCAAAAAAGAAACAAAAAGAACAGTGGAAAGAGTGTTCCTGTGGGTGCCATGGCTGAAACATTTGCACTTTCTAGAGAAAAGGGCATGGACAATTTAATTGGAAATCTTAAATCAAGCAGACCATATACTTAACTAATTGGATCAATTATAATCCAATAGCAGAGTGATGTCTAATTTTCACCACTAATCGAAATGTGCCACATCTCAGCAGAAGTATGAGATCACTTGAGGCTGACAGCCCAAAAGGGGAAGATTTGGTAAACTAAAGGAGAAGTATTAGGAGTGAAAAGGCAAATTTACTCCTCCAGGATGGAATCCTTGATTGACAACCTGATCAGCAAATCCTCTCCTAATAAAGCTTCACTTAATGGAGGATCTGAGCACAGACAAGGCTAAGGTTTATTTTAAGGGCAACAAAAGCAACTTCTCAGGAATAAGCCACGCCTTACTTACATCATGAATGAGGCAGGACCCTAAAAGGGTCAAGAGAGAGTGAGGGGAGTATGGCAAGAAGCACCAAACAAGGTGTGTGTGTGGAGGCTGGGGGGAAAGGGGGTTTGCCAAAGAGAGACAGAGAAGTCCTGATGTACTCATAGAAGGTAGCAGTGAGGCCACATGGAATCCATGCCCTAGGAAGATGATGACGATAATGATAAAATCTGGCATTTATCTGGAAGACACAGGTTAACTCATCTGATGAGATGTCCCTTGTGCCTCCTATACAGTAAGGTAGACACCTTGTAAACTTTACAATGCCATAGAAACACGAAGTATTATTATTATTCCTGCCTGCATTTGGAAATTAAATTCTGACAATGAAGTGTGCTGCTGAAATAGATCTGCCAATTCCATATGGGCATATGGGCAGAGAGCGTCCTGTAAAGAATCAGATTTGGAGATCAGAACCAAGATTCAAATCTTGGCTCTGATACCTGCTAGTTATGAACCTTGGACAAATTCCTTCACCTTTATGGGTCTCAATTTCAATATCTATAAAATAGGGTGGCAGGGAAGGGAAAAGGATGTGTGGAAGGGATGGCTTTTAAGGACTCTTCTAGCAATTTCTAGTATTGGTTGAGGTTTTTTAATATTCTCATGTAATATTTTACCTTAATGTCTAGATTAACAAAATGGTACGGAAGAAAAAAACCCCCACAGATCTTGAATTTCAGGGCATTGATAGAATGCTCACCAGATCTTAAGACCCTGGCTGATTAACTGATTAACTCAGTGTTTATTATTTAACTATATTGCAAGGCATCATGCTAAGTACTGAGAATACAGAGACAATACTATGGCAGCAATGTCAATATGGTTTGGAGAGGGCAGACACTTGAAGCAGGAAGACCAATCAGGGGGTTACTGCAACAGTCCAGGTGAGAAGATATGAGAGATTGAAGTGAAGAGGTACACATGGTAGGGGAAAGAAGAGGACAGTGGCAAAAGATGTTGTGGAGGGCATGGACATGAAGAGAAAAGAATGAGGAGTTGAAGACGACTGAGGTTGTGAATGTAGCTGTCTAGAAAAATAGTGGTGCCCCAAGAGAAATAACTATGTCTGGGAAAGGGGAAAGATAATGAGTTCTGTTTTGGATGTGCAATCTAAGTTAAGCCAGGAGAGCCAAGCTGTCCCATTCTGGGAAGAAAACTGTGACTTGGTAAGCCTAATTAATCTGGCAAATGAGAAGCTTATGTTTGTACATATGTTATCAAATCATCATGTACATATGTCTCACCAACTAGAATGTCTTGGAGGCAAAGACCCTGTGCCTCATGCTTCTAATATCCCACCACGACACCCCCATGCTAACTCTCACAGTCTAACACAATGCTAGCTAGCTAGGCACAAAGGAAGTACATACAGCATTTGTTTAATGAGAGAAAAGCTCCCAGCTCTGATGCAAACACAAAGATTCCATCAGGGAGATTCGGCAGCTCCTGCCACTATGATTTTGAGCAACTCTTACTGTGATGCATGGTAGCCGCTCATGTATGTTGTATTTGGAATGTTAACATTTTGCCAAAATGAAAACCAGCACAGAGACTCCAGTCAACTGTGCTGAGATAAGGCAGATGCTTCCCAATTTCCAACTTCTTTTACCAAATAGAATAGTTATAGTCCCAAAAAGAATCCCATATTCAAACCTTCCTCTCAGTCTATCATCCTCTACTCTACCACTCACTTTACCCTTCCATTTCACTGTTAATGAGTTGTCCTTCTTATTTATTACGTCTACTTTCTCCTTGCGGAAATAAACTTTCTATGTATTTTCTATTTAATCTTTTATTGTATGTGTAGTCTGTGCCTCTCATCGCCCAGAACAGAATGAAAGCTTCTAGAGGACAGGGGTAATTGTGTTTGTGTGAATGTAAGAGAGAGGGGTGAGGGAGAGAGGGAGAGACAGAGAGAGGGAGAGAGAAAGAAGGGGGGAGGGGGAGATGGAGGGATAGGGGAAGAGGGAGTGAGGGGGAGGAGAGAGAGAGGGGAGAGAGGGAGGAGAAGGGGAGAGAGGGGAGAGAGAGAGAGAGGGAGAGAGAGAAAGAGAGAGGGAGGAAGGGAAGGAGAGAGGGAGGGAGAGAGAGAGAGAGAGAGAGAATGAGTGCAGTTATATCCTCAGTCCCTGGCACATGGCTAGTAAGTAACACATGTCTGTTGAACTGAACCTGCCCTCACAAATCTGTGGCTATCATATGTGATTCTCAAAGTAGTCTCATTTGTTCTTGTACTGAAAAAAAGACCCTGAGCCTTCCAATAGTCCCAGGAAGGCTGATTCAGTGGATAAAGTATTCAGTCTGGAGTCAAGAAGATCTGAATTCAAATATGTCCTCAGACATTTACTAGCCGTGTGACTGGACAAATCACTTAACCCTGTTTGACTCGGTTTCCACAAATGAAAAACTGGGGATAATAATAACCATAATCTAAGGGTCACATGAGCTAACATGCATTAAGGTGCTTAGCATACTTCCTGGCATACAGTAGGTACTCAATTAATGCATATTCTCTCCCTTCTCCCTCCCTATAAGTTTCTCCCTGCTAATTTTTTCTGAGGATTATGGGAGGAAGGGAGATATTATTACCCCATTAGCAAAGGGAAAATGCTAACAGGTGATCCCTATTGCTGCCTTCTATTGTTTCTATCAAGGGAGTCATTGTGTGAGCTGGCTAACTCTAGGAAAATAGGAATTGACAAATACAGCAATTACTGGACGATTACATAGTTAGAGTTTCTTGTATTGTAAATGTCATGAAATGTAAAAATTACAAATTAAATGGCAGTTAGGCTCTGAATGGCTTTTTCTGTATACTATTTATGCAGTCCATACAACATGTAATCAGGAAGAACACTGAGGATTACCCAAATACACTTTGAAAAGAACACACTAATTAACAAACGCAGGAGATAATTACGTGGTTCTGTGTGCTGGGTGTTATTAATGTTGATGCACATTTTTATCAGAACATCCAGATCAGGGGTAGCTCCAGAACCCCAACATTTTAGCAAGATAGCATACTACAAGAGGGAGTCCTTCTCTGTATAGCTACAGGGAAAATGCATTGGGGGGGGGGGTTCCCCACAGCCTGGATGGAGAGTCTGACCTGGATTCGAATACTGACTGTCTGTGTAACCCTAGGCATATAACTTAACTTCTTTGTGTCTCAGGTTCTCTTTCTACAGAATGAGGAGTTTGTGCTAGATGACCCTCAAGGTCCCTTCTAATTCTGGGTCTAACATTCACACAAACTCCATGTAATCCATTCGGCTCCCAAGAAGGATTTTTCTAATGGCTTATCCCATTCCTATCTAGTACTCACCTCACTAAAACTCTCAAAGTATATATAAATATATCATGGGTATTAGCTCCCATATTCCATATACACTGAGTTCTTACCATAGTTCTGCTACACCAACATTTCCTTTTCAACAAATAGTGGAGCAAGTCAGGTCTAAGATGGGCTTGAAGGAAATTACACTAACATCTACCAGAGTAGAAGGGTGACAGAGATAAAATGAAACTTCCAACCTCTGACCTTAAAGATATTTCACTGGTTAACAGTCAACCTGGCCCCTGGGCAAACAGTTCCTTATCCATACCTGCTCTTTTCATTCAATTAAGAAACAAGATCTTATTGAATGCCTGCTTTCTGTGCGGCCAGTATGGCACTGGGAGTTGTGGGAGTTAAATGCACAAGATAGAAACCTTGCTTTCAAAGCATCTAGGAAAGCCAGGAAGACACAAAACATACAGTATTCTTCTCTGATTAGTTTCTAAAACTAAGCCTGCTGTCATGTGGCCACCATGATGCTAGTACCTTGCGCCACTCCTCCCTCCTACTGAAGGCTGTGTGAAGCGCCCTACCCCCTCAGAAGGGGTAACTGAGTAACCTTCAGGCACATCCAAATCTCAAGGAAGCCCGTCCCAACAACTGGCATTGAGAGAAGCACGTTACTATTTTAAAGAACTCTTTTTACTCAGAGCTCTTTCTATTATTCCATAATTCAACCTCTCCTTCAAAACCCTTCCCTGCCCGCCAAAATGAATCCCTATTACAAAATAATCAACTAGTCTCCTAGTTTCAAGGTGCATTAGAAAGGGAGAGACTTTTTCGTCTTGTATCTAATGGGTAATGCACTTGGTTGTAGTAGTAGCTGCTAACATTTATATTACACTTACTGTGTGCCAGGCACTATACAACGTGCTTTATACAATCATCTCATTTGATCCTCATAACAACCATGACAGGCAGGTGCTATTATTATTTTCATTTTGCAGATGAGGAAATTGAGGTAAACAGAAGTATAATAATAATAATAATAATAATAATAATAATAATAATACATACATACATACATACATACATACATACATACACACGCATATGTGGAAATGGCACTGTGCCTGGAGCCTAGAGACTGATGGTCAATACTGAGTAACTGTAATGTTCAAGAAGCTTGGACCCTTAAAAATGAACCTTTCTCTTTTTGCAGGGACAAAACAGCATAAAAAGCACGTCCCAAATATCTTAATGCAGTTGTAAGCTTCTAATAACTTGAGAAGCTACAAAAAAATCATTTGAAAATGTAGTTATCTAAATTCATGTTATCTTTACATGTAGCTTTGTAAATTTGGAATGACAAAATTTTAGTTTTAACAAGACAGAGCACCCCACATCATGCACTTTGCATGAATACTTTCTAGATGACCTCTTCTCAGGCTGGTGGACCAGTCCTTGATCAGTCACCTGAGTAGCGAGCCATCTGACATATCTCTATGAAAGTCTCTTTTGTGGGGTCACATCCAAACTGTCAGGTATGCCTCCAAAATGCATTCTTTGGATGGTTACAACCACAAATACAATCCTTTCAGTCACCATACAGCAGTTGACAAAAGTACACAAAGGTCAAAAATCAACCAGACTCATGTATAGCCCAACACCATGATTATGGTGAATTTGAATTCTACTGACATTTTTAAAAATGTAAGTAATTAACCTTCCAACTTTTTTTTTTGGGGGGGGGGGATAAGTTTGTAGCATTTATACTTACAAAGTTATTAAAGTTTAAAACCTCACTAAGACTTTGGGGATACTGCATTATCAGATCTGTTGAGGTGTTGGTGAAGCCCTTTCTTTACTCCACTTAATTTTTTTATTCTTTCTTACAAGAGATAATTCAGCAATTAGGTCAGGGATATGTTTGGAAATGAAGGACATATAAAAACAGAAGATACTTAATTTGCTTACCCTCATAGGATATGCACCAAAATATTTATAGCAGCACTTGTTGTGGGAGGAGTGAAGTAGAAGCCCATTGAATGGGGAATGGCTAAAACTATTTTGGTGTATGAACACAATAGAATATTTCTACACCACAACTATGTTAAGAAAATGATGATAAGGTTCATACTCTTTTGGCTCAGAAACGTCACAGCAAGATATATACCCAAGGAGGCTTTGAAAGATAAAGAGAAATCCCCTATTCAATAAAATATTTACAGCAGTGAAAAAGTAGAGATACCCACTGGCTGGTAAATGGCTAAACAAATTTGGGCTTTAATGGGAAATTATTATGCTGTAAGAATCAATATGATTTATATGAACTGATACAAAGAAGTCAGCAGAACCAAGAAAACAACACAAAGAAGGACAACTACAATGTAAATGGAAAGAACAGCAGTAAAAAAAAAAATGAAACTGGAGAGTATAGAATTATAATGACCAAACTTAGCCTCAAAGAAGTATCAAAAGGCACCTTCTCCTTCCCCCTTCCCTAACCACCTACCCCCTCCTTGCCTTGCTTCTTTGAAGAATTAGGAAATTACGGATTTGGAATACGTCAGATTTTTTTTTGCTATGTAGGTTAGTTTAGAGGAACTATTTTATTCTGCTATTTTTTATTCTGTTATAAAGAATTGCCCTCTAGAAGAAGGGAAAGGATATATTAGGAAATGTAAATGACATTAGTAAATTTTTTTACATGTACAATCATATTCATCCTATTTCCATATCAGTCATGTTATGAAAGAAGAATCAGAGAAAAAAAGGGGAAACTACGAGAAAAAAACAACAAAAGTGAAAATAGTGTGCTTTCATCTGCATTTAGACTCCATAGCTTCTTCTCTGGATGGGGATAGCATTTTCCATCATGAGTCTTTTGCAACTGTCTTGGGTCACTGTATTGCTGAAAAGAGCTAAGTCTATCATTAGTTGATCATCGCACAATGTTACTGTTACTGTATATAATGGTCTCCTGGTTTTGCTCATTTCACTCATCAGTTCATGTAAGTCCTTCCCAGTTTTTCTGAAGTCCTCCTGCTCATCATTTCTTATAGCACAATAGTATTCCATTGCATCCACATACCACAATTTGTTCAGCCATTCCCCAATTGACAGGCATCCCCTCAATTTTCAATTATTGGCCACCACAAAAAGAGCTGCTATAAATATTTTTGTACATGTGGGTCCTTTCCCCCTTTTTATGATCTCTTTGGGATATAGACCTTGTAGTGGTATTGCTAGATCAAAGGATATGCACAGTTTATAGCCCTTTGGGCATAGTTCTAAATTCCTCTCCAGAATGGGTGAATCAGAGTAAGTATTTTTAAGAAGAGATGCAAGTTCCAGTCCTGGTTCTACCCATGTCCTGTTCAGCCTTGGCCAGATCATTTACTATCACTTACCTATTACGAGGTGATAATACTTGTATGACCTACTTCACAGGGTTATTGTGAGGACTTGAAGTGAAATAATATACAGAATACCTATTACCTGAGTATAAAGCAGTAGCTTTTTCAAGGACCTTCTTAATAATGGAGGTGACTGAGTTCTCCAAGACACTTGTTTAAGGACCCACCAAGCTGAAAAATTCTGAGTATAATTCTGGTGACAGAATGTAAGTCTTTCGTCTAAGGGCCAGAAAGACCATCATACCAAAGCTGGCCAGCAAGGGTTGAATGTTGTAATCCTAGCAATTCACAGAATCATAGATTTAGAGATAGAAGGTATCAGCAAGGCCATCTTGATCAACTCATTTTACAGATGTGTAAATTGAGACTGAGGGAAGTAGTGATTTGACCACGGTCGTATAGGTCTTATGCTATTAAAGTACTGCCAGTAGCCTAAAATATATTCATAGTTTTCCATGAATTAAAAGCAACCATGAGGTGACTCACTCAGGGACAAATCTGGGCCTTTGTAGGTACAGCAAAATGCTTTTGGCATCAAAGTGAATTTAGGTTGATCATTAGTTTAAACAGAATGAAGCTGTGCTGAGTGCAGCCCCTAAGATTCCACACAAGAAAAGAACCCCAGATAATTTGTTACAATCTATGATTTCTCATCAAGAAAGGCCAAGGAAATTGCGAGCGTGCATGCATGCGTGCATGTGTGTGTGTGTGTGTGTGTGTGTGTGTGTGAATGAAGTAGAGAAAATAGGAACAAATACCCCTAAAGCCCTAGAAAACACATTCAATTTGGCTCAAAAAGTGTTGATAGCCCTTCCATATGTTTCTGTTAGGCCCTGGTGAAGCTTGCAGATCTCACTCCTCACAGATTCAATTAGCATTTATTCTGTTATTTTAAAAGAATAGAAATAGCCTCACTCTAGCCTGCCTGCTTTGACAATCTAAGACCTTTATAAAGAAAAGATGCCATCTATGCCAACCTGAGCACTGGGAAATACCATGAACTAGGATGCTTTAAACAGACTGATTTTCTAAGAGCAGCTTCCTTCCACATAGGTACTGGTTTTCAGTGGCACATGGGCAGGGGCATGACAACTGGAAAAAAACAACCATAAGAGATTTAGAGACTTTTCTGATTTACTATAAAGAACTTATTTGCATTTCGAGCCTAGGCCACCACCTCAAAACCACAGTCTTCTTCTGGACTGTTCCTGATGGTTCTTGATGGCTGCTTGTCAAACAGGAATTTCTTGTTGTGTTACCCAAAACACTGTTTGACGTGTACCAACACTCCCCATGTTTTCCTTGATGAGAACACTAATTCATACTGTTTGCAGGCTTTTATTTTATTAATGGTATGGGTATTGATGCCCAGTAATAAAACAATAAGAGGCAAAGTCCCCTGCCTTCTTAACAAGGGTGCCTATCCAACTGGTCAACACAAAGTAAGGGTAAGCCTTGGATACTGCCACCATTACCCAATACTAATCATGGGATATGGACCAGTGAGACAAGACCTGGGAGATCACCTGGGCTAATATAATTTTATAGATGTGGAAAAAGAAGTTCAGAAAACTAAAGTAGATTTGCCTAAAGTCTCATAGTTAACTAATTCCATAGTGCAGGCAACAGGCTAGAATTTAAGATCCCAACTGCGGTCTAACATCAAATCAGCAGGGATATCCTCAGATAACAAATTATGATACTCTAGGAAAAGTACACTGTAGCTGATGGCAGCAGGAAGAGAGCACATCTTACCAAAGCGGCAGTCTGTGCCATCATGGAAATAAAGGTGGTTGAACACAGGAAATGGAGGCTGCTATTGAAAGGCTGTTCATATTTCTGCTTGAGGCTTTCTCCAATCCTAAAAGTTCAGGAAACCTCTTCTCCAAGGCTTCTCTTCCATATTAACAGATGCTCTTCCCACAGATGCCCTCCATTTGAATACTGACCCACACAGAAACCCAATGCATTTCACCTCTGAACAAGCGTGCCACAAAAAAGACCGGCCATTTCTCTTTGTTATCAAAAGTTTTCTACTTTGGCATTTCAGCCCCATCTCTGAAACAGACAACCGACTTCAAAAAACGTTTTATGATAAGCCTTTAATTTAGACTCCCAAGCTCTGAGATCATTGTTCAGGTGGGAGGAGGAGGAGGGAGAAAAGTGAAGTGAAGGTTTGTTAGGGGTGGGCAGAAATGGAGAACGCAAGAACAACACCAACTTTGTATTTATTGAGTGTCTTCATTCCTTGGATACAAAGTGCTTTTACATTACGGGAGTATGTACAGAAAGGGTGTCCTGCTCTGTGCTGAACACCCATGGCTAAGGTCACCCCCAAAATCAGCGATATGCCCTCCAAGATCCATTTGGATTCCCTGAATTTAATTAGCAAATCCTGGAACTTTCTAGAAATGGGCACATGAGGAAATTGGACATTTACTCTGTGCAAGATAATGGACTTAGACCAGAACTTCTAAGGTCCTGGTGAGTTCTGTCATTGAGTACTCCAGGGGTGGACAGAACAAGAAAGTCTCTGCCCTTGAAGAGTTCACACTCAAGCTATAGATACAGATTTAAGACTGGAAGACAAAATTTAACGAAGTGCTAAGTTGGACAGAATCCATCTGCTGTCTTCCTCCCACTGTGATGACTGACTGTCTCTGATAGCTGGAATGCATTCTCTCCTCACCTCTGACTCATTTCCCTCCAAACCCAGCTTAAGCACCACCTTCTACATTTCTGACTGCCCTCAGCTGCCAGGGTCTTCTCTCAAACCCCACCCCCAAATCCTGCTATTTAAGTTGCAAAAATGTTGTATATGTCTATGTAGGTACCTGTTTATCTCTCCCAATAGAGTGTAAGCTCCTAGGGATTGTTTCAGGGGTATCTTTCTATACCCAATACTTTACACAATTCTTGGCACAAAGCTGACTGACCAACAACATGGTGTACAGAGCTATGAGTTAAGAGAATAATCAGTCAAGTCTCTTTGCATCATATGGACTGTGTAGAATTTTGATAATGACTTATAACTTACTCAAGATTTTGAATTGCTTATCTCTTGGCATAAGCTTTGACATAAAGGCTGTGATGGAATGCATGTCTATTATCTATGAAATAAACTCACTGAAGTTTGGATAAAGTTCAGCACATATCAGGGGGACTACTGTGTAGTTTTTTTGTGGGGAGAGGAGAGGTCAAAGCACCTCAAAAAGATTATCTTTTAAGATCAGTGGCAGTGAAGAAGCATCCAAACAAGATGAAATCCAAAACCCAGGAAGTGCTGAAATAATATTTTTAATAAGGAGCAAAAGGTCTTCTAGTTTTCTGAGGAATGAGAATTATTAATGTATTATTTCAAGTAGATTGACTAGACTAGTAAGAGTTAACTGCTAGCAAATAGTTGAAGAAATCACTATTAACTTCACACAGATGCAAAAAATTCCATGAGTATTGTGTATTGCTTATATCTAATATATCCCACATGAGAAGAGCCATTTTTGATGGCTCTGATGAAAGATATTATCAATAATTAAACAAGGGGCAAGTTGGATGTAGCAGAAGAGGTGGACAAAAAAAAGTGTTTTGAAGCCCAAATGATATGTGGATATACTGAGCACCCCCAAGACTCTATTTTGGGCCCTCTTCTCTTTTCCCTTTATATTAATTAACTTGGTGATTTCATCATTCCTCACTGGCTCACTTTTTTCTATACAAATAATTTCCAAATCCATATATCCAATCCCAGTATCTCTCCTGAGCTACAGTCACAAATTTCTAACTGTCTTTTGGACAGTTCAAACTGGATGTTCAAACTCACAAACTCGACAAGCTCAAGGCAGAAGATATTATCTGTCCTCTCCTTTTTCAGGACTTTCCTATTACTGGGTCCCTATCACCCAAGCTTCAGTGTTGTCCTTGACTTCTCACTCTCACTTACTCTATATGTATATGTGGTCCATTGCCAAATCATGTTGTTCATGATTTCACACCACCTCTCCACTTATACAGCCACTTAAAACCTTAGTTCAAGCCTTCCGTCATTATCTCTCATCTGAACTATTCTACAGGATGCCTTTCCCAACCATCCTGGTTGCTAATTACCTTCTTCCCACTCCCATATATCCTTCTACCCACTTCCCATATATTTTATGTATCTTGTATTTACATGTTGTTTCCCCCATTAGAATGAGGAAAGGGCCTTTTTTGGCCACTCTTTGTATCTCCATACTCAACACAGTTTTTCCATTCAAAAAAGATTAAATGAATCTGATATGGTCTTTTTTATTGTACAAAGAACCAGAAAAAGGTCTCATGATCTTTAAATCCATCATCTATGGAGGATTTATGGAAAAAGACAGATAATAATCACATAAGAATATGATACTACAAAGGTAGGCTATGCTTCATCAGTAGATGAGCAATTACCAAGGCCATCAGAGGGTCCCCCCAAAGTGTAAGTAAATGCACATTTGTGCATGCATGCTCACGCACACGTACACACACACACACACACACACACACACCACATATGCCTATCAGCATTTTCACTGTCAAATAGTTAGCAGACTTCTTAACAAGGAAATAAATAGCAATTTGTTAAGGCAAATCATAGAGAACTACGCATTACTGTACATTATACTTATCTGTATCTTACCTTTTTGTAAGACTATAAGCTCCATGACACCAGAAGATCCTTATCTAAACTTGGTATCTCTCTGAAACACATTACAATGCTCTATAAAGAAGATGTACTTCATAACTATTTAATGAATATAGCTATCCTTCATTAACAGATCTCCTTTCTATAATTCTATAGCTCTCACCACTCTACCACACTCTCATGTGTGTGTGTGTGAGTGTGAGAGAGA
Organism: Gymnobelideus leadbeateri; assembly: GCA_011680675.1. Classification (NCBI taxonomy): domain Eukaryota; kingdom Metazoa; phylum Chordata; class Mammalia; order Diprotodontia; family Petauridae; genus Gymnobelideus; species Gymnobelideus leadbeateri. The sequence goes on along the minus strand of WOXC01009037.1, from coordinate 201,444 downwards.
GAGAGAGAGAGAGAGAGAGAGAGAGAGAGAGAGAGAGTGTGTGTGTGTGTGTGTGTGTGTGTGTGTGTGTGTGTATATCACCTTGGCACCCCGCCTAGATCTCAGCTTTGCCCTTGAGACTCCCTCACAACACCCAGGGTAATTCAGTCACCTCATGTCAGTCTTATACTGAGTCACATATTTTTTCTTCCCTCATTTCCACGAAGATGATTAAAGTTCTAAGCATTTCTGGTGGATTTGTAAATTATATCGGCACATACGGCTTCTGAGTGCCTAAGGATAATTTCACAGTACTCTGGTTCCATGTCTCCCAGTTGTCAAACAAGCCTAAAATACCTACTGATACTGAATATCTTTTGACAAATGGAGGCAACAATGGGAGGGTCATGAAGGCTGCTCCAGAGGGCACTGGCTGATTTTTTTTTTGACAACAGTGTGCCCTCTCAGCTAACCTGATACACTTGCTCAACTGTTCTTTCAATCATGCCCCCAGGACCCTAACCCCCTTCCCCACCAGGGAGTTCTTGTTGAACTAAATTTAAGGCACTTGGGAACAGACTGGTGAAACCGGGATTATATGTAATCTGATCAAAACAAGTCCAAGCTAGATGCAGACGTAAACATTAGTTCCTTGGACAATGTTCATGACCCTAATTTCACAGAAGTCAGAACTTGGAAGAAAGAGGGGTTTATAGGACACTTTAAAAGGGAGACAGATAATCCGGTCAGAAGCACTCCAAAGCCGGCCATCTGTATAACATTACGGTGAAGGCTTTGAAAACCAGTCAAACAATACGTGGATGAAAAGGCACAGCATACAATTTCATTTTCTCAAGAGTTTTTGACAAAGGTTAAAATGAAAGGTTAAAATGAAAAATAAAAGGTGCCTGATGGCTCTTCAGGAAAACCACCCGTTATCTATGAAAAAATGAGACGCTGTCTCCCCTAATTTCCAACAGAGCTCTTGCCAAATCCCCACCTCATTGGTAAAATGACAAAATTTGTGGTGTTTCCTTTGCCATCCAGATATACATCAAATCGTTATAAACAAATGCAGCTTTCTTTGCAACTAATAATCACAATGTGTGGGTAAGAAATATCTCCTCTGTAAATCCTTGGAGACAAGGCTGCATTGTGGGCATTAAATAATTATAACAATCTGACATGAGTCAGAGGATTGTTTTTGCAATGGCCCTGTTGCACTTCAGACTTAAAAGTCAACTAAAACCTTCTTTGGGGGCCCTTTACCCATGATGCCCTGGCTGATTTTGAAACAATTCTCATTCTTTAGAGTCTGGTCCCACTGCAAAGAAAATGGTGGCAATGTGGCATTCATGAAATAATCAACATGTAACACTGATTTTTTTTTAAAACATGCAACCAACAGCAGGACAATTACATTATTATGAAAACCTTTTCAAATTTCAATTAAGAATGTATTTTGATCTCATTTTTTAACAACTCACAATCATACATTAAAAAATCTAGCATTTTAAGCAAAAAGACCCATGGCAAGAAAACATCATATATTTACAAAGAAAGAATAAAATGCAATTTTGATTCAAGAAAGGCATGACAGGAAAAATACTAGCATTTCCCTGATACATTTCTTTCCCTCCTTCACAGGGCCCTCTTCTTATCCAAATCCTTAAAGATAAGTTTTCCCTAACAGGAGATAAAGCTGCCCCCAGGATCCAATTGGTCCCAGCTTCCTGGTAACCAAAAGGCATAAAAAGTCCCAGCTATATGGAGTCTAGGCTTGTCAGACATGATGAGCACTTAAGACCACCCCACACTCACTAATTCCATCATCTTCTGAGCAGACCCGTTTCCATATGTGTTGCTTGCAGCCTTGCTGTGTTGGGGCAGACAGAGTAAAACTGTTTTATTAAATGGTCAGTGTCTTGGGTGGGAGATCCTCATCTCATCTCAACATCTAACCTGAACTAAAAAATGCTGGTGTTACAGAGAGAAAGGGGACAGGAACCAGATCTATAATTCCCTGGTCTAGGGAATTCCTGGTGAGGAAAGTTCCTCCACAAATACAGGCTGTCACTTTCTCTGCAACATACAGTCTCAAAAAGCTGTCTATAAGTCAAACATGGGACTTGACCTGGTAGGCTGCAACACTACCAAGTTCAAACCAAACTGGGCTAAATACAACTGGTTTACATATTTAACAAAATAAATAAAAATGGCAAAAAATAGAGATAATATTACATTTTAAAATCAAGTCAATATGTGAACTGCAAGGGTCATTACATAAACCCCACTTCTAAGAGTTTAATACCACTGATCAAAGAGAGTCAAGGGGCAGCTGTATGGTGTAATGGATAGAGGACCAGGCCTAGAGTCAAGAAGATCCAAGTTCAAATGTGTCCTAGGACACTTAGTAGTTGTGTGACCTTGGGCAAGTCACTTGACCCTGGTGGCCTCAGTTTCCTCACCTGTAAAATGAGCTGAAGAAGGAAATGGAAAACCACTCTAGTATCTTTGGTCAGAAAACTCCCCATGGGGTCACAGAGAGTCAGACATGAATGACTAGACAACAACAACAAACAGAACGGACTTGCCCAGGGTCACACAGCCAATAGATATCAGGGGCTACATTTCAATGGGATTCTTTCTCACTTCCTCACTTTCAGATCTCTACTTACACCACTCTGGCTCTCACAACAAGGCAGATAACAAGAATATACTGGATATTACAGGGGGGACATATATCTATATCTAATCTATAATTTTTTTTCATTCAAGAAGGAAAAAAAATCTTGGCAAAGCAATTTCAATGTTATTATCTACCCAACAGGCTGGAAATTAAGTATACTCCTCACAAAAGAAACAAAGATATACTCCTCTTTGCAATTCTCTACTTATTAGCTATATACTTCCCATCCTCCCTGCCAGCAATTCTAAAATTTTCCAATTGATGGGACATAGGCTGCAATCAGATTAGTAAATGGATCTCTTTCATCAAGTAGGAAACAATGTCTAGAAAGAATGGTGTCATTGGTGGCTGTCCCTGGCCTGGATCATGAAGCATTCCAAGGATATAATTTCTTGTATAGTCAATATGGCTCTGATTGAATACATACATACATACATACATACAGAGAGAGAGAGAGAGAGAGAGAGAGAGAGAGAGAGAGAGAGAGAGAGAGAGAGCAAACAAAGGCAGAGATATGCAACCTTAATTCCAAGAGAGTTAAAGCCCTAATATCTCTTACTAAGGAGAGAGCTAAAAATTTAGAGACTGATGGCACTTAAAATCTGTGGCCTCTCAATGAAATGATTTTTCCTCCCTTCGAAGAGCCTAGAGAACTTTTAGCTAGAGTCCCCCCTGCTTCCTGACCTACTCCATGACCACCAAAACAAATCTCCACAACAATAACCCAATAAATGAATCAGCACATTTATTAAATACCTATTGTATTGTGCTGGTGGGGACCCCAAACTCAAAACTGAAGCAGTCTTATCTCATGATGAGCTTTTGTTTGGGAAACAACATGCACATAAGTATACGTAAAACATATTTAAAAAAAAAAAACAAGAACCACACCTATAATTTCATGGGTCTAGGGATCTCCTGATGAATCTCTTGTTCTGCTTAATCAGGCTTGGAGAGCTGGCTGGAATAGTGAAAGGGTTAAAAAAAACTGGGATGTGTGAGGGGAGGCCCTTGAACAAAGTTCTTCCTGACTCTGAGGCCAGCTCTTCACTATGCTGCCTCTCATTCAAATCACATACAAAATAACTGTAGGGAGGAGGCTCTGACAGTTGGCAGAGATGGCTTAAGGTTGCACACATGATGGGGTAGGCCCTTGAGTTGAGCTTTGAAGGAAATTCTAACAGTTCCCTACAGACCCTTCCTGGGTTACAGGAGGTGAGTTCATTCCATTTCATTGTCCACCCCAGATCTGAGAGCAACCAAAACCAAAACAAGAGAGAATCTAGTCAGACATAGATTGAAAACAATAAAAATTTTTACTTACTTTCTATTGATAATTCATTTAAGGTACCTTGGGTATCAAGCAAGCAATCAAGCAAGCAAGCAAAAACAGGAGCCCCACCACTGAAGCCAGAAGCTGTCTGATAGAAGGAATCCATTTTGGTAAACACATCTCTTAGAATAAAACTGGGAATACCTAGAAAGAAAATGCAAAGGGCACCCAAAATTCTAGGGATGAAGCAACCATTAAAGGAATCACAAGTCCAGCAACCTTGATAATTTAAATTCATGAGAGGAAACTGGATGGACTAAAGACTGTTCTTAAGTCACACAAGATGAGAGGGAATTCTTAAGCAAACAGGTATTTCTAGAGAGAGGTTGTTGGGGTTTCCTCTAGAGAGAGTAAGTTGTTGGGGTTTATTTTTATTTATTAAGAAGCTAACAAAAGAAGGAAAAGGAAGAAAAAGTTGATGACATTTAAAGACTCCAGGAATGTTAGCACATCAAGGAAAGCAGGCCTGCTCAATCAGAAAAAGGAAGAAAACAGGTCTTAGCATCGTACTACCCTGCTACATTCCCTCACCTGAAGCTTTGATGACTACTCCAATCAGACTTTTTAAGCTTCAAGAAGTCATCTGTGATATTGTGGTTTATCCTTTTATCTCAGACCTTTCCCTTACTCTTCCCCCATTTTATTACTGTCAAAATGTATAGAGACTAGATAACTCATGGGTCAAAGAACAAATTTGAAAACAATAAATAAATTCACAAAAAAATGAGATAACTTTTGGGATACGAGTAAACCAGTCCTTAAAGATATTTAGAGATATAAATTTAAAGTTTATCAAAATAGCAAGTATTTGGGGCAGCTAGGTAGCGCAGTGAGTAGAGCGTCGGCCCTGAAGTCAGAAGGACCTGAGTTCGGATCCGGCCTCAGACACTTAATGCACACACAAGCAAAAACCTAGCCCTGTGACCTTGGGCAAGTTACTTAATCCCAACTGCCCTCCAAAAAGCAAAAAAAAAAAAAAGCAAGTATTTAAAAATCTATCCAGTACTAAAAAAGAAATTCTGAAAATTAAAGCAAAGAGGAATATTGAACTATTAAATAAATCAAACAAACAAATAAATAAAACCGGGACCTGGGGTTTGCTGTTGTTGTTGTTGTTTTAATAGATGAAGCATTAGTTAGTCTGCCTTTTATTAAGAGAAAAACCAAACTGACACTGTCAAAATCGAAATAAGAATTCACACCAAATGAAGGAATAAAGGAAAATATTAGAAACTATTTTGCTCAATTACAAAACAATAAAACTGACTATTTAAATTAAATGAATGTTTACAATATGAAACCCCTAGATTAGTAAACTAAGAAAGAGGATTTAAATAACCCAATCTCAAACAAAAGAAAATTAAACAAACCATAAATAACTCCCAAAGAAAACCAACACCAGATTAATTTGAAAGTGAATTCTATCAAACACTGAAATAATTGCAATTTTTTACATTTTTAAAGTTTATGTATATAAACCACTTATAAGTATAGGAAAGGGGATGCCACCAAATTCATTTTATGATAGAAATAATTCATCTTGACACCTAAACCAGGATAAGACAAAATGGTGGAAGAAAATAGGAAATTAATATCTCGACTTGATACACTTGCAAAATTTTTAAAAATAACATAGCAAAAAGACTGCATATTATGTAAAAATTGGATCTATGCCAGAAATGCAAGATTTATTCAATATTAATAAAATTATAAATATAATAGTGTCAATAACAGCAAATCACATATACACAAATCAAAACATATACAGAAAAGGCTTTGGATAAAATACAATACACATTGCTTTTTAAAACATTAAAAGGAATAGCTATAAATGGGCTTTTAGTTAACATAGCTGACAGAACTTATTTAAAACCAAAAATCAACATAATATGTAATAAAGAAATGCTAAGAGACCTTTTCGGTAAAATTAGGGATAGATGTTCATTATGGCCATTACTATTTAATATAGTTCTAGAAATGCAAGCTATAGCAATAAGACAAGAAAAAGAAATTGAGGAGATAAATATAGATAACGAGGAAACAAATGATCATTTTCTATGGGAAGGGGGGCAGGGGAATAAAGAAGGAAACAAACATTTATTGAGGTAATACTATGTACCAGGCACTGGGCTGAGAAGAATACAGCTGTTATCTCAGCTCCTCAAACAACCCTGTGAGGTGGGTGTTATTATGACATCCAATTTCTATACTTGAGGAAGGCAAGTGAGTGACTTGCCCAGGATCACACAGCTACTAAGTGTCAGAGGACATATTTGAACTCAGATCTTCCTAACTCCAGGCCCAAGATTCCATCCACTGCACCTAGTTACTTCAATAGATGATATAATGCTTAACTTAGGTGACCCTCAAATCAGCTAAAAATAATTAACCGAAACAAGAATTTTAGCAAAGTAGGATATAAAATAAACCCATACAAATCATGAGCCCTTTGGGAATACTACCAACAAAACCCAGCAGGACAAAGAGAAATTTCATTTGAGATAAATACAGAATATATAAAATATTTCAAAGTCCACAAACCAAAGCACACACAAGAGTCATACATGAATACAGTTAAATAATAATGGTACATAAATGTAGACAGATCAAAATAATGGGAGAAAGACTGGTTGCTCAATTGGTGGGCCATGCCAATAAAGACAATAAAAATGACCACCTCAATTAACAGTGTATAGAGTAGGTGTCAGGAAAGCCTGAGCTCAAATCTGGTCTCAGACACTTATTAGCTATATAGCCTAGGGCAACTCAATTGCTGTTCACCTCAGTTTCCCCATTTGTAAATGGGAGAATAACAGCACCCACGTCCCATGGTTGTTCAGTCATTTTCCAGTTGTGCCCGGCTCTTCATGACCCCATTTGGGATCTTCTCAGCAAAGATACTAGAGCAGTTTGTCATTTCCTTCTTCAGCTCCTTTTACAGATTTGGAAACTGATGTTAGCAATTATTATAATTATTATTAGTAGTAGTAGTATTATATGCTGTAGGAATGACACCTTATAAATCTTTCCCATCATCGCTTCAGCAATCAACCAACAAAGTACAGTCTGATACAAGAGTATAAGAGGTCTGTTTTCCTTAAGAGCACTTAGTTGAAAAATCAAAAGGAATGAAGATTGGTCGTTTCAAGTTTTATAATTCTAAGATTGAAAGTCATGTCAAAAGGGCACTAGAAAAAAGTGAGTTTTCAATCATTTTATAAAGATTCTAACTCACTTCACTTTCCTTTTTCGAAGAATGAAAATATGTTTTCCTTGAGCCTGCTAGCTCAGAGTCAAGAGAATATTGTTGCTCAAGAACAGACAACTCTTGTCTGTTGGGCATGGCTGTTTATCTTCCAGAGAACACATGTCCTATAGCCCATCAAAGCACAGTCCCTCCAAGAGAACATCGCCTAAAATTGCTCTGACCCAAGTAACACCTTCTTCAATTCAATTGAATAAACATTTATTAACTGTCTATTATTATGTACAAAGCAGTATGTTAGCCATTAGGATCACAAAGATAAAAATGAGCTAAACCAATCAAAGAGTTTATGTTCCAGTGAGCAGATAGATACAACTTATATAAATAGATATATAAGTAAATTGGGACTCATTTCAACCATCAGTCAATGTTTGACAGCACACATACCTTTTCTAAAATATGTCACGAATCAAATTATGCAAAGTAGGAATGTATATATCATCTTCCCACACAGCCATGTATATTTCATACATTTATCTGCACAATTTCATTCTCCACTTTTCAGCCAGGATACAGTATCTTTGGGCTATTTTCCCTTCAGATTTCTTTATTTAATGTTCATGTTATGGAGATTGCTTTTAATTGTCTTATGACAGATTACAGATTCAAGATATTTCAGTAACAACATCTCAATGCAGAGATAACCAAAGTGAAATGGAGAAGGTTTTACCCAAAAGCACCTGGGCAGACCTCTCCAATAGGGCTGCAGCTGCTCCACAGAAGAGACAGGGAGAAAGGAAACCCCTTCCAGGCCCTGAGGGCACTGCTCATTCTCTGAACAGGAACAATACTCAGCTTTGATAAGCTCTTCTAGGAGCGGTATTTCACTGTTTAGTCTTTCTATCTCTAGAATTCTACACCAAATCCAGAATATGATTTCATTTAGTCCAGCAGTTTCATAAACATAGTGAACTCTCAGCAAAAATAAACAAACAAATAAACAAAAAACAACTCCCCCATCCAAAGCAGATAAGGCAACAACAATCAATCATCTTAGAGCTGCCTAGGGTCCTACTGAGAAGTTAAATGACTGGATTAGGGTCTCAGAGACAGTGTGTGTTATTAAAGGCAGGACTTTCTGATTCCCTGGCTATGAGGTTGGCTTTCTATTCATTATACCATATTGAACTGTACTAATAAGCATTTAGCAAATACTTTTTAAATTAAAGAACATTAACGAAGGAAACAACATACTGGTTATCCACGGAAACATTGAATCTGATGAATAAAATCAGCTTTGACATGACCTTTTCCCCCTTCTGTCTTCAAATTTCATTTATTATCATAATTTACTTAGGGTATAGTGAGTAATATGTGTAGACAAACACACACATATACCACTCAGGAATATCTCCCCACAACTCCCTACCTTCACCCCAGGGTCTTGAAGAAGCCTATATTTATAATAAACTTTTTTTAAAAAGTAAAACCAATCCTCACACTGTAAAAAAATCTGCTGTCATGTGCCATATTACGCGCCCCGCTACTTGTACTGTGATAATTTGCTTATTATACTCTATTAAAGTTCATTCTTCTCCACTGATGTACTCTTCATGGGAGGGTGATAACCCTGGGTTTTTAAAGGCACAAAACCTGGCAAGTCTAGAAGTCTTATGGGCTTAACTTATCCGGACTAACCCAGCTCCCCTCATAAAGACTCATGACAAGGCTGGTGATTGAACCTTTAAATTATTGACCACAGAAATTCTCAAAAACCACCCTAAGAAGTCACAAAGGGCCAAGACCTGCCCCAGACAAATCACAACACCTAAGTTACTGCAGGACTAAAGAATTATATACTTTGGGTAAGATGGTCAACCTAAGCCTAGGAAAATACAGAAAGGCTTACTAGATAATGAGGAGAAGAGTTTTCTCATTTCATTTGGCTATTTTTCCATTGCATATATCAGGACAAAAGTTATGCCTCTCTAAAAGAGCTGACAATCTAAATAAATAAGAATAAAAATTACCAAAATGTTCTATTAAAAGGCATCCTTCCTGTTCCACATATTTTGCCCTAGGCAACTGCCTAACCACCCTCCTTCCCCAGGCCAGTACAGACATACCTTATTTTACTGTGTTTTGCTTTATTGAGTTTTGCACATAATTCTTTTTTTTTTTTTAACAAATAGGTTTGCCATGCTTTGAGCAACTCCCTCAGTGCCTTTTTCCCAACATATGCTCGTCTCACGCCTCTTCACCAAGAATTTTGGTAATTCTTACAACAGTTCAAATTTTTTCATTATTATTATATCTGTTATGGTGATCTACCATATGATCTATGGCAACCAGTGATCTTTGATGTTATTGTTGTAATTTGTTTGGGGCACATGAACCACACCCATAAAAGAAGGAAACATAATAGATAAATGCATGTGTTTGGACTACTCTACCAACCCACTGTTCCCTGTCTCTCTCCCTCTCCTCCAGCCTCCCTATTCCCTGAGACACAATATTGAAATTAAGCCAATTAATAATCCTACAATGGCCTCTAAGTGTTCAAATAAAAGGAAGAGTCAATCTAATTTGGCAAATTTCATTGTTATCTCATTTTAAGAAACTGCCACAGCCACGCCAGCCTTCAACAACCACCACCCTGATCAGTCAGAAGCTATCAAATAGGGGCAAGACCTTCCATCTGAAAAAGATTACAATTTGCTGAAGGCTCAGATGGTGATTACTTTTTTTTTTTTGGAAATAAAGTATTTTTGATTAAACACTGTTTCTTAAGACATAATACTATTGCACACTTAAGAGACTACAATATAATGTAAATATAACTGTTATATAGGCACTGGGAAACCAAAAAATTCATGTGATTTTGCTTTTTTGCAGTGGTCTGGAACCGAACCCAAAATATCTCCAAGGTATGCTTGCATCTGCTCTACAACCTACTGCACTATCTTCTCTAGAAATGACAAGAAGCAAATATAGCAAAGCCAAGCACTTGTGTGAGACCTCCCTCTCTCCCTCGTCCTCAGGGCTCACAGCCCCTCAGCAGCTATCACTGAGTAAGTGGTGATGAGGGGCTGCTTCCACAACCTTCCCCTCCCTTCATTCCAACAGACGATTTACTCAGGCCACAGCCACAAGCTCTAAACCACAAACACCAGAGCCTGTGCATAATGTCAATATTTTATTTATAGGCTTCTGAACCCCTGCTGTGCAGCTGGCTCTCTGTATAGGAGACTTCTGTCTGAGGGATGGCAGATGGCCGTCATCCATTCTCACTGGCTGCTGGGGGTATAAGATTTAGAGGGTGGCCCCATATCTGTTGAACTTGTTTTAGTGTCCAGAATAGCAACATGTAAAACCAATACTGATTTCGGATGGGCATCCCAGGATGCTTCTGATGAAATACATTCTGGAAGACTCTCTCTCTCTCTCTCTCTCTCTCTCTCTCTCTCTCTCTCTCTCTCTCTCTCTCTCTCTCAAAGAAAATTCTTCTCAGCAAAGCCAATGGCAATTGAAGACTCAGTTATCCTACTCTATCAGCAGGACCCCTAGATCCTAGCAATCTAAGAGGATAATCTTGACCTCTTGAAAGTCTAATATCTTCTAACTCACTTATAATATTTTAAGGGACCAACCCGAGCCCTGAGGGCTTCCAAAGCATTTTACTAACATGAAAACTACCTTGTAGATAGATCTAAATGGAGTTTGTAACACCTCCCAATTCTCTTGCCTTGTGTCTTTTCCCCCTCCACTGTACCCTAGTACATACCTTCATACAGAGTATTTATCACTTTCCCTATACAAAGGCTAATAGGCCAAAATTCTCTCTGTCTTGCATCACAGCACACATTGACATATATTATAATCTTCTTTATGCCTCTCTACATGGTGAATTCCTCCCCGTGTATTAAAATGCCCAAGTGAAATACCATCTTCTCCCCCTAAGAAGCTCACGCTGGAAAAGACCCTATCGATAATATAGAAATATCCAGAACATCCTTCACATCACAGGACAATCTGGACCTTTAGTGATCTTAAGAACATTTATTAAATGCCTAATATGTGCCCCCACCCTCAGAGCTTACAGTCTGGTTAAGGAGAAGACCAATAAACAGACAAATATAGTAGAAATCAGACTGAGCCGTGTAACCTTGAGCAAGTTACTTAACCCCAATTGCTTAAAAAAAAAAAAAAGAAATCAGACTGTGAAGTCCAAAAAAGGAACATAAAATGCTATGAGATCAAATGAAGGAGAAATCGCTTTCTATTCTTAAGGAAAGTGACAATCCAATTAAATTCAATATTTAATAAAAATGATAATAATGACAACTGTTGATATGTATAGAACATTTTAGTGTATACATAGATATATACAGTATATTTTTGATCCTTACAATAACCCTATGAGGTAGGTGCTATTATCACCCCCATTTTATAAATAAGGACACTGAGGCTTAGAGAAAGCCAATAGTTTGCCCATGTCAGGCAGTCAGAAAGCATCTGAGGTGGGGGTTTTGAATTCAGGGCTTTCCTGACCCAAGTTCTGATCTCTATCCACTAACACCCAGCTGCCTCAATGGAGCACTTGGGCCAGAGCTAGCAGGATGGGTAGGATAAAAACAGGCAGAGAGAGAGGCAGGGGAACAGCAGTGGATTTCAGGTGGACTAAATCATGTGGGCAAAGGCACAAAAGCAGCCAACCACTAAACTTGGTCGATCTTCGGAACACACAAGGGGAAGGAGCATGAAAAAGGCTGGAAATGCAGCTTAGGACCAGACTTGGTGGAAGGGCGGGGCATGTATGTCAGACTAAGGAATTTGTTTCTCCTTAGGGACACTAATATGGCAGTGGAGGTGGGGGGACATGGAGAAGGTAAGAGATTAAAAAAGGGATTAATTCCATCTTAAACATTCGGAGCTCCAGGTTCTAAAAACTTAAAAGACAGGTGAAGATGCTATAGTACAGATTGGTGCATGGCTGGTGATATAGATCTGGGAATTAGTTACTCACATAAAAAGTCACCCTATGAGAAGACCTAACGTCAATAAAGAAGGAGGTCCAAAAACAGAAACTGAGGGAATGTCACCTTTAAGGGAGCAGGAGGAAGAAGAACCAAGGAAGGAGACAGAAAAGGAACCATTAGAGGCAGAAGAGCCAGGTGTGAAAGGCATCAAAGAAGGTGAGTTGGGAGACGAGGGAGTAGTCCTCATTGAGAAGCACTACAGGACAGCTCCGCAGAGATCTTGTTATTAACCCCATGGACTCGAGCGTTCCAGGGCTGTCTATCTTCCACTATCTCTCGAAGTCTGTCCAAGCTCATGTTCCATGATACTATCTCTCCACCTCATCCTCTGCCACCCCTTTTTCCTTCAATCTTTGCCAACATCAGGTTCTTTTCCAATGAGACCCATCTCATAATGTGGTCAGAGTATTTAAGCTTCAGCTTTAGTATTTGTCCTTCCAATGAATGGTCTGAAGTAACTTCCCTAAGTACTGACTCATCTTAGCTCCTTGATCTTCAAAGGACTCCCCAAAAGTGTGGATTCAGCAGCACTCACGTTTCCTTCCAATCCAGCTCTCATAAGCCATACATTATTATTGGAAAAACCATAACTTTAACTATTTGGACCTTTGCTGGCAAAGTAATATCTCTGCTTTTTAGTATGCTGTGCAAATTTGCCATAGCTTTCCTTCCAAGGAGCAAGTGCCTTTTAATTTCATGACTGCAGTTACCTCTGCAGTGATCTTTGAGCTCAAGGATATAAAATCTGACACTGCTTCCATTTCTTCTCCTTCTATATGCCAGAAAGTGACGGGGCCATTTGCCATGGATAAGGCAGGACAAAACACTATGAGATTTGGTAATAAGCAGATCATCAACCACTGAAAAAAAGGTTCAATATTGAAAGGTAGTGAAAGAAGATAAGTTGCCAAGGATGGATGCCTGAATGGTAAAAGGTTGTCAGGGCTGGGGAAAGAGAAGATGGAAATGGGATGACAGACTGAATGGACAGGAGAGGTTTTCCGCCCCCCCCCCTTTGTTTTTTAAATTAAAGGCTGGTCAAATGCAGCAGCTTTGTAGGCAGAAGGAATCAAATGAAAGGGACGAATTAAATTTGGAGAAAGGCATGGAGAAAATGGAATGGGTTGGGAAGATCAAGTACACAAGGTGAGCTTTGTCCAGAAAAAGACATCTTCCTTTCAAACACAATGGGACTAGAAATTGTAAGCAAAGAGGGAAATTGAGGGAACTCCTTGAAGAATTCTCTCTAGAAAATGAGTAGGTATAAGCAGGTTCTGATTTCATTCATTTTTTAAGAAAGGAATCCCTACCCCCAACAACCCCTTTTCTCCTCTATCCCCCAACCTTCAGAGAGCACAGTCATCACCTCTTTGTGCAAGGGTGAGTCAGGCCACACATCTCAATCCTTCAGCACGTTTAAAAACATTCCCCACTTGATCTTCACAGGTAAATTCCAGATGATGGCCATGTAGCCAGACCAACAACAGTGGAATTTTCCTTGCAACCCTCCGCACAGTTCTTAAGTCTCTCATGGAATTAGACATCCAATTTTAAGAACTAGGTGTCTTTGCCCTACTACACGACTGAGTACATAGCTTTCACCCCATAAGGCAGCTCACCTTCCTCTCCAACTTTCTTTTAAAGGGAAGAAGCCTAATGTTCACTTGCCACAACTTCATTCCTCCTTCTTGCCAAGTATGAAACCTTTGTTTGAGGAATAAGAGGAAAGGTGGAAAGACAACACCAGGGCCTGGGTCAAAGATAATTTGCACTTTCCCAGAATAGCCTCAGGATCCAGAGGCCAGAAATGAATAAATATTTATTGCTTACTACACGTCAAGCACAGAGCTAAATTGGACAAATATAAGCAAGAGACAATTCCTGTCCTCAAGGAACTTAGATACTAATGCCTGGAAATAACTCCAGAAGTAGGGGAGTAGTAGGAGCCAGGTCAAATCCAGTTGGATGCAAAGACAACCAATTCTTTGACATCTTAAGGGGGCAGGGAAGTATGGTTTTTATTTTTGTTTTGTTCCATTTTCAAAGAGGAAAGAAATCATTTTTCCAAAGTCCAAGTTTTCATGTGGAAGCTGGTAATATTTTTTCTGTCCAGTCAATTCTGCTCAACATTTTTTAAAACAACCAGCAAGACAATTTTCTTCCTAGAAACAGGTATTAGAATTTATTAGTTTCTTATTTCGACCCACTTATGTTTGGTTATGTTTAGCATTTTTATCTAAACAGGGTTGGAATTCTGCCTCTGGGAGTCAACCCACCAATTCATCCAATTGTCAAAGACAACCTGCAATTCTCACAGGCAATTTCACAATTGCAAAAGATTTTGTACTTCATGTTCCCAGGCCTACTAGGGAAAGGAGATGAGAATTCAAAGCTAACCTGAATCTTTTCTACAACTCTGATCACAATTATAAGTGAATCATGGGTATAGACAATCAACATTTTTTTTTAGCTAACCTAGTTAATCCTAATGAAAGTATGAGGGGTGGGCCCCTCCCCTGAAGCAACACTCCAATTCATTGGAAAGAGCACAGAACTTAAACTCAGAATTTGAATTCAAATTCCAGTCATGACATTTACATCATGACATTGGGCAAGTAACTGAACTTTTCTGATCTTAAATTAACAGTCATGAAAAATGAGAGACAAAATGGTATCTGAGGTTCTTCCAGCTCTAAAACTACAAAACCTATGACCATAGCAGTTAGCATAGAAATTGCCTGCACTTATTTATTTCCTCCCCCTACAGTTCTGCCCCATGCACCCAATTCCCATACAACTCAATGGTCAAATAATTTAGCAGCGGCAAATTTCAAGGAAAAAAATCCATCAACACTTCATAAATATCAACCCTAACAAGCCATAAATATCTCTTAAAAAATAAAATCTCCACAGACTTACAATAGATGTTTTGCTCCTAGAGATAAATCAATGGGAGAAAAGTTCAACTGTACCCCACTCATCAAGTCTAAGCAGAGCCACTTATACACAAAGACTAATATTATAAAATAAACCTAACAATACAAATTTTTAGTGATAGCTGTTAGAAAATTCATCAGCATTGAACCCATTCAGGAACTAAGCTCCTGAATCTCAATATCATCAACATTTACAAAGTACTGTACGAATAAATATAAAGATTTTCTTATATTACATTTTACATTTATTTGTAAATATATAGGGCACTCATAAGATATTTTATAAAGTGCTGCACCATGCTTACTGCCCAAGATTCGACCTCACAGAATCCATCAGAAACTAAGCTCTTTTGGGGTAAGGAAGGGCTTTCTCATTGTCTTTGGATCCTTAGGCCACAGCTATATCACCTGACATATAGTAAGCATCTAATCAATGCTCATGGATTGATAACAGTCCAATGAGGGTGTTTATGATGTGCAGGAATAGGATCAGGGAGAGAATAAATGAAAAATGTGACGTCATTTTATCTTTTTTGTAGATAAGTAGTCACTACTGTTATATTGACCAAATTTAAATGTATCGATTCTTTAAAATGGATCAATTCTTGAAAAATGTTAAATTCTGTTAAAGTCTTCCTCCACCTGCTTCATGCTCCTGAAAGTGACCCTTCTTCCCCAAAACTCCATGAGAAGCTACATGTCATCATTCCAGGAATAGAGGCTGGGGCTACTTCCACTGCAAATGGCCCTGCCTGCCTGCCTACTCTAAGAATCAAGCATCTTGAAAACTGAGAGAAGTGAGAAAGCAACAGGACTTGACATGGGATCCAAGCTACAAGGGCTCTACATCAAAGGTCATTTTTATAACAACTGAATGCACTGAAAGCTTTTAATGTGGTTGGAATAGATGTGACATGAACTTTGTTTCTTGGTTCAAAAAGGAATTAAACACACACAATCTGTAATTACTACAGAACTACTCTAACCACCCTGGCTACATGCTGTTTCTGAGGAAAAAGAATTTCCTTCAATCAAAACAGCACATCTCTCAAGCCCCAAACTATAAATGCTCCCAAGCCCCCAAACCTCATTCACTGAACAAAAAAGCAATCGATGCCTGGTGTCAATCACATAAAGAACCTTCCTTTACCACCAACACTCTGGAATGTCATGAACTACCAGTTTTGTTGTCATTTTTTAAAAAATGAGATGTGAAAAATAAATGAGAATTCTTTTTTTAAAAAAGACATTTATAGACAAATGAATGTCCTCATTCCAAGGAAACCATCACCACCACCCACCACCAAGAGACAGACACTGTCTATACTGCTACTACGTCATTCAAATGTGGTCAGAACACCTTTTTATGACTCTCCTTCCCAAGGCAACCAAGAGCTAGGAACATGGGTGAATCTCATAATGTCAGTATCACATCATTTCTCCCCAAGGCTTTATCACTTGTCAACAAATTCTGACTTTTGTCTATTTTCAAATAAGTTTCCTCTCCAAACAATAAACTCTGGTACTCTCAGAAGGAAATGGAAAGAGCCCTGGCCCTAGAAATAAAGGACTGGGGCTCAGATACCACCTCTGACACTTATTATTCTGCCTGTGTAACCATGAGCAAGTCGACTTGCCTCCCTGGGTCTCAGTTTTCTTATGTGTAAAATATGGGGATTGGAGTCTGAGGTCCCTTCTAGTCTAAATCTGTGCCCCTGTGATCCAAAAAATAAAAAAAGTCAAGTCTGGCAATAGTGCATTGGTGAATTAAATGTGTCTGTTGCCCACCCAAAGAGCTGACTCTGAAGTATACAGCAATTATTCCGAAGCCTAAATTCTGCATTTTTTTAATTAGTCACCTCACATTATGTTTGCACTTTAGAAGAAAAAAGCAAAACCACTTAAAGTATATTCACAATTCTCCCTGTTTCCTTGCACAAATTTTTAGGACACAGAGTTAGGGCACACAGGCTCTGATTAAATTCCTGCTAAGGTATAACTATGTAAAAATAAGAAGAAAACAGAAAAGCAATCAAGTGTTGCTTTTTGTGAAGCAACATTTACACACCTAGGCAAGCTTCACTGTTTGATATTTTTCCATTCTTTGTTAAAATGGTAGAAGGGAAGGAACGCACAACAGAACTAAGACAAATGAAAAGTATTTGAGGAAGGAAGGAATGAGGGGGAGCTTTAGCTATGTAATGAGCCTACCACAGTCTATGGGCAGAGATTAGCAAAGATCTTCACTCCTACCTTCTCCACAATCAAATATAAGAATTCACTGGCACTGGAACTCAATACATAAACACCTCAACAAAGACTGAATAGATGTGTTGCAAATAAAAAGCATGGCTGCTGTCTGGAAGGCATCATTCCTGTATCTGAGATCCATTTTCCCCATTAACTCCCATTATAAAATGGGAAATAGAGGTAGAACTCAGGGGAGGGGGCTGAAGAAGGGAAGCAATAGCTACTGTGTAATGTCCAGAGAGAACTAAGCCAAGAAGTGATGAAAGAAAGTAGAAAATCTTTTATTTTTCAGAACTGATACAGCAAGAAGACTTGGTCCCCTTTGGATTAAGATTCTCGAAAGGGAAACCTTTAAAACTCTGCAATTTAGGTACCAATTAATCCACCTACAAGCATTCAATAAATAGATACTCTGTGTCATGCACTGCATTCACTTCTGCAGGTACAAACACAAAATCAAAACATCTCCTACCCTCCAGGAGGCTGAATTCCAGGGGAGCAAAGGACATGTATGTGTACAAAGAAATAGACCCAACACAGAGGTACAATGATAATGCCATAGGGACAGAGCTTTTACTTACTTGGGGAAGCCCTGGGTGATAAATCGCCCTCTACCTGGTCAACACACGTGGTCTAAGAGAACGGAATAGAGGATAAAGAAGGGACTTACCTGGGATCACAAAGCCAGTCCTCATCAGAAGGAAGTTTTGAGACCAGGTCTTCCTGGCTCAACAACCATGACCATCACCCTAACATTTAGATAGTACTTCAAGATTTGCAAAGTCCTTTCCACAGAAAAATGCATTTGACTTCCTCCTCACAAAGACCCCGTTCAGTTAGGAAATATTATTATCCCTATTTTACAAAAGAAGAAACCTGAGGCTATCATGGGCTAGTAAATGTGCGAAGGGCAGCTGTATGGCATAGTGGATAGAGCAGCAGGACTGGAGTCAGGAGGACTCTTCCTGAGTTCAAATCCAGCCTCTGACACTTACTAGCTGTGTGACCCTGTCTGCCTTACCTCATCTGTAGAATGAACTGGAGAAACCAATGGCAAACCAGTCCAGTACCTTTGCCAAGAAAATCCCAAGTGGGGTCATGAAGAGTCAGACACAATTGAACAACAAATGTGTAAACAGGATTCCAGCTCAGGTCTTCCTGAATAAAAGACCAAGTATACCACCCACAAATGCAAAATTATGTAGGGGGTGAAAAGCACCTGTGTAATTGATACCATACAATCAAAGAGAGACTACATAGCTTACAATGGATAGAAAGCAGTCTTGCAATCAGGAAAACATGGGCTTAAGTAATACCTTCCTACACATATTGGCTATGTGACTCTGGGCAAGTTACTTTCAATGCTACAGAACAACTTTAACACTTGAAAAGACACAAATGAACAGAAGATGTGTTGGTGGAGGGAATTTCCACGACAGAAGTCCCTCAGGCAGATATCATCATGGGTCTAAAGAAATAGTTTAAAAAAAAAAACACACACACACAACCACCACCACCACCAACAACAAAATATATTATTCAGAAGAATGCCTCTATTTTCACCTCCATTCCACAGGCTTAAGAAAGATTCTTAAGTAGATCATCTTGGCTTCCTAATAAGCAGACCTCTTATTCCTCCCCCAGAGATTAACTTATCCCCACAAGTACAGAAAGAAATACCTGCCTAATTATGATAAAGCAAAGCTTCTCAATAGAGGAGCTGACCCAGTTAAGCTCTTTCTGTCTTTCATCCAAGTCCCTTTAGCAATGTACAAACCCTCAGGGAAAAAGTGAAACTTCCTAGAATGTAAGGCCTGGTGATTTTAAGTGCCCCTGGGTGTAGAGTTGACAAATAGTGAGAATGGACTAGAACCAAAGTGCCTTAGAAACCTCTTGAAAAACAAGCCCTCCCAACTCCTGCTGTACTGGACAGAGTTGCAGCTAGCTGGCAGCTTGCTGGGAGTACAGGGTAGAAATTTCACACTTTTGCAACTTTGGCATTTCCCGAATTCTGAGAGCCCCTTCCTGGTTGGGCAGGACACTCTTTGGCATCTCGCTTCCATGGTGTTTTTCTATCTTGACAATTCACTTTCCCAACAGGCATTCAGCCAACTCAAATGAGACTCTAACCAGTGAAAAGCCCTTCAGGTCAACAGTGTGATAAGCTAAACAGCAAAAACTAGACAATGTTTTTGGACTATGAGGTAGTTGCTATGGAGACAGTTGCTAATTAACTGCTTTCAGGCAGGAGAACAAAGGGCTTGAGGGCAGACAGGACTCTGTATCTAAGAGGGAGCAATGCATAGCATCTTATACAGTCCGCACATCCTCATATCTGGAATACCTGAGACTTTGCCTACTTTGCTAAATGCCTTAAGAAATGACAATAGGGTATTTTATTCCCTTTGACTCCGGCTAACAACTATTATACCCTAGTGCTTTGGGGGGGGGACACTGCACGCTAGGCAAGAGACTATGAAAGGATCCATGACTGAGGTTAGACACTGTGGAACCATTTTAAAGGATATAAAAGAACTCTGAATTGTATTAAATAATATACCTCTCAAGCTACTTTAGAGACCAATAAAATAATTCCAAAAGGTTTAGCTCTACCACAATTCATGATTAGACTTAACTGTGTATTATCAGTGATGAAATGACTAAGAGATGTGTAAAGAAAAAAAAAATCACTAGATTGCAGCCTGCACACCATGAGCGGCCAATAAGTATTTGATTGATTAATCAATATCCTGTTCTGATACCACCACACAGCAATATGCAGGAGGGAAGGGTGGTCTCTTTCCTTTGGCACACTTGGAGCTAGTACTCAGCAAATGAATTACTCTGTGCAGAAATGTAGACCAATCAATTGCTCTTGGTTAAAACTGAAGGCCCCATTGCCTCTAGGGCCACTCGAATAGAGACCAACATTGGAACAAGCCTAGAACTGAGACTCCCAAGCTAATTAATTAATATTCTGACTTCATGAAAATCCTCAAAGCTTTAAGAAAATAAACTCAGAACTCCCATAGCCCTTCAAAATAACTTTTCAGAGACCCAGCCTGGCATGTTAATGAATAGTGAGAGACAAAATTTCTTAGCTGATGGCTTAGTGCAATGAACAACGTATTCTGTTCATTACTCATCACCAAGTTAGAATTACTTATGCGGCATCCAAATCTCTTCAACAATCTGGGAGGCTCTCACCTTTTCAAAGTTACTTCACAAGACTGAGTTTTCTTTTCATCTTGGCCAAATTGGACTATTCAACATAGCTCCTCTTCCCCAAACCTGGCTGCCTCCAAGAATATGCCCACACTATTCTCTACAACTGGAATACCTTCCTCATCTTGACCTTGTAAAAGCCTCTCTTCCAGGATGGGATCATCAAATGCCATCTCCTCCAGGGAGGGAATTCCAGATGTCTGCCTCTCTTCCTCTTCCCTCATTAATTACCTTACTTCCTGAGGACTCTTTTTTTTTATTCTTTGGTTTTTTGGAGGGGGGAGGGCAGGGCAGTTGGGGTTAAGTGATTTGCCCAAGGTCACAAGGCTAGTTTTGTGTTGTGTCTGAGGCCAGAGGTCCTCCTGACTTCAAGGCCAGTGCTCTACTCACTGTGCCACCTAGCCACCCCTCGAGGCCTCTTATAGACTATTGTCCGCCATCATTTTCATCCCCCTACCACCACCAAAACCTTGGGTCCTTCCCTCAATAGGTGAACTTCTATCTCATCTTACCCAGAACTAAACCTCCACATCACTTAGTGGTGCATATCCTACCAACATGCACGGAACACACCCTCCTCCTCACATTTCCAGATTTCCTTTGTAGGTTAAATTCCCCACTAGAATAAAAGCTCCTTGAAGGCAGAGACTATCTCACTTGCTTAGATTTGAAACCCAAATGCTTTGCCATATAGCAAACACTTAATAAATACTCTACTTAACCCTTTGTATCCCTTGGTTATTTAATAATTAACATTTATAAAATGCTTTAAGACTTGAAAAATGCTTTACAAATAATATCTTTATTGATCCTCATAATAACATTATCCCAATTTTATAAATGAGGAAGCAGATGTTAAATGACCTGCCCTATGCCACACAGTTTGTGAAGTAAGTGTCTGAGAAGGCATCTTGACCATGACTCTGAATCTGAACTGAGGTCTGTCTCCATCCACAATCTTCTAAGTGATGAAGCCACCCAACTCTTCCCTACTAGACTTTTTTTTCTTTTTTGGAGGGGGGAAGGTAGGGCAATTGGGGTTAAGTGACTTGCCCAAGGTCACAGGCTAGCTTTTGTCTTAAGTGTCTGAGGCCAGATTTGAACTCAGGTCCTCCTGCCTCCAGGGCTGGTGCTGTATTCACTGTGCTACCTAGCTGCCCCCCCACTAGACTTTTAAGTTCAATAAGACTCATATCTCATTTTCTCCCCTCTTAACTAGCACAATGCAGTGAAATTAGCAGTTGTTTACTAAGTGTTGGCTAAACTGGACAAGCACATTCCTTGGGGTAGGGGGGACCAGTTTGGTATAGTGCAGGTTCCCTACTCCTAATGTAGTAAAAACAGTTCTGGTCAGATTTTTGTTCTCTGTTTCTTCCAGCAACTACTAAAAAAAAAATCATCTTCAACTGCTGTCATCGTATCTACTTAATGTAGCCCCCTTGTACTCTATTCCCTTTCCCCTCAATTTGGAATAAATTAGACTTCCTCTTTGAAATCCCTATTGGACATATATCAGGTTCACACCTCCTACCTGTTGAAATGGCTCTAAACTATCACTGGCCCATTATGAAGTCAGGTCTCTAAAGCTCATCTTTCCATTAAAAATCCTTTAAATCAAGGTACACATTGAGACAGAAATTATCACCTGACAAGAGGGTCACATTTCAGACTACATTTTTTAAAGCAGATATGAATTTAAGTTACACTGGAATTAAGAAGACTTTAAGAATTTCTAGCCACTCCTTTAGATAATCGGATATGCCACTAGCAAAAAGTCACCCTTGGAAACCTGTAACCTGAGTCCTCTGGTAATGCCAGCAAAAATGACAAGAAAACCAGAGAGCTGGGCCTTTCATCACCCAGCATGGCAAGGGAGGCTTCCAAGGTCAACAAACAAGAAAATCAGGGCAAGGGTAGCTAGGTGGCACAGTGAATAGAACATGGGCCCTGGAGTCAGGAGGACCTGAGTTCAAATCCAGCCTTAGAGATGTAACACTAGGTGACCTTGGGCAAGTCACCTAACCCCAACTGCCCTGCCTTCCCCCCTCCAGAAAGACCAAAAAAAAAAAAGGAAAATAAATTTAAATTCAAGGCCCCAGAGATTTCCTAGAGAACATAAGTTTGCTTCTGAAGTCTAGAGACATTAACATTTTCCAACTTGACATGCTGTAATAACAGTTAAGAAGTCCTGGCCCCAATTCCACCTCCAGAGGTGACTCTCACTGAAATCATTACACACTGGCTGAGTGAAGGTTAAGCTGAGAATATTGTACATATATGGCAATCATCCTTACTGTCAAAGGTTTGATTCTCACAAGATGGCCAGTGCCCAAAGAACCATGGCAGGGCTCTCACATCAGAGAGCTATTTGACCTACAGATTCTGCAAAAAGTGATTCAAACCTCTCTAGAGGATTTCAACACTTTATTTCTCTCCTTGCCTTCTCCCTACCAGTTAAAGGTCTAAGGATTTTGTTTAATACAGATCAAGGAAGCCCAAGAACTAATGAGACTGTAGGTTTCTACCCAGTCAGTCTGAAGCTCAGAAGACTCAAAAAACCTAAGAAATACTTTCTGAAATAATTACAAATATGAAATTAGAAGGGAATACTAAAGATTAATTGGGCTTTTTTTTGGGGGGGGGGCCTATAACAATAAAAGTTTGACTAGAGGCCTACATGTTTAATCAGCTAAGTTCTATAAACAGTAGAGTCTGAGTACACTGAATAAAAATAATAAGATAATTCATGACTCTACTAATATGGAAATATATTTTGCATAACTGCACACATATAATCTATATCATATTGCTTGCCTTCTCAATGAGGAGGGAGGAGAAAGAGGAAGGGAAAGAATTTGGAACTCATGATTTTAAGAAAAGAATGTAAAGACTGTTTTTACATGTAATTGGACAAAATAAAATATTAAAAAGGAATGAATGGGAAAATGAAGACAATTCATGATTGTTTAAATACAAACCAACCAAAAAAGCCAAATCCTCTATTAATAACATTAAATTCTTTTTCACAAAATCTACTACTGAATTAGATTTGAAGATGTGCTAAATGTGCCTAGTATTTTCCTCATCCCTACCCAAAGCTGATGTCCACTGGTAAAAGATTCATGACTCATAACAAAAGGCTCTACTCAATGAGAGATCCTGAATCAAAATGCTTCAATCAACCAGTAACAACTATTTCAGTCCACCTATATAGAAAGGTGAACAATTAGGCTGATGAAAGTAGGAGGGGAAAGGCAGCTCATGATTAGGAGGATGGAAATACACCTTGATTTGGAGTCAGCAGCCCTAGCGTTGAGTCTGATTCTGCTACTTACTGGAAACTTGACTTTAGGGAAATCCCTTCCTCATTCTGGGCTTCTGTTTTCTCCTCTATGAAATAAAAAGGTTAGACTAAATGACTTCTAAAGTCTTTCCAGACGATAAGCTGAGAATAAATACATCAAAATCTACAAAATAAGGCTAAATTTGCACAGTTAAGGAAACTGAGGAAGAGTTTAAATGACTTGCCCAGGATTATACAGCTAGTAAGTATCTGAAGCTGGATTTAAACTCGAAACTTCCTGACACCAGGAAAAATACTCTCTCCACTGTGTCATCTAGCTACAGCTAGACAAAGGAAAGGTTCAATCAAAGTGCTACAAGAAATTTTGAGGAAGGAGAAGTCACATATAGTTATGAAAGAGCAAAGAAGGGGGCAGCTAGGTAGCACAGTGAATAAAGCACCAGTCCTAGAGTCAGGAGGACCTGAGTTCAAGTCCAGCCTCACACACTTAACACTAGCTGTGTGACCTTGGGCAAATCACTTAACTGCCTTGCCCTCCTCCCCCACTCCAGAAAGAGGAAAAAAAATTTATGATCCTAGAATATATCTACTAAAGGGAAATAAAGAGAAAGAAAATGACAAAGAATAACTTTTTTAAAAAAAGAGAGAGAGAAGGGAAGGCTTTGTGGATGAGGTAGCATATAAATCTGGAAGGAAGGAATATCTTGGGAGGGATTCTGTAATGAAATCTGATCTCATGACAAACATTTCTTCAGCACCCCTACAGAAATCACAGAGCTTCTTTATATTCAATATGTAGTTTTCACCCATTTAATGACCAGAAGTATATTGGACTTCCTTTTCCTCTCCTTTCTTTGTCCAACAAATCCCTGTTTTTTTATTGCATGTTTGAAACTTAACTTCTGTGTCTATAGCATCTGGGGGAGTTAGACAATTATTAAATCAATATTCACATTTAGCCCTTTCATCTGACCAAATCCAAACAAGCTACTTACTATCAGTGGCTCATTAACAGAATGTTAGAGCTGGAAAAGACCTCAGAGATCATTTAGCTGAACGATACATATATCTTACAAAAGTCCCAGAAAAGTGGGATCCATCAAGAGTATAAGACTTGCCCAGGATGATATATATCACATAGCAGCTGGTCCAGATCTGGAATCTAGATCTCCTACTTCCTAGTCCAGTTTTTTTCTTACTTTGCCAATAACAATAGCAGAAGAAATAGCAGAGGATCAACAACGGAGAACCAGTTTAAAAGCTTATCACTTTGCAATACCACTTCTAGGGCTGTATCCCAAATAGATCATACAAGTGAGGAAAGGACCCATACGTACAAAAATGTTTATAGCAGCTCTTCTTGTGGTAGCAAAGAACTAGACATCAAGGGTATGTCCATCAACTGGGGAATGGCTAAACAAGTCATGGTATATGAATGTAATGGAATACTATTGTACTATAAGAAATGAGGAGCAGACAGACTTCATAATAACCTGGAAAGACTTATATAAACTGATTCTGAGTGAGGGGAGCAGAACCAGGAAAACACTGTACACAATTACAGACACATTGTATCTGTGACAACTGACTTTGATAGACTGGGCTGCCCTCAGCAGGGCAAGGCTATAAGAAAACTCCAAAGAATTCATGATGGAAAAGACTATCCACATCCAGAGAATTACAGAGTCTGAATGCAGATTGAAACAAACTACTTGCCCTCTCTCTCTTTTTTAATTTTGTTTTGTTTTGTTTCTTCTTCCTCATTATTCATTGGTTATAATTCTTCTTTACAACTTGATTAGTGTTTAATGTGAAGGTATTTGTAGAACCTATATTTGACTGCATGATTCCATGTGGGGAGGGGGGGTTGGGGAAGGGAGGGAAAGGGTAGAGGAGAAAATTTGGAACTCAAAAACGTGTGGAACTGAATGCTGTAAACTAATAGTAAATAATTTTTTAAAAAAGCTTGTCACTTTGATATTAGATATTCTGGATCTGGGATAATGATGAAAACTGAAAGCCACTTTTTTTCCTTCATCATTTTAAGAGTTTTGGCACAATCAAAATCAATGTAGTTAGAACTAGCAGGAAAGATACAGTGTGGGGAAAATAGCTGCATTAAATATCTCTGATAAAAGTAAGATACTCAAAATTTGGAGGAAACTGACACATAAGATTTTTTTCCTCTTTTTAAATTTTTATTGGTTTATATTTGTTTTTCTTATCTATATTTCCTAATATAGCCTTTTTCCTCTTCTTCCCAGGGTCAAAATAAATGAAGAAAAGGAAAAAAAAAGTTCAGCAAAACTAACCATCAACTCAACCAACACCAACATTATATTCAATATTCTATGCCCATAGTCTCCTATCCCTGGCAAAGGGCGGTAGGTATATTTTTTTAACTCTTTTTGGTGAAAAAGCATTACAATTTTAGAGTATTCTGTTTAAATTACTTTATGATTGTTCTTTCCATTTACATACATATGTAACATATACTACAATCATATGTGATATATACATACTATATGTAGATATATGCACATATACATACATATATTTCTATTTACTTTCCACCAGTTCATAAATTTTTCTGTGTTTAGTGCTTCTTAAACTTCAGTAATATTTCATTACATTCATATACTACTCCTTTTTTTTTTCTTTTTCGGTCATTCCCCATTCAATGGACCTCTGCTTTGCTTCTGGTTCTTTGCTAAAATAATAAGGGTTGCTGTTTTGGGGTAGTGTGGGGACTTTATTTGACCTCCTGGAAGTATATGCCTAACAGTAGACTCTCCAGATAAAAATTCATATTCATGTATTTTACTTTATTCATTTAATTCCACATTGCCTTCAGTTGGACCAATTCTCAACACCGTGATGTATTAGTATTCGGTCCTTCCATACTCTGTCCATCAATTTTCAGAAAGGTAAAAGATTAAGGACTATCTCTCAATATACAAGTTGTCAATGGACAAGACTGCTTTCCAAAGAAGTAAAATCAGTAGCTCACTGTAAAATTAATTCAAATCACTAATGTAGAGAAATGCAAACTTAATTCTGAGGTATTAACTTATACCCATCAAGCCAGCAAAGAGGTTAACATATGGTGGTGGGGTGGTGAATTCAGTAGGAAAGGCTTTAAGAAGACACTTATAATAACTAAGTGATTTTGGTCTTATTATTCTGCAATTTGGAATTATTTGAGAAGGCTTACTAAATTGTCTTTACCCAAAGATCCCACTATAAAAACAATATAGTGAGGAGTTACTGACAAGCAAGAAAAGAGATACATGCGTGTGAGTCAACAAGTACTGATTAAGAACTTACTAGGTGCCATGTACTGTGCTAAGCAGTGGGAGTACAAAGGCAAAATCAAACCCTGCCCTCAGAGAGCCTGAATGAAATAACCAGGTACCTACAAGGTAGTGTGCAGATGAAAGGTGATGTCAGAGGGGAGGGCAAAGAGCACCAGAAAAGTCCCCTGCCCCTGAGATTTGAGCTGCATCTTGAGGGAAGTCTGAGGTAGAGAGGAAGAGAATGCCAGGCCCTGGGGATAGCCAGTGAAAAGGCACATTCAGGAGACAGTGTGTCAAGTGTGAGGGGGAAAAAAACTTATAACAAAATAAGCATGCAACAATTGAGGAATGTCTGAACAAATTCGAGTAGGTGAATGTGATGTAATATCATTACACCACTAGGAAGGATGAATATGAGTAATTCTGAGAAACATGGAAATCCTTTGTGAAAGGATACAAAGCAAGGAAAGCCAAGCCAAAAGAACAATAGATGAAAGGACTGCAACAATGTAAATAAAGCAATCCTTACAGTAGCACCATAACCACCAAGGTTAAAGAAAGGATACATCACTCCTTTCTGTTAATAGTAGATAATCAAACTATTTTCTCAGGAAATATACTTTGTAAAAGGTTTTGTTTGGGTGTCTATTAGGAAGTATCAAAACGTATCAGTAAAGTTATTAAGGAAAAAAAAGACATGAGAAGCACCAAAGAGTTTGAATCATGAATGAAAAGAAGGGATTCAAACTCAAGAGGGACGGGCTGAAATCCCAGCTATGATGCTGAACAAATCATTTAACTGTTCCAAGGCCCAGCTTCTTCCTCCATAAAATGGGCCTAATGTGGGGGACAAATGAGAGTCGTGACACATTTTTTATACCTTTAAGAGCAATTTGAGATGCAGCAATGCTTGTGGAATACAGAACTGGCCTCAGCAAAAACTGAGTTGAATTCCTTCTTCTAATACACACTGGGCTCAGTGACCCTGGGCATGTGAATTAACCTTTAAGTGCCACAGGAAATTAATTCTCTACAAGGGCACTGAACTGCTGAAATCACAAGATCAGTTTAGTTTTGTTTTTAAAATCATGACATAATTGTCAGTTATTATCATTACAAAGATAATATCCAAGTGGAAACATCAATTAGTAAGATATGCCAATATATAGTTAAAATAAGAGTGACCTTCGGACTCCAGATGTGAACAGCATCTACACAGACATCATCAAAATCTCAAAGAGCACAAATCCTCTAAGTGGTCTACAACAAAAGGGGCAGAGGTAATCCTTGTGGAAGGACTGGGGGAGGGGTGGACACTGCTACAATCTAGAAGAGGCATAGAAGAAAACCTAGTGTGTTTGTTGAAAGTCTAAGGAGAAATGGGGTGGGGGGCAGAGTAAAGGGAATATCTGAAATGCTGCCCAAAAATCAAGGAAGAAACTAAAAGAAGGAAATACAGAGAATCTCTTGAATGACTTCTGACACAAAAAAGTACAATTTGGCAATAAAGATAAACTTAGTTTTGGCAATAAACAGCTGACTCATCACCTCTTACAAGAAGAGTTAACATGAAAGAAACCAGGTTGCTTGACTCTAAGGAACTAAATGGTAAATAAAGGCAGGTACATTTCAAAAGTTTTCCAGGAAATACATTAAAAAGAATAGATGGTGGCTTGAGGACACAACAGGGTTAAGACAAATGTGTTGTTTTTAGGACAGAAAGATCACATGTTTGAAGACAGAGAAATGATCTGAACAAAGTAAACATCATGGTCTTAGCCAAGGAAGGAACCCCTCCTATTCTGGGGAAGGGTCCTATTTCTCATCACATGGGAATCATTTCTAATTTTGTCACCTGGCCACATACTCCAATATCCCTCCCCACCCCAACTCCCAGCCAGAGAATTGTGAGAAGCTAGAGAGGGAGAAATTCCATGAAGGGGCTCCCTCCCAAGGCTCATATAATTGATATGTTACCTAGGAAGAGATATCTTAAGTAGCAACCTCTCCCACCCTCCTACCCTCACCCCACCCCTCACTGCAAACACTCACAACAAACAAATCCTAGACTTTCAAGAATGGAGGTAGGGAAGGGGGAAAGAAAGCAGCCAAAGCAGGGAGGTCTAAGGCAAGAACTAGCCCTCCTTGCTTTTCTACCCTCTAACTCCCTCTCAATCAATAAATCAAGTTATTCCTATCCCATGTTTCTGGGATTTTTCTACAAAATTTCACACAAGAAATTCTGCTTTCCCATTCAATCAAGGACATTCTGTTATTAGTTACAAAACACCAGCACATCTTCCAATATCCTCAGCAGTAGCATTTGTAGAGCTTGAGAAAGAGGGGAGACAAGAGAGGGGGAGAGAGAAAGAGAGAGGGAGAAGGAGGGAGGGAGAGAGAATATACAAAGCAAGTACTGCCTCCAAACTCAGTCTTGGCTCAAGCTCCTCCCCACCCCTGGCCGTTCAGGGGCTGCCTTCTGCTGAGACATACCCCAAACAAGTCGCTCCTGTGCTAAAGCCTCCCATAAGGAGAAGCACCAGGCTAGTAAGGTAGGGGGAGGGAATACAGCCTAGAGACCTTCTCTGGCAGGCTGCCACAACATTCAGTAAGCATTCAGGCTACCCAGGTTGATGCGCCCACACTCCCTCACGGGGTTCTCTCACAGTGGGTCAGATGAACAGCTATGCCCAGTCATGAGAGGGAGCAATTAATGGCTGTGAATCAGTCCCAGCTTTCCATTCACACACACTGGGCTCTGACAGATGGTCCAGGTTATGTGCCCAGGAAAAAACCTGCAGTGCTAGCAAGAAGCCAGTGCCACAGGCCCTACTAGGGAGAGGCACATTTGACAATCATTTCAGCAAAATTTTCAACTTTTAAAGATGCTCCCATATAGAAAGCCAACCCACACTTGGCAGGGGGGAGGCACTGTTTCTGACCTCTCCTCCTAAGAGATAATGCCACTTCTCCAATGTTTCCTTGACAGTCCTCAGTAACCAATTTATGGGCCAAAGCTCTATTCCCCACTCTGTTCAAAGACCCATGCAGGCTCTTATTTCTCCAAGGGCAGATTTGAGGGTTTAGGGGATCAGAGATTTCTGGCTCAAAGAGAGCTTAAACATTAGGTAGTCTAAGCTCCATATTTTACAAGATAAGGAATTGAAACCAGAAAGGGAAAGTGATTTTTCCACTCTCTACTATCTGTCTGTCTAGCACCAAGAGCCAACCTATGACCCTATGATTCTGCTGGGGGTAAATCCCATTGCCAGGGTCCTAATATTATGCAGTAGCTCCAGAGAATATCTCATCATAGGAGACATCAATGGATTACTATTAAGGAAAGGTAAAGGAAACGTAAAGTTTTACAGGGATCTTTATTTTTCTGCCCAGGGTAAGAATTGTTCATTCATTGTGCTGGTGGTAGCCTTTAATCCTCAGGAAATCCTTGGCAAGGAGGAAGGTCCTTAATCACCTTCTCTTTTAAGATGCAAGGTGTGTTAAATGAAGATATTAGGAAGTCCGGCTTACCCTTTCACCCCTCAATAGTGTCAGGAACAAAATTCTTGCCTTCTCAATCAGTATGCTATCCTGTCCTGATAGGGTTGGAGCATAGGAGACAAGAGCCATCTTCCCAAGACAAAGCTCAGAGGGAGGGAGCATGTCCATATTATTCAGTCCCTCCAAAAATTACTGAACATCAACTATGGGCAAAGCATCAGAGATACAAAGACAAAAAATGCCAACAGCCCCTTTGTTCAAGAAGTTGGTCTTCTACTGGAACTTAATAGCATCAACAGCTTTTCAAACTTGGCAGATTCTTGGTATTCTATAGCCTGGCTGTAACATTTCCCCAGTAATAGTAATATGCAGCATTTAACAACAATAACAACAACAAGGATAACAGAAGCAGAATAGAAACTCCTTGTGGGCAGCAACTGTTGTATTTCTGTCTTCACTGCCTCAGGGAACTGAATTAATAAATTGTAACAAGATGCAAATAAATCTTGACTCTTGTCCAACTGGGCATAATTCCCTAAGCAACTTCAAAGCTTTCTCAACCAATGATAACACAATTCCAGCAGCCTTGTGCTATGAACCCAGGTCCCTCCAATCCTAAAACAAAACCAAGAACCCTTGTGTTCATTTCCTGTGCCACTCTCTTAAATTACTGCCCAATTTCACCACCAAACTTCTTCAAAGTTCAGTCTCTCCTGAATATTTTACATTCCGATGGCATTGCTCTCTTTGACGGGGAGAGAAGGTGGGAAGGGAAGAAGCATTTATATCTCATGTCCTATGTTCCACAGGCTGTGCTAAGCACTTGTAACAAATAGCATCTCCTTTGATTCTCAGAAGGACGCTGCAAAGTGGGTGTGATTATCCCCATTTTACAGTTGAGGAAATTGAGATAGCCAGGTTAAGGCTTTGCCCAGAGTCTCAGAGTTGGTCAAATGTCTGAGGCTGAACTGGAATCCAGGTCTTTCTGATGCCAGGACTAGTTCTCCTTCCACTGCAACAGCCCCAGCCCTCAAACAGCTAATTCTACTAAGGTGGTGAGGTGGGGAGAGACATAATAAGTATATAATTAAATATTTGCAGGATATATACAAGGTGAATTTGCAGGGGGCAGGACACTAGCAGCTGAGGATACAGGTGAGGGAAGAGTTCATTTCAGGCATGCTGAAGTGGCTATGAAAAGTGGAGGAGGAGGAGGCCAGGTTATTGGACATAAGCAACTGACTGTAGAGTACAGGAGGTGAGTGATAGATGCCAAGTCCCAGCCCCTCTTGATTCTTGAGCTTTTCCAGTTGCTTGTTTCTTGTTTCCCCCAATTATACTGTGAGTTCCTTAAAGACAGGGACTGTCTTTGACCTTTTTATGTACACAGAAGGTGTTTTATTGACTAAGTTTAGAAAGGTAGGTTGGGGCCAGGTTGCAAAGGGCTTTAACAACTAAAAAGACCTTGTATTTGATCCTCAAAGACAAAATCACTGAAGTTTTTTGAGTAGGAGTGATGGTGACCAGAACTATACTTTAGGAAAATCATTGGCAGAGCTAATCACCCCCAGCCACCAAATCCTATGGTTTGTTGTTGTTTTTCCAATCCATATCCTCTGCACACAGCCTAAACCACCTTAGAAACCACCCACCCTCTCAATCCAAGATATGGTCTCCTTTTGGATGCTCTGATGGCCTCTTTGCCAGCCCCTCCTCCACTAGCTAAATACATGCATTCCCCAAGGGTCTGACAAAGACCTGATTTGTCTCCCCTCTATATTCTCCATCTAACAGTGGAGGAGACTTCCATTCTCAGGGTCTGAATTTATCACCTCTCAGCAGATAACCAGCCCTGTGACCTTGGTCTCTTACAACTGCAAATTTCCTCAGCTGAAGGGATGTGACTGAACAATCAGTTCCCTCTGAGCTCTAACATGCCATGAACATCGATGGTTAGCTCTGATTCCCAATTCTATTGAAAACCTCATCCTTAAGTCCTAATACCATATTTCCAGCTTCCTGCTTAACATCTTCACCAGAATATCCTACCTAAGCCCACATGTCCAAAAACAATCTTTCCCTCTTCTTCCTGACCCTCCTATTTATAGCAAAGGCATGGCCATAGTCCCAATCACTAGGCTGAAAAAGTAGCATCAAGAAAATGGAAAAGACTGGAAAAGGAAAGAATCAGTAACTAGTCACCAGTCCATTAGTTCTCCATGTGATTAAGTCTTGCATCCATTTCTCCCTTTCTTTTTTCTTTTTAAAATAAAGGCTTTTAGTCTACAGGAACACATATAACCAGGTAGACTTCTTAGTTTACAGAACATTTCAATGAATTAATTTCCTGGTAATTGGTAATACCATTTATTACCAATACCAAAATCTGTAATAATTGGTATTGATTTTCAGGCAGGCATTCATATTATATTTAGTCATCCTATGCTGTTCATTCACTTTCCCTTCTTTGACATACCACCTGTGAGTTACCTCCATTCCTCTGGTTCTAAATTTCTTTTTTCCCCCCTTCCTTTATTTCATAAAAGTTCTAATTTACTTTGTATTCTTCATACAAAGTATGAAGTTTTTGCTACATTTTTGTACTCTATTACATTAAAGGAAGAAAATTCAGTTGACCAGTTCTCTTTTTGCAGGATATTTAGGTTCATTCCAGTTTTTGTTGTTAGCATTTATATAAGGTCACTATGAACACTCTGAACTTGCAGCTATTTAGGCTTATTTTGAATAATAATTTCAACGCATACTCCCAATAACAGAATTATTGGTTTCAAGAGCCTGATTATTTTTAAAAATTTTATTGTGTCCTTCCAAGATTATTCTCCAAAGATTCTGAAGTTTGCAATTCTACTAGCAGTGAATGAGTGAATACACTTTTTCTTCTGCTGTCCCAACAGCATTGAGTTTCACTTCCTTTAATTATGTTTGTCAACTGGACATTTACCTCTTTCCTTTCCATTCCCCTGTCATTGTCCTGGCTCAGGATCTTTCCTCAGACTACATCTTCCCAAAGCACCCCTATGATCATTCTAAGCCCCTACCACCTGCTCCACTTCTGCCCCCACTTCCTACTGCATAAATATACAACTGCTAAGTCTGTCATCCAATATCTCCTGTAATCTATCCACAAATAACCTTTCCAATTTTATCCCCTATATACACACACCCTTATTTGGAGGCAGCCAGGTGGTGCCGTGGATAAAGTACTGGGCCTGGAGATAGGAAGACCTAAATTCAAATCCAGCTTTAAACACTTACTAGCTGTATGGCCCTGTTTGCCTCAGTTTCCTCTTTTGTAAAATTGGGGGTAATAATAGTACCTCACTGAAAATAACAAATATCAAAGCACCCAGCAAAGTGCCCAACATGGTAAGTACTATTATTAAGTCACACTCAACTATTCTACTAACACATCCCTTGCTCCTACCATGTTCATCACAGGGGAGGGGCCTTATTACTGGACCAGCTTCCCTTGGTGACCATACCAGATTTAAGTTCTCTGTATAATAAGACTGTCCATGGGTTGCATTTCCCTTCTCCCTTCCAGTCTTCTTATACAAAGAATTTAAATCTAATATGGCCACCAAGGGAGGTTAGTCCAGTAGGTTACACAAGGCCCCTCCCCTCTTCCACAGCTGCAGATACAGACTCTTGGCCCTTTTTGAGAGCCCTTTCCAACAAAGTCAGCAGCAAACACACTGATTACATCCACCAGAAGAGAGTTTCCCAAAGCAAGGTGAATGTTCCCCAAATGACAAAAGCTTTATCAGTCCATTTCTGAAAGAGATATAAAACATCACACCAGGAACAAGAAAACCAAGAATGTTGCAAGGGTGGGAAACCTATGGCCTTGAGATTTGTTCTGTGAAGTTTGGATTTAGTCAGAGGGCTGCACTTGAGGACCTAGAGGGCCACATGTGACCTCAAGGCCAAACGTCCCCCACCTCTGGTTAGAGCGATGGAGACAAGGCTAATTATTAGGAGCTTAAAGTATGAACTTCTGTGGGGGGAGGGAGGGAGATTTTATACAGGAGGCTGTTTAGAGTTTATGGAAAGAGTGGAGAGTTTCAGGTCTGCAGAATATCAAAACTACCCTCAATTTGCATATGTGAATTTGTTAAAGTCTTGCCCGGTGTTCTGGAGCAGCAGGGGGTAAGGGGAGGTGTCCTGAAAAAAACTGCATATGTAGAGGTTAAGCCTCCATGGGTGCTCCCTGAACAGGCCTGCACTTGACTGTGCCAGAATTCAACCAGTAGCTTACAGTCTGGAGAATAAAATACAAACTATCTGATATTTAATTTTCCTTCCAATGAGACTGTAGTCTACACCTTTGCAGTCTCTCCTACCACGTTTGACACTCTAGCCAAACTGAACTCCTAGCTCCCCTGGCTTACCTTCCTACTCCTAACTCCCCTGCCTTTACAAAGACAAAAACCCCATCCCTAGAATGCTCTTCACTTCTGACCTCTGCCTCATGGAAGCCCTCACTCCCTTAAATCCATGTGAGTGCCACCCCACACTTTGGATGGAGCTAATCAGCAGTGATCTGTAACTATACTGCATTCCTCCAGCAAAAAGTCAAACAGAAATTTCTCCAGGACAAAGATTATCTCACCCCAATCAACCAATCAATGCAGAGCACAATGCCTGTCTGCTACACAGTAGGTGATTAATAAATGCTTGATTGCCTGGGAGAGATTGGCAAGTTACTACAGTCAATAGAAATTGGACATTTTGATAGATTTTTTTGTAGGAAAAGTTCTTTTTCTACTGCAGGAAACTTAACAGGACAATAGCCCTGAAAATTGTACCTTCAGTCTTTCTCCCCTTCCAATCCAACTCACAGAAACCACTCTGCACACATCCTAGGTCCTCTGGAACTTTGGATCTAAAGAAGCCTGACCCATACCAAAGCAGCAATCACCTCATTGGCTAAGAGCCTCCTAAAACAAAAGGGAAAGTGCTACTCCCTGAGGCAAAACGTTCCCTCTTTCCATAGCTTTAATTGTAAGTGTTTCTTTACAGACAACCTAGCCCAGCTTCAATAGCTTCCGGTGATCCTCCTATAGTCCAGTCTCCAGCTCTCTCAACATGCCCTTCAAATTCACCTGCTTATTCAGGGGGTTATAGATTCACAGCAGTAAGGCACCTAGTTACAGAGGAGAAAACTGCGCCCAGAATGGTTAGGAGACTTACTCAAGGTAGTAAGAGATAGAATTGGATTGGAACTCAGATCTTCTGACTCCAAAAGCCAGCCCCTCTTTTCACGATGCCATGCTGCCTCCTAAATGTGATGACCACAGAACTGAATTTCCCAGGGTGCTGTGAGGGCTGCAGTCGTAGGATCTGAGCCCCAAATACCCATCACTCACTCAACCTCTTTGATCTTGGGAAAATCACAACTTCGGAAAACCGGTTTCCTTTTCTAAAACAAGGGCACAATAAGACAACCTCCAAGTTTCTTTCCAGCTCTAAATCCATGATTCTATGAAACCCAATAGCTGTAAGAAAGAGATGATGAAAGGATCTAGTTACTGTGGAAATTTATCAGGGGTACCAGCCCTTTCACAATGCCCATGGCCGTCAAATTCAACTGAATTAGAGTCCCTAGAGAATTTATTTATTTGGTTCCTGAGGAACAGGGTTGACATGTTAAAAGAGACTCAAAAATGGGCTGCCTGATAAACAAGCAATCGCACACATCAGCCAAGATGGAAAAGGTTATCCTGCCACTATGACTAGAGGCTTTTCTATCTGCCTGCCCCTGCCCTGCCCCTGGAATATTCTACTCCTGGAGGGCACTTCAAAAGACAATCCCTAGTAAGTGCAGAAACCTGTAGCACAAACATCTGTTCAGGCAGGAAGCGGGAAGCTGTCACAAGAGAGGGATGAATGGAAATAGCTGAGCAGCCGGGCTGGGCAGCACCACCAGGAGAAGCAGGTTTGCAGAGCAGCAGGACAGAGCTGCCCCCTGCAAGGCCAGGTCTGCTCTCCTAAATGTCCAGAGAGAAGGAAATGGGCTGGGGGAGCTCTGGAGGGGAAGCACGCCAGCTGCCACACAGGTCTCCTGCCTTCCAGCTCTCTGATCATCAGGAGCAGCCCAGAACTCACCCAAACTCACGAGCTGCCTTTCTGTCTTCAAAGGGTTCTCCTGTGCCTCTTATTTCAATGCCTAAATAACCACACATAAGAAAAATAGTTCCCCGGGAGACATTTCTAGTTTCATTTGTTGATCATAATTACCAAGCCGCCATCTGGAGGGAGGTTTTGTGAATAACGTCACAATTGCCAAGATCAAGCTCCATGCTTCCCTAAGTTCCCGGGTACACTCGCTACTTTCACCCAGTGTTTTTGTCTTTTCAGTAAAGGGCAGACCCCGCCTCCAGCTTTGGAAAGGGCAAGTGGAGAAAGGTGAAATTATGAAATGTGTGCGATTGACCTCACAACTTTCAAAACCCCTTACTTAGGCTATCACCATATCATCCTTCTAGACAGACCACTTAAGCTCAGTGTGGATTCAACTGAAATCAAATCTATTTTACATCAAGACTCAAATCACAGATTAGGAATACTCTATTGAAATTATCAGTACCAAAGAGCAACATCATTAGTGTTTTCCAATTAATATTATTTGTATAATATCAAATTATCCAAAATTTGGATACCAAAAGTAGATATTCTTATTTTAATATTAGCATACAATAAAAGGTATGTGTGTGTATGTGTGTGTGTATATATAAGTGTATAAACACATACACAAACTTGTTTGTTTTAAATGTGCTTTCTCTTTGGAGGTTTTCTTAAATTTGAGTCTTTCTTAATGTCTAGAATCCAGCCCTGGAAGACTTCAGCTGAAACTCCAAAGACACTATCTTTCTACCTAATCCTGAATCAGTACCAAATCTTTCTTCATCTCAGTTTTCCAAGCAAGCCTAGCAGTTACCTCACAGGGTTGTAGCAAGAATCAAACGAGAATGCACATAGACAGCTTGGCAAAACTTAAAGAAAATATCTGAGTCCTTATTTTTGCAACTCAAACAAAAGACAAAGCTTTCATTCTTTTAGAAGGCATACTAGACACATTAAAGGAAAATTCTGCTTTTGTCTTCCCTGATTACATCCAAAAGTAAATTTCTGGTTCAGTTTCTTTAGCAAAGCTAAGTTCCGGTAGCGTCCTCCCTCCCACTCAGCAATGTGGGTGACCCTGGGCTTTCCAAGGCTATACACATAGACCCTATTTGTCAATAGGTCTATTAGAACTGGAAAGGCTTTGATTCTAAGTGTCTGTTTTTGAGAACCAACACCATAGCTGACCGTTTGGAAACGGTCACCACCACAGGAGGATTCAGATTATTAGAAGTGGAAAAGGGGCAATGTAGAAGGAAGCAGTGTGTTGTTGCTGCTTGGTCCTTTCAGTCATGTCTGACTCTTTGGGATCCCATTTGGGGTTTCCTTGGCAAAGATACTGGAGTGATTTGCCATTTCCTTCTCCAGCTCATTTTACACATGAGGAAACTGAGGCAAAGTTAAGTGACCTGCCCCAGGTCACAAAGCAAGGAAGTGTCTGAAGTCATATTTGAACTCAGGAAGACGGGCCTTCCTAACTTCAGGCCCAGTACACTGTGCACCATGCCATGGCTATAGTCTGAGGACTTGGGTTCAAATTTTGCAACTAATATAACTGGTGTGACTTTAGACAAGTTACCTAAGCCTCCCTGGACGCCAATGTCTTCAATGATATAATAAAGAGGCTGTTAGACTAGAAAACCTCTGAGGATCCTTCTTAGCCTAAATCTGTGAGTCAATGAGTCATCTAGTCTTAGCTTATGAGTAGGGAAACTGAGGCCAAGTTCAGGGAAGTAACTGGACCATGGTCATTCAGCTAATGCATGGCAGTCCAGATATTTAAACCCAAATCTTCTGACTCTTAAAACCAAACTCTTTGCATTGCATCCCGCCAGCCTCTTGGGTTAGTCACCAGATGAATTCTTTCAGCCACAGCCATTCATTAAACTGTGTCAATGGAGGAAGCATCTACCCTAATGCTTGAATCTTAAATGAGCAAACAGAGTATCTCCTAAGTCGCCAGTTGAGAAACCATATCCAATTTAACCAGTTAAACATACACATTGGGAATATTATTCCTGAATTAGAAAAGAAACCATACAAAACCAATTATTAACAACTTCCTTCATACAAAAACCAATCTTATGTACCTAATCATCATTCATATAAAATAAGATTCTAAAATAAGAAAACATTTTCAATTTAACTATCCTATTGGTAAATGTGAAATGTAATTTTGTTTTTATTTTAAAGCTCCTTTCTTTGGCAAGGGCAACATGAGAAATTTGAAATACTGGACAATAATACAGCAACCTCACCCTTCCCTTTTGTTCCTCCTGGTGATTCATAAATTTTAAAAGAATGAGGCATGCTTTCCTTCATCTTCAATTCCCAAACAATTTCTCAATTTAAAATGATTTAATTCAGAGAAGAAAACATTCATTCTGTAACAGTTATGACTGTTTATAATTGGATGATCATTTTAATAGTTCCTGATTAACCCAAGGACTTAAGTGAGCTGACATCTACCAGGTCACTAATACAACCTTCTTTATAACTTAATTAAAAAAATAAAATTCTTGTGATTCACCCAGGCCTAAAATGTGTTGTTATACTTAGTTGGAATCATAGTATGTTCCTGTCAAAGACAGCTTTCTTTTTCTGATAGTTAATATTTGACCCTGGTAATCATGTCTGGCAAGAAGAGGCTGCATAGCCTGTGAGCAAACCAAAACCTTCCAAAGGAAATGCCGATCAGTAGATCCCCCCACCCCCAACTCACCAGAGAGCTAAAAGTCTAATTGGATTTTGGACATGCCAATGGGCTCACCATTGTTGTTAGGAGCAAAAAGATAAAGGAGGCTGAAAACACAAGGAGGGGGTGGCGCAGTGAAGCCAAAGCAACATGTAGAGAGACCCAGGGGACAGAGAGGTCAGAGGGACAGTGCTCCTTCCTGCTCCTCCCCTGGTCCACCTAAGCTCCATGAGGCCGGAACTAGTGCATTGATCTGTATCCTCAGGACTGAGAAACTGCCCTGCACATTCTTGCTGCTACTGAGTCATTTCAGCCGTGTCTGACTCTTCCTGACCCTACTTGGGAGTTTTCTTGGCAAAGATACTGGGATGGTCTACCATTTCCTTCTCCAGGTCATTTTATAGATGAGGAAACTGAGGCAAGAAGGGTTAAGTGACTTACCCAGGGTCACACTGCTATAAGTATCTGAGGTCAGACTTGAATGCATGAAGATGAGTCTTCCTGACTCCAGGCCTCCTGCCTGACTCCTGGAACTCTATCCACTGTGCCACTTAGTTGTCTGGCTGCATTGCACATATAGGTACTTTCAAAATTCTTGTTGAATTGAATTGGAAACTAACTTAAAAATCAACCCCTTCACAACTCCAAAAGACTCATGATGGAAAATTCTATCCATATCCAGAGAAAAAACTTTGGAGTCTGAATGCAGAACGAAGCAGACTATTTGCTCTCCCTTTTTTTGGTTGTTCTGTTTTGTTTCTTCTTTCTCATGGTTGCTCCCATTTGTTTTCATTCTTCACAACATGACTCATGTGAAAATGTGTTTTGTTTGTTTGTTTGTTTTTGCTTTTTGGAGAGGGGAAGGCAGGGCAATTGGGGTTAAGTGACTTGCCCATGGTCACACAGCTAGTAAGTGTTAAGTGTTTGAGGCCGGATTTGAACTCAAGTCCTCCTGACTCCAGAATGGGTGCTCTATTCACTGTGCCACCTAGCTGCCCCAAATAACATTTTTAAAGTAAAAAAAAATCACCTTCTTCAATCTCCTTATTTATAGATGGGAAAATTTAGGCCCAAAGAGTTCAGCTGACTTGGAATTAGATGCCCCCTCATATTCTTCTATCACACCCTTCTCCCCTATTGTGATACCAGTAGAGAATGCTTGTTTAACTGATAAATTAACAAGCTGAGGAGAAATGGTCTTTGAAATACTATAAGATCAAGAATCCTCCACCTACATCCTCCTCCAACTCCTAGTTAGAGCAGAGGCGACCTGTGCCAACAGAATGCAACTCTCAGGCAAGCAGGTGATAAGAGGGCAGAAAGCGCCAGACTTGGTATCAGGAAGTCCTTGAGTTTAAGCTTGACCTCAGACACTCACTAGCTGTGACAAGTCACTTTACTGTTTTTTTCTTTGACATCTATTTATTCATCTCTAAAATGTAGAAAATTATAGCACCCATCTCTCACAGCTGCTGTGAGGATAAAATGAGGTAAGATTTATAAAGTATTTTGCAAACCTGCAGGAACTACAGAAATGTCATCATCATCGTCATCATCATCATCATCATCATCATCATCTAAAACTTTAAGCTCAGGCCTGGTGCAGACCTTCATCCCCTAACACCTAGATGACTGGTGGTCTGGCTGCCTGCCTCAAGCCTCTCCTCACTCCAATCCATCCTCTATTCAGCCACTGAAGTGAGCCA
Organism: Gymnobelideus leadbeateri; assembly: GCA_011680675.1. Lineage (NCBI taxonomy): Eukaryota > Metazoa > Chordata > Mammalia > Diprotodontia > Petauridae > Gymnobelideus > Gymnobelideus leadbeateri. Next base: position 160,142 of record WOXC01009037.1, on the reverse strand, counting down.
TCCCAAGCACATGCCATCCTCCAGTGGCTTCCTATCACCTCCAGGACCAAATATCAAGTCCTCTGCTCAGTGTTCATAGTCCTTTATAACCTATTCCCCTCCCACCTTTCCAGTCTTCAGATACCTTACTCCCCCACACTAACTGTTCCATCCAGTGACCCTGGCCTCCCGGTTGTTCCCTCCATCATCTCCATCTCTGAGCTTTTTCTCTGGTTGTTCCCCATGCAGGAAATACTCTCCCTCCTCATCCTTTACCTACTGAACTCCTTGGCTTCCTTTAAGTCCCAACTAAAACCCCATCTTTTACAGGAAACCCCTCTTCAAATTCCAGTTCCCTCCCTCTCTTAACTATTTCCCATTTTCCTATCTATTGTTTACTTAAATGTATTTTCTCACTGGGAAGAGATTGTCTTTTGCCTCTTTTTATATCCCCAAGGCTTAGCATGGCAACTGGCACACAGTAGGCATGAGTGATGTAAGATGATTCCCAGAGGAATATTCAACCTCAGTAACAAAAAGTAGGCTTCTGCCATAGAGGATATCTGGAACTACTAGTAACATCTAAAGCCTATGAGAAAAGTTCAGCTATACATTAAGAACAAGTCAGAAAGGTAGTAGGAGATGGCTAAATGATGCTTTCAGCACCCTGTCTGGCAGCCACACATCTAGTCAGACCTAAATCTTTCTGGAACAATAGATATCTGGGACAGGCCTATTAAGATTGTACGGTTCTTTTTCCCATGACTCTCCTCATTCTAGTATTCCAGGTAATACTACCAAGTACAGAACCTTCTGGGGACAAAACACCAAAGTGGTATGGTGTCCATTCAGTCTCTTAGGATGACTGACAGCCTGCAAAGTCCTAAGAACTACCTGGCTGGTAAAGATGCCCCAAGTATATAAACCTCTCACAAAGATCACACTTCTCAGATGAGACAACCAGAGACCATTAGAACATAAGGGCTGTCTAAGTTTCAATACTTCCCAACCCATATTACTAAGGCTCTTCTCTTGCTTTTCAAAAATATCAAGGACAGAAGGCAAAAATGTCCTGATCTACTGAGGAGATCGACAGATCAGCTTTCAACAAGTATATGGAACAATAATAAACACCAAAAAGAGACAAGAAATGCCCTTCCCTCCAATCTCAGCAGAACTGGGGGACAATAGGGCGCTGTCAGACATTTGCAGTCACAGAACATAGAACATATGCTGTCAGAATCAGCTGATGTGCTGGTCAGTTTCAAAGAACTGATTTCCTTCCTCACCTCATTTTTAATTATTCTTTGTTATAAAGGGATAACTCCTTTGGGAAAGGAAGGAGGAAGCATACAGCTGTAAAAGAAAGAGACATTAAAAACAACAGATAGCAATAAAAATTTCAAAGAAAAAAAGAAACATGCACAAAACACACATAAACATGCCAATAAAGTAAATTTTCTCAATCGAGGTCCAGAACCATATTGTTAGCAGGAGTCTACAGGGAGAAATGTAATTTTCTAAAGAATAGCTTTTCTTCCTCAAAGCCATTTTCTGATGTTGTTTTTAAAGAGTCAAATCTACCAGGGAAATCCAATCAGTTTTGCCAATTAAATCAAGCCCAACAACCTTTGATAGACACAAGACAAGATGTTCCAGTTTGACTCACTGTAGTACTGATATAAAGAAGGAAGCCTAAAAATAATTACCTTTCATTCACAATATCTGGGTCATTGAGGTCATTCTAACCATGAGAGAAAACCTAAAGTTAGCACATTCTGTTGATCAGAAACCTCAGGACTACACACCAAGGGTGTGACTGAGGGATGTAACTTACCTGTTACATGATGTGGATTCTACCTCTGTAAAATAACACCCCTTCTTCTTAGGCTCCACCTCCTCTAATCCCTCACTTCTTTCAAAGATCAGTTTACCTCCTACATGAGGCCTTTTTCTCAATCTACCCCACTGCTAGCACCCCCTCCAAAATCATCTTTTAGTTATCTGCATACTTGTTGTTTCTGTCAATAAACTGTAAGCTTCCTGAAAGGCAGTGAATAATTTCATTTTTGTCAACCTATCCCTTGAATCTGACATACAATAGAGGCTTAAATAAATGTCTGATAAATGAGCAACTGAAAATAAGGTAATGTGTGAGTCTTTTTAAAGAGTGGACCTCCATAAACAAGGTCTCTGAAACATTTCTAGGATTACCCACAATCACATTCTAAAAAGTGCCTTTGGGTCCTGTGTCACAGATCTTCTGCTGGGGGGCTCCTATGGACCAGATCTCATCTCCCACACCAAGTAGGCACCACAGCAGCAATGACTGTCTATTTGAACCGCTTCCCTTTCTGCTGGTTGCCAGTGACTTTAATATGTGTCAGAGCCCGGTGTGAAGTGTGTTCAACCTACCTGAAAATTCTATTCAATTAACATTTATATGCCCTGTGGTTAAGGCCATATGGGGACTGTGAGGACATTTCTCCAAAAACATTGCCTACAATCTTAGTAACTGAAATTGTAACCTTCATCAGGATACTCTGTGTGTGTCTATTTCTCTCCCTCTCTCTCCCCATCCCCCCCCCCCGCCTTTTCTCCTTTCCCCTCTTCTCTCTCTCTCTCTCTCTCTCTCTCTCTCTCTCTCTCTCTCTCTCTCTCTCTCTCTCTCTCTCGCTTCAGATGTTGCCAAGAGACGGGAAATACAAAAGCATATCTTCGCACAGCCATTCCAACAACAGTTGAATAAACATGCAACCCGATACCTCACATCTGGTATTTCATCACTCCAAGTACCTTATTCACGTTCAAATATATTTAATACCAGGGAAACTTTAGAGGGACCAATGTCTTGATCAAGGCATTAACTTACTCACAACCTTTCTGGATAAAAGCAGTAACAAACAGTAATCTCTAATCTTCAACCAGATGGAAATAACTATGGTGTTTTGTTTTGTTTTTAAAGAACTGGTCATCTAACTCTTGTCAAAACTCAGCTCAACAGTCTAGTGAGTCTACCACCATCCACTCCAAGGAAAAAAGACTTGTAGAAGGGGCTAGATTTGAGGGATTAATGAAAACCTTTGTGAATAATTTTAAAAGCCAGCTTATTAACATATGTAAAATATTATAGCAGTTGCTAAGTCTTTAGAATGCTATTTTTTTCCCTTGAATGTTTTAAGTTAAGGAGGGGAATGGTGGATTTTTCTGTGTTTTTTCTTTTCTTTATTTTCTTTTTGGTAAGGTTGCCTGCCTGGAAGCTTCTTGGTTAATGCAAAAATAACTATCCATAATTAAATTATATTAATAAACCATTTCACTTTCTTGGTACAGTTTTATTTTAAGCTCTATAAAATTAAAAGTCAATTAGAAATGTAATGCAGATAGTTTCTTTTATATAACCCTCTAGAAAGCAGTAAAAGTAACAGAAATATGCATGGATGTTAGGGGAATTTTCATAGGAACAATAACAACAGCTTTCTGGATAAATCCCCTTTGTATCTGTGGAACTGAACATGAAAGGGAGAGCAATGAATGACCTGTAACATATGTACAAAATCTATAGGCTAGTCATGAGTGCCAGGAGAATTCCCGATGCCCTCATTTCTCGACTCTTTCGGAACTCCACTACTGCCCAGAAGGCAGGACAAGCACAGGCAAGCAAAGGCTTCTGCCAAGAAAAGAATTCACAGGAATCACTAGGAAAAAAAACCAATGTTTGGAAAAAAGCAACAGATAGAAAAGGTCTTGATGCTCTCTGGGGATCATTATTTTCCATTCTCTGAATTAAAACTCCAAAATACCCACCAATCTGGGCGTTGGAGAACATGGGTCAGAGAAATCTAGGTGGTTTGTACATCAGTCATCATGGCAGAGACCTTAACCACAACCACAGACCACTCAGGCCTTCCTGCCTCTACCATCACTTCCCAGGGGCATATACACATCACAGTAATGTCTTCTAGAGTCCAAATCATTCCATCTGTTTTTCAAAATCACTGGGAAGTAAGGAGGAAGTCAAATGATTCTCAATGTAATAGATGAGGAAACTGTGGCATAAAATAGGTGAGAAAAGGTCAGGAATAGGTCTTCTCTCAATTCCCCAGACCCATTCCACTTTCAGAGAAACAGAAACTTGGGAGAAAATATAGTGCTAAGAGGGAAATACAGAAATACAAAAGGTCAGAGTGAAAGGGCCATTTAGAAGTCATCCTTTCCAATCTTAAAGAGTAGGAAATTGAGGACTAAAGAGGAGGAAAAGGGACCCTAACACAGATCTCCAAGCATAGAATTTTTTCCATTTCTACCCTATAGTCCTGGCTTCCCCCTGTGCCCACCCCATTCTCCCAGTACTTAGGCAACAGAATTCCAAGCAGGTTCCTTTTTACCTGAATACTAATCCCCAAGAAGGCTACATACACCTCATCTGGTGTCCAGAAATACAAAAGAGCTCACATACAAAGCCCAATTAGAAAAAGGTGCATATAGTTGGAAGGGTTCTGCCATGACTGGCTTCTTTCAAAATTCATCACTTACTACCTGTTGTTTCCAGTGTTCCTCAGGCTCCTGAGTGAAATGTGGAAATCGACCATTGGGTCCAAGATAAGTTCAACATTGTTGAAAAGTTTAGTGTATCTTTCAAGCTGCTTGAATGAAAACAAACTCAGAGCCTTCATAACATTAACTATTTATGTGAAGGGATAATTGTCACATTTATTCTCTCTAGTTCTGAAAAGAAACCAGAAATGGAGATATCCTCCCAAAATATAATTTGTGTCAAAAAGCACAAATCCAAGTTTAAGTCTCTCTAGTTGTCCAAGGCTGGAGGGCCTAGGGGTCTTTATTCCACCTAGCCTTTTCCAACTGAATTATGTAACTGTAAGCAATTCCCTTTACCTTTGTGATCGTCAGTTTCCTCCATAAAAACAAAATAAACAAACAAGAATCAAAACTATTGTTAACCAAGGGTTATGGGAATCAAAGAAAAGTGCACCCCCAGGGGAGCTACATAAACGAAAGTTCTTACTGTTACCAAAGTAGGGACAGAGAGGGAAGCAATGGTCATCTCTCTGTTCATTCTCTTATAACTTGGTGATTAGGGAAGGTGGGCTGTAAGTCTTATTAGTCTTCAACTGATTTAAATTTAAAAAACAAAACAAAACTAGATACTCTGTTCCCCACAAGAGGGGAATTTTTTGCCTTGCCAGGGGGCCTCCTCAGCACGGCCAGGACTTGCTAGCTACATTAAGAAGGTACTCAATAATTTCAAACAAGATGGTGGTTGTCCTTGCAGCTGTCCTTAGGAAGCACCTGGGGGGCTTAGCAGGCATCAACTGCGGCTGTCCATTGATTCTGAATTGCTGGGGAGCTGGAATTCTAGGGGGCCACCAGACATTCCCAGACATGGAATACATTTTTGCTGGTTCATGATTTCAGAACCATCCCCTAAAGGTTTTTAATGTTGTCGTATCCTCTGCCATTAACGACCGAGATCCTGACTCAGGGCAAAGTGAAAGGTAACCACACTTCAGGCTGCTTCCCCCTCCTCAGCCATCTGTGATCTCATGTCTGCCCCAGAGCAAGAGTAGAGAATCTCAAGATTTGGGGGACTGCTTTATTTCCACTGGAAAAGGGGTTTGAAAATCAATCAATTCTGATTTTTAAAATGGGTCATATTATCAAACTTTTAGCTACAACTGGTAAATGGGTGAAATCTTTTTTTCATGGACCTGGGGTAAAGACTATGGATGGGGAATACTACATGTCAGAAGTTTGTCGACTGATTTTACCTGTTTTTTTCACTGTTAAAAACGAAAAGGGGAGAGTAGGGAAAGGAGAGTAAAAGGAAGGAGATCCAAGAAAGCTACTTGCTCAGGCTACCCTCTTTTTACAGAACAGTTCATGAGATAAACCATTTCTCTCTTTCCTTGGTTGACAGAGACAAAGTGTTGATGAGTACTCCCAGAGACACCCAGCAAATGGCAGCCCCTTGGGGGAATTGTGCTGGGAATGTTTCCTACTTGATTTAACCCTTGCCTTTTACGTTAAAAGTAAAACCCCCTTTTGCCTTGTCCAAAAAGAAATCAAAACAGTACAGAGTTGAGTCATAAAAAATATACTATCAGTCACACACACACGTGCGCACACACACACACGCGCGCGCACACACACACACGCGGAGAAAGGAAGGGAAAGGGGTCAATGAGCTTCAAAACTCTTTGCTCTTAGTGATATGAGAAGACTTTTAAATCAAAGAGCAACGAGAGGAGCAATCTAGCAGCGCAGAGAGAGCATAGGCTGAAAGCTCATATCTGAGGGAGGGCAGGGAAGAATGAAAGAAAAGATTTGCCATCTCCTTCCAATAGGTTTAAACCTCAAGAGATTTTTTTTTTTAAATTCTCTTCCTTCCTGACATTGCACCTCTTCTTCAGTCTAGCTTTAAGGAAACCTCATCACCCAGAGGAAATAGCACAGTACTCGACCTTGCCTCTTATTCGACTCAGGATTGCTGACATCAAAATGTACTTGAAGCTCTAGGAATGCTTGGAAATACTATAACACCTCTCAAGCAAAAAATAATAATAATAATAATAATAATAACAAAAACAAAACAAACAAACAAAAAAAAAAACCCCGTGGTATTTCACTAAAAGGCATCACATCATTCTGAATATGCTACACAGGACACAAAACACTTACAATGATTTTATCCTAAGAGAACAAGTATGCTCTTAGGGCAAGACTCTCTCCAGAACCCTAATCTTATTTCCAGTTTATCTTCATTTGTAGCAAGAAGAGGATCAGGCAAGGAGCCATAGAGTGTGCTGGCTCCAAGCAAGAGGCTCTGGGTTCAAATTCGACATCCAATGCTCACTACCTAAATGACTATGGTAAAATGGACCATGTCTGCCTCATCTATATAATGGGTTGTAGGGAGTGAGAGAGGGTGTGTTAAACTAGATGGCCCTTTGAAGTCCCTTCCAGTTCTATAGACATCAACAATCCATCTAAGCCTGGTCTCATAATATTCTCATGATTGGGTTTCCCTTAGCCATACAGAGACCAATCTATCTAATTCCTTTATTCTCAAAACCATAAAGCTCCACGGAGCCTGGGGTGAGTACTTGGTACGCCTCAGGAGACCTGCCTATGCCTTCAAGAATCCTACTGATCACCACTTTTAAGCCTGGCACCCATACCTCAGGACACAGGCTAAGGGTAGGAAGCCAGGGGGACTCCCCATGGCGACCGGGAAAAGCAGGAAGAGAGCCCATTGTGAGGCCTCACCCCATGCCACAGTTAATGTCTTCCTACAAGCATCAGTTGGATGAAAACTCCCTCTGAAGAGCCCAGGTGTCAACCCCAATCAACTTCTTCTTCAAAAGCTTGGCTCTCCACTTTAAAGTGGGCTTTCCACAGATGCAGTCAATAAATCTACATGTAACAACTGTGAGTGTCCACAGGAAACCATAGGGACTCAGATCTTCATGAAATGTCTTGAATAACACACACACACACACACACACACACACACACACACACACTCTCTCTCTCTCTCTCTCTCTTTCTCTCTCTCTCTCTCTCTCTCTCTCTCTCTCTCTCTCTCTCTCTCTCTCTCTCTCTCTCTCTCTCCACTGACTACCCAGCCCAGTGCTGAGTACACCAAGCAGATACAGCTGCTCTATAAATACTGAGTAACTAAGTGATGATGACTGTTGATTAGCAATTCAATTATATCTTAGGCAGTGTAGCCACAGTTAAGACTCAAATAAGAACACTGTAGTGATCAGCTTGCAGTTTAGTGGTAAATTTCCCGTTAAAGCTGAGGTGGAGACAGGCAAGAATGAAAATTCCCAGAGAGGATGTAGAATTCTACAAGGGTTGTGTAGATAGGAGAAGAGAATCTTCTTTTTTTTTTATTGCAATATAATACACAGCCCTGTGGTAAAGAGAACTGAAGGGAAATGGTCATTTTCCTAGTTTTCTGCAAGAAATACATTGGGTACTCAGGAGCTAGACTAACTATAAGATTTAAATATTTTGATTTTTAATTTCTGGGTGAGCAAAAGCTAGCACACCAACTACCATCTTCCTTGCTCCCCATCTAGCAATATCCACATCAGCTCAAAAGACTTATGTTTTAAAGAGGAGAGGAGAGACAAAAGAGAAGACTGTGAGGGAAGTTCAAGAGAGTGATGACAAACCAGAGAGAGTCAGGGAGAAAGACTTGGGGAGAGCCAGGGAGACAGTCAAAGAGAGTAAGGGAGAGAAAGAGAGCAAAACAGATGGTGAGGGAGAGAAAGGGAAGACAGTGAGGAAGAACAAAATAGTGAGGACAGGTTAGAGAGAGACAATGAGACAGTTAAAGAGAATCAAAGAGATGATGAGGAAGAGTCAGAGCTAGAGAGACTGAGGTTGAAGAGACAACCTGAGATATTTAAAATGAGCTTAGCTGGACCAGTTTTACTCCAGCAATGACCTAAGAAAAGGTTCTAAATCAAACAGTCAACAAGAAAGCTCATTCACAGAGGCCAAGATTAAACAAAAGACAGCCAGAACCTGGGGAATCTGAAATCTTGGTGGAGAAGGAAGACAGTAGCACCCCATTGAGAGAAGTCCCAGGATGGATGGAAGACACAATTAGCCATCATAACTGTGAACATAAATGGGATAAATTTACCCACTAAAAGAAAAAGGCTAAAAGAATAGATTATAAAGCAGAATTGAGCAGTATGCTATTTACAAGAAACACTTTTAAAACAAAGAATCACACAAAATTGAAATAAGGGGATGGAGTAGACTCTAATTCAAATCAATCCAAAAAGCAGGTGTAATATTACGATACTGAACATTAAAAATAGACATGTTTAAAAAGTATAAAGAAGAACCTATGTATAACAATATCCTTACAGGTATTGGTGTGAGGGGGGACTATCAATCACACCTTATACAAACTATATGATTTGAGGCAGTCACAATGCTCTGTTCTACTCCTTGCCACTATAATTTAGAGAAAGTGCTGATTTGCACTGGCAGAAGTTTACTCAACAGGGAGCTCCCCGTACCAGTGAAATGAAAGACTCAATAAATATTCAATTCATATCCCACTTAGTATATACATGCACTGAATGGGATAGCAAATAAGTACTTCAAGGAAAAGCAAAAAGAAAGATAATAAACATAATAGTTGATGATTATGTAACCTTCTCAGGATTAGAGAAATCTAACAAAAAGAAAAGCAAGAAAAAAATTAAGGACCTGAAAATATCTTTACATGGGTGAAAATAGGATAGATCTCTGGCTATTATTGAATGAGATTAGACAGAAATATATCTATTACTCAAGAGGACAAGGCATCTCTAAAAAAACTGATCATATTTTAGACCAGCAGTCCTCAAACTTTTTGTTTTCATGACCACTTAATACTATTAAAAATTATTGAGTACTACCCCCAAGGGTTTTGTCTAGGGAGTTATAGCTATTGATATTTGTCATTTCATTAGAAATGAAAATGTATTATTATGGAAAGTTTTCACCTTGGGGATATTCAGGGGTCCCCAAAATGCATTTTGAAAACCACTGTGTTAGGTCATAAGACCTCAGAAAGGCTGAAAAATATAAATATTAAATAGAACTTTTAGAGAATATAAAATAAAAATTATAATCAATAAAGTGCCTTTAAAAAGGACCACACTTAAATGACTAAATAATTTAAAGAATTAATATTTCAAAGAATAAATCACAAATACAATAATTTTAGGAAATGACAACAATAAGATGCCAAAACTTTTGGGATGACACCAAAATAATCTTTGTGGGAAAGTTTGTTGTGGGGGGAGGGGGGAAGGAGGGAGACAGCAAACAGATCAATAAAATGGGCACATAATTTTAAAAACTAAAGTAACAAATAAACCAATTTAGTAAAAATACAAATTTTCAAAAGAACTTTTAACAAAATTAAAAGCAAAAAAAAAAAAACCCTGAAAAACAAAACTAAGAGCTATTTGGGGGAGGAAAGGGGGAAATAAAAGAAACTATCAGCTGCATTTAGTAACAACGACAAGAAAAATGTAGAGAATAAACAGGTAAAGGAGAAATAAAACTATAATTTTTTTTCAAAGAGAATATGAAGATTTACTTAGAGAATCCCAGAGATTTGGTTTTTAAAAATTGAAATAAAAAAATTGAAATCAGCAAAGTAGCAGTATACAAAAATTATAAATTTTCCTATATATTACAAAAAAAAAAAAAAAAGAGTCAAGAGAGAGGGAAACTCCTGTCAGTATAACTCAGAATACATAAACTATTTGGGGATCTACACAGAAACATATAAATACAACTGCAAAACTTTCTTTACAGAAGTAAAGAAACTTCTTACAGAAGTAAAGAAAGAGCTAACAATTGAAAAGATAATAATTGTTCATGCTTGGCTATGCCAACATAATAAAAATGGCAATGATACCTCAATTAATTAATTATTCAATGCCATACAAATCCACTGGAGTTGGAAAAAATAAAATTCATCCCTATATGAATGGGGGGGAAAAGATTTAAAATCTTAAGGAAAAATAATGTGAAAAAAAGGAAGGAGTGGGAGGAGGGTAGCAGTATCAGATCTCAAACTATACTACAAAGCAGTTAACATTAAAAATATTTAATACTAATTTAAAATAAATAATGATCAATGGGACAGATTGGCATACAGTATGAGGAAACAAATGAAAACAGCAACATATTGTTCAATAAAACCAAAGCTATCCCAACTACTGGGGTAAGAACTCAAAACAGCTGAGAAAACATGAAAACTGTCTGGCAAAAATAAATGTGGACCAATGTATCACCCCGCATACCAGAATAAGGTGGCACAGTGGATGCAGCATTGGGCCTGTAGTCAGGAAGACTCATCTTCCTGAGTTCAATTCCCAGCTCAGACACTTACTAGCTGTGTGACCCTGGGCAAGTCACTTACCCCTATTTGCCTCAGTTTCCTCATCTATAAAATGAGCTGGAGCAGGAAATGGCAAATCACTCCAATATCTTTGCCAAGAAAACCCCAAATAAGGTCACACAAATAAGAGCCCCACACAACTAAACAACAAAAATCACCAAGTAAAAGGTAACATTGTAAATATACCAAATAAACAACAGAGATACTTTTTTCAACTCTGAATGAGGTAAGACTTTGTGACTGAGTAGAGGATACAGAAGATTCATTCCTGTATGCCATCTCTCAAAACAAACTTTTTCCCTTACTTTCTTCATATCCTTATGTGCTTAGCACAGAGCCTGGTACACAGTAGGTGCTAAATAAATTCTTATCAATTTCACTTAACTTGATCAAAGGACATGAAATGGACAGTTTTTGTTACATAAAAAAAATTGCACAAATTACTAGCAGCTAAAAGTTGACAGGGAGATAATCTTTGTTTTGTTTCTATTGTTTCTATTATATTCTATATATGTGTATATATATATATGTATTCTATTGCATTGTTTCTATTATAAAGGTCTAATTTCTCTTATAAAGGTCTATTTTCACAAATAGAGAACTGATACAAATATATAAGAACAAGAGCTACTCCCAGTGGGTAAGACTTCCAAGAATACAAACAAGAATGAGACTAGCCGTGTGACCTTGGGCAAGTTACTTAACCCCAATTGCCCTCCAAAAAGGCAAAAAAAAAAAAAAAAGAATGAGAGGAGGGAGGAAAGGGAAGGGAATAAGCTTTTATTAAACATCTACTGTATCTCAGGCACTGTGCTTCAAAAACATTATCTCATTTGATCCTCATGATATTCGGGGGAGGTAGGAGATATTATCATCCTCATTGTCCAGATAAGAAAACTGAGGCAAATAGGTGAAGTGATTTGCTCAGGGTCAGACAAGAAGGAAACATCTGAGGCTGGATCTGAACTCAGGACTTCCTGTCGCCAAGCCCAGCACTCTATTCACTGTACCACCAGCAGGGACTATTTTTGTACACAGTCAATGAATGGATTTGTTTTGCTATCTACAATGATTATAAGATTTTTAGGGGATGGGAGGGGGACATGAATACAAGACAGTACTGGATTTCTTGTTTATTATATTATATAAACACATATAAATAATATATTATATAAATTACATATAATTTATTATATACACCTTAACCACACACACACACACACACACACACACACACACACACACACACACACACACACACACACACCCCACCACCACCATCACCACCATGCTGCACATAAATTCAGATGCCCAATTTTATGAAAAATCTTTTTTCTGTTCTTTGCCTACAAAAATATTCATACTGGTGTTTGTCAAGTTCAGAATAACAAAAAGTTTTTAAAATGTATATTATTAAAAAAAAAAGAAACAACAAGCCAGAAAAAGGGGAGCCCTCTCTCCTCTGTGCACACACACAGGAACAATAACATGTGGGGAGTGGGAAGCAAAGGCCTTGAAACTTTCCACCCACAGCAGCTGAGCGGCTTCAACCCAAGTCTATTTTTCCAGACATGATGTTTCATTTGGCTGCAAGGGTCACATGACAGCAGTGCCTTAAGGTTTGTTTCTGCCTCTCAGTGACACTGACAGGCTGTGAGAGACTCCAACAGTAGAGAAAGAAAAAAAAAAGATTTTTTTTCCCTTGTTTCCATTACATCATCCAAGTCATACTAGGAGGGGTGGGGGAGGGGAAGAAGGGGGGCACAGCTGGTGGCAGCTGCAGAGCCATCTGCTTTCTCCTTAACAGTATGGGCCAGTTTATCCTGCAGACTCCTACGGCTCCTGATGGAGAAGAAACAGGATTAAAGGCACAACACCCTATTATGGAAAACCTTTCAAATTATGTAGAAATAAATTACTCTGGTGTTAAGTTAACTGTCTCAGGTAGGCTGCTGTGCCGGCAACCGGCCTTCTCCAAGCTGGGAAGGGGGATTGTTTGTGTCTCTTTAGTCTCAAGTCACAGAACAATCTCTAACAGCTTCATGTTCACAATTAGTCGGGCAAGATGTACAACCCTCCCCCCCACCACCTGCCATCTGCCTCTCACAAGGTAAGTAGCCAAAAGTAAAACTCTACAGTGAAAAATATTTATTTAAAGGGGGGAAAGGCACAGGAGGGAGGACCCAACTAATCCCAGCACAAAATCTCTGCACACATCCATGCATCCTCTGAGGAAGCTTCTCAGGATGAACCACCAGCTGGAGCAAGCAGGACCTGTAACTAACTTATGGCCCAACTGCAAAGGCTTTACAGAGTAGTGATGATTCTCCAGTAACTGCAACCACTTCATGGCATGAAGAATGGGCCAAGATGCATCTCGACATTGTTAAGTGGCCAAAAAATAAAACTCAATTGTGAAGGGAGACCCAAATTTGGGGTGAGGAGCTATGGCTGCTATACACTTGTAACATCATTTACCGAAAAATCACCAGCTATTACTAGTAGTTACTACAACACCTGTGTGTCCACTAAGCAGTAATTCCTTGATTAATCTGGCTCCAGATTAAGGTGTACTCAGAAGCACAATAGTTCTATCCACAAAACACAACTATAAAGGCACCTGGCTTCTCTCCATCACCAAAAACAACACAAGCTTGTGAAATATAGCCATGAGATCTCTGAGCATCAATCATATGAATGTTCCTGTCCAATTACTGCAAAAATAAATTCCATGCAACTTACCATACATTTTGCCTTCATCTGATAGGATGATTTTTCTCCTCCCACAAGGTGGATAAATGGCCAGGGCCTCCTGAAAGCTCTGTTCAATATCTGGGCTCCAGACTCCCTCAGCATCATTGTCAATGGGCTTATCTGCAGAGTCACTCATTCTTTCAATGTTTTCGGCAGGACTTTCGCTGCCGCTCCAGCTGCTGGGCTCAATGGTGACGGCTGGGGTCTCCAAGCCAAAGCTTGGAGTCTTTTAAAGAAAAGAAACCTAAAAGAGGAAAGGATCACAGCAGAATAAGGACAAAACCCTGGTAAACATTCATTCATTTCAACATTTATGAAGCCCTCTTGGTAGATTTAACACCATCCCTCTTTAGTAACCCCAGCACCTAATACAAAGGTTCAGTAATACAGTCCCTACCCTCATCAATACCATCCTCCATTATCTCAGTCATCCTCAAAACAACCATGTGAGGTAAGTACTGCCAGTACCCTAGTTATTCTAATCCTCAATTTACAGAGCAAGAAACTGTGGATCACAGAAGTTAAGGGACTTGCCCAGGGTCACACAGCAACAGAGGTAGAGTCCAAATCCAGGTTTAATCTTGATTCCAAGATTAGCATCCATTCCATACTGCCCATTATGGAGTTTACAGCAGAGTTAAAGTATGAGGTATGAATCAACTCAGAACATAAATATATTCACGTATACAAGGAAGACGCCAAACAGAAAGACACTGTGATGCCTGAGTCCAATAATCACTACAGCAATAAAAACCCCATGGGAAGGAAAAAACCCATCTTAGAAAGAGGGTGTAAGAGACATTTTACACACAACACACACACACACACACCAGTGACATGCAAAAAAGTACTACATGAGATCTAAGAAGGTATACAACTGGGCTGGCTGCAGGAAGCTTCACATTCATGTAAGAGGAAACATTTGAAGTGAGCTTTAAAAAACAGCTAAGGAAGTCAAGCAATGGGGGCAGAGGCACTGAGATGAGAAAGCAGAGTCATGTTTAAGGGTCAGAGTGTTGTCAATTTTGGCTGAAGCCTATAAGTGAGGAGTCATGTGAGACAACACTGGAAAGGTCAGTCTGTGACAAGACTGTAGACAGCAATAAATGTTAGCCAGATAAGTTTAAAGGAACTTTGATAAGTTGTGATGGGGGAAGAAAGAAGAATAAATGATGAACCTAGATCTAGACATAGAAGACATCTGGGGCAGGCAGAAAAAAGACCCATTTGGACACTATTACAGTGTTCTAGGACTAAGATAATTAACAAAGGTGGGCACTAAGGTGCTGAGTAGAGGAGGAAGAGCCAGATGTGAGACATACTACAGAGGAGGGAGACTCAGAAATTGGGTGGATGCTTGGACATGTGAAAGGTTTCTAATTACAACACAAGGTATAAATGCTCACGCCACTGATAAAAATAAGAAAGGCCAAGAGAGAAACAAGTTTAAATGAAAATATAAACTCAGCGAGTGCCATGTTGAATCTGAGGAGAAAAACGGGCAATTCAGGTAAAGGTTTCCTACCGGCAAACAAGAAAGGTGGCTCTAGGAATCAGGAGAGAGAGCCAAACTGGAGATGGAGATTTGGGAGCTGTCTTCATAGGTGGGACGGTCAGACCTGTGAAAAGAAGGCTTGAGAAAAGACCAAGGAAGAGAGCTAGGAAGAAAAGAAGCCAGTGAAGGCAGCAGAAAAGGCAAGTGTAGAGAAGCAAATCTCTGAAGTCCAAAAAACAAAAACTATCCAATAGGCGGGTGTGGGGAATGTCAAATGTTAAAGATGAGGATTGAAAAAAAAAAAGGACACAAGACTTAGGAGTTTTTGGTCCCTTTCTAATTTTAGGGAAATTTTTAAAAATACAATTTTAGCACAATTTTTAACATAATTTAGCACAATTACCAACCAATACAACCAATATGTATGCATCATTCTCAAAGTGGAATCTCCAATCATCTTTAGTTTTTCCTGGGTCACCTCATATAGAAAAACACGACACCAAACACAAGTCCAACAATCACTACAACAGTAAAAATCTAATGGAAAGAGGAATCCCCATTATTGAACTGTACCATAAAATGCATCTGAATCACTCAGCTTTGGGGAAGTACATTCAAAAAGGGGGACCGCATGGTCTAGTGGAAAAATGACTCAATTTAGGGTCAGGAACTGGGTTTAACTTCAAACCCCATCTTACTACAGTGTGACCTCAGCTGAGTTTCGTCCCTAGTTTACCTCTTTCAAGTACATACACCCTAGGGGGCAGCTAAGTGGCAAAGTGAAAAGAACACCGACCCTGCAGTCAGGAGGACCTACCTGAGTTCAAATCCAGCCTCAGACACTTAACATTAAAAAAAAAAAAACAAACAAACCCTAGATGGACACGTAGCACTCCTGGGTACCTGAAGCCTCTTAGGCGGCTTCCTCAGCATCATCACCAAACCCAATGAGTCACCAAGAAACCCTAGACAAAGATTCCCTGAGGTAGCCCACAATTTGTGCTTATTCAATAGAAAACAACTAATCAGAACTTTCCCTTCACTGCTGAGGATTTTTTGCCTTTTTATCACAACATTCTTATTTGGGAGCCCCTGGGGAAAGGAGCCCTCTAAGTTGGCTACATTTCATATGCAACCATTCTTTTGTCACCAGAAATACTCTTCCAGCATCAGAAAACCTCAACTTGCACCTTGGTGAGAAAACGACAAGTTATAAATTAAACCACCAAAAAAAAAAAAAGATCTTTATTAACTTCCCCAATAAATTCCAAGTTGTCTGCATTTGTGCCTGCATTAATTTATAAATTAAAGCACAAAAAAGATCCTCTTTATTAACTCCCCAAATAAATTTCAAGTTGTCTGCATTTATGGATTCTTTGGGGTTTCTAAAAAAGGGCACCTTCCTTCTGGGATATTAAAAAAGACTTATGTAAAACACATTGGATTGGATTCTTCCTTGCCCTACAAATCTACCTCGTCTCAATTTTGGTTGGTTCAGAAAACTGAGATGATGCTAGCCTAAAACTAATGGGCTGAAGAAAGTCCCTCATCATTATTCTTTGCAAACTTGGGGAAGGTGCTGCCAATGGAAGCAGCAAGGGTCTTATCAGATTTCTGCCACTGCCACTGCCACTGTCGGGTAATTTTGCTTAACTGTTTCTCTCCTGTTTTTTTTTGTTTGTCTGTTTGTTTGTTTGTTTTTACTGATGGCAGTCACAGAGGATTGGCTGGACAGATATACTGGGAAAGCAATGTGAACATGAAATACATCAATAAAAACATATTAATAAAGTACAACAGAATGTCAGCCTGCACAAAGACAAGTGCAGCATCCATATATATTACAGGTACCACAGATTCTTCTTCTCTAGGTAGTAGACCCACCCGTGTTCAGTTCTTCATACCACCTTTTAAGAGGGAAACTGACAAGCTATATCAAAGCCGGGCAAAAACAGTGACATTCTTTGATATAGATCCAAACTGTTCAGTCTTCTACACCTCCTAAGCCTGCCTACTCTCAAACCTTAAGAAGTGGGAGCTGAGGGACCTGGGAGAAAATGAGCAAGGCACAGGGTTATTTTAGTCAAGATTTTTGTCAGTAAAGATCCATTAACTGGTCAAGATGGACTCTAGACCACCATGAGATCAATGTCCCTTATTAAGATTGTATAGTATTCAAAGGCTTTAAACATATAAAGAGAATTCACTGTTCAGTCTAATACAGGACAGCCAACTGAGGCTCAGCAGGCTGGAATTACTTACACTGGACAGAGGCCAGTACAACTCTAGGTCACTGAGCTACACCAGCAGCTTAAGACAAAAAGACCCCTGGGCCCCTGCAGGGGCAGAATTCCTTACTACAATCCTGCAGCATCTCTTGACTGAACACCAATACAAAATATTGGCCATGTTCAGAACTGTTCATCCATCATCTCCTCTTAACCCATCTCAAAAGCCTGAAGTTAGGCACATGGGAGAGCTCAATTAAAAACTTCTTAAACTGAATTAACTAGCACATATCCAGTATTACACCACGCCTGACCAGTCCTTACTTTAAAGACACATGTCTCCATCCCTCATAGATGTGGTCTAGTCAAACACTGTCCAGATACAATTTTTTTTTTAAGCAATTGGGGTTAAGTAACTTTGCTCAAGGTTACACGGCTAGTTATTTTATGTGTGGGTTCTGAGGCCCGAATCGATCCCAGGTCCTCCCGACTCCAGGCTGGCGCTCTTACTCACTGTGCCACTTAGCTGCTCAAATGATAATTTTTTTTTTTTTTTTGCTTTTTGGAGGGCATTTGGGGTTAAGCGACTTGCCTAAGGTCACGTGGCTAGTTGTGTGTGTGTGTGTGTGTGTGTGTGTTAAGTGTCTGAGGCCAGATTTGAACTCAGATCCTCCTGACTCCAGGGCCGGTGCTGTATTCACTGCGCCACCTAGCCACCCCCCAGATACAATTTATGCAGATTTTTTTCACTTTATCTCCCTTCTAAGTTAAAAACTCTTTCATGGCTTGGGCCAAGTGTTATCAAATCTAAGACGCATAATTCTGAAGATAACCTGTGAATACTCAAATATCTAATAACAGGATAATGTGGTAGCAAAAAGAAAACCAACAACCTTCTGTTAATATTCCCATAGAGAAAATGAGTTCACAATTTACATGTGATCCTCTAATTTGAGGACTAAAGGCCTGAAAATGATCACATGACAAATTTAAATTAGTGGATAAAGTATGTTGGAGCTCCTCACTCTACAACACAGACTTGAGATGTATTTCATCTCAAGAAGAGTTCTTTAAAACTGTCCTATACAGAGGATCCATTTTTATTAGGAGAGGTGAATTAATAATAATAGTAGCTGGCATTTACATAGCACTTTAATGGTCACCAAGGGCTTTATAAACATCATCTGTTTTGTGTTTCACGACAACTCATTTAAGGTCTAATGGGTCTTAATATCCCCATTTTACACAGTATTGTACTAAAATCTTAGAATAAGGAATGCATGGGTTCCAATCCAGCTGCTGCTACTAGCTTTGTGACCCTGTAATAGGTCACATAACTTATATTAACTTTAGGCAATATCTGAAATTTAGCCAGGTGGAACAGTGGATAGAGCACCAAGCCCAGAGTCGGGAGGAGCTGAGTTCAAATCCAGCCTCATACACTCATATAAGCTGTGTGACTTAGGGCAAGTCACCTGACCCCTATCTGTCTCAAGTTTCCTCAACTTTAAAATGGGGGTAATAATCACACCTCACTTAATACTTAATATTAATATTTAATAAAGGTAAGTATTTACAAATATTTAATATTAATATTTAACAAAGGTAAATATTTATAAATAATTAATATTTAATAAAGGCAATATTTATAAGCCACTTAAACACAGTGCCTAGGACATAATAGGTGATATATAAATGACAGCTGTATTGTTACCAGTAGATGGTTTGCAATCTACTTTCGTGAAAAGAATTCCCACATCCAGTCTGCAAGATAATGGTTTTAGAGCCTGAGGGGACTATCTTGCTGGACTCTCTTATTTTACAGGTATGGAAACTGAGGAAGATATCACATGACTTGCCCAAGGGCACACGGTAATTAGTGATCAAGCTAAGATTTGAACTTAAATCCAGCACTCCCTGACACTGATGAAATCACAAAATGAGAAAATCATGAAAGAGGTTAAATGAGCCACCCATGGTTACTACAGCAGAATCTGAGGCCAGGCTTCTCATGGCACTGAGTTCTCATGGCACCTCCAATTAAGCCTCCATCTCTCTATATGTTCTGATAGAACACCTTCCTCTTTAAGCAATGGCCAGGACACAATCTCCATTTTCTTTAATTTTCCTATCAGTTAATGGATCCTCCTCAGCTTATCTTCTCCCAGAAACCCTTAACAGTCTTATGATAGTACACTCCAAAAATAGATACTGGTAACCAACTCCGAAGGCTGAAATCCTTCTTTGGCTTTTTCCTCCTGCTAACCACCCTCCCCGAAAGGCAACTGCACACAGGACCCAACCACATGGCCAAATGGATCTCACAGTGAAACCTACTGGACTTGTTTTAGCCAACAAACCTAGCCCCAGCCCTCCTGACAGAGAGGTCCACTGACACTAACCCATGGCTTCCCTTCTTTTTATATCTGTGGTCCTGGCCCTGACTGAGGTGCTAAGTAACATTGAAAAGAACATTGAGAGGCATGGACCAGTCACTTCTATCATAATACTTTAAAAAATTTGTGGTGCATGGGGTGGCTAGGTGGCACAGTGCTGGCCCTGGAGTCAGAAGGACCTGAGTTCGGATCCAGCCTCAGACACTTAACGCACAAACAAAAAAACCTAGCCATGTGACCTTGGGCAAGTTACTTAACCCCAATTGCCCTCCAAAAAGAAAAAAAAACAAATTTATGGTGCTATCATTATGGGCACTCCCTGGAGAGCCAAGTCTTCAGAAGGTATAGTGGGACAGGTTAAGTGATTGAGTCCTGTTGTTCAGGTAGCAGAGAGTTCCTCGGCAAGCTTATACTCTAATGCTTTCCATCTTGGTATGGTCTGAGATGATAATCCCTTAGAATAAGCTATGAGAACCCAGGTTCATCTCTAGACAAGGATGGGACATTGGAGGAAGACCTGTAATTGATCAGGCACACATTTGTACTCAACGATTTCACCCTGTCAGGAATACAGAGCCTAACTTCAATCTGCAGACATAGAACCAAAGTTCGAATGTTGGGCCAGGGAAAGTCATCTTCCCCTTTCCTAAAAAATGAAGTCAGACTTGGTATTTGCTAAACTCCCTTGGATCTCTAAATACTATCACTATAATAAGGAGGTTGTAGGAAAGGGAGAGGAAGAGTTTGAAGAATGGAAGTCATTTTAAGATTAGAAAGGAATGAAAAATCTAACCAAATAAAGACCTTAGGAAGATCATCTGAGTCAAATTTCAGATAACCCAGAAACTGTAAAAATCTACCTGCTAAAAAATGAAAATCCATTCTTGTCCTTACTCTTTTAATTTTTCCCCCACATTGGGAGAGTATAACAAGTGGAAACAGTATTTCAAATACCAAACAGTTCCCTTGTCTGTTCAAAATGTAATAACTTCTCCTTCTCAGTTAATCACTTTCCACTCATCATCATGCATATTATGCTACAATATCATCATCATCATCATCATCAGGCATTTATTAGGTGCTTACTATGTTCCAGGCACCATGTTACAGCTTGGACGCTTGTATTACCATGGTGAGAAAGGGGTGTAGCTGACATCTAACAACTCAATCAAGTCAGCAGCATGTGAATTTCCCAATATCAGGGGCACCCTACAACATGCAAATGAGTCACATCCACCTTACTCCACCCTTCCACTCCTTCAAAGACAAAACAGTTCTTTGTCTCTTTGGTATGAAGAGGCTTCAGGTTCTAAGGCAGAATTCCCAATATGAGAGATCTGGGGGAATCACCATCACTGAATCCCTACCTTCCTCCCCTCTCCAAAAAAATCCCCCCCATATTTCAGGAGACTATACTAGGGAAACTGCCACCAAAATCATTGCTCCTGATTTTGTCTTAGAACAAACATAATCCCTCCACATGATACACAGCCTTTCAAACTCCTGAACATGGATAACAGAAGGAAAAAAAAATGACAGCGCATCCCCCAAATAAGCTAACACTGTATATGAATTGAATGTAACCATCTTTCAACTTTAGAAATGACAAGTATGAGCAATGCAGAGAAACCTGGGAAGGCAGAACCAGGAGAAGGTCATTTTACAGATAAATGAATTCAGACCCAAAGAGATAAAGGGAATTGTCTAAGGTCACCTACAGTGAGTTAATAATGAAGGGAGTGCCAAATGTGGCTCCTAGCTTAGTGATCTAAGAATTTTAGTGGAGCAAGGTCAGCCAGCATCAAACATGATATGCCCCCACAGAAAGTTAATCTGACTGCATCCAGAGACATAGTGGACAGTACTGGAAAGATGGCAGGTCCACTGAAATCTGCCCTCCTGGGACTGGAAGAACATCTATCGCTTCTGGTTTGGGGCAACATGTTTTGGGTTAAAATGGTAGGAGTCAGCAGGGATTGTGAAGGGGATTGTAATCTCAAGGACTACAGATGTTTAAGGCTGGAGAAGAAAAGGTTTGGGGGAAGGAGTGTATGACAGGTGTCTTCAGGCTTCTGAAGGGCTATCACTTGAAATAATATTAGACTCTTGTAGTGGCAAGAGGTGGAGGGAGCACTTGACCTGAAGTCAGGAAGGCTGAAGTTCAAATCCAGTCTCAGATACTTATGAGCTACATAACACTAAGAAAGTCACTTAACTGTGTTTGCCTCAGTTTCCTCATTTTTGAAATGAAGATAATAACAACAACACCTACTTTGAGGGTTTTTGTGAAGACAAAATGAAGTCATATTTGTAAAATGCTTTGCAAACCTTAAAGTGCTTATATAAATGCAAGGTGTTGTTAACTCCTCTTATCTGCTTGGTCTCCCATTCCCCTCCAAGATGGCAGAATGAGGAATAATAGGTAGAAACTGCAGAAGGATTAAGGTTAGTATGCCTCTCCTTACTTGAAGACTAACAATTAAGAGCTGTCAAAGAAGTCAAATCAATTACTTCAAGGTGTAGTGTATTCCATCTCATGCGAGGTCTTGGGGCGAAGGTAGACGGTAGCACACTGCAGACAGCACTTGTGTTTAGGTATGGGATACATGAGACCATGAGGTTCTTAACTTTTTTACTGTCACAGACACTTCTCAGAATAATCTTAAATGTAAAAACTATAAGACTACAAAGGAAATCAATTATTTTGAGCTGTAGTTATCAAAATACTTTTAAAAAAGGAGTTCCTTTAAGTAAAAATCCCTGAACTCTGAGACCCCTTTCAGTGCTGACATTCTATGACTGTATATATACATAATAACACTAGATCTGTTATTTCACTGGCATAGGGAATTCCTGATGAGGAAGACTTCTCTACCAATGCAGATCAGTCACTTATGGTTTTGGAAAGTTGTGTAAGATACAGAAACTTTAAGTGACCTCGACTGTCTTTTATCTTTCTTCATATCCCCAGGGCTGGCATAAATTTTTAGAAATGTTTACTGACTTAAATGTAATTTTAAGAAATGTTTACTGACTGACAAACATATAGTATGTGCCAAGGGTCACGCTTAAATTCAGAACATCCTGCCTGGATTCCAGGTCAGCTCCCCATTAACTATTCTAGGATGAATGGTTAAAATAACATATATGAAATTAATACTAAAAGATAACCGAACTCAAATCAAAGTTAATATCCAGTGTTGATTACAGAGGACCAAAGATGCCTATTCCCCCCAGCCCCTGTTAGGGAAAGAGGACTA
The DNA here is from genome assembly GCA_011680675.1 of Gymnobelideus leadbeateri. NCBI lineage: Eukaryota > Metazoa > Chordata > Mammalia > Diprotodontia > Petauridae > Gymnobelideus > Gymnobelideus leadbeateri. Next base: position 137,082 of record WOXC01009037.1, on the reverse strand, counting down.
TGGTTATTGAATATTGCAAATGTAGTCACCCTATCAATTGATTTGGCTTCACAAGGGGAACTTTTAAGATAGGATGGGGAATCAGGAGGTATAAGAGGAAATGACTGTGGTATTTAAAAAAATAAAACCCTGAAAACCCCACCCCATGTTTTTGTTTTTTTTAATTTCCTTGAATTAATCTGTACATGTTGCATCCCCCACAGAGGGCAACAGAAGGGGAAGAAGAAGGAAATCAGTATTTATTAAGCACCTTCTATGTGTTAGGCTGATCCTCACAGCAAACCTTTGGGCACATACCACAAGCTATTTGAGGGCAAGGATAGTTTTGGTTTTTTTATCCTCCACAACTAGTTCGGCATCTTGCATGTAAGTAAAGAAGAGCTTGATATTCATTAAAATCATGTGTTTAAGCAAACAAACATAAACACAGGATAGGGTTTAGCATAACTCTCCTCTTCATAAAGAGACATCAATGCAACATTGGCCTGCTGATCAGGAGGTGGGAACATACCTAGTGTTTGTGATAATACAGAATACTTACAACAGGTCCATACAGGATTTCACCAGTATGGACACTGCTTGGTCTTTGCCCTCCCAGATGACCTCCAAAGAAGATCCACCTTACCGCCAAGTATTTCCGCATTCCAAGGCGTATTTCCGCATTCCAAGGCATAAGATACAGCCCTCAGTCTACCCACCCTTGTGATAAAAAGTACCCATGAATCATGGAAAACTACAGTGTCTCAAGAAATGGGACTGCATATGGCCTAGAGGGAGAGATTTGGTGGACATGGGTAGGTGAGAGGCTGCAAAGCTTGATATGCACAGGAAATGATATGTGGGTGGGGTGGGAAGAGACTGCACAAATGGGAAAGAGAAGCTGGGACTTAACAAAGTCTAACAGAGCATCGCTTTAGTAACCAGTATCTGTCTTTGAATATTATAAATTCTGTAAAAACATAAACATTCTCTAATTAACATTACATAAGTCCTTAGTTACAGGAAGTAGGTTAGAAGACAAAGTTGGTGCTGGGAACTGCAAACATAGATTCCTATTTTCCAGAAGTTTAGCAGTCAAAGGGAGGAGAGAAATGATACCATGGGTCAAGAGAAGGCTGGCTTTTTGGTTTTATTCTTTAAGGGAAATGAAGGCCTGGGCCTGTTCTTAGGCAGAAAAGGAAAAGCTAGGGAGAACAGTTAGAGATTTAGGAGAAAAAAGCTGAGTCTCCCAATGTCCTGGAGAACAGAGACAAGGACAAAACTGATGAATATTTATTAAATTATTAATATTAATTATTTATTAAGCACCTACTATGATTCAGTGGCTACAGTGGCCCTCAAGGAATGTATACTCCTGTCAGAGGGAACAACAGGAACATGTAGTTACCAAATACAAGAAACCCTTTAAAAAAAAAAAAAGAGGGAGCAGTACTAGCAGCTGGGGAGATCAGGAAAAGACCTCCCGCAGGGAGGTGCTGAGCTTAGAGGCTGAGGAAGGGATAGGGGGCATAGGAGAAAGGGATAAAATGTCACATTGAACAGGGTGACCAAGGAGGCCAGTTTGGTCAGACCACAGGGTGGGTTTGGGGAGTAATACAAAATAAATGTTAACAAGTAGGCTGAAGCCAGATTACCAAGACAAAGCAAGTGTATGAATTTGAGGCAGCCAGACCTTGGGCGAGTTATTTAACCTGTTACCCCATCTGTAAAATGGGGATAATAACAGCATTTATTTCCCAGGGTTGTTGTAAGGATCAAGTGAGATAAGGCCTAGATAGGCACTAGATAAAAATTCTTATTATGTATTATTACCCTAGAGGCCATAAAGAGCTATTTAAGGAAGGGAGTGCTTTAGAAAGAATCGCTGTGGAGGGCAGAAAGCAAAGAGGAGACTCCGAAGGCAGGAAGACTCACCCAGCTAAGAGAGGCCAGAAGGGCGGGAGCCCCTGTAGTGATCATATGACTGAAGGGAGACAACTGCTAGAGGGAGACTTTGTAAGTCCCCAGAGGGCAGGGGTTACTTCCCTTCTGTCTTCCTATCTCTGGCTCCACTACCTTGAATTTAGAAAGTTCTTCTGAAATGCTTTAGGACTGGCTCAATGTCATTTCCCTGAGGGCCCACACGGGCAGCATCAGCTTAATAAACATTTGTGGACTGATTGTAGATTGATGACTTTGGAGTAGAGAACTAGTGTGACAATTAGGAAGAGGAGTAGAGCTTTTTTTTAATACATAATAAATTCTAACATATTTAGAATGATCAGCTGAGACTTGAGGAAATAATTGATTTTTTTTAAAGCTGGTAAAAAAGTAAAATAACTTTTACAGTCACCTTCAAAAACACTCTACCCACATAGCAACCTTGAAGAAAACGCCATAGGTTTATTCTGGCTCCAGACTAATTCTCCCCAGGGACATGCTAAGGAGTGAGTGCTTTGTGGGCTACAAATGGAACCACCAGGACCAGGAGGCAAGCAGGTCACTTTCTAAAACCAGGGAACACAAAACTATCATCAGTGGGGTAAAAAGGAGGGCCAGCTGCCCAAGGACAAAGTTCACAGGTTAGAGACAAGACAGCAGATTCTTCTCTATTGGGAGGTTGTTTGAAGGGTATGGTTTGTTTAATTATTATTACATTTACAAAAAAAAGACAATGAACCTAATGTAGGCTAAAACAGTTTCATTAGAAAGAGCATTGGATTGGGAGTTAATGGACCTGGGTTTGGGGCTTTATCACTTAATACCACTGTGGCTTTGGCCAAATCTTGACTCCACCCCCTCCCCGACCCACAGCCTCAGCTTCCAGAAATGTAAGCTCTAAATCTATGATTGCATCACTTACTCAGGTGAACTTTTTAAACTGTTACCTGAACCCCCACAACAAACCACTGACACCCTCAGATTACCAGTTCCCTCACCTATAAAATTAGGAGAAAAAATTTTTAACACCCAAAGCATGGGGTTAGTGCGAGAAAAGAGCTTTGCAAACCCAACTGGGTCATTGCTAGACATCCAATGACATCTGCCATTGCAAGCCCCTGGTTCCAATACTAGACTCATTAAAGCCTCAAGGCAATATGGGAACACTATGGCTGGGGCCACTGGGTTTATCACACACATAAATTGGCTCAAGTCCAAATTCTAGTTAATGCTGACATATGCCAGTCTTTGGACTTTGGCCCTTAGCCATAAATTGTGAAGCAAAGCCTATTTCCTAATTTCTATGGTACACCCTCCCCCCCCCCCAAAAAAAACCTAAGCTTTCTTCATTTGACCTACATTGCCCACCCTCCTAATGAGAAATGCAATCTCCCATTTAGTAATCATATCACTCCACAGTGATGTCCTGGGAGTTCATGGGGAGTGTGGAGGGAACCCAGGTTCAAATCCCAATTCTGCTACCTTTCAGCAAGTCACTTAAGATCTCCTGCCTTCTTTTCAGCTTCCAGATGATAAGTTTACTTTGCATGCAGTGCTGTGGTGAGCACTGGGGATGCAAAGACTGGCCAATGTTGCTCAGCCCCGAATGCCCAAGGAGCTCACATTCTAAAGAGGGAAACAACACGCCCAAGGGGAAGCCAACAAGACATGGGCAGTATAAATAAGAGGCAATCTCAGAAGGGCAACATGAGCAGAGGGAAAGGCAGGATTTGGCCTGAAGAGACCAAGTGGGGGGGGAGAGGAGAGAAAGAATTCTAGATATATAGGAGAGCCAAGGAAAAGTGACCATTAGGAGACTGAATATAACATATAAAGCAACTAGATGGTACAATGGATAAAGCTCTGGGCCTGGAGTTAGGAAGACCCAAGTTAAAATCTGCTGCAGATATTTATGTGACCCTAACCAAGTCACTTAACCTCTCTGAACAATGGGGACAACGATAGCATCTCCTTCCCAGGGGGGTTTAAGGTTGAAATGAGAAAATATCTGTAAGTCATTTTAGGCACACATGCTAAATGCCTGGCATATAGTAGGCATCTAATAAATGGGTGTTCCCTTACCTTACCTCCCATTAATATTTGTAAAGCACTTAGCACAGTTTCCGGCACATAAAAGACTAAATAAATGCTTATTTCTTCCCTTCACATGAGAAACAGCAACAAGGCCAGGGTCACCAGGAAATAACAGGACTGGATAGATGGTCCTATTCCAATTCTAAATCTACGATCTTATAATCATACTGGCAGGATTTCACATGGTGAGACAGAGAAGTCAAAACTCCCCCTTCCCATCCCAGACCTAATTTGTGTCCTAGTTTATATAAATAACCTGCCCTTTTCAAGTTCGGCAAACAAATCTTTGTGTTTTTCCTGAAAACAAAACTCACTGCTTTTTCCTTGCCTATGGAAGGAGCTTGGACCAGAAGATTTGATTCCCACTTCTGGAGTCAGCAGCTATAGCTGACACCATAAGCCAACAGGAAGCAAACCATGAGAGCCAGGCTTCCCCACCCACTGCCAAAGATAAGGAATTTTATTATCAAACAGGCCAGCCCTGAAAGCAAGGTTATTTGGACCAGGCCTAGCTCATCTTCCCTTAGCCTTCCTGCACACAGTACTAGCCCCAGCACTGGTCACCCAAAAGAAGACTACTGCTGCCCAGAAGAGCATGTGTTTCTAGCTAAATCCCCACACTCACCCAGGACATGTGTGCATAAAGTGAACAAGTCAGGGAAGAAAGCAAAAAGGCCAAGGGCCATGGACCAAGTCAATCAACATTTCTCCATCTCCATCCACCAGCAGATGCATACTAGCAGAGCATGTCTGACAAGGATGGTTTTTATTTTCTTCCTGGCTCATTCCCAGAACCAACACCTTGCTTAAGGCCTGAAGGTTCTATTAAAGAAATAAGGAAGACTGAACCACCACACCCCCTTCCAGGTTGGTTTTATTTAATTCACTCTCAAATTGGAAAAACAAGCAAACAGGCAAAAAAAACATCAACCCTCAAGATGGCATTTGATAGATGAACCCCAAGCATTCTCTGGGAGACTTTCACTTTTCTGCCTGCTTTCTGGTCCCACCTTTCAAGAAGGGCTGACCAAGGAGCCCAAAAGACCACTTTCCAAAACTATGCTGTAAAATATAACCCCTGGTGATTCTGGTAAAGGCAAGGGACATTCTGGGACTGTGGAAAAAAATCAATAGGTGTGTAACTATTTTACATGGTCATATCTGATATAACTAAGGCAAGGAGATACAGGAAGGAGGACACATTCTTCAGGGAGGGAGGGTAGTAAAGGCAAATACACACAAGGCATCCTGAAGAGTGGGAAACAGACTGGCACATGGTCCTCAGTGATCTCTGCAAGGAAATGGACTTGTGGTGAAAGGGACAGGTACTGAGGGAAGGACAACTTCTACTTTTCTTATGGAATTCTACTTGGGCCCAGCTCTCCTTAAAAGTCACTAAGTAGAATTATTGCCACCACCCTTCCCTCCCCCAACACACACACTGTCTTCTATGATAGAGGTAACTATCTTTAGCCTTCAGTGGTGGGGGCGGGAGAGGGCAGGCTATGCTGTACTCACTCACTGAGGGCCACTTGGCAAACAGGCCTAAGGCATAATAAACACAGGGAAGGGAAGATGGGGAGGGAGATGTGGTAGCTTACCAGTGGGCTCAGAGTCTACATCTCCCCTTTCAAAAAAAAAGGTAGTTTATTAGAATGTCGAGCTTACTTCCCCCAGTCAATACTTACTAGCTGTATGACCCTGGGGCAAATCATCTCACCTCTCTATAATCTCAGTTTCCTCATCTGTAAAATGGGTACCCCCCTCACCCAGCAATGTACCTTACAACCTTACAGAGCTGTCACAAGGAAAGTATTTTAAAGCCTTACAGAAAAGATCCAATCTAAGGGACTAGTATTTTATTCTTCTGTTTCGGACCAAGTAAAACTAACTGAACATCTGCTACCTTGGGAATTTATCATCTTCTTCCAAGTTGGTCCCAATTCAGAGTCCAAGAGACTTCAGAACATTGCCTGTTGACAGGCCAAACAAGGCACCCTTGGGAAAGCACCAGCCCTTCCACACCAAGCAGGCACCTACCCAGCTAGGCTGCTTTCAATGATAAGCCCTGCAACTGGCATGGGGCAAGAAGGACTGGGCAGAGCATATCAGACCAGCCTGGCAAGGTCATTTCTCTGGCAGGAAGAAGAAGCCACCATCTGTGGAGGTCTCTAACTCACAGCCAAGTGTGGTTTCTAGACCCCTGAAGGGAAGTAGAGACCACTATGTTGTCTGCCTTTAAACAGACATATAATATATACTTATACCTATCTATCTTATATGTGTGTATGTATATATGTATAGATATACATACACATATATAAATTAGGGTTTTAAAGTGGCAATTATACAGCATACCCAAAGTTCCTTCTGAAACACTTCCAAGTTAGCAATAGTCAAACATGCAAGGAACCAAGTTTTACTCTATCCCAGAGATTCTGAAATTACAGTCTGTCAACTCTTTAAACTATTGTCTTGATTGTTGTATTTCAGTAAAATTGGCTTACATTGTAATCCTCTGCATTTTGGATTTCACAAGCTTCCCAGACTGCCAAAGGGGTCCAGGATACAAAAAAGATTAATAACCTCCGTTCTATCCCAACTGTTCTTGGATGTCAACTTCCTGTTCTTCTTAGAGAGACACACTATAGTTAATATCTGAGCTAAGCAAACCCCTTACAGGAAAATCGAGATTTACCAAAGTGCTAAATCAGAGGGGGGAGGGGGATGCTTCTTTACTATGAAAAAGTTTTCCATGGGGCGCCTTTACATAAAGTCCTTTAAGGACATTTAAAATACAGTACAATTTGCAAACAACAGTTTTCAGAAACAGAAGAGAAATACACAAAAAAACACATACACACATATGCACAGCAAAACAAAAGGCACACAGGCTACCAAGACCTGCTTTCAGCCCCTGCCCTAGTGAGGAACTCAAAGGCACCTCTAGCCACACCCATCACCAACTGGCTGATAATCTGGCCTTTTGATACCTCCTTGTCTGAAGAACAAAAAAAAAAAATGCTTGCCTTGTGCTGGGTCTCCTACATGGAAGTGGGGAAGGCTGTCTGCTGAGCCACAGAACCACCTCGGTTCTAACTGTCCTAATGCCTAAATGGATCAGGTAGCCCTTGTACAGGCCCAGACGCTGCCCGCAAGTCCATCCGTGCACGCCTCCCTTCCTCTTAGCTGTTGTAGCTCATTTCCGAAGAAATGCTGGGCAAGGAGCACCCCCTTTTATGCCACAGTCTGTCTCACCTCCTCGTGGCCTGGGGAGTGAGTGAAGTCCCATTTCTGAGGTGTCGGGTTACCATAAAAATAACTGCTGGCCTGTCACCAGCCTGTGCGTTCACTCACTGTATGTGGAGGGAGAGAAAGCCATTGCATATAGAGCAGCAAGTCTTAACCTAGGGTCTTTGGACAGATTTCAGAGGGAGGAGGAGAAGGGGAATTGGGAATGAACTTAGATGGGAAAAAGAAAATTGGATCTTTATTTCAATATAGGCGGCTTCCTTTGGAATCCTATGGGTTGTATGCATTTTAAAAAGATTCTAAGAAGGAGTCCACAGGTTTGCCCAGGAGCCCAGGCCACTAAAAAGGTGAAGAACCCCTAATCTAGAATAACCAGACCAAAGAGGGAGGGGAATACAAAACAGGAGAAAGGTTATTGGAAAGGCCCACCCAAGTACCCACAACGACCTACCCAGGCTCTCCACCCACAACCTGGATTTTTAGCAGGCAGCCTGCCTGTGAATGCAGAAGGCCTCCAAATTCACCAGGCAGCTTCTCAAGCAGGGAGGCTTGTTTTATTAATGAAATTAAGAGGCTCGGGGCTTTCTCAATGGAAGTTTTTTAGAAAGAAAATCTCTTCACCCTAAACAATAAAGCAGGCAGAAAACACAGCCCAAGAACAATGAGCGTAATTACATGTATTCTGAACCATGAGGAAACCTTAAAAAAGGCAAAAGAAAAAGAAAAAAGCCAATAAAGATATTTTAAACAAGCTTTTAAAAGTGAAACAAAAGTTAACATGTGAGAAGTCATGTTTAGCTTGATGTGGTCTGAGTTGGCCTGCACATGCCAAGCCAAGTCTCTCTGTAACTCCAGCAGCCGAGCAGGTTTCTGAGCCTTCCTCATAGACAATGCTTTCATCTTGGGCAGATCCAGGCACAATACTTTATCCATCATAAGCTAATTGCTTCTCTTTCATTATAAGTGGGAGGGCAGAAAACCAAGGTCTTTGGTTCTGAAATCTCCCAGGTATTGACTGGCTCCTTCCCCCAAGATAAAGGAAGTGGGCCAGGGTTGGGTTCGCCTGAGTTTCCCACCATAATAATTTAATCCTACCTGGGAAAAGAGGCATTCAATGGCCTGGCAACCAATGCAACCTTTCTCATTTCTACAGCAGCAGGTTTTTTCCTCACAACCCCCCTGGGAAGGAAATGGTGCAAACATTGTTATCCCCATTTCACAGACAGATCTAACTCACAAGGACATTACATTCTCAACATCAAGGCCAATACCTATTGCCCTTCATGATCGACTAAATGGAATCAAAGAGCACATAACAGAAAATTGGCCCTCTTAGCGATCAGCAAATCCGCTATCCTAAAAGGTTTATTGGTTAGGAAAGCTCCTAAAATTTATGTTATTTGTCTGTTGATTTTATATTCATTTTAAAATACCTAGTTTGTTATGGCTAAGTTACAATGTTCTGAACAGAAAAGGTCCTGTCCTTGGGCACTGTGGCCACTGCTCTACCAAAGCCAAATGAATGACTATTTGTTTACTTGTTGCTTTTAGGGTAGTTTTAGCAGCAATCAGATCTTGGGCTGAAAAGACTAAGTCAGACTGGGAGTTTTCCTCTTTCCTAATTTGAAACTTTACAATTGAACTCCAAGGAAGGCTCCAACTCGGACCCTTGTAAACTCTGACTTGTAGGAATTAAGAACTATCTTTCCTCTCCAGTTGTAAAACCCAGCAGAATCCCAGTAGCTAGAGAGGAGCTTTCCTATGTGACTAGCCTTCACATCTTCTGAATATCTTTCACACGAGTTCCTGCTGTGAACCACACAAGAAAGCAACAAATGTCAGTTTACCCTCAAATTACCACTATGTCTGAAACACTGATCTTACCACTAAAGGCATCATTTTCCGTTCCTTTCCTGGTCCGGCTGAGAAAAACTCAGACACGGCTTTCCCCTTTCCCTGGCCATATCTCTGGAGAAGGAGGGGGGTCAAGTTGCTCGACAGCAGTATCTCCTAGCTGCCTGGGTTTAAAATTAGCAGAGCTTTGGAGAGCCTGGGAGGTAACCTTCCCACAAGGTCAGCTAGGAGAGTAGAGAGAAGCACAAAGAGGGCCACATGAAGAAGAAACAAAATAAAACCCTTCAAGGCCATTCTGGCTTCTTGTTCCCCTTTTAGCCTGGAAGCTGAGCAGAACCTGACTTGGTCTGTATTTTTATAAACATCGGGCCGGCAAGCAGCTTCCTTTTAGAGACAAACATGATTCCTGAATTCTAAACGTGCCATCACTTCAGAACAAATAGACAGACCAAGCCATGAGAAAGGAACACATCTAGCAAAGTTAAATAGATTCCTGGGTCAGAGGAGCACACAACCTCTTGGGAACATTCTCCCAGGTACATAACAGAGTGGGGAGAGGTTCTGAGAAGGATAGAAAATGCTGATTTGGTTACTGTTCCTAGAGCAGGCGGGAGAGTCAGAGGAAATGGGGAGGGGAGCAGGAGAGTTAGATGAGGAAGGGAAGGGTACTCTATGGGGGTGGGCAGGAGCTGGAAATGCCAACTGGATTTGTTCTTCCATAAACCTGCTGTATAACTCAGGCAAGTCACCCATGGATGAGGCGGAGATCACTCCTTTGTATAAGGAGGAGTTAGTGTAGCCAATTCCTTTCTAGCTCCTGTTAAAAGAAACATATAAGATAATGAGGCTTCTCAGGATGGAATGACTAGAGTAAAGTAAGGCAAAACAAAGTAAGCCAACAGGAAAATACCCACGTAAAAGGAAACAACAATATCAAAACAAATCCAGTGATGGAGCAACAAGATGACACAGTGAATAGAGCATCAGCCCTGGAGTCAGAAGGACCTGAGTTCAAATCCGGCCTCAGATACTTAACACTTACTAGCAGTGTGACCTTGGGCAAGTCACTTAACCCCAACTGCCCTGCCTTCCCCCCTCAAAAAAAAAAAAAAAACCACGAAATCCAGTGAATGTTGTATAGTTATAATGATCAAGCTGGACCCTGAAGAAGAGGAAAAGGAAACAGACCTCGATCCCTTCTCTGGTAGGGATGGGTAGGACACACTGCATATACTGCCAGATTCAATGACCGTGCAAATTGATTTTGCTGAACTTTGCTTCCCCCTCAAGTTTTAACTCTTTGTTACAAAAGACAACTCTCTAAGAAGGGGCAAAAGATGGGTATTTTTGGAAAGGATGGTAATTAAAAAGCAAGCTATCAATAAAATGGTCTTTAAAAAAAATGAGGCTCCGAGGGGTGGAAGTGGGGCCCTATAAACCAACACCTCATTACCCACTGCCTAAAATCAATCCATTGGACCCATTAAGTGTGGGAAGGATAAGCTTGGCCAAGCACATTCGCACCCCACTGGACTCATACTTACTGGTCCACCATTACTAAACTAATTAATTTTTCCACTGAAAATAATGTATTCATGGTAAACAGGTTTTGAATTTCATTTGTGTCCTTGCCGTTATCCATCCTTTGATTAAAGTGCTAACAAGCACCCAATCAGAAATCCAAAAATAAAGCGACTATGGAGATAAAGACTCATTCCTATAAACAGACCGTCAATCAATCCACCAAGAACTCAGTCCAGGTGCTGATAAGGGCAGATGATAAAATACAAATAATGAAACAATCCCAAAGACTCTACTCTAATGGGTGGGATGACATCACATAGAAATAAATGCAGCATAAATAAAAACTAAGTAATTAAATACAAGGTAGTTTTGAAGGAAGGCCAGTACGTACTGACTAGGAGTATCAGCAAAAACCTCATGCATAAGACAGTGCTTGAACATGTATCTAAAAGGAAAAGAGGGACTCTGAGGCAGAGCTAAGTAAGGAGGGAGTGCATTCCAGGCAAGACAGTACAGGGGCAGAGAAATGAGAGTTTCTGTAGAGGCCAGCTTTTCTGGACTATAAACTGTGGGAGGCAGAGCAATGCTGAAAGCGGTTGGAAAGAATAATTGAGACCAACTGTGTAAGGGCCTTAAGTGTTCAGTCATATCTGACTTTTCATAACCCCACTTGGGGTTTTCTTGGCAAAGATCCTGAAGTGATTTTCTTCTCCAGCTCATTTTATAAATAAGGAAACTGAGGCAGAGTTGCAGAGTTAAGTGATTTGCCAAAGGTCACACAGCTAATAAGTGTCTGAGGTCAAATTTGAATTCAGGTATTGCTGACTCTAGACCTAGAGCTTATCCACTGCACCTCCTAGCTATGCTTTAAAAATTACAAAGGCACTTATATTTTATCAGGTTTATCTAATAGGAAAGTCACAGGGTCAACATTTAGACAGCCTTTTCATCAAGCAGAAGATGACAGGAATCTTCTGTCACAATCAGAGTCCTGTTATAAAAAGTTGGTTCTTTCAATTCTTTTCAAGATGCTAGCTGACTCCTTACCCTTTTTACTCTGTTCTCGATTCGTGGATTTTCCCATAATAAAACACAAAGCACTCTAACAGGAATATCTCCCAACTCCTAGCCCTGGAAACAATGTAAACTTGGTTCATCCTCTCACTGATGGTGCTGGAAGTGGGAAGGGTTTTGTCTATACCTTTCTAGGGTAATAGTTCCAATATCAGATGCTGAAAGGTCCCTTCGTCCCTCTCTTTCTCCACCTCTGTCTCTCTTTCCCTCTTCTCTTCCTACTTGCTCCTTTCCCTTCTCACCCCACTCTTCCCCCGTCCCTTACTTTCTCTCTCCTCCTCCTCTCTCTCTTCACCTCCCTGTCTTCTTTCCTTCTTCTGTCTTTGGGCTAATTCCCATGCAACACTCTTGAACACAACACCAAGCAAAACAAATAAATATACTGGAAAACTCCAAAGCCTTTCTGAAGAGAAAGTGAAAGGCAAGAGAAAGTTCAAATTTCTTAAGCTTCCATGGCAATCATCTGGGCATTCTCTAATAGTGGAGGTGTGCCTGCCTTACTGGGAGCAAGAGGATTTCCAAAAAGTCCATTCCCACCCTGGACTAAAGGGTGCTAACAATTTCCGTCAAAATAACAGCTATTATATTGTCCTATTTGAACATCGAACTATCCTTTGAGGTAGGGACCAATGATAATGATGATGGTGGTGACTCAGAACTTCTCTCTGCTTCTTGTTTTAAATCTATTATCTTACAACTGAGCCATCTCAAATTCCATACCTCTTTCTACCTCCCCAGGTCCAGAAATTCTCTGAAACCATAGACGAACCAGAATTTCTCAGGGAGAGAAATCATCTCTGGCTTTATGTGTCATCCATCATCAGTTTACCTCCCCAAACTCTGAGCAAGATACTGTAAAAATGGGGTGGTTGTTTTGTGTCAGAAGACCACATAGCACAGTTCAGTCCAACAGGTATGCCTAGAGAAGACCTTTCTGTCCAGACTCATCTCAATGAGCCAGAATCAGAAGGCACTGGCTCCAAAGAGGACATCAGTGGGCCTCTCCTGGCCTCACTTTCCTCACCTCTAAATGAGAGGATTAGAACAAAACAATCCAAATTGAATGCTGTGAAAGTGACAAAGGTGAGCCCCCCCAAAAAAGCTATAAAAAGGGCCCTTCTGCTTTCTCTGCAGGGAATGCTGCATAAAACGCCGACCTAGATTAAGTGTCAGTTAGCCTTGCAAAAGTCTTTTCTTTCTTTATCTTACTAAGATATGGCTAGCTAATGAAATAAAGATGACAAAAAAAGATAACCATAAACATTTGTTACGACTATAAGGGGGAGAAAAGAAGATGATATGGGATCAATTTTTTTAAAGACTCCCTATCTCACCCAGGCTGGAGATATAGCAGCCAATCCCACCACTGACTGATATGTTTTGATTTGTTCTTTTTCCACCCTGAGCTTTGTAGCACTGCCTGCCCCCCTCTACAAACTCCTACAGAGATTCACCATTTAGGTGCTGCATGTAATGAGAACACCAATCAGCTTCATTCACTGCAATTCAGAAGCCCCAAGCTCAAGATCTACCAGCCTCAGCATCCCCAAGAATAAGGATTGCAAGAGTGCAGGGCCACACCCAATGAGGATCACAGGATTAGCGCCAGAAGGGACCTTATAGACCACTGAGTAAAGTTCACTCACTTTGGAGATGAGGACAGAAAAGATCTAAGCAACTTGCCCAGAGTCTGAGGCAGGATTTAAAGCCAGGTTGTTTAGACTCTATGTAGAGCACCCTATGCAGAAATGATGCCCATTTCTAGCCCTGCCCTCTCATGAATTACTGACTTGGCACAACTCATCCTATTTAATCAATTGTAGGGCAAAAAGGGAGTCTGTCCTCCTATGTGTAATTACTAATGTATTCTGGCCCTCTTTGCTTCTTTTTTCATTTCATGTAATCTATTCATTTCATTTAATAGCTCTGAAGATACCTAGCCAGAACAGTACTCAGTTTCCTTATCTGAAAAATGAAGAGCTTATGACTCTGAGATCCCTGCAGTTCTAAATTCACAATGCTTGGCTTCAGTCAATACTACAGAATACAGGGAAGTGATTCCTGTTCCTGGGGGGCTGCTCTGATTACCATGGACCTCAGCTTCCTCTTCCAGCCAACTGTTTCATTTCTGCCCCCCACACATATATATATGTATATGTATATATATATATATATATGGATGTATATGTGTATGTATATATAGATGTATATATTTATATGTAAATGTATGTACATATATTTGTGACTATAAAATGTGTGCATGTACCTATTATGTACATACATATATAAAAGGACAAGAGAGGTCCCCTGAGGCAGCTTGGCTCCCCCTCTCACTCAATCAAACAGGCTGGATTTCTTTCCCAGTCACCTGAGAACACTTTCAGGGAACTTCCTCTCCCTTCCAAATCCCATTCTGAAGACTCAGAGATTCATTCCTTCACTTATTAGACCCCTAGCATATTTTCTTCTTCACAGGTACTTAGTGGGAAATCGTAGGATTAAAAATTCTTCAAGCACCTCTTCTCATAGTTAAAATCAGGAAATGTTCTTTCCAGACATTTCACATTAAAGCTCTATGTCCACTGATACATCAGGGAGAGGGGGCTGCGTCTGGAAGATACTGAAAATGCTTTCTTACATTTTCTGTTCTTTCAGCAGGATTCCTACTTCTTCTTGTTTATTCAATGTAAATTATCGGAGTTATTCTCTACCTGAATCTCACCCCACTCCCGAGAAGGAACAGAGGAGGCAAAATTTAGATTAACTAACATCATCATATAGCCTCAGAAGGGAAGGGAGCTCAGAAAGTTAGTCTACTCCCTACCAAAGCAAGAACCAGCCCTATAGCATCCCTTGACAAGATGTCATTGGATCATCCCCTGCTTATGAATACCTCCAGTGACAGAGACTTCCCTACCTTATACCAAGTCAACAAACCTCATGAAACTATCCATTCCATCTTGGGATAGCTTTTACTGTTATGGGAAGTTCTTTCTTACCAAGTTGAAATATGTTTCCTCCCAACTTCCCCCTATTGTTCCTTACTTTTGTCCTCTGAATTACACAGGATAAAGCCCTAGAGAGTTCAGACTACCTACATCTTCATAAGACAGAGACCTTCTGCTGATGGCTTAATACTGAGCAGTTCCTACCAGCCAGACCCCCTCCTCCAACCCTTTAAATTACCTAGACTAGGTGTCTATAGGGGCCCTCAAGAGTTATGACAGCACCCCTAAGGCCTATTCATTAATCATAGCCGTTGGTTAGAATGGACTCATTTTCCCCAAATCTGAGACAGCCCTTAAGATGTCTGAAGATAGCTGTCATGTCCTTCTCCCAACCCACAAGTCTTTTTTTCACCTGAGTAAATATTCCCAATTATTTTAACTTCTCTCATATGACCTGGTTTGGTGTCACCCCATCAACCTAATGACCTTTCTCTGGACATAATTCAGTTTGTTACTGTTGCTTCTAAAACGTAAACCTAGAATGAAAACTGTTATTCCAAAGATACAATTAATAAGGCAAAAAAAAAACAGGATAATCACATCTCTCATTCTGGAAATCGTTATTAATGTCAATTCAAGAAGTGCCTATTGAAAACCTACTATTTCCAAGAAACCAGACATGGAGAAGACAAAAAAAAAATAGCAACCCCTGCCCTCAAGGAGCATCCACTCCTCTTAAGCTATATTCTAAAGATGACATTAACTTCCTTCACTACTCTGCCATACAGTTGGATCATTCAAACTTTAAAAATACACTTTATTTCATTTCCTCCCCATGAATTTGTAGCCCGTCAGGGAAATTGAATTCCCTTTATTGGTTAAAATATTCATTTTCTTCCAAGGACAGCCAACACTTAGCCTTGGACTAAATACAGTACAAACACCTTCAGCCCACTTCCCAAACTAGTTAATATCTTATGTTTTCACATCTACCACCTGACCTGAGGGGGTGGGCTTCAGATTATCTTTTACAAACTGAGATTCAGAGAAATGTGATGAAGTGACTTGATAAAGTGAAACTCAACCATATAATCCTATCTAGCAAATAATATCTATATATACATACATATATGTACACATACATATATATCACTTTAAGGTTTATGAAGTACTTTAAAAATATTATTTCGTTTGGTCCTCATAACAACCCTTGGTGTTAGGTGCTATTATTATCCCATTTTACAGATGAGGAAAATGAGGTGGGCAGAGGTTACAACACTTGCCTAGGGTCACACAGCTAGTATCTGAAGTCACGTTTGAATTCAGATCTTCCTGACTCCAGGTCTATCCATTGTTTCACCCAGCTTACCTTAGAAATCCTAGTGCACAGCAATCCAACTCTTCTTATAGGATACTTAGACCAGGTTTTTAATGAGCTGTAGTAACATGAATGATCCTCTAGTTAAAATGCAATATCCACAGCCTGGGAAGTTTTGGTCAAAGGGAGAACTAATTCCTTCAAGTCATTCACCTCCATAATCAGGAACTTCTCCAAATGATTGAGAGAATACAGATGTTAAAGGTGCATAGGAGTGTAGAGGTGTTAAGACAGGCAGCTGAGTACTTTCTTACCCAGAGGAACAAGACCCACATTGGCATCCTCATCATTTCCACCTTCCATTACTCTGCTGACTGTAGGCACCTTGGGGTCAGGGGCCTCCTTTCTTCTCTCTGCATCTCCAGCACCTAGTAGGCTCTTTATGAATGTTTACTGATGGGCTGATCACACCCAAGCCTCTCTTTCATCCACAGTAACACAGATCTCTGGAGTTCCCTAAATCTCTTTAGAAAGCTGGAATAGATCCAGATCTGGGATTTCAAGGGTATGGGGAACCCCCATGAGAAAATTACCTCTCAAAGTCAATCAGCATCTACTCTGCAAATTTGGAATAACTAACAGACTCATATAGCCTCAGAGCTGGAAGGGAGCTCAGAAAGTTAGAATACTCCCTACTTAAGCAAGAACCTGCCCTATAGCATCCCTTGAGAAGATGCCATTGTATCAAAAGAAAGTTGCCTGGGGGCATGCAGCCAATGTGTCAGAGGCAGGAGCTGAACCCAAGTCTTACTCTAAGACCACTTCTCAACTGCTTACCATGCTGCCTCTTGACCCACTGTATAATTTCCTCATAAGTAAAACAAACTATTGAAACCTTTTTTTTTTTTTGGTCACAGCAATGAGTCAAGCTCAGGAAGAAATCACTTCATTGGGGGTAAAGAGTTTAACGTCAGCAAAGCAGTCCAAAAGGAAAGAAAAGTCAGGAAGTATGGAAAGTAAAGACTGAGTCCATTCTTTAAACTGACTATTGGAACAGGCACCACTTCCCTTTTCCTTCCTATTCTTCCAATTTGCAGGGATTCCAACAGATGGTGAGATGGGGGAGGAGGGGCGATTCCTGGTTCAGGAAGTCATAGGGTCATAGCTTCAGAGCTGGACCAGCTCTTAGAAATCATCTTGCTGGGGTGGCTAGGTGGCGCAGTGAGTAAGAGCGCCGGCCTCGAGTTGGGATGACCCGAGATTGAATCCGGCCTCAGAAAATGAGCGCCCACACACAGATAATGACTAGCCATGTAACCCTGAGCAAGTTACTTAACCCCAATTGCTTTAAAAAAAAAAAAAGAAAAAAAGAAAAAAAAGAAATCATCTTGCCCAGCTCTCTAGCTTTTGTTGTTGTTTGTTGTTTTTTTTTTGTGTGTGTGTGTGTTTTTTTTTTTACAGAAAAGGAACCTGACACCCCGGAAAACCAAGTAGCTTTAAGGGGGTGTCAGGATATAAACTCAGTCCTCTGGCGTTTAATTCACACCCTGCTCAAGCATCAAAATAAATCAGCTGAACTTTGTACACTTAACTTTTTCTGTGAAAAAGGGGGCAAGCACTGATGACAATCAATAACATCATTCTCTCTGACAATATCTCCTGTGCCTTTCATGCAAAACCCTGGAAGGGGAGGCCTGAACACTCCCCAGGTAGTTTGAGTCACAATATGAAAAATAACTTCTAAAAGTAAAAGGAAATGACTAATCTCCCAGATTGCATCTCAACCCAGTATGTTTCTAGTTTAAGGGCTGGATGGAAAAGCAGAAAGAAGGTTCATGAACTCTCTTTCCAACTACTGAGACCTCAATTAAACCCAGCTTCATATTGTTAAGTCATTCCCCAACTGATAAATGGTCAAAGGATATGAACAGGCAGTTTACAGAAGAAGAAATCAGCTATCTATAGGTCATTATGAAAATGAAATGCTCAAAATCACTATTGATTAAAAAAATGGAAACTAAAACAACTCTAAGGTACCACCTCACACCTATCAGATTGCCTAAATATGACAGAGAAAGAAAATGACAAATATGGGAGGGGATGTGAGAAAATTGGGACACTAATGCACTATTGGTGGAGTTGTGAACTGATTCAACCATCCTGGAGAGCAAAGGGCTCTAAAACTGTACATACCTTTTGACTTAGCAATACTGTTACGAGATCTGTATCCCAAAGAGATTTTTTTTTAAAAAGGAGGAAAAGACTTATAGGTACAAAAATATTTATAGCTGCTCTTCTCGTGGTAGCAAAGATTTAAAAATTGAGGGGATACCTGTCAATTGTGGAATGTTTGAATAAGTTGTGGTATATGATTGTGATGGAATACTACTGTGCTATAAGAAATGATGAGCACAATGCTCTCAGAAAAACCTGGAAAGATTTATATGAACTGACGCAAAGTAAAGGAAACAGAACCAGAACACTGTACACAACAACAGTAACATTGTACAACAATCAACTGAATGACTTAGTTATTCTCAGCAATTCAATGATCCAAGACAATTCCAAAAGACTCATGATGAAAAATGTTATCCACCTCCAGAGAAAGAAATGATGGAGCCTGAATGCTGATCAGAGCATTTTGTTTTTCACTTTTGTTTTTTTCATGGTTTTTCTTTTGTTTGGTCTGTTTTCATCTACAGTGTAACTAATCTGGAAATATGTTTGGCATGATTGTACATATATAACCTACATCAAATCACTTACCTCTTGGGTGGAGGTGGGGAGGGAAAGGAGAGAATTTGTGACTCAAAATTTTAAAATAACAGATGCTAAAAATTGTTTTTACATGCAATTGGTAAAAATAAGATAGTATTTTTTAAAAATGTATTTTTGTAAGCTTCTAACTAGGAGATTTTTAGATCTTGATTCTTTTATCCAAGTTATAATCTATCCTTCCAAACTTTGTGTCACTTAAAATTTTTGTTAAATATGGAATCTATGCTTTTGTTCAAGTCACCAATAGCTTTATCAACATGCTTGGGAATCGATTGGACTGTTTTCTATCCACCACGCTATGCTTCCATCTGACCCCCAGTCCTCTGTCCACAAAGAGGCATTTATCAAATGTTCAGGGCATTTCCCTGATTTGTCAGTCTAGTAACCATGGTTAAAAGGAAATGCTGTTTGACTCTCATGACCAGTCCTTAATGATCCTATGCTGTTTGGGAGCAATCGTTTCTTTTTTTTTGTTTTGTTTTTGTTTTTTTAAGCAATTGGGGTTAAGTAACTTGCTCAAGGTTACACGGCTAGTCATTATTTATGTGTGGGTGCTCATTTTCTGAGGCTGGATCTGATCTCGGGTCATCCCAACTCTGAGGCCGGCGCTCCATTGGGGTTAAGTAACTTGCCCAAGGTTACATGGCTAGGTTTTTGTTGGTGTGGATTAAGTGTCGGAGGCCGGCTCCGAACTCAGGTCCTTCTGACTCCAGGGCCGGCGCTCTATTCACTGCGCCACCTAGACGCCCCGTGGGAGAGATCGTTTCTTACTATAATGTATAATGAATTCTAGAATTCTGCCTGGAATCAATGCCAAACTCACCAATCTCTAATCTGAAGAATCAGAATTCTGCCCTCTCACAGCATCTCAGAAGTAGAAAGGAAAAGGGAGGTCAGTTAGTACAATCCCTACAGGCACAAGATTTTCTTTTGACAATACCCCCAACAAGCAGACATGTAATTGAAAAACACAAGCATCTGTGGCCCAAGCACTGTGCCTTTTCCTGACCCCATGAACTCCTGAAATACAATGTTCCCCTTTGGGTGAGCTCTCGTTTTTATTCAGGACAGATTTTCAAATGTCATCTTGCCCACTCCATTCAACCTCAAGATAAACATTCCTAATTCTCCCAATAAACTCTCATATGAGATGAGCTTTTATTATCTGGTCTATCCTCTTCTGGACAGCCCTCAGCTTAGCGATGTCTTTCCTAAAACATGAACCAGGACTAGGTAGAATGGTGGAGAGAATGTTAGACTTTTGAGACAGGAAGACTTGAGTTGGAATCCTGACACAGTTTCTCCCTAGCTGTGTGTAACTTAACATCACTCTCCCCATCTGTAAACCAGGAATAATAACACCCACCTGCCCCCAGAACTGCTGTGAGAATCAAATGAGAAACCACAGGCAAAGCACTCTGTGTATCTTGGAACATACAAGTGTGTGTACACATACATACAATATATGTTTATGTACCTATATACATATATTTACACATGCACATACACACGTGGCTAAAAGAAAGCTTAGTGTGAGTAAAAAGGAGCTGGCAAAGCTGAGAAGAGCAAGAAAAAGGAGGAAGAAGAAGATGGGGACAAAGGCAATGATGGATAAGAGAACACTGACCTTTATTTTTAGGGGAGGTTAAGAGGGGTTGTTGTTCTTACATGAATGGAGGATCTAAACAAGGAAGGTGACAGTGATGGCGCCTTCTTCATTGGAGCACATTCTATGGTAGAGACTGAAAAAACAGAAACTAAGAGAGCCAGGAGAGAAGGATGAGGAGGCAAGCAGAAGTAGAGATCATGCCACACGAGAATCTGCCAAGGAAACTTGTGTGTGTTGTATTATTAATAATAATAATAATAAGTAATAATTGCATAGTGCTTTATGATTTACAAAGCATTCTGAATTCATTTTTCATTTGGAATTTCATGAGAGCCTGTTATTATCCCCATTTTACAGAAGAAGAAATTGAGGAAATGACTTGCCCATTGTCACAAAGTTGGTAAGTGACCTCAGGTCTTCCTAACTCTTGCTTCAGCACTCTATCCTCACTGCTACCTAGAAGTAAAGACCTCATTGAGGAAATGGAAAGATAGTAGCTATCTGAATTCCTAAAGGACCTTCACCTAGAAAGAATTAGATTGTCCAGACTTGACCCAAGGTTGCTTCCAGCTCTAATGTTGAGGGTTAAGGTGACAGATAGGACCCATAATTCTTTCAACACATATTTATTAATAATAAAAACAACAGTTTGCATTGACATAGAGCTTTATGGTTTACAATGTGCAATTTTACACAAATTGAGCTGCAAAGCTCAGTTGAGATAGTAGTTACTATAGGCCAAGGATTCTTCTTCAGGATTTTGTGAACTTGTTTTCCCCACTATGCTGATAACTATATTTCAACAGAATTGGTTTCCTTTGTAATCTATGTGTTTTAATTAATGCATTTAAACACATTCTTCTAAGAAGAGGTCTACCAGACTGCCAAAGAGGGCCATGTCACCAAAAACATCCAGAATATCACACATACACACATACACACACACACACACACACAGATATAAAATAGCTATTATACATGCCAGACACCTTCACAGACACAGAAAGACAAAAAGGCGACTAAGAAAGGCACTACCCTCTAGGAGCTTACAATCTAGGAAAAAAAATCATTGGCGCTCTACCAAAGCCCCAAAGGAGCTTGGCTGGGGCCCCTCATTGAAACCGTGGTCCTGGCTAGAAGCCATCAATCAGAAGAACAAATTCTAGAGATTTCTCCAAGGTGGGAAGGGAGCTGGGAAAGAGGCAGAAAAGTCAAGAAAGTGTGATGAGTCTATCCAGGAACAAAGGAACCTTCACACAAAATCCCAAAGTCATAGGGAAATCATGAGAGGAGCCACAGATTTAAAGCAGACTAAAGGTAGACATATGGCAGCTAGGGGGCGCTATGATACACAGAGCTCTGGGCTTGGAGTCAGGACAACAGTTTCCTGAGTTCAAATCTGAACACAGACATTTACTAGCTGTGTGACCCTGGGCAAGTCACTTACCCCTATTTTCCTCAGTTTCCTCATCTGTAAAGTAGGATAATGCTAATATCTACCTCCCAGGATTGTTATGAAGATCAAGTGAGAGAATAATTGTAAAGTACTTAATACAACACCTGGTACATGGTAAATGCTACATAAATGCTAGCTATTATTATTAAATTAAAATTTAGCTGGAAAGACAGCACACATGATTCAATGGAACCTGATTTCAAACAGAAAGAAAGGAGTAATGGAGACTTTATAGGCCAGGGGAATTACAAGGCAGGGATGAGTCATGTACTTGGGCAACAAGGAAGACAATGGCCCGGAGGAAGCAGTGTCCACTTAAGGACCAGCGGGTAGCAAGTCAGGGTAAGCAATAAGGAAGTCAGACTTGATTCTGTAGGAAATGAAAAGCTACTGGAAATCTGGGGGCTGATAAGACAATGACGGGTAGGGTTAGGGTCAGAATTTATGGCTAGGGTCGTATGGTTTGTAGGGGATGTAGGGTCAGACGTAGATAGAGCTCTGAACTTGGAATATGGAAGACCTAGGCAGGTGACCAATGGCTGGTTCCTTCATTTCTCTGCACCTCAAGCAACTTCTTAACACTTACATAAGTAATCAGAAGGTTGCAAATTAATACTAGATCCTTGACTTCAAAGCACTGAGGTAACATAATTAAAAGGGTGCTTTAAGAAAAGCAATTTTAGTGGAACAGGGTTCCAAACTATTTGGCACGAGCTTAAAAAACCAGAAAAGTTTTTTTAATCAAATAGGCTCTGCATGCGGTCTAGAAGCAATCCAACATAATAGCTTAAAGTTCCATAAAAGCAAGAACACCAATCACCAGAGTAAGGACTCTCCATTTGACTGCAAATGGAGAAAAACTACAGGGAAAAGCAGAAAGCAATTTAGCAGAAATTTGGTTAATGCCAACATCTTATACACCCAATGGGTACACAAACTAAGCATAAAAGATTACATCATTAAAAAAAAATCAAAGCAGAATAGAAGACATCCTAAACAACAGAAAACTAAGGTTATCCTAGAAAATAAAATGGGCAATCTTGATGACGAAAAAAAAAGTTTCTGCATTGACAAAAATATGACATTGCCATTAACTATTAAGAAAAACAACCTCAATGAAAAATATTCAAACAAGATATTTTGAAAATAGAAAACGTCAGCTTATCAACTACCATATGAGAAGCTATTCCTAAAAAGAAATATAAATTAAAACAACTCTTTGCTTTCACCTCACAGGCATGTAAGTAAAGATGACAAGAGACAAAAAGCGATAAATGTTGGGGGCTTTGGGAAGAAAGGCACACTAAAGTCCTAATGGGAAAGCTGTTGGTTGGTACAACTGTTTGGAAAACAAGTTGGAATTAGATGAAAAAAAATTACTGAACTATATAAAACCTCTGACCCGATAATACCATTACTCTGTATATATCCCTAACGAGGTCAAAGACATTGGGAAGGTTTTGTATAAACAGAAATATTTATAATAGTATTTTTTTTTTTTGGTAACAGCAAAGAACTGAAAAGTGTGGAACAATAGTTAAACAAACTAAGGCCTGGGAGTATAAGTAAATATTATTGCACCATAAGAAAAAGTGAGTATGAAGAATTCAGAAAAATATGGGAAGACTTGAATGAAATGATGCAGAGCAAAAATGAACCAAGCCAAGAAAAAAACTTACTTGATGATCAAAAAATATAACTGAAAATAACATTGAAATACTTCAGAACTTGGACCATGGAGTGACCAATTCTGACTTTGGAGGACTTGACAGTAAAGCAATGTCTATTGAACAAGGGGTGGCAGAAAACTGGTACAGAAGGAGATGCCCAATTGCAGACATAGCCAAGGTGCCGATTTGCTTTGCTACACTAAAGAGGGAGGGGACTTATTGGTAAGTAACAGTATCAGTTTTGTTTTGTTTTTTAAGGCTCAAAAAGCTTTTTTACAAAAGAAAAAAGTAAAAGGCTAGTGCCAAGTCTTTGAAAGAAGAATTATCTCTCAGCCAACAACTTTCCAGAATGAAATATCATAATCTTTATAGTGTAGTATCCTAAGGGAGCCCCCAACCCATCCCAGACCTGGACCCCCTGGACATTTTAATTGACAGCCTATTATGGCCCCCACCATATGTCCCCAGGAAGCAGCAACCCAAAGGGCATTCTGCATCCCAGGTATAAACACACCCTAGTATGGTCCAGGAGAGCAGAGTGTTTTCTGTTTTTTTCTAATTCCATGCCTCGTGTCCAGCTTTTTGTGGGCCTTTCTGGCTGACATGGCATATTGGCCCAGTGTCTTCAGAGAACAGTCTACAATGCTTCTTTGTGGCAGAATAAAAACCCTTTCCAAAATCTGTGTGGATTAACAGTCTGGCTGAGGTACCCATAAGAGAAACGTCACTGGGTTGCAGATCTGCTAAGGCCTATGCTAATATTGGTACTGAGAGGACGGGAAGACTTTTTGGAAACTTACATATGAGTTCACTGCTCTCTTGGAGGGAGAGTGCATAGAAAAAGGTGCTAATGAACCAGATCAGAGATAAGACCAAAGATGAGACTTTTGGAGAACTGGAAAGCAAGAAAGGAGGGAAAAGCACAGAAGTGTCTCTTGGATATGTGTCTGGGGCCGGCCTGTGTGTCCACTTAAGAGACTCCAGAGCTAGAGGAAGTGCAGGACACAATAAAGAAAAACAACTTAGCAGGGAAGCCAGCAAAACCATGGACCAGACAGAATGGATCTCTTTTTATCTAATTTAGAGCCCTAAAGGACCAGAGGCTTTCACTAGGAAAGGCAAACAATCACAGGATTCTAAGTTTAGAGGCCATCCTGGTGACAGATGCGAGACGCATAGGTTCACAAGAACCAAGCTAACAAACATCAAGGGATCCGAGAGTGGGCAGGGACTCCAGGTCCCCAGACCCAGCCACTCTATCTGATACAGGAAACTTTTCTACGTCCCCAACAAACGATGACTCAGCCTCCAATTGAAGAATTCTACTAGTGACTAGTTTACTATCTCATAAAGGCAGTTCATGCCATTTTTCAAACTTCTGGTTTTCTCTATAATGAAAAAAAAAAGTAGATTTGCAGTTTCACATGAAATCACCATTTTTAAAAATTCTACTATGTTATGGAAATGCTTGTTTAATTCCATCAATTAAAAATTAAATAAATAAAAAATTTAAAAATAAATATAATTTGCTTCCTTGGAATTTCCACCTAGTCAGTCGAAGAGCTCTGGAGCAAAATGAGTCTAATCCCTCTTCAAATATCGGAAGACATGAGTCATGGTTTCTCTCTTTCAGCAGAACAAGCCTCCTCTTGAAGGCAGGTGCTTTCATTTTTATCTTTGTACCCCCCATGCCTAGCACATAGCCCTGTATACAACTGATGCATTTAATAAATGTTTGTTTCATTAAGCTGACCATCTCTGATTTCTTCAATGTTCTCAAGATCCCTGTCATGATGGCAGCATCTCTCTGAACATCTCCCAGCTTGCCAATATCCTTCCTGAAATGTGGTACCCAGAATGCCTCTGATAAAATGACAGAGACCAGCGGGGCTATGACCATTTTTATTCTGGACACTCTCAATGAATTAGCTGCCAGGCTATACTTCTGAATAGGTTTGCAATCCACTCAATTCCCTACATGTTTTTCATGTGAATTATTTTGTACCCTACCTTCCAAGATTTGATTGTGGATTTGGTGAGGGAAGTTGCCGTGGTTTAATCTTAATCATTTAATCCCTGCTTACTACCCCATCATTGCATACAGAGTGGTGTGTGAAAACAAGCAATGACCAAGAGGCAAGTCAAAAAACCTGAGTTCAAATACGGCCTTGGACACTTACTACCTGGGTGATTGTCATCAAATTCTTTAACCTTCCTGGGTCGAAGCTTCCTTATCTGTAAAACGAGGGGGTTGTACCAGATGGTCTCTAAAGCTCCCTCTAGCCCTAAGCTATGATCATATGATCCCACTGGCCATGGAACAGTCCTTGTTTTTACTGTCTTATGCCCTAATATCTCCAGGGTGTTTTTTAAAGGATCACCTCTAAAGGACCTGCTTTGTGCTAGGCCCTAAACCGAACCCTGTGGGCTATAGAGATGAAGACAAGGGCAGTCTTTAAAGGGCTTTATCTAGAACAGAGGACAAGACACCAATAAAATGACCACAAGAGAATGTGGATAGTTAGATGGCATGGGTGATACAAACAGAATAGGAATTCAGGACCAAGGGCAGCCAGGAGAGAGATCAGAGAAGGCTTCCTAGAGAAGCTGGATTTCAGTAAGTAGCCACTGGGGTTGGGAAAGCAGAGGGAGGAAAAGCCAGTGCCTCAAGTATGGACAGAGGAACCAAGGGGGTGGAGCTGGGAAAGGGGCAATGAGGGAGACTATGTGTAGCAAGGGATCTCTACCCTTTAACTGGCTTAGAAGATTTTAGCAGAAGTTTGGGGAAAAGGCCACAAGACTGAAAAAGGAGCTCTGATCCCTGGGGTACAGTAAAAGAAAATTACCCAAGGCCAAGTAGTAACAAAAAACAAGCCAGGAGAATTCTATTTAGGGACTGGCCTGGGCCCCCTTTTACACACACACACACACACACACACACACACACACACACACACACACACACATATTCTCCTGGATGATAACTTCTCATTTGCAGTTTTATCCATTTAGACAATTTTACTCAAACCCATTATTCTGCATTAGCAGACACAAAATGTCCTATGTCACCTTCCTGCCTGGCCATATAGACAAAGCAATTCATTCCCAGCATCTGTGAAGAAAATCACTCTTAAGAGTAATTGGTTTTTATTTGGGGTAACGTAAATTATTATTATATTATTATTGTGGGTTATTTGTTAGGGAGTGTCTTCTGAGGAAGCTCGAAGCCTAGCCGTGACTTGCTGAAGGTTAAACTGACAGCCAGTGACAGAACCAAGACAAATTCTCAGATCTCTTTCAGGTTCATACTAGAAAACCACTCCTGCATTATCTCTCCATCTATGGAGATGGTCAGGTACCTGAAGCCGACGAATAGTTTTAAGGTTATTTAAAGATAGTAAAAGCTAAATTGCAGTGAAAGCAGAGAAAAACAACCCTCAGGACCAGAATTCCTCATTACTTAAAAACTGGAAAAAAAAAATGCTAAGCCAGAGAAAGGCAGTAAAGAAGATGAAATTTCAACTTTAACATGGTTAAAAATGCTTTTTGTGGGCTGATTCTGACTGTTAATAAGGAATCCAAGTCACTCCCCATCCCCTCTTTTCCTGGTTTAGTTTCTTCTACTAACTTAAAAGAATGGAAATATATCAATATTTGATGGAGCCAAGAGAACCAGCCAGGAGCAAGTTTTAATGTGCACTCTTTCTCTCTCTCTCTCTCTCTTTCTCTCCCTCCCCTACCCCCCATCTTGCTATCCCCACAATCCCCCCTTAAAAAAATGCTGTATGTTGTTTTACAGAATCAGCAGCTTAGGTCTGGGCTTAGAAAGCATGAACAACCAATATCCTATTCAACTGAGAATGTCGGTTTGAAATGCCCTATAGATGTTCCCCAAGCATGAAACTCAAAACAGAACCCACTGATCTGGAGAAAGGGATGGGGACATGGCCCAGGACACTTGGCTTCACCCAACAGGACTTTTGGCAAGGTGCTTCACCTTTCTTGGCCTATTTGTACAATGAAGAGATTGTGCTTAGGCTCCCTTCTAGCGCCAAATCTATAATCTATACAAAACTGGCACGAGACTTTATAGGAAATGTATATACCCAGAGGAAACTCTCAAAGAAGCAAATCTCCTAAAATCACAAGTTGCTTTGGTTTGGGTTTTTTTTTTCCCTTCCAAAGGCAAATTCATCTATACTTATCTAAATAGGAGGGCCTAGAAATTAAAGGGGGAAAAGAAGTACTTGAAATATCTGTGCCAAAGAAATAGAAAGATCAGAAGCTTTCATAAACACAAAGCCAGCGACTTGCATTGTTCTTTTCACATGAAGGAATATCCTTACAGCATATTCTACATACTTGCAAATGTAATTTGGTGCCACAGAAAGAACCCTAGACCGGGGATCTTAGAGATTTCTATTCCAAGTCTTACTCTACTACTAGCCATATATGAAGTAGAGAAAATCCCTTAACTGCCAAGTACAGTACTATGCACCTGGAATCCCTACTATAGGGAGACTGAGGCTAGTGGAATGTTTGGGTTCTGAGCTGTAGCAGGCTATGCCAATCAGGTGTCCACATTAAATTCAGCATTGGTATGGTAAGTCTCTGGGACAAGGCCTGGATCAACAGGTTGCCTAAAGAGGAACGAACTAGGCCATGCTGGTCAAGGTTCCTGTGCCAATCAGAGCAGGACCAGGCCCATGAATAGACTCTGTACTTCCATTGGGGTGGGGGAAAAGGGGAAAGAAGAGAGAAGGGCAAGAGGAAAGAAAGAAGGAAGTAGAGAGGTAAACAGGAAAGGGATGGAGAGGGAAGGGAAGGGAAGGGACGGAGTGGGAAAGGAAGGGAAGGGAAGGGAACAGATAAGGTGAGATGAAAATCATTTAACCTCACTATAAGATCAGTGAAATGAACCAGATGCTTTCTAAGGTCTGTTTTAGCTCCTATATTCATTGCTCTGTAACTCCTAAGAGCTCACATATGTCAGTGAGGGAATAATATCCTCCTCTTCTACTTTCTAAGGAAATTGCATTGGGAAGGAAAGAAACAGTAAGTTAACTGAAAATTTAGTTTAAAGAATTTTGTCTTTGTCAACAGAATAAAGAGGCCCAGATTTGAGTTCTGGCTCTATTTCTAATTCACTTTGTGACCTTAGGCAAGTTATTAAACTTCTCTGATTCTCAATTAACTCACTATCAAATTAGGACAGTGGCATCTATCTGTCTTATAAGGTGGTATTCAGGATCAAAAGAGGTAACATGTTAAGAATGTTGTAAACCTTAAGGCATTACATAAACGTCAGCTATTATTATTATTATTATTATATTGCATGACTGATCAGGATACAATAAGATAATTTGTGTAAAAGTACCTCCAAACCCATCAAGGGCTCTCTAAATGCGAGATGATGCCAAATACAATTCCAAGAGAGCTGCTGGTTTCTCATTCATCTGTCTTCTAACTATCCCTTCTGATCCCTTCCAGTCTTTGTACAGCCTGAGAGACTCAAGCACACGCTCATCCATCTCCCCTAAGTCACACTCTCTTCAGCCAGCCTCTCCTCCAAGACCAATGGCTTTTTCTCACTCTTCACCCTTCTTGACTTCTCTGCGGCCTTTGATGCTGCCTATTACCCTCTTCTCCTTGACATTCTTTTCTCACCATATTGTTGGGACACTGCAGGTTCTCCTCCTATCTTAGCTATCCGACCACTCCTTCTGTCTCCTTTTGTAGGATCTTCATCCAGGTTATAGCCATTAATCATGGGTGTCCCCAAAGGCTCTGTCCTGAGCCCTTACTCTTAGTCCTCTATATGAGTTCAATTGGTGATCTTACCAGCTCCCATGGGGTTCAATTAGTATCTCTAAGAAGATGACTCGTTATCTACTTGCCCCTTAAACCCTCCCTATTTTCCCAACTTCCCCAATACTACCGAGGGTACTACTATCCTCCCGGTCATGCAGGCTCACAACCTAGTGTCATCCTCAACTCCCCACACTCTCTCATCACCCTGTATACAATTATTATCTTTTCTACCTTCATAACATCTGTAATGTATGCCCTTTTTTCTCCTCTGATTTTGTAACCACGCGGCCAATAGGTCTTTCTCACGTCACATCTAGGCTGCTATAATAGCCTGCGGGTTCCTTTCTCTACCTTAAGACTGCCCACACCAATCCACCCTCCACTTGGTTGTCAAATTTATCCTCCTAACGTGCAATTCTGACCACATCCCACCTCCCTCCACCTTATTCAACCAATTCCAATGGCTCCCTATTGCTTCCATGATCAAATATAAAACTCCCTGTTTGGCTTTTTAAACTCTTTATAATTTGGCCCCTTCCTACCTTTCAGATCCTCCTATCCCTTACTGCCCTCCATGTCCTCTGCCATCTAATGACACTGGCCTCCAGGATGCTGGGCCCACATCACACTCCAAATATTCTCACCTAGACCTGGAGCTCCCCCTACTCCCCTCTGCCTCCCAGTTTCCCAGGCTTCCTTCAAATCTCAACTGAAGTCTTACCCTGGGCAAGATGCCTTCCCAGTCCTCCTTAATCTTAGGGCCTTCCATTTAAGATTCCCCTCAATTCATTCTGCATATATTTGGTTTGTGGGTCATTGTTCCTATGTTGTCTTACCCATTAGACTGTATGTTCCTTGAAAGAAGAGGGATGCTCTCCCCTCCTTTTCTTTGTATCCCTAGTGCTTACCACAGTTCCTGGTTACTTAATAAATGCTAGTTGATTGATAGTTGATTGATCTCAACAATTCAATTTTCCCATCTGTCAAATAAGAAATTGCGTGATTTCTAAATCTGATTCTTAACACTGATTGACTATTGACTGTCAGATCCTAGGACTCCAAATATCCTCTAAGAGTCCCTCTTTTTCTCCTTCAAGTTCCTGGGTCCATTTACTTCCCCTCCTATCAATATAAGCATAGCCACTGCCAACTCTATGAAAAAGAAAAATCCCTGTTCCTATTACTTTCTCTCTCACACAGCACTCCATTCAAGCCACACTAACCTGCTCACTATTCTATGTCCTCCTGTGCCAGTGGCTATGCCATGTCTGTCCTGTCCTCCCTTCTTTTGGAATCTTTAACTGCCTTCAAAAAGCACAGCTCAATGGCCAACTCCTACGTGAAGGCTTCTCGGAGCTTCTCTCCTCTTTCTTCTCAAAATTACTATTTATCTGGGTGAGTGGAGAAAGGTAAAAAGGGAAAGGATGGGATGAGATATCCTTCCCAAAATACTGTACATTTACTTGGGTATATACATCCCAATCTCTGTATCTGTCAGTAAGTCAGTCAATAAACACTGGTTAAGTGCCTACTATAAGCAGGCCCTGTGCTAAGTGACAGGGATACAAAAGAAGAAAAAAAAGTAAAAAGGAGTTCCCCATCCTCCAGCACTGTTCAGAATATGCCCTGCACAGAGCAAGCACTCAAAGTAAACATGTAATGAACTGAACCAGTCAAACCCGCCTCCACACACCCACAAGGACAACTCAGGCAGCTCTCCAACAGGAATAAGGCTTTTATGCTGACCTGTTCCATTCTCTTGCATCCTTAGATCTAATTCCCTTTCCCTCTAAACAGACTGTTAGTTCCCAAAGTGTAGAGAAGTTAATAACACGGATGACATAATCAAAATGCCAAAAACTCATGACAGACTGGAAGAATAGGACAAAACTAACAAGATGAATATCATTAAGGCTAAATGTAAAGATTTACACTTGGGTTCATGTAGTCAACTGCACCTGGTACAGAATATGGCTAGAAAGTAGTTTATGTGGAATAGAAACTGGGACTTTTAGTGGTTAGTGAGTAAAGAGAATAACTGTTACGGCCAAAAAAAAAAAATTGTGATTTTCGGTTCCATTTATGAACATCCCTGTGTCTAGATTCGAACAAAGGAGGAGCGCTTCTGGTGTCCTACGCTCTGCAGCCAGGGCATCTGAAGCAGCTTGGTCCTGGTAACACATCTGGGTAGGTATATTGACAAATTAGCATGTATCAGAGAAAAGAAGGGCAAAATGTAAAAGGGAACAAAGTTGCCATGGAAGAAAAAGGTGGTAAGATCATTGATTTTGGACTGGAAGGGAACTTTGAGGCCATCCAGTCCAACCCTTTCATTTCATGGATGAAGAAACTGAGGGCCAGAGAAGCAGGATGATTTACTGCCCATGGTCACAGAGATAAATGACAGTCAGAATCCATACCCACAGCTTCTTTCTCATTACACAAGACTATCTCAATGTTGGAAAGAATGGGAGATATTAAACCTGAAGAAGATATTAAACCTTTTGGGGGAGAGAGAAGCATATGGGAAGTCACGTGATTGCTCTTAAAAACCTAACTGGTTATTTTGTAGGAGAAGGAGTAGATTTATTCTGTGATTCAAAAATGGATACAACAGGGTGTTTTATATATATGTATGTATCATTCCCTAAGTATAATTTATAATGATGACATCTTAGCTACAACATACATCAATAATAGTTTCCCATGACTAAGTTCTTTAAATAAAGGGTGGCAGGATGAAAATAGATTAAATGCAAATTGGTCCATAGACTCACAAAGAAATAAGAGGAATCCTCAAATGAAGCAAAAACATACTTCAGGAAAACTAAAATTTTCTATCAACACCTGACATATGGCACCAATGGAAATCCACTAGAAAGTCATAATTCAGTTGTACTGTCCCCAGCAAGAGCTAGCCCCCTTAACCACCTCCACACGAAAAAACTATCACACTACTGTCACTCCAATCCAGTCTTCTCTGCCCCATTCTTAACCTGGATGAAGCCTGAGTAAATCACAAGGAAAATCCAATCTTTAGAACAAAAGTGTCAAGCATGCACTGGCAACACTCCCTCCCCAATGTAAACTGAACAAGATTAAAATGTAACTGAGAACAATTTGACAAAATAAATAAAAATACAATAACACAAGTAATATTACATTTTAAAACTAATTTAAGATATGGCTGCCAGGGATTAATAGCCCCCCATTTCTATCTGATTTTGACACCACTGCTCTAGAAGATTACCAAATACCAGTACCCAATGGCCCAAGACAACCAGAAGTTGTTTTAAATGGATTTGGAAGACAGGAAGACTTGTGTTCAAATTGCAGCTAGAAAACTTTGTAGCTGTGAGAGCTTAAGAAAGTCAAGACAAGTGTCTCGGTAGACTCTTCCTGAGTTTGAATCTGGCCTTAGACACTTCCTAGCTGTGTGACCCTAGGCAGGTCACTTAACCCTATTTGCCTCAGTTTCCTCATTTGTAAAGTAAGCTGGAGAATGAAATGTCAAACCGCTCCAGTATTTTTACCAAGAAAACCCCAAATGGGATCATGTAGAGTCAGAAAAGACTGAAACAACCAAATAACAAAATGTTCCAGGCACTATAAATTAAGGCATAAAGCCAGCCCCTGCTCTCAAGGAGCTCAGAATCTCCCAGTGCCTTAGTTTCTTCCTCTGTTACATGCAGAGGCTGGATTTGGTGGACCAAGGTCCATGACACTTCTAAACCTACGATACCACAAAGCACCTACTGTGTGCAAGACTGGGAGGCACAAAGAGAAAAATGACAGTGCCTGCCCTCAAGAAACTAATACTCTTTGGTCAGGGGTTGAGGGGAACAGGCAGGGAGAAAACATGGATGCACAAAGAATTACAAACATGAGTTAAAGGGCCAAGGAGAGCACTAACCACTGGGGGAAGTCAAAGAATTCTTCTTGTAGGGGGTGGCACTTGATCTGAGCCTGGAAAGGAGAGACACAGGGTCGAGGACATGGCGAGACCATGGAGTCTACAGAATTACTGTCTTCTACAGGCAGCAGCATGGAGGCCGGTTTGGCTGAATGAAGCCTGAAATGTGGGAGGGCAAATAAGGTCTCATTAGCCCAGAAAGAGTGACTGGCTGGAGTCAGACTCTGAAGGGCCTTGAAGACCAAGCAGATGAGTTTGTATTTTATCCTAGAGGCAATAAAGAGAGAGAAAAAAACATGGTCAGACCTGTGCTTTTATAATCAATTCAGCAGGAGGATGCAGGATGGATTTATAAAGAATGAAAGGAATGTCAATGGTTGGCTGCCAAGTCTTGCCACTCACATCCTTCCAGTTCTCGACAGATAGATAACACACTAGTCAAGCCCTCATTGCTTCTGTAACAGCCCCATAATTTCCATTCCCAACTTCAAGTCTCTCTCCTCTCCCAGGGATCCTCCACAGAGCTGAAAAGCCAAAACCCAAATGTGAACATGCTCAAGAAACTTCACTAGCTCCCAAAGGCCTCTATGATAAACATCAGCTTAAAGACCTTCACAATGTGGTTCCAGGCTAATCTGATATTCTCCCTCTTTACTCATTTTATACTTAAGCCAAACCATCCTACTTGCTATTCCTAAGACTTGGCATTCTGCATTTTGCCTCCATGCATTTATTCTGGCCATAGCCCCATCCCTAGAACGCAGGGGTGTGTACCTCCACTTCTCGGAATCCCCAGTTTCCTTCAAAGCTTCTTGTCTGTGTGTCTCCAGTCCCTCTCACAGTCCTTGGTACATAGCTAATGTTTAATAAATGCTTACTGATTGACTGATTCCATAAACTAGACACTGGTACAGTTGAGTGATGCCTTTTTTCAATTTCATCCTTTGGGGAAACATATTAATACCACAGTCACAGGCTTCTTCTGACATATTCCAAACAAATATATTCCACTTTCTTTGCAAGCCTTACCAGCCCTTCTGAGCCCTCCAATCTCAAAAGAAGTGCATAGCCCTCATGCCGACAATGGGAAATAATGCCATGGCCAGGGACCACCACCAAGCAGCCAGACCGCCTCTGTAGGCTTCTGTGGAGAAGGCTCCCTCCAAGGGTTGATGCCAGCTTCCAAGAAGGGTAACATGGCTGCCTACCTCTCCACCTGCCAAAGAAAACCTTTCCTGAGGCAAGTGGGGAGAAAATCTTGCTGAATGAGCATGCTTTCCTTCTGTGGAATTCTAGCGGCTTAGACCCTACCCTGGCCCCTCCAGCATTTTGCAGGTGTCACTGCTTATAACTCTCCAAAAAACTCAGTGAAGTCGCCTACACAGTGCTTACACCCCAAGTCATCTGGGCACATGTTGCTGAGCCCCGTCATCCCCTACCCCCACCCCCACCCCCGCAGGTGCTACATTCCTCAAATGATTTCTCTTGTAGAACATTAAAGGAATCTGGCCTTAAAGGCCTGAGGGAGAAAAAACATAAAAGATGTTTCTCATACTTTTTTTTTGTTTTTACCACCCCCTCCCTCAAAATAAATCCTTCCCTAATGAGGTTTATGGTCTTTCAAAAAAAAAAAAAAACGGTTTTTTCTGAATCACAAGATTCTAAGTCAAATATCATTCACTGAAGGCATCTTACAAATGTAGATAGACATTCTGGGAACCACCATACAAGGCAGACTTCTGGTGGCCAAAACAGCCAGAAGGAACACACAAAAGGTCTTATCTCAAGCTGACTCCTCCTTGGGCTGGAGTTCCAGTTTTCTCTGTTTCTCTCCCACCCCCCACCCTCCGCCTTTGCTCAGTCCAGAGAAATTCTCCCAACTACACAGACCAACTACTATACTTCTGCAATGACTACTATTTACCTTGCCGCCTCCCTCCTTTCTGAGCTAGCCAACACAATAGAGAGAGCGCTGGACTTCAAAGCAGGAAGACTAGAGTTTGAATCCTTTCTCAAATACTTACTAGCTCTGTGACCCTGGGCAAGTCACTTAACCTCTGCCGGCCTCACTTTCATTATCAGTTACATGGGGACAATAATAGCACCTACCTTTCAGGTTTGTTATAAGGATCAAAGAAGAAAGGTTATGCCTCTACTATGCTCCTGATGTAGATGGTCCAAAGTCACTGTGTCTGCAAAAAGACACTCAGGGGCCACTCTTCCAGGGATGAGTCCCCTTACACGTTCCTAAACTGGCCAACTGAATGACCCTTGAAGGCAGGAACTGTTTCAGTTTTTCCTCTGTATCTATGCCCAAGTATCTGGTACAGTGCAGTACACAGTAGGTGCTAAATTAATGCTTGTTGATAATTTGGTACTTAAGTAAAAATCTGGTCAGTCCATCACCAGGAGCTCCCTGGAAGCTTTCCAGATGGGCAGGATCTGCTGGAGTGGGCTGGCAGAGCTGCGTGAGGACCCATGTTACCTCCATGCCACGAGGAGGCATTTGCAATGGCTCTGATGAAATCACAGGCTTCTGGCTCAGTTATCTGTGACTTTCATGTTTATAAGCAAAAAGAAGCATTCTCATTCTCTCATTCTCTCCCCCCTCCCCCCTACTCCATGAAGGAAAACACCATGAAGGAAAGTCCAGGGAGGGGGTACTGGTTCAAGAAGAAAAATTAATCTGGAACCATATGAGAATTACGGGAAAGGGATGATGGAGGTCTAATCTTGGTGGCTTGGTCCATGTGGCTACTTCAGAATAGGGGTCCCAGGTGGGCACAGTGAATACAGTGCTAGGACTTAAGACTTTAATTTAAACCTGGCCTTGGATGTTTGCCAGCTGTGGGACCTTCCCTAGGCCTCAGTTTCCTCATCTGTAAAATGCGATTATAAAAACATCTGACTTACTGGGTTACTATGAGAATCAAAGGAAACACAGGATGGAGTTCTGATTGCATTTATATGGTACATTAAGATTCTGCAGGAATCTAAATGCTTCATAAATGTGAGCTATCATAATTATTGGTAGTAATAGCAATATTACAATAAAAATAACCAGTCCAGAGGTATAAGTAGATGGCACATCCTATCAGCAAAGTGATGAATAAATACAACAAACATTAGGACTTCAGAGGACCTGTCAGCTCCTGGGTCAGGCAGCTTCCTCACCTCTGTCAATATTGTGCTTGGATGATGATTTCATTAGGTCATTTCCAAAAGGGTCTCTGAAGCTCACATTGATTGCCTCCTGGATCAGCTACAGATTTCCTTCAGTTCCCTTTAATCAGGTCAGCTTTCGTAACCACACTTGGCAATTAGAAGTGCTTGCTACATATCACACAGATGCCCTTCCTATGTTAATCACCTCAGTTTCCTCACCAACAGGGTGAGGAAAACTGGATGGGATAAAGCTCTTTTAAGAGCCCTTCCAGCTCTCAGATTCTCTGACACACAGATGTATTCCTTTTTACCTTAAGCAACTAGACCAGGAAACAAAAGGTTTAAGAGATGAAGATATTAAAAATAAGTCAAAATACAGATAACAGGAAATAAACAGGAAATGGGATATAAAAAGATACAAGAAAAGGTCAAACATCAAACTTAGTGTTGTAGCTATCCTTAAAAAATCATGAAAATTCAAATTCACTCATTTTACAGTGGAGTAAACTGAGGCCCAGAGAGGGAAATGGGTGCTACACAATGATGCTCTGGACTAGAACTTTACATATATCTACAGAATCTGACGAATTTTAATGCTCTGTTTGAAATCAATGCAAAAAGGGTTCAGATCACTCTAAAACTTCTTTACATGGTTCTAGTCCTGTCTCCAGGACCCTTTTGCACTGTAACATGCTCCCTTGGAAAGGGACTGATGGAAGGATGGAAGTGACCATCCTTCAGATCATTCAGATCACACCTCACCCCCATCCCCACCCCAAAGCATAGCATCTCGTCTTAGGCACAAGAACCTTAATCACATCTTTTTCTAATGCCTGTACCTGTCTGTACGACATAATCAGCTACTCAGCTGGCAGTATCATCCAGCCTTAGCTGCTGATAATAAATCTGATAGATCAGGGAGAAAAAGAGAGTCAGGGCTGTTCAGTGGAAATCGTGGTGGACTTGTGAGTCTGAAGATCAGGGTTTGAGGCTCCTGGCTATAAGCAGCATCTCCATCATACACGATGCCATCCCAATTATTCCACCTGCCTCTCTTATGGCCCCCAACCAAACCAGAAGTGTACATTGATACAGGGCCTCTTATAATGCACTTCAGGTGTGCCTGGAATGCTATTCTTTTCACCTCAGCCTTTTAGAATTCCTAGTTTCCTTCTAAATACAGCTCACGTTACCACCTTTTACATGAAACCTCTCCTGATGCCCCCCAGATGCTCATCATCCTCCACCCCAAAATGGCCTTGTATTACGTACTTTGTACAGCCCTAGAGGTGTACATGTAAGCTCCTTATGGGCAGCAACCATTTCCAGTTCCCCAGTGCTTAAACACACTGCTGCCTACATTAGTAAGCACTTTAAAATGTCAATAGGCTGTGGTAGGAGGTGGGAATTCTAAGACAAAAAAAAAAAAAAACCAGTCCCTGCCCTCCAGAAGCATACATCCTAATGGGAGAAATAGCTAAATATAAGATTAATTTTTAAAGGTCTGTTTTTCTCTTTTTTTTTTGAGGAGGAAGAGGGTCAGAAAAAACTGCTAAGAAACAGCCCTTAGGGAAGCTAAGAACTCTTGAACTGCTTAAGAGGAGACAGTGCCTTAGAGACACCAAGAAAGGCCAACACAAAGACATTGGCCAGAGATGGAAAACTGGAAGGGTCTTCAGAGGCCAAGGTCCAAGCCCTTCATTTTACAGATGAGAGAATTGAGCAACAGGGAGGTTAAATGACCCATGTCCACATCTGGGTTTATGTTACAAAACATATATGGGTTTATATTATTTTCACAGCATTAAACTCAATAGGACATAAACCCAGGTCCTTTCCTTTGTAGGAGGAGGAACAATTATGAAGTTCATAAAGACTAGTGAGGAAGCCCATTGGTTCAAATCCAGTGGGGCACTTTACAAGCTGCATCACCGTGAGCCCTTTACTTCACCCCTCTGCCTCAGTTTCCTCCTCTGTTAAATTGGGGGTGATACTGTTTATATTTTCTCCCCCTCTAGTTAGCTGAGAGGAAATGGCTGTGAAATTAAGAGAGGTACAGAAATATTACTTACCATTAATATTATCCCAATGTTTCTTCCAGTTCTCTAATATATCCCAAATTCTAGTATTGCCAAGGGCCCCAGTTCCATAGATTTCATGATTTAGGGAGAAAAGGAGAATTTGGAACTATGCAGCTCATAGCTTATCTTTAATTTACAGTCAAAGGGGGAGTACTTTACCCTTTCTTTGAGGCTCAGGGTCAATATAAATGAAGGGAACAGGACGGCTTTCTTCTGTCCCTTTGGTCCTATGTTTTTTGGGTGACTTGCTACCCCACACTAGCTTGAAAAAATTCATCCAGTCTCTCAGTTAAACTCTCTGACGGCATGTCTATCCAGCAGCTTACAGCTCCCTTAAATGGAAAGTGGTGATTAATTGTGACCAGAATATAAGAATGATCTGAACAGCTGAGTTAAAGGACTACATTCAAATGTCTGCCTTTGGGAAATGCCATGGTAGGCTCAGTCTGAAACATTCCACTTGTAAGGTCATCCCCCCTGCCCCAAACCCCTAAGACTGGTAGCCCTGGCCTCACTGTGAACCAAACACTTAAGAAGAGGCTGTCCAGACAAACTCCAGGCAAAAAATCCCATCTGAAGTCAGTATCATTAACTTAACCTAGGGAGAATGTGAGGGCAGTGTTTTCGATGAAAACACCAGAAGAATTAAATGAACAGATGCAAGGTGAACCGAGCAGAAAAAAAAGAAATAAATTTATACAATTACAACAACACTGTAAAAACAAGTAATTTGGAAAGCCTTAAGAACTCTGATCGATGCAGTGAGCAACCATGATTCCAGAGCGCCGAGGATGCTTACCTACCTCTCTGAGAGAGCAAGGATAGACTCAGAGTGAGACAATTTTTGGACATGGACAATGCAGGCACTTGATTTTCCTTGGCTATGCATATTTGTTAAGAAGGGCTTTTTCCTCCATTTTTTTTCTTTCCAGCAGTGTGGAAAGGGGATGAGAGAAAATCTACTTTTGTTCACTGAAATAAATAAAATTTGTTAACAGTAGGCATTTATACAGTGCTTTAAGATTTGCAAAGCACTTTATAAATACTTCACCACAACCCTAGGAAGTGGGTGCTGTTATTATTGTCCTTTTATAGTTAAGGAAACTGAGGCAAACAGAGGTTATATGACTTGTACAGGGACTAATAGCTAGTATAAGTGCCTGAACTCAGGAAGGTGCAATTATTATCCTCATTTTATGATTAGGGAAACTGAGTCCAACAGAGATTAAATGACTTTCCTAGGATCAGATAGCTAATAAGTCTAAATTCTAGGAGGTGCCATTATTATCCTTATCTTACAGTTAGGGAAATTGAGTCCAACAGAAATTAAATGGCTTGCTTAGACTGCTAATAAATGTCTCAAGTCTTCCAGACTGAGCAAACTATTCACTGAGCCATCTAGATGCCCATAATAAATTTAATAGACCAAAAAACAAAAACAAAGAGCAATGGTGGATTCTTGTGTCTGAAGATC
This sequence comes from Gymnobelideus leadbeateri, assembly GCA_011680675.1. NCBI lineage: Eukaryota > Metazoa > Chordata > Mammalia > Diprotodontia > Petauridae > Gymnobelideus > Gymnobelideus leadbeateri. Next base: position 97,141 of record WOXC01009037.1, on the reverse strand, counting down.
AAGGCTTGATTCCTGGCTTTTCTACTCACTACCCACCTAACACCCTGCCTGCCTGAGTCTCTCTTTCCTCTTCTGTAAAATAAGTGTTGGACCAAATGACCCAAGATGACCCAAGGTCCCTCTTCCAGCTCTAAACCTGTGATCCCACGAAGGGTGGTGGCAGCCGTGTACCCAAGGGCAGTACCAACAACTCAGAGGTACCCGAGAGAAGGATTATTCACATGACTCTATTTCCAAATGACTCAGGGACAGAGGCACATTTTGTAAGGAAGAGAACAAAACCTGACCAGGAATTTCTGCACCCAAGAAGCAGTGACCCAGCTAAGTAGCAGGAGGTTCCACTACATGAGGAAAGCCAGTGATAGTTTTATAAATAGAATAACACAGCCTTTCCCTTTTTTTAATGTGACCCTCTCTCAGAGGCGCCTGAACTTTCCCAAACTGGTCATGCCCATTTCAAACAGGAACTAGCATTTTTTTTTTAATTTTTTGAGAAGAAAGCATTTTGTAATACAGAGAGTGAGTCATCAGTAATCCTTGACAACCTGCCAAAAACTTGCCTCTCTTCATTACAAACATAAAGATAAAAGCCCTTACAGTACATTAGCTGGCATACGCCCACACAGACAGTACAAATAAATTAATTGTGCCTGGCCTCAAACGTCCAAAGAGATGCATTGTAGGAGGAATTCACTCCATCTTGTTTCATTAACAAATTAAATCCTAATAGAGCATCAACAGTTCTCTTATGAACATAAACTTGGCTATTATAGAGAAATGCTCGCCTCCTGTATCATGTCCTTTAACATAATACAATCTCAGGCTTCTAATATTCATACAGTACCCTGAGTATTGTGTCAGAGAAAAGTCACTCACTATTGGATGAAAATGGAAAAGCGGAGGCCGTGTTGCTGTGTGACCTCGAGGACAAGGACCCTCACCTCTCCAGTCCTAACTCTCCCCACCTGCAAAGTGAATGAAGTTCATATTCAGGGACTGCAAAATTCTAGCTCTGAAATTCATAGCTTTACCAACTTCTAGAACACACACACAATGCAAGAAATTCTCCATCCCTGTTTCATCTCACACAGATGAGAACCATAACAGACCTCAAAAACACTAGTCTCCAAATGAGGAGTAGCAGTGAAGCCTAATTTTGAGACTCAATGGTATGAAAGAGAAGGAAATAAACATTCTACAATATGTGTGTACTATGTGCCAGCTCCTATGCTAAGAGCTTTTTGCAAATATTTCATTGGATTTTCACAACAATCCCATGAGGGAAGGTGCTATTATTATTCCCCATTTTTCAGTTAATGAAATTAGTTAAGAGATAGTGTAAATGATCTGCCCAGGGTCAGAATTTGAACTCGAGATCTTCCTGACCCACTGCACCACTTAGGAACCTTTGAGAGTAATCTTAGCTACCGGTCTCACTTAGTTAATAGGTGGATACTTGGGAAAATTTTTCCACAAACCAACCAATCTCTTCTAGCCCCTTGGTGTATAAAAGAGAAACACTATTTCTGGTACAGGAGACTGTGTCATCAAAGCCCCTAAGGAAGGAGGCAAGCTCAGTCATCCTGAAGATTGCAGGCATTCCAGAAGGAACAGAGATATTCAAGACGAACCAGAAAAACGAGCTTAACTCCACTTCCCCATAAGCTAAGATTACACCCTCTAACACACCTTTCTAAGATTTCCGATGAAAGGTTTGCTTTTGCAATCTAGTTAAAGGCAATTTGTTAAAATTGTTCGGTGATTTTCTTCACCCTTACACCTCCCACTACATAATTTAAGCAACCTATATTTTATAAGTTAGAAGTATGGCATTACTACAAGCAGAGTTTTTTTGTTTTATGTTTTGAAGTTTCTAAGATACAGAAAGAGTACTTTATAAGGAAGGAACAGGGATGAAATGGGACCCAGGGATAGAAACAGAAGAGGCAATCTAAGAAGGAGAAAAGGAGAAACCTCTCCAAAGGGTAGGAATAAATGATGCTGACAATGATGTATTTCTAGAACATATTAAGGTTTACAAAGAATTTTTTTTAATATTATCTCATTTGACCCCCCACAAGAACCCTGGGAGGAAGGGGCTATTTTTAACTCCTATTTTTACAGAAAAGGAAACTGAAACTGAGAGGTGAAAAAAATTAGTTTGCCCAGGGTCACACAGCTGATAAGTGTCTAAGGTCACATTGGAACTCAGGTCTTCTTGGATCCAAGTCCACTGTTCTACCCACTGTGCACCCAGCTGCCTCAAGACCAAAACATAACCCCTCAAAGTATTACTGCTACAAGAGGTATTTATTTGTTTTTGAATATGAAATCCAAAGGGCTCTTCTACCTAGAACACAAAGCCCCAGAGTCAGCCCATTATGTACCAAAATATTTGTAGCGGTCATTTTTGTAAAGTAGCAAAAACTAGAAACAATGCAGGTGCCCATCGATTAGATTACTGTTGGAGAATTTGTAGTACATTCATTATTGCACCCTAGGGATATTCAACATGAGGAATTAGGAGAAATATATGAACATTTATATGAACTGATACATAACGAGGAAAGCAGAACCAAGTGAATGATGGATGGATGGATGGATGGATGGATGGATGGATGGATGGAAGGGAGTCTTGATCAAGCAGTAAAGTTTCACTGATTTTATATATGCTTAATAAATAATAAGTAATGAGTTGTTTGTTAGTATTTAAATAATCCCAATAGCAACCCACAGGTTTTGGGGGGGGGGGGGAGAAGGGTGATAAAGTGGAAGTTGTAGCCTAGGAGAGAAGTCAAGCAAGGTCAGGGAAAACACTATCAGCTGAGCTTTCTATAGCCCATTATCTCATTTTATCCTCAAAACAACTCAAGGAGGAGAGTGAAAGTATCACTAACCCCATCTGATAGACTGGGTGGGGGAAGGTGGTGGCCAAGACAGGGAAGTAAAATGTGCTATCATACTTTCTTTTAGGTGCAGAAAGGCACAGAAATTCTCTCTACCCATTTAATTCATCTATAATGTAATCCAGAATTTTCAATTTTCCTAGGACACTGGGCAGACACTGGGCACTTAGTTTATGTCAGAGGCAGGAAAAGAACCCTTGTCTTACTGTCTCCAAAGCCAGCCCTCTCTTTACTAAGCCAGAATGCCTCTAGATGAGCAACTTGTACAACCAAGGTCATATAGGTTCAGTCAGGATCTAAACTCTTGCCTGTTGGCTACAAAACTTAATTCTGCCAATAATGCCACATGCCTTACCACTGGAGTAGAAAGGTTAGGGGTGGAGACTATGGGGAATGAAATAAGGACCATGGGGGAAAAAAACTTGACCTGGGCAAATTAATTTAATAAATTCACATGCATGTGCACGAACATGCACAAGTACACACCAATCAGTGGTAACACCTGTGCTGTTTCCTTTCTGGCCCATTTTTAATCAGTACTAGAAACAAACAGACCAGCACACATGGGAAATTTAAGAGTGACCCAGAGACAGAGGAAGAGAAAGGTTCCCGAAATAAGCATTTAAAATGATGAAAATGTTTGTCATTTTATACACCCTCCCCTTTGGGAAATGCCCCAGGAGCCTCAGCAAGGCCAATGTAAAGTGGTGCTACTTAGGGACCTGTTTTATTTAAATGAATGACTGACCCCTGTTTATGAAGATCCCCCAAAGTGGTCTGCAAAAGGCAGCAGGAAGAGAAGGTGGTATGGCCAGAAATAGTAATAAAGCAAAATTCTGAACAGTTCTTAGGGAGCAATGTTGAAAAGAGGGTCTGAAGTAGCAGCAGCTGGACTTTCTGTAATATCTTCTGATTACAAAAAGCTTTTACACCGACAATCTGCTTGGATCCCTCCTTATTCACAAAATGCATCCAGAGCCATTTTAAATAAGGGACTGAGGGAGCAGGGGAGGCCAGGCCTCTGTGGGGCTCCTCTCCCTTAGGCAGAACTGTACATGTAACCTACTTCACAAAAGTCTTTCCTAAGGCACTCTCTCCCTTGATATCAGTAAGGGGCCCAGCGGATCCCACAGCTCCAAACCCAGTAACAGCCCAACTTTCATCTCTGGGCAAAAGTCCCTCCTTGTGCAGGCAGCTCCAAGTTTCAGAAATAACATCACAGGCAAGCCCACTTCTTCCTTCCCATGCTGCTCCCTTATCTGGTTTCTGCTGAGGGATTGTGTGTGGAGGCACACGCTCTCCAGTAATGATATTTTTAACCTAATAACCAGAGGCCAACAGGGCAGTGTCCACAGAGCAGCACTGCCTTTTTTTGCCACAGGGCACAATCACAAACCTGATTCTTGGTCAGGAAGAGATTTCTGCCATGGAGAAGTTAATTCCATTGTCCAGCTGCACCAGCCCCAGCTCCCCTCATAGCCATCAAACACAGAGCATCTAACAGTCAAGGCTACCCAGGGGTGAAAGTCGAGCTTCCTAATCCCTGATTCTAGCATGGGCTATACTCCATCTGGTGACAGAAAGTCAAGCCTAATTTGATTTTCCAATTTAAACACACACACACACACACACACACACACACACACACACACACACACACACACACACACACAAGCACGCAGCAGCAGCAGCTGTATGTAGAGCAGAGGCAAACAGCTGTCCAGCATTCAAGACGGCTGCTATTCAGCCATATAATTTATTAGCCAATCACTCCTCTTAATACTATAACCTATGACTGTTATAAAATGAGTTTATGGTATTAGGATACCAATGACAGGCATCTAGAAGGAGTAGGCCAAAAGTAGAAGAAAATCCCAAATAAAAGCATACAAACCTCTTTCTCCAGCAAACCTGGCACCCACCGCTCCACTCACAGACAGTCACAAAGCTAACTCTGGAGCCTCTTAAGAATGCACCTGACCTAGTCACCTGACAACATCTGTCCCAAAGAAGAGGCCTAGGGACAAGTGGCCAGAGGGTGGTTTTCCCGATTCACCATTAGGTTTTATATCTCCAAATAAATTTCCATCTGATGACTTACATGTGCCAGTAACTAGAAAACAAGACTCAAAGCATGAATTAAACAATAAAACACCCGACTGCATAAGGAAAAGCAGCATTTACAGTTACTAGAATGCAATTATTTTCTAATCCAAATACCCAAGATTAACAAGCCTCTGGGAACAAAGCTTCTTTATAATGAAGACAGCAAGACAGCTCCACTCAATATATCTGTCTTCATAAATCATGCAAAGCAGAGTTGGCCTGACTCATGGAACTCAACATGTCCAGGGCTTTGAAAAATAAAAATGTCTTTTTGTCAGAGCATAGCTCACAGTAAAGGGGAGAAGGGCCCTACAAAGTGGCTCCTTCTTTTGTCTCTTTTTCCTGACCCTTCTTCCTCCTGACTGATCCCAGCCTTCCCCCAGTCCCTAGTACCTCCCCTATAGCTCTCTGACACCCTCCCGCCCCCAAAAGGTTCTTCGGCCAATGCCACCTGCCAACATCTCCAATCTCCGCCGATGAGAAAAAGGGCAACCTTCCTCCTACTTCAGAGCCTCTCTGTCATCGTATCCTGTGTCCAAGATCTTCAAACCAGAATGAACTCTCACTTTCTGGGTCAAATCAGAAAAGGCTCCGGGGTCACCATTTACACTTACTGATTAACTGATTATAGTTCAGTTCTAAGGATGTTTTAATTCAATTTGCATTTTAAATCTTTTCTACTTAGAACTGTGCAGCTCTATCCATTCTAGGTTCTGCTTACTTCCCCACCCCATCAGCAACCAAACAGAGAAAAACCTGGAGCTGAGGGTCTAGAGGGGCAGTCCTGAGGACAGATATTAGGACTCCCTGTAGGGAGGGAGAGAGGTTGAAGGGGAAATCTGACTAATGGTTCAGGAGCACCTGGGGGAACTCAAAAGACCTTCAAAGAATCAGTAGGAGAGATTAGCCCAGCTACCGCTCCACTGGCCCAGAGGCCTGCTCCTGGGTACCTTTTCTTAGTAAAGGTCCACCCAGCAATCTCCTCTCTTAACACCATAGCCCTGTTGCTCCTTCCTTTCTTCTCCAGACCTCTACCCTTTTCCATAGTTTCAAAGTTCAAGGTGTTTTGTCTTAAAGTTTCTAAACAAGAATGATATTTTAATCATCATTTAATGACTTTTTGTAGAGTAATGACCCTTTACTGTCTACCTATAGAATGTATTAAGACTTGTAGTAACAAATTCTTGACAAAAGAAGGGGTTGTAGCCTGATAAACATTTAACAACCAGTTGGGGGGGGGGGAGTAACATAAACATGGCACACATTTACATTGAATCTGCATTATCAACATATTCCCCATTACCTTCTGAAGTCCAGACAGTCAAGAGAACAATGAGTCAAGCCCTGATTTACAGTGTTTGCTAATTTCCAAGGTATGAATGCCCACACTGAAATTTTAACAATTGGCTCTCAGAGCCAGTTCAAGCTGTCTCTAGCAAAACCTCTGGCTGTGAGCCACTGGAATACATACTTTTCATTACTAGAGGTAACTCTCAGTCATCTATGCCAATAAAGAAAAGTGATGACAATGATAATTCTAAATAAAAACTAAGACAAAAATAATTTCTATTTATATTTGGAAGATTTTTGTAATTTATTTGAATAAAGGTAAATCCATAGGATTTAATAATAAGGTAGCCCAAGACAGGGTGACTAGCTAGATGGCATGGGCCAGTGGGCAGGCCAACGCGGCTGGTAATTGGGCCTCAAACAAGGAGAAAGAGGCTTACCAGGGACCTGTGCAGACCAACAAAGTAACAGAAGCCAGGGCCACAGTCACTAGGACAGCAAAAATGGAAGAGATAACTGAGCCCTCTCGGCCAGGCCAGCTCTCCATAGGAAGCTGGAGGGAGGGAGGGAAGGGGTATTAACACATGGCAGACATGGATAGCTCAGGGAAGCCAAGGAGGGGTGAGAAGTCAGGCAGTTCCTGACTTCTGGTGACTAATCAGGGAAATCACAATTTTTCAAAGAAGGAATGAAGTCCCAGGCAACCATGCTCTTACATCCTGACCACCCATCTCTCCCTGGTTTTCCACACCTAACGTTTATATGGTACTTTAAAATAACAAAGTCTATCATATTGATTATTTATTCCATTTGTTGTTCATAACCCGTCCAAGTATCCCAGCCCATTTTACAAGTCAGGGAAACTGAGGCTCGGAGAGATGGTTATATCCAACAAGTTACTGAACAAGACTGAGGCTTAGATCTTCCAATCCCAAATCCATAGCTCTTTCTACTGCCTCCACATTTGAAATAAATCACATCATGAGTTACACAAGCTGAAATTCCCATCTTTGCCTAGAATGTTCTCCCTTCACAAAATCCACAAGCTTTTGAAATCCTTCCTCAAATGCTTTCATCTTCACCAAGTTTTGCTGATCATTTGAGAAAATGGATTTCTCTTCCTGCATCTTTAGAGCTCCAAAAATAACAAACTCACATTTATGCTGCAGTTAAGGTTTACAAAATGATTTCCCAATTACAACCATATGAGGGAGGTTGTGCACATATGATCCCCAGTTTCCAGATGGAGAAACTGAGGCTTGTAGCAAAGAGACTTGCTCATGGTCCTCTAACTAATCTATGTTAAAGTCTGGGTCCAATATTTATCTTACAAGACCTCCCTAATAACACACCGCCATACTCTTTTGTACATTTGCCCACTATATTCAGAAGGACATTCACAAGTGTATTATCTTACTAATAGAGAGCTAAGCTCCATAAGGACAAGAAGATGAGCTAGTCCTCTTGCTATTCTCCTTAGCAACATGCCCAATGGAACTCCATTTCTGGAGCTCCAAAGATGAACACACAAGATACTCAACAAAGATTGGTCGAATATAAAATCTGTCTCTCTCCACCTCTATATAGTTTGAACTCATTTATCCAGGATAAACCCAGAGAGGTTGCACATGAATCATTTTTGGTGATAATGGAAGCTTACCCCAACGAAAGCCAACTTGTTTGTTTTTAACTATGGGTGATAAAAATCTCTCTCCAATATCTCATGACCCAGCCCTGCCTCCTGAAACAGAGTTTACTGAACACAAGCTTTTCTTACTAAGCATTCTGTGGCAGGCAGGCTGTGACTCAAGATTAGCAGCAGGACTGTTTCCTCAGGGCCTATAGCCGTGGCTAAGGCTGTTTTCCACACAGAAAGACCCAAGGCAATAGTGGTATTTTTAAGTTCCAGGAGGTGACTTTTTATTGTTACAGGTACTGCATCTATACCTTCATGCAAACTTGCAGCTTCTCCTCTACAATGGGATTAAATACCAGAGAGAGGCAACAGCTTCTATGTGAAGGTGATGTCCTCACAGGCCAGCCTGGTTTCCTGCTTGGATTCCAACAGCTGAATTTACTAAATTAGTACCATGGTAGTAGTAGTGGTGGTGGGCAGGTAGGTGGTGCAGTAGATGGAGAGTGGGGCCTGGAGTCAGGAAGACCATCTTCCTGAGTTCAAATCTGGCCTCAGACACTCACTAACTGGGTGACCCTGGTCAAGCAGTCACTTAACTCCTTTCTGTCTCAGTTCCTCATTTGTAAAATGGGAACGCACCGGAGAAGGAAATGACAAACCACTCTAGTATCTTTGCCAAGAAAACGAGGTCACAGAGAGTCCAATATAACTGAACAATTAGTGGTAGTAGTGGTAGTAGTAGTAGCAGCAGCAGCAGCAGCAGCAGCAACAACAATAGAAATGCTAAATTAGTGTGTAATAATAACAAACAGGAAGGAAAGACACAGCCTGGCCCACAGTAGGCACTTCATTAATGCTAGGAGACTGAGTGACTGAAGGAAACAATTATTAAGTGCCATCCTCTAAAGCTGGCAGTGATTTTATACACATTGGTCTCACAAAGTAAACTGATGGAGGTCCACATCTACAATCACTTCCCAGGGACCTAGCTGCTTATTAGATTTTAATACGACTGATGCTGGCATCCAACTTTGCCATGTTTTTGTTCAGAGTAGTGATATGTTGTTGAGTTGTTTTCAGTGGTGTCCCTTTTGGTGAACCCATTTGGGGTTTTCCTGGCAGAGATACTAGGGTGATTTGCCATTTCATTCTCATTGACAGATGAGTAAACTGAGGCAAACAGAGTTAAGTGACCTGCCCAGGGTCGAACAGATAGGAAGTATCTGAGGACAGATTTGAACTCAGGAAGATTAATCTTCCCAGCTCCAAGCCCAGCACTCTATCCACTGTGCCACCCTCCAGCCTCCCCATTCAGACCTACTAGGTTTGAGAAGAGTCCCCTGAGTCCCTTCACTAGATCTAGAATTAGGAAAAGTGAATGAGCATACAGTCCTCTGCTGGGGGTGGTAGGGAAGGGAAAGCAGGAGGATCCTCTCCTCTTTTGAAGGAAGGGCTTTTTACTCTATAGATTTCATAACCCCAGAAGGAACCAGGAGATCCTGGGGAATTTCTTAGCGTGCTAACCTTCTATGTAGCTAGGTGAAAGGGACTTAAAGGAAACACTGTCACTCCTCCCCACCCCATCCCTAACCTTAAGTAAACAATAATCTTGTCTTTTACTTGTTTCTTAAGAAGAGCTCCTTGAAATCTTTTCCTACTATGCGCACTAGAGACCAGCTACCTGGATACCAATATGGAAACAGTTTTATAAGTAAAATCCTAACTCTCCTTCCAGATAGAACAGCACAGATATTCACGTGTAAGGTATCTTCAGAGTACTTTCCACTTACATCCTTCCTCATTTCAGGGGAGGCAAACATCATTACCCCTATTATAGAGGTGAGCAAATCCAGGATAGTCAGGTGGATTTATGAGCAAGATTAATATATAAAGGCAGCTAAGTGGCACAGTGGACAGAATGCCAGGCTTGGAGTCAGGAAGACCTAAAGTCAAATCTGACCTCACTTTCTAGTTGTGTGACCCTGGCCAAGTCACTTAATCCTGTTTGTCTCAGTTTCCTCATCTGTAAAATGAGCTGGAGAAGGAAATGGCAAACCACTATGGTATCTTTGCCAAGAAAAACCCAAATAAAGTCATGAAAAGGTGGACAGGACTGAAAAATGACTGAACAAGATTATATAGCCAAGTAATAAGGACCCAGGACTCAATCCTAAGATTTCTCCAGAATCTTTTCACTACTCTGTAGTACTCTGGCTTTGATAATTATTAGCTATGTGATTCAGGCAGCTTCAGGTTCTCATTTATTTCTTAACAAAAACAATTATAGTTGTTTAAAATTTAAATAGGCTGTTTTATGAGACAGTGAGCTCCCTGTGACCAGAAATGTTCAAGAAAAGTTTGGAAAACCAACAATCTGTCAAGGACATTGCAGCACAGATTCATTCTTCAACTTTGTGCAGGAATAGATGACCTCTATCCCTTCTACCCCTGAGATACTAAGATCTTTTGATATACTTGTGATACTTCGGTGAATCTATGATTTATCAGATGTTCTTAATCCCTCCGATAGGGAAGATCAGGTCTTTTCATCCAGTTAACACCTGTCTATGTCTTGCCATAATTCCTCTTTACATGCTGGAGGCTTTCTTCCAGGTTAAGATTCTTTAAGCAACAGTATAATGCTAAGGCCATCCAACTCTTAAAATCCTTATTCTCAACACATGCATTTTCCCCCATCACACATTTCTCCTTGAGAGACCCTCTTGTATGTACCATTCTTAAAGGAGAGTCCTCAGATCTGCCACAGCCTATGAACATCTCTCTACTGATCTCTGGGTCACCTACAAATTCAATTTTTCTAAGACTCTTCCATGACTCAGTTTGTATTTTGGCAAATCACTCTTAGTTACACAAATGTATGGCATATTTTGTTAGAGTGATAGTCTTAGTAGTAGAGTTCTCTTTCATCAGGCCAACTCTTTAGTGTTAACTGGCATTAAAACTCTAAAATTTTTAGTCCATTTGGATATTCCTTTAGCAAAATCTATTTTCATCAAACCATAAAATTCAGAAAATATTTAGTCCCACCCATACTGAAGCCAGAATTCCCATTATGACATGATCCAATGTACATCCAGTCTCTGCTTTAAAATCTGGTGAAAAAAAATCTTTGTATCAAATGTCTGTAATAAGAGTTTGATAGTTTCAAGACCAATAGACAACAAAAACATTTAAGACCAAAAGTCTTTCCCCAATAGAAAAGTGGTGAAAGGATATAAACAGTTTTCAAAGGAAACTATTGACAACCAAATTTTAAAAATGCTCCAAATCACTAATAACTAGAGAAATGCACATCAAAACAACCCTAAAGTTTCATTTACCACACACATGACAAACTGGCAAAGTAAACAGAAGATACCAATATTGGAGGGGTTATAGAAAGATAGGCATAGTGATGCATTGTTGGTGGAGCTGTAAACTAGTACAATCATTCTGGAAAGCAATTTAAAATTATGCAAACAAAATTACTAAAATGTTGCAGAGCTGCTAAGAATATACTCAAAGGAGGTCACTGACAAAAATAAAGGCTCCACATACACCGAAATATTTATAGCAATATTTTTCCTGGTAGCAAATAATAAGAATTAAAGTAAATATCTATCACTGGGGGCACAGCTAAACAAATTATAGTACATTAATGTAATGGAATACAATTAGGCTATAAGAAATCACAAACATGATGATTATATCAAGAAGCATGGAGAGACTTAATATGGACTAAATGCAAAATTCAACAGCCAGAGTCCAGAAAAGAATATTCACAATGACTGTAACAATATAAATGTAAAGAATGACCAAGCAATCCGAACAACACTGGGAAAATATAAAGAATGACCTGGGCCCCGAAGAGAAGATACTCCCCAAAACCTCCCCTCCGGCCCCCCAGAAGTGAAGAGTCCGTGTGGATGGAACGATGCCCATTATGACAGCTTTTTCCCCCGATGTAATGATCACTTTTGCTGAATTTTTTCCTTTTCCTTTAAAAAAAAACAACTTCTGTTATTAAGGAAACACTCTGGGGATGGTGAGGAGAGGGCTACAGGTGGAAATCAAAGTTAAAAACAGCAGATATAGCTTTAAAAACTATTACTTTTTTTAAAAAAATAAATAAAAATAAAGATCTCCAGTATTGGGGAGCTCCCTACCTACCAAGGCTGTCCATTCTACTTTTAAACAGCTTTAAATGCTAGGAAGTTCAAGTCAAGTTAACTCAATTAACATTAATTAAGCAACTACTGTGCAAAAACCTATAAAGAAAAAAAGAAAAATACATGCTGGCTTAAAGCTGCTTCTCAGTAACATCCTCGAATTGCTCTTGGTGCTACCTCTGGTTAGCTCAACAGGTATAATCCCTCTTCCAAAGAACCACATCTCAACTACTCCAACCTGGCCAGCACCTCCAGGGCAATTCTGTTCTCCAGATTAAACCTCCCTGGCTTCTTCCACTAATCATTAGATGGCAAACACTACGGACCTCTCACCATCCTGCTGAACCTTCTCTGGTCATGTACATCTCATCAATGTCATTCCATAAATGACATCAATAGCCTAGAACTTAACACAGTGCTCCAAATATGGTGGACCAAGTGCAAGAGTAAGACCATCACTCCCTTCATCCTGGGTACCATGTTTCTATTAACAATACTCTGATTCTATTAATTTTTTTTTCACTGCCATGTCCGGTTCCCTCCATTTAAAAATAAGGAAACTGAGGCTCCGAGAAGGGCCTGTCAAGGTCGCCCAGGTAATAAGCAGAGTTACTTAACTGATTAGAGTCTTGGTTTCCTCCTCTTTAAAAAAAAAAAAAGGCACTAATCCTTCTAACTAACCAGGGTTCTAAAGATGAACAACTTTTATAAACCTCTCAGTATTAGGGATAGTACATTGGTCAATCCCTTGGACTTTCATTAAATGCTGTATTTGTCCCTGTATTATCAGAGTTTAGATACAAAGAGAATATTGGGATCTGCTTATTGTCCCTTATGTCTTTATAATTATAGCTTCTTCAAATTGTCAGGGCTTTTTTGTTTTAAATTCTGCATTTTAGATGAAAAAGAATTTAAGCTGAATTGAGATGGCACCACAGGGAAGTCTGTTTTGATAAAAAGCTTTTCTGCTTGGAAGTCTATCTGGGTTTCTAAAGCAACCCACCTTTAGGCCTTTTTTTAAAAAAAATAATATTCCTCATATAAACAAGGTTTTTGGAATAACAAAGGCAACTCTATGGGGTTGTTCTCCTTAGAATTTCATTTGAGCTCAAGTGTGAGGAAAAAACTTCAGCAAAGCCCTACTCTCTATGGAGCCTGTTCTGAATGGTCATTTCCCGGGTGTGATGCCACTATGGGGATAGGAGGCATTAAAATTACTGGTAGGAAAGGAAACATGATGACAACAACTTGTATGGAAGAGGAAACATCTTCTGACTCCATCTGAGCAAGAACGCAGACAGTGCTGTAGACTGTGGTCCACCTGTGGTAACACTGGCCTGTGGAAAAAAACATTCCCTGGATCCGGATTCAGAGACCAGCATGTGAATCTCGGCTTTGTCACTCATCCCTGGAAAGCTCATCCACCTCTCTGGGGCTAAATTTAATTCTATAAACATTTATTAAGCACCTACTATGTGTCGGGCACTATGCTGAATGCTGGGGATGCAAATAAGAAAAGCAATCCCTGCTTTCAGACTTTACAACCTAATGATAACACACAAAAGGAAGCTGGAAAGCATGAAGAGGGCAGGGAAAAGAACTAGGGAGTATTTGGTACAGGGAGGTTCTTGGTTCATCATCCATAAAATGATGGGGTTGGGCCAACTGACATCTAAGTTCCCTTCCAGACCTAGAGCTATGACTCTGTGGTCTAACCCATGACCCTATCCTCCCCAAATTCACAAGATCAAGCTCTGATGGGAACGATAGCAGGTGTCCTACACTATGGCCTAGGTGAAATTTAAAAAGGAAGAAGACACATTCCCTGCCTTTCTACTGTTTAATTGGAGAGTCCTTGCTTTGAAAGAGAACGGGGAGGGGTTTTTCCCCCTTGCTTTTTCAAGGTTGCTTTCTGAGGTAGAATAGAAGACCAATTAAAATATGACAGTTATTCTGGTGGGAGAAGGAAACAGTGCAAGAACCTTTTTCCCCAGTGAGCTGAAAGACTAGAGGGTGTGGCCTATCTTCTGTGAACAGTCTGTTTTTAAATAACCACATGTGAACACGTCAGAGTGGCCTATGGGGGCATGCCAATTTCTGAACACAGTCACTGACCAAGGACCTCCCACTGACACTTCCAGACAACTGGGAGAAAAATACAAAGGTGGGAGAAAAATACAAAGGTGAGAGAAAAATACAATGCTGAGATTATGAAAAAAGCAGTAATAATAACTGTTACTTATAGAACATTTTAATGTTTCAAAGACAGATAGGTAGTTCAGTGAATAGAGTACCAGGTCTGGAATCACAAAGACTCATTTTCCTGAGTTCAAATCTGACCTCAAACACTAGTTGTGTGACCCTAGACAAGTCACTTCACCCTGTCTGCCTCAGTTTCCTCATCTGCAAAATAAGGAGAAGGAAATGGCAAACCATTCCAGAATCTTTGCCAAGAAAACCCCCAAATGGGGTCAGTCACGAAGAGTCAGCTACGACTAAAACAGGTCTAACAACAACAAACTGCATTTTTCAAAGCACTTCCCACATATCATCACATTGGGGGGATCAGTGTTTGAAGTTCTTGCTAAGCTCCATTTCTCTCACAAAAGATGCCTCCTTATCTCCCTTCTCAGATTGTTAAAAACAGTACATTTTCATCTCCGCATTCTGCATTTGAGATAGAACAAGTTTAAGAGTTCCCCTTAGAGACAGGGTAGGGTAAACTATCTCAGGTAGAAGAAGCAAGGGGAAGTGGTTGCAAGGGAGGGGGAGAATAGGAAGGCTAAAAAGGCAAAACCACATTCTCATTGAATTTGGTTCAGGGAGAGAATGACATACATACTAAATGGGATATCTCAACCTGCAGCAGAATAGGGGGAAGGGGGATGAGAGGAGGGATGATGGATGGGAGGGCATCCTTGGGGGGAGGGGAGGTTGGAAGTACCCACTATAGAAGAGGGACAGGATCATGTAGGGAATGGACCAGGTGGGGGGTGGGATGAGTGGGAGGGAATTATAAGCAGCCTTGTACAATATATCTACTATGATAATGTTGTGCATAGCTAGACATGTACAACATATACTGAATTACCTATCTCCCAAGAGGGAATGGGTGACAAGGGAGGAAGAAAATGGATCTGAAATTCGAGGTCATAACATTAAATGTTTCAAATATATATAAATACTATTATTAATACTCTTTTGCTTGTAATAGGGAGATAAGATGTACAGGCATTGGGATACAAAGATTCACCTTCCTCTAATGGAAAAGTCGATGGGGGTATGGGAGAAGGTATGGGAGAGAGCAGATTGGAGGAAGCGATATCTTGTGGGACTGCTATTCTGGGAGGTTGGGTAGGGGAATAATGGGGGGAAAATGATTGTAACTCAAAATCTGGCAGAAATTTATGATGTAAAACAGAAGTTAATAAAGCATTTGTTTAAAAAAAAGAAAAAAAAGAGTTCCCCTTGTTCTTTTCCTGATGCCCCTTTTTTTTTTACCTCCCTGAAGTCCAAAAGGTCAGAACCTTTCCTGACCTTCCTTCGTGGCCCGACCTTGGCACTGACGTCATGGGTCCCGGATGAAAGAGCCTAGAGAGGTCATCCACTATAGCCCCACTGTTTTAAAGAGGAGAAAACTGAGATGTCAAGTGGCTTGTCCAAAGGTCACAGATAGAATGGAGGTCAAGACTGGAAACCAAGTCAAATCCAACTGCATAGAGTGCTAAGAGCTCAGTGCACAGTGAACAACAGTTTTGTAGGAAGCCTTTCCTACTTCTCCTGAATCTAAGAGCTTTCCCTGAGGCTAACCTCAAATTTATCCTGTAAATAGCTTTTGTTTATCCATAGTTGTTTGCATACTATCTTCCCCAGTAAAGTGGGAGCTCCATGAGAACAGGGGCTGGGTGTCTTTTGTTGGGGGTGGGGTGGGGGGCTTTTTTTTTTGCCTTTATATGCCTAACATTTAGCACCAAGTCTGACACACAGTAGGAACTTAATAAATGATGGCTGACTGACTGACCTAGGAAAAAGTTCTAATTAGACTTCTTACTATTTGGAGTCAAATACCAGCTCTCCTACTTAATATGTGACCTTAAGCTCAATTATCTGGGCCTCAGTTTCTCCTTTATAAAAATTACTGCCTGGGCTAGGGGGACTGATGTTCTTAGCCCTCCTAAGTCCTGGATTCTTCCTCTTTCGGATTTCATGGCACAGCTGCCCCAAGTCACAGGCTGTTGTGGTGAATCACATAAAAATGATGTGAAAAGTTTTTATCAGTCATTTCACAGTCCCTTTCTTCCCTTGCCTATAATCCATGTCACATGCCCAGTCATTTTGACCTTTCTACAGTCATATTTTCTTTAGATGTCCTTGACAGAGAGAGCCATACATTTTAAGCCTCAGTGATAATGAGACGGCTGAGTGGTCAGTGGTTCATCACTGTTTGATAACTAACCACTCAGTGGTCTCATGATTACCAGGTGAGGCCCAAGACCTAGTGTTCATTATCCAGCAAGATTGAATCTGCCTGCTACTCACATTTCATCAGCACAATCTGTTCTTCTAACTGGACTCTCAGTCTAGAGGGGCAGGGTAATTAGCCCTAGGTCTTCTATTTAAGAAAGAGGCTCTGGACAGTCTTCTCATTTCCCCAAAGCTACTACTGTGTTTTGGGATGTCTCCACCATCTCCCACCCTACCATGCCAGGTACCTCCTCTTGCCTCCCCCCACCCTCTGCTTTTCAGTTCTCTTTGGTGTATTATATCTTCCCCACTGGACTGTAAGCTCCTTAAGGGAAAGGTACTGGTTTGTTTTTCTTGTATTTGTGTCATCAGCACATAGTAGGTACTTAATAAATGTTTGACTGACTTCAGAGCTATGGGATTTCCTTTTCTTTCACAGAATTCCCAATGGAATGGCCTGGGTGTTATGAGGAGAGATTTCTACCCTTAATTTCAGGAGGGGGTTTAAAACTTGATTATCCTGATGTCCAAATGCCAGGGGAAAAGGGGGGTGAGCAGCTACAGACAGACAGGCACGAGTGATCCAGGGGGCTCTGAATGGCACAGCCATACTTTGTAAAGATTTCAGGGAGAGGCCAACTCAGTAATCTGAGCTGCATCATATCCAGGAAATGCCCAGGCTATGGTTATATGAAACAACAACAACAAAAAAAAGATGAGTTTCTGCAAGTACCAATGTTATCAAAGGCTGGGTAACAAGATAATACAGGAAATGTAAACAAGCCTTTGCTTACAGTACACCTCAATGCAAACTCTGACAGAGATCTCTTCAGCCTGAGAGACCCTCAGAGCTGACTGGTTCTCTAACTTTGGCAGAAAGTGAAAACACAGCTCTCCAGATACCTGGCATATCCTGACCCTTCTCAGTAACTGGATCCCACTAAAAATATCCCAACTACTGGCTACCCACCCCTCATCTCCACCCGGCCCCAACATGCCTGACCCTTTGTGCAAACTCTGACCATGGGCTTCTGCCAAGAGAACACGGTAACTTCAAGGTGTTCTGGAAGTGCATCCGCCATGACAGCCTGGAGTTATTATCACTAATAATAATTGCTGACAGAGAACTCTTCGGGGTTTGCTCAGGGCTTTCCGTTCATTACTCAGCTGGTCCTCGTAACAATCCTCTGATGTAGGTAATGCAGTCATGACTGCCCCCCCAGTAAAGATGGCGCTCAGGGAGGTAAAACTTGCCGAAGGCTACTCGGGCAGTAGCAGAACCAGGATTTGTCGTCAGACTCTCTGGGCTTAAGGCCAGGGCTCTTTCCACCTCAACAAACCCACACTGAGCTCATTCTTTTGCTTCTCCTACTACAGGAAGCCAGGCAAGTCCCTAAGTAATTTATTAAGCTCCTACTATGCGCCAGGCACTGTTAAGCACTGAAGACAAAGAGAGGCCAACTCCCCCCCCCCCCCGCAAAAAAAATACAACTAGTCCCAGATCTCAAAGAGCTCAGCATCTAATGGGGAAAACAGCATGCAAACAAGTTATACAGGATAAGTTGGAAATCATCAATGAGATATGTAAAGTATATTATCTATGCTAGTATGAAATCCTGTCTACCTAAATCTCAAGCTTTGACACAATGGAAATCAACTAATTCAGCACCTGAGTGACCCTGGGCAAATAAATGCTCCAGGTTTCAGTTTCCACATCAGTGAAATGAAGGGGGCTTTCTCAGGTCCCTCCTTGTCCTAAGCCTACAATCCCACAAAATTACAGGGTTAGACAGACAACCTTGCATCTGTCAGAGTAAATACAGTGTTGAACTTGGAATCAAGGGGACAAGTTCAAATCTAGCTTCTGACATTCATTAGCTATGTGACTGTGGTTAACCTGGGTCTCAGTTTACTAATCTGTAAAATGGAGCTGATAAAACCTATCCTATCTACCTCAGGTGGCTGTTGTGAAGCTTAAACAAGATTTCTTATGCAGAGGGCCTTACCGACTTTAAGCAGCAACTAGGTGGCGCCAGAGTGCATAGAGCACTGACCCTGGAGTAAGCATCTTCCTGAGTTCAAATCCAGCCTCAGCCACTTTCTAGCTGTGTGATCCTGGGCAAGTCATTTAACCACAAGTCATTTAAGCTGCCTTAGCTTCCTCATCTGTAAAATTAGCTGTAGAAGGAAGTGGCAAACCACTCCAGAATCTTTGCCAAGAAAACCCCAAAGAGGGTCACGGAGAATTCGACAACTGAAAAAATGAAGAAACACTAATAAATGTTGAGTTATTATTTTTGTCTCTCAAAGCAGTCTCAGAGATATGTCCATAATCCTTTGGTCCATATACATAAGGATCACAGGTATAGAACTGGAAGGGACCTCAGAGGCCACCTAATCCAAGCGTTTCATTTTACAAATAAGGAAACTGGAGACCTGAGTTACTAAAAATCATTCACCCAAAGTCACATATATAGCAAGGAGCAGAATTAGGATCTGAGTCCAGTTCCAGTGAATCCTCCATGTCCTACATTCTCTCTCTAACAAGAAGACACCCTAGGACTCCCTAAAGCACAGAACAGAAAGTGAAGAACCCTGGTACCACTTTAATTAAAATTCCTACCCACTTCAGTCTGACTTTTCTTTTGACCTCCCAAGCCCTGGGTAGAAGAATCACACAGCTTCCTTATTGATACCTACTTGAAAGATACCCTGCCCATTCATTGGTCTTTAAAAAAGTACATGCCTCTTATCCTTAAAGATTGGCAATTCTGTCAAGAAATGAAAACATCCCCCCAAATCAGAGACTGGCATATGATTTATCCTCTCTGGAGATGAAAGAACATTGCCATTTGTTTGGGAAAATCCTACCTTCTAAACAGGGTAGTGCCTGCCCCAAGGGGAACAGGATGAAAATTGGACATTGTTCCAGTAGCAACAGCCTGTTCATAAAAGTGACAACAAAGACTGGGAGAACGTCCCACCGCCTAGGCTTTGTGATGCTCTGTTTGCTGAGTAGACAGACTAGCCCAGCTCTATGAGCTAGTCCGCCTGCCCAGCTCCGCCAGTAATAATGGGTCCAAAGGTCTTGGTCAGACTTGCAGAGCTGGTTTCACAGATCTGTGGATTCCCGGACAATGAGAGATATCAGAAATCACCTCTGTTCAGTTTTTACCTAAAGAGGCAGTCCCCCTCCTACAGCCTTGGTTATACAACCTTTGCCCAAAGACTCCTAGTGATGGGAAAGGCAGTCCATCCCCCTTTCCGAAAGTTCTCCCTGTTAGGAAGATTTCCTTATTCTGCGCCAAATTCTGCCTCCGAGTCTAGGCCAGACAGAACAAGTCTAAACCTTATTCCACAGAAGAACCCTGTAAGAACTGAAGACAAAGAACATGACAGTTCCTTCCCTTTCCTCCTCTTATGGCAGTTTCCATTTCTCTAACCAACCTGGTCACCAACTTCTAGACACCATCTTGTCAATGTCCTTGCTAAACTGGGTTATCCATAGTGAGAAGCCAAGGCACCAGAAGTCATTGACCATACAAGATGGACTACAGTAGATATGACCATTCCTCTTCTCTGAATGAACCCTCGACTTGTACTAAGTGACTCTGACCTGGTCAGACCTGGGCTTTGGGAGGAAGAGACAGGTGAGTGGAAGGCTTTGGAACAGGGAGACTTAGTATAGTGTAAGAATTACAGTTCAGGTAGATGGATAATTAGATTCCACCTCTTGTTCCAGACTGTTAAAATCTTTTTGGGATCATAATCCTGACAACCAATAAATCAGCTACTGTTCACTGCTTCCTATCACTCACAAATTTAATAAGTATTCTATTTACATATTCATTTGACTTAGAAATAAAAATGCAGAACACAACAGAAGTGTGCATGGTTAAGTCCATTCCTTGCTCCACTGTCCTAGGGATGGATGTCTCCTCCAAGAAGGTCCTGGGCTCCACTTGTCAAAACACTTGTCCCTAACTGACTTCTGAATCCAAACAGTATGATCACCTGGCCCACATCTTTCTAAACCTCAACTCAATTTGGTTGAAAAGGGGGGAAGTGGAGGTGAAATGGGGGGGGGGAACTGGGAGGAGGAAGAAGACAAGCTATAAAATTATCAGAATTACCAGAAATAAAGCCAGGAAGCATATACTGAATAATAAAAATGGGGGGGAGGAAATTAAATACATGAAATATATTTAAGTATATTTTATGGATATTAAAGTCATTATCAGTTTTAAGCAAAAAAAATTATATAGAGATGGGAACTGAGATATTACCATGTCTATGGGGAAATGTTAAACCCTACTCTATTACCCACCCCACAGCCCCCTCATCCCCCAGAGGAAGACTGGCTTGCTTGGATGAATCTGAGCAATATTTAGGATCCTTTTCAATGCTGTGACTTTATACTTTAATTACTATAGAGGGCAGCAATATGACATCGTGTAGAAAGTACTTAGACTTAACTCCTGAGACTGAAAAAGCACGAGCTCCAGTCCTAAATGCTCTAGTCCTAAATGTGTCACCCTCTGAAGTAATGTTTAAGCTACTCTTGGGTCCCTATTTCCCCACAGGTGAAATGAGGCAGTTGGATTGGCTGATCCCTAACTCTGATGCCCCCATGACATAGCAAGTATTCATGAAAACAATCTCTGAGGTCACACAGCTAGGAAATGGCAGGAGGGAGCTCAACACACCTCCCTTTATTCACTCAGAAGAAGTAAATTGTAGATCTGGAATACTGCATACACTAAGACCACATTGGCACTGGTTTGACAGAAGTATTATTTATTCTGTTGCAAGTAAACTTCCACTTATAGCAAAGAAGGAAGGGATATTTGGAAGTAAGTATAACATAAAAACAAAAGGCAAGAACAAAAACAGGAACATCTTTGCCTCAGTTTCCTCACCTGTAAATGGAGGGAGTCCATCAGTATTTGTTAGAGCCTGCTATGTTCCAGAAACTGAACTAAGGGCTGGGAAAGCCAAGAAAGGCAGAAACTGGTCTCTGGTCTTGGAGTTCACACGATGGCCACTAGGCTCTCTCCCACCATCTCTAAATGGATGTTCTTAGGACCCCATTTCTCAAGATCCTGCCCAACATTTTTTCTACTACGACACACAAGGGTCTGGGAAGCATAATCCACCCTTCTCTTCCTCCCTCATCCCATTCCTAAAGAGAAGACTGAACTAGAAATGTGAAGGGGATGGGAGAAGGCATAGAAAACTGAACACTCTAGGCCAAGAATGCAGAGCTAAAAAGGGGCACTTGCATTTTGATAGATCTGGGATTTAAATCTTGGTGGTGGGCCTCACTGTAAACCTCCGCCTCTTTCTTTTGATTTCTTCTACCTCAAAGATGCAGCGAAGGGGGCACAGTGGATACAGCGGCAAAGCTGGAATTAGGAAGACTCATCTTTCTGAGTCTGAGTCCAGACCCTTATTAGCTGTGTGACCCTGGGCAAGGCATTTAACCCTATTTGCCTCAGTTTCCTCATCTGTAAAATGAGCTGGAGAAGAAAATGGCAAACCACTCCAGAATCTTTGTCAAGAAAACCTCAAATGGGGTCACAAACGGTCTGAAATAACTGAACAATAGTAACATCCTCAAAGAATAAATACTTCATAAGGCAAAACCTTTTCCCCCGCCAAAGCCTCCACATCTCTGAATATACTAAGAAAGACCATCTTCTTTCACAGCTATCGTTAATGCCCTTCTCCTACTGTTCTAAGACCTTGGGGGGAAAGGGAGGGAGAGCAGGGGGTAACATAAAAGGAAGGGGAAGGAGAAGGGAGGAGAGAAATAGTCTAAGAGCCAGGAATGGAAGGCAGGGGAAATATGGAAAATTTTAGAATTCCCCCCCATCCCCAAAATTTAGACACCCAACAAATGGTCAGAGGAGCTGGGATTTGAACTCAGGTCACGTGGTCATGCTTATAAGGCCCAGAGGGAAAAAACAGTGTCAAGAATACAAATGCTAATTTGTCTGGTGGGAAAATTATCCAATAGAACACCCTGTTATTATTTAGCCCAAGGACCAAGGATGCCTCCAGGTCCCATTTCTTTCTACCCTCAATATCACCACTGCCTTCTGGGCTGCATCCAAAGGGTACATTCTTATCACCTGCTTTTTTCAGAACCTATAAGTGGCATTTCTTTTTCATAAAACTGGAAAACATTTCCATTTCCTCCATTTTTTCCCCTTCCCCTCCTCCCCCCGAGGATTCTCAGCAGAAATCTTGACTCAAAATGGTCTGTTAAAACCTGGACAGTTCATGAAGCATGCTTGATGGTATAAATACCATCGTGCTTATACACAAAAAGACTGAAGTCCAACCTCCTGGAGCTGCTTCATTAAAAATAAACTTAGAAATAAAATTTTCAACAGGAAGAATCTATCTGGTATAAGATTAGGTAAGACTCTTTCACTAATTTGCAGAGATCCTAAAGCACCAAAGTCAGTCTATTTTGTCCTAAGCAACACATTCCTCACAGAGGGTATGGGGCTCCCTCCATGTTGTTGCTAATCAGATAATCTGTTACCAGAGAGCTTACAAATCCATTTAAATTGTTTTTAATTAATGAATCAATCACTGGCCACCAACAACTTGGTCCAGAGACAGCAAGCAGTTCAAAATTCAAGCCTTTAATTCCAAACAGAAACCCAGAACAAGAGACAATCTACCTCTCAGGGTGATTAAGTGGATCAAGGTTGAATGTGAACAACCTGCAGCTCAAAAAATCAACTTCTCGCAACCTGCCTTGGGGCACTGAGGGCCTCCTACTCTAAATTCATCAAATTTTAAGAAAATGCAAATGTCATTTCTTGACAAACTCAGAAGCAGCCAACAGTATCAACTCCCAACCTTGGGAACTAAAATGGACTCCCAGTTATTATTTTAACCAATCCAATGGAAAGCATTGGAAAGAGCTCTGAAGCCAGGAAAATCACTCTCTGCGCCTCAGTTTCCCCATTTGTAAAATGAGGAGTTAAGATTCTATAACTGGAAGAAAAAAAAAGGAAAAAGAGCCCAGTCTGCCTAACATAAAGCATAATCATAGTATCTACTCACATTTACATAGCCCTTTTAAGGTTTGCAAAGGCTGAAAACACTGGAATTTCCCATTCTTCATTCAATCCCAGGCCAAGCTTTTGCATCACTTTTATTTTATTGTCTTATACTACCTGCCTCAAACTATCATCTATAGGGAGGAAGAGGGAATAGGCATATAAATAATTTGTTGTCGTGTTGTCTGACTCTTCATGCCCCCATTTGGGGCTTTCTTGGCAAAGATATTGAAACAGTTTGTCATTTCCTTCTCCAGCTCATTTTACAGATGAGGAAACTGAGGCAAACAGGGTGAAATGACTTGCCCAGGGTCACATAGCTAATAAGTGTCTGAGGTCAGATAATTACTCAGGAAGATGAGTCTTCCTGACTTTCTGCCCAGCACTGTATAAATAATAACTGACATTTACAGAATGCTTTAAAGTATACAAAACACTTTACATATATTATGTCACTGACGTCTTACCACAGCCCTGTGAGGTTACTAGTATTACTGAGGCTCAGAGAAGTGACTTGGCCAAAGTAACACAACATAAGCTAAGAAATGGCAAAGGTAGAAAACAAACCCAGATCTTTCTGAAAATAAACTTCTCAAGTCTAGAAATGGTCTTCGTATCCACAGTACATGAGTGATAAATGTTTGCTGAATTCAATTTCTGACTCCAAGTCCAGTAGGCTACTCATTCCACCATACTCTCTACCAATGGCCACCGGTATTTTCATAGCACTCTCAAGTCTGCAAAGCATGGTATCAGCCTCAGAACAACCCTACAAGGTCAATGCCATGGGTATTGTCATTATTCCTTTTTCACAGAGAAGGAAACTGAGGTTCAGAGAAGGAACTGGCTTGACCTGGTCATACAACTACTACGCACTAAAGGCAAGATTCAAACATAGATCTTCCTGATCCCAAGCCCTCTAGCCATCACCTAACACTGTACCATAACATGGAACCATACAACCTGACTCCAACACTGGAATTGCCCATCCTTCGTAAAGTACCAAGAATGCTTTTACCTACCCTCTTATTATTCACAGGAGTTAAAAACGGCGAGTCACTGCCAGCTAGATAGATATATATATATATATATATATATATATATATATATATATATATATATTTTTTTTTTTTGGAGGGCAATTGGGGTTAAGTAACTTGCCCAAGGTCACACGGCTAGGTTTTTTTTGTTTGTGTGTGTTAAGTGTCTGAGGCTGGATCCGAACTCAGGTCCTTCTGACTCCAGGGCCAGCACTCTACTCACTGCGCCACCTAGCCGCCCCTTGCCAGCTAGATATTGAAAACAAGTCACCTCAATGAGGGACTTTGAAAGACTGCTTGGAACACCTTTGCCTCCGTGCCCATGAAGGATACATAATGCTCCCGTGGTTAGCTCATCCTTGGTTTGTTTTTTGCCATGATGGCATCTCATCAGCCAACTGCCACTATCTCTAGCTTTTCACTGGCCCTTCCAGTCAACCTCTGAATCTCCACGAGTTTGTATTACCTACACAATCTACACAGCAACCTGTTTAATTAAAGATTCCTTTTATTTTGCCCAGCTAGCTTAGTCTCTCTCAGAACAAAAAGAATGGACACAGTCCTATCTGGCATTTGATAATCTTTTATAAAAAAGTGTAACGAAATATATTCCACCCTGTTTCTACATTCTGGGCCCCAAAACTCCTAGCAGATCCATAAAGCTGGGTAAGAGGCAATGTGAATCGATAAGCTGCCGCACTGCCCCCCTTCTCAACTCATCCACAAAGGATGCTCCAAAAGCTGCCTTTGGAACACACGCACAAACAAAATGGAGGCTGGCAGTCTAGAAGGCAAATGCACAGAAGTTACAGCTAACCTGTTATGTCAGGCTTCAAATACTTTTTTATTTCTAAATCCCCCCCCCCTTTTTTAAAGAAGCAAGACCCAAAAAAACTCTTGAAACTAAGTAGGGTTTTTTTTTAACAGGAAAGACAAAATACAGAATTTCTAACACACACACACACACACACACACACACACACACACACACACACACACACTCTCTCTCTCTCTCTCTCTCTCTCTCTCTCTCTCCCTCTTTCTGCCTCTGTCTCTCCTCTCTCTCTCTCTCTCTCTCTCTCTCTCTCTCTCTCTCTCTCTCTCTCTCTCTCCCCCCCCCTCCCTCCCTCCCTCCCTCCTTTCTCCTTGGAGTGTTGGTCACTAATGTATGCCTGCCTACTCACAAGTTTTAGGAATCCCGGGAACACCAAAGTTTCCTCCAACATTTCCTAATTTGCTTTGTTTCCCCCCAGAGAGTTTCGCCTCGCCCTACTGTGCCCCCCTCCCTCCACGGGCTCTGTTCCGTTGGCTCTGCACAGCAGAGTATGCCAACACTGCCTGACATTCAAATCAAGCCCGCAAATTATAAACCATTTCAGTAAATTGAGTGGAGAGCGCCTTTGTTCCTCAGACATACATCTTCCTATTGCCTGCTAGAGCGGCATCACCTAACCGCTAAGGCTGCTCGTAGCCAGTACTGGGAGAGGAAGTGATTGAAGCCTGGATTTCCTGCCCGTGGTTGTAGCCAAGAACTATGAGGCTGGTAGTGGTTTCAGGAACTGACTCATCTAATGATTCATGGATAAGATACTGCTTTTAATATGTTTCTGATCAGGAGGCTCGGGGAACTTCAAAACCCCATCTGAGTGATGCTTAGCTCCTATTTTAAAACTAATATTTGCAGCAAACAAACAGAACTAATGGAGACAAAGAAAACAATCGCCTAATAAAAGAGAGGCTTGGGCATATGGGAATCGGAGGAGGTGCATTCCCAGAAGCCAACCCTGCCTGACTGCAGCCGGCCACAGGCCAGAGGCCCAGAAGGGGATCACAAGGTGGGATAAATAAAGCTAACGCTTATTTTTAGGTTTCATCCCCCACCCCCAACCCCGCCCCTGTCACTCCCCTGTGGATATAAAAATATCTATAGCAACACCATATGTTCAACACCAAACCGCTGTGGCTATTGTCAATATTGGACATAAATACCTAATTGCACACGGTCAGAAATTGGGGAGAGAGCCCGCTCACCATTCCAGGAAGAGAGTTTCAAACAAGCCCCACATCACCCAACTGGTTTTCCTACATCATCCTCCATAATAACAACTGAATTCTATATTTATTCCCAGCCTTTTATTTCTTCCTCCTCCATCTTTTCCCTCCAAAATTTTTTTTTTAAAAATCACTGGGGGTGGGGGTGGGGTAGTGGAAGAGGGGGAATGAGGAAAATGTGGTGTTCTTCCCCTGGCACACAGCCACACTTGGGCGCACCTTTCCACCACCAAGAACAAAGTGAGATTTCCCAAATTGGTCAAGGCAAAGACATTTACCCTCAGACACCCCAGTGTCTTCGATTTCCCATGCCCCCCAAACTATGCTTGGGAGTTTCAAAATCATTTATAGACTTAAGAACTACAGAAGAAAAAAAAGGGCAGGGTAGGGGAAACAACACACACACGCAGGCTACTTTTGGAGGGAAAAAAATCAGTTAAAACAGTTGACCAAGAAAGGCCAAAGTGCACTGCTTGCTGGCGGGGCTGGCAGGTTTTATGGCTCTCTCCTCTTCCAACAGATTTACTCAGAAGACTGACGTCAGTGGCTCTCATCCAGCTTTCTCTTAGAGAGTTTTTCACCACTTGCCTTCCTGAAAGCTCCCCTGGCCCACAGAGTAGTAGAACCATAATCAAAATTCCTTTTGTGAAAACCATTTACCTCAGGGCAGAGAGACCTTAGTGCCCGAACATAGGCCTTTCTGGTCCCTTCTCTTTGTGAGGGTAGGGAAGAGTTGGGGGCAAGTCCTCTAACAACTCTACTTTCCCTCATGTGGAGGAACTATTTGAAAAAAGCAGCCTGCTAAGGAGAAGGCATGTGTAATTTGTTTCCAAAGCTTCAGAGGCCAGGACACTAGATAATTTCCTGAGGATACTGTGAATTATCACCCAGTCAGGGCAATCCAGTTCTCCTAGCCACCCTGGGAATGCACGGTGGCCAAGCTCACAGAGAGCCCTGTCCCACCGAGGGGGCAGAAATAAATTTCGGAAACCCAAAGCCTAAAGAAAGCACCAAGGAGGACCCCAAAAAGAGGATGTGTCTTCTATCATTCTACTGATTTTAAACAATGCCTTTCCAAAGGCACATTCTGCAACTTCCCAACACTGGCATGAAATGGTTTCCAAGAAGTAAAAAGGCAGGAATCACTATAAATACGTCTGTTAGCAGACTCCTTAAACAATATACACATTTAAAAAAAAAAGACTTTCAGGCCTGCCAAGAGCTTTCTGCAATAGGTGCATTCAAACCAGGGCATGAAGGTACAAACCTGCGCAGCTTCACAAACAGCCAGCTTCCAGAAATCATTCTTCACTCTCTAAGTGGCTCCGACATGAAATGAATGTCTTTTTAAATTCCTGAGGGGGAGGAGCGCAAATTCAATTCAACAAGTATTTATTGGAACAGATGTGCCATTCCAGGATCATCTAAATGCTGTGTAGAGACTGGACAGCTAAGCAGTTTGGCAACAAGATAAGGAATCTCTCGCCTTCTCACAATGTGTATAAATCCTATATGCTAGAGCCTGCTCAGAGAGCTGGCCGTGGGGGGATTCTCCAAACCCAGATTCCTCCAAGCAGCCCACAGGGCTTGAAGGGGTGCAAACTCTTTACTTCATATATGCTTACATCGTAATAATAGTTAATATTGACAAAATGTTAAGATTTTCAAAGGGCTTTGCGTTTAGTATCTTACACATCCCATTTATGAGGGATTCTTAACATGTTTAAAGGCATAAAAATCATGATGGAAGGGAAGGAAGCCTGACTGATCAAAAGCAAAGACAACAGATGACAGGTCAAAAGCCATGAAACCCAGAGGTCACACTGGTACCCTAGGTAAGGTCACAATAAAACCAGGAGGGTTCCCAGTATACTGGGTGGATTCCTTTGGTGAGCTCCTGGGAGAAAATGGACAAGAGTGGCAGGGAGGGAGATATGGATGGACTGTAATCTTTAACCTAGGAGGAAACTCTCCAATCAGTAAGTTCACAGATCCACTTAAGTATACTCACATGGTATTTCCCCCAATAGAGCATAAACTTGTCCATTTTTTTGGTTTATTCCCAACACTTAGCCTAGCACAAAAAAGACATTCAATCTGTGGGGCTGACTGATTTAAACCCTTTCCCCAGCCCCTGCCTTCTTTTAACATTTCTTCAGTTCTATCAGGTCCTTCCTCCCTATTAGATGTTGCAAGAGTTCAGCAAACACTAAATCCAAATTTCAAATGTTTCATGTTTCATGAAAAGAAGCAGGGCAGGCAGGAAATGGATCAATGGGCTGGGAAGCAGAAGATCTGGGTTCCTGGCTCTTACACTAGCTATATGACCCTGGGCTTGTCACTTAATCATTCAATAAACACTTATCCAATGCTAGGCATACAATAATTATTAATAGCAGGGGAAGAGGGGAATATTCAGCTAGGTTTTTTAGTCTCCTATTTTTCTCATGAATGAGAGGAAATTATCAGCAAGCTATTTAACAAGTAGGAGACAAAACAAAACCATACAGGAGGAAAAGGACACAACAGGCTAGGCTGTGAAATGGGTAGAAAGGAAGCCATCCGATAAACAGACAGGGTTCAGGGCAGAAGATGAGGAGCTGCTTATGGAGAGGAGGGCTGGCTCCCACATGGTTCCTGAAAGCAAATAATAATTATCCTAGCAAAGACTGGCAGCTCCCGTAACTAGCACACAGAGCTCTGGAAGATTTCCTTTCCTTACAACAACCCTGTGAGGTTAAGGATTCAGGTGATAAGGTTGTTCTTGGCAAGAACACTTCACTCCATAGCTCTGAGGGCAGCGAGATGGTTGTTTTGGAAAGACTGGTCAAAACAGGACTGAAAAAAAGAGCCCAAGTGTACAGAGAAAATGCTAGCTGGTCAGCACAAATCAACAACAGATATATTAAACACTTCGTATTTACTTGAATGACCCATAGCCTGCTTGTTAATCAATTGCTGAGAGGCTAATAGCCAGCACTTAGTATACAAAGCATATTATTTCTGTTATTGCATTTGTATTAGAGAGAACACAGGCCTCAAAGACACTAGCTATGTGACCCCCAGGAAACCTCTCATCCTTGCATTCCTCATCTGTACAATGGGTATTATAATAATGGCACTTCACAGGGTTGTGGTGAGGACCAAATGAGGTAAATAATATGCAATGTGAACTCTACAACACTAATGTCAGTTGCTAGTGTTATGTTTATTAAAACCCACAAAAATCTATCAGGAGTCAACACACTGAAGACATAAAGTCAAAAAAGAGAAACAGTCCCTAACCCCCAGGAGCTCACATTCTCTAATGATGAACATGTAAACACAAATAAATATGTAAAAAAAAAAAATGCAAAATAATTCCCTAACTTTAAAGTGCTAACACTTTGTAAAACTGCTAAATCTTATTGTCCTGAGAATATGTTAGTGGTGCACTGGATAGAGCTTTGGTCTGGGAATCCGGAAGAATCATATTACTGAGTTCACATCTGGCCTCAGGAACTGACTAGCTGTATGACCTTGGGCTAGTCACCTAACCCTCTTTGCCTCAGTTTCCTCATCTATAAAAGAAGGAAATGGTAAGTCATTCCACTATCTCTGCCAAGAAACCCCCCAAAAAGTGGTCACAA
Organism: Gymnobelideus leadbeateri; assembly: GCA_011680675.1. Lineage (NCBI taxonomy): Eukaryota > Metazoa > Chordata > Mammalia > Diprotodontia > Petauridae > Gymnobelideus > Gymnobelideus leadbeateri. The sequence goes on along the minus strand of WOXC01009037.1, from coordinate 66,770 downwards.
AGAGTTGGACAAGGACTGAATAACAAGCAAACCACTGGGCAAACCACTTAACCTCCTAGCTTCAGTAAAATAGAGATAATCATAGCTCCTCCCTTCCAGGGCTGCAGTGAGAATCAAAGGAGATAATCACTGTAACCAGCTCAGTGCTTCATAATAACTGCTAGCATTTATAGAGTCTCTGCAAGGTTTCAATGCATGCTCTCATTCGTTCCCCGTTATAGTTCTGTGGAGGGTGGTAGATTACCCCCATTTTACAGATGAAGGTATATATGATCAGAGAAGACGGATCAGGACGTGACTGGGGGCAGTGCCTAGCACACAATAGGTGCTTGTTAGCAATCATCATTATTTCTTGATGATGATGAACAGAAAGCATAGTGTGCCTTTTGGAAAGTCCAGGACACCTTCACAAGTAAAGCTGTCCTTCAGGGTGAGCTGGAGGGGAGGCTAATCAATGCTGGGTTGATAAGAGTCCAGAACAGGGTAAATAGGTGTGGTCAGGAGTGGTTAACAAGATGAAAGAAGAAGCAAGGGCCAGGAAAAGAGAAAGAGAAAGAGCCCACCAAAGGGGTGACTTAGGAAAAGGCACCAGCAAGATTTTGAACACAGAAGCACGGAATGCAAGAAGGTGAGGCAGGGGTTTGAAGAAGTTACTGCAGTGGGAGTCGTGGGCAGAGAAACAGGACTGACTGTATGAAGGAAAACAAAACAAGCAATGGCAGCATAAAACCCCAAATGGCATTTCTCCTTCTCTCCTCCCTACCCCTAGTAGCCTCTCCAAAGCCCTTTTTCTCTCAGGAGACAAGAATCTGCTTCATAATAACGGCTAGCATTTATAGAGTCTCTGCAAGGTTTCAATGCATGCTCTCGTTCCCCGTTATAGTTCTGTGGGGGGTGGTAGGATTATTACCCCCATTTTACAGATGAAGGTATATATGAGCAGAGAAGACGGATCAGGATGCGACTGGGGGCAGGCGGAGGAGAAGGGAGATATGGGGAGCAGGCAATAAGGAATTGGGGGAGCAGAAAGCCAAGGAAGAATTCAGAGTCTACGTGTACAGGTCTATGCAGGGACTGGAGTTGCTCCATTTGATAGTAGCCTGATCTGACACACAGCAGGATAAATTCTGCTGTCCCAAAAGGGATTAGCCAAGAGGCTAAGAAGAATGGTGGGGATCTGATCTCTCACCTCTTATCACCCTACCTTTCCCAACCAAAATCATCCTTTTAAATCCAGGGGGAGAGAAAACAATCAAAGGGGCAGGAGCCTCAGATGTGTGTGTGAGTATATGACTAAGGCCCCTTCTTGGTCTTCAGGGCTCCCCACACCACTGGCTACAAAGAAATGACCAGGGTTGATTCCAACTGAGCCTGAACTGGGCCCACAGTGAAGAACAATTACTCTATCTCATACAGAAGATGAGATAGCCTAGTGTCTGGTTCCTAACTTCAGTGAGGCTCTAGAAATGGGGGGTGAAGGAAGGAGAGCTAGAAATGGGACCATTTGCTGGCAGGGTGGCCAAGACTGGGTCTTACATTCCTACCCCAGATCCAAGAGTAGATTAGAAATGACATGGAGAGACCAACTATCACTTCTTCCTGAATCAGGCCCTGTAGATCTCCAAAATTTGGTGCCCTGACTGTTGCAGAGACTTGGGGACATTTGGTCTACTGTGGCACCACAGGCGCTCTCAAAAACGGGACATGAAGAGTCCTAGCAGAACCCCAAACTCACACAGCATTTAGGAGGGCTGAATCCTTTCCTCTCCTCAGTAACACCGGAGGGGAGAGAAGCAGATGGGGTTAGGGAGAAAAGTATAGAATAGTAGATATTAGATTGGGTTTCTCCCTCCTCAAGAAGAAAAGATAAAACAAAGATTCAAAAACCCCCTCAAGGAATATGTAAATCTTTGCTTTGGGTAGCAACTGGGCGGGCTGCACAGGTTCAGCTAGATTGTAACCTTCCAGAAAGTTCCCCCAGAGAAAGAACTGATTCAATCAGTTTTTAACAAAAAGTTAAGAGGAGACCTCTATCAGGTCATCTTCCAAATGTGTTTATACACAGAGGCCCAGAGACAGTAAATGATTCACCCAAAGTCACAGGTAATTAGCAGTTTGGAACTCAGAGTTGATACCAAGGAATCAAATTCATTTATGGGGGGAAAGACACCTCAAGGGACCATCTAGGTCAAGGGTTCTTACCTTGAGGTCTATGAATTCATTTCTGGATTTGTTTGATTCTTAAATCTGTTTTGATGACTATTTCAATATGACTGGTTTCCTCTGCAATTTTATGTATTATTTTATGCCTGTAAACATATTATTTTAAGAAAGGGGGGTGGCTATAATCTATACCAGATTGTCTAAAAAGGTTAAAAAGCTCTAAAAACTGAGACCCAGAGATATTGACTTGCCCAGGTTCACCCAGCTGGAAGAGATACTATAGCATCTTTTTCAGACTCACTCAGCTGAGACTCGAGGTCCCTCACATACATCACTAAAGATAACTCCATCTTCCTCAGCTGTCTCATAAAAGAGCTCAGGAAGGAACTTTAAATATCCCTAGGAACCACCTTTTCGATTCACAGAGCAAAAATTCACACTAAAATAAGGTCACACGGAGACTGGAACCCAGGTCTCAACATCCAGGATGATTTCTTTAAACCATACTGGACTTTAGAACATGATTCTCATTTTTCTTTATATCACAAACCACAAAGAACAAAAAGAGTTGTCACATATAATCATTACCTTCCCTGTAACAATTTACTCTTGCTTATTACATTGCTTTAAGGCAGCTAAAGTCACTAGGTCTAGAGTCAGGAAGACCTGAGTTCAAATCCAGCCTCAGACATTTCCTAGTAGTGTGACTCACTTCCCATATGTCTGCCTCAGTTTCCTCAATTATAAGATGGGGATAACAACAGAACCTACCTCACAAGGCTGTTGTGAGGATCAAGTGAGATAATATTGCTTAGATAGTGCCAGGCACACAGTAAGTGTGTTTATTGTGATGTTTGAATGTTTATTCCACTCCTTCCCCTTTATACATACTACTCTTAGCACAAGATTTTTGGAATAAGGATTCAAAATACCTAAACCAATAGTGGCGCCAAAAGAAACCACCAAGAATCGAAAAGTCCTGAAATAACTTTTAAAACCTTTTTACCCCATATTTAAGCACACCAGTACAAACACACATAAGGTCTAGGGACATAACCTGGTCTAGCAAAGAACAGTGATAAGCCAAGTGACCACAGGGATGATAGACAAGCAGGAAAACTGAGGATTTTCTTCAGGTTCTAAAATAAAATCTTCAAAATCTAAAACTTCCCCTGGGTGTTTGTAAAACCTTCATAATTTGAAGGGGAGAAGAAATCCCCCTTTCTCCCCCCAATCCTTCAAAGGCAAATGAGCCAATGCTTAAATGTTACACTCCAGACACCTCTGTTTTGAAGAGCTCATCAGAATCTAAAAAAGCTATGAAGAGAAAAATGACAGGATCATGTGACTAACAAGAAGAAAGGAAGGTCCCAAAGTAAACAGGCTAAATGATTTCCAGGGTTTCACCTGTTTTTTTGAAAGTACCACTCTGCTACTTTCACCACCTCAGAAAGACCACAACAGAGCTCATCTGAAATTCTCCCACCCAGGTACCTGCTCTGAGGACCATGGGACTCAGTCACTACTGTACAGAGTGCAACAGTCTGCTTTGACATCTCAGATTCATAGCTACAAGGGACCTTAAAGGTCCTCCTTCCTTCTCATTTTAGATGGAATGAAGGGAATAACCATTTTAGATGGTGAAGAAAGGGAAGTCCAGAGGTTAAGTGATTTGTCTTAAGGCCACTTTATTATATCCTTCCTACCCTCTCTGGTCCCCACCCTATACTCCTGATCTCTTAGCTATGGCTCTCTACTGGCCCTAATAGTCAATGGACAATCTACAGAGAATTCCTTAAAGTATATTCAATGTGTAGAGATTACAAAGCATATTAGTCCGGAAAGTCAGGACTCCCCAGACACCAGCAAAACAACCAAGGTCAAGTGGACTACAGCTTTTGAGCCTCAGACAACTAAGACTTTTATCTACTAAATTCTAGGAGAGTTAAAAGGAGTTCCCTCAGGGAAGAAATCACAGATCCCAGCTAAACTTTAATTCATGCATATCTTTGTGAGTAAATCCTGATTATTTTAAAGGTAAGGGGGGAGGAGGGGGAATAGGCATTTTATCATGGTTTTTAACAGGGTTCAGTTATTTATACACAATTCAAGAGCATGGGCAGCAGCAGCAGGTGAATTCATTTTCTTGGACTTCTATAAGGACGGCTGGGCAAGACTAAGAGGTCCCCTAGCACAGTAGTCTTGGCTCAAATAGATATGGATCCCAGGAGGCCACATACTGACTTAGAAAACCACAAGTGAACATTATCTATATTTCAATGTATTTTTATTTTTGTTAACCATTCCCCAACTACATTTCATCTGGTTCAGATTCCCTCCAGAGTTTTTAAGGATGAAGTTTCTATACCTTTACTCTAGGCCACACACACCCTAGAAAGCATCCCTGACAGGTCCTTTATCTAGCCTCCACCAGAACATTTCAAGTGACCCAAGCTCACACCATCAGGCAGCAGCCCATTCCATCATTAGGCAATTCTATTTCTCAGGAAGTGTTTTCTATTCATCAGAAGTCAACCTCTGTGAAATTTCCATTCAAACTGGTCCTACTTTTCCTCCCTGGTTACACCAAAATGGAAATCCAATCCTCCCTCCATGTGACCACCTTTCAAATTTCAGAGCAGAACTCTCATCAGGTCTTTTCTTCTTCAGGCTAATCAAATCTACTTCATTCGGCAACCAGGTTTCCAAGTCTTCCTCCTGTCTTTGGTTATTTTTAACTCCAGATGATCAATATCCACCTTTAACGTACTGTCCAGAATTGAAAACAATGCTCTGAAAGTGGGAGGACCAGCACAAAGTACAGTGGGGCTAGTCTTTCTCATGACTAGAACACCATCTATTCAATTCATGCATCCATTCATTAACCATTTATTAAGCAACTATTATGTGTAAAGCTCTCTATTTCTGTTAATGCAGCCTAAGGTCATATTAACTATTTTTGGCTGCCGTATTACCCTGTTGACTCATACTGAGCTTATGAATCAACTACCACACCTAGGCCTTTTTGACATGAATGCATTTGTACATAAATGCTTAGTGGATAACCACCTCCCCCTCGCTATTCTGGTAAAGTTGATCTTTTTCATTCTAAATGCAGATTAAATTCTAACTTGTTACTTTCAGCCTATCTTTCTAGTCTGTCAATAGCTTTTTTTTTTTGCATGACAATTTTGTTGTTGCTGAGTCCTTTTCAGTCTTGTCTAATTCTTTGTGACCCCATTTGGGGTTTTCTTGGCAAAGATACTGAGTGGTTTGTCATTTCCTTCTCTGGTTTTATTGAAAGATAAAGAAACTGAGGCAAACAGGGTGAAATGACTTGCCCAAGGGTCATACAGCTACTAAGCACTGGAAGCAGAATTTTAACTCAAGATGAGTATTCCTGACTACAGACCCAGCACTCCAACCACCGTGCCATCTAGCTTCGTGACAATACTGCATGACAATCTCTATCCACTACATCAAAGTTCTGTACCACTGGCAAAACTCCTATATCCTGACTATTACCTGTTCAAAATTCTCAAGTGTACTGCCTAGAAATCTGCTCTGTCCTTAGTTCATTCTACCTTACTCTTGTTTATATTTCATACATCCATTAGACAGCAAGCGCACTAAGGGCAGGGTATTATTTTTTTTTCTTTTGATGTCTTCCAAAGAGCAGGTAATTAATGTGAACCTAACTGAATCTGCTCAATAATTTATGGATAATTTATGAAAGACCTACAACAAGACAGAGGTGACATACTTTTTTTTTTTAAGCAAACAAAATTAGGAGAAAGATGTTGGATAAAAAGAAAAACCAAGATGCCCCAAAAGCTTCAAAGACTAGAAGTGGGCTGAAGCTATCAAGATGAAATGCAACTATATTGAGCCCTGCTAGATGTGGGCTGGATTTAGGCCACAGTAGTTCATTGTTTATATACAGCACCTTCCTCCTCTCCTACCCAATCCCCAAACTATGAGCACAGAACGTTGATGCAGAGTTCCCTCTTACATTTAGAACTTATTGCCCAAATTGAATAAAACCCCCTATCTAAGGAGCATTCTGCCTCCCTTCAATCAGGGATTGGTATAATCCTGGAGCCTGGAAGACCCATGTGCTGCCTCAGACACTTACCCATTATGAGTCCCTAGGCATGTGTAGATGCATCAAATGTTTGTGTTTACGGACCTGAAAATATGTATACTCCTTGAGTCCAGAGACCATTCATTTTTGTGATTGTTTCCCCAGCACCTAGAACAGCTTCCTGCTTGTTGACTGCAAGAGGCCAGTATAATCTAGGGAAAAGCGTACCAAGAAGATACTTAGGAAGTAAAAAGAAAGGGGGGGAAGAGGTAGAAGGCAGTGTGCTGGGATTTTTTTTTTTTATTTGGATTGATTTCCCACCCCTCAGGAAGACAGGAAAGCAGGTACAGTTTAGTTTGAGTAGAGCGTGTTACAGGGGCAGGGTGAGGATGGTAATCAGAAAGAAGGCTGGAAAGGGAGTAGGGCAGAGGCAAGATTGTGTATGACTTGAATGTCAAGGAAAATACCATCTGCATAAAGTTCAAACCAGCAAGGCAAACAGAAAATTCTGGAAGAGTGACATGACCAAATACACAAGAAAAATTATTCTAGTAGTTGTACAAAAGACATTTCATTGTTGTATGAAAGGGGAGGTAGAGTAATGGTAATTAAATAAGATACTAGCAGGCTTTTAAGATAACTTGGGTAGGTGGTAATGAGATGGTGGTTGTTAGAATGGAGTTGTTATTCAGTCATGACTGACTCTCTATGATACCATTTGGGGTTTGCTTGGCAGAGATACTAGAGGGGTTTGCCATTTTCTTCTCCAGCTCAGTTTACAGATGAAGAAACTGAGGCAAACAGGGTTGAGTGACTTGGCCAGGGTCACACAGCTAGCTTCTGAGGCTGGATCTGAACTCCGGTCTTCCTGACTCCAGGCTTGGCACTTTATCTACTATGCCATCTAGGCTGCCCTAGAATGGAGAGGAGGGGACAAACGCAAAGAGATACTGCAGAGATGGAATCTACAATGTTTGGTAAGTGACTGGATATGAGAAGGGAAGGGGAGACAACAGTCAAAGTATCACAGCTAAGAGAGGCCTTTAGGTCATACAGTCCAGCTCTCCCATTTTACAAATGAGAAAATTAAGCCCCAGAGAGGTAACCCAAGGACACACAGGTAATAAATTAAAAAGTCAGGATTAAAATCAGGTCCTCTGGGTAAATCATGATGCCACAGAAAGAATGAAGACAAGAAGAGGCAGAGTTTGTGAAGAGTCATATAGTTTAGACAAGTTGATCCTGGGGTGCTTGCAAAAAGTCTGGGTGAACATAGAGGTCTAGAGCTCAGTAAAAGATCAGGTCTAGAGACCAATACATTATTAATATGTATTGCCTGAGGTTGTTCAATTACTAGGAATTGACCAATCTTGTCATTCAACTTAACATTATTTTCTATCTTTCCCACAATGATGTAAGGAGATAATATGACAAACACCTTCCTGATACAATACTTGTGGAATAATCTCCCTGATCTACCAATCCTTTCAAATGAAGTTAGAGTTTATCCCATCTTATTCTTCATGAATCCATGTTAGCTCCTGATGATCACCTTCTTCTCTTCAAAATGTTCACAAAACCATTTGTTTAATAACCTTTTCTAGAACTTGGCTGGGGATTCAACCCTAAGGGAGGTGACCAGCTCCAGCAGAAATATCCTGGGTTTGTAACCGAATAGCCTGGATTTGAGTCTCAGTTCTGCCACTTAATATCAGAACTGGGTGATCTCTGGTAAACCATTTCTTCTCACTTGGCCTCAGTTTACCGTATCAGTAAAACAAGGGGACTGGATGAGATGACCTCCAAGAGTCTTTCTAGCACCAAATCCTATGATACCAGGAATGTTTATCAAGTCTGTATACTATCCGAAGTACATTTTTTTTAAACCAGCACAATTAGTTGGTCATCTTTAATTCTTCAAAAATTACCAATGTTGGTTTGTCAGTCAAGTCTACAAGTTACTTCCAGACCATAGGATCTGAAGGTATATTAATTAAAGAGGTGAGGTGTTCTCTATTTCCTCACCTGTCGCTGAGCTCTAATTCCCTCTCTATCACGTGTGTGTTCTCTGTGTTTCCCAGATGACCTTGTTGGCCTTTTCTGAATCACCTGCTTGGCTCTCTCTCTTTAAGAAGGGCATGTGAGGTGAGCTAGGTGGGTGTCATGGATCTACACAAGACTGAGAACCACCAGGCTCATGGCAATGCCAAAACAGGAAGGAATGGGAGGAGAAGGGTATGGGAGGGTGGTGAGGGATAGATAGATAGCAGCTGGCCTTGGCCTACCCAAACATCCCCTTTGCAATGCCATCCCTGTGTGATCACTGAGGGCATCCAGACAAGGACTTGGCACTCTAAGCACCTCCCTAAAAGCTCTGGCTGACAGCTGGCCTCATACTCATAGATCACAGCTCCACACCCACACCCAAAGAGTGGGTGAAGAACCACTTATGCCAGGCAAAAGGATAGCAAATCCTGTTCGTCTTACAACGGCACTGCATTATTTCCAAGTGGAGATCAGGGGTGTATTTTTCAATCTGAGCAAGAGAGTTATTCCATAAACACTCAGGATATAGGTGGTCCACTGGACAACTACAGATAAAATTCACACACAAAATTTCTATTGTGGTACAATTTTATGTTCTGGAAAGTACATTCCCAGTTTGCCGGAGCTGCTGTGAATGCCCAATTAAAAGGAAGGGATCAGAACCAGAAAGAGAGAGAGGTCATATACTCCCCAATCCCTTCCTTCCACCTCCCTCCTTAGGAAACAGGGTGAGAGGGAGAACTTTTCAGTAGGGAGGGTAAAGCGAACTGAATGTTAATCACTCTTTCTATAGATAGGAAGGTGGGAGAACTAATACCCTAAGAAGAGACACAAAGAAGGACAAAAAGCCATCAGGCTGAGCCTTCCTCTGGCTAAGTTCAAGCCCAAGGAAGTTCTTTGCTGTTTTCACGCCACAAGCTGTGGGTCCATTAGTCAAAGAAGCAGCTAGTTTCGGAGGCAATTCCCATTTGAACAACAATTCTTGGTCCTGACCAAGCTCTCTATTCCTGACCTCCAAATCAAAATCAGCACCTTCCCCACAATTTAAAAGAATACCGCTGACATTATCTTTAAGAGAAAACTAAATTAAAAGGCTTTGTTTCAAAGAATTTTTTTTATTTGTTCAAAAGGAATTGTACCCTAGTTTACTCAGGTGGATCTTTTAGGGAAAGGGTGCTCTCAGATGGGCTCGCCATTGCCTCAGTCCCCCCAGGGACTAAAAGTGTAAGCTAGCTCATTAGAAAAACTCACTGCTGTTTTCTCCTAGTCTCTGAATTTAAAAGGAGAGGAGGGGGGAAAGAAGATTGCCCACAGAAAAAGGCTACTCTCAAGAGTTTGGGAATCCCTAGGTAGGAATGAATGATGGGCTTTCTCTAAAGGAGCCCATATCAAAAACACCCTGTAGATAAGCTCAATCTGCAGATAGCTTATCAGAAGCACATCCCAGCCATATGGTGCCACAAACTTCTGCCTGTTGCTTCCACAACAAAAGGCCACCACACTACCGCCAACCAGAAAGCCCAATTTGATAGCGCCGGGGCAGTGCCTCGCCTAAATTTGCATTTTTACTTATGCTCTGGCCTCCACTTTGATACATGCCGCCCACCCCCTTCTCAAAACCCATCTTACACACAGACATAGTGTAGATATGTGGACTCTGTGTGTATCAGGTGAACAAAGAGTGAACCAGATGTCAACTTCAGAAATGGAGCTGCCTGATGGGGGAGGTTTACGGGAGGCAGCTCCACTGCAGACAATGAGCTTTTCTCCAAACACTGGGGAAGGCAGGCAGGCGGGTGGGTGGGGCGGGCCTTGGGGAGTGGCTATTTAAAACACTTGGCTCCTTTTATTTCACCACCAGGGAAGTGAATTTGGTTCCTAAGCCAGAACAAATGAAGTCATTTTGTTTCCACGGATTTTCTCTGCATTTCTGTGATGCATTATGGGTGTATACATCGGGGTTAGAAGTCAAGCTGTCCTTTCTCCAAACTTAAAATCTGAGCCCACTAAAGAGTTAATGTTTGGATAGAATTTTTAGTGATTCAGTGTGTGTTTGTTTATTCCAAGTTTAAATGAAGTAGAAAAAAAGCACCGAAGAAGGGTCTGAAGACCAGAGAATTGGAAACGACTTAGTCAAATGCCATAAGACTAAGGTGTGAAGAACAGTAGACCAAGCCAACTTCTAAATGCAGAAGTCGACAGCAAAGAAAACATATGCTTTTAGCAAGTGAATCCAACAGGACTGCCTCGATTTTTGTTCCTTACCATCTTTTCAGGGACTATTAACAGATGGTAATAATATGCTAATCTATTTATTTAATTGACTATTTTAGGGATGGCAAAAAGAAAGGAGGCCACTGGTTTGCAATACTGTGTTCATCAGCCTGTGGCATCGAGAAGAGGAAAAAAAACTGTGTTGGGAGATGAGAAAATCCAGTACCCATACTTCTCAGCCTCAGTAGTGGCTGGCTGAATGGGCACAGAGGAGCACACATGCTATTTTCCTCAATTGCCCCCACCTAAGTATAACAACTCTCTGATGAGCTTTCCAATTTTTGTGAACATTCTCAGTTTAAGAAAAAAAAAAAGATCTCTTTCATGTTAAGTTGAGATTTCACTTGAATGCCATCCAAAGGCAGAGCTGTACTGAATTATGATAATTAGAAAGCTGTGCCTATAAAAAAAAAAAAAAAGCAGTTGATGCATTTTAAAAAGTTCATGCCAGAGAATATAAGTTCAATATGTTCTCACATAATTAACATTTCCCACCATTAGCAGTAGTTTTTCAGTTTATATCTCTGTAAAAACAACAGCCCTGACATTGTTTTACACTCAGTCAACAATGTTTAAGTCACTTTACACAAAAGTCTAAACTTTGTCAAATACCTACCGGCTATCCCAATCCTGCTGCAGGCTGCCGACTGGGATTCTAAATCACAATGACTGCGGCCAGCTCTCTCTTTCTTCTTTGAAATTCATTCCCTGGCTCAGGAAGAAGCCATTCTAACTAAAACTACAGAGGAAGATCTAGTAAAACAAAAAGCAGCCAGCTTCAGGAGAAGGGTAAGAATAGCAAAACAGGGCAGAGCCAGGACAGGCCAGGCAAAAAAGGAGAGACAAAGGCTAAGGGAGAGTGAGGATGCCCTGGCCGGGACAGCAGCAGATCCGGAAGGGCCCCGTGGCCTTAGCCCAGCCAAAGAAACAATCTGCCACAGTTTGCAAAGTTTCCAGGATGGTCCAAGGCGTTTCTGGAGTACCCATCCCCTATCCCCCTCATTAGAACGAAGAGAACAAAGAAAAGCCCCGTCCGGAGCCAGAAAGTGACTCTCCCAACAAGCATTTTTTTTAATGGTCAGAAGCAACTAATCTTGTTACTAGGACAAAGTCCAAAAGGGTCTGAGAAATCTATAAGCTGCCACTCTGACTTCAGGTACTACTGGACAAAGATGGTGGTACATATCCAGAACATTAGGGATTCTGATGAGAGGTTTCAGGAGCTAATCCAGGCTCTGACAACACAAACACTCTAAAACTGATAGCATGTTTTAAAAATCAAAGAATTTAAAGAACAAGAAATTCACTGCTACAAACTATATACTAAGTTGGAAAAAAAATGACTAATAGTAAGAATGGGGACTAAATTGGCCAATTTTTTAAAACTATACCAAAAAAATCAAACGTTGTGGTCACCATAAAAAGAAGAGGTTCAAGTGGGTCACTTGATTTTATCAACTTTGTGAAAGCTCAAGATGAAAATACTGTATTAATGTAGGTTCAAAGAAAGCCTGGCCTATAATTTTAATACTATATTGGTTGCATGAACCCCAACTCAATTTTTAAATCATCTCCAGTTCCTCTCATCAATCATCAACACAGACACTTCTTAGATTTACCAAATTAGCCTGAACTTGTCAAAAAGTGAATCAATTTATAATATAGCTTTCAGAATCCAGTGATATGCCCAATGAAACCAACCACTTCTTTGAAATAAACTGCATGTGGTGAAAGAGAGCTAGCTGGAGACAATGCACAGCATATCTTTAGACAAAGTCGGGGCTCCAACTTTCCTGCTCTCCTGGGGGTGAAGCTCTCCAAGTTTTACCAGGAACTGATAGGAGGTCTCTGCAAACCTTTTCCTCCTCAGGGCTTTTTTTTTCTTCCTGCTAATCTGGTCCAAGAATAGGTCCAAAAGGTTTCCAGCTTAAAGATGAGCTACAGACATTCTACAATGAAAGTGGTTATTACCACTCTCGTATATTTGTACAAACCCAGAAGATCAACTACATTTCAATTTCCACTTAAGGGCAGTATAATTAACCTAACGGTTAAGATTGAGATGAAAAGTAATCAGAATAGATGATGTCTCCCCTTTACATCCAAATGCATTAAGGAAGCATATAATTTCTAAAGGGAGCAAACTTTGAAGGTATGACTCCTGCATTTAATAATATTTCTTAAAATCTTTACACTTAGAGGCCTAAATTCAAAAACTGGTTTTGGGTTACCTCTCCTGAAAACATACAACTACATCATCTTTGCTGTTATAAACTACAATTGTCTCCTACTTTCAAAATTTCACCCATAATTATTTCATTAAAAAATGTTGGGGGGGTGTTCTATTTGCAGCTGCTCTATACTGTTAAAAAGCAGTTTTTGTAAAACTGAGACAGAGGGTCAAATAGTTCGAAATTTATTTTCTTAATGTCACTCTACTTCTTAAAAAAAAGGAAGAAAAGAAAGACTAAGAAACATACATTCAAAATCTCCAGAATAAAACTACAAATAGGTACATTATCCTGTCAGTGAAAGGAGAACAAAATCTCTAAATTGAACCCAGGATCCTCCCTGACCTCCTCTCCCCTAACCAACACCTCTCCTCTAGCCAACAGCTCTCCAGCAAAAGTTCTTTCAACAGAATTCATTCTTTCAAATTTAAGATTCACTTTCAAGTCTATTTCACAGTTAAGTGAGCATTTCTCCCCACCCCCAACTTTAGGATACATTTCATTAAACAGATGTGAGGATTTTTTTTTAAGGTCAAAAACATCAAACAACATCTCTCCTCACATGTTCTTGTGTAGCTGGCACTCAATTTCAGGGACTTGTAGAGCATCACACACAGTGGTCAAGAACTAAGCACAAAGCTTTCCCCTACACTCCGGTTGTTATTCCGGGTGCTTTTCCAATTAAAAGGACAAAAATCAAGAATAAAAACAAAATATTCTGATATTCCATCCAAATTATCGGTCAAAATAGAGCTCTTGTAATAAAAATGACTTAGGTCTAGGTACTCACATACTATCAAGAAACAATAAATATTCCTCTGGCACTTAATTTCTGAATCAGCTATTATTTACCACAACACAACAAATATTTCTCACAGTTTTACATTAGAAGAAAACTTAAAGAGAAAATCTAGGCTCACTCTTAGAGATACATAGATCAGAGAAAAAAAAAATGAAGCCTTTCCCTTCAAAGTTATTCAGTTTACAAAGACTAATCAACCCACTTAGGAGTTCAGGAGTCACTTTTTAATTAGTCCTAGCATTTCCTTCCGAAGGGGAAGGGATTTCTTTCCCAAGTTGCCTGCCTGGCACCCATTTTTAAGGAGAGTTAACCTTTGCTGGTAATCCTGCCCAAAGACCTAATAAAAGTATTCCCTAGCTATTTCTAGAAATGACAATTTGCTATGAAAATCCTTCTGGGAGCCATTTTAAATCTAAGAATCACCAGGGAAAAAAAAATCTGACTGCGACTCCCAATTACCACTTTAATAGATCGTTGTAAGGATGTCATATTCAGTTGAATATTTCCATCAAATATTATTTCAGGTTGTGTATAGATTTATACATTTTGCCATGCTGTAGAATGTCAAAACATCCTGCCTAAAATGTACTTATTCAGTACAGAACTGTAATCCTTGTTTATTCAGGTACCACCTGCACTTAGCACCCCTGAAACAGCAACTAGCCTATAGTTCAAAGAAAAAAATCAGGAAGAGGAAAAAAAAAAGGAGTCATGTGGTTAACCTGAGCTGGGGAATAAGTGACACTGTAGTTTCTGTGCAACAGGCTGTATTTCCAACCTGTAGCACTTTTTTAATAAAAAAATAAATGCAACGAAATCAGAAAAGGCTTGATGGCTGCTCTTTCATTTCTGGACTTCTTCCTCCCAAGGTAGTTTTGTTTTTGTTTTTAAATGCATGGCCGGCCTTTTTATAGGCAGAGTAACTGGTCTCTAAGTTTCCAGTACTTACTGAGGTCAATTTTCATTTCTGCAAATCAAAGGCAGCCACTTGCTTCTAATAAGTTAACAAGTCTCCAGAGAAATGGTGGTGGCTGGTATTTCATTGTTTCATAAATGTTTTTATACAGTAACACTATGCAACTTAAAACATTTTTTGAAAATACTAATAGAAATAAAAATCGTGATCTGTATATTTAAAAGAGGTCTGAGTCAGCCCCCCGTGTTTTTCTGCTACATAAAATGTTGCTCCGCCTCAAGAAAAATAAAGCAAAGAAAACCCCAGCAAAGAAAAGTAAAAGATTCTTAAGAACTTCTTACTCCCTTTAAAGAGTATGGCAGGACTTTGGGAAACCAGGCTAACAGAGTCGAACAAAGGCTGTAACCACAACCCGCTCCGGTTTTCTCCTCTGGATCTTTTCTGGGTCAGTAAACAAACAAATAACCCCTAGGTTTCCTACCGAAGGGAAGTTTTCCAGGGAGAATCTCCTCCTGGGTTTGGTGGTAACTGCGACTTAGTCTTTTTGGGACACAATGTTTCTGCTGACTCCCGAAAATTTTCCACTTGAATGTGCAATTAAGCAGCGGCGGCGGCGGCAGCAGCAGTCCTAGAGGAGCAGCAGAAAAGAACATGCCTTCTTTCATCTTTCAGAAGCCCCCCAAGTCCCCCAAACAGCAGCACTCTCAGAAGCAGCCCGGGAGCCCGAGGTCTGGCTGTCTGGCTGTCTGTCTGTCTGTCTGCCTGTCTGTCTGGCTGCTGCTGGATTTCAGAGGCGGGCGTTCTCAGGGCACCGGGCTGCGCGGGCCGGGCTCATGTCAGGCTGGCTGGGCGCTGCTGCCGCCGCCGGGGCTAGGGCCGGGGACGGGCCGGGGCTGCTTCAGGCGGTGGTGGCGGCTGCTCGCTCCTACTAACTTCTTCCTTCTTGGCGAAAAATGTGAAAAATGTCAAAGGTTTTGTGCGTGTGGCGCGCTTGTGTGTCTGGTGTGTGTCTGGTGTGTGTGTGTGTGTGTGTGTGTGTGTGTGTGTGTGTAAGCGAGAAGGGAGGGGGGTGAGGGGGAGAACGAGAGCTGTGTATGTGTGTGTGTCTGTGTGCATGTGTGTGTGAGGCTAAGTGAGAAACACTGAGTCAGGGAAAGCAGCCGCAGGAGGAGCAGGACTGGAACGCGAGCAGCCGCCTGTTGCAGCGCCGGCTTCACACTCCGCAGCAAAACTCCATTTCAACAACTTGCCAGGCTCGAGCTCTCTCGCCTTTTCTGCTCGGGTCCCTCCCCACACCCCGGCTCAACTCAGCTCAGCCCAGCCCGCGGACAGACGGACAGACCACGCTCTACACCTTCCCTGTCTCGAGCCTCCCCCCACCCCCCCAGCCGCGCGCCCGGGTCACCTGCAGGGGGCCCGGGGGAAGGGAAGGGGAGAAGGGGGGGTCAGTGGCCCGGAGAAGGGAGGCCACGGGAAAATAACAGGAGACCCCCCCATCCCCCTCCCCGCGCCCGCTGCCCGCCGGCCGGCCCGCCCGCCCGCCACACACAAAGCAGAGCTCAGGAGGGAGAAAGGAAAGAGGGGGTGACGCTCGTGCAAGGGTCCCTACGAAGCGGCATCCACCACCACCACCCCCAGCAGAAACTTACCTTCCACTCCACCTTTGCAAAAACACCTCCAGGTTCTTGCAATTCAATTGCAAACTTCTTGGCCGCGCGCGCCGGGCGCTGCTAGCACTCTCCGGTGTCTCTCCCACCCCCCCGGCCTGGCCCGGTCCGGCCCGGCCCCAGCCCCCGGCCCCGGCCCTGGCCACCCCCACTTCTCCACCTCTCCTGGCTGGCCCGGCCGTCCCTCTCTTCCAGCCCCGGCCCCAGCCCGGCTCCGCTCTGCTCTGCTCCCCGGCGCCCGCTCCCCCGCTCCCTAGGCTCCCCGGGGCTGCGCGGCCGGGGTCTTTTCCTGCCGGCTATTTTTGTGGGTTTCACTGCATGAGAGGCTGCCCGGGCCCAGCTGCCCAGAGCTGCCCGCAGGATTTAATCAAGTCTGAAAAAGTGCTTAGCGGTGCCCGCGAGCCGGCGGCGGCCGCGGCGGCTGTTTGGGCTCGGGCGGCGCGGCGCGAGCGATGCTAAGAATGTTCGGAATGAGAAGAGGAATGAAATGAACGCGAGGACCGAACTCGCTCAGGAGGGGTGGGACCTTGGTGACGTCATGCAGCCGGCCGCCCGGGGACCGGGGGCGGGGCCTGCCGCCGCCGGTGACGTCATAGGGAAGTCCAGGGCAGCGAGGGGGTGGAGTCGAGGGAAGGAGGGACGAAGAAGGGGAGGAGGAGACCAGAAAGAGGGAAAAGGAGGGAAAGGAAGGAGGAGAGGGAAGAGGAGGAGGGAGGGAGGGAAGAGGAGGAGAAAGGGAAGGAGAAGGGAGGGAGAGCAGGGGGCAGGGGCGGGCTGGTGTAGCCAGCCGAGGGCTGGGGCTGGGGCTCGGGCCCGGGAGCTGGGGGGGGACCCCCGTGCGCTCAGTGAGCCGCAATCGGGGTTCTCGCGGTGCGCACCGAGCTGCTGGCCAGGGCTGGCCTGCTTTTCGGCCACTTGGCCCGAGGTTGGGGGTGGAGTTTCTCTTTCGCTGCAGACCCTGGAGCTCCCGCTTTGTCCGCTTCTAGGGCGGGGCGCAGGGAAGAGCTGTGGCTCGACACCTTGTCCCTGGTGGGAGGGAGGGAAATGCACATCAAGTTACCCAAAAGGGACCGCCTCACTGGCTGTGGGAACTTTGGGAAAGTTGGCCTGCCCTCCATCTTCTGTACTTCATTTTTCCCTATCTGCGAAATGGGAATAACGCTTGGCACATAGAGCCAGCTTAGAAGTTTCTGAACAATAGGGGATCATTAATGAAGGCGAGGCAGTGGAGAGCCAGCCAGTCTCAGAATTAGGACAACCCGGGTTCAAGTCCAATCTGTTATATCCTGTGTGACCCTGGGTAAATCACTTAACTCTTCAGTGCTTCCGGCAACAGAAAGTTGCCTGGTAAAGGGAGTTTGTGCACCAAGAGTTCCGAACCACTTTCTTCCCTTTCCATCCTCTCCCTTCTCTTCAGTGTGCTAGGCATTTAGGATTATGAAGATTTAAAATTCTACAATCCTTGGAAGCTTGTGTTATACAGAGCATTCTGGTTCTGGAGAAAGGGAGTTGGAATCCTTGAAAACCTATCATTTGGGTTCATTCCTCAAGCACTTATTAAGCCCGTACTATGTACAATGTGAGAGATAAAAGACTTTTGCTTGGTTCCCAAGAAGTTTCCAGTGAGTAGTAGAAAGAAATGCACACAAACTACTCCAAATGCAAGTTAGAATACATGGACTGTGTATGACGTTCAAACAAAATAGTCTTGGTTGCTTTTAGAAGCAACTGATCCCTTCTAACTGATGGAGGTGTACTGAGTCGGGGTGATCTAGGCATGATCAAATGCATGGAGGCAGAGACCAGTAAACATAGTATAATGTTTAAAAAATAATAATAATAATGTAGTTAAAATGTATATAGCACTTACTACATACCAGGCACTGCTAAAGGCCTTACAATTATTATCTCATGTGATGCAGCCCCAGGAGGTAGGTGCCATTATTATCCCCATTTTACATACGTGGAAATTGAGACAGAGGTTAAGTGACTTGCCCAGGGTCACACTGTGTCTGAGACTGAATTTGAACATGAGTCCTCCTGATTCCAGTGCCTGTGCTCTTATTTACTTCAAAACCTACCTGCCCCCCAGGTAGGGGGAGGCAGGAGAAACTCTCAAATACCCGGATAAAATGTTTGAATTTCATTTGCTAAGCAACAATTTAGAGATTTTCTGCAGGGAGGTGCATAAGGAAAAATACTCTGGGAACAGGTGAAGGATAACTCTTTCCACCTTCATCTGTTCAAATGGAGGCTCTCCATCCCTAACCTTGTCAGTGGAAGCAGGCATATAAAAAGATCACATGACCTTGGACTTCACACAATTATTTAGTAGAATAGTGATATAACTGTGGTGTCCTGATTCATAAGCCAATGCTTCACGTCTTGGCCTCCTTTCTTAGGAATTCCCCTTAGTTTGGTTGCTGCTTTCTCTGGATTCTCAAGACCTAGTTTCACAACCCAACATTCATTTGACATTAAAGTGAAAATAGTTATAGGTCCTTACCCTGGGTGGGGTAAGGAAAACCCAAAGTGAATGGGAATAAAACAGAAGGTCTTTAAAAGTGTGATTAGTGGAAGCATAAGCCTTGGGTCATGTTGTTAGTTATCTTGCCTGATTGACATAATCTCCAGGTAAGTAACTCAAAGAATTTTCTATGCGTTAAACTCATTGATTCTCAGGGAATTAATTTTTTAAATACTAGTTTAAATACTTTTTTTGATACTTATTTAAATTTTAAATACCCAGATATGAGTTTCTCTAAATTTATAAATAAATCCATTTTCCTATCTCACTTGATAATCATCAGTCTTTTATTTATAAACAAGGTTTAATTCTATAGGGTTAGAGATGAATTTTAACCTTGAGATTAGCGTCTTTGAAATGAGATATTAGACCCATTTTATGGATTAGAAAATAGAGGCAAAAATAAATTGTAATTTAACCATTGTGCAAATGTTTTGGACCCATATCTCTTAACTACTCCTAACTCTTTGAATGTTCAAGAGTTTGTGTTGTGTTTACATGATTATCAGGTTAGAATCATACACGTTATGCTTTAACTTGAATGGATGACCTGGCTGTCTTCAAGTGAACAACCATATGTATCTATGGGTATGCAAGCCCAACATTTAACTTTTCAACAAGATAGTTAACTGAGAGAAATATGAACATAGCATGCAATCCACTCATCCATGTATATTTTCATTTTTGAATGAAATATTAAATAATTTATAACAAGATTTTTTACAAGTTAGAACAAAGTTCAAAATAATATAACAACTACAGACAAATAAAGTACTCTTGTCTCTAAATTTCATATTATAAAGGACATTTAGCTAATCTTTTCTCTTTACCTATAGAACAGTCCCAGGACTTATTCCAAGCTCAATCTATTCCTGCCTGATAGCTCTGAAATTCCTCTCCTGTCCTGCTCAGCAGGAGAGTGCCTTTACTTTTTCCTAACAAAGGTAGACTGTCCTCAACTGCTCTGATCCATGTTCTCATTCCTTCATTCAAAAAAAGATGTCCTGAACAAGGCTAGGTGGCATGGGTTAGGTAACCTAGACAAGTGTCTAAGTTATAGTTCCCAGACTCTGCCTTTCATTTGCTTATAGATAAAGTCAGTGCACTACAGTATAGATTGGTGCCTGGTCATTATAACCTCTTCCTTACTTGGACCATAGACTGAAAACTGGAAAGGACCTTAGATGTCATCTAGCCCACCCCATCATCTTACAGATGAGGAAATTGTGGCCCCAAAGTTTTGACAATATCCAAGGTCCCACAGATAATATGGGACATAGTCAGAATTTGAACTTGGTTCTTATAACTCCAAACCCAAACCATGCCAACTCTTCCATGCCTGCCTCTTCAATGTGGCTTTCCTGTGATATTCTTTCTCAATCAGTGTCCATAGCATCCACCTCCCAGGGTTGTTATGAGTATCAAATGAGATAATATTTGTAAAGCACTTAGTAGAGTGCCTACACATGGTAGGCACTTAATAAATGCTTCCCCCCTTCCTTTTAATTACATAGCATAGTTGCAAATTATAACCTAAATCATGAGACTTATTGCCAACAATTTTTAAAGGGTACACAAAACTTTTCCCCCTTTCTGTATCAAGAAATCACTGAAAACAATCAAATAATCCAACCTTCACTGGAAAGAGTAGAGATGGATTCAGGGATCCAGGGTTCAAATATTCACTGCTTTTTAATACCCACGTGACTTTAGGAAACCCATTTCATCTCTTTTCACCTCAGTTTCCTCATCTGTAAAACGGGAGGGAAGGTGTGGACAAAACAACCTGTAAGATCTCTTTTAGCTTTCAATCTATGATACTACAATGAACCAAATTTACAAAATCCTAGTCTTCCACATGAAATCCTAGTCTTCAAATGAAAAGAAACTTTAGAGATCCTCTCATCCATCTCTTGCACAAGGCATTAATACTCCCAGTGGTAGCCCCAGTATAGAATAACTGTCATCAGAACACACATTTCTGTAGTGCTTTCAAACTGAGAAAGTGCTTGGAGACCACCAGCAGCAGGAACCTCTCCAACACTTCCCCACACACCCTGAAAACAGCCCTTTCCATTTTTAGACAGCTCTAAGTATTAAGAATGATCTTCTAATGCACAAGTCTAATCATGTTACTCTCCTTTTCAAACACTTTCAGTGGTTCTTAATTGTTTATGAAATAAAATGCAAATTGCTTAACCAAGTATTTGTTGCCCTCAAAAATCTGGCTCCTACCTTTCTGACCATCTCAAATACTATTCCCCTTTATATGTGATACTTTCAAGTAAAATCAGACTATATGGCATTTCCCAAACTCATCCTGCCCTTTCCTGACCTTGTCTATACTGTCTTCTACATCAAGATGGTCTCTACTCACATCTCTACCTTGTTGAAATACTTATCCTCCTTCAAGTATCATCCATTCCACCAGGCACTCTGTAATTATGCCAACTATAAATGAACTCTTTACCTTCTTAAATCTCTTGTTTGTTTTTTTCTTTTTCTCCTCCTCCTCCTCCTCCTCCTCCTCCTCCTCCTCCTCCTCTTCCTTTCCATTCTTATGCATTTACCATGCTATAACTTAGATTTAATGGAGCACCTTCTCTAGGCAACTCTACACTCACTCTGGGTCTTCAGAGGATGGCTGCTTTCATTGAGTTATAGAGATAACATTATAGGGAGTAATCCTAAAATTCTAGCTTACAAGCCCCTTCCTGTGTGATTCCTATTACTAATCAGCCAGCAGACATGATTGGGTCTTAGTTAAGGCATTTACTAATATAGCTATAAAACACCCAGAAATCTGGCTGCAAAAAGATAGAATCTATAAGATGAGTAGGCAAAAAAATTAAAGTTAGATGGTAGTGAGACATACTTGTAGGATACCCATGTGCTAAGGCAATTTCCAACTATATCCAATACTACAGAACTTAGAAGTCCTTTTTCTCTTTGAGGGTGTAGCATCTCTGCTGGTCAAATTTCTCAGCAGCTTTCCCAGAGTCTGCTACTTTCCAAAACCCTTTCTCTTTTCTGCTGCCATGCCTTGAAGCTCCTTTCTCCCTCACACATCTGACTTTCTGTATCTGGGTCTTTCTAGAGTTGGTTATCTCTACTCCCTCAACTGTTTCTTGAACTCTCTCCAGCTGCTGAACTCTCTGACTTCTGGATGGATGTCTCTCATTCTACTACTGGAACCATGGCCAAGGAGGAAGTGGGAGAAAGAAATCTCCTCTTCCCCCATCCTATAGGAGTCTTCTCCACAAAGTACTTCTGAATCTGCACACTCCCAAACTGAGTGCTACTCCTAGCTCTTCATCATTTAAAGCCTTGCAAAAGCATATCTAATTTTTGCTTATCCAATGAGCTTGCTCCCTTCAATTCCATCAGAGAAAGGTGTTCACATCATCATGAAAGGATCAGGGAATAGATGCACCTTTATAGATAGTTTTATAGTCAATAAGTTTTTATTAATCATTTGCTATGGGTCAGGAACTGTGCAAAAAGCGGGGGCGGGGGGGGCAGGGTACAAAGAAAGGCAAAAACAGCTCTTTTTAATACCTAAGTAGGTGACTGCAATAGGTAGTCAGCTGGGTCTGGTATCAGGAACATCTGTGTTAGAAACCTACCTCATATAGTTGCTAGCTGTATGAACCAGGGCAAATCACTTAACCACTACCTGCCTCAGTTTCCTCAATGGTAAAATGGGGATAATAGCCTTCCTCCCAGGGTTGTTGTGAGGATCACATGACATAATATTTGCAAAAGCATGTAGTACCTTGCCTGGTACATAGCAGGCACTTAATAAGGGCTTTTTTCTTTCCCTTTTCCTTCTTTCTCCTTGTTCATTCTGGTCTGGGAGGCTGATCAAAGGTCAGTTCCCCTGCAATATTTATGTATTTGTTTTATTCCTATCACAAGATTTTAAACTCTTCTTGGAAGAAGAGGACGTGTTTTATTTCTTCTTCATATCCCCAGTACCTAGTGAAGTGTATCATACATAGTAGATGTGCGATGAATATTTGTTTAATTAAAATCTTTCCCTCCATCCAGCTGAAATCTGTCTCACTGGGACTTCCGATCACTGCTTCTAGTTCTGGCCTCTGACTGAATAACACCAGTCAAATCCCTATTCCACATACAGGGTCTTGAAGACAGATATCTTGTTCTTCCCTGCCTGGCTTTCTCTTCTCCAAGCTAAACATCCATAGCCCATGATTATTTATCCATTCTGGTTGTTCTCCTCTGGACCAACTACAATTTGTCCCTATCCTATCTAAAACATAAGGTCCCAGACTGAACACAGCACTCCAGTAGTGATCCAACCAAGGAGGAGGTAGCCAGAAAATCACCTTCCTCATCCTGGATGCCATTTTCTATTACACAGCTTAGAATAAGGCCTTTCCCTGTGTCTTTGTTGCTTCCTCTGTGGAAGGAACTCTCTCTATGACCTTCCTCCATCACTTATCCCCTCTTTTTGTGTCTTCCATATCTTCTCTTGTGGCTCTGCTTTCACTCTATGTGAGGCCTCCCCTATCTCTTCAACAACAACATTATCAACGACACACCTTTCCTCAAACCTACTATTCCTTCGAGGCTATCATCCCCTGTCTCTCTTTGCTTTCCCTGCCAAATTTCTTCTTAAAAGTGTAGTCTATACTCACAGATCTTAATTCCACCCCTTGCCAGGAAGCCTTTCCCAATCCCCCTTCTAGTTCCTTCCCTCTGTTGATTATTTCCAATTTATCCTGTATATGGCTTGTTTGTACATAATTTTTTGCATTGTTATTCCCCATTAGACTGTGAGCCCCTTGAGGGCAAAGGCTATTTTTTGCCTTCTTTTGTATCCTCAGCACTTAGCATAATATCTGAAATAGTAGGTGTTTGATAAATATTTCTTAACAGATTGAGTCTACTTCTTACTACCCAGTATTTATTTTGGGTTCCTTTTCCATTTCTTTACTGAAACTCTTCTCTCCAAGCATACCAATGACCAAATCACCAAGTTCAAGAACCTTTCTTCAGTCACCATTCCAGTTGGCCCTCTTGACCACTCCCTCCTTCCGGATAATTCCTCTCCTACTTACTAGGTTTTTAAGACAGTGCACTCTTCTGTTCCTATCTTCCCCCTATGACTGACTGCTCCTTTCCTGACTCCAAATCTCTCTTCTCCTTCTATATGTAGATTGTTTTTCCCCAAGAGTCTGTCCTTCACTTTCTTCTCTTTTCTCTCCCTTGGTGGCCTTATCCTCTCCCATATTTTCTGTTATTACACTCAAACAGATGATTCTCCAGAACTGTTCCTCCTCATTTCTACCAGCACTTTGAATGAAATGTGACCAAAACCAAACCCATCATCTTTTCTTCCAAGTCAGCTCTTCCTCCCAAGATTCTAATTTTTATTATTGACACTGCAATCCTTCCAGTGACCCAGGCTTGAAATGTTGGAATCACATATGATGATAAATCCAAAGCTGGTAGGGCCATTATATAGACCATCACGTTTCTCATTTTACAGATAAGGACAAGAGACATTTGGTAACTTGCCCAGGTTTGCAATCAGAAGTTGTCTGAGATAGGTCTGAATGTAGGTCCTCTAGGCCAGGACTCTATCCACCAAGATATGCTTCCATATGCTGCCACATTTTCACCTCTGATGCATCCCTTACCCTTAACTTTCATGTGCAGCTAAGTCCATTTCACCTGCAAAACATCTGGGCTGCTGATTCAGACCCTCATTTCCTGGACTATTGCAGTAATACTAATTGGACTTATTTCCCTGGTCTTCTTAATCCTGAAAGCATGGAGCTGACCAACCTTTTTGTATATCAGGGATGCTTTGGGTAGTTTGGGGAAGCCTGTGAACCCCTTCTCAGAATCACCTTTCCAAAAGAAAAAAAAAGACACACTATTACAAAGGAAACTAAGTATATCTAAGTAGTTACCAAAATATACTTTTTTTTTCAAGTTCACCGGCTCCAGGTTAAGAATGACTGGTAGAGGAAAGAATACTCAATTTGGTATCAAAGAACCTGGGTTCAGATTCTGAATTTGCTCCTTACTATTTTGTACTGCCTTGGGCAAGTCATTTCTGGACTTAGAGTCAGGAAGACCTGAGTTTAAATCCAGTCTCAGACATTTAGTAGCTGTGTGACCCTAGGCAAATCACTTAGTCTCTGTCAGCCTCAGTTTTCTCATCCGTAAAATGGGGATAATAATTCCCAAGGTTGTGGTAAAGATGAATTGAAATAACATTCATAAAGCACTTTTGGAAACCTTAATGTGCTATATAAATAAATGATAGCTAGTATTCATTATTATTTTTCCATTATTATCATCTCTATTTCTTCATTTTTTTAAAAAAAGGGTTGGACTAAAATGACTTCTATGGTCCTTCCCAGCTCTAAACTGATGCTACCATTCATTCTGCTCACCATGGCAAGATTTAGCTTCCTCAAAAAAGATGAACCTTCTCAAAGCAGAATTTCAACCAAGAACTCTACACAGCTCAAAAGTCTTTAGTGTTTCCAGTCTGTGGAATAAAGCCCAAACTTCAAGATTTTCCACCACCTGCAAACACCCTCCCGTTCAAGCTGTTTACTTAATATTCCCCTACATGTGCTTATATTCCAGCCAAACTGGGCTGCTCTTTGTCCCCTGAAAATGTCCCTCCTTTCCTTTCCTTTTATTTTATTTTTTTGCAGCTTTACCCAGGTCCTTCCCACTCCATCGAATACCCTTCCCCTCCATTGCCATCTGTTATGAGCTCCACCCAAATGCCACCTGTTAGCACAAGCAGGAAGTCAGAGTTCTTGAACTGCGGGGGCAGGGAGAGAGCAGCTGCTACAGTTGTCTTCAGAGGGGCACCCACCATTCTTTGGATGCCTTTATGGGACAGTTCAAAGCAGGATAAGCTCACTTTTGGGGCTGGCTTTCCTAAACTGACCCTTAAACTACGACTGTAGGTCTGATTGTGTCAGAAAGAGGAAGATCAAGAGTGTCAGGTGAGGCCTCTTCTTGGCAGAAGAGTGCCACTCTGGGGAGTCTGGTTACCTGGGTGACTTCCCCACGATGTCTGTGTTTGTATTCCCTGGGGTTATGTGTGAACCTGGGAGAGGCTTGCACAGTTCCTCTGACAGAGAAGGGGAAGCCCCTTTTGGGGATCTGTATAGCAGCTGGAGGCCTGAGTTAAACTAACCTGAAGGAAGAGGCCTTCTAATCTTGAAGATAGTAATGCGGGGGGAACTTTGTACAATGCTGTGCTAATTACTTGGGACAAAGTGAAACAGTTACATTTATTAACATGCAATAAGCCTTACATTTTTTACATCTTAAAAAAACCCATTTAACATGTAATATGTGTTCCTTCTGCTATATTCACCTATTTATACTTTATTTAGTATTAATTTCACAAGACTTTGACAGGTTTCGTAATTCTTCGCCATGAAATGATAATCACTGTATTCACTATTAAGTGTGCCTTTGACAAATAAGATAGTTTTCTAAACCTTACCTTGGGTATAGCTCATAGGTTTCCAATGAGGTTTAACTCAGGTGAATTTCCAGGCCACTGAAATATGTTTATCTACATCTCTTGGATAAATTTCTTAACCTTTCATGACATGTAACATGGTCAATGTTGTGTTTTGGTAGTCCATCTCTGTTGAGAAATTTCTGTCATTCTAGAATGATGTTACTTCTCAATACATTAATATTTTTTTAAAGCACTTGGGGTTAAGTAACTTGCTCAAGGTTACAGGCCAATCATTATTTATGTGTGGGTGCTCATTTTCTGAGGCTGGATCCAATCCCGGGTTGTCCCAACTCCAGGGCTGGCACTCTTACTCACTGTATCACCTAGCCGCCCCTCAATACTTCAATATTTTGCTCAGAATTCATAATTTTCTCAATGGAAATAAGACTTTCTAGTCCATTGGAAGTTAAAAAATCCTTCAAATAACTTGGGGTGGGTGTTTAACATTCTGATGAAGATGCCAAGATCTTACAGGCTTACATGGACTTCCGGCAATAGTTTTGATATAGATTTAAATTAAAAAATGATGTTTATAAGTGGTCCTTTCCCAATTTTCAGTACTCCAGTCTTTGTTTTGCCTGTGGTAAAAATGTTTCTTCATAGTCATGAGCTTCTGTGTTACTGATCTTACTATTCTTTCAATTTCAAGAAACCTATGGCACACCATAGAGGTATTGATAACAACTCATCCAACTGCCAAGTCCCTCTCCACATCTTTGCCTGTTTTCCTAGAATTGATTAAATTATTTTATAGTTCTTGGAATTGTTTTTCATTTTTGACCACATTTTCCTCAGCATTACACTATAACTGACCACTGTAAGCTTTAATGAGCCTTGAAATGCTTGCCTTTCCCACACCAGTAGTTCATACATTTCTAATAGTCATTGAAGTATGCTTTGTAAGAGCTACAACTTTTGCACATTTCCTTGGAGTAATATCCAAACTTTAAAAAAACACAGGATTGGGGCAGCTAGGTAGCACAGTGAATAGAGTGTTGGCCCTGGAGTCAGAAGGACCTGAGTTCAGATCCAGCCTCAGACACTTAATGCACACACAAACAAAAACCTAGCCGTGTGACCTTGGGCAAGTTACTTAACCCCAATTGCCCTCTAAAATGTAAAAAAAAAAAAAAAACAACCCACAGGATTGGGGCAGCTAGGTGGCACAGTGAATAAAGCAAAGGCTCTAGAGTCAGGAGGACCTGAGTTAAAATCTGACCTCAGACACTTAACACACTAGCTGTGTGACCTTGAGCAAGTCACTTAACCCCAATTGCCCTGCCTTCCCTCCTCCCAAAAGATCCAAAAAACCCAAATAAACAAAAAAAAAAAACCCACAGGATTAAAAATTATCAACCAAAAAACATTTGTTAAGTGTTTACTATCCACCAGGCATTGTGCTGTGAAGTACATATACAAAGAAAGAGCAAAAACAATCCCTGCTCTCAATGAGGAATATCATGTATAAATCATTAGCTAAAAGGTAGCCTCATAGAGGTTGGCAGTAGCAGCTAGGAAGACCATGCAAAGACCTCCGAGAGGAGGTGATCGTTGAATTGAGTCTTAAAGGAAACCAGGGAATTGTAGGTTGAAGGGAGAGCAGAAGAAAACAAGAGGAACAATAAAGCATATAGAGAGATATACATATCACAAAATCCAGTACTCGCTTGACAGAAAGCTAGCTCAAGGTGGAGGAACCAACTCAATCTGGACCTAGTTTCACCTGGTCAGAGTCAGGCCCACCACTGCAGGTGTACAGGAAGAGATTCCAACACACCAGACATTTAAGTACAAGTTGCTATAAAGGGACTACACAGGAGTCCTCCATTTGGCTTCTTAGAAGGAACTTGAAGGACAAAGAAAAGAAGAAATACTTGCCATGGCTTTGAGAGGTATTCAGCCTTCTGAGAGGCCAGGGAAGAAGTGTGTAGTTGTTGTTCAGTCATTTCTGTCAAGTCTGACTCTTTGTGACCCTGTTTTGGGGTTTTCTTAGCAGAGATACTAGAGTGGTTTGCCATTTCCTTCTTCTGCTCATTTTACAGGTAAGGAAACTGAGGCACACGGGGTTAAGTGACTTTCCCAGGGTCATACAACTAGTAAATGTCTGAGGCCAGATTGTACTCAAGAAGATGAGTCTTCCTGACTTCAGGCCCAGCACTCTGTGCACTATGGTGCCGCCCAGATCAATGGATTTGAAGTTAAAGGACCTGGGCTCAAATCCCAGCTCAGACACATCTGTACAGCTGTGGGCAAGTCAATTTACCTTTCTAGGCCTCGATGTCCTTATCTATAAAATGACTGGGTTTGAGTAGAGGACCTCTAATGTTCCTTCTAGATCTAAGTCTATGATGCTAGGAAGATCCTTAGAAAGAAGATAGAGTTAGACAAGAATGCATGGAATCAGACCAGGAAGGCCACTGCCTCAGACGGTGACTCTAGACTAGTACTGACCCATTGGAACAAGAACAGACCCTACCTGTTTCCTCACCAGAGAGACACAATGAAGCAAGGTCATCACCCCACCTTCCAGGAAGGGAAGAAGGGTCTTCTCTTGCCATCATCAAAGTGGTAAGCCAGTGGATCTGTGGGGCAGACAGGCAGTATCTACTGCCAGTAACCCTAATGAGGACATGAGATTCTCTCCCTCTTCTTGACTGCCTTCAGGGAGTAGATAAAAGTAGGGAGAACCCCAGCTTCTGAACTGCCATTCCCCCAAATTGTCCTTATTCTGGGACTCTAAACCTGAGTATGTTAACATGGCAGAGAGCCAATGAGGCAGATGAGATGGGTTATTTGTTTGGATCTGTTACTTATATTAAACTCTACTCTGAATCTGCTGAGGTTTCACCTGTATAAGATGCCCCTCCCAGGTTAAGTTTATCACCTCTAATCTCCTCACTATGCTGCTAACTCAAGCCTTGACTGACACCTCCTTTCTCAGTCTCCTTTCCCCTCATTTGGCTCTGCAACAAAATGGCAGATAGATAAAGCTCAGGGGCCTGGAGTCAGGAAGACCTGAGTTCAATTCTGGCTTCAGACACTTACTAGCTGTGTGACTCTGGGCAAGTCACTTAACCTTGTTTGCTTTCAGCTTCCTCATCAGTAAAATGAGCTGGAGAAGGAAATGGCAAGCCGCTCCAGTGTCTTTGCCCAAAAAAAAAAAACCACATAGACAAAGTCCATGGGGTCATATCAGGTAGAGTTGGACACAACTAACAACAACAACTCTGGGTCTGGGTTCTTCCTGCTTTCAACACCATGGAACAAGGTGTACCCTGCTCACTACTTCCTGATCTTCCTCCTCTTCTCTCTTCCCACTCTTACTGTTTTCCTGCCTCCTTTTATAAGTTGGCTTTCTCCATTAGGTTGTAAACCCTTGAGGGCAGAGGCTGTCTTTTATTAATTGTATCCTGGGTGCTTAGCACAGCGCCTGGTATATAGAAGGTGCTTAATAAATGTTTATTGGATTGCTTGGCTTTTCCTGTGTGTCTTCCTTTGTGTTGATATTACCAGCATTCTTGGGGATAAGCTTGTGCATCAGACTTTGTAGCATGCTGCCTTAGGTTTTAAGTCAGAATATACCTCAAAGGTCAGAGTTCAGGGTGACTTGGCTTCCCAGACCCAAAGGGAACTTCATTATGTTTTTGATGCCTCCAGAGGCCCTCCCTATGGTCTCACGTGTATCTGTGTCAGAGACCCGTGAGTGATTGTGGGTACCTGATGTTACCTCTTCATGAAGCCTTTCTTGATCCTTTCCCAAACTGAACACATCTTTTCCTCTGCTGAACTCATTTAAAACAGTACTATTTCTTTTTTTAAGAAATAAATTCTTTTTAAAATTTTATTTGTTTTTTGCAGAGGGGAAGATCAAGCAATTGGGGTTAAATGACTTGCCCAAGGTCACATGGTTAGTTGTGTGTGTGTGTGTGTGTGTGTGTGTGTGTGTGTGTGTGTGTGTTAAGTGTCTGAGGCCAGATTTGAACTCAGGTCCTCCTGACTTCATGGCTGGTGCTCTATTCACTGAGCCACCTACCCACGCCTAATAGTACTATTTCTAATGCATCCTTGGATTATAGTTATCTGTATGTTTGCCTTCCTTGCTATTAGAATATAAACTTCTTCAGAGCAGGGACCTGGCCTCATTCTTCTTGGTATCCTCTGAAATACTGAGGGTGTAGTATGTACTCACTTAATGCCTGGGCAACTGAATGAAGTGTTTGCATTTCTAACTTCAAATGGCTTTTATTGTTGGCACCACAATTCTTAGGTTTATCTCTTGTTGATTCTCTAGTGACATCCCACTGTGGCTATCCGAATGATTTCTATTTCCTAACAGTCCCCCGTAGGAGGTCTGGTTGATGTCTGCTGAGCATGACCTTAGGAAAAGGAGGATGCCTGAGAAACAATGCTGCCAGGCCAGAGAAAGCAGCTGAAAGAACAATGCTTTTTGTCGCTGACATTTTCCCCAGTGAGAAGGCTGTCTTGGTCTCCACTCTATTATTCCCGCAGCCCTGGACAGACCTGATTTAGCACCTGGTTGAGCTGAATGACCCCCTCAGACAGCCAGAGACACACAGAGGGTAGGAGGTGTGACGTCCTAAAATCAGTAGGGACTGTGTTGACAACTCGGAAGCTAGTCAGCACTCTTCCTTATATATACACCGCTCCGTCAGAAGTGTGGTTGGCAGGTCCCAGAGTCCCCAGGAGTTCTTGATGTAATAGATCCTGTATAATTACTCCCCTCTCCCAGGTCAGCCCCCCACTGGCGCTTTTGCCATTTTCCAATATTTTTTGGATTCAAACACTACTCCTTTCATTTCTGTGCTGTGCTAGGCTATGATTTTCCCACATCCTTGCATACTGCCATCAACATTGGACCATTACCTCCCCCTCCCCCCAACCTTTCCTAATGCTGCCCTCAGGGACCCAAGCTTTCATCTCCATGCCATCTTTGGCACCATAAAACCAAGACATTCAAGTTTTCCTAGTAAATGAGCAGTCTTTACATGTGCTTTTACTTATGCCTAAAAGTTGTTAGGGATAGCAGGAGGGGGGGAAGGAAAAGACATTTCCAAGATGTTTAGAGTCAAATATTTTTTACCTTTTTAAAAAGTTATTTCTGGATCCCTCTTTCCCCCTTATCAATGAACCATATAACCAATTTCCAGTATAATTTAGGGGGGAGCAAGCCTCAACTGTCTGGGGAGGGGGGAAGTGTGCTCATGGTGGGGGCGATCCAATCTAGCTTTGCCCAAGGGTGGCAAGCTTCAGGCTAGACTGGAACTCAGATGAGGGCTAAAGTCCACTGTCTGCTCTGCAAGTTCCAAATGAGAAGTGGGATTCCAGATGTCTGCAAAGTGGGAGGAAAGGCTACTCAGCCCCCGTCCTACACTTGGACTGGTAGCCTCTTCCGTCCTAAGAATTCCATATTGATGGATGTGGATTTCTAAGTAACCGTTAAGACCTCTGAGCTCTATTAAACAAAATATCAGTGCCCCCTGCTTGGCAAGCATAAGGGATTTGGTCGCTATGGAGTTTAATCCTGATTCACGGGCCAAAGGCTCTCCTTTGCAAGCTGCAGAGTTCAGATTCCATAATTGCCTACACTATACAGGTGTGCATTTATATGTAGGCACAAATTCTGCATGTTGGCTGCACTGTATAAGCAGTATGCTTCATATGCATGTGTATGTGTGTGTGCCTATGAGTAAATGTGTGTGAGTGTGCATATATGTATGTGAGCAAGTGCTATATGCTCTGTGTGCATGTGTGTGTGTATGTGAGTGTGTGTATATGTGAGTGTGTGTATGTGAGTATGCATGTGTGAGTGTGCATGTGAGTATACATGGGTGTGAATGTGTGTGTGAGTATGCATATACATATGTAAACAGTGCTATATGCTCTGTGTGTATATGTGTGTCTGTATGTAAGTGTGCATGTGTGTATGTGAGTGTATATGTGAGTGTGTATGTAAGTGTGTGTAGTGTGTGTAGTGTGAGTGTGCATGTGAGTATGCATGTGTATGAATGTAAGTGTGTATGTGTGTGCATGTGAGTGTATGTGTTAGTGTGTGTGCATGAGAATGTGTGTGTATGTGTGTGCATATGCTATACACCCACAAAATAGCTATCTCATATAACTTAAGGGTCATATCTTGTTTGTCTAAAGGCATATATATTGGGCATGGTCAGTAATACATGTTTTCTGCATATTACAAGCTACAATCTGTGTGTATACGTCTGTAGAAAGCAATTACATGTTTTGTTTTGCACGGGTTATATACTTTGTGCCTTTGCATAAGTGCATTTTTATTTGTAGATGGCAAGTACATAGTAGCCATGCCTTATACCATGTCCTATATGGATATATATATATATATATATATATATATATACCTATGCATTATATATACAGTAAATACCTATTTGCTACATATTGCTGGTCCTGTACTACATATTTGCATATATGTGCATGTGCTATGCAAAGGCAGTGAATATATATTGGCTACACATTCCAGACCACATCAGTCAAGTCAACAAGCATTTATTAACCACCCATTATGTTCCAGGCACTATACTAAGTACTGGGGGGTGAGGGGGAGGTACAGAAGGAAAAAACAGTCCCTACCCAGTCTAAGGTAGGAGACAACGTGCAAACAGCAATGTATAAACCGAATATAGACAGGATAAAGTGGAGGTAAGCTCGGAAGGGGATATGTGAGCACCTACTCTGTATCAGGTGCTGGAAAGAGAGTAACAGAAATGGAAGTACCTACCTACATTTTGTTGGGGGATGGGAATAAACATTGCTTTTTTTTTTTTTTTTTGGAGGGCAGGGCAATTAGGGTTAAGTGACTTGCCCAAGGTAAGTAAGTGTTATGAGTCTGAGGCTGGATTTGAACTCAGGTCTTCCTGACTCCAGACCCAGTGCTTAAACCGCTGAGCCACCTTGCTGCCTCCTACCATACCACTCAGGTCCCTCTTGTAGTGGATAGACTGTTGGAGTTCAGAAAGACCCGAGTTAGAGTGTCACCTCAGAAACTTACTAACTGTATGATCCTCCACAAATCTGCCTCAGTTTCCTCAACTATGAAATAAGGATAATAATTAACACCTACATCAAAGGTTGTAGTAAAGATCAAATGAGATAATATATGCAAAGTGCTTGGGAAATCTTAACATGTCCTATGAATGTTAGCCATTAGAATTACAAATAGATTCAGAATTTGTTGTTGCCATAGTTCACTCCTGTCTGACTCTTGTTCAGCTGTTTCAGAACAAAGGAAAGCAAATCAGATGGTGAAGCCCACACCAGACAAAGAAAGGTTGATGAACCTGGGGGTGTTTATATCGGAGAAGATAAGATGGTGAAAGCCTGTAGTTGAATGCTTGAAGGAAGCAGACTATTTGTCTTGTATTATTTGTTTTGATTTCAGAGGTCAGAAAGAAGAGCAAGTTTCCAGTAGTTAGAAACTAGAGGTGGGGGGTGAAGATTTAGGTTCAATAGGGAGAAAAATTTTTTTGCTAACAATTAGAACTGTCCAAAAGCAGAATGAGCTGCTACTGGCCATCTTTCAAAGGATGGTGGCTCACCTTTTGCTGGGCATGCTAAGGGGGTGATTCTTTTTTTTCTTTTTTTTTAGAGGGGGGAAGGTAGGGCAATCGGGGTTAAGTGACTTGCCAAAGGTCACATGGCTAGTTTTTTGCGTTAAGTGTCTGAGGTCGGATTTGAACTCAGGTCTACCTGACTCTAGGGCCGGTGCTGTATTCACTGCACCACCCAGACACCCCATTTTAATTTTATATAAATATAATTATATAAATATAATTTATATATTTAGTTTTTGAGGGGGTGATTCTTGCTCAGATACCAAGCCGAGGTCCTTTCCAATTCTAAGATTTTGTGATTCCATGGGAGTTCCTGATTCTGGATGTTTCCCACCTCTGAGCTCTGTAGGAAACAGTCTCATGAGTTGTCAAGAACAAAAAGAACGGCCCTGGCCACCAACCTCTTGGTGATGAGCCTATTAGTGCTTAGGTAGACTGGTCTTCCCACAAGAGACTCCATCTTTGCATTTGAACCCTTGTTTGGTAGGGCCTATCAGAGTTTAAGATCCACAGGTACAGCTTCAAGAATCCAGAGCCACCTCCAGGACACAGTGAGGCATCAGGTAAATGTTTGATGGAGGAAACTCATACATTGGAGATTAAAATTCATAGCCCAAAATGGCTTCTGTATGTGTATTGTACTGTCATGAGACAGGTTCACAGACATGTTTCAGGCTTTCTTTACATTCCTCATTCTAGGAAATCACAAATCTTTCTGCATCAACACAAGTCTTACTGAATACTCAGTGTTTTAGGTAGGATTATAGAGCTAGCACTGGAAGGGCCCTCAGAGGTCATTGAATCCAACCCTTTAGTTTTACAGATAAGGAAACTGAGGTCTAGCAGGTGAAATGATCTGCCCTAAGTCATGCGGGTAGTAAGTATCAGAGCTGTTTACATTTGTTTGCCCAAATGGAACCTAACAAAAGTATATTGAAACCTTTGGATCCTTGGCCAACCCATCTCATGTTAAACAGAAATGTATTAAACATAATTCACCCCCTTCTCCACATCAGCCCTCACCAAGAATTCTTAGGTAACTGCTACATGACTAGAGACATGTCGTCTTCTAAAAGGCTGTTTTTGTTGTTTGTCTTGCATTTTTGAAGAGGATCAATGACACACGAGGCAATGTCTAGACTCATGCATGAATTGGATTTAAGTGAGGCAGAGTTGTACTTTGGCCTCACTCTTCTTCCAGAGCCATCAACGGTCAGTGGCAGGACTAAAGTCAAGATGACAGGAGATGGACCAGGATGAGATGGATGGTCTTGGCATCTTTGATAGCCAAGCTCTAAGCGTGTGCTGCAGCTGCCTTCATGGCCACTGGAACAAATTGTTTTCCTCCACCCCATTCTGCCAGGGAACGTCTCCACATGCTAGGCATTCCCTAACTTAGGGACAGTTTTGAGGCCCATTAGTTACCTTCAACCTGGTTTAGCCCATCTGCCAAGATGATTTGCTGGGGTGTGGCCACTGTTCATGCTACAGCTTCTTGGAGTCCCAGGTGAGAGTTGAGTGCCAGGTAGACATCAAAGGTGGTCAAGCAGCCCTGAAAATGTTTTGGCAAGCCCACATACTATATTGGAGGAGCTAGTCCTCCTTAAATATCCCATGCACTTTTAGGGATGCAGTAGCAAAGTTGCATGGAAAAACACACTAAATGAATCTGGTATCCAGTGAATCAATTCCAGAAGCATATATTAAATACCTCCTATCAGTCAGGCACTCTGCTAGGTGCCAAAAATATAAAGATGATAACAAATGAGGCCTCACCCCCAAGGAGGTGATATTGTAATCTAGGGGGGATGCAACATATACACAGAAGAGTAAATACAACATACAGACAAAGTATTTCCAGGGGTGAGAGGAGAAAACCAAAGTGTTTTCAGGGCTGAGGGCAGGAATTGGGAAAGACCTTGCATAGGTATAACAGGGTTATCACCTTGAGTTGAGCAGGGTTAGAGGGAGTAATACATTTCAAGAGGCAGGGATGATAAAGATAGGCATGGGGACTGGATTGGTAAAGATTAATATTATTGTTTTTTGGAAACTGCCCATAAGCCCTGGGACACAAAGTGAGGAGGAGTAATGTAAAATCATTCTCAAAAGATAGTAAGAACATAGATTTAGAGCTGGAAGTCATTTAATCCACATCCTCCATTTTACAGATGTAGAAACTGAGGCCCAATGGTTAAGTGACTTGACCAAGGTCATACAGGTAATGTCAACTGCAGGATTTGAAACCATGTCTGGTGTCTCTAGAATGGGTGCTCCTTTCTCTGTAGATTAGAGCCACATGACTCACCCCAAAGGCATATATCTTTTCCTCTTCTATGCAAGATGCTTGAATGAAATTCTATAATAATGATACCCTATGCCAAAGAAGAGAGTAGGACCACTGGGCAATAGGAACTAGGGGAAATGCTTAATGGCAGAGGTGAAGCTTGAGCCCCAGGGTGGGCCTCTGCACTGAAAGATGACAGGGCAGAGCTGAACCAAAGATCTGGA
Source organism: Gymnobelideus leadbeateri (assembly GCA_011680675.1). Classification (NCBI taxonomy): domain Eukaryota; kingdom Metazoa; phylum Chordata; class Mammalia; order Diprotodontia; family Petauridae; genus Gymnobelideus; species Gymnobelideus leadbeateri. The sequence continues at coordinate 30,411 of WOXC01009037.1, read as the reverse complement.
ATAGGAGGGGATCATGAGGAGCAGGAGAGGGGTGAGGGTCTAACTCTAGAATGCTGTCTGTCTCTGAGTCAGAGGAGCAGGATTCAGATCCCAGATGTGGGACCTCGAGAAAGCCATGGGTCTCAATTCCCTCTTCTATAAGATGAGGGGTATGGATTAAGTGGCCTTGAGACCCTTTCAGCTCTAGATCTATGGACTATGAGTAAGAATGGATGCTAAAAGTGGTAATGAATGGCAGAAGGAAGAAGAAGGATGGGGACGAAGGAGATGGGTAGGAGCTCTGGGATGAAGGGATGGCACTTTAAAAGGTATGGATGAATGAAGTGGGATAGTGGTGGCAGGAGAAGGGCAGAAAGTAAAGAAAAATGTGTCTTGAGAAGTGGGATGTGAGAGGTTAAGGGGAGCAAATTAAACTGAGCTTTAGCAAAGTTAAAGGCAATGAATGAGAGGTGGAGGTATGATGAAGGGAGAAGGGAGGGAAAAGCTGGAAATGGTCAGAGTTAACATGTAAGGAATAAAGGTGGAGGGGAGATGAGTTGGGAAGGGCGTCAGAGATAAGAAGTAAGTTGAGAGATTAAAGGTGAGGAAGGAGGGATGGAGGGTGGGGAAGGGGATGAGGGATGAAAGACTGGCCCCTGCACTATATTTTAGTCCAAGAGCACACACAAGTTTCAGGCTCTCTCTGACCCCTTTGCAAGAATTGGTCTCTCTCATGAATCTGAAGGAGCTGTCCCTTGCCCCTGGGCATGGAAAACACCCTAACTGAATCTGGTAGCAAAGTGAGTCAGTACCATTCCATTGTAGCTTTGATTCCCAGCCTAGAGCATCTAGAAACAGGGACTAGTGCAGGCCTGCCATTTGCAATGGGGCCAAAGGCCTAAGGTACCTTCAGAATGGTTTTCGCCACTGTTGAATCTTTCCCTAATGGAGGGGAAATTTCTGAGCAGCCTCTGGCAAGAAGCTGGTAACTCTGCTCCGCCATCTACCACTGCTTTACAGCACAGACTTTCCTTGAAACACCTTTGTAAAATGAAAGGCACAACATTATTATACCCATTTTATGGAGGAGGAAACTGAGACCAAAAACAGTAAAATTAAAATGCCTGGCTCAGAGGATTACCCCAGATAATTAAGATTCAGCCCCCTCTCCCTCATCTGCTTCACATGGACAGCAGTGGTTGCTTTCTTTTATACAGACTCTCTCCTTGTCAAAGTATAGGAAGGAAGAACACACCTTGGGAAGACCCACTTAGAAACAAACACAAATCCAGGCAAAGCTGGTGGTATAGTGGATAGAGTGCTAGTCCTGGAATCAGGAAAAACTGAGTTCAAATTTTATTCCAGTCGTTTATTAGCTGAGACTCGAGGCACGTCACAACCAGTTTGCCTCAGTTTCCTTGACTGTAAAATGGGGATATTAATAGCACCTACCTCACAGCATTATTGTGAGGATTAAATGGAATAATATTGATAAAAAGCATTTTGCTCACCACCTGGCACATATTAGATGCTATATAAAGGCTTATTCCCTTCCCTTCCCCATTTTGGCATGGACAGTGGAATTAAGAGCTTAGCACTGTGGAAAATAAGTCAATCCCCTTTCTGGAGAGGATAATTTCAGACATCACTCATCCCCTCTTCTCTGGTGGGGTGCTGCCTCCTTCTCCACCAGCTGGTGACTGCTTATGCTGCACAGTTCCCAGTGCTATGTGAGAAGCAGGGCTCCACATTCAATGAAAACACCACCCATTGGCAGTGAGAGCTCCCTCTTTGGTAGGAGAGCAAAAGGTAACCACATCTTCTTTTCTTACTACTGGAGAAACAGCAAAATAGAAACATTGCAAATCCTTCTTGACAAAGTAGTCAATTCAGTGAAGAAACAAATGGCTCTTTTTGGACTTGAAGCAACAAAAGTTTCGATAACAGTGCCTTACACTTATCTAACATTTTAAAGTTTTCAGTCTCAAAGAAGCCCCACATCAGTGCTGGATGGTAGGTACTTTTTTAAGGGTAGGAACTGGTCAGGTCCTATGATTTCACTGTTGTAGTGAACTATTGGTGAGGAAATTCCCTTTGCCAGTGCAGGTCAGTAATTCATCTAGAATTCATAGTCTTAAAAGGCTGTTTAGGAGGCTGAGAGTATATGTAATATGGCCAAGGCAGGATCGGAAACTAAATCTTGGCTCCAAGGCTGGTTTACTGTCCACTACACCATACTATAGGTTTCAATATCTCTATTTTACAGATGAGCAAACTGAGACTTTGAAAGGTTAAATGTTTTGCCAATGGTTTGGCTAATGGCCATAGAATTAGCAAGAAGTCAGGGGTGGTATGTGAACCCAGGACTTCCAAGTCAGGTGGCTCCTTATACTCTGTTGTGCTATTCCCAATTAGAATCAAGGAATCTTCCCTCTTGGCCTTCAAAGGCTATCTTGAATCCAAAGTTATTCTTCTCTAACTTCCCAGGAAAGAATGGGGTAAAGGAAACAGCAGAAGACAAAAGAAGACAGAACTTGGCAGGAAAGTAATAGAGAAAAGATACAATTTTGAGTCACCTTTTGTTGACAGGAAAGATCTATACACACAACCTTGTAGTCCCCACACTCATCTTTAAAAATCTCTAAGAAACTTTTAAGAGAGCAGTCCCCAAGGTCCTTGACCTTGAACTCCATTAGATTTTGCTGGCATAAAGTACCCCTATAAATATTGCTTTTTTTCCAGATATGGACTTTTAATCTCTTGTCTTTCACCTCCTTGGAGTATAAGCCTAATAATGGTATCACTCAGCCAAGGTGCATGTATTGTTTAATTCACTTTTCTAGTACAGTAACAATTTTTTCCCAGAGAATTTGATTTTAAACATGAGATCAATTATAATTTGTTGCTAGAGCAGGTGAGAAGTGAAGGGCTCCCGGCAGAAGAGGCAAGGAAAATGGTAAAAATAATTCCAAACTTTTCAACTTTCTCTTAACAGCAGGACCCTTATCTGTGTCAACTGTTTCATTCCATGTAGCATAGAAGAGTCTAATGATTGAGGTTAAAAGCAATTTGTTTGCCATAGTTTCACTCAGCAATGATTCCATTTTAGAAGAACCTTGTGAATATTTGCCTCAGCCGGGGTCATGATAAGGACAGAGCTCAGCATACTTCCTGGCACATGTTGAGTGATCAATAAATGTTTGTTGACTAAGAATTAAAACTGGTTTCCGACCACAACTTAGATGAAATTTGAACTGAGAGACTTAGTATAGATAGATAGAAGAGGAAAGAGTGGTTCAAAGAAAGATTCATTAAGCGCACATGATTTTACTAAGCCTGGGCATCTGCTACCTTCTGTGACCACCTGGCTGAGAACTTCATAGCCATTAATTGAAAGAGGAAGCTTACAGAGTTTGACTAACATTGACTGAGAGAGCTGTCTAAAGACAGCTCCTCTGTAAAGGAGAGGCTTCCAAATCACAGCACCCGCAGCAGAGAATGGACAGTGTAGTAAGTGACCCTGAAAAAACACCCTCGACTAAAGACCATAACTAAGGCTCAGTAGGAGACTGGAAGAGCTGGCTGAAAGTTCTATAGCACTCGAAAGAAAGAGGCTTGGTAATCATAGCACCTCTTAGTGGATGTTAGAGATGCCTGAAAGAGGTGACTAACAGAACTGTAGCCCAAGACACACTAACCCTAAAGATAACTATATGACTTAACACCAACTATAGGAGACCAGACTGTGGGGGAACACCTAAAATGCAACACTTGTCAGGGTGCAGGGCCAGTAGAAAGCAGCACGAAAATATCACCAGAAGACCTCAGCAGCTCTGCAGAATTAAAGGCATTTGTTGTGCCATTGTGAAACATATTATCCATGTGCACATGCTACATATGTCATAAATCACTATATATATTGCCCCTCCCACTGAGAGTGTGTATATTTCTGGGAGGAAGATCCCCAGGTTTATGAACAGGATGCCCTGTAGATATTTTTATTACTATGTTATTCCACTAAAGCTTTTGCTTTGAATTAAGTGTATCTTCTAGTTGTCTTGTAAAAGTATCAGTGGAGGCTCATAAACCACAGTTTGGAAAGGATTCGAACAACAAAGTACCTAGAATCTGAGGAAGTATGCACATGGGGTATATTGGGAATGGACAGACACATCATGTACCTCATGCCTTGGTTTTGCATATAGGCATCTATGGGGATATATGGGTGCCTTCCCAGTCTCTAGGATCCCTAGATGCTAACAGGCATTGCTACTGCTATTCTAGATTTTTTCACTCTCTATCTGCCCCTTCCTTGAAGTTCTGGTGTAGAAGAAAGAAAGAAGAATGTTTAATGACTTGGTCACCTCTGCCCCCAGCCCAGTGACCCTTTATGACCCTTCTCCAGCCTCCAGTGCCATTTTTGTTTGGCAGAGTATGGTTCCTTTTGGAGTCAAGAGGGTTCCTGTTTCCAGGAGGCTCTTTTTGGTGGCTAGGGATTCTAATTTTCTGAATCTGGGTCAGGGAAATATCATGTATATTTACATATACACACACATATGTGTGTATACCTACATATATACATATACATGTGTGTGTTGTGTGTGTTTATATGAGTATATATATGTGTCTACACACACATTTGCCCATTGATTCTCCTGGAGTTTATTTTCTATAGCTCAACACACAGTTCCATAGTTTCCAAAGTTCATGGCTCCAAGGAATTGAATGGGCATTGGTATGGACAAGGAAGACAAATAATTGAAAGTTTAAATTTTAAAATGATGTGTTTCTCATTATCAGTCCTTAAACTTCACCACCCACCCTTCATGTGTGGGCTAGGTAAGTAGGGTCCAGTTGGGAAAAAAAAATTTTAACTAAGAAAATAAGGTCAATGGGGAGGCTAGATGGTGCAGTGAATAGAGCACCAGCCCTGGAGTCAGGAGGACCTGAGTTCAAATCTGGCCTCAGATACTTAACACTTACTAGCTGTGTGACCTTGGGCAAGTCACTTAATCCCAATTGCCTTCCCTCCCCCCTCCAAAAATCAAACAGTCAAAAATAAAATAAAAATAATTTAAAAATAATATCCTCCATAACTTATTAGTATTTAATAAATGTTCATCTTAAAAATAAGCAAAATTCTTTGAGCTGCTAATGAAAAATGGGTCAATTATACATGGCACAGTGTATAGAGTCTGGAAGTCAGGAAGACTCATCTTCCTGAGTTCAAATCTGACCTCAGACACTTATTAGCTGTGTGACCCTGGGCAAGGTCCCCACTATATCCTGGGCCATCTACAGTTGTCCTAATCTGTATCTGGCCACTGGACCCAAGTGGCTCTGGAGGAGAAAGTAAAGCTGGTAATTTTTGCACAGGCCTCCCTCACTTAAATCTAATTCACTTGCATGTCATGACATCATCTCCGTGATGTCATGGTCCTCTTTGAGAACAAAGGACAAACAGCAATGACCCTGGGCAAATCACTTAACTCTGTTTGCCTCAGTCTCTTTATCTGTAAAATGTGCTAGAGCAGGAAATGGCAAACTGCTCAGTGTCTTTACCAAGAAAACCCCAAATGGGGTCATGGAGAGTCAGAAATGAAAAACAACAACACAACTAATGAAATATGCTATGTACATCCCTGAGAACTTAGTGGTACTGTGGGTGCCCATGGCTAAGGGAGGCCCCATGTGCCCCTAACACAGGGTACTGTATGGATATTAGAGTTATTGCTCTATCAGATTTGACTGAGTCAGGTAGAGTCAAGCCCAGCCCAAGTCATGAACTGAGTGCTGTATTTGACATCCCTTTGAAATTATGTTCATATTTAAGTATCTAAATGGATCATTATTAACATAATTAACTTAATTATTATTCCCCATCCAGGTTCTCCTTCATACGGGAGCTGCCTTAAGTTCGGAAGACTCATGGGATCACAGGATTTGGAGTTGGAAGGAAAGTTAGTGACTAATGTATTCCACACACTTCGTTTTTAGAGGAGAAAACTTAGACCCAGAGGGAAGGAAGGAATGATCAGAGGCCACACAGAACCAACTGAAAAAAGCTAGAATTCAAACCTAGGTTTTCTGTCTCCAAACCTAGTCTTCTTTTAGATATACTCTACTAGGGCATGCACTCTGAGATAGTTAATGCTGCTTTTATAACACATTCTCCTCCTCTCTAGATGAAACATCTCCCTATAATATTCCCCCTGTCCCCAAATCCCCAGATGCCTCCTAGGGTGACAATTAGATAACCTGATGAACTAATTAAAAAAACTTTTTTTTCCAATTGTCAGTATAAAACAATGTGGTCAATATATAACAAATAAGACTGTGTCCCTGTCCCATGAAACTTACAATCTAACACTCATGGGTAGATTATACACCCAACAAGTATAAGTACAATACCCCCCAAACCCATCCTTAGTACATAAGAGAGTTAAAAGCAAAGTGCTATTGACAGTCTGAAGGAATAAGAGAACATTTTTAATTAGTGGAATCCAGGAAGGCTCCATGGAATTGGTACTGTTGTTGCTGACTCGTTTCAGTCATGTCTGACTCTCTATGACCCCATTTGGGGTTTTCTTGACAGAGATACTGGAGAGTTTTGCCATTTCCTTCTCCAGCTCATTTTTCATATGAGGAACTGAGGCAAATAGCTTGAAGTGATTTGCACAGGGTCACACAGCTAGTAAGTGTCTAAGGCCAGATTTGAACTCATGAAGATGAGTCTTCCTAATTCCAAGACCAGGACTCTATCCACTGATCCACCTTGCTCCCACAGTTGGTGCTGAGCTATGACTTAAATACTCAATAGGATGACAATAAGTAGAAATGAGGAGGAATAAATGTGTGGATGTAGAAATTCGCAGCATATAGGAAAGGCATAGGAGGAATACAGTCTGGTTAGAGAAAAAGAGTGTGGAAAAAGTATTGTGGAAATGTGGCTTGATGCCAGATCATGGAGAGCACGAATATTAGCATAACCTATCCTTTCCTCCGGAATGTGTCCACAAGACAGGGAAAGGCTGAAGGCTCAAGGGCATCATTTGCTAGAAGCTGCAGATCCATTTGGATTCTACTGGTATTGAAAAAAATCTTTCTACTATAGAAAGGCTGGGATGGCCACATAGACAAATGGAGGAGAAAGGGCTGCTGCTTAGGAATCCATACTTCGCCAGCATCCATACTGCCTAAGACCTATTGCTGCTTGCCAAGTCATGGAGATGGGGAAGAGCAGAAGATGACAGATACAATGAATCCAAAACTTGACCTGATTGGAATGGACCAGAGGAGTGGAAAATAGATTGGGGGGAAGGTTGTTGAGATTCTAAATCCAGGCCACAGCCTTTCTGATTCTCCTTCCCATGCATTTCCCCCTAGGAGTACAGACATGGAGCACTGCTACCTATCCCTTTGTGTGCCTGTCCCATCATTTTCTTCCTGTTTGTCTGCTGAGGGATGGAAGGAGGGTTGGTTGAAAGGGAAGTAAACAATAGTCTTCCATTACCAGACACAGCCATTTGTAAATCTTAATCCTTTTACCATTCTTTTGCATTATATTGTCCTTGAAGCTGTTGTGAAACTATGTGATTATTATAAGTTTTTCTTCCTATAAATGAGCGGCAAGAGATTGAGAGAGTAGGGAAGTTATCCCAAAAAGGAAGGGATTTTCCTCAGCTTTAGCTACTGTAGGGAAAGAGCTGATTAGAGAAAGTATTTGTATCAGCAACTTTCAGGATATGCCAGGGTACATCCATACCCACTATACAGCCATTTGGAAGTCAGAGAGAAAGGTTAATGAGGAAACAAGCCATAAGCAGAGTAGTACAGCTGGTATATGTCTTTTGCCCAAGAGTTTCTTTGGCACTGCTTTGGCTGAAGCTGCCCGTGGCATTAGCCTTGATTGGAGTTTCAGGACCCTTGGACCATACATTATCGAGGACCTTGAGGTAATTTTACCCAAGTGGTCACAAATACTCCCTCTGTCTTTATCTCCATACATGCATATACACATACATATATGTATATATGTAAGCATATGCATTCATATGCATATAACATTAATATAATATGAACTTATACTTTTTACACTATGACAAATATTTTATCCTATAGGCAGTGAGGAGCCTCAGTAGAACATATGATCCTTGAGGGCAGGGACTAATTTCTGCATTCCCATTCCCAGTACCTAGTATAGCACTTGGTGAAAAGTACTTAATAAATATTAATGACTTTCGATTGAGTCATTAACAATTTTTGAGCAGGGGAGGGTTTTGTTTTGATTTTTTTCCTTTTATAAAAAACAAAATAGTTGACTATGTTTTATTGTGCCGTCCATTAGAAGCTGAGCCCATGGGCTCCTTCCTTCAGTCTAACTGCCCAACCTGGTCCCACCAGGGGCCAATACATTTAATAGCATTTAAAGCTATAGGACAAGCATGGGTAGGAAGAGGAAATGAAGCTTAGTGCCCCCTTTCCCATTTGAGTTTGAGTACATTATCTCCCCACCGCATGCAGGTGGCAAAATGGAGAGGACAGACTGGAGTCATGGAGACAAGTCGGGAGGCTACTACAATGGTTCAGTTGTGAGGTGAAGGGAGAGAAGCCTGAAGTTGGATGATGCCCATGGCAGTGGAGAAGATGGAGAACAGCTTCCTGCCCCCATCTCTTCTTACTGGCCTCTGATCTAAGCTGGAGCTCCTCCTCTGTGCTCCCCAGTCCCCAGTGACTATAGAGGTTCTCTTTCCCTGCCTCAAGAGTTGAAGGTGAGTTTCAGTTTTACACAGGGCTTTCCATTATGTCTCAGTGACATTCTCAGGGAGTGATGAGGTAGCCTCATATGTAAATATATCAGGCCACTTAGAAATATGCATTGGTACAGTTTGGTCATTGGCTTGTTTGCTAGCTTCTAATTGACAGCCATTTTTCCTATCTTGCCTGCTGAAATCTCTATAACATGATAATTATTACTGGACAATACAGTATTCAATTTATTCTGGAGGCAATCATGAGGGAACATCAGGCCTTGCATTTAGCAATCAATGGAGACTTTTTTTTTCATTACAGCAGAAAGAAATAATAATTTGCAGAGCTACAATGGGGAGATAAGGCCCAGTAAGGCCACGATTGATCCTAGCAGCTGATTCTGATTACCAACCAGGCCTGTTTGCAGAATGACAATGCAATCAGGGGGCTGGGGCCAATGCTGCAGACCAGTTACTGATAGAAGAGATAGACATCTGGCCTGGGCGATTACAGATGGAGACCAGGCACTTAATGTTCAACAGCTAAAAAGCAGGCAAAGCCAGTCTGTATGCCTTGACTTTCTTTTTTGATCTATTGACCACACCTCTTCTCCCCACTGCCTGAGCAGTATCCACTTCCCCAGCCCCAGCACCAAGCTTGCCTAGTACTTTGTGGCACCAAAACCCCCAATGGCATTCAAAGGAAGAATGGGATGGCTTTTCATAGGGGCATAGATTTAGAGGTACAAGGAATCTTAGAGAACATTGAGTCCAATCCCTCCCCCCCATTTTACAGATGAGGCAGCTGAGTCTCAGAGAGTTTAAGTGACTTGCCTCAGAGCTCCAAAATATTTGAGATAGAACTCAAGCAAAATTTTCCTGGTTCCAAGTCCAAGGGTCTGGAAAGTGTTTTTAAAAATAAATATCAGAAATAAACTATTAATTATAATAGACAAATATAGTGTTCTAAGGTTTATAGCAAAGGTGTCAAACACATAGCCCACAATAGTCCTGGCCTAATCTGATTAAAATGGAGTTGGAAAATATTTAACAAAGTAAATAAAAATACAACGAAGTGTAGCTAGTGTTAATATGTAGTTTTCTAAACCAATACTCAGCCCATGGGAATCATTATGGATGGCTTAGTGCCCCCTTTCCTATTTGAGTTTGAGAACATTATCTCAATTGAGGGGATGGTAGTGGTGGTGGTTAAGCTATACCAATAGTCTTTACCCTGTTTTACAGATAGAGAAACTGAGGCCCAAAGAGGTTTAGGAACATGTCTACAAATACATAACTGGTAAGTATCAGGGGCAGGATTCAAACCCATCCTTTCCTGCCTCCCAGTTCCTTTTCCACTGTCTCTCAAATTCAATTCAAATCAACTTAGCTCATATCCTTAAACACCTACTATGCACCTAGTATTGGGTCAGTAGGGAAGATACCAATATAAGGAAGATTCATAAAATCTCCCTGGGAAGATGAGATTAATGCAGGTAAGAAGTAATTAGAAAACCGTGCAAAACAGTGTATCGTGATTAAGGGCCAAATTGTATGACACAGACAGTCAGATCTGTAGGAGCTCCGAAGGAAGAAAGTGGAACATTCGGGGAGGTATTCTGGAGAATGTGGAACTTGGCTCAGCTTTGGAGGATGGATAAGATTTAGTCAGAAAGTCAAGATGGGGAAGGAGATTGGGTGCATGGGTGAGAACCTCAGGTAGTGATCCAAAAATGAAAACTATGTCCCAAGATATGCTGGAGGCAGCTCCCATCAGCTCAGAACTGATTGTTCAATTCTTGGTGTTTTAATTTTTTTAGTTTTAATTTCACTTTAAAAAAATTTCAATTAAATTTTCATTTATACCTCAGGGATCACTAAATCTACAAATCATAGCCCGATTTATTGTTCTGTTTGTGGTCTAGACAGTGATGGAGAAAATGTTAGTAATGCAGATTACATTTGGAAGTGTGTCATTGGTTCTTTTTTCCTGGAAAGTCAGTTGTTAAACATTTACCAGCACACCTCTGATATCCATGATCACATTTTAAAATATAGTACTCAAAGAAAGCAAGCCCATGGGCTATCTGGTGGGGGTGGGGGTAGGGATGGGGTGGAGGGGAGGCTACAGCTTACCAGACTCCTTTTAGGGCAGTCTCTCTCTGAATACAATCGCCAAAAATGTAGGTAGAGAAGATATCTTAGATGATAGAATAATAAAAAGAAAGATAATTGCAAAAAGCATGAAGATCATATCTTCAACTTGTATCTTGATAGGTTCTATCTTTTCTGGGCTCACTATTTCCTTACTTTGAGAAATTCAGTCTAATCCCAGATTATGAGGAAATCATAGAATAATTCCAGTTTAAAATGCAGTGTCTTATTAAAATGCTTTTCCAGAAGTTCATTGAAATGAAAGGCAATGGTCCATGAGAGGATTAGAAGGTAATAGGAGTTACTAGGTTAAAGTGGCATCATCAACATTGTATGCAAAATAACATACAATTGAGATCTTCAGAGTATTGTACATTATAGATGCCTTTTTTGACTCATTCACCTACTAGATAATAAATTCCTTGAGATCAAGAGTTGTTTATCTAAATTTTGTATTTTTTCCAGTGTCTAGAATAGTGTTCTGCATACCACAGGTACTTTTAAAAGTATTTATTATGTTGTATTATATCACATCTTTTTGGAAATGAGAATCAGAGATACATGGGAGCTAATTAGGAATCATTTCTAAGTTATTCTCTTTTCGGTGTTGCCAAAGAAGAGACAAGATTCAGGGATTTATGAGACTAGAGCAAGGCTAACTACTCTCTTTGTGACCTTGGACAAGTCATGAGTCCTCTTTTGTCTTCTAAGTTTCCTCTTCTGTAAAATAAAGGGATTGGACTAGGTCAGACATTCTCTGACATCCTTGCCAATGCTACCTTTCTGAGCAAAAAGAAGCTATATTGGGGGAAGACTCTTCAAGATCCTGGGATTGTAGATTTTTAGAACTAGAAGAAACTTCCGGGTAATCTAATTTAATTCCTTCATTTCATTTACTGGGAGCTACAGCAAGTATGAGCAACTAAAATCCTGCTCTTGCCACAAATGTAAGCAGTTTATTGAAAGCTTTTGGTGCCTGAAGGCTGGGGAATAGTTGGAAAAGCCAGAAGCCTTTTTCTTGTCACTTCCAGAAGTGACAAACTCCAAAGCCCAATTGCCAGAGCCAGCACAGCCCAGAAAGTTCCTTTGATTCTTAAGAGGGATTGAAGGGGAATTTGCAACTTAAATCTGGGAGAGTTTCTGTGCTTATATGTGCACTGACAGATACAGTAACAGCTAACTTGTATTTAGGTGTTTATATTATATCATGGTTAATCCTATATTTTTTTTTATATCCCCTCACTAAAGGTTCTTGGGTGCCCTGGGGAGCTCACGGTTTTTCTTTCCTCTACTATCAACTCTAGCCCCTACCGGCTGTGTTCCCTCCATTTTGGGGGTCCAATGACTAGGACCCCAGTTCCATTTTGCCACTCAGCATCTATTGACTTTTAAAAAGGGTTATTTCCTTTACAGATATAGCAAGAACATGCAAACATTTCTCCTGACACCTATGCCTCTCCATACCACTTGGGGAGGGGATAGGGGAATATTGATTAGTCTCAAAACTTAGCCTAGTTTTTGCATAGCATTGGTTCTATCAAGTTGAAGCACATATGTGAGCAGCTGCTAGATGATTCTTTCTACAGGGCTGGAGTCCCAAAAGTTGCTCTTGGAAATGGCTACTTGCTACTCAAGACATCAGTATATAAACTGGATAAGAAACCCAGCCCAGTCTCCAATTCTTGACTTCTTGTGGCTTGCTCTTCTGACCTGATGAAATTCCCAAGATCAGAAACTACCCTCTTTACTGGACACCATGAGTGAAGGAGTTACCCAAATCTCACGGGGGCATATTTGGTAAAGAAACCATAATTGAGTCCTGTTTGAATGTCTTCAGAGCCAATCACAAAGCTTCTTCTTCAACACATGCTTGGCTAAATAGAATCAGTTATAGAATGTCCATGCCTGCTTCAGTCTCTCCAAGGCATTTTCCTTATGAAAATCATAATTCTTCTGGAAGCAGATCCCTATAGCCTTCCACACGGAGACACCATTTTAGCAAGCTGATGGGGTTTGTGCAAGCACTAGATCCCAATTATAATATTATTTAATCATTTAATAATCTCAGTCTTGATTTTATCTTGTTTCCAAAGCAAAATTAATAGCTAACAAAAATACTACTACTGATAATAACAATGGAAAAATCATATGGTTAGATTACATGATTTTCTTCTTTTGGTAATCCACAGTGAGGAAAGAATATCACTTCCCTGGATGTTCCAACATCCAACAATTGGATATCCCCCCATTAACATCATGTGACACCTGCCAGAATGGAAAGCACAGTGCCTTGAAGAAAATAATAAACTTTTGGGGGACTTGTCTTCAAATTCCAAATGTATTTGGGGATAGTGAATGTAACACCTACAAGAAAAAGAAAATCATTTTTCACAAAATCAGGCTGACAGAGTTTGCCTATAAAGAAATATATTTTCTCTTAAAAACAAGTGTTTGTTTCCCTGGCTACTGAAATTAACATGGCTGAATCTATTTTTCTTGAATCCCCTTGCCAGGATCTAGTCTGTATTTTTCAGCTGCCTGTGGCATCTGGGCTGCCTGGCTGCATTCTCTCCCAGGCAAAGTAATGGGGAAAAGATTAAAGACGAAGCTAGATGGCATGGTGGAGAGAGTGTTGGAGTCAGAATCAGGAAGATGTGAGGTCTAATCCCACCTTTGACACTGCTAGCTATTGGACCATGGGCAAGTCACTTGACCTCTCTCAGATTCCATTTCCTTATCTGTAAAGTGAGGATAATAATAGTATTTACCTCACAGGGTTGTTGTGATGTTCAAATGGGATAATATGTGTAGAGCACTGTATAAATGATAGCTATTATTATTATTAGGGTAGAGAGGGCAATTCACAGCATGGATTATAATGAATTATACTTAATGCCTGGTAAATGGGAAAGAGAAGGATTTTGCATTTCAAATCCCTGATGACATTAGATACTCTCTGAATAAGGGGAGTTTCAGGGAGTTTCCTCTTTTAGGAAATTTCTGATAGACAAGGTTTCACAAGGATTTCTTTCTCTTTTTCTTTCTTTCTTTCTTTCTCTCTCTCTCTCTCTCTCTCTCTCTCTCTCTCTCTCTCTCTCTCTCTTTCTTTCTTTCTTTTTTCTCTAAATCCAACTTCAAAATGCCTTTCATTTGCATAAACCTCTATGCTTCATTGCCAGCAGCCCGTTGGAAACTTTTGAAGTCATTACCTCTCTGATTACCTTTAGAGCTAGGGTATAACTGCTTCCCTGTTGGGTCAGCTCCTCTGGGGTCTGGGAATTTTCATAGTCAGCTCTGGGAAACTACCAGACCCCCTTCAGGGATGGATGTTCAATCCCTGGGCTCTCTTCAGCCAGCCTTATCTAGAGAATGTGCAAGTCCCTCAGAGCTAGAAAGGAAAATTCCAATAGTCCCCAATTCTCAATGTAAAATCAGTGATGATTAGAGTTTTGACCCCTTGAAACATTTGTCTCCCCCTCAGCTCCCAATTTTCTGGTATAAATAGTTCTTCTAACTTGAGGTATTTGTTAACTTTGAAAACCAAGTAGGTATATTTACAGATGACAGGCTCTCAGGGTTGGAGGGGACTTCAGAGGTTTTCTAGTGTAACCCATAGATGAACAAGAATTTCCCCTAAAAGGTCCCTTCCCCCCAACACACACACACACACACACACACACACACACACACACACACACACACACAGTGTTCACCTAACCTTTGCTGAAAGATCTCAAGTGAAGGTGAAACACACTGCTTCCTGGGTGTCTCTAATTGTCAGGAAGGTTTTTATTTTTCCTATGAACAAGTTATCTCTCTGTAACTTTCATTCATGACTTCATTCTGCCGTAAACACCACATAGAACAAGCCTAGTCCCTCTTCCATTTGACAGCTATTTCTTTGTGTGAAAAGGATGGCTTTTGTTCATCATGATATACATGAGATGTGGACAAAAAAAAATTCAAAATGGCTTAGTCATGGGAAATGAAATGTACCTCAAATGTTTCATACATTAAATGCAGACACAACACTTAAAATGGCTTTGCTCAGCTATTTTTCTGTTACAAAGCTGGGTTCTTGGGAGGGGCTAGTAGATTGTAAGATTATTGTTATATGAAAAACAAAATACACTAATACAATGCTATTTGTTTAAATTACCTTCAGTCCACAGAAGTAGTGGCAGAAGTGGGTATTAAGAACACATGACATCTTCACTACTTTAAACATTATTAACAACAACTACAACAACCAAACTAATATAATATATATTTCATTGTTGTTCAGTCATTTCAGACTCTTCATGACACTCTTTTGGCAAAGTTACTAGAGTGGTTTGCCATTTCTTTCTCTGGCTCATTTTTACAGATGAGGAAACTGTGGCAAAAAGGTTAAGTGACTTGCCCAGGGTCACACAGCTATTTAGTGTCTGAGGCCAGATTTGAACTCAGGAAGGCAAATCTTCCTAACTTTTGCCCTGGCATTCTATCTACTGTGCCACCTAGTTGCTCCAATATTTAATATATATGTATGTATGTGTGTATGTATATATGTATATATTTATGTATAAACTTCAGTTCACCAAGCATTAGTGTCTATCATTTACCAGTAGCCATGTTAGAATCTAGCATAAAGACGAAGGCAAAACAACACTTCACCTTGAAAAAACAATCAAGCAAAAAAGCAATATAAGGAACAAAATAATACAGAAAATCACAAACTATTTTTGGCTTAATAAGAGAGAAAAGTGAGCTTAAACAATGAAAAAGAACTTTGTTGTCAGGAAAGGGCAGCAGTGTATCTCATGTTCTCAACTAGAAGAAACCAAAGAAAGGTAACTAGCTTTAATTAGATAAAGCCTTGCTGGCAATTAGATTCTTGCTTCAGATCTTCACACAAAGGGCAGCAACTGTATATCAAGGCTTAGCACAGTGCCTGGCACATGGAAGGAACTTAACAAACGATTCTTAATTCATTGGCAGGAATCTGTTCATTGTAGCTCAAAGGCAGATGAACAGACTGACATCATATTTCCCCAAAGGGTGGGAAGACCTCCATCTCATTCAAAAACCTTCTTGAAGAAAACAAACATGGGAAATGGATACTTTGTTATAGCAGTTCACCATGAGAATTAGGTACAAGGGCTACCAACAAAAAGAACAGAAGCTTGAGATGGCCACTTATAGCAAATACCAAGGGCAAGGGCATCGTCGGCAGTGATCTGCAGAGAGGGTACAATTTGTGTGTCTGCCAATTTCAAGGAAATGCTGTGTAATCATATTGTGTGGGTTGGTCTCTCTCCTAAAGGAGAAGGTGAAATGACCCCAGGAACATCTCCCTAGAGCAGGGCTTGGCAAACCCAGACCTGAAGGCCAAAGTCAGTCATTGCTTATCAGGGGGCTAAGAATGGTACACATTTTTAAATCATACAAAAAAAAAAAAAGCAGCAGCTGAATTTGGCCCTCTAGCCATAGGTTGCCAACTCCTGCTCTGGGCTATTAATGAGGATGTGATTTTTCTTAAATGAATGGCAGATTTTCAGGGAGGAACTGAAGAAGAAAAAAGATCTGAAGAGACAGAGGGGAATTATAATCCTAGGCCAGGAGGTTGGAAAGTTGAAGAATGTGACAATGAAGGAAGGGAGGGAAAATGACATTTGGACATATGGAACTAAGCAATAAATGAAGCCTTTTAATGGGGGAACTGGATCCTCTTGGGAGAAGCAGTTTTTTGTACTCCAAGGAATGGTGATATAGACATAGGACTCATAACTTTAGAACAAATATAGGCATACAAACATAGGCGTGCAAACGTCCAGATTCCAGAATCTGGAAATTAGTTTGGATTCTGTCAAGTCCCACACTTGAGGACTTATAAGGCCAAGGTCACAGGTTCCCCACCCCTGTTTTAAAGTCTAAAATCTGAACATTAGTTTGGACTCCATCGAAGAGACATACTTGAGGACCCAGAGGGCTACATGTGGATTTGAGATTCCCTGTTCCTGCTCTAGAACATAATTATCTCATGGAGGATTGAGGCTATATGTTTCTGAGCCCAAGGAATTTTTATTCTATATTGTGTCTACACATATACCAGTCTGGCCCTTATCTGAGGTCCAAGAAGGAAAATCAGGTTGGTAGTGACAGAAGTAGTCAGGGCAGTGATTGAGGATAGTGGAAGAGTTGAAGGGAAGCCTATAATAAAGACAGGCAGAGAGGGGCAACCAGTACCATGCCAGTTTTTTTGGTCATCATTTACCCTGTATGCTGGGTCTTTACCTTTTGGAAGACACACTTATTTTTATCAGAAATTTAAGAAAAGGTGATGAATAAATTTATCTAACTAAAGAAAAAATATCACATTTAAAACTTTGCTCTTCCTAGGGTTTGAGGACAAAAATAAAAATGAAATGGCTGTGGAGGTATATTAGAAGAATCACCCTAAACACTAAGAGATACTCCTAGAAAGTTGAAGGGGAGATGTAGCCAGCCTAGCTCTGGGAATCTGATCTCCTAACATACATGTGGCTCGGGATACTAAGTCTTGAGTCTTGCTACAGAGGTAAATGGGAGAGCTAGGATTTAAACCCAATTCTTCTGATATCAAAATTAAATATATTTTACATTGCATTGCATCAGTAAAGTCACAAGTATCTTCAAATCTGTATATCTCCCTATTAGAAATAAGATACTGATTCAAAAAAGTGCAATTTATGGTAGCTACAAAAATACTAAATGTGAGGGCATCAATTTACAGAGATACACACAAATCTACAAGCACAACAACAAACAGCAGCTACTATTACTAGCATTTACATGGTACATTAAGGTTTATAAAGTGCTTTATGTGTTAACTTAGTTGTTCCTCACAACAACCCTGTGAGGTTTATCTCCACTTTACAGATATGAAAACTCAGGTTAATTGACTCAGGGTCACATAGCTTGTAAGTATATAAGGCAGGATAAAACATAATCATAATTTTTTTTAAAAAAAGGAAGAATAGAATAATTGGGGGAAGATTCTGTGTGCATGGCGAGGTTGAGCCATTATAACAATGTCAGTACTGCTCAACTTGGTTTTTATATGTTCAATGCTGTCCCAATCAAATTAGATAGAATTGTAAAAATGGCATGAAAAAATAAATTGGCAAGGAGATGAAAGGGAACTATGAAAACAAAATAACCCCAAACTGCTGGATCTCAGAAACAGAGCAGTAATTATGAAAACTATCTGGTACTGGACAAAAAAACCAAATCAAAACAAAAAATAGAGCAGTGGAACAGAGCCCAGAAATATGACCAAAGACATATGATAGATTAACATTTGATTAGATCAGAGATTACAGAACACTGGGAATGGGAAATGATTATTTAATAAAAATTATTAGATAGGAGTGTGGCCCCCAAAATATATATCTCTCATTACATAAAGCAATACATCCTAATTAGTAGCCTAAATATTTTAATATTCCAAACTAGAAGAAAAGGAATGATATATTTTCTCAACTGTGGGGAATAGAAAAATTCTTATCTATTAAATAAATGAAAGAAAATATTATATAATATACATTGGATTATATAAAAATAAAGGGACTTAAATAGTAAAAGGCCATTGTAAAAATAAAACAAAAACCCTTGAATCTTGGCCTCTTTTATGAGACTAATTTGTGGCAAGCAATCTCTGCTTAGGATATGCCTCTTCCTCCTGCCATATTGCCAAAACCTCCATCCCTTATTCATGCCACACCTCCTTAGGCATGTGTCCTAAGGTTCTGTCTTGGGTCCTTTTCTCTTTTCTCTCTATACTTTCTCATTTGATGACCTCTCCAGCTTCCATAGGCTCAATTATCAGCTTTTATGCAGATGATTCTCAGGTGTGTATATGTGTGTATGTGTTTGAGTGTGTATGAGTGTGTGTGTGATGCTTAAGCTCACTAATGACAATAAGACAAATCAAAACAATTCTGAGGTTTTATCTCGTATCGTACAAATTTACAATGATAAAAAATAGACAACCGTCAATTTGTAGCTGCAGAAAAACAGGCATACACATACATTATTGGTAGAGCTGTGAATTGGTTGAACTTCTAGATGTAAAAACAAGTAACTCAACAAATAATGGAAAAGATGCAAGATAAATAGATCGTCAAAAAAGAATTTAAATTGTATTTGCAGCTGGGATCCCGAAGGACAAAAGAGCAGGACAAAAATGTTGAAAAGTTTTTAAAAAACAGTATTGGGTCCCCATGTCACTTAGCATGTGAACATGAACATATTGTTTGATAACAAAATTATATATTTAAAAACCAAACAAGACATTGGAAGAATTTACCCATCCAAAGCCACAGCTAAAGAACTCCTTACAAGCAGGAGGAAAAAGAACATAATCTGATAGAAAAGTAAACTCATAAAAATAATGACATATTATGTCTACTACTACCTATAGTTTGTGTGTGTGTGTGTGTGCACACATGAGCGCTACACTCATACTTGCATATAAAAATGAGGTATGTAAACTTTTCTAGTTGGAAGAGAAAGAAAGGAAATCTAATTAGAGTTTAGGCTAATGGTTTATTATGATGAACAGAA
This sequence comes from Gymnobelideus leadbeateri, assembly GCA_011680675.1. Lineage (NCBI taxonomy): Eukaryota > Metazoa > Chordata > Mammalia > Diprotodontia > Petauridae > Gymnobelideus > Gymnobelideus leadbeateri. The sequence goes on along the minus strand of WOXC01009037.1, from coordinate 10,942 downwards.
AACACTATAATTCATCCACATGTACTAATAAAAAGACATTTAATGTAAAAATAACAATAGCAATGAGAAAAAAGTGGCTATGATGAAATCCTATTTTTTTTAATATTCCAAAGGGTTGCATTTCCAGGATCTCCCAGCAAAAACCAAAACAAAACAATGCTGTTCAAGGTGAGTTTGTACACCTATATTTTAAAACATTTCAAAGTGGCTCTCATTAAGCATTTTTGGCACTGTGCAAAAAATAGACTAGATCAATGTAATAGAATAGGTAGCATCTGATAAAACTATGGAAAATAAAAACTGGGGAAATGATTCAATATTTAATAAAAGTACTTAGAAAGATTGGTTAGAAATTTAGCAGGAAATGGCTATAGACCCACTCCTCAAACCTTATGCTTCAGGGAATGCCTGCTTAAGGCCACTTAAACATAAAAATACGATTTATTTTTGAAAAATAGAAGAAAACAGAATGGTGTGTTTAAGTTAATCATGAGGCAGGTTACTTTTTCTTTCAAATAAATATGATATTGTTAGGGATAAGATTGTTGTGAAAATCATCTATGCCATAGATACAATGACAGTTTGAGAAATACATTCATGGTAAATATGGTGGATAAAATTTTGACATCTTAAGTATATAAGGAACTCTTAAAAACTTGTAGAAGTAATTCCTAATCTACAATGGGTAAACAATGGATATAAGCAGATAATTCTCAAAAGATGGAGTACAAATTGTTAATGATTACTTGAAAATGGTATACTAATGAACTTCTGGTGGAGTAGTGAACCATTTCAGCCATTCTGGAGAACAGTTTGGAATTATGCCCAAAGGGCTATAAAACTGTGCGTACACTTTGACCCAGCAATACCACTAGTAGGTCTGTATCTCAAAGAGATCAAACAAAAAGGAAAAGGACCCATATGTACAAAAAATATTTATATTTATGGGGGCAAAGAATTGGAAACTGAGGGTATGCCCATCAATCCAGGAATGGTTAAACAAGTTGTGGTATATGATTGTGAGGGAGTATGTGCTATAAAAAATTACAAGGGGGATGGTTTCAGAAAAACATGGTAAGACCTATATTAATTGATGGAGAGTGAAGTGAGAAGAACCAGGACATCATTATGCACAGTAATAGCAATGTTGGAATGATGATCAACTATGAAAGACTTGCCTACTCTGATCAGTACAATGATCCAAGTCAATTCTATCATGAAAAAATGCTATCTACCTCCAGAGAGAGAATTGATGAACTCTGGGTACAAATGAAAATATAATTTTCTCACTTTATTTTTCTTGCTTTAAAAAATTTGACTGATATAGAAATGTTTTGTATGATTTCATATATATATATAAAATTAATATCATATTGCTTACCTTCTCAGTGGATGGGGGAGGGGTAGGAGGAAGGGAGAAAATTTAGAATTCAAAATTTTAAAAGAAAAGAAAAGAATGTTAAAGAATAAATAATTTTTAAAAGATAAATAAAAATTTTTAAATGATTACTTGAAAATGTGTAGAACCTTGATATCCCATTTCCTGACCTCTCAATATGAGAGAATTTGGAACTCAAAATTAAAAAAAAATAGGAATGTTATAAATAATAAAAATAATTTGTTTTAAAAGGGGGGAAAGAAAATGTGCAGAACCTCGAACTTATTCAGATAAATAATACAGAATTAATTTTTTTTTGAGATACTACTTCACACCCATCAAATTTACAGACATAATTGAAAGCAGTGAAAATCAGTGCTGATGGGGATGTGGGGGGGAAAAGTGTATCCTAGACTTTTGGGGGGCATTTTTATGCCAGATGTTCTTTCTATATTGTCTTAGTAAATAACCTTTCCTAAAAGCTAATTATGTGTGGATCACTAATTGACATCAACTAATAATTGTGGGAATCAAACTCGTGAAGGTTCCTGAGCTATAGCATTAGGAAGACAACCCCAAAGCCTTGAAAACTTACCTTAGACTCTGAAGGGGACAGGTAACATCTAAGTTCTGGGGACCTCCCTGATCACTGTGAGAAGAGGTGAAAAAATGACTAGCGCCAGAGCTATATGCATTACCCTAGGAACATTTCCATATATTGAGTTAGAGTCTGTTTTACATTCTGGTTCTACTATTAACTACCTTAGGTAAATCACTTAACCTCCCTTGGTTTAGATTTCTTCCTCAGTAATGAGGAGGGTGAGGAGGTTAGACTAGGTAGATGGCCTACAAAATCCTGTCTTGCTCTAGTTCACTGATTTGCTGAAATTCTGCCTCCTTAAAATAACTGTTCATTAGTAGTGGGTGTACTAGTTGGCTACTTTTCAAATTTATTGGTCTTCCCCAAAAGAATTCTCAATTTTACTTATGAATTTAATTTTTAATTTTCTGATGAAACCTATTTCTGCTTTTAATTTAGTTATCTTTTAGTGCTTATTTCCACATTTTTCTAAAAGCAAGTACAATTCTTAAAATTTTCCTAGTCTGTCCAGAAAAGAAGTTGGCTTCTTTTTTTCACTTAATGTCTTACATATTTGAAATGTAATCGTGCCTCTCTCTGAGTTTTTATTTATCCAAGCTAAACATTGCTAATTCCTTGAACTTGTCCTTCCTTCCTTCCTTCCTTCCTTCCTTCCTTCCTTCCTTCCTTCCTTCCTTCCTTCCTGCCTTCCTTCCTTCCTTCCTTTGTTCCTTCCTCCCTTCCTTCCTTCCCTTCCCTCCTTCCTTTCCTCCCTCCCTCCCTCTTTCCTTCCCTCCCTCCTTCCTTCCTTCTTTCCTTCCTTCCTTCCTTTTTTATCTTCCTTCCTTTTTTTCTTTGTCTAGTCTATAGTCATTTTATCCTGGATTATTCCCATGATCTGCCTTTCTACTTCTTAAACAACATTTTGCTTCCTTTTGTAGTTCTTCAGACTAAAGTAACAGATAGATAATTGAACTTGAAACCGTGGAAGACCATCAAACCTTGCATCTGATACATCCTGGCTGTGTGACCCTGCATCACTTTCTAAATGCTCACAACCAATCCCTTTGATAATACATTTTAGAATTTTGTAAGGAATTGAAGATGAGTTCACTTGCCTCTATTCTGGCCTCTCACCCACTTTTTAAAAGTTTGACCCTTCCTTCTTCAGTCTCTTGTGGGACCTTCTATGTTCTCTACATGCTTTGAAAGAAGAGTGGTAGAGGTTCAACAATCACTCTGACCATTTCTTTTACTATTGGAAGAGTAGTTCATCTGGGTCCGCTCACATGAATTTACTGAATACAGAGATTATTATTTGACCACTTCCCCATTTATCTTGGGTTTCCACTGGCTGCTAACCATTTTTGTTCTATCCTTGCCAGCAGTGATGACAGAATCACAACTTTTTTGGTCTCTTGGCTAGAACTTGATAACCCTTAGCAGTGCTTCCTGGGTTCCTTCTGGTAATATCATTGGTTTCCACAGAAATTGTGTTCCGAATTTTCCCTTTAAAAATGAAACATGTTGTTTGCTTTTAAAGTTTATTGGTCCTTCCAAAAAGAATTCTCAATTTCGTTTATGATTTTCAATTTTTGATTTTCTAATGAAACCTATTTCTACTTTTCTTTTAATTTTCTTTTAGTGCTGATTTCATTTTCTCATTTTTTCTAAAGCAAGTACAATTCCTTAAATGTTTTTCTCTTTATTATTAATATTGGCATCCAGGGCTACAAATTTGCCTGGTGATTCTTCAGCTGTATCCTAAAAAATTTGACACATATTGATGCTACTGTTAATCTCTTAGTTTTTCCATAATTTGTTCTTTACCAAGGTATTGTCTGCTAAATCATTGCTCAACATATTGAGCTGCAGACTTGCATTCTTTGCTTTGTTTTTTTTGCTTTTTGGAGGGGGGAAGGTAGGGTAGTTGGGGTTGACTTACCTAAAATCACACAGCTAGTTTTTGTGTTAAGTGTCTGAGGTTGGATTTGAACTCAGGTCTTCCTGACTCCAGGGCTGGTGCTCTATTCACTGCACCACCTAGCTGCCCCTCAGATTTGCAGTCTTTTATTACAGTATTGTAGTTCACTTCTGTTTTGTTGCATAGTAATCTTTGGATATAGTTGTAGCACCTGCTGCCCAGGTTTGTGTACTGAACATTCCCATGGATTTCCCCTCACATAGAAGGCACCAAAGGGGGAAGTTTCCATGGCTTATGCAGCTTCAAGGGATTTATGTAAAAGGGAGTTGGGTCTGGTACATTGTCAGGCTATAAAAGTGTGGGTTTTTTAAAAAAATAAAAGACTGAATTTCTTTATGGCATCCTGCCAGAGACCCACTCTTTTTATTCTGAACTCAGAGCAAAGTACCTGACACACAGTAGGCACTTAATGTTTGCTGAACCAAATTCAATTGAACTACAGTCCTACTGGCACTCTTGCTCTAAATGAAACCAGAAGACTAAACAAATTGCCACTAAATGGCAAAAATATTTTCCATTTCTCTTTAGAGAAACAAAGGAAGAAGTCCAATGCACTGCAGAAAAGACCAGATTTTTAATCAGAGGACCTTGGTTTGAATTCTAACTCAGTCACTTGCTACTTTTTTTTCTTCAAACAACAAAAAACTAGTGTTGTCTTTGGCTGCCGTGTTTGTCTACTTGACAAGAAGATTGTCTTCAGAAGTTGACATAGATTCTAAACAGATTCAGGCCTCCCTATTGTAGGCATTGTTTTGCATTGGTTAAAACAACTCTAAGAAATGTTGATAATGAAGGTCCATGTACTTTTGTCCACCTGCCATTTTCCAGAGTTAGTAGCTTGTTTAAACAAGTTAGGCTAGAGTTTTGATAAGTACACCACGTGTCTGGGTTATAAAATCAAAAGAGCATAGTTCCATAGCTTTAAGGAACCTCAGAGTCATCTAGCTCAGCCCCTGAATTTTATGGATAACCATCGGAGGCCCAGAGAGATGAAGCAAGCATATGACCACAGAGCCAGTAAGTGTTAGAGGAAGAATTTGACCCCAGATCTCCTTAATTCAAGTCTAGCAGACTATCCATGTCATACTACCTCTCAGAAGGAGAAAAAACAAATATACATGAAATGGTACAGATCTGCTGCCCTTAGATGTAATTTACATCATTAGCAATGACAGAGCAACCACTACCTTCTCAGTCCCTGATGTACCATGTGAGGAAATAGGAATGGCCTTTAAGAAGATGAAATTCCTTTTTTTTTTCTTTTTGGAGGGGGGAAGGCAGGGCAATTGGGGTTAAGTGACTTGCCCAAAGTCACACTTACTAGTAAGTGTTAAATGTCTGAGGCTGGATTTGAACTCAGGTCCTCCTAACTCCAGCGCTGGTGCTCTATATTCACTATGTCCCTAGATGCCCCAAGAAGATGAAATTCTAAGAGTGATTACACTTGGCCAAATATACAAAGAATAAAACCATACTAGAGATGATGCAATTGTAAAGCCACTCAGGGACTGACATTATTATTATTTTAAAACATGATTTCATTTTATTCAGTTTGACTAATCTCAACCAGCATTAACTTTATTTCAGCTTGCAGATGATGAAATGAATTGTAGAAAGGTCTGCTTCATATTGTTGGCATGTCTCCCTTTATTTAGCCCAGATTTAACTAGCAGGCAGAATTTAGATTCCAACTATAGAAAAGTCTCTCTGAAAACAGTCTTCTACTGCAAAGTAACCTAGGATCAAGTAGAGTGATTGTAGTTGATTATTATAATTTGAGCTTTAAAAAAGTTAGATCAAAAAGAATTTCTCAAATGGCTTTAAATGTAATTTATTTTAAATGACCTAAAAATAACATTTTCTTAAAATGATGCTTTTACTCCACATAAATCAAAGGAAAAAATGAATGAAGCTTAAAGATGATATCAGTCCAAGTTTGTCCAAGTCCTGGTGTGGTATAAATACAAAAGCAGCCAGTATTGGTGACAGATGACATAGAGTAATCAACTAAATTTGGTAAGATTTCTTCATTGCTAAACCATCCTTAAAGAAAATCATCAATGAGATGACATCATCCTCACAGAAGTTCAATAAAGCCATCATGACATCTGGATTACTGTAGTTACCTATGAAGAACAGATCATTTTTGAAATTACAAGGATATGTTTGATTTGTGCTACAGTTCCAGTCATAAAAGCTTTTCTCTCTATTTGGCTTCCATTCTTTAAGTCTGCCTTGGAACTGATTTCATGCAATCTTTGTTGTACTTTTTGTGGGATTCTTTTGTGAAGTTTTTACCATCAGGACATTTGGCAGAGGTATTTCCACCAATGAGTGAATCATAAATAGTACCCTTTGTTTTACTGTCTTTTTTTTTTTGAGGGGGGAAAGCAGGGCAATTGGGGTTAAATGACTTGCCCAAGGTCACACATTACTGACTATCTTCTTCACTTGTTCAGCCTCTTCAGACCCCACAACCAAAAACCATCCTGGCTGATAAGATCTTGGTAGATGATAATGGTGGTTAATGGAGGAAAGTGGCTTAAGTGCTATTGTGAGTACCATGTAGGTGGAGCTTGGAATGGGAGAAGAATGTAGAAAAGCAGGGAATGACTTCCATGATATCTCAAAGAGGGGAAGATTTCAAAAGAACTGAAAAGAACACAAAAAAAGAAGGGTGTAGAGGGAACAGACGATTAGCAGCTACTACTGATATATGTGCTTTCTTTCTCATCTCTATAAAATCTTTATGAGAATAGTTTTTCCATTCATCAAGGACATTCTTGATGAAAACATGAGAGAAGTGAATGCCCATAGGTTTCACAGACTTTCTTTAACTGACAACATTTTAATGGCCATATTACTGCCTGAGAGATGTAGAAAATATAAGATGCTATTCTGTATACTGATTATTGATTTTTTTTAAAAGCTTTTGAATAAGTAGAAAAATGTAGCCTTGAAGGCTGTCCTCAGACAAGGAATCTCCTTCACATAAATTAAAATTATACAGGACTCTATTAGAGATAAGACTATGGAGAGAGCATCATTCAATGATCTGTCTGGAGTATTGATATAAAGTGAGCTGTAATAATAGTGAACACCTAAAGTGTTTGCCATGTCATGGATGATGTCTTACAGAGTCCTCATAAAAAGAAGATCACTTATCAATGGAGAAATTCCCCAGCTGCTCCTGTCTGCCTCTTTTGCAAATGATATTGTATCAAATGAGATAGTCTGAAACACCGAGCAAAGTGCCTGGTACATAGTAGGTACAATATAAATGCCTATTTCCTTCTTTTCCCTTCCTACTAATTGCCAGAAGCCCCAGAGCACCACAGAGCCTCCTTAATGTGGTTCACAGCAGTGTGAAAGAGATCAGGCTAGCCCATTGACTTGGGAAAAACATGAGGGATGAGTTTTTCATGCTTTGCCAATTAGCTGGAGGAGCAGCTTGGACTTTTAGCTTAGACAAGCACTGCAGACCGGTAAGTTGCTGATAGAATTGAACAGGAAGAGGAGATTGAGCTGTTTCATATTAGGAAAAAGACACATTCAGTGACGCTAAACTATTTGCTCCAGAAGCACCATAATAACAAAATGTTCTTCCACTGATGCTAGGCAAGACCATGATCTCAGAAACATGCATTAGACAACTGTCCACAGGGCGCCACCATGGATGTAAGTAGGATGCAGCCTATATAAATGGCATTATAGGACATCTTGGAGGCTATGAGTAGAAAAAGATGTGGATAAATCATGTAAGAATAACAATAGATAAATAACCCAAGTTTGATGTTTGCATTTGTAAAGTAGTAAGGGAATCTCAGGAGGGTCTATGTGGCTTTGGATGGATATAGAGGATTGGTAGAAAGAGTTATGGGGGAGATGGCCAGGGTATACCCACATGGAGGCTCATTGATAAATTTGCTTCTGGTTAGTGGGTGATGGGGGCGGGGCTTCTCTTCCCTGACTCAGAGCATGCATAAATGTCCCATGACTTTTTGTGTGGTGACAAAAAAAAATCTGTTATTTGACTGCTGAACCATAACAGAACGTGCATACAAAAGACTAAAAAATAAAAGAACTCCCTCTTCCCTAGTGGTGAGTAATGCAATTACTGCTGCAAGTTTCCAGGTAGTAGGAGAAGTTACACTAGTGGAAATAGCCACAATTTGCTGCTGGGTGCCTCATTTCTCCATCCAGATCACCACATGGCCATGAATGCATGGTGCCGCTTGTTTCATTTTTGTCCCTGATGTGTTTATTCTTTCCTAATTTTAGATGTATGAGAATTAGAGATTGATGGACTGGGTTTTAACCTGGTTCATTTTAGAAGGCTGGAAGAGCCCCCAGAGATGCAGTGATTGGAAACCACAGCAGAGACTACTGGTCGCTCTAGCAACCCAGGACAGAGGAACCAGTCCTGAGGAGTGACCTCTTTGGCCCTGCCCAGTAGTGAATCAAGCCAGCATCTGAAATAGAGAATCCTAAAAGAAGGGGAGTGATTTGTCCATGGTTTACGTGCTCACCAAAAATGAACTTCAGGGTTATGTTTTCAGTTGAGTTTAAGTTTGAACTTGAGCAACTATGTAGTCCACTGGATAGAGTGCTGGGACTGAAGTCAGGAAGACTCATCTTCATGGGTTCAAATCTGTCTTCAGACACTTACTAGCTGTGTGATCCTGGGCAAGTCATTTAACTTTGTTTGCCTCAGTTTCCTCATCTGTAAATTGAGCTGGAGAAGGAAATGGCAAACCACTCTACTATCTGTGCCAAGAAAACCCCAAATGGGGGTCACAAAGAATTATATCTGACTGAAAATGGCTGAACAACAGCAACAAAGTTTGAAGCTTTTCTCCCTTGAACTGAATGGGTGTATTGAGGGAAGAGTATGCAATAGTTTTGTGCCATAGAGTTGGGAAGGGTGGGCTTATATTTCTGTACTTGCTGTAGTTACTTAACAAATATTCCTTTGTAAAAGCTATTTGTTCTTAATCGGTTATTTGATATTGAGGAGATATCAATTGGTTAACTTTTATTGGGGAGAAATCAACTGGTTAGATGATCAATTGATATTCAAGGGAAGATACTTGTTGGGGGTTTGTGATCAATATTATTAGAAAGATATCCCTGATCCCTTAAAGGTCACTTTAGAAACCTGCAAAGAGATGTAGCCACACTTGCTCTGGGGACTCAATCTGAAAGTGCTAGTTGGTTTGGGAGAGTGAGTCCAAGCTCTACATGTCTAAGAATCACACAAGATGAGAAAGCATTGAGAGATTGTTGATTTGCATTAGTAGAATGAGTAAGCATTCTAATGAGATCATGAATCCATCAAAGTATTAGTCACAGGGTATTTTTATGATAATGTACTGTATTAGAAGCAGGAGAGACATGGAGTCAAAGCCTGACTTTAATAAATTACTAGCTGTGAGCCCATGAGCAAGTAATTTGACATCCCTGAGCTACAGCCATAACTTGCAATTCTGGTAACTGAGGTGAGTTCAATAAAGCAGAGGTAGGTGATGGTTGGAAAGGATATACCCCAAGGTGAAGGCATGCTACCTCCTTTACTGATCCTTAGCGTCTTCTGTTCCATGGGTCCCATAGTCTCAGGCCAATGGATAGCCCTCTTAAGTTGGGTACCATTGTGCCATCTTGGTGATGGGAGAATTGGCTCCAGGAGAGAAGGAAAACAGCAAATGTATCTTTGGTGATGGTAGGTCCAGAGCCTGCTTCTTCCTTACAAAAACCTTCCTTAAAAAAACCACTACTGTGGGAGTGGTGGTTTGTGGGGGTGAGTTTCTTCCTGTAGCTCCATGTGACTTGGAGTCCTGGCCATATGGAGAAAATGCACTCCTCTGTGTTGGCACCCTGAGGTAAAACCCCAGTGGCCCTATGCTAGGTACTACTTTTCTCAGCCTCAATGTTCTCATCTCTAAAATAGAGATAGTAACACCTGTATCGAATATAGCTCATAGGGCTGTCAGAGGGACTACCTGAGCTGATGAATGAAAAAGATTTTGCAAACATTAAAGTTCTATATAAATGTCAACTGCCATGAAATGATCAATTATTCACATGATTCAAAGACTGCATTGCCTTATCCTCTCCCTTCCCTTCTCTTAGGCAGCAGGAGTCAGCCAGCCACAGGGTAAGGAAAGTGTATTGAAGGAGCAGCCAGGCCTGGGAGTATGAGCAGAACCAAGGGTACCATCTCTTGGCAACTACTACTTGGAACACTAACAGAAGACTGACTCAGTTGTATTAATATCTGGGCATGGCTTGTGATTGTATCCTAGTTGAGACAGTGGGTGAATATGGAGCTACTGGGTTGGAGTGGTGTCCAGGCCTCTCCATGTCCCCAGAATCAATTTACCCTACTCTCACCCCCATGCTTTCTAAACCTTACCCCTTCAGAGGACTCACACCTGTAAGGAATTGAATCTTTGACCTACTTAGTAAGAACTCTCAACACAAAGAGAGAAACAGAGCCAAAACAATTGCATACAAAATGTTCAGTTAATAGAAACCCAGCCCTTTTAGAAATGGACACAGTCATACCTGACACATTCTACCTCTGACATGAGCTGACTCTGTGACCCTGGGCAAGTCACTTAACTCCTTAGTGCCCCAAGCAATTGTCCAAGACTAAGCTTCAGAGAGGGTGTTGGCTTGCATTGGTAGAGGGAGTTTCTCCTCCTCAATTTCCCTTTATCAATAAAACCCGCTCCATAATTGTATCACTAATGTGGGGAAAGGCAACATGGAGGTATGAACTGAGCATTGTACTTATTGGTAGACCTGGATTGAAGTCCAGGCTCTGACCTTTACTAGCTCTGTGGCCTGGACCAAGCCACTTTTATTTTTCTCAGCCTTAGTTTCCTTATTTGTAAAATGGGATCAATAACACCTCACAGAGTTGTGAAGAAAGTGTTTTGTAAATCTTTAAAGCCCTCCAGAAAACTTAGCTACTATTTTTATATCCACTTACAAGAGT